>CM022303.1:239518118-241918118 GCA_011799875.1 Thinopyrum elongatum
AGCATAGCAGGCATAGCATGGTAGGAAACACAGACATGGCTCAATCAACTCCTACACATGCTAGTGGGTTTCATCTAGTTACTGTGGCAATGACAGGTCATGCAGAGGATATGGGTTCAACTACCACAACACACAACAGTTTGAAACGCGTTGTCTTAATGCAGTAAACGAGAGCAGAAGCGAGAAGATGGGTTTGTATCGAAATGATCAATGGGGTTGCTTGCCTGACAGAGTGGTAGTGGAATACTGCCCTTCAATTGGATACTCGTGAATATCCTCGGAGGCAGAACCTACCACGAAGATCACATCGAAACACAATCATCACATGGCAATATGCAACAATATGATGCATGCTATGACATGGCAAAATGAGTGTGTTTTGGCTAATGCAACTTAGAACAGATTGGTTTGAGTTCATTTGAATCAAGGATTCAAATGCAAACCCAAAATAAGAGATCATATTAGTGCATTAACTTGTTTCATCTAAACAGCAGGGTTAAAGTGTTCTGACATGCATGAAACCAGTACAGATGGAAAGATTGGATTTTTCTGATCCAAATTCATATATAAATCTTTGCATTTGGAGTTACAGATTAATTTCTATGAATTTTTGAAGTTTGTAGAATTTTCTGGGATTTCCTGAATTATTTAAACCAGAAAAATGATTAACTTCGTTAGCACTACGTCACTGTGATGTCAGTAGGGTCAACGGGGCCGCCCAGGTCAAACCTGACGCTGGGGCCCACATGTCAGTGTCTAACTAACTAACCTAAGTTAATTAGTACTAATCTAATTCTAAACCAGATTAGTTAAGGCCCTGGGCCCACACGTCAGTGACCCAGGGTGTCAAATCCCTGGTCAAACTGGGCTGACTCGCCGGCGTTTAGCCGCCGGCGATGCCAGACGCGGCGGGGCGGTGCGGGTTTTGTGCTCCGGCGACCAAATGGACGGCGGAGGGCATCTACGTGTAGCTGGAAGCGAGCCGCGTCGCGTGGTGGTGGTGGTTGAGCTCAAGGTCGCCGGAAACGACGCCGGCGACGAGCTGTGCGGCTGCCGGAGTTCGGGCGAGCTCGGGCTTGTCACTAGGGGGCACGGCGACATGTGTGAAGTGGTGCTGCGGGCTCCTGGGGATGCGGTGAAGACGATGACGTGCTCGGAATCGAGCCAACGTGGCTGTGGCCACGACGGCGACGTGCAGAGGCGGCGGCGGGTGCAGCCGAGCTCGGTGCAGTCAAAGCAGGGCTCGAGAGCGAGAACGGGAGAGATGGGGAGGTAGCTGAGCTCACGGCGGTCATGACGGAGCAGTCGGCGAGGTCGGGGGCGAGCCGGAGCAAGCGGGGCGGCGAAATGGATCTCCGACGACGGCCGTTGAAGACGAGGTCGGTGCGGTGGCTTCAGGGCGAACGAGCGCTCGGGGCTCGGTCTGCTCGACGGAGAGGACGATGGCGGAGCTGCTGGACAGGGTGGGGCGACGAGGAGGCGACGGTGGCCGCGGTTACGTCGGCGGTGCGGCTACGGCTGCGTCGGCCATGGTGGGGAGAGAGCGAGAGAGAGGCGCAGGGGGGAGAATGAGGTGTCCAGGGGGTCGAGGCGACGATGTGGAGGACGTCCAGGCGTCCAGCGGCTCGAGCGGTAAGCAGCTGGCGCCGTGGCGAGCTCGCGCACGCCGGCATCACCTCCCTGCCTGCCTGGCGGGGACGAAGCAGCTGGCTGGCACGGGCCAGCACAGTGCTGGGCCGCCAGGTGGGCCGGCTGGTGGCTTGCCAGGTAAGTTTGTTTTTCTCTTTTATTTCTGTTTTCTTTATTTCTGCAAGTTTGTGGCTTTTCTAAAAATACCTAGGCACTTTCAAAAATCACCAAACTGCTCATGCCCACTGTATAGAGTATATCCAACATGGAACATTTCAGTTTGGGATTATTTGGACATTTAAAATATTTACTAGCATTTAAATGCCCAAATGCAAGTTACATATGATTTAATTCAATGACCTTATGATGACCTAGAAAAATGTGAACCAGTTTTGGCAGAGGTTCTAACCCAAGACAACAATGATGGACATTTTGGAAGGGCATTTCAGGTTCATTGGAAAAGATTTTAGTAAACCCTAGTTGTTTCCAGGGGGTGCTGAGGGTTCTATCATCCCCACTTCAAGTTTCTGGAAAAGTTTAAACATGATGCAACACTCTAATGCATGAACTAGCTAGGGTGTGACAACTCACCCCCACTCAAAAGAATCTCGTCCCGAGATTTAGGATCCTCCGGGAAGAAGGTGGGGTACTCAAGTCGAAGACGATCCTCCCTTTCCCAAGTAGCTTCTTTCTCGGAACTGTGTGACCATTGAACCTTGAGAAACTTGATATTCTGGCGTCGAGTGGTACGTTCGGCTTGGTCAAGGATACGAATGGGATATTCTCGATATGTGAGATTATCTTGGAGATCAAGCGTTTCGTGGTCCACTTCACGGATAGGATCCGAGAAGCAACGCCTGAGTTGAGAAACGTGGAAGACATCATGAACTCTGGAGAGATGCGGAGGTAGTTCCAATTGGTAGGCAACTTCTCCTCGTTTGGCAAGAATGCGAAAGGGTCCAATGTAACGAGGAGCCAATTTACCCTTGATACCGAATCGATGGGTTCCCTTCAAAGGAGTAACCCGAAGGTAAGCCTTCTCGCCAACTTCATAAGTCATGAGCTTATGTTTGCGGTCATATTGGCTCTTTTGACGAGATTGGGCTGTTTTCAATTTCTCACGAATAATGCGAACTTGCTCTTCTGCTTGCTGAATCATATCCGGGCCAAAGAGTTGTCTTTCCCCGGTTTCTGACCAGTTAAGAGGCGTTCAGCATTTTCGTCCATAGAGAACTTCGAAAGGGGCTTTGCCCAAGCTAGCTTGATAACTATTGTTATAAGCAAATTCGGCGAATGGAAGACATTTCTCCCAATCCATACCGAAAGAGATGACAGAAGCTCGGAGCATATCTTCCAGAATTTGATTGACTCGTTCTACTTGACCACTTGATTGAGGGTGGAAGGCGGTGCTAAAGGAGAGACGAGTTCCCATAGCATTTTGGAAACTTTCCCAAAATCGAGAGGTGAAAAGACTTCCACGGTCTGAGTTAATCTCCAATGGAACACCATGAAGAGACACTATTCGGGAGATGTACAAGTCAGCTAGCTGGCTAGCGGTTATACTCTCACGAACAGGTAGAAAGTGGGCTACTTTGGAAAGACGATCGACAACGACAAAGATAGCATTATTCCCTCTCTTGGTCCTGGGAAACCCGGTAATGAAATCCATACCGATTTTATCCCATTTCCATTCAGGAATAGCCAAAGGTTGAAGGGTGCCAGCAGGCCGTTGATGCTCTGCTTTAACACGATGACAGACGTCGCAATTAGCAATATATTGAGCGATTTCTCTCTTCATCCTAGTCCACCAAAACCTCTGGCGTAGGTCTTGATACATTTTAGTACTACCGGGATGAATGGTGAGAGGGGATTCATGAGCTTCCTTAAGGATCAATTGCCGTAGCTGTTGTTTCTTGGGAACCACTAGGCGGTTCTTGAAGAAGACAACACCTCGCTCATCCATGGAGAAACACTTAGCAGCTCCACTAGCAATGTTCTCCTGGATGCGGAATATGCCCTTATCACGCTTCTGGGCAGCTATGATTTGATCCGTAAGGTTAGGTTTCGCCACCAGGGTGGATAGGAATCCTCGAGGAACAATGTGAAGGTTAAGCTTACGGAATTCCTCGTGGAGAAGTGGTTGACTTTGTTGTAACATCAAGTTGTTACAATAAGATTTACGACTTAGCGCATCAGCCATGACATTGGCTTTGCCCGGAGTGTAAGTTATTCCTAAGTCGTAATTTGTGATCAACTCGACCCAACGTCTTTGCCTGAGATTCAAATCCGGTTGGGTGAAGATGTATTTCAGACTTTGGTGATCGGTGTAAATTTTGCAACGATTACCGAGAAGGTAATGTCGCCATGTTTTGAGTGCATGGACCACAGCTGCAAGCTCTAGATCATGTGTGGAATAATTATCCTCATGTGGACGCAACTGTCGAGAAGCGTAGGCAATCACATGACGATCTTGCATGAGTATGCAACCTAGTCCTTGTCGCGAGGCGTCGCAATAGATAACAAAGTCCTTAGAAAAATCTGGTGGCACAAGTACGGGAGCAGATGTCAGGCGTCTTTTCAGTTCCTGAAAGCTGAACTCGCATTGTGGGGTCCACTCGAACTTTTTATCTTTCTTGAGAAGTTCAGTTAGAGGTTTAGCAACCTTGGAGAAATTCTCGGCGAAGCGGCGACAGTAGCTCGCTAAGCCAAGGAAACTCCGAACTTGCTTGACCGTTTCAGGTGGAGTCCAATCAAGGACGGTTTGAACTCGCTCGGGATTGACAGCAATACCCTTACCAGAGATTACGTGGCCTAAATAGGTCACTTCTGGCAACCAAAATTCGCACTTGGAGAATTTGGCATAAAGGTGATGCTCTCGAAGTTTCATCAATACTAGCCTTAGATGCTCGGCATGTTCTTCCTCATTCTTGGAGTAGATGAGTATATCATCGAGGTATACCACGACGAATTTATCCAAATACTCCATGAAGATCGAGTTCATTAACCGAGAGAAAGTGGCTGGAGCATTGGTTAAACCGAAGGACATGACGGTGTACTCGTATTGGCCATAACGAGTAACAAAAGCCGTTTTAGGAATGTCCCCGTTCTTGATTTTGATTTGATGGTATCCCAACCTCAAATCCATTTTGGAAAAAACTGAGGATCCTGCGAGCTGATCATACCGATCGTTGATCCTGGGGAGCGGATACTTGTTCTTGATAGTGACCAAGTTGACAGGTCGGTAATCTACAACCATCCGATCCGTTCCATCCTTCTTCTTGACGAAGAGGACGGGGCAAGCCCATGGAGAAGAACTAGGACGGATGAAACCCTTTTCCAAGGACTCATCGAGTTGTTTCTTAAGCTCGGCTAGTTCTAGGGGTGCCATCTTATAGGGTCTTCTAGAGATTGGGACGGTTCCTGGAACAAGGTCTATCACGAACTCGACATCCCTGTCAGGTGGAACACCTGGCAGTTCTTCTGGAAAGACATCCGGGAAGTCACGGACTACCGGAATATCTTCAAGGTCTGGAAGAGGGTTGGCATTTAGGGAGTAGAGCTGACGCTTAGACACTCGGGTCAAAACATTGACTGTCTTGCCTGATGGATGGGTGAGTTGAACAGTTCTAGTAGAGCAATCAATCTTAGCATAATGGGCTGACATCCAGTCCATACCCAAGATGATGTTTATGTCCGAGGACTTGAGAGCTATTAGTGATGCAAGGAAGACCATTTTATCGACAAGAATTTCATTTCCATGGCTTACTTGAGAGGTTTGCCATTTAGAACCAGGGGTTTGAATTACCATGGAGGTGGGCATGTCACAAAATGTGGTGTTGTGCAATCGAGCATAGCTCTCAGAGATAAAAGAATGAGATGCTCCAGTATCAAAAACAACAGTTGCCGGATGGCAGTTAACAAGGAGCGTACCAAGGACGACGTTGGGATCCTCATGAGTTTCTTCAGCTGAGACATAGTTGACATGGCCACGTGCAGTGGTGGCTAGCTTAGCGTAATATGTCTTTCCCGCTGGCTTGTCACGACCAACGGACTTTCCGGGCTGATTGGGGTTGTTGTTCTGGGGACACTCGCGTAGGTAGTGACCCGTCTCTCCACACTTGAAGCATGTCACAACATTGGGGCGTGGAGCAGCATTAGCAGCGGGGCCACCATAGGCCTTGGGCGGTGCAAACTGCTGATTGGGGCGAGGCGCCTCAAAGGATGGCCTCGGAGTGAACCTGGGTGGCAGGGCTGTGTTTGGAATCCACACCCGGCGCTTCTGATGTCCAGAACCGGATGAAGAACCAAAGTCACGGGAGTGCTTGCGTGAGGCGTCATAGTCAGTCTGACCTGTCTCAGCACTAATGGCCTTATTCACTAACTTCTGAAAAGAGGTGCACTCATGCAGACGAAGATCACGGCGAAGCTCGGGGCTAAGTCCCTTGCGAAACCTTGCCTGCTTCTTGGCGTCGGTGGATACCTCTTCAGGAGCATAACGTGCTAGATTTCCAAACTCACGGCTGTATGCATCCACGGTCAGTCTACCTTGGGTCAAATTGCAGAACTCCTCCCTCTTATGATCCATGAGACCTTCCGGGATGTGATGCTCATGGAAAGCCTCACTGAAATCAGCCCAAGTGGTAATCTGGCCAGCCGGGCGCATAGCCTCATAGTTTTCCCACCAAAGGCTAGCAGGGCCTTCGAGGTGATAGGCAGCGTAGATAACCTTATCAGCTTCGGCTACGTTGGCAGAACGTAGCTTATTGGTGATGTTGTGAAGCCAATCATCCGCATCGAGGGGCTCGACGGAATGATGGAATGTCGGTGGGTACAACTTGATAAAGTCATTGATTGACACCAATTCGTTCCTCTGATGACGTGCAGTATTCTCCTCAATGCGGGCTAGCAAGCGGTTGGTCTCACGCTTGTTTCTTTCTGCCTCCAGCATAACTTCGGCCAGAGATGGCGGGTGAGGCAGATTCCCATCCCTAGCTGCACTGGCTTCACCCTGCTCCGGGGCAGCGGGGTTGTTGTGGGTATTAACCATCCTAGGAGAGACAAGACAACGGCTTAGACAAGGATGGCAAAATGCTGGCAAGGAAGCGCAGAATGTAATGGACGACATGAAATGCTGAGATGTTCATTTGCACGACGTGGTAATATAGAAACTGCCATATATATACCATCGGTCATACACACCGTACATAGTTTAGTACAAGCCCAGGCTAAAGTACAACTACGGTGAAAGACGTTACATCTCATCGGAGGCATTCCAAGCTCCTATACATTATTTTTCTACACCTCCGAAATGTGATACACACCAAGTCGTATCCCACGAGTCACGCAGTACTGTGGAGAATACAACTGTTACAATACTAGTGAAGCTACTACCAACTCAGGCGTCTCCGTAGTAATCTTCATAGAGATTACCACCATGTCCTGGGAGCTGAACATGATCATCTGGAAACAGTCGGTCCTGTGGAGCTTGTGGTCCAAAAGGACTCGGATGTGGCCTTGGTCCAACAAACGGTGGCAGACGGGGGCCACGGGGAGGAGTGATGCCTCCTACATCATGCCAGTCCATACAATCTGGCAGACCAGACCGCACGGGGTACAAGTCCCTCATGTCCATATACCCAGCCTGCACGGCGGGTACAAACCGTGTCAGAGTGGCCCAGTGATCAGAACGAGTGTTGAAGAGCTCCATTCGCAAGGCACGATTCTCACGGTCCTTGTCCTCAAGCAACTCGGTGGTGGTGCGGAGTAGTGAATCCTCATGGGTAGAGTCAGTGTAAAGGGCCTGATAGTACCCTTGTGCCCCAGGGAGTGATGCTGGCATATAGCGGAAATCAGTGTTCCGAAGCTAGGCAAGTCTGGCTCGCATGACAGTCATCATCGAGTAAGCAGCGTCTTGCACGAACATCTCGATGGTAACCCCAAGTCCATATGAGCAATGGAGGGGTTCAGTAGCTCCAGGATAGGAAGGGTATATCCTGACTGTGCAAAGGTATTGACTTTGATTAAAGTCTCAAAACTGCTCCTCGACGGTATACTCAGGATACCATCGATAGCCTGTCTCGATCATCACTCGGACCAGCATGGCCGTGTGACCAGGTACATCGAGGCACCGAGTCAGACGAACCACTTGATTCTGGGTGCGAGTGGCCATCTGAAAGCATGCAATAATGCAAAGGCATTAGAATTTTCTAGGAGAAATCGGACAGCATAACGGCTGTAAATGCTCAGGAAAAGATTTGAGACATTCACAACAGTTTGCAAGCCACTCAACAACATCATATCAAGGTTCTGGATCAATTGACAACATACTAGAAGTAGTAGAAACTGAACTGAAGCTTGTAACCAACAATCCTATAAGTTACTACGGATTAGTAACACGTGAACCTGATAGAGAGAAGAGAGCCTAGTCCTTAACCCACGTAGAAAGAGAAGAGGATGACTCAGATCAGAGGGCATAAGGTAAAGGAGTAAAAAGAGCCTTACGTCCCTCCCACAATCAATTCCCCTACATATAATTAAAGCATTTCTAGACTCGACATCGACCAGTTTGGCATAACGAACCTACAGGCAGTCCGGCTCTGATACCAACGCTGTCAGGACCCCGATTCTAAGTCACATCGATCTAGCCTGTAACACCTCATATCACTTTGCGGCCTCACGCACGGAATTCCCACGGGTGTCGCCTTACCATGGCCCGGGACCGTTTGCGCCTTTTGGCTCACGTATATGATAGTGTTGCTAGCATCCATATGACAGAGAACCCGGGCCGACATGGCTAGTCGTGAACCCAAAGCGGCGCTAACTTACGGGGACAGGCATACATGAATCAACATCGAGCATGTCGGTCAGCAGCGTGTGAATCCGGGCTGTAGCACTGGGCTAACAAGACTCCAGGAAACCGGGCTATAGCAGGCTAGGCAGGACTCCGGATATCACCGCGTGACATTTCCCCGAAGGGACAGACACAGGAATGAAGTGAAACACATGCCGGCCAGTCTAAGTGTTCCGGAGCAGTAGTGCTGGGCTAGCAGGACTCCGGTAAACCGGGCTGTAGCGGACTACCAAGGCTCAGTGGAGACACCAGACTACATTTCCCCATAAGAGAGGCTGCCAAGGATAAACAACTAGATAGTCGGATCCCACACATACCAAGCATTTCAATCATACACACAATATGCTCGATATGTGTAAATACAACATGGCATCACAACAAAACTCTACAACTCAAAGTACTTTATTTAAAGGCTCCGGGGAGCCATACATAACATGTTCATACAGATTGGGGTCACACGACCCGACACTCAAGTCATACAAACATACAAGCACATGCGGAAGCAACTAGTCTGAGTACGGACACTGGAAAGAAAGAAGGCTTGACGAAGCCTGTCTATCTACATAGGCCCTTCACAAGCTCAGGTCACCACCTGGGTGGCAAGTCACTCGTCAACGTCGAGATCTATATAGAACCCATCGGAGGGGGCGGTGTTCTCATCTGCAACAATTATTAAAGCAACATGAGTACAAAGGTACTCAGCAAGTCTTACAACAGATCCTAATATACATGCACATTCTCAAGAAGGGTGGTGGAGTTCTTGCAGCAAGCCAGCTTTGACTCTTGGCTACAGTGAATCTTTGCATTTGGAGTTACAGATTAATTTCTATGAATTTTTGAAGTTTGTAGGATTTTCTGGGATTTCCTGAATTATTAAAACCAGAAAAATGATTAACTGCGTCAGCTCTACGTCACTGTGACGTCAGCAGGGTCAACGGGGCCGCCCAGGTCAAACCTGACGCTAGGGCCCACATGTCAGTGTCTAACTAACTAACCTAAGTTAATTAGTACTAATCTAATTCTAAACCAGATTAGTTAAGGCCCTGGGCCCACACGTCAGTGACCTAGGGGGTCAAATCCCTGGTCAAACTGGGCTGACTCGCCGGCGTTTAGCCACCGGCGAGGCCAGACGCGACGGGGCGGTGCGGGTTTTGTGCTCCGGCGACCAAATGGACGGCGGAGGGCATCTACGTGTAGCTGGAAGCGAGCCGCGTCGCGTGGTGGTGGTGGTTGAGCTCAAGGTCGCCGGAAACGACGCCGGTGACGAGCTGTGCGGCTGCCGGAGTTCGGGCGAGCTCGGGCTTGTCACTAGGGGGCACGGCGAGGTGCGTGAAGTGGTGCTGCGGGCTCCTGGGGATGCGGTGAAGACGATGGCGTGCTCAGAATCGAGCCAACATGGTTGTGGCCACGACGGCGACGTGCAGAGGCGGCGGCGGGTGCGGCCGAGCTCGGTGCAGTCGAAGCAGGGCTCGAGAGCGAGAACGGGAGAGATGGGGAGGTAGCTGAGCTCACGGCGGTCATGACGGAGCAGTCGGCGAGGTCGGGGGCGAGCCGGAGCAAGCGGGGCGGCGAAATGAATCTCCGACGACGGCCGTTGAAGACGAGGTCGGTGCGGTGGCTTCAGGGCGAACAAGCGCTCGGGGCTCGGTCTGCTCGACGGAGAGGATGGTGGCGGAGCTGCTGGACAGGGTGGGGCGACGAGGAGGCGACGGTGGCCGCGGTTACGTCGGCGGTGCGGCTACGGTTGCGTCGGCCATGGTGGGGAGAGAGCGAGAGAGAGGCGCAGGGGGGAGAATGAGGTGTCCAGGGGGTCGAGGCGACGACGTGGAGGACGTCCAGGCGTCCAGCGGCTCGAGCGGCAAGCAGCTGGCGCCGTGGCGTGCTCGCGCACGCCGGCGTCACCTCCCTGCCTGCCTGGCGGGGACGAAGCAGCTGGCTGGCACGGGCCAGCACAGTGCTGGGCCGCCAGGTGGGCCGGCTGGTGGCTTGCCAGATAAGTTTGTTTGCTACAGCCCGGGTTCCCGGAGTCCTGATAGCCCAGTGCTACAGCCCGGATTCACACGCTGCTGACCGACATGCTCGATGTTGATTCATGTATGCCTGTCCCCGTAAGTTAGCGCCGCTTTGGGTTCACGACTAGCCATGTCGGCCCGGGTTCTCTGTCATATGGATGCTAGCAACACTATCATATACGTGAGCCAAAAGGCGCAAACGGTCCCGGGCCATGGTAAGGCGACACCCGTGGGAATACCGTGCGTGAGGCCGCAAAGTGATATGAGGTGTCACAGGCTAGATCGGTGTGACTTAGAATCGGGGTCCTGACAGCGTTGGCATCAGAGCCGGATTGCCTGTAGGTTCGTTAAGCCAAACTGGTCGATGTCGAGTCTAGAAATGCTTTAATTATATGTAGGGGAATTGATTGTGGGAGGGACGTAAGGCTCTTTTTACTCCTTTACCTTATGCCCTCTGATCTGAGTCATCCTCTTCTCTTTCTACGTGTGTTAAGGACTAGGCTCTCTTCTCTCTATCAGGTTCACGTGTTACTAATCCGTAGTAACTTATAGGATTGTTGGTTACAAGCTTCAGTTCAGTTTCTACTACTTCTAGTATGTTGTCAGTTGATCCAGAACCTTGATATGATGTTGTTGAGTGGCTTGCAAACTATTGTGAATGTCTCAAATCTTTTCCTGAGCATTTACAGCCGTTATGCTGTCCGATTTCTCCTAGAAAATTCTAATGCCTTTGCATTATTTCGTGCTTTCAGATGGCCACTCGCACCCAGAATCAAGTGGTTCGTCTGACTCGGTGCCTCGATGTACCTGGTCACACGGCCATGCTGGTCCGAGTAATGATCGAGACAGGCTATCGGTGGTATCCTGAGTATACCATCGAGGAGCAGTTTCGAGACTTTAATCAAAGTCAATACCTTTGCATAGTCAGGATATACCCTTCCTATCCTGGAGCTACTGAACCCCTCCATTGCTCATATGGACTTGGGGTTACCATCGAGATGTCCATGCAAGACGCTGCTTACTCGATGATGACTGTCATGCGAGCCAGACTTGCCTTGCTTCGGAACACAGATTTCTGCTATATGCCAGCATCACTCCCTGGGGCACAAGGGTACTATCAGGCCCTTTACACTGATTCTACCCATGAGGATTCACTACTCCGCACCACCACCGAGTTGCTTGAGGACAAGGACCGTGAGAATCGTGCCTTGCGAATGGAGCTCTTCAACACTCGTTCTGATCACTGGGCCACTCTGACACGGTTTGCACCCGCCGTGCAGGCTGGGTATATGGACATGAGGGACTTGTACCCCGTGCAGTCTGGTCTGCCAGATTGTATGGACTGGCGTGATGTAGGAGGCATCACTCCTCCCCGTGGCCCCCGTCTGCCACCGTTTGTTGGACCAAGGCCACATCCGAGTCCTTTTGGACCACAAGCTCCACAGGACCGACTGTTTCCAGATGATCATGTTCAGCTCCCAGGACATGGTGGTAATCTCTATGAAGATTACTACGGAGACGCCTGAGTTGGTAGTAGCTTCACTAGTATTGTAATAGTTGTATTCTCCACAGTACTGCGTGACTCGTGGGATACGACTTGGTGTGTATCACGTTCCGGAGGTGTAGAAAAATAATGCATAGGAGCTTGGAACGCCTCCGATGAGATGTAACGTCTTTCACCGTAGTTGTACTTTAGCCTGGGCTTGTACTAAACTATGTACGGTGTGTATGACCGATGGTATATATATGGAAGTTTCTATATTACCATGTCGTGCAAATGAACATCTCAGCATTTCATGTTGTCCATTACATTCTGCGCTCCTTGCCAGCATTTTGCCATCCTTGTCTAAGCCGTTGTCTTGTCTCTCCTAGGATGGTTAATACCCGCAACAACCCTGCTGCCCCGGAGCAGGGTGAAGCCAGTGCAGCTAGGGATGGGAATCTGCCTCACCCGCCATCTCTGGCCGAAGTTATGCTGGAGGCAGAAAGAAACAAGTGTGAGACCTACCGCTTGCTAGCACGCATTGAGGAGAATACTGCACGTCATCAGAGGAAGGAATTGGTGTCAATCAATGACTTTATCAAGTTGTACCCACCGACATTCCATCATTCCATCGAGCCCCTCGATGCGGATGATTGGCTTCGCAGCATCACCAATAAGCTACGTTCTGCCAACGTAGCTGAAGCTGATAAGGTTATCTACGCTGCCTATCACCTCGAAGGCCCTGCTAGCCTTTGGTGGGAAAACTATGAGGCTATGCGCCCGGCTGGCCAGATTACCACTTGGGCTGATTTCAGTGAGGCTTTCCGTGAGCATCACATCCCGGAAGGTCTCATGGATCGTAAGAGGGAGGAGTTCTGCAATTTCACCCAAGGTAGACTGACCGTGGATGCATACAGCCGTGAGTTTGGAAATCTAGCACGTTATGCTCCTGAAGAGGTATCCACCGACGCCAAGAAGCAGGCAAGGTTCCGCAAGGGACTTAGCCCCGAGCTTCGCCGTGATCTTCGTCTGCATGAGTGCACCTCTTTTCAGAAGTTAGTGAATAAGGCCATCAGTGCTGAGACAGGTCAGACTAACTATGACGCCTCACGCAAGCACTCCCGTGACTTTGGTTCTTCATCCGGTTCTGGACATCAGAAGCGCCGGGTGTGGATTCCAAACACAGCCCTGCCACCCAGGTTCACTCCGAGGCCATCCTTTGAGGCGCCTCGCCCCAATCAGCAGTTTGCACCGCCCAAGGCCTATGGTGGCCCCGCTGCTAATGCTGCTCCACGCCCCAATGTTGTGACATGCTTCAAGTGTGGAGAGACGGGTCACTACCTACGCGAGTGTCCCCAGAACAACAACCCCAATTAGCCCGGAAAGTCCGTTGGTCGTGACAAGCCAGCGGGAAAGACATATTACGCTAAGCCAGCCACCACTGCACGTGGCCATGTCAACTATGTCTCAGCTGAAGAAACTCATGAGGATCCCAACGTCGTCCTTGGTACGCTCCTTGTTAACTGCCATCCGGCAACTGTTCTTTTTGATACTGGAGCATCTCATTCTTTTATCTCTGAGAGCTATGCTCGATTGCACAACACCACATTTTGTGACATGCCCACCTCCATGGTAATTCAAACCCCTGGTTCTAAATGACAAACCTCTCAAGTAAGCCATGGAAATGAAATTCTTGTCGATAGATTGGTCTTCCTTGCATCACTAATAGCTCTCAAGTCCTCGGACATAAACATCATCTTGGGTATGGACTGGATGTCAGCCCATTATGCTAAGATTGATTGCTCTACTAGAACTGTTCAACTCACCCATCCATCGGGCAAGACAGTCAATGTTTTGACCCGAGTGTCTAAGCGTCAGCTCTACTCCCTAAATGCCAACCCTCTTCCAGACCTTGAAGATATTCCGGTAGTCCGTGACTTCCCGGATGTCTTTCCAGAAGAACTGCCAGGTGTTCCACCTGACAGGGATGTCGAGTTCATGATAGACCTTGTTCCAGGAACCGTCCCAATCTCTAGAAGACCCTATAAGATGGCACCCCTAGAACTAGCCGAGCTTAAGAAACAACTCGATGAGTCCTTGGAAAGGGTTTCATCCGTCCTAGTTCTTCTCCATGGGCTTGCCCCGTCCTCTTCGTCAAGAAGGATGGAACGGATCGGATGGTTGTAGATTACTGACCTGTCAACTTGGTCACTATCAAGAACAAGTATCTGCTCCCCAGGATCAACGATCTGTATGATCAGCTCGCAGGATCCTCAGTTTTTTCCAAAATGGATTTGAGGTTGGGATACCATCAAATCAAAATCAAGAACGGGGACATTCCTAAAATGGCTTTTGTTACTCGTTATGGCCAATACGAGTACGCCGTCATGTCCTTTGGTTTAACCAATGCTCCAGCCACTTTCTCTCGGTTAATGAACTCGATCTTCATGGAGTATTTGGATAAATTCGTCGTGGTATACCTCGATGATATACTCATCTACTCCAAGAATGAGGAAGAACATGCCGAGCATCTAAGGCTAGTATTGATGAAACTTCGAGAGCATCGCCTTTATGCCAAATTCTCCAAGTGCGAATTTTGGTTGCCAGAAGTGACCTATTTAGGCCACGTAATCTCTGGTAAGGGTATTGCTGTCAATCCCGAGCGAGTTCATGTAGGAGATATGCCCTAGAGGCAATAATAAATGTTATTGATTATCTCCCTGTTCATAATTAGGTTTATGTTCCATGCTATAACTGCTATGGTTCTCGAGTCTGCAAATAAAACGAGGCTCGGAGGAAGACTCATATGCACGTGTGGAATAATAAACGGTAATATGTATTCCTAGTCTGGCCTCTAAGACTAGCTCAAGTATTGCATGATGGTTCTGTTTTCCTGATCATGGGCATGTCTATGCCAGCAATTTTGAGGGCACAGTGTTAGAAGAACATTTGTGTTGAATCGACCCAAATTGATGTTATGCTATGAGTTACATTCATCACATATTAATGGTTAATAACACAGAGATGGTTAATGTTTGCAAAATTCCTTAGACCATGAGAGTGTCGAGTTTCTTCATACTTGCTTCATGAACTTTGGGGTTTGTTAAACGTCATCCGTAAATGGGTGGCTATTACGGCGGCTTACGGGTTCATGGAAAAGTGTGTCAAGTAACTTGATAGCTCGAGATTGGGATTTGCTCCTCCGACGATGGAGAGATATCTCTGGGCCCTCTCGGTGTTAC
Source organism: Thinopyrum elongatum (assembly GCA_011799875.1). Taxonomy (NCBI): domain Eukaryota; kingdom Viridiplantae; phylum Streptophyta; class Magnoliopsida; order Poales; family Poaceae; genus Thinopyrum; species Thinopyrum elongatum. The sequence continues at coordinate 239,533,335 of CM022303.1, forward strand.
GGTATCCATCATCGTCTGGCCAGACACTTTGTGATTTGATCACAGGGATGCCGGAACACGGTAACGAGAAAAGAGAACAATACCGGTAACGAGGTAACTGGCATAGTGGACAAGTTGTTGATCCACGGAAATGCCTACATGTCTAACCTCGGGTATTTGTAACATATCGCGAAGCAACAGGAATAGCACACGGCAACTGGAGGTTCACTCGAATATTCATTCGTGTGGGTATAGGGGTCAATATGGGTGTCCACGGCTCCGATGCTGATCATTGATCGGAAAGTGTTCCGGTCATGTCTATACTTCACCGAACCTATAGGGTCACACGCTTAAGGGTCATCTATCTGTTGAACGCTAGACAGGGAGTCTGAGAGAAAGTCACCGAAAATGTTTCGGAGACAACGGAAGAGTTCCGAGAGAGAGAACACCGAAAGAGTTTCGGTAAAACCGAAAAGTTGTTTCGGAATATATTATTTGGTCAAAAAGGGTTTCGGCACCGCCTGGAAATTTTCAGAGGATGCCAGAATTGGTCTGGGAACTTCTGGGAATTTTCGGAGAGAAAAACCGGAAATGTGCCGAAACTGCCGTAACCGCTGTTAATGCTTTCCGCTGATGAAAACCACCGCACCGAAAATGTTTCGGATCATGCCCAGAATAATTTTAGAGGGTGCCGGAAATGTTCTGGGACCTTCTGGAATTTTTCAGAAAAAGTTTCGCGGAAAACATCTTGTCTCAGCGCGAGGGGACAAGATCCCACGAATCGGGGGTTGCATGTTTGGTGGCTTTTTGTCTAGGGAGCATGCATGTTTCATGGAGACATGTTGGTGGCTTGTTGGGGGGCCCCCCCCATGGGGAGACAAGGTGTGGGCCGGCCCAAGGGCTGCCATGGTGGTGTCCCCTTGGTGCCCCCCTTGTGTTACCATTATGCCCTTTCATGTGTGACATGAAGCTTGGGTATTTTGGTATTTCAACATCCCACCCCACCCCTTGCCTTGGCCTATAAAAGGAGGAGAAGGGGCTGCCATTCTCCCCATCCCTTGCTCTCATACACATGCCAAGATGTTATCTGGCTTCTCTCTCCCTCCCACGAAAAGAGTTTCGTAGAGCCGAAAGGCTGTCTGGGTTCCGGCAGGAACTAGTTCTGGACGGCGAAGCCCTGCCGGATAGGTGACACCGTATGTGTGCAACTCTGTAGAGAGGTCGTAGTTTCGATCTTAGTGCCCGAGGGGCTATTCGAGAGTGCCTCCCGAAGGGCTATCCAAGTGACGGTCCGAGTTCTGTGAGTCCTCCCGAAGGGCTGTCCGAGTGACCGTTCGAGTTTCGAAGGTCCTCCTGAAGGGCTGTCCGCGACATCGTCCGGGGGACTGTTCGACCGCCTCCCGGAGGGCTGTCCGAAGGGAAGACGAGGGTATACATCCTCGCGGTTGGGAGGTTGTAAATCCTAGCTGCGGGGATCTGCACCGCCGATCGTCATCGACTCTACTTCCGCTGCGCTACGAGTCGGTAACGAAAATGATCAAACCTTGTATGCAGTCTCCATAGTGGTCCTGGGCTGGTGCGTAGGGCGGAAAATTTTTGTTTTCTGCTGCGTTACCCTACAGTGGCATCATGAGCCGTGCTATGCGTAGATGCAGGTTGCGATCTAGAATACATAGAGATGTATGGGTGTTGCACAATATAATTAGGTAGTAGATGGGATCTATTGCTGAAAATTATTTGTGCGGGTAGCAGATGAAATCTGTTACCCGATGTTCTTGTTGCTTCCCTTGAATTTGCGTAGTCCTGATCTTGACAGCATTGTGGAATCTCACAAAGTTCTGGCAATCCGCGATCCTTTCATGCTGCTCCTGAGTATGCTGATTGACAGATCAACGAAGTGCTAACAGTTCTTTGGGTTCCACTTTAGTTAAAGAAAGATGGATGTTTCGCAGACAAAAGGGCAATGCAGATATGATCTGCACGGGGGTCATGCGTATGATGAAGTTCAGTATGGGGCTCGAGATTTTATTATCTCGTGTTTCATACACCCCGCATTGTTAATCTAGCGACTTGGATTATCATACTTGATGATGGACGTTGGTAGCTTCGGTTTGTTTCGAAACCTTAGAAGCCACGTAAAACAAGTTTTTGCATGAACCAATTAGAGGCGTCTAACTTGGTTTTGCAGGAGGGTTTGCATGTGCATATGATGTGGTATATGTAGGAGATATGCCCTAGAGGAAATAATAAATGTTATTGATTATCTCCCTGTTCATAATTAGGTTTATGTTCCATGCTATAACTGCTATGGTTCTCGAGTCTGCAAATAAAACGAGGCTCGGAGGAAGACTCATATGCACGTGTGGAATAATAAACGGTAATATGTATTCCTAGTCTGGCCTCTAAGACTAGCTCAAGTATTGCATGATGGTTCTGTTTTCCTGATCATGGGCATGTCTATGCCAGTAATTTTGAGGGCACAGTGTTAGAAGAACATTTGTGTTGAATCGACCCAAATTGATGTTATGCTATGAGTTACATTCGTCACATATTAATGGTTAATAACACAGAGATGGTCAATGTTTGCAAAATTCCTTAGACCATGAGAGTGTCGAGTTTCTTCATACTTGCTTCATGAACTTTGGGGTTTGTTAAACGTCATCCGTAAATGGGTGGCTATTACGGCGGCTTACGGGTTCATGGAAAAGTGTGTCAAGTAACTTGATAGCTCGAGATTGGGATTTGCTCCTCCGACGATGGAGAGATATCTCTGGGCCCTCTCGGTGTTACGGTATCCATCATCGTCTGGCCAGACACTTTGTGATTTGATCACAGGGATGCCGGAACACGGTAACGAGAAAAGAGAACAATACCGGTAACGAGGTAACTGGCATAGTGGACAAGTTGTTGATCCACGGAAATGCCTACATGTCTAACCTCGGGTATTTGTAACATATCGTGAAGCAACAGGAATAGCACACGGCAACTGGAGGTTCACTCGAATATTCATTCGTGTGGGTATAGGGGTCAATATGGGTGTCCACGGCTCCGATGCTGATCATTGATCGGAAGGTGTTCCGGTCATGTCTATACTTCACCGAACCTATAGGGTCACACGCTTAAGGGTCATCTATCTGCTGAATTCTAGACAGGGAGTCTGAGAGAAAATCACCGAAAAGTTTCGGAGACAACGGAAGAGTTCCGGAGAGAGAACACTGAAAAAGTTTCGGTAAAACCGAAAATTTGTTTCGGATAAAACCATTGATCCAAAAAGGTTTCGGCAAGCACCGGGAATATTTTGGAGGTTGCCAGATTGGTCTGGTAATTTCTGGAATTTTTCTGGAGAAAAAAACCGAAAAAAAAGTTTCGGAGCTGCCGGAGTTGTTTACCGGGTAAACAAAGATGGTTTTAAATTAAACCACCATACTGGAAATGTTCCAGAGCGCGTCCAGATAATTTTAGAGGGTGCCGGAAATGTTCTGGGACCTTCTGGAATTTTTCAGAAATAATAGTCGCGGAAAACATCTTGTCCCAGCGTGAGGGGACAAGATCCCACGGATCGTGGGGGCTGTTTTTGGGGGGGCCCCCTTTGGGGGCAGCCCCCTTGTGGCTGGACAAAATGTTGGGGGGGGCCCCCATGGTGGGGGGCAGCCTCCACAAATGGTGGAGAGTGTTGGGAGGAAGGTGGGGCCCCATGGGGGAACACCATGGACAAGGGAACATGTTTTTCCCTTGTTTGGTGGGAACATGTTCTCCTTGTTTTGTGGGAACATGTTTTCCCCATGTTTAGTGGGCTGAAATTTCAGCCCCCTCCACCCCTTCCACCACTATATAAGGAGGAGGAGAGGTGCTCTCTAACTCCTCTCCAACTCTCTCACACAAGCCATGCATGATCTGGCATTCTCTCTCCCTCCCACGAAAGAGTTTCGTAGAGCCGAAAGGCTGTCTGGGTTCCGGCAGGAACTAGTTCTGGACGGCGAAGCCCTGCCGGATAGATGACACCGTATGTGTGCAACTCTGTAGAGAGGTCGTAGTTTCGATCTTAGTGCCCGAGGGGCTGTTCGTGAGTGCCTCCCGAAGGGCTGTCCAAGTGACGGTCCGAGTTCTGTGAGTCCTCCCGAAGGGCTGTCCGCGACACCGTCCGGGGGACTGTTCGACCGCCTCCTGGAGGGCTGTCCGAAGGGAAGACGAGGGTATACATCCTCGCGGTTGGGAGGTTGTAAATCCTAGCTGCGGGGATCTGCACCGACGATCGTCATCGACTCTACTTCCGCTGCGCTACGAGTCGGTAACGAACATGATCAAACCTTGTATGCAGTCTCCATAGTGGTCCTGGGCTGGTGCGTAGGGCGGAAATATTTTGTTTTCTGCTGCGTTACCCTACAGTTCAAGCCGTCCTTGATTGGACTCCACCTGAAACGGTCAAGCAAGTTCGGAGTTTCCTTGGCTTAGCGAGCTACTGTCGCCGCTTCGTCGAGAATTTCTCCAAGGTTGCTAAACCTCTCACTGAACTTCTCAAGAAAGATAAAAGGTTTGAGTGGACCCCACAGTGCGAGTTCAGCTTTCAGGAACTGAAAAGACGCCTGACATCTACTCCCGTACTTGTGCCACCAGATTTTTCTAAGGACTTTGTTATCTATTGCAACGCCTCGCGACAAGGACTAGGTTGCATACTCATGCAAGATCGTCATGTGATTGCCTACGCTTCTCGACAGTTGTGTCCACATGAGGATATATATTCCACACATGATCTAGAGCTTGCAGCTGTGGTCCATGCACTCAAAACATGGCGACATTACCTTCTCGGTAATCGTTGCGAAATTTACACCGATCACCAAAGTCTGAAATACATCTTCACCCAACCGGATTTGAATCTCAGGCAAAGACGTTGGGTCGAGTTGATCACAGATTACGACTTAGGAATAACTTACACTCCGGGCAAAGCCAATGTCATGGCTGATGCGCTAAGTCGTAAATCTTATTGTAACAACTTGATGTTACAACAAAGTTAACCACTTCTCCACGAGGAATTTCGTAAGCTTAACCTTCACATTGTTCCTCGAGGATTCCTATCCACCCTGGTGGCGAAACCAAACCTTATGGATCAAATCATAGCTACCCAGAAGCGTGATAAGGGCATATTCCGCATCCAGGAGAACATTGCTAGCGGAGCTGCTAAGTGTTTCTCCATGGATGAGCGAGGTGTTGTCTTCTTCGAGAACCGCCTAGTGGTTCCCAAGAAACAACAGCTACGGCAATTGATCCTTAAGGAAGCTCATGAATCCCCTCTCACCATTCATCCCGGTAGTACTAAAATGTATCAAGACCTACGCCAGAGGTTTTGGTGGACTAGGATGAAGAGAGAAATCACTCAATATATTGCTAATTGCGACGTCTGTCGTCGTGTTAAAGCAGAGCATCAACGGCCTGCTGGCACCCTTCAACCTTTGGCTATTCCTGAATGGAAATGTGATAAAATCGGTATGGATTTCATTACTGGGTTTCCCAGGACCAAGAGAGGGAATAATGCTATCTTCGTCGTTGTCGATCGTCTTTCCAAAGTAGCCCACTTTCTAGCTGTTCGTGAGAGTATAACCGCTAGCCAGCTAGCTGACTTGTACATCTCCCGAATAGTGTCTCTTCATGGTGTTCCATTGGAGATTAACTCAGACCGTGGAAGTCTTTTCACCTCTCAATTTTGGGAAAGATTCCAAAATGCTATGGGAACTCGTCTCTCCTTTAGCACCGCCTTCCACCCTCAATCAAGTGGTCAAGTAGAACGAGTCAATCAAATTCTGGAAGATATGCTCCGAGCTTCTATCATCTCTTTCGGTATGGGTTGGGAGAAATGTCTTCCATTCGCCGAATTTGCTTATAACAATAGTTATAAAGCTAGCTTGGGCAAAGCCCCTTTCGAAGTTCTCTATGGACGAAAATGCCGAACGCCTCTTAACTGGTCAGAAACCGGGGAAAGACAACTCTTTGGCCCGGATATGATTCAGGAAGCAGAAGAGCAGGTTCGCATTATTCGTGAGAAATTGAAAACAGCCCAATCTCGTCAAAAGAGCCAATATGACCACAAACATAAGCTCATGGCTTATGAAGTTGGCGAGAAGGCTTACCTTCGGGTTACTCCTTTGAAGGGAACCCATCGATTCGGTATCAAGGGTAAATTGGCTCCTCGTTATATTGGACCCTTTCGCATTCTTGCCAAACAAGGAGAAGTTGCCTACCAATTGGAACTACCTCCGCATCTCTCCAGAGTTCATGATGTCTTCCACGTTTCTCAACTCAGGCGTTGCTTCTCGGATCCTATCCGTGAAGTGGACCACGAAACGCTTGATCTCCAAGATAATCTCACATATCGAGAATATCCCGTTCGTATCCTTGACCAAGCCGAACGTACCACTCGACGCCAGAATATCAAGTTTCTCAAGGTTCAATGGTCACACCATTCCGACAAAGAAGCTACTTGGGAAAGGGAGGATCGTCTTCGACTTGAGTACCCACCCACCTTCTTCCCGGAGGATCCTAAATCTCGGGACGAGATTCTTTTGAGTGGGGGTGAGTTGTCACACCCTAGCTAGTTCACGCATTAGAGTGTTGCATCATGTTTAAACTTTTCCAGAAACTTGAAGTGGGGATGATAGAACCCCCAGCACCCCCCCTGGAAACAACTAGGGTTTACTAAAATCTTTTTCAATGAACCTAAAATGCCCTTCCAAAATGTCCATCATTTTTGTCTTGGGTTAGAACCTCTGCCAAAACTGGTTCACATTTTTCTAGGTCATCATAAGGTCATTGAATTAAATCATATGTAACTTGCATTTGGGCATTTAAATGCTAGTAAATATTTTAAATGTCCAACTAATCCCAAACTGAAATGTTCCATGTTGGTTATACTTTATACAGTGGGCATGAGCAGTTTGGTGATTTTTGAAAGTGCCTAGGTATTTTTAGAAAAGCCACAAACTTGCAGCAATATAGAAAGTGGTCACTTATGCAGTTCATAGACAAGTTAATGGTTACTACTAAAAGACTCAAGATAAGTGTGAGTACCGCGGATGGCCCTCTCGTGGGATTACGAGGGAGGATCCACGGTGGAGTATTGTGATGGTGATTAGTGGACTCGTGTGCGAAAACTAATTTCTCAAGTGGTGTCTCGTAGGATAGTGTAGCCAAGAGTCAAAGCTGGCTTGCTGCAAGAACTCCACCACCCTTCTTGAGAATGTGCATGTATATTAGGATCTGTTGTAAGACTTGCTGAGTACCTTTGTACTCATGTTGCTTTAATAATTGTTGCAGACGAGAACACCGCCCCCTCCGATGGGTTCTATGTAGATCTCGATGTTGACGAGTGACTTGCCACCCAGGTGGTGACCTGAGCTTGTGAAGGGCCTATGTAGATAGACAGGCTTCGTCAAGCCTTCTTTCTTTCCAGTGTCCGTACTCAGACTAGTTGCTTCCGCATGTGCTTGTATGTTTGTATGACTTGAGTGTCGGGTCGTGTGACCCCTATCTGTATGAACATGTTATGTATGGCTCCCCGGAGCCTTTAAATAAAGTACTTTGAGTTGTAGGGTTTTGTTGTGATGCCATGTTGTATTTACACATATCGAGCATATTGTGTGTATGATTGAAATGCTTGGTATGTGTGGGATCCGACTATCTAGTTGTTTATCCTTGGCAGCCTCTCTTATGGGGAAATGTAGTCTGGTGTCTCCACTGAGCCTTGGTAGTCCGCTACAGCCCGGCTTACCGGAGTCCTGCTAGCCTAGCACTACTGCTCCGGAACACTTAGACTGGCCGGCATGTGTTTCACTTCGTTCCTGTGTCTGTCCCTTCGGGGAAATGTCACGCGGTGATATCCGGAGTCCTGCCTAGCCTGCTACAGCCCGGGTTCCCGGAGTCCTGTTAGCCCAGTGCTACAGCCCGGATTCACACGCTGCTGACCGACATGCTCGATGTTGATTCATGTATGCCTGTCCCCCGATTCTAAGTCACACCGATCTAGCCTGTAACACCTCATATCACTTTGTGGCCTCATGCACGGTATTCCCACGGGTGTCGCCTTACCATGGCCCGGGACCGTTTGCACCTTTTGGCTCACGTATATGATAGTGTTGCTAGCATCCATATGACAGAGAACCCGGGCCGACATGGCTAGTCGTGAACCCAAAGCGGCGCTAACTTATGGGGACAGGCATACATGAATCAACATCGAGCATGTCGGTCAGCAGCGTGTGAATCCGGGCTGTAGCACTGGGCTAACAGGACTCCGGGAACCCGGGCTGTAGCAGGCTAGGCAGGACTCCGGATATCACCGCGTGACATTTCCCCGAAGGGACAGACACAGGAACGAAGTGAAACACATGCCGGCCAGTCTAAGTGTTCCGGAGCAGTAGTGCTAGGCTAGCAGGACTCCGGTAAGCCGGGCTGTAGCGGACTACCAAGGCTCAGTGGAGACACCAGACTACATTTCCCCATAAGAGAGGCTGCCAAGGATAAACAACTAGATAGTCGGATCCCACACATACCAAGCATTTCAATCATACACACAATATGCTCGATATGTGTAAATACAACATGGCATCACAACAAAACCCTACAACTCAAAGTACTTTATTTAAAGGCTCCGGGGAGCCATACATAACATGTTCATACAGATAGGGGTCACACGACCCGACACTCAAGTCATACAAACATACAAGCACATGCGGAAGCAACTAGTCTGAGTACGGACACTGGAAAGAAAGAAGGCTTGACGAAGCCTGTCTATCTACATAGGCCCTTCACAAGCTCAGGTCACCACCTGGGTGGCAAGTCACTCGTCAACGTCGAGACCTACATAGAACCCATCGGAGGGGGCGGTGTTCTCGTCTGCAACAATTATTAAAGCAACATGAGTACAAAGGTACTCAGCAAGTCTTACAACAGATCCTAATATACATGCACATTCTCAAGTAGGGTGGTGGAGTTCTTGCAGCAAGCCAGCTTTGACTCTTGGCTACACTTTCCTACGAGACACCACTTGAGAAATTAGTTTTCGCACACGAGTCCACTAATCACCATCACAATACTCCACCGTGGATCCTCCCTCGTAATCCCACGAGAGGGCCATCCGCGGTACTCACACTTATCTTGAGTCTTTTAGTAGTAACCATTAACTTGTCTATGAACTGCATAAGTGACCAAGTAGTCCTTTACCATGGACGCGGCTATTCGAATTGTTTTATACCCTGCAGGGGTGTACTTCGTCACACATGTTTCCACCACTTAGCGTATGCACACGACATGTGCTTAGCAGACTTCAAGCGAAAGCCGACGTGGGTGTAGACCATGACCTGACTAACCACACAAGTCTCTAGCCCAGGTTTATCGCCTATTCGGGTTCCATCCGCAAGGAAATCCGGCCGGGGTGTCCTCAACGGCCCCAAACGATGTGTGCAGGGTTCCCGAGACACCAAACGGGCGACCCGGTACACCGTGCCACGTGCCTACCGCATCACAGCCCACCCCTAAGGTCAGCGCTGCGCACGGCCTCCAGCATACTACAAACACCAGAAACTACTTGCAACTCCTGGACAGAGGACGAGAGGGGTCAGTAAGTCGAGCGGGGTCATATTTCAGGGCCCAATGTGTGGTAGTAGCTGAATCTTAAATCACGCATACAGATCTCAGTTCTTAAGGATAGCCTCAATGAAACAACCCACCATGTACTCCTACATGGCCTCTCATCGATACCTTTACCAAAACATGTTCAACACTTCACTCTCATTACCGACACAACCATTCACTCTAGTTCATCACCCTGATGAGCCAGACCTGACACAACTCTAAGCATAGCAGGCATAGCATGGTAGGAAACACAGACATGGCTCAATCAACTCCTACACATGCTAGTGGGTTTCATCTAGTTACTGTGGCAATGACAGGTCATGCAGAGGATATGGGTTCAACTACCGCAACACACAGCAGTTTGAAACGCGTTGTCTTAATGCAGTAAACGAGAGCAGAAGCGAGAAGATGGGTTTGTATCGAAATGATCAATGGGGTTGCTTGCCTGACAGAGTGGTAGTGGAATACTGCCCTTCAGTTGGATACTCGTGAATATCCTCGGAGGCAGAACCTACCACGAAGAACACATCGAAACACAATCATCACATGGCAATATGCAACAATATGATGCATGCTATGACATGGCAAAATGAGTGTGTTTTGGCTAATGCAACTTAGAACAGATTGGTTTGATTTCATTTGAATCAAGGATTCAAATGCAAACCCAAAATAAGAGATCATATTAGTGCATTAACTTGTTTCATCTAAACAGCAAGGTTAATGTGTTCTGACATGCATGAAACTAGTACAGATGGGAAGATTGGATTTTTCTAATCCAAATTCATATATAAATCTTTGCATTTGGAGTTACATATTAATTTCTATGAATTTTTGAAGTTTGTAGGATTTTCTGGGATTTCCTGAATTATTAAAACCAGAAAAATGATTAACTGCGTCAGCACTACGTCACTGTGATGTCAGCAGGGTCAACGGGGCCGCCCAGGTCAAACCTGACACTGGGGCCTACATGTCAGTGTCTAACTAACTAACCTAAGTTAATTAGTACTAATCTAATTCTAAACCAGATTAGTTAAGGCCCTGGGCCCACACGTCAGTGACCTAGGGGGTCAAATCCCTGGTCAAACTGGGCTGACTCGCCGGCGTTTAGCCGCCGGCGAGGCCAGACGCGGCGGGGCGGTGCGGGTTTTGTGCTCCGGCGACCAAATGGACGGCGGAGGGCATCTACGTGTAGCTGGAAGCGAGCCGCGTCGCATGGTCGTGATGGTTGAGCTCAAGGTCGCCGGAAACGATGCCGGCGACGAGCTGTGCGGCTGCCGGAGTTTGGGCGAGCTCGGGCTTGTCACTAGGGGGCACGGCGACGTGCGTGAAGTGGTGCTACGGGCTCCTGGGGATGCGGTGAAGACGATGACGTGCTCGGAATCGAGCCAACGTGGCTGTGGCCACGACGGCGACGTGCAGAGGCAGCGGCGGGTGCGGCCGAGCTCGGTGCAGTCGAAGCAGGGCTCGAGAGCGAGAACGGGAGAGATTGGTAGGTAGCTGAGCTCACGGCGGTCACGACGGAGCAGTCGGCGAGGTCGGGGGCGAGCCGGAGCAAGCGGGGCGGCGAAATGGATCTCCGACGACGGCCGTTGAAGACGAGGTCGGTGCGGTGGCTTCAGGGTGAAGGAGCGCTCGGGGCTCGGTCTGCTCGACGGAGAGGACAATGGCGGAGCTGCTGGACAGGGTGGGGCGACGAGGAGGCGACGGTGGCCGCGGTTACGTCGGCGGTGCGGCTACGGCTGCGTCGGCCATGGTGGGGAGAGAGTGAGAGAGAGGCGCAGGGGGGAGAATGAGGTGTCCAGGGGGTCGAGGCAACGACGTGGAGGACGTCCAGGCGTCTAGCGGCTCGAGCGGCAAGCAGCTGGCGCCATGGCGAGCTCGTGCACGCCGGCGTCACCTCCCTGCCTGCCTGGCGGGGACGAAGCAGCTGGCTGGCACGGGCCAGCATAGTGCTGGGCCGCCAGGTGGGCCGGCTGGTGGCTTGCCAGGTAAGTTTGTTTTTCTCTTTTATTTCTGTTTTCTTTATTTCTGCAAGTTTGTGGCTTTTCTAAAAATACCTAGGCACTTTCAAAAATCACCAAACTGCTCATGCCCACTGTATAGAGTATATCCAACATGGAACATTTCAGTTTGGGATTATTTGGACATTTAAAATATTTACTAGCATTTAAATGCCCAAATGCAAGTTACATATGATTTAATTCAATGACCTTATGATGACCTAGAAAAATGTGAACCAGTTTTGGCAGAGGTTCTAACCCAAGACAAAAATGTTGGACATTTTGGAAGGGCATTTCAGGTTCATTGGAAAAGATTTTAGTAAACCCTAGTTGTTTCCAGGGGGGTGCTGGGGGTTCTATCATCCCCACTTCAAGTTTCTGGAAAAGTTTAAACATGACCCAACACTCTAATGCATGAACTAGCTAGGGTGTGACATGTTGCCACCCGACCAGTGTCTCGGGGGCTACTGCATTGCTTGTTCAATGCAGAAAATTCAAAGTGCTTAGTGTTCGGCTTGACCAAACTATAGGCAAACACGTCTTTGGACAACAACAGGTACCATTTGGACCTATCTGGCATCAAGCTAATATATTACGGCAACTTCTCAAGCCCCTCTCTCAAGGGCCTGTTCGCCGATCACTATTATCTCTAATATATTACACTGCGTTTCTATTCCTACGTATGCTGCCGAGCTAGAAGTTGATCCTGAGGCCGATTTCGCGCATCGACCTGAGTCTCAGGGGCTACTTGGATCAACAGTTTCATGTTTTCCTTCAGGTGCATCTCGGGTTTTAGACCGACACACACCTTGAGGGCTACTGGCTATATATCTCGGCGGAGAATAAATTGCACCAATCAAAAATATTCACAAAAAATCAGCCCGTAGTCGGGGTGGTGCACCACCTCGGAAGCAGTCCGGCATAAAGCTCGGGTGCCAGTGGCTGGCTCCATAGAGGGCACTTCCGGCATTAAGCTCGGCTGAATTCATTCAATCTTTTAAAGACCGAGGTAGTTTATGACACCTCGGACGCTGACCATCGTTAGAGCTTGGATGCAGTCCGGCGTTGGAGCTCGGATACAGTCCGGCGTTGGTGCTCGGCTGCAAAAGATACCTCAAATACAGTCCGGCGTTGGAGCTCGGATGCAAGAGGACACCACCGCATGGGAACAACTTCAAACCCGAAGTGTGGCATAAAAAATAACAAGGCATTGATAAAGGCCGAGAACTTAAAGGGGCTCCTTGGATACCTGACGTGTAAACTCTTCGAATTCACTTCGGCGATCCTCAAGATAGAAGATGAGAAGATTTGTTGAACCAGTTTTCAAGACCGGCGACTGAAGATGAAGAACAGTTCGGAAGAATCGAGGAGCGTCCCCAACTTGAAGACCGGTTCAAGGGGCTACTGACGGTGTCCTGGACTAGGGGGTACTCACCACATCGTCTCCCGATTAGTTGGATTGAGCCGAGGACCCCCTGGGCCGTTTACTCATGGGCCAGTTCGGACAGCCGAAGTATACACAAGGAAGATTCCACAAGACTTGGTGATCAAGACAAGGACTCCTCTCCACCGGCGTATTCGACTAGGACTCTTGTTATCCTAGGCCTCTGGTACATTATATAAGCCGAGGCCGGGCTAGTCGATAGGGAGGCTAGATCATTATGACATCAATCATCATACCTCTAGGGTTTAGACCACAACATATGATCTCGAGGTAGATCAACTCTGTACTTGATATTCCATCAATATATACAAGAGCAGGACGTAGGGTTTTACCTCCATCAAGAGGGCCCGAACCTGGGTAAAACATCGTGTCTCCTGTCTCCTGTTACCCATTGATCCATGACACACAGCTTGGGACCCCCTACCCGAGATCTGCCGGTTTTGACACCGACACCCTCCCCTCCTTGGAACTGCAGGGGGAGACGAAGAAGACGGAAGGAAGGCCTGACTGAGATTCGGCGCCTCCCCAGGATCAGGATGGCACCGTTCCCCGGCTGGGAGGAAGAAACCAGAGGGCAGGTGCAGATGGTGACACTGCCAGAAGCCCAGCCGGTGATGATGGTGCTGCCGGCAATCACGCCTCGTTGGAGCGGTCGTCCTCGCTCTTGATGCGTCGTGGGTTGCCGCCACCTTCCTCGCCGCTGCCGCTCAAGGGGCCGCGCCCGCTGTCGCTTAAGCCCCCTCCATGGCGGCCAGGGCGGACACCAGGCGCTTCGGATGTCTCCACAAAGAGCATGGTCGTCTCCAATGACCCGAAGCTAGAAGGATGTCATCCCCTGAAGAAACATACACGGGCACAAGGAACCCGCCAATACACAAGGCAGGCAGTACCCCGAAGGAAGGGATCTGCCGTTACCAATGGTGAACCACTCCCGCGGTCTCCCTTCAATGTCACAGGAGAAGAGGGGATAGGCCACGATTGACTACCACACTTTGCGGGCTCCGGAATGGTGTTGCTCATGTAGCCCCTCACTGGAATTGAAACCCCGAGCGGCCCGGCAACGAGCGCACCAGAGTCGCTACCTCCGGCGCTACCGCCGCGCCGCCCGCGCGCCCCCCTGAGGCCTGTGCGAAGACGGGAGAGGGGTCTTATCCCAGCAAAGGCATGACCACGCCCTTCTACTCCCCAAGCACCGACACAAGCATTCAGCGCTACCAACCCCAAGCTAGAGCCCGGGGCCTGGCCCCATTCCTTCCATCTTAACAAAGCAAGAAGGAGGCAAGGGATGGAAGAAAAGAGGTGTGTGGATGAGCACTTTCGCTTCCCCTCGCCCCCCTTTTTATATAGGCAGGCTGGGGGCTGGGAGCTGATTCCTCGATGAGTAACCGCCGTCCTCCTCCACCAATCCAAGAAGGCCGGGCCCCTGCCTTGATGCTCTTCCGCACCACGCACCTCTGTTACCTACCCCACTCAATGCATGTAGCATACGTGGACAAGGATAAGGGCGTGGTGGGAAAAGTGAATTGGCAGTTACTTACCCATGCGTTAAAGTCATTCACGGGCCATTACAAGGATGGCCCCACCACAGTTGGCGTTATGCAACGCGCGGGAGGACCGGAAACTGACCTGGGCTCAGGTTAATGAAGAAGCAAAGAAGATCTCAAAGGACAAGCAACTACTACCCTATTGCGTGTGCACTGGATAGGGCCTACCCCGACGACGCCCGGCAGCGCGTTCGGGCCAGGCCCGGGGGCTCCTGTCGGTGCAACAAACCCTAGGTCTGTTGCCCAGACCGTGCACAGGCCTAAAAGAGCAAGGTTGCAACATCCAAAGCGAGATCGAGTTGAAGAGATAGCTCTTTGAGGAATCATAGGGCGGAGCAAGAAGACCAAGATAAGCTAAATAAGCAAGACACTACTAAGAAGAAACCTCCCTTGCCGGGCAGGCGAGCCTGGCGAGGTCGAGGTCACCCCGAAGACAAGTCTCAAGACCACCCCGGCAGGCCTGCCAGGCATAATGAGGGCGGCCTACCCCACCAAGGCTCCACCGCTCCACCTCACAGCGACGCAAGTCATCGATCGATGCGGTGTCAAGCCCCCAAGTGACTAAGTGGCTGTTATTTGGCACGTGGCAGCCACTTCCTATGGAAATCATCTCCAAATGACACCTGTCCAGAGACGTGTCAAGCAGACAGACGAGAAGGTGGTCGAGTGGCCCGGCAAGGCTTGCCGGGCATGCCATGATGTGACACTAAGTGGCGCATTTAATGCGCTCTGCTCTGTCTGCAGAGTTAGGTATGATAGCACTGTTCGCTATCTAATCAGTACACAATGACTGATTTACCACTGTGGTGACCCCTTGATCTATAAAAGGAGGGACATGGCAACCATAGAAAGGATTCGGACCCTTGTACACTCGTACGCGCGTAGCTGCCCTCACCCCGAGGCAACCCTGCCGGGCTAGAGCGTTGTGTTTCCACCACAATCCACCATCAATCCACCAAAGCAGGAGTAGGGTTTTACGCCTCGCGGCGGCCCGAACCTGGGTATAATTGCCCGTGTGATCTCTGTCGTGCTGTGCTACGTTCTCTGCTCTTTGTGGAATGTGCTCATCCCCCCTGCCGAACCACAAGGGGCTGATGGCCCCATAGGTGGCCATGGTTTCCCACGACACAGAGCGGCTGTTTTATTTTTTGACAGATATCCGCGGAGCAGCTGTTTACACGGTATTACTGTAACTCAATTATATTGCATCCCCATATGTACAGGGTAGTACATCACCTAGGGTTATGTCACGGCAACCATGTCTCACCTACGTTGTCTTCTCACACGGTTTGGTGCTGAAATCCTGTGTGAAGTTGTAATACCTAAAACAAACGACATGTATAAACAGTGTGCCGTATACAACATATAGTGCGATAAGTAGCTCCTGACTGTTAGCTTATCCGCATAGTTTCCCCATTTCCCCCAAATACCTAGATAGCCTCCAAATTCCCTCGCATGGTGCTGACATTGGGGGAATGCGGACAAGTGGTGTTGATGGTTTCGGTGCGGCTGCTCCTGCTTGTATCGTCGCTCTCGGCAGCGCCGCCACGACGGTGGTCACCGTCGAGAACTTGCCTAAGGTCATCAGAAGGCAGGTGTACTACGGATCTGAATCGTCTTGTCAGGTTACAATCTATCCCGATCTTTTTTAGAATGTCCAAAGTAGCTCCCTGCTGAATCCGTCCTGAATGACCCCCCCCCCCCCAGGAAAGCGATCTACCGCCGGATCTGGAGCATGAGTACAGACTCCCGCAACACGAGTTTGACTCTAAGTTTTGCGCCACCGAGAAGTACCAATAGCTGAGTTGTGTGCACGGGCACACTCCTGCTCGACGTGTATGCACGGAGGGATTCGACATTGGCTGGCGGTTTCTCAGTTGCCCCTTAGAGGTTAGTGCTAAGTTCATCATTTTACTTGAGTTAATGCCACCGCTCATCCTGAATACTATTTAACATTGGCAGGGATATGAGGCTTGTGCCTTTGTTAACTGGCTGGATGAAGAATGGCATGGCAGGGCTCGGAGTGTTATCACCAAGCTCGCAGAAGATAACGTAAAGCTGAAGAAGAAACTGGGTGATCTGGAATGTACAATCAATATGATGAAGCAAGAAAGAATCAATCACAGGTAACAGATGAAAGCAAGAGACAAGAAGGAACTAGCATGTGGAGTTGTGGTTGTCGCAGTAGCCATGTTCTATGCACTGTTTGCAATGATGATTAGGGGTTTTGTTTGATAGTATTGCTAAAGCACATCTAGATGTGCTCTAAGTAATGCACATCTAGGTCCTATGCCATTGATGTTACACGAAGATTCATGCATATATTTTCCTTTGTCTTTTTTTCTTTTCCTTTGTAGTTTGATTATTACTAGCTTCATCAATAAGAAGAGCTCAATCTATTGCTTGCCAACTGTCCTACTCCGTTCATACCGGTGCATAAGTCACATTACGAAAACCAAATAATCCCAAAACTCGTTCCTTGTTTTTGTCCTGAAAAAAGAAATCAGCCAATAGGAGTAATGCGGCTAGTATGCATTCAATGACTTCAGACTACTTAGCATAACATGCAATGGTCAATTCTCTGCACGCAATGGTATTGATTACCAAATAATCATCAAGTTCTCTCGTTTTTCCCCACCTAGGTCGCTGGTACGGAGGGAGTAGTACTACAAAAAATGCTTCTTTCATATTTGGACGCTCCAATGCGTGTGCATAATTAATTATCACATTGAGAACTGCGCAACCCCAGGAATTTGGAGCGACTGGGTACAAATAATTGCGGTTGATTGTATCAGCGGTTAGATAATACGTCAACACCCCGCTTCAATTGGCATTCCTCTTCTCTGCATACCCCGCTTAAGTGTCCACCATCTTCATCGTCCCCGGCCAGCCACGCTACACACTTGCACACACTCTGCAATCTCGCTTTCTCGTGGTTTTTATAAGACCGCAGCCATGTCGAGCGACAGAGAGGATGATAGTTCCACCAGCAGTCTGGCGCCCGATGATAGGTCAACATCAAAATCATCCCGCTCGCCTTTCATGAGTCCGGCGTCGAGCCCAGGCCTCGGTTATATTCGGATCATGGAAGGGCCACCGCCTCCGGAGTCGTCAGACGACAACCAGATGGACGAGGAGCCATCGAAGGATGAAGAAGAGGACGACAATGATGATGAGGAGGAATGGTCGAACGAGGAGGACGACGACGACGACAGCAACGACGATGATGACAGCGGCGGCGACGAAAAGCCAATGGTCAGCGGCAAGAAGCGTCCTCGCCAAGACGATGTCATAGGGCCATCCAACAAGAAGAAGAAGAAGAAGGACTAAATTAAGTAGACTGTATATATCTATATTTTTGTTCGCTCATATTAATTTGTTATCTCTGTTTCCCATGTCAATCTCATCGCGGACGGTTAGTAATACGTATTCGACAGAGATCTTTGACATTATCGCCCACAGGTTGGTTTCTTGAATTGTGTGCCCTGTCGAGCACAAAATTCACAAAAAAAGACCTATGGGATGTGTATAATGATCGCACACAATTCTGATTACCGACATGTTTGCCGGGTATCACACACATCTTGTTATGCCGAATCGTTTGTGTTCAACTCGATCATCGCAAACGGTTCATCGGAGCAAACTGTACGACATATATCACACACACCTTGATATGGCTGCCTGTTTCTGTTGTTCTGTCTCATCGCAAACAGTTCGTATGGATCAACCGTATGCCCCCCATCACACACGTAACTAAAATCTGAACCATGTTTGATGTATCCGCCATCGCAAACGTTTTGCATATATTTTGACAGTTTTTTACATCACCGTTTGCGATTAATGCATCGCACACAATTTCATCGAAGGGTCTCTGATTGTAGTGTCATGTTAGCAGCATCCTGCAGTAGTGTATGATCACTGGTTGCGAACTTTGATGCCCAGTGGATGTAATATACCCTAAATCCTTTATTGTATTGTGTAGGTTTATTCTAAGTTACTATGTCATAATTTCTTTATTGTATATGGTAGGTTTGTTCTTAATTCCTAGTTTCCGTATATGCCATCATTTGCTATCTAAAAAAATGGCGAAAATCTGATGGAGGCGACCGGGCCGAAACATTCACCTCTAATAGGCCTGCATTTCAGTAGGCCACAATTGGGCCGGCCCACAACTTACTTGCGCCTACGCTGACCGGCCATTTGGGCCCTTCATGGACACGGTGTGCCAGGCCCATAACTCACATGGGCCTTCGTTGGGCCTTTGGTGGACCCAATGTTTAGTTGGGCCCATGTAGCTTCGGGCTATTAACAGGTTGAATATTCTACTGGCCTGTTACGGCCGAGAAGACACCATGGGCCTTTAGCAGGCCGAAATGCATGTTGGGCCTCAATTTTCAATAGTCATCCACGGGCCTTTAGCAGGCTGAAATATACACCAGGCCATTATTGGCCCAGTTATATGACGGGTCGTTACCAGGCCAAAACATATCTCGGTCCTTGGTTGGACAACTGATATCATGGGCCTTTAAGAGGCCGAAAGCTTGGTAGTGGCATCAACGGGTCGAATTGTATGACAGGCCTTTAACAGGCCCAAAGTCAGGTTGGGCTAAACTGTTGCCACCATGATCACGGACCGCTAATGTGCCGGATGTCACGTCAGACCATATATGGCCCATGGGCAGCACAGGCCATTACCAGGCCGAAAGACACACCGGGCTGAAATGGGCCCATGTCTACATCAGGCCTCTAACAGGTCAAAAACTCACTGGGCCGTAATGGGGCCCAAAGACTGAGTGAACAATTAACAAGCCAGAACTGGCGGTAGGCCATAAATAGGCCATGTTTAAGCAGGTTGTTAGTGGGCCAGCCCACAAGTACCTGAGTAAATCATACGGGCCTTTGACTGGGCCAACCTTTTTAACCTCTATGGGCCTTTGTTGGGTCATGCCACATGTCGACGTATCATAGGCACCTCTCCTCCATTGGATGGATGACATCTAGACCGCGGAGCCGACACGTGTTTCCTTCGGCCAATGAGAATTTTACACGTGGAAAATTGCCATTGTTCATGGCTATTAATGGGTTATCGGATCCAAAACCGGACCCGATAGCTTAACGGCGACCTGTTACGGTGGATGCCACATGTCAGTTACCCTTGATGAAACCACTTCCATGACGCATCATTTATCATCATGGAAGTGGACACTTTCATGATGATAATTTGAGTATTGTCATGGAGCACTTCTACGACAGCACAGGTATGAATATCTTCATTCTGTCATAAAATCGTCATGGTTGTACATGCATGATAGAAAATGTGACCTACTGTGACAAACACGTATCATCATGGAAGTGTTTTTTGTAGTGCTTGCACTGCATAAATCAATCGAATACCACATCAATCAAGAAACCTGCACCTTGCTCGATCAGCCGAACGGACAAGATGTATTCGAACCTCGTACACTGGAGGCTTCAAGGGGTGGAGGCACAAGGGGCAGTGGAGCAAGGTGAGGTCCATAAAGATCTCCATTGTCGGGTCCTGTTCCGTCGACATGATCTCGCCCTCCTTGTGCACCGCCATCTCTCGCTGTAGGGTTGGGGCATTAGAAAGTTTTACCATCACATATTCATACTTCAAGGTGCATTAAATTAACACATGCCAGGATCAAAAGGAAACTCACGGCATGCATGCATGCATGCATTGTAATTAATGCGTCGGTAAAAACAACTTTTTGAAATATATCGAGTGCACTACTTTGATGTGTCGCGTCAACTCGTATAACAAGGAGAAGCTTGATTACAATGCCCTCTCCCTCGCCCATGAGCGTGGTGGCTCGCAGGACAAGGAGAAGCTTTTGCTACATGCTCTCACTCCCGCACGCGGTGGACATGCAGTAGTTAATTCGGTGTCAGATGGCCAGAAGCATACTGTAGTAGTACCATCATTGTTCGACTTCCCGAAGAGTCAAAGAGCCAAGCACAACCCGAACGTGGCAGTTGTGAATGCTCGTGTGGCAGTTTCATGTGTAGCAGAGGTAGTAACATAGTGTAGGATAGCGTGTATGTTACTAGTGTAAGTTACTCTCCATTAGGGTCGGTTATACAGCACTTCCCACTATGGAGGTAGTAACATAGCCTAGGGTAGCGTGTATGTTACTCTCCACTGTGACAAGTTTAGCATCACATGTTCATACTTCAAGGTGCATTCGATCAACACATGCAAGGATCAACAGGAAACGCACGGCATGCATGCATGCATGCATTGTATAATTAATGCATAGGTAAACACAACTTTTTGAGAAAATCAAGTGTACTGCTTTGATGTGTCGCGTCAACTAGTAAAACAAGGAGAAGCTTGATTACTACACCCTCTTCCTCGCCCATGCGTGCGGTGGCTTGCAGGAAGAGGAGAAGTAGTAACATCATTGTTCGACTTCTCGAAGAGGTGAAGAGCCAAGCGCAACCCGAACATGGCAGTTGTGAATGCTCGTGTGGCAGTCTTATGTGTAGGGGAGGGGCGTGGTGTGGCAGTTTTGTGGCATTTATTTTTTATTGTTGTTTGCGTCCAATAGGTGCCACCGTTGGATGCAGATCTTGCGGTTATTGTGGCGACCGCTAGTTATAGTCATCTTACAAAAACCAAATAATCCCAAAACACTTAGGCGCGATGGATTAACTCGACCTTGTTTCTTGTTTCTGACATGAACAAAGGAATCAACCAATAAGAGACGTGGGGCGCGTATGTTTTTAATGCCTTGAGACTACCTAGCATGGCATGCAGCGGTCAGTTCATTGCATGCAATGGTATTAATTAGCAAATAAATATTAAGCTCTCTCATTTTCCCCTCTGCCTTGGTTGCAGTGCACACTTTAGTAAGATGACTAGTCTCTTTTTGACACACATTTACATTGATACGGCTTGAATGCCAACGAGGGAGAGGGTAGCGGTTCCCGAAATGTTGAACGGTCAATGATGCATCCTCATTCAATTAGCATGCAGAGGGAATTAATTGGAGAAGCGGAATAGAGCCAGCACAATGTGAATGCAACACAGTTTAGACTCTCATATGAAGGCGCCCTACCACTCCACTCCATCTACCAAATCATATGCACCTAGTCTGTGCAACACTACTCACTCCAATCCAAGAACAAGACCAAGTGACTAGAAGCCACAACCACCCATGGAGGCGATGGACGCGAGCGGCAGTCGGCTGTGCCAGATCATCCAAGATGCCGGCATGCAGCCCCTCACCATGCAATGTTTCCAGAACGTGCTGGCGACCGCTGGCATCATAGCCGTCGTCGACGCCGGCTTCACCTATCATATGGAAGAGATGATGGCCTGCTCCATCCGCAAGTTCATCGTCGTCAAGAAGCATGCGGACGACCTTGCCGCACTCGTCCAGCCCGCGCGCCCAGGCTCCTCGTGCCTGCCACCCTCATCAGCCTCCATGGTGACAACCTCTTTCAAGCACTGGTGGCCCTGCAACTGTCGAATGTCGCGATGAAGAATGTCCACCTCGAGGTCGCGCTCGCTGCGCAGCGCCTTGCCGTGCAAGAAACCGTCGACCTACACATCCACGTGTACAACGAAATCATCTACATAGGCCACTACAGGGCCAGGGATGACACTAAGACATTGGCCTTCTTAGACCGGCTGGAATCTTTGGAAGCCGTTGTTCAGAAGCACGTTGACCTCGCCATGAAAGCCGCTGCTCCTCAGCCCCCGTTTGTTGGGTCGGCACCCTGAGTCGAGGAGGAGGAGGTCGTTACTGTATGGCATTATTATTCGAGTCATAAATGACATGTGTGATCCCTTGCTCTTATTTGGCATTAATTATATGTAGTACCATTGTCTTCATCCTGGTTTACAGGTTACCATCATGGTTTGCGCCAAAGTTTGACTTCATACTTAACTAACAATATGTTAATGCATGTCACAGAAAAACAATATCATTGGAAACAATTTTGAAATACAAATCGTATGATATGTTTTTTGGTGACATGCATTAACATTTTGTTTGTTAAATCTATGGTCAAAATTTGGCAGAAAGGGGACCAACAAACCAGGATGGATGTACAGTACTTACCTATTGCATCAACTTCGTAATTTACGTACTATGCATGACCCAACCTACCAAACTATACTATATATATGGGCGTGAGAACCAAACTTATAAATTCAAAACTAAGTGTTACATGTCATGAGTTCAAAACAAGAAAGTGGAACAAGGACAGCACGCCTGTCCCGTTCGCGTCGCACCCCACATAGTCGTTCCGGCCTGCCGCTCAGCGCGCATTGGCTTGGCATTTTCTACCTAAAGTTAAAAAGGTAATGACTATCGCGATCGCGTCGCACCCCCACACGGTCGGGAGTACTCCACGGTCGGTCTGGCACGCGCTCATGCTAGGGAACACTTGTTGTCTTAGCATTTTCACTGTCAGGTGGGGCCGCAGTTGAGCAAACCGACTATCAGCAAATCCCCACCCCGCCAACCGCACGTCGGCTGAGTTAGAATTAGAAGAGAGAAATGAGGAGGGAGAAGAGCTAGCTATAGCATGGGCATAATTCTCAGATGGGACTCGTGTTGATAGAATAGGAGTACTACGTACTCGTTTGTACTCATACGTCTAGTACCACTAGTTGGGTGTGTGCGACCTATACCTGTCATCACTTTAGGTCTCATGTTCGAATCGCAGCTACGCTTCATAGTACATAATTTTTCATGCATTTTTCCTCCTATATGTACTCCTCGGCTATTTCTACGTGCTTCCTTTCGCCAACATGTGGGACATAGAGCATCTCGTTCGAAGTGCATGCACGACTCGGAGCATCTCCAACACTGAGCGTCAACCAGTAGGGATGAGTCTGTGGACAGAGATGCGGGAGCGGGCCATCCAACCATGTCGGTGCACTTTACATTTCAAACCGGATGATTTACATGCAAATCTCCCGCAAAAGAATAATAAATGAATTACTACATGCACACCATATTATTTTCATAGAAACCGGAGCACGTTCATTACATTTTGGACATAATACATTGAAAAAAAATGACCGGACCTAAACCAGTCGAAGGGCCTCTTTGATTCCCAGGATACTGAAAATACAGGAATGGAGAAAGTATGGGACTGGAGTGCTAAATCAAATAGGATTAGCAAAGAGTGTTCAACGCCACAGGAAAAACAAAGAAATTGTAAAAGTAGGTTGGAGAAAAAATTCCTATGGAATCCGATCCTATGTGCTAGTGTAAAAATGCTCTTATATTATGGGACGGAGGGAGTACTAGCTAAGCTGCAATGACCCTCTTGCTCGGCTGATGGCGATAAACTGAGAGGAGGAAGCGGTGGCGTGTTTTTGTACATGCTAGAGAGTGGACTGTGGTACATTGTTTTTTATGGCCATATCACCACATTGTTTTCTATGACCATATCGCCTACTAGTTCACTGGTCTGCCGTATTTCGCACTCCTCCGATGTACTAGTATATATATACCGCATGATTCTTTGCTCCTTACGTCACCGACATGTGGGATAGCCAGCATCCAGGTCGACGTGTCATGCACAGATTATAGTGGGGAACAGAAGGGGAGCCTCACCCCGGCCGTAGCGCCGCAGTAATAATGACTATAATAAGCAGTCATATCACAAGACCCCACCTTTCCAGCAGTAATGAGCCATCAAATCACACAGCCCTACCTTTCTAGCAGTAAGTTGAATCCGCTACTCCCTCACCCTCATCACCTCTCAGTCAAACCGGCTAGGCGAAACTGCCACGCGTACCGCCCGGGAAAAGCCCCGCCCTCGACTTTTAAATACTCCTATAATTTTGTATCGATGAATTGCGCCATGGAGCAAGAAACCAAAAGAAAAAGGTGTTACATGTAAACAAATATAGTTCAAGCTCTAACTAGCGATTTGGAATGTAAACCATGCATGTGTTCATACGTATAGGTTAGTTATCAAACAAAATGTATGGTATTCCCCCATTTATATGTGATGAACTGCAAAAGCCACGCATTACGTCAACTTCAAAGTACTGAGTCCATTGATGCAATGTGGTTAAATTGCACGATTGATATCTCAAAGCTAAAAGAGTTCGAGCTCGTTCGTTCTATATAAGTATATATTTATTCACCCGTGGGGTTGTTCAATGAATGGAGGGCTGGGGTCCACAAATGAACAATACTACTAGTACGTACTACAGTACAGTATAAAGTGTGACATGCAGTTAGTCATGTTAAATAGAGAGTTTCTTTTCCTTAATGCCACGTACACAAATCAAAACGATTGCTGTGGAAAGAAAAAGAAAATCACTCCACTATATATATAGGCCAGAGCCTGAGCGCTTGCTTTACTAGGGTTGCTCTCTTCACTCTCTCGCCCTCTCCAGATCTAAACAAGACAGTGGTAGCCACATTCTCTCTCTGCTCACTGCTGGTCACAGATCCGGCCGGATCCCCTCGGTCGGAGTGTAGGGGAGTAGGTGCATCCTTCACGTGGTCATCGGCGGCGAGGGAGTAAACCCACAGCTGTCGGAGCGTCCCGATCGGCTGCCCATGCCGTTCTCTCCGACACAGCGCCAGCTCGGGAGGTCCTCGGGCCCCTTCTTCCTCCCTGTTGTATTATGGCCAGATCTGCTCTCCTGCCGCCCTCCTAGCCACATCCCAATGACCCTCAGGTATAACTTCCTTCAAAAACAGCCTTGCTCTACTGCCCCAGCTCCTCACGTGGTTGCATGTAGATCTTTTTCTACTTCCATCAGCTCTTCCAAAGCCACCTAAATTTTTACTATTATTAGAGGTAAAGCTACTTCATGCAGTCGAATCTAGGACTTGGTTCAAACAGGGAAGAAAGGGGGGAAAGTTGTACCATGAATCTTGGACTTGATTCAAAGAGGAAATAAGAGGGGGAAAGTAGTGGAGACTGGATATCCAACCGGTCTCTTGGTTGAAAAGGGAAATAAAGGGAAAACGCAGTACAAACTGGATAAGGAACAAATCTATTATTGGTTAAAAAGGAAAGAAAGTGGTGGCTGGGGGACAAGTCAATAGAGTATGTCCAGGATTAGATTTGCAGCCCTCACATAGTAAAAGGTGGCTAAAGAGAACTAAATTTGGGACCAGCCCAGATCTTGATTTGATGTTGGCATCACCACTTTATGCCTCCTTGCAGGTACATGGTGCTCATGCGTCCACTGCCGCATGCCCTTATACCAACTTTTTGATGTTGTTAATGTAAGGGCGCTTGTAAAATGAAGCAATCCCACTATTACAGTAAGGACATGTCTAACCAATGTTATTGTTAATCTAATGCCTCCGGTAATATCATGCAATTAAACTATTGTGCAAATGGTACTCTCCTGCTATTTTTCCCATTATGATAAGCAAGTTGCTTCTTTACATTGGTGAATGTCCTGGTGTCCCCACTGTCCCATGCCCTTATACCAACTCTTTAGTTGTTGTTAATCTAATGTATCTGGTAAAACAAGCATTGTCACCATTAAAGTAATGCCATATTTGACCAATGTCATTGTTGATCGTAATGCTTCCGGTAATATGAAGCAATGTTGCCGTTTTAAAATTTCTGTTGTCCTTGCGTGATTGCCATGAAGATAATGAAGATGCTTCTTTTTCATTTCTTGCATGTTTCATATCTTGTTATTGACCAGTAACTGTTTTCTTTATATCTTTTTGCGTAGAGGGGGATATCCATTTCACCTTGTTGCTATTGTGACCTTTTGGTAAACTGCACAAAACACTTTTTTTGAAAGGGTGTCTTGTGAAGTTGTACTGAAATGTCACATGGGCAACGTCTCTTGATTTTAGTGGAACTACACAAAGGGTGATTGGAGTTCCTAACCTCTTCGTCTAACTCTGCCGGTAATCTTGTGCAACAGTTTATTAGCCTTTGCAAGATTAGCAGTCACCACAATGGCACTTGATTTTAGTGAAACTGCACAAAAGGATAAGCAAATTATAGTTGCACCTTGCATGAGCATGATATCCAACCTTAATGTTACTTAATTTTAGTGCAACTAATGAAGAAGAAGCTGCCAGCTCATGAGACCAAGTACTTCTTGATAGCTTCATGATGCAAAAATTGCTTCATTTTAGGTGAACTGCACAAAAGGGTCGCATTAATTTAA
This sequence comes from Thinopyrum elongatum, assembly GCA_011799875.1. Lineage (NCBI taxonomy): Eukaryota > Viridiplantae > Streptophyta > Magnoliopsida > Poales > Poaceae > Thinopyrum > Thinopyrum elongatum. Next base: position 239,560,068 of record CM022303.1, read on the forward strand.
TCATCCGAGTGGAGCTGCAGGTTCACCACTTGCAAAAGGCGTATCCCAGATAATCAAGTCCTGAACTGGCTGAGTCCATCAGGACTACCATCGTGCCGGTTTAGGGCCCCTCTCCCAGTTATGGTTCCCATGACCGGGTATGTTCCTTTTTGGTTGATTTTGACTCTGCATCCAGCTAGTGATCTTGTGCTACTGTTTTGGCACTGCTATGAGAAAGCAATAATGATATTGTTTTGCATCTTAATTTAATGCCACTAATAATTTGAGGCAATGTTTAGGCATCGCTACTGCCACTGATAAAATGAAGTAACAATACATTTAAAAAGAGCTACTGTCGTAGCTACCATTTCATTTCCAATGTAGATAACTTGCAGAAGGTGTATCCAGCAGAATCAAGTCCACATGCACTGCATCAATCACATAGCATGATCAGTGAACTAGTTGAGCCCATCACGCTTACCGTTGAGGTGGCAAGGTCCTCCTCTCTCCCTCGCGGCATGGCGGGCGTCATAATTTTAGTTGAACCGCACAAAAAAAGAGGTTGGAATGAGTCGACGCCCCTCCTTCTACTGCCACACTAAGGTTGTTAATACATGTCAATGAATCACCTTGATGGCAAGATACGGGGACCTGAAGAATAACTTGATCTCCCAAAGTCATCTCACACAGGTCAGTATTGTCCTTTATCCACATGATCGTGCTTTGTCATACTGTGCTAATGTTGTATTTTATTAATAAAGCTATTCTGTCGCAATCTTTTCTCGTTTTGGAAATAAACTTGCTTCAACTAGTGCCACTATTATAGTAATCATGCTCTTTCTTTATCTGTGCAAACAGGAATACTCAACTACATATGTTGGGATGGTCAAAGCATTCGGCAAGTTCTTGGTTCTATGACACGGCTAGCCAAGATGGATTTAATCCCGAGTTTCACTTTAGCCAAAGGCTCTAAGTGCCATGCGTGTGTGCAAGCTAAGCAATCTCGTAAGCCTCACAAGCCTGTGAAGGAGAGACACCTGGCACCACTAGAGCTCATACATTCAGATCTGTGCGAGATGAATGGTGTGTTGACTAAAGGTGGAAAGAAATATTTCATGACATTGATTGATGATTCCACTAGATTCTGCTATGTGTATTTGTTAAATAATAAGGATGAGGCTCTACACTACTTCAAAATCTATAAGGCAGAAGTTGAGAACCAACTTGAAAAGAAAATAAAAATGAGTCCGGTCTGATCGTGGTGGAGAGTAGCGGCCCGCTTATGCATATATTGGAAGTGGTAGTCCCACTAGTGATGCAGGACATTTCATCTGCCAATGTTTGACCTGTGTGGCCGTAAACAGGACTGGTTACAATGTTTTAGCAAATCCTTGAATCGAATTTCTTACATGAAGCATCGATCGATTTTTTTTATTTGTTCACATTCTCACAATGTTTTAGTTGTACAGTAACTATTGACTCTGATTTGTCAATCGTTGAGATGTGTAGGCATCTTTGTTGTACTTATTATTTGAATCTTATGGGTTGGTTGTGAATCTTGCAAGATGGGAAACATGGCATGATGATGCAGAGGACAACAACCATGACAAGTTGTTCAAACTTGGTAGTATTGTCTGTGTGAAAGTGCGGCAAATGAGCTGATCGTGTGCGTCCCGAGAATAATAATTCTAATTGTTTTGCATGTTGATCCTATGGCACTGATAGAACAAGCCAATGCTTTGCTTGTTTTAAGAATAAAATTTAAGTAAAGCAAATAAAATTTAAGTAAAGTGACCACTAACTTGCTATTACAGTGGCAATGCCAACCCGCTCATGAACGGATGTGTGGCCAGAATAGGTTTCGCGGCTTCCACACGGGTTTAATGGAGGTGTTTGAATGCGTCAAGGAGGTGTGTTCTGCCAGGCATGCAACGGGCAAGGGAGAAGGGGTAGTAACTACTGCCTCTTGTACCCACTCCGTTTACTAGTGATTGCAGTTCCCCAAGAGTTAAAAAATGAACTGATGTTGCCGCCTACCGACTACGTTCACCGGCTATTGCAGTTCCCCAAGATTGGAAAAATGAACTGCTGTCGCCGCCCCTAGTACCCCACTACACACTGGTCATCTTCATCTTCCCCCTGCCCCCAATCCCCACAAAACAAGAACCGCCACATCAAATCTACGTGAGAAGAGACTCCAATGGCGATCCGAGGGGTGAGCCTGCTAGATATGGACTTCAGCAAGGAGTTCACCTGTGAGTTCGCCGTTCAGACCCATGGTAGCACCAAGTTGAATGTGATGTACACCAATGATCCAGACTTGGTGAAGCTCTGCCTCGCCAAGTTCAAGCAGTACCTACAGGACGAGAAGCACAAGGTAGCAGGACTGGACCTTGTGCCCATCCATCCGTCTCCTGACAGGGACCAGCGGATCACCGTCACCTAGGTATGCGTGCAGGACGAGGTTCTCGTCTACCACTATTCTAGGTCCATCAGAGGTTCTGGAGCATTCGCCCATTTCATCGGCACCGCCGACTGCACCTTCGCTATGGTGGAGAGCAGGAAGAACGCCACTATGCTTTACGATTCAGCCATCTGGTGCAAAAAGCTCGTCGACATCCAGAAGCAATACAAGATCATCAGCAATGGGCAGGAGAAGGACTCCGTGGTTAACCTCGCCGCGGTCATCATCGACCCCTGCTACACCAACATGAAACAAGACATGGATACGAAGGACCTAAACACGTGGGAGGTACCTCTAAATCTAGCCTACATCACCTACGCGGCCAAGGATGCATACGCATGCTACGACATGTACAGGCGGATATTGGACATGAGGGTGTGTCTGCTTCCCATAACCGAGGAGTACACGGACTACCACAGCGTCATGATCAAGCATGCCAGGAAGATCTAGATGGTGTACTTTGTCTATTTAAGCACCTTTATCATCTGAGTGTTTCATGCATTAGCCTATGTGTCGTAATTATCTGTTTTATCCGAAATATTTCCTCTAAGAACACATTAACCTGTTTGCTTTATTTAGTGGCTATTTGCTTATGTATGTAACTAGTTCACTGGGCTGTCGTGTTTCCTTCTTTTAAGGTCTAGTAGGTATCAACTGGGTCGTGGCTGCCTAGCGCAGGTTTCTTTTCTTAGGACATCCACGGCCCACAACATGATTATGGGGATCCAGTAGGTGTATCATTTTTTAGTGCAGTTTTTTCTTTTTGAAGTCTGAGTCCTATTTTCTGTAGGTTGCACAGTCATTCATTTTGCCGTGATTATCAGAGAACTTCACTCAGGGTGGTCATCTTTGATCACGAACGATGAGAACAAGTTAAGTTTGATACCTCTTGTGCGAGTCCTTCTGGCAGCCATTAGATTGAAATCCAATGGCTGGTGTACTTGTTCGGGTGCAGGGTGCTGCTGCGCACTCCTCGGCGACCCATCCTAAGCCTATGGTGGCTAGGACATCCCTCTACTCCCCCACATCTCATTTTATTCTTCGATGACGCCAGCTCCACTGGCCCACCCTGCACCCAAAGAAGTCAACCCTCGTACTCCCCTTCGCCTGCGTCTTCCCCGGCTCCAATTGGTTCCAGTCCGAGGTCTCGACGTCATCCTCTGCCTTGGTGCTCTCGCCGTGGCACCGTCGTATGTCATTCTCAACATGGTCAACAAACAAGAGGAATCGGGAGATGACTTTATGTGGAGAGGCTGACAGTCCGGGCCCACCAGGTCCATGGCCTAGATTTTGTTGTTTAACATGCGCAACCCATCATACACACAAAGTAGATCCAGCAGGTTTCGACATTTTTTTGAGGTCCAGCAGATATCAAACGGCCTCTGGGCCTCCCGGCCTATCTTGTTTTATAACATCAGCATCCCAACTTCTGTTTGTTTTTTCAAGACAACGCACAGCTCAGTTCTATTTTTCTATAAGAATGCCAAACTGAACCTATGTTTTCCCTGATATAATAGTATATATATTTACATTTATATTTTATTTTATTACATATATATATATATATTAGAAACAACCTAAGGTCCCTGTTTGACCTGTCCATCGTCCAACCTTTGTATAGACCTTCCCACTTCCTTTATTTTCCTTTTTTATTAATCATATCTCTAATTTTTCTCCCAGATTCTTTTTTGAGGTAATCTGATTTTTCTCCCACTAGTTTTCCCTAGAACCAACTCAATTATCCCACATCTAGCCTAAAAGATAATAATACCCCACGTCTTATTAACTCATCAAATTAAAATAATATTTTATTTGGTAAATTGATAAGTTCTTACAAAATAATAATAATAATTGTTTAACAATAAGTTGGCAAGTTAATTCCTGGTGATTGCGTACATAAGCTTGCTAAGATTTTACTGACCAATGCAGTAATTGGCGTGCAATCACGTGTTTATGTTTTTATAACATTTCTCTGTCTAGCCCAACATGATAACCCAGCCCAGCAAATCTGTCTATTTCGATAAAAAAATGCAAATGGGCTGTAAATTCTAATATAATATATAAATGGGCTGCATAGACGCTACATTATTGTTTCACCCAACCCACCAAATGGACTGATTGACATGTGGGACATTAGGTTGAAGCCTAAGCAAGGCGTTGGATTTACATCCAACGGTCGGCATTCTTCTTCAATCTCTCGTCTTCTTCCTCCAGTGCTGGTGGGACCGCCTGCTCCAGCCTCTAGCGTCCTGCGGCACTGCTTCACATGCCTCGCAGTGAAACACTACCCTACCGATGACCAGGCCATCCCTCCACTCCTCCGGACCGCCTGTTATTCCCCACCGAGTATAGCCCCACCCCGCACCCGAACCAGTCAAGTCTCGCACTCCTCTCCATCTGCGACTCCACTGCTGCGTCTTCCCCATCTTCGGGCTGTTCCCGTCTGGGGCCTCGCTGTCGTCCACCGCATTGGTGCACTCGGCGCGGCGTGGTCAACATGATCAACAAACGAGAGTCATTGCAAGATGATTGTACGTGGAGAGGCTAACCGTGGGGACAAACCACGTATGTGGACGCACGCATGCAACTGCCTCCTTTTTACGCGGAAAAATAATGTTTCCTCCCCCTAACAACTGGGACCCACCAGCTACATCTTCACACGCAAGGAAGTGTGTCCTTATTACGCGCCAAAAATGATTCCTCCCCCTGACAGCCGGGACCCACCAGCTACATCTTCGCACGCAAGGAAGTGCGTCCTTATTACGCACAAAAAATGATTCCTCCCGCTGACAGCTAGGACCCACCAGTTTTATCTTCACACGAAAGGAAGTGCCTCCATAACTCCCCTGATAGTTGGGACCCACCAGCTACATCTTCGCACGCAAGGAAGTGCGTCCTTATTACGCACAAAAAATGATTCCTCCCGCTGACAGCTAGGACCCACCAGCTATATCTTCACACGGAAGGAAGTGCCTCCATAACTCCCCTGACAGTTGGGACCCACCAGGTCAAAGCATAGGTAGCGTTATGTGTCTGCTTGCAAACATGTACGTACATACTGGTGGATCGGTCTCTTTCCAATGATGAACAGTGGCCGAGCAAGGAGCGCCGCGTGTTGTAGTAGAGCCCCGACATAGCAGTTCAGGCAGTCCTATCTAAATCGTGTACACGGCCATGCTGCAAGAAAGTAAATACGGCCACATATGTACATATGGGAGGGGTCTCGAACGCGTACAGAAATGGTGTCCTATTCATTTGCAGCCAACTAGCTAGGTCGGAACGGAGGAAACAACATCGTGTTCATCGGGAGGCAACTGCTACTTCTTGAGCTTGCATTGGTTTTTCTCTTGAAGAGGAAAGGGTGATGCAGCAAAGTAGAGATAAGTATTTCCCTCAGTTAAGAACCAAGGTATCAATCCAGTAGGAGGAACACACAAGTCTCCAATAATTGCACCTGCACAAACAAACAAATACTTGCACCCAACGCGATAAAGGGGTTATGAATCCCTTCAAGGTTACTTGCAAGGATGAGATCTGATAGTGATATATGTAAAAGATACATAAAAGTGTGAAATAAAAGTAAAGTAAATAAATTGCAGCAAGGTATTTTGTGTTTTTGATTTTGTAGATCTGAAAATAATATGATAAAAGATAGACCCGGGGGCCATAGTTTTCACTAGAGGCTTATCTCTTGAAAGAAAGCATATGGTGGGTAAACAAATTACTATTGAGCAATTGATAGAAAAGCGCATAGTTATGAAGATATCCAAGGCAATGATCATATATATAGGCATCATGTCTGAGACAAGTAGACTGACTCCTGCCTGCATCTACTATTATTACTCCACACATTGACCGCTATCCAGCATGCATCTAGTGCATTAAGTTAACAAGAACGGAGTAACGCCTTAAGCAAGATGACATGATGTAGAGGGATAGATCCAATCAATATGAACAAACCCCATTTTTTTTCCTTAATGGCAACAATACAAATACGTGTGATGTCCCTTTCTGTCACTGGGATTGAGAACCGCAAGATTGGACCCATCACAAGCACCTCTCCCACTGCAAGAAAAATCAATCTAGTTGGCCAAACCAAATCAATAGATCAGAGAGAAATACAAAGCTATATAAATCATGCATAAAAGAGTTCAGAGAAGACTCAAATAATATTCATAGATAATCTCATCATAAACCCACAATCCATCGAATCTCAACAAACACACAGCAAAAGAAGATTACATCGAATAGATCTCCAATAACATCGAGGAGAACATTGTATTGAAGATCAAAGAGAGAGAAGAAGCCATCTAGCTACTAGCTATGGACCCGTAGGTCTATGGTAAACTACTCACACATCATCGGAAGGGCAGCAAGGTTGATGTAGAAGCCCTCCGTGATCGAATCCCCCTCCGGCGGAGTACCAAAAAAGGTCTCCAGATGGGATCTCACGAAGACAGAAACTTGCGGCGGCGGAAAAGTATTTTTGGTATGCCCTCTGGTCTACGGGGAATATTTGGGTATTTATAGAAGAAAAATTAGGGTTGGAAGTGCCATGGGGGGCCCACAAGCTTGCCCCCCCCCTCTGGGGCGTGGCCCCTGAGCTTGTGGCCACCTCGTGGCTTTTCTGGCCTCCTCCCAAAGCTTCTAGGGTGTCTCGTGGTCCAAGAAAAATCGTCAAAAAGTTTCATTCCATTTGGACTCCGTTTGGTATTGATTTTCTGTAAAGACAAAAACAAGGAAAAAATAGCAACTGGCATTGGGCACTAGGTTAATAGGTTAGTCCCAAAAAATGATATAAAATAGCATAAATGCATATAAAACATCCAAAATTGATAATATAATAGCATGGAACAATAAAATAGTATAGATACGTTGGAGACGTATCAAGAATCCCCAAGCTTAATTCCTGCTCGTCCTCGAGTAGGTAAATGATAAAAACAGAATTTTTGATGGAATGCTACCTAACATGTCTATCATGTAATCTTTCTTTATGTGGAATGAATATTCAGATCCGTAAGATTCAAAACAAAAGTTTAATATTGACATAAAAACAATAATACTTCAAGCATACTAAAAAGCAATCATGTTTTTTTTTCAAAATATAATGGCTAAAGAAAGTTATCCCTACAAAATCATATAGTCTTGTCATGCTCCATCTTCTTAACACAAAGTATTTATCATGCATAACCCTGATGACAAGCCAAGCAATTGGTCCGTACTTTTTAACGCGCTTCACCTTTTTCAACTCTCACATAATGCATGAGCATGAGCCATGGATATAGCACTATAGGTGGAATAGAGCATGATGTTGGAGGTTGTGTGGAGAAGACAAAAAAGAAGAAAGTCTCACATTGACGAGGCTAATGAACGGGCTATGGATATGCCCATCAATCCATATCAGTGCAAGGAGTAGGGATTGCCATGCAACGGATGCACTAGAGCTATAAGTGTATGAAAGCTCCAAAGAAAACTAAGTGTGTGTGCATCCAACTTGCTTGCTCATGAAGACATCGGGCATTTGAGGAAGCCCATCACTGGAATATACAAGCCAAGTTATATGATGAAAAATTCCCACTAGTAATATGAAAGTGACAAAATAGGAGACTCTCTATCATGAAGAACATGGTGCTACTTTGAAGCACAAGTGTGGAAAAGGATAGTAACATTGTCCCTTCTCTCTTTTTCTCTCTTTTTCTCTTTTTTTTGTTGGGCTCTTTGGCCTCTTTTTTCTTGGGCTCATTTGGCCTCTCTTTTTTATTTTTGTCCGGAGTCTCATCCCGACTTGTGGGAGAATCATAATCTCCATCATCCTTTCCTCACTGGGGCAATGCTCTAATAATGAATATGATCATCACACTTTTATTTACTTACAACTCAAGAATTACAACTTGATACTAGAAAAAAAATATGACTCTATATGAATGCCTCCGGCGGTGTACCGGGATGTGCAATGATCTAGCGTAACATGTACTATGTCAACTCTATGATCATGCAAACCAATATGACAATGATGATATGTGTCATAATAAAATGGAACAGTGGAAGTTGCATGGCAATATATCTCAGAATGGCTATGGAAATGCCATAATAGGTAGGTATGGTGGATGTTTGAAGATATAAGGAGGCTTATGTGTGATAGAGCATATCATATCACGGGGTTTGGATGCACTGGCGAAGTTTGCACCACAACTCAAGGTGAGAAGGGGCAATGCATGGTACCGAAGAGGCTAGCAAATTACGGAAAGGTAATAGTGTGTATAATCCATGGACTCACATTAGTCATAAAGAACTCACATACTTATTACAAAAGTTTATTAGCCCTTGAAGCAAAGTACTACTACGCATGCCCCTAGGGGATAGATTGGTAGGAAAAGACCATCGGTCATCCCCGACCGCCACTCATAAGGAAGATAATCAATAATAAATCATGCTCCAATTTCATAGCATAACGAGAGACCATACGTGCATGCTTCGGGAATCACAAACCTTAACACCAATATTCTTACTAAACCAAAATTACTCATTAGCATGACTCTAATATCACCATCTTTATATCTCAAAACAAATGCAAGGAATCAAACTTCTCATATATTCAATGATCTTCATGAAAGTTTTTATTATATCCCTCTTCAATACCCATCATATTAGGACTAAATTCATAACCCAAGCAAATTTCCATATTATTTATAAGACTCTCAAAATAATATAAGTGAAGCATGAGAGTTCATCAATTTCTTTAAAATATAACCATCGCCGTGCCCTAAAAAATATAAGTGAAGCACTAGAGCAACTGCCTAGCTCAAAAGATATAAGTGAAGCTCAAAGAGTATTCTAATAAATTCATGAATAATGTGTGTCCCTCTCAAAAAGGTGTGTCCAGCAAGGATGATTATGGCAAACTAAAAAGCAAATAAATCAAAGACTCATATAATACGCGACGCTCCAAGCAAAACAAATATCATGTAGTGAATTAAAATATAGCCTCAAGTAATTTACCGATGGATTGTAGACAAAAGAGGGGATGCCATCCGGGGCATCCCCAAGCTTAGACGCTTGGTTGTCCTTGAATATTACCTTGGGGTGCCTTGGGCATCCCCAAGCTTAGGATTTTTCCACTCCTTATTCCTTATCCCATCGAAACTTTACTCAAAACTTGAAAACTTCACAACAGAAAACTCATGAGATCCATTAGTATAATAAAGCAAATCACCACTTTGAGGTACTGTTGTAAACTCATTCCAATTTCGTATTAGCATTATATCTACTGTATTCCAACTTCACCATGGCTCATACCCCCCGATACAACCCATAGATTCATCAAAACAAGCGAACAACACATTGAAAGCAGAATATGTCAAAAACAGAACAGTCTGTAGAAACCTAAATTAAGCTCATACTTATGTAACTCAAAAAATTCTGAAAAATTAGGACAACATGAGAAATTTGTATATAAATATTTTGTAAACAATTCAGAATTTTTTCACGTTCCAGCAAATTTTAACAATTCTTCTACTGGACGCAAAAGTTTTTGTTAATGCACAGAATCAAATCAACAATCTTCCAAATCTTCCCAAAAGTCTTACTTGGCACAAACACTAATTAAAACACTAAAACACAATCATAACAGTAGCATAATTGCATATTTGTTGAGAAACATAAAATAAAAATATTGGGTTGTCTCCCAACAAGTGCTTTTCTTTAAAGCCTTTTAGCTAGGCACTCATAATTTTAATGATGCTCACATGAAAGAAAAGAATTGAAGCGCAAAGGGAGCATCATAAAACATATGACAAACACATTTAAGTCTAACATACTTCCTATGCATAGGAATTTTATAAGCAAACAAAATACCAAGACAATAAATATCTAGCATATGCAAAGGAGAGGAATAAAACATTGACAATCTCAACATAACGAGAGGAAATTTTATAACATGAAAATTCCTACAACCATATTTTCCTCTCTCATAATAATTACATGTAGGATCAAAATCAAATTTAATAATATAGCTATCATATAAAATTTTCTCTTCATGATCCACATGCATAAAAGTTTTATAATCTTCCAAGATAGTGGGATTAACATCAACTAAAGTCATGACCTCTCCAAACCCACTTTCATCAAAAATTTCATAAGATTGAACACTCTCCAAATATGTGGGATTATTTTTATCTAAAGTTGACACTCTTCCAAACCCACTTTCAATATTATTGCAAACATTATTATCAATATCATATTCATCATGAGGCTTAAATAAATTTTCAAGATCATAAGAAGCATCACCCCAATCATGATCATTACAATAAGTAGTGGACATAACAAAAGCATCATCCCCAAGCTTGGGGTTTTGCATATCATTAACACAATTGACATTAATAGAATTTATAGTAACATCATTGCAATCATGCTTTTCTTTCAAGGAGCTATCGTGAATCACTTTATAAATTTCTTCCTTCAACACTTCATCACAATTTTGAGATTTACGATTTTCAAGCAAAACTTTATAAAGATAATCTAGTGCACTCAAATCACTAGCAATTGGTTCACCATAATTGGATATTTTAAAAAAATTAGCAAGAGGATGAGGATCCATCTTTAATTTTCTTGTTTCTTTCCTGTTTTTCGAGTCATAAAGGCAAAACAAGCAAACAAACACACAGGCAAAAGAGAAGGCAAATGGAACATATTTGTATTTTTGTAAAATGTTTTAGAAGTAGGGGAGAGGAAAATGAGAGGCAAATGCCAAATAATGTAAATGCAAGAGAATAGAGTTTATGATAGGTACTTGGTAGGCTTGATGTAGATCCTCCCCGGCAACGGCGCCAGAAATTCTTCCTGCTACTTCTTGAGCTTGCGTTGGTTTTTCCCTTCAAGAGGAAAGGGTGATGCAGCAAAGTAGAGATAAGTATTACCATCAGTTAAGAACCAAGGTATCAATCCAGTAGGAGGAACACACAACTCTCCAATAATTGCACCTGCACGAACAAACCAATACTTGCACCCAACGCGATAAAGGGGTTGTCAATCCCTTCACAGTTACTTGCAAGGATGAGATCTGATAGTGATAGATGTAAAAGATAAATAAAAGTGTGAAATAAAATAAAAGTAAATAAATTGCAGCAAGGTATTTTTGTGCATTTGATTTTGTAGATCTGAAAATAATATGATAAAAGATAGACCCGGGGCCATAGTTTTCACTAGAGGCTTCTCTCTTGAAATAAAGCATACGGTGGGTAAACAAATTACTGTTGAGCAATTGATAGAAAAGCGCATAGTTATGATGATATCCAAGGCAATGATCATGTATATAGGCATCACATCCGAGACAAGTAGACTGACTCCTGCCTGCATCTACTACTATTACTCCACACATCGACTGCTATCCAGCATGCATCTAGTGTATTAAGTTAACAAGAATGGAGTAACGCCTTAAGCAAGATGACATGATGTAGAGGGATAGATCCAATCAATGTGAACAAACCCCATGTTTTTATCCTTAATGGAAACAATACAAATATGTGTCATGTCCCTTTCTGTCATTGGGATTGAACACCGCAAGATTGAACCCATTACAAAGCACATCTCGCATTGCAAGAAAAATCAATCTAGTTGGCCAAACCAAATCAATAGATCGGAGAGAAATACAAAGCTATATAAATCATGCATTAAAGAGTTTAGAGAAGACTCGAATAATATTCATAGATAATCTGATCATAAACCCACAATTCATCGGATCTCAACAAACACACCGCAAAAAGAAGATTACATCGAATAGATCTCCAAGAACATCGAGGAGAACATTGTATTGAAGATCAAAGAGAGAGGAGAAGCCATCTAGCTACTAGCTATGGACCCGTAGGTCTGTGGTAAACTACTCACACATCATCGGAAGGGCAGCAAGGTTGATGTAGAAGCCCTCTGTGATCGAATCCCCCTCCAGTGGAGTACCGAAAAGGTCTCCAGATGGGATCTCATGAAGACAAAAACTTGCGGCAGCGGAAAAGTATTTTTGGTGTGCCCTCTGGCCTATGGGGAATATTTGGGTATTTATAGAAGAAAAATTAGGGTTGGAAGTGCCACGGGGGGCCACAAGCTTGGGGGCGCCCCCCCCCTCTGGGACGCGCCCCCTGAACTTGTGGCCACCTCGTGGCTCTTCTAGCCTCCTCCCAAAGCTTCCAGGGTGTCTTATGGTCCAAGAAAAATTGTCAAAAAGTTTCGTTCCATTTGGACTCTTTTTGGTATTGATTTTCTGTAAAGACAAAAACAAGGAAAAAACAGCAACTGGCACTGGGACTAGGTTAATAGGGTAGTCCCAAAAAATGATATAAAATAGCATAATAATGCATATAAAACATCCAAGATTGATAATATAATAGCATGGAACAATCAAAAATTATAGATATGTTGGAGACATATCAGCAACCGACTGGGTCAGAATGCGTCCTCTTCATCGGGAGCCAACCAGCTTGGACGGAACAGCCGAAACGGGGTCCTGTTCATCGACTCGGGGTCTGGCGTACAGCAAAATGGAGGAAACAGAGTTATCTTCGACCGCCTATGGTCGAAACAGGGTGTTGTTCATCGGGGGGTGTGGCGTACCGCAAAACAAAGGAAACGGACTTCTCTCCAACCGCCTACGGTCAAAATGGGGTCCAGTTGATCGACAGGGGTCTTGCCTACCGCAAAACAGAGGAAACAGACTTCTCTTCGAGCGCCTACGGTCGAAACAGAGTTCTGTTCATCGGAAGGGGTGTGGCGTACCGCAAAATGGGACTCTACGGGCTACTGTTCATCCACCGTCTACTGCCTCACTCCAGCCTCCACGGGCTACTGTTCATCCACCGTCGACTTCCTCCAACCTCCACCGGCTACTGTTCGTCCAGCCTCCATGGGGTCCTGTTCATCCACCCCCAACCGACTGGGGTGTGTGGCGGCCTACTCGGGATCCTATTCATCCAGCGGCAACCGCCTACTACCACGGGGTCCTATTCATCCACCGGCAACCACCTACACACAGTCGGGGTCCTATCATCCAACCCCCACCAGGAACTGTTCATCCACAACCAACCAACTGGCTAGGTCAACTCGTTCTACATATCGCGCGCGCGGCAGCAATGGAGACTATTCATCCCGAGGCAACCCAGCCAGCTAGCTACGTCTCGCACGGGTTTAGTAAGCAGCGAAGGGATCGCTCGGGTTCAGTTAGCAGCGAAGGGATCGCTCGGATTTAGTTGGCAACGAAGGAATCGATCGATCGGCTTCAGTACGTAGTAGTGCAATCGATCAGGTTCAGTAAGCGAATGCCTTGCTCGGGTTCAGTTAGCGAGCGCCCGCACACGCGCGTATGAGAAAAATGTGCAAACCACACTGCATCGCTCGGCCCCGACCACCCACCGTAACCGGGAACTCCATGAAATTTTCCTCACCCTCACTTCTACCATGATTTTTTACGTCATGGACGGCCCAAAGAATGTCACGCAGGTGCGTATCTGGCCCGCCCAGGACGAAAAGCCCAATTTCTGTCATAATTTTTTGTCATAGAAGTAGGAGCCCACCACATCTATGATGATACATGTTTTTGTCACAATTATCGTCATAGATGTGTCATAACCATGACAGAAAAAGTTTTCGTTCGGGCCATAATGTCACATGTGTGTCTTTTTTTGTAGTGGGATGAACTCGAATCACCGCGTATGCGAGAAGACCTACGTTTAAACATCTACAAAACATTTTTTTAGTCCAACATAATAAAACAATAATGATCCTATGTACTCACATCATCATACTCCTAAAAATATCAACAAATCCATGCCAAACCCAAGTTTGAATCAAAAATATGCATCTCCTAGTCATGGCAATGCTAGACATGTAGAACACGGATTTGTGGAAAATAAGTTGGGGATCAGAGGACAAAAGATATCGTAGATTGATCACACGGAAGGATTCAAACTGAAAATGAATGAGTAACGAGATCGGGCAAAGTTTTGCTAGGGTTTGGAGAGGTTTGGAGGAAGAAGAAGAAGAAAAGAAAGAGATGGGGGCGAAATACCTCCTTCCTTAGGCTTATTGGAGCCACCGGTGTGCAAAACAACCGCTCATACGGGCGCAAGCGCCCGCATGGAATGTCGTCTTTAACTTGGATAAACTCACCTTTGCCCGCGTGCAGATGAAACGACCGCTGAAACGGGCGTCGGAATCCGTTTCAAATGTCATCACTGTGGAAAATAATACTTTGAGGGGTTTGTTTGGGGTATCTTCACCTCGACCAGAAGCAATAAGAGTTTCCCCTCAACCTACTGAAAATATTTATTATGAGATTTCTTTGGGTATGTTAGAGAAACTCCTAGCTAATTCTTATGCAGAAGATGGAATGGTACATCCTGATATGCACTTAATCTATGTGGATGAAATTTGTGGATTGCTTAAGCTTGCAGGTTTATCTGCGGATGGAGTCAAGAAGAAGGTATTCCCTTTATCTTTGGAGGGAAAGGCATTGACATGGTATAGGCTAATGGATCATATTGGAATGTGGGATTGGAACCGGTTGAAATTGGAATTTCATCAGAAGTTTTATCATATGCATCTGGTTCATTGTGATCGGAATTATATATATAATTTTTGGCCTCGTGAAGGAGAAAGTATTACTCAAGCTTGGGGAGGCTTGAGTACATGATGCACACATGCGCCAATCATGAGCTCTCAAGAGAAATTATTATTCTTTTATGCTCGGCTCTCCCATAATGATCGATCCATGCTCGACTCTTCTACTGGTTCCTTTATGAAGAAAACTATTGAATTCAAATGGGGTCTTCTGGAAAGAATTAAATGCAAATCTAAAGACTGGGAACTCAACAAAGGTAAAGGGTCAGGTATAAAACTTGAGTTTGATTGTGTTAAATCTTTATGGAAACTAATGCTTTTCATAAGTTTAGTACTAAATATGGGCTTGACTCTGAGATAGTAGCTTCCTTTTGTGAATCCTTTGCTACTTATGTTGTTCTCCCTAAGGAGAAGTGGTTTAAATTTCATCCACCTATTGAAGCAATGTTAGAGGAACCTGTTACAGTCAAAGATGAAACTATTATCTATAATGTTGATCCAGTTGTGCCTATTGCATATATTGAGAAACCACCTTTTCCTGTTAGGATTAAGGAACATGCTAAAGCTACAGCTCTGGTTAATAGAAGTAATACCAGAACACTTAGACCCTCTGAGCAAATAGGTGTGGAACCTAATATTGGTATGGTTAAAGATCTCTTATTTGATAATATTGATGGGTATGTTATTTACTTCTATGATGAGGCTGCTAGAATTGCTAAACCTGCTAGAAATGAACAAGATATGTTGGATAAGAATAAGCCGATAGTGTGCATGCCTGTTGTTTCTATCAAAATTGGAGACCATTGCTATCATGGTTTATGTGATATGGGTGCTAGTGTGAGTGTTATTCCATTTACTTTATATCAAGAAATTATGAATGATATTGCACCTGCTGAGATTGAGGACATTGGTGTCACTATTAAGCTTGCAAATAGAGATACTATTTCACCACTTGGGACTGTGCGGGATGTTGAAGTCATGTGTGGTAAGATTAAATACCCTATTGATTTCTTAGTACTTGGTTCACAACAAGATAATTTTTGTCCCATTATATTTGGTAGGCCTTTCTTGAATACATTAATACTGAAATTGATTGTGTTAAAGAAAAGGTTAGAGTTAATTTTGGTGATATATCTCATGATTTTAATTTCTCTAAGTTTTGTAGACAACCACATGAGAAAGAATTATCTAGTAAAGATGAAATTATTGATCTTGCTTCTATTGTTGTTGTTCCTACTTATCCTTTAGAACAATATCTGCTAGGCCATGAAAATGATATGCATATGAATGAAAGAAAGAAATGAAATAGATGAGATATTCTTTAAGCAAGCACCTATCCTTAAACATAATTTACATGTTGAAACTATTGGAGATCCTCTACCACCCAAGAGTGATCATGTTTTTGAATTAAAGAAACTACCTGATACACTTCAGTATGCTTATCTCGATGAAAAGAAGACATGTCATGTTATTATCAATGCTAACCTTTTAGAGCATGAAGAAAAAAGATTACTAAAAACTCTAAGGAAGCATCATGCTGCTATTGGATATACTCTTGATGATCTTAAGGGCATTAGTCCCACTCTATGTCAGCACAAGATTAATATGGAGCCTGATGCTAAACCCGTCGTTAATCATCAACGCCGTCTGAATCCTAAGATGAAGGATGTGGTAAGAATAGAAATATTAAAGCTTCTGGAGGCAGGTATAATTTATCCTATAGCTGATAGTAGATGGGTAAGTCATGTTCATTGTGATCCTAAGAAAGGAGGAATAACCATTGTTCCTAATGATAAAAATAAACTTATCCCACAAAGAATTGTAACATTTTATAGGATGGTAATTGATTTCGAGAAATTAAATAAAGCTACTAGAAAAGATCACTACCCCTTGCCTTTTATTGATCAAATGTTAGAAAGATTATCTAAGCATACACATTTTGTTTTCTAGATGGATATTTTGGTTTTTCTCAAATACATGTGTCAAAAGAAGATCAAGAGAAAACTACTTTTATTTGTCCTTTTGGAACCTATGCCTATAGATGTATGCCTTTTGGTTTATGTAATGCCCTTGCTACCTTTCAAAGATGTATGACTGCTATATTCTCTGACTTTTGTGAAAAGATTGTTAAGATATTCATGGATGATTTTTCCATTTACGGGACTTCTTTTGATGATTGCTTTAGCAACCTTGATCGAGTTTTGCAGAGATGTCAAGAAACTAATCTTGTCTTGAACTGGGAGAAGTGACACTTTGTGGTGAATGAAGGTATAGTACTTGGGCATAAAATTTCTGAATGAGGTATTGAGATAGATAAAGCTAAAGTTGATGCAAGTGAGAAAATGCCATGTCCTAAAGATATTAAAGGTATAAGAAGTTTACTTGGTCATGCTTGTCTTTATAGAAGGTTTGATACGTCTCCAATGTATCTATAATTTTTTATTGTTCCATGCTGTTATATTATCATTCTTGGATGTTTTACATTCATTTTATAGCAACTTTATATCATTTTTTGGGACTAACCTATTGACATAGTGCCTAGTGCTAGTTGCTATTTGTTTTTTACTTCACAGAAAATCAATACCAAACGGAGTCCAAACGCAGCGAAACTTTTTGGAGATTTTTTTTGGACCAGAAGACACACGATGGGAAAAGGAAGTACCAGAGGGGGCCTCCGAGGGGAGCACAACCCACCTGGGCGCGCCTGGGGGCCCAGGCGCGCCCTGGTGGGTTATGCCCACCTCGGCCGCCTCCCGCACCGCCACTTTGCTCTATAAATACCCCCAAAATCCAAAAACCCTAGGGGAGTCGACGAAACAAAATTTCAGCCGCCGCAAGTTCCAGAAACCACAGATGCAATCTAGACACCATCACGGAGGGGTTCATCATCCTCATTGGTGCCTCTCCGATGATGCGTGAGTAGTTCATTGTAGACCTATGGGTCCGTAGTTAGTAGCTAGATGGCTTCCTCTCTCTCTTTTGATTCTCAATACAATGGTCTCTTGGAGATCTATTTGATGTAACTCTTTTTGCGGTGTGTTTGTTGGGATCCGATGAACATTGAGTTTATGATCAGATCTTTATTTTTATCCATGAATGTTATTTGAGTTTCTTTGATCTCTTATATGCATGATTACTTATAGCCTTGTATTTCTTCTTCGAATCTTTGGTTTAGTTAGGCCGACTAGACCGATTTTTCTTGCCATGGGAAGAGGTGCTTTGTGATGGGTTCGATCTTACGGTGCTCAATCCTAGTGACAGAAGGGGAAATGACACGTATGTATCGTTGCTATTAAGGATAACAAGATGGGGTCTATTCCTACATGAATAGATCTTGTCTACATCATGTCATCTTTCTTATTGCATTACTCCGTTTCTCCATGAACTTAATACACTAGATGCATGCTGGATAGCGGTCGATGTGTGGAGTAATAGTAGTAGGTGCAGGCAGGAGTCGGTCTACTAATCTTGGACGTGATGCCTATATAATGATCATTGCCTGGATATTGTCATAATTATGTGAAGTTCTATCAATTGCCCAACAGTAATTTGTTTACCCGCCGTATGCTATTTTTCTCGAGAGAAGCCACCAGTGAAATCTACGGCCCCCGGGTCTCTTCTTTATCATATTTGCCTTCGAGATCTATTTTTATTTGCTTTTATTTTCAGATTTATTTATCCAAAACCCCAAAAATACCTGGCTGCAATTTATTGTTATTTATTTTATCTCGCGTTCCCGCGAGATCTATTTATCCAATCTACTACAATTTTATCTATCTTTTTACCCGGGAGGGATTGACAACCCCTCTTTTACGTCGGGTTGCAAGTATTTGTTATTTGTGTGCAGGTACCGTTTACGTAGTGTTGCCTGGTTCTCCTACTGGTTCGATAATCTTGGTATCATCACTGAGGGAAATACCTACCATAGCTGTGTTGCATCATCCCTTCCTCTTTGGGGAAATACCGACGTAGTTCAAGCCGCATCAAAAGGAATTTCTGGCACCGTTGCCGAGGAGACTTCATCAACATCTACCAGGTTCCTAATCATAAATCTCATCTCCTTTCAATTTACATTATTTGCCATTTGCCTCTCATTTTCATCTCCCCCACTTCACAAAAATTTGATGTTTTATTCACCCTCTTTTTTGTTTGCCATTTTCTCGTCAGATCTGTCTTTTTGCTTGTGATCTTGTTGCTATGGCCAGCATGACTACTCCTCCTTTGCCACCGGATTTTGAAGTTTTATACTTCAAACAGAGACAAGGGGAAAATTTGAAAGATGCTTGGTATAGGCTGATGGAATCCTATCGCATTTGCTATCTAAAAGGGGATGCAAAAAATTTGCTTCGGAATTTTTATAAAGGTTTAGCCTTGCATCATAGACAACTTTTGGATTTTGCCGCTAAAGGAAATTTTATTGAGCTTGATGCTAATACCGCTTATGAGATCCTAGAAGGGATTTTGGGAATTCCTCCTACCAAAAAGGGGATTTCTTTTACTCAAGAAGGAGCTCAAATTTTGGATAAGTTGAGTGATTTTCATAAAAATTTGGTTGAGTTACAAAAATACAATGAACCTCTGAAACATATCAATGGGAACCTTAATCGAATGAATACCTTGATTACTCTTTGCAATAAGCGTTTGGATATTTTGGATCTCAAGATGGTCTCTTTCCTGAAAATCTTGGGAAGCGTAAAGAGCCTCCCGAGTTTGAAAAGGCCTTTACAAAATTTGCAAAAATCAAAGATGACAACACTTAGATCTATGCTTTATGCCTAGCTAGGGGCGTAAAACGATAGCGCTTGTTGGGAGGCAACCCATTGAATAAAATTTATTTTTTTCTTTTTCTTTCTGTTCTTGAGTGTTTGCACAATTATGCTACTGTTATGATTGTGTTTTTTATGTTTTAATTAGTGTTTGTGCCAAGTAAAGCCTTTGGGATAGCTTTGGTGATAGTTGTTTTGATCTTGTTGGAAAATAGAAACTTTTTTGTCCAGGAAAATAATTGTTTAAAATCACAGAAGCAACGAAAAATTATAAAAAAATTACACAAGATTTATATACAAATTTCCTCTGTTGTCCTAATGTTTCAGATATTTTGGAGTTACAGAAGTATGAGAACAATTCGCATCTTTACAGACTGTTCTGTTTTTGACAGATTCTGTTTTCTTTGCATTGTGTGCTTATTTTGATGAATCTATGCTTTGTATTGGAGGGTATAAGACATGGTAAAGTTAGAATACAGTAGATATAATTCAATAACAAAATTTGAATGGGTTTTCCACATTACTTAAAGTAAAGATTGGTTTTCTTATACTAACGGATCTCACGAAGGTTTTGTTGAGTTTTGTGTAATTGAAGTTTTCAAGTTTTGGGTGAGATCACGATGGATAAAGGAATAAGGAGTAAGAAAAGCCTAAGCTTGGGGAGGGGGCATCCCCTCTTTCTTCTAACGACCATCGGTATTTTACTTGGAGCTATATTTTTATTCGTCACATATCATTAGTTTTGCTTGGAGCGTCTTGTATTATATGAGTCTTTACTTGTTTTGCTTTTTAGTTTAAGTCATCTATCCTTGCTGAACACACCTATTTGAGAGAGCCAAAATTATGCTATGATTTGTTAGAATTGCTCTCTATGCTTCACTTAAATCTTTTTGAGCTATGGAATTGCTCTAGTGCTTCACTTATATCTTTTTGAGCATGGTGTGCATTATTATTTTTGAAGAAATGCTCTCATGCTTCACTTAGATTTATTTGAGAGTTAGTAAAAAAATTAAGAAATTCTCTCATGCTTCACTTATATTATTTTGAGAGAAGAAATTTTTTATGCTCGTGTTCTTCACTTAGATTTGTTTGAGCTATTAAAAGCAACATATGAAACTAGACCCAAAGTGATAGATATTCAAGAGGGATATAATAAAACTTTCATGAAGATCATTGGACAAAATAAACTTGATTCTTTGTAATAGTTTTGCGATATGATGATATAATATGTGAGTCATGTTGATGAGTAATTGTGCTTTAGTAAGAATATTGGTGTTAAGGTTTGTGATTCCCTATGCAAGCACGAAAGTCAATAGTTATGCAATGAAATTACATCCTACTTGTGCTGCATTATTCGGTGTTAGTTATGCTTAATGCTCGCTTATGAGATTTTTGGTTTCTTGGTTGGATGCTTCTCAATCTTTTGCTAGCCTTCACTTGTACTAAGTGGGATTACTACTTGTGCATCCAAAATCCTTAAACCAGTTTTGCCATATGAGTCCACTATACCTACCTATATGCGGTATTCTTTTGCCGTTCTAAGCAAATTTGTATATGCCATCTCTAATCTTCAAAATAAATTTCCTTTTTGTGTGCTCGTACCGCTCATGAAACGGTAGGGGGTGGCTGATATTTTTCCATGCTAGATGTGTTATTCTCAAGATGAGTGTTTATTCACTTGTCATTGCACAAGAGTACGGCAAAGGTATTAGGATGCCTAGTCCCGAAATGAAAAATGAATTTACTTTATGTTGTCAAATAATAAATTCCTTGGAAAGTGTTGGTATGGACGGCACCCGTGGATACGGTTAGCCGTGGAATGTGAAAGTATGGTGGAAAAAGGAATAAACTTTATTTTCTATTTGGGAACCGCCTATGATATATCTAGCATGGAAAGTATTGGGAACTACTCGATCATTTTCGTTGACAGGAAAGCATGCCACCCAAAATGTTTTTATCTCTATCTTTTTCGCTTTGAGCTCTGGCACCTCTACAAATCCCAACTTCCCTCTGCGAAGGGCCTTTCTATTTAATTTATGCAATTTTTATTTCTATTTGAGTCTCCATCTTCTCTTATAAAGCACCAACTAAGGGACACTATGATCGTACTTGAGCATTGGGTGTAGCTAATATGCGAGTGTGTTTCATGAATGGATCAATGATTGAGCATAATGGGCTAGGGATAACTTGCTTTAGTGTTGATATTTTGAAAGACATGGTTGCTTGTTGATATGCTTGAGTATCGAAATCTTCATGTCAAAACTAGACTATTGCTTTGAATCATAGAGAAGTCCAAATGCCCATGCTACAAAAGAAAAGAATATGTGATGAACATGTTAGGCAGCATTCCACATCAAAATTTCTGTTTTTATCATTTACCTACTCGAGGACGAGCAGGAATTAAGCTTGGGGATGCTGATATGTCTCCAACGTATCTATAATTTTTTATTGTTCCATGCTATTATATTATCATTCTTGGATGTTTTACAATCATTTTATAGCAACTTTATATCATTTTTTGGGACTAACCTATTGACATAGTGCCCAGTGCCAGTTGCTATTTTTTGCTTGTTTTTTACTTCACTGAAAATCAATACCAAACGGAGTCCAAACGTAGCGAAACTTTTTGGAGATTTTTTTTGGACCAGAAGACACACGATGGGCCAAGGAAGTACCAGAGGGGGGCTTCGAGGGGAGCACAACCCACCTGGGCACGACTGGGGGCCCAGGCGCACCCTGGTGGGTTGTGCCCACCTCAGACGCCTCTCGTACCGCCTCTTTGCTCTATAAATACCCCGAAAATCCAAAAAACCTAGGGGAGTCAACGAAACACAATTACAGCTGCCGCAAGTTCCAGAAACCACAGATCCAATCTAGACAGCATCATGGAGGGGTTCATCATCCCCATTGGTGCCTCTCCGATGATGCGTGAGTAGTTCATTGTAGACCTAAGAGTCCGTAGTTAGTAGCTAGATGGCTTCCTCTCTCTCTTTTGATTCTCAATACAATGGTCTCTTGGAGATATATTTGATGTAACTCTTTTTGCGGTGTGTTTGTTGGGATCCGATGAACTTTGAGTTTATGATCAGATCTATATTTTTATCCATGAATGTTATTTGAGTTTCTTTGATCTCTTATATGCATGATTACTTATAGCCTCGTATTTCTTCTTCGAATCTTTGGTTTAGTTAGGCCGACTAGATCGATTTTTCTTGCCATTGGAAGGGGTGCTTTGTGATGGGTTCGATCTTACGGTGCTCAGTCCTAGTGACAAAAGGGGAAATGACACATATGTATCGTTGCTATTAAGGATAACAAGATGGGGTCTATTCCTACATGAATAGATCTTGTCTACATCATGTCATTGTTCTTATTGCATTACTCTATTTCTCCATGAACTTAATACACTAGATGCATGCTGGATAGCGGTCGATGTGTGGAGTAATAGTAGTAGATGCAGGCAGGAGCTGGTCTACTAATCTTGGACGTGATGCCTATATAATGATAATTGCCTAGATATCGTCATAATTATTTGAAGTTCTATCAATTGCCCAACAGTAATTTGTTTACCCGTCGTATGCTATTTTTCTTGAGAGAAGCCACTAGTGAAATCTACGGCCCCCGGGTCTCTTCTTTATCATATTTTCCTTCGAGATCTATTTTTATTTGCTTTTATTTTTGGATCTATTTATCCAAAAACCCAAAAATACCTTGCTGCAATTTATTGTTATTTATTTTATCTCGCGTTCCCGCGAGATCTATTTATCCAATCTACTACAATTTTATCTATCTTTTTACCCGGGAGGGATTGACAACCCCTCTTTTACGTCGGGTTGCAAGTATTTGTTCTTTGTGTGCAGGTACCGTTTACATAGTGTTGCGTGGTTCTCCTACTAGTTCGATAACCTTGGTCTCATCACTGAGGGAAATACCTACCGTAGCTGTGCTGCATCATCCCTTCCTCTTTGGGGAAATACTGACGTAGTTCAAGCCGCATCAAGGTTCATTAAAGATTTCTAGGCCGCTAACTAATTTCCTTCAAAAGGATGTTCCATTTGTTTTTGATGATGATTGTGTACAAGCCTTTGAAATAGTTAAGAAAGCCTTAATTTTTGCACCTACTGTTCAACCACCTGAATGGAACTTGTCTTTTGAAATTATGTGTGATGCTAGCACTACAAAAAAAGACACATCCGTGACATTTTGGGCCTAACAAAAAAAATTATGTCATGCTTATGACACTTCTATGATAATAATTGTGACAAAACCCGGTATCATCATAGATGTGGTGGGCTCCTACTTCTATGACAAAAAATGGGCTTTTTGTCCTGGGCGGGCCGGAGACGCAGCTGCATGACATTCTTTGGGCCGTCCATGACGGAACAAATCGTGGTAGAAGCGAGGGCCAGAAAAATATCGGGGAGTTCCCGGTTACGGTGGGTGCTTGGGGCCGAGCGATGCACAGAGGTTTGCTCGTTTTCTCTCGTATACGTACGCGCGTGTGTGCGAGGCGTTGGGCTCTAACTGAACCCGAGCGAGGCGTTTGCTTACTGAACCCGAGCGATTGCACTAGCTATGTTACTAAACCCGAGCGATCGATCCCTTGGCTGCTGACTGAACTCGAGCGATTCCTTCGCTGCTGTTGCTAACTGAGCCGAGCGATCGATCACTACTGCTGCTTACTGAAGCCGATCGAGCCCCCATGCGAGACGTAGCCAGCCGGTGTTGGGTTGTCTCTCGATGAACTGTGACCGTTGCTACCGTGCGCGCGGTACGTAGAACGAGTCGAGACGTGGTGAGTCGAGCCAGTTGGTTGGCTGTGGATGAACAGTTCCTGGTGGGGTTGGATGAACTGGACCCCGTGGTAGTAGGCCATTGTCGCTGGATGAACAGGACCCCGAGGAGGCCGCCGCACCCCAGCCGGTTGGGGGTGGATGAACAGGACCCCGTGGAGGCTCTATGAACAGCAGCCGGTGGAGGGTGGATGAACAGTAGCCCGTGGAGGCTGGAGCGAGGCAGTAGACGATGGATGAACAGGACCCCGTTTTGACCGTAGGCGCTCCAACACAAGTCTGTTTCCTCTGTTTTGCGGTACGCCACACCCCTCCCGATCAATAGGACCCCGTTTCGACCGTAGGCACTCCAACACAAGTCCGTTTCCTCCGTTTTGCGGTACGCCAGACCCTTCCCGATGAATAGGACCCCGTTTCGATTGTACGCGGTCGAACAGAAGGCCCGTTTCCTCCGTTCTGCGGTATGCCAGACCTCGTTTCGGCTGTTCCGTCCAAGCCGGTTGGCTCCCGATGAACACGACGTATTCCGTTGCCTCCCGATGAACACGATGCTGTTTCCTCCGTAGCGACCCAGCCAGTTGGCTACCGATGAACAGGACGACATCGCTGTACGCGTTCGAGATCCCACCCGTATGTACGTACGTAGCCGTATTTACTTTCTTGCAGCGTGGCTGTACATACGTGTGCACGATATAGATGGGACTGCGTGACATGCTACGTCTGCACCTCTACTACGACACGTGCCGCTCCTTACTCGGCCACAGTTCATCGCTGCAGAGAGACCGATCGACCAGTATGTACGCACATGTTCGCGACAACGCTACGTACGCTTCGACCGGGTGGGTCCCAGCTGTCAGGGAGGATAAGGACGCACTTCCTTGCATGCGAAGATATAGCTGGTGGGTCCCAGCTGTCAGGGGGGAGAATCATCTTTTTATTGCCCGTAGTATGGATGCACTTCCTTGCATGCAAAGATGTAGCTGGTGGGTCCCAGCTGTCAGGGGGGAAACGTTTTTTTCACAAAATACAGAGTCCCTTCCGGTGGGTCCCTGCTGTCTGGTGGAGGAATAATTATTTTACGCGTAATCGGAGGCACTTCCTTGCTGCAGCCGTGGACCCACTTGTCAGCCTCTCCACGTACAGTCCTCTTTCGATGGAAGTCGTTCCTTGACCACGTTGACCACGCCGCGCCGAGAGCACCAAGGCGATGTACGACGGCGAGGCCTAGGAAGGGGACGACGCGGAGCCAGGGAAGACAAGGCAGTGGATGCCCACGCGGAGAGGAGTACGAGGGTTTACTGCTTCGGCTGCAGTGTGAGGCTGCCGTCGCCGGAGAATAATAGGAGGTCTGGGTGAGTACAGGGATGGCCAGGCCAGCGATGGTAGTAGGGTGGGGCGGTGAGGCCTACGCGGCAGCACAGCCGGCCACGGGGGGCAGGAGCAGGCGGCACGGCCCGCGATGGTTTGGGTGGCTGGAGCAAGAAGACCAGAGGTTGAAGAAGCATGACAGTCGTTGGATGGACATCGTAGGGTCACCGCATCTAGAATCGTTTATACTAAGTTGATAAAGCCCTGCATCCGCGTCAACTTAGTAGGCCCACAAGTCAGCCTTCAAATATGGTGGGTCCCACCTAGCAGCTGGCGTATTCATTTTTTTTGTGCGTAATAAGGAGGCACTTCCTTGCGTTCGAAGATATAGCTGGTGGGTCCGAGCTGTCAACGGGGGGAATGTTTTTTTCATGAAATACAGAGGCCCTTCCAGTGGGGTCCCCGCTGTCAGGTGGAGGAATCATTATTTTGCGCGTAATAAGGAGGCACTTCCTTGCTGCGGTCGTGGACCCAGCTGTCAGCCTCTCCACATACAGTCCACTTCTGATGGAAGTCGTTCCTTGACCATGTTAACCACGCCACGTCGAGAGCACCAAGGCGAGGATGACGGTGAGGCCTAGGAAGCGAATGACCAGGAGCCGGGGAAAACTCGGCAGTTGTTTCCCACACGGAGGGGAGTACGAGGGTTTACTGCTTCAGCTGCAGTGTGAGGCTGCCATCACCGGAGAATAACAGGAGGTCTTGGTGAGTAGAGGGATGGCTAGGCCAGCGATGGGAGTACAGTGGGGCGGTGAGGCCTGCGCGGCAGCACAGCCGGCCGCGGGAGGAGGGAGCAGGCAGTCCCACCAGCGGTTGTTTGAGCGGCTAGAGCAGGAAGAGCAAAGATTGAAGAAGCACGACAGCCGTTGGATGGACATCCAACAGTCACTGCTCTCGTGTGTTGACTAAGTTTACACGGCGTTGCGTGTGCGTCAACCTTTGTTTTTAGGAAAGCGTACGCGTCAACCTGTAGTAGGCGCACAAGTCAGCCTCAAATATGTGGAAAACAGCATACAACCCATCTGCCATTATTTCTAATAACTTACAGCCCATTTGCTAATTCTTAAGGATTTTTTTGGAGCCCATATTCTTTTTGTTAGCATTATAGCCCATATTGTGGCCACGGTTAAAAAATTATACGAAATTTTGCATATTTCGGTGCGGTCCCAACTGTTTTTAATCCCGAAATTTCGAGTCACATTCAAACTAATTTCAAAAATAAATTTATATCAATATAAAATCCAAATAATTGTCCACGCATAAAAATCAATGGAATTTAAAATCTTGAAATGAAAAAAAAAAAGAAATTTGACACTAATTGCCGGTTTGATGTGTTTTAAAAATGTACAGCCCATTTCTCATTACTGATAGCCCATTTTCTGGGCAAGCCGAATGAAACTCTCCTCGTCTTGAAAGATTTGCAGCCCAGCAGGGCTGACAAAGCAAGTAGGCCTCGGTTGGGTATTCTGCAAAAGAACAAAAAAACTGGGCTAGCCATTTTCAGAAAGAAAGAAAAAACTACTGGGCTGGTCTTGTGGTAAACATAAAATAAAAAGGCTGGCTAGACAGGCCAGAGTGCCCCGCACAGCCCAGTTGACACCTTGCTTCCATCTCAAAAACAAAAAGAACTGGGCGAGCTGCTGGGTCCCTAGTGTCAGCCGCTCGTTGTGCAATTCTCTCGTTTATTGACTATGTTGACAATGGCATGGGACCCAGATGTCAGAAATCCATTAGGAGGAACCTTTTTTTTTTGCTTGAAATAAGGAGGCACTTGCTTGCGTACTGCCATGACCCTGGTGGGTCCCTGCTGTCATCCTCTCCATGTACAATCATCTCCTGATTGTGTACGCGTCAACCTAGTAGGCCCACAAGTCAGCCTCTAAACCCGTGGTGGACAAATACAGCCAATTTAAAAAATAATAGCCCATTCCATACGTTCAAACGGAAAGTTCAACATTCAGAGCAAAGTAACAGGTCTGATCCAGATATAGAGTACTGAACTTCCACGTTGACAACCATCATAGCCAGGTTAACTATCTACTCCCACTAATACTCTAGTAGTGTATAAGTACTAACTTACTCTTAGCTAACTAGACGATGCCGGCAGCCATGTGTGGTACGCGCTAAACGCCGGCACCAACGTCCTCCTCCTTGCCTCGGACATGCCAGAGGTGCGATAGGGCGCGTTGGTCACGCACGTTGGCCCTTTCCATGCCGGCGTGGTCCACCGAAGCTTCGGCTTCTAAGCGGGAAACCCACTTGACGAGCTGGTAGTAAAATTCAGCGTCGCGAACGCGTGTGTGCCCGACAGCCTCCATGGCTATTTGCCGGGCGCCGGCCTCCATGTAGTCGGCCCAGTTATGGGCGCTCTACTCGCGACTCAGAGCGTCGGTGCGCTGCTGCTCCATGCCCCGCTGGCGGCGCAAATCGGCGATATGCTGCTCCTCCGCCAGGCGGTCACGCTCCAACAAGTCCTCATACTCCGCTTTGCCATCTAAAGACCGATAGAATGCCTCCTCCCTCCGTCTGCCTTCCGGTGAAAAATCGAACACTAGTTCCGGTGGTGACCGCCTCCGGCGTCGCCTATTGCGAACAGGCGAGGGCAAGTGGCTAGTGACGTCGGGCCGGTGGGGCTTATGAGGATAGGATGAGTTGGGTGATGGTGCCACCAGAGAACGCCAGGAACCAGTAATTATAGGCAGAAGGTAGGTGAACCAGCGTGTTGCGAGAAATGCGACGGTCATCATGGTCATCGGAATTCAATGCATAAGCAGGCATGGCTTAGCGCGCCAGCTTGCTGTGGAAAACTAAAAAAACTGAAATTATGACTGTGTCGTCCCGTCCCGTCCCGTCCCGTCAGTGGTGCGTCCCGTCCGTGCTGGGTCGCACGTCGGCATGACGGTCAAACCAGTGTGCTCGATTCATCCAGATGAGGTACGTGTGTGATCCGCTGGTTAATCGCGTAGGATCGAGTCGGTCGGATAGTGTACATGTACGATCGCAATAGCTGATGAACATTCGCTGGGAGATAAGGCATTTGCGAACGTTTTTGCTAGCAGTTTCTTCATATTCGCATGGCATTTTCTTCAGAATAGCATGTCAGTTTCTTCAGAGGTAGGCATTTTTATTCAAAAAACTGCCACCTTCGGATCTTGCGTCGCAACTAAAACTGCCATGAGCGTATTAGTAGGCTAGCTAGTGATCGATCAGTAACTTGTAAACACTGAGTGAACAGAAATAAGGAACTGCTAGTAACTTGTAAACACTGAGCACATAGAAATAAGGATCATGTTGTGCACAGTAGTAAGAGTCGATCCGTTCGAAATGTTCACACGAGACTCACAGGCCTGGCATTGTAATATGTTCACATTAGTAGCCTAAATTAACAACCAACTAGTATGATTCCCATACATAAGATCAACATGTTAATGCATCTCAATGATTCACAGATCATATACAAATATGTAGCTCCAAAAGCAAAGATCTAGAAAAAATATATGTTCTTGCTACTAACATGGATGCTTCTCTGGGCCAACATTCAGTACAGAGTGAAAGACAAATTTGTTTGTGAAGTCTGCAATTCCTCTTGCAAACGTAAGTGGTTTCACCAACAGCTGGAACCATGAGAATGAACCACACATGATGGAGGAACATCCACTGCAATATGATTTGGTCTTCTCTCGATCACACGGCGAGACTATTTTCAAAATACAAACTTTAACTTAGGCAAAATGATGCCCATTGTATAAGCAGACCAAAGCAATGAAGCACTTAGTGTTGGCCAATAAATAGTACAGTACTACTTTTGTGCAGTCCATGAAGTGACTATCCAATATTTCTGTGTCTATTTTCAAATGGCACTGCATGCAGTGACTATACTATTCTCTTGTGCAGTTCCACCAAAATTGAGGTCACTTTGTTTGTTTACCAAATAGCAACGGTCAGACATCTGTCTGCACAAATATCAAGCAGCTAGTAAACATATACCCCCACCTTGTATTTTCGGTTTAAACACGTCTCTTCCGCTTAGCATCTGTCATGTTTTGCACTGGACAATTTGATAATGTCATGTTTTGCCCTGGAAAATTCCGTACTGAATTGATTTGCTAGTACAAAGCAGAAATATAGTGCCTATTCTTCATCAGACCAAGGATATCCATGTTCGTAGTGATGGAAGAGGTGAAATTGATACAACCGAAATTGAGCATCCAATCATTGAATCATGTCCTACACCTCCAATGTAGGTCCACCCTGCCAATATATTCACATGCAAACCACTAATATTACTATCTAATGACAGTACAAAAAGAGTAGCAAGATAGTAGCAAACCATGTACCTTCGTAATGAACAGCTCATAGTACCACCAATTGGATATAACGGTTTGGAAGAAAACATGCTCCTAATTTTGAACCATTTGGACTTTTTGTGCAGTTCCACTAAAATTGAGCATCCCTGTTTGCACAGATATTGAAAGTGTGATTACTATAAAAGTGGCACTAGTTGAAGCATAGACTCACAAATATAAGCATTCCAATTTCTTAATGGGAAAAGGTAGCAAGACTGTTTCTAACCACCTGTTTGAAGGAATAAATAAGGCAACAGCAGCTGATGTCAGGAAGGCATACATAGTATTTTCTTAAAAACTGAACCATTCCTCACCTTTCCTCTTCTTTTAAGCATATTTTGTGCAGTTCAACTAAAATAAAATGACATCACCGCCTTGACAATTCAGTGACACTGTACAAAAAGAAATGACTTACCATTACATCATGATGTCAGGTATGTGATCGAAAGGCATTAGAGACAAACATGCAGACCTCCTCCGATAACATAATCAACATTAATTTTAACAAATGTGTGACTAGCTTTACCGGCATAATTTGAGTGAACTCTACACCCTCTGTTCCTTAATATAAGACATTTTCGCAGTTTAATTTAAAGTACCCAAATGTCTAGTATTTAGAAAAACAGGTAGTAGTTTTCTTGAGCACATATCTGGGAAAGCTTGTCACACCTTATATATGTCCATACGCTAATGCAACACCATTTGAATAGTACAAATATGCACTAATCAAGTGGCTAGTGCAACAGTAGAGTAGTTTTTTTATTACGGGGTACAGTACAATGGTTTTACTGAACAGATTTCCATAAGCTAGCACTGGAAGATTTCTATAAGCATTAACAATACAAAATGTAAAGGTAACAAGTTTCAGCATTGGTATACTAGCTATGCAACAGCATTAAACCAAATACAAAAGTCTGAAGGTAACTAGCATTATTAACTAATGACAGTATAAAAAAATTGCAAACCATGATCTTCAAGGTAAATATCATTTCGAACTCGAGGGGACTTGAAAAATTGCTATCCCAATCTTGATAATCGATCAAACATAAAAACTTGATCAACCGAATCAAGAAAACAGCCGGAGGAGGAGGTGCCCACTCTTGACCTTTCCTCTTCTCTTCGTAATTTTTTGTGCAGTTTAACCAAAATAAAATGACATCAGCGCCTTGGCATTTTAGTGACACTGTACAAAAAAATTGGCTTATCTCATGAAAGTGAGGTATGTAATCTATAAGCATTAACAGTGCAAAAATCTGAAGGTAGTAACAAGTTTCATCGTTGGTACACTGGCTGTGCAACAGCATTAGAATGCCTTAGCTGAAAAATCTTTAATACATCCACAATCAACAGCTAACCCTGAAATAATCCAGTGACATTAAATGGAATTGCTTAAATTTATCGGTGGCATTAGACTGAGTGCAGCATTAGTTAAATGTGGCATCACTTTACCAGTAGCATTGCTTAACTTTACTGCTGGTGTTATGCTAACAGCAAAAAAGTGGCAATAAGAGCATGGGAGGCCCATTCGGACAGTGGGCGCACCAATACGATGTACCTCCACGGACGCATAGAGTGGTGAGGGAGGGATGGTTGCCCAGAGCAACAAATATCCAGGCAGCATATGTGGATTACATCCCATTTTTGTTCTCTTTAGCCACCTTTTTCCTATGTGAGGACAACAAACCGATCGACCTGGTCATTCTCTATTGCGTTGTCATGCCTTTCTACCCTTTTTCAACCAAGAGACACGAGACTCGTTCCATAGCTACTGATTTTCCCCTTTTCAACCTAGATGCGGGTTCGATGCATAGTCTCTTTGACGGTACTTTCTCCCTTCCTTTCCTTATTCAACACAGACATGGATTAGTCTACATGAAGTAGGGTTTCCTTTAATAGTGCAAATTAAGGTTTTCGTCTACGTGACCAGCAGAGCAGAGGATAGAAAATTGGGGAGATGGTGAAGTGGAAAAAGATCCACATGCAGCGACATGGCAGATGGGGCAATAGAACAAGGGTATGGTTCGAAAAGAGGTAGCATACCTGAAGGTCGGCAGGAAGTGGCTTCGCTCGTGGTCGTCGTCCTCCACACACACTACGGCAGCAAGGTTGGGGACGGAGGCCATCCCGCGCGGGCGCTAGGTCTGAGAGAACGGCCTTGTCGTCAGTGCGTGACCTTGCTCACCGACGACGAGTGCGTCAATGCTGCACGTCCTTTTCTTCCCCGGCGGATCTGTGACCACCGGTGAGGAGGGAGAGAGAGGAGCACCGCCGTCTTTTTTAGATCTGGAGAGAGGGTGATAGTGTGAGAAGCATGTGGGCAGCCCTTAGCAAGCAAGCGGCTGAAGCTCCAGCCTATATATCTTTTTTTATACTAGTACTAGAGGTGGAGTAGTGGTAGAGTAGTTTATATTTTCTCTGCATACAGTACCAGTTAGTCGTGCTTCAAAACTGAACGGCACGCTATTAAAAAAATAAAGTCGAGAAATAATGCGGCACCTTGGGCCAACGTGGTTAGATTGCATTTTGCACGAGAAATGACACACCATGTTTCGTTGACATGTGGTACCGTTCCAACACGTCAGTGAGACTACGGCGAGTCCTTTTGTACAATTTCTGAACGGACGTCTATGTAGGCTGGGGCGCCTCTTCCTGTACCGTGGCAACCATCCATTGCCTCTTCGCCTTTCCCTCTCGATTTGGAGCTGCTGTCGCACGCTCTTCCTCCCTCCATTTTCCTTCACCCTTCCTTCTGCCATTATTCAATCGTCTTCTCCATGGATGGAACAGGCCGGAAACGACCCCATTATTCTTGCCCTGATCTGAAAGATGTTGCTTGATAATGATACGTGTGATGTTAAGATGCCATCGCTTAAGGGTAAGGCCTGGGCAGGCGCAAATGGAGACTGGGTTGTTTATATTGGGTACAACTGCGAGTGGGAACTTGTGAATGTGTACACTCGTCACCGGGTTCCACTTCCAAAAATCTCAGAGTGCCCTAAGGTTGAGCACACAGATGATCTACGTAGGTTCAAATACGATCATGGTGACTGTCGTCTACAGAAGATAGCAATTTGTCAAGTTCCCAACCGTTCTTGGGATTACATGAACTATCGTGTTGTTGCTATCTTCGACAAGCTTGTTGCCGTCCTTACTTCCACACCTCGATGGATATTGCTCAAAAATCAATTTCTGTACACGGATGAGTACTGTGATGCAATTCAATATGAGAGCCTTGTGTTTGCTGCCACCACTAGTGGCACTATTTTTGCATGGAATCCTTATTGTTTCGGTATGTTTGTCTTCCACCGTAATTAGAATTGTTTCATCCATGTGCATGCGAGTTAGTATCCCCGTACTAATTAACCTTCTTGTGTTTCCAAGGTCCTGTGAACATTCCACCACCTATACTTGAAAAAATTTATAACCAAGGGGGAGATGACGATGGTGATGATCACGAGCATGAGGACGAGCAGGACCTACATACTCAGTGGCGCCTGGCAACTTATTCCGATGGATCACCTCTTCTTGTATGTATACAGGGCACTGCTGATGTTACTAAGGAAGCGGGTGTTGTCTCCCATGGTCGCACTCTCTGGACCTATTCCAACATCCGTTGTAGGGTATTCGGGATGGATACTAGTGTGCTAGCGCCAGCACCTTCTGCATGGTTCCGTATTGATAGTCTTGGAGAAAACTCTCTCTTCCTTGGACAAAACTATGCAATGATGGTGAAAGGCGATCCAGCTGCTGTTGGCACAATGTTACTACCATTTATGAGAAGCAACTGTATCTATACCTCGGACATTGCTATGGTTCCCTACCCTGGCTATCACAATATGCGTCCTGATATAGGCCGCTTTAGCCTGGATGATGAGTCCTGCGTTGGTCCCGATATTGACAATAGCTTCCCCTTCCCAGAGGCTTACTTATGGTTCAAAGCAAGCATTTACAACGCCGAGGATTGGTTGAGCTGAAGTTCATTTCATTGCTTGTTATTTGTTGTGTGATAAAAACTTTAGTATTTACTAGAATGTTTTGTTGGAAATAATCTATAATCCAACATGTATCCTCGTTGTCGTTGTGTGTTCATGACTTGTTGTATGTAATGAATGGTACATTTGCATATGCATGTCATAAACTCAATTTATGAATGGTTTTTGAGTCACTTCTTGGAGTGTGAGTACCGTAGTAGTAT
Source organism: Thinopyrum elongatum (assembly GCA_011799875.1). NCBI lineage: Eukaryota > Viridiplantae > Streptophyta > Magnoliopsida > Poales > Poaceae > Thinopyrum > Thinopyrum elongatum. The sequence continues at coordinate 239,594,582 of CM022303.1, forward strand.
AGCCACCATCCGGTTATATGAAGTTGCCACATCACATAGAGCCAACCTAATAGTGGAGTATGCTAGTGCAATAGTTAGTCCTAGTAGTAGTATACCATCAACTAGAGCTAGGTGTCGCACGGAGGCCGAGAAATATGGTGATAGTGTGACTGCGTGAGGTGGGCTTGTACGTAGTATGATGTAGGCACAGGGCTTGCCGTGTTTCCTACTCCTCCAGTCTAAATGTGGAGAAGATTTGGTCGAGTTCTTCCTCCTTTTGCCGACATGTGGGACATCCAGCAACCAGGTCGTGTCATGCAAGAAAATGGAGTGCTAGTTGAAGCCACGTGATGTGCATCTTGGGTTAAACTGTAAATAGAATCTTACTCTTGAGTAACTCCAAAAGTGGCCACCGAAGATCTTTATTGGATTTGTTTTTCATCACCAGCACATCGAGGTGAAAGATGTGCAGGTTCAGTGGGTCGTCTTGCGTTTTCACTGACATGTGGGACCGCATGTGAGCAAACAGACGATGGGCACACTCCGCGCGTCTGCTGGCTGGCTGAGAAGAGAGAGAGAGGAGGGCTGAGCACGGACTCCAGGAAATTTCACGACAATGTGAGTAGTACTAGTGGTGTACCATACTCCTGGAGAGATAGTGTGTTCGCTCTACGTAACCAGCACCTCGATATAGTGGGGTGGCATGGGCCATAACTAGCATTCATGTCTAGCAGTACGGCACACGCCACCCACACGAGTCCCATCTGACACCAATTTTCTTGGAGTCCATGCTACAGCTATCTCTTCTCCCTCCTGTTTCTCTAACTCAGCAATCGCGCGGTGGGTGGGGTGGGGGTTTGCCAATAGTCGGTTTGCTCAACTGTGGTCCCACTTGTAAGTGAAAATGCAACACAGCACGCATTCCCCCTTGAGCAGCATGCTGGACCAACCATGTGGGGGTGCGACGCGAACACGGTAGGCTTTTCCTTTTGAACTTGTAACTTGTAAAATTTGGTTCTGCTCCATGGCGCGACCGATAGATAGAAATAACGATTTTCCCTAGTGTAATGAGAAGTTTGGTTCTGGCACGGTTCATGCATCGAGTACGTACGAAAATTATGAAGTTGATGCGAAAGGTAAGATAATTAGTAGTACAATATACTACTACATGGAATTGACGGAAAGATAAAGATACATACAGATCCATCAACGACATCCTCACGCCCTAGTGCGTCGGGTCACCAACCGACGTGTGAGGAGCAGCGGCATTGGCGGCGAGCTCAACGTGCTTCTGAACAATGCCATCCAAGGTTGCCCTGTGGTCCAAGAAGGCCAGCGTCCTATCGTCCTCCTCTTGCACATAGTAGTCCTTGTGGACGATTTACGCGTAGACGTGGGTGATTATGTCGATGGTGTCTTGCTGCGCCAGGCGCTGCGTGGCGAGTGTGACCTCAAGGTGGACATTCTCCGGCTCGACGGCGGGCAGTCGCAGGGCCACCAGTGCATCGAAGAGGTTGTCACCATAGAGGCTGTTGAGGGTGGTGGGCATCACAGAGCCTGGGCGCGTGGGCTGGAGGCATACGTCAAGGTCGTCCGCGAGCTTCTTGATGATGGTGAACTTGTCGAGGAAGCCGACAAGGACCTCGTCGAACAAGGAGACGAAGCTATCGTCCAAGAGGCCTCTCGCCCTGGCGGCCTCAAGCACGACCTGGAGACGTTCCTCGGTGCCGGGTCACAGGCCGGCATCGTGGACCATCTGGCACAGCCGGCTGATGCTCGCACTCATCGCCTCCATGGGTCTAGCTTCTAGTCAACTGATCTTGTGATTGGAGTGATCACTCTTGCCCTTGGTTAGGGTGCGTAGGTGCGTAGGATTTCGTAGATTGGACTGGCGGGGAGCCTTTATATGAGAAGTGCAGACTGTGTTGCATTCACGTGTGTGTTGGCCATCTACTCCTCAGTCCTCCCTCCGTGCCGGTGCAGTATAGTCATCTCACCGAGACCAAGTTGGGGCAAAACGAGAGAACTTTGATGTTTACTGGTTTATTGGTCCCCTTTGCATTTTGCGCCAAGTTTTGATGTTTGATTTAACTAATAAAATTTTAATGCATGTAACCAAAAATAATATCATTGGAAACTATGTTCAAATACGAATCCAATGATACAATTTTTGGTGACATGCATTATTATTAGTTTAGTTAAATCTATGGTCAAAATTTGGCACAAAATACTAAGGGGACCAATAAACCAGGACGGAGGTAGGAGTAGTATTTTGTAATTAATGTCACCCCACATCTCCTATTGGGTGATTTCTTTTTTCGTGGCAAAAAACAGGGAACGAGGTGAGTAGTTAATGCACCGCGCCTAAAAGTTTTGGGATTATTTGGTTTTCGTAACGTGACTAAGGCTGGTCGTAATGGTGAGTATCATATACTAGTATCATGTATATGATACTAGTGTATGATACTACACCCGTAGTGCATAGTATCATGTGTTAGTATCATAGATAACTTCATTTATTTCCATGCATGACACATATTAGCACAACATTTAATATTATACGGTATCATGATATGATACTCACCCCACTCTTTCTTCATTTAATTCTATGCCACCTCATCAAATTTGCCTAGTTGGCATGCATGATACTACCTATGATACTCCCATTACCACCAGCCTAATGCACCAGTACGGAGGGAGTTCAATAGTAGTCTTTGATTGCAATTTTTTGTTGGTAGCTTACCAAGCTGATCGCTCGGTGAGTACAATAGTAGTCTGATTGATGAGACTTCAGATTTGAGCCATCTACCGGAAGGGAGAGTGTATAATATCATCGGGACCTACGTTCAAAACCGAATAAAACAATACTCCATGTATTTATTTACAGAGGGAGTAGTATATTTTTGTGACATGCATTACTAAATATTGTTAGTCAAATACTAAATCCAAACGGACATGGTAGTACTACTAAATCCAGACGGTGGTGCTAGACTAGTAGTAGTACTACCAATGTAGTAGTACTGTACTACCTGTTGGTCAAATTATTACGTGCTGCTCCTCACAGTGAAGTGACAAGACCCTGCGTCGGAGATGACACATGAGTGTAGGCGCCATGTTCGGCATACCAAAGTCATCCTCACCGTGTGCAGTCACTATCATCATGGTTGTAGAGCTAGCCTGCTTACAACTAGTCGTGTTCGGCATAATTTCCCGTGCATTGCCACGAGTATCTCTACTCTTTTCTTATATGAGTAAGATGCCCGTGCATTGCACGGAACACCAAGATTGGGGGTGGACGGCGCCGGCAGCGGCCATCGTGCCAGATTGTTCCATGGCCTTCTAGATGTGGTGGGGAAGAGATAAGGCTGATTGTGAGAGACACGGAGTTGTTTGTAAATAGGGAAAAAGTGCGGGCATCTTTTTGCAAAACTGCAGCAGTTTGCTTTGTATGCGCAAGATCTAGATCCGACGGCTATTGGTGAAAGATGGCAGGCACACCATCATCACCAACTCAGGACCTCTTTGATTCACCGCGTTTTGAAAACGCAGGAATAGGAAAAGTATAGGATTGGAGTTTCATGCCCACTTGAATCCTATAGGATTAGCAAGGAGCGTTTGATTTCACGGGAAAAGCAACTGAATTGTAAAAAGAGGTTAGAGTGGATGTTAGATTTACTATGAAATGTAGTACAAAAGATTCCATTGGAAAAATTCCTATGGGATTCAATCCTATGAATCAAAGGACAAACATAGGAAAATTTTCAAAGGATTTCAATCCTCCAAAAATCCTATAGAATTCCCTTGAATCAAAGGAGCCCTCAGGTTTTTATAGGAGTAGTATAGAGAAATAGAGAAACTTTTTTTCTTATAAAAAACCGAGTTGGTGATGATGGTGTGCCTGCCATCCTGCAATATAGACTATCCGATCTATATCTGACAGATAGAAAGCAAACTATGGCAATTTTCCAAAAAGATACCCGCACCCCTCTCCACATTTGCAGATAAGGCCTTCCCTCATTCATCTTTGTCTCCCACAACATAAACAGCTTGTATAAATGCATCCTGATGTTCCGTGCAACGCATGGGCCTCTTGCTGGTAATAATAAATATTGTACTCGAGTAATGGGTATATCGTTGCGGCACCTATGCACGCGAACATTTATCATAACATAGTACTACCTCGTGCTGGATAGTCGTAATATTACAAGTTTCAAACTGATATTACAAATGCTAGGAGTAATGCTGCACCTACAAAGAGGAAATTATTAGGAAGTTTACGTAAGAACTTTCGTTACTTTAGGTGGATGCAGCATTATCGTACAAACTAAAATCCACCACCCTGACAAGTCACTAATGGGCAAATAAATTTTTGAGTCTCTGGCGCCTTGATGTTTCAAAAACAAATTCAGCTTCTACGGAGACTTTGTCATTTAGGCTTAGATGCTTGCGGTGATCAGCACGCCATTCATTGTTGCGCCAGAGAACGCCAAACCTCGTTACCTTGAGCACACTTGCCTCCAGAACAAAGAACGTGGCCAATTTAATCTACGATGTGCTGCCTCGGTAGTCGATCAAATCAATTTCTGTAAGATGGAGATCAAGGCATTCGATGAGATTGTTATAGTGCAGCACATTTTTCACTTTCGGGTCTTTTTTTTATCTGCAAAAGAAGAGAACATATTAGAGCAGCTGGTTGTATAAGATTGCCATGTCATCAAGAGGTACCAATATCATTCGCTCATATGATAGGGTTGGCTATAGGGTTGGCTCTAAAGCTAGTGATATTTTTTCACTCTCTCTCTCTCTCTTTCTCTTTCCTCTCATTTACCTAGGAGCACGTGAAGAGCTTGGGCATTTGTTGCCTTCCACTATGTGGTCGATGCCATATTTCTCAAAAGTATGCCACATAATACGCATCGATGTCAAATCAAAAGATTTTGGCACCGCTCTAGTGATGTGAGAGAGTTGGCACCGCTATGCACACAGACCCACATGTATAAACAAATCAATCAAACCAACTACACCAGCCTCTCCCTCTCCCAAACAAGTGTTTTTTTATTGCCTCAGTCCTTTCCCTCTCCCACGCAAGTGTTTTTTCATTGCATGACGTAATTTGGCACCGGAGCAAAGTAGGTGATCCAGATTGGGGCACCAGGTGAGCAATGGAGGGGCATCGATGCCAAATGCATCACAAGTGAATTTGGCGCGTGTTTTGGCCTACATAGTGGAGGGCCGTTATAGCCCACTTTTGTACTACCTCGTATTTAGTGTAAAATTTTGACCATAGATTTACCTAAGAAAATGCCAATGCATGTCACCAAAAATTATACCATTTGAAATTATGTTCAAATAAGAATCCAATGATATAATTTTTAGTGATATGCATTAACATTTTGTCAGTTAAATCTATGGTCAAATTTTGATACTACAAAATACGAAGAGTAAACCAGGACGGAGGTAGTACTTGCTCTTAGGCTAACCATAGAGTTACTAGTCTAAGTTACTTGCCACTATGACTAGCCTAGGCTACTAGTAGTACAACAACAAAAAACGATGCAGGTGATCACGTGAGAAAAAATACTAAAAACATTTCTTTTGGTGCAGTGCATAGATGCAGTTTTGAACACTACACTTGTCATCATAATTTGGGAAAATTGCGAAAGAATTGAGCTACGTTATGATTACTGTTTACTAATAGGAAAGAAGTTTCACCTCGATGAGTAGCTTCTCCGTGCACGGAAAGCATGTAAGGAATCCAACAACTTGATCCAGATTAGGGCCGGTAGATTTTATTGCCAAGATCTTCACTGTGCGCACAGACTGGGTCAAGCTTGTGGGAAGCATTTTCTGGATGACAGTCGTAAATACATCAAGAAGAAATTTAAAAATGTGTATTTCAAGAAGACGGAGAAGAAGATGAGTGTTGTACCTGAATGATTACGGATCCAATAAAGAGTTCAAATAATTTGGCAGACGAGTACACCAAAGCTGTCAATTTCGGCGCGTCAATGACACTGATTTTTGTTGAACCTTCTAGATCATATACAAGCAATCTCTCAAGGAAAGGCGCATTCTCAATGACCATAACGTGGAACAGCTGGAGTGATCTCTTCCCAATTGATGTCCTGTTGCGGGGCTAGCAAGACACATAAATCCATCGGAGATTCGTCGAGGCGATGTGGAGGCTAATGAACACATGGATCTGCCGAAGACGAAGGTACTCGAGCGCAGTACAGCTGTGGAGCAGGTGCTTCATAGCCTTCTTCGAGATGCCAACGTCAAAGAGGTCAAGCTGCTTGAGTTGAGGGAGAAGAAGGGCGGGCGCGGCATTAATCTGGGGAAAATAGCAGAAGCTGAAGTTGGCGTGGCGCAGCGCAGCGTTGGCGTGAGGCGGAGCGCGGACGGCGGCAGAGAGCGACATCGTCCAGCTTCAAACCTGAGCTCCTCGAGCTGATCTAGTGCGGGGGATAAGAACCACTCGTCGAACTTGGCTTGGACCTTGCAGTTGGTACTGAACATGCGGATGTCAAGGCGTCTGGCTGGCCTAGGGTGCGATAAAAGGATCTTGGAGACTGCAGCCATGCGTTTGCAATCCCCGTCGCAGAGGCAGCTATCGACGGTGAGGTTGAGGGGGACGCGGTGCCAGAGGGGGCGCCACCGCCGGGAGAGCAGGGTGGTCCGCACGGCAGATTTGGTGGGGAGGAGGCCAATGATGACGAGCAGCATGTCGTCGGGGAGGCTGTTGATGAAGTCCAGGCTCGCCGGATGCGGTTTTGGCTCGAGCCGCCTCCTCTTGTTGGCTGCCTCGCCGTCCATCTCAGCCGGCGGCGACGTCGGTGTACACGTGTGCTTTGTGTATATTGTGTGCTGGGTATGCGCGAGTGCGTCCGTGTGTGCATGCCGCCGCGCAGTGGTGAAGTGTGTGCGAGTGCGTCCTTCACGCGGAAGAAGTGTGCCCTCAATTTACTAGCGTGCGGGGTGCTACCACGAGTGGTTTCAACTTTGTTTACTTCACCGCGTGTCAGATGGGCCTTTAGTTTACTTATTTTCACCCACTGCCACATGGGCTAGCACACGAAGATAGAGAACACGAGCTGACAAGGCAGCATGTGGACTGGTTGACCGGTCAACTAAGCAATATACGAAGCTATATGCTGACACAGTGACCGTATAATCCCTCAGTATAGAGAGATCGAGTGAGAGGGGAGGCCCGTGAGAGATACTCCCTCCGTCCCATAATATAAGAGCGTTTTTCACACTACACCAGTGTGAAAAATGCTCTTATATTATGGGACGGAGGGAGTAGTAGAGAGAGAGAAAGAGCTACTCCCTCCGTTCGATAATGTAGTGCCTATATTTTTTTTAAAGTCAAACTTTTGAAACTTTGACCAAGTCTATAAAGAAATTACTTATATCTACAATACCAAAGATAAATGATAGTATGAAGTAAGTACATGTTGTGATGAATCTAATGATTGTTCCAGATGTAAATGTTTTTCTCCACATATACCTGGTCAAACTTTTCTGAGGTTTGACTTTTCAAAACATCCATATGTTTATGGACGTGAGAGAGTACCTAACTAGAGAGTGAGAGAGAGAGAGTGAAATAGAAAGAGTGAGTGAAAAAAGTGTGTGTGCGTGTGTGTGTGAAAGAGACATGGACAACACAGATAAAGTAGAGAAAAAGCGTGTGTGTCTTATGCAAACATATCACACATGCATCTTCGACAGCAGAAGCGAGGTGAGGAGATAGTGTGTGGTTGTTTGCAACCAAGAGAGAAAGACCCCTAGCACGTGGCCAAGAGAGGTCTGACAAACAAGGGAGAGAGGTCGAGAGAGACGTATGGAGAAAATGCAGACATGGGGAGGAGAGAGTGTATGTTTGTGACAGAGAGATCCCCTGGAGATTGTGATGGGACTACATGGGTGGGAGATCGAGTGACAAGGTGTGTGCGTGATAGAAGATACCTCGAGAGATATCGATATAGACGTATGGATGGAAGGAGACAATACATGTGTTCCTGATGGCTAGTGAGAGATAGTCATACTTAGGGGGGGTGCGTGTGCCTATGATGGAGTGAGGGATTATGGTACTTAGGGGGGGTGCGTGTCACATAGAGAGAGAACAAGGGCGGAGAGTGTTAGACGAGTCTATGTAGCACGAGCGAGATATGTGTATGTGTGAACCAGGGAGATATAAAGTTTGAAAGAGATAGAGGAGCCCCGATACGGCTGAGTGGTGCGTCAGATAGCTGAGAGGGGGAAAGAGATACTCCATCCGTTCGATAATGCAGTGCATATAAAATTTTTAGAAGTCAAACTTTGGAAACTTTGACCAGGTTTACACAAATATTATTTATATCTACAATACCAAAGATACATCATACGCAATTACATCTCATGATGAATCTAATGATATATGTTTGACGTTCTAGATGTAAATGTTTTTCTCCACGTACATTGTCAAACTTTGTTATGTTTGACTTTTCAATAAATCTATATGCTATGGACTGAAGAAAGTGCCTAAGTCGAGAGAGATCAAGTGCGTGTGAAGGAGAATGAGTGAGTGTGCAAAAAGAGTGTGTGTGTGAAAGAGAGAGGGACAACAAACGATAAAATAGAGAGAGAGTGTGTGTGTTTGTTTCTTATGCAAACATATCACGCATGCATCTCCGAGATAGAAAAGTGAGGTGAGGAGATACACGAAGATAGCTAGTGCGTGATTGTTTGCAACGGAGAGAGACACCCCTATAGCACATGTCCAATAGAGGTCTGGCCAACAAGGGACAAATGCCGAGAGGGACGCATGGAGAAGATGGACGCATGGGGAGGGAGAGAGGGTGTGTTTGTGATAGAGAGATCCCCCTGTTGGGGAACATGCAATTTCAAAAAAATTCCTACGTTCACGCAAGATCTATCTAGGAGATGCATAGCAACGAGAGGGGGAGAGTATGTCCATGTACCCTCGTAGAGCGAAAACGGAAGCGTTAGCTTAACGCGGTTGATGTAGTCGAACGTCTTCGCGATCCAACCGATCAAGCACCGAACGTACGGCACCTCCGAGTTTAGCACACGTTCAGCTTGATGACGTCCCTCGAGCTCTTGATCTAGTTGAGGACGAGGGAGAGTTTCGTCAGCACGACGGCGTGGCGACGGTGATGATGAAGTTACCGGCGCAGGGCTTCGCCTAAGCACTACGATGATATGACCGAGGTGTGTAACTGTGGAGGGGGACACCGCACACGGCTAAGACAAATCTTGGTGTGCCTTTGGGGTGCCCCCTGCCCACGTATATAAAGGAGGGAGGGAGAGAGGCTGGCCTTCCTAGGGGCGCGCCAAGTGTATGGAGTCCTACTAGGACTTCCAAGTCCTAGTAGGAAACCCTTTCCTTTTTCAGAGTAGGAGAGAAGGAAAGAGGGAAAGAGAGAGGGAGTAGGAAAGGGCAAGGGGGGCGCCGCCCCCTTCCCCTAGTCCAATTCGGACCCATGGGGGGGGGGCGCCACCTCCCCTTTGGCCTACCTCCTCTTTTCCCGTATGGCCCAATAAGGCCCATTACTTCTCCCGGTGAATTCCTGTAACTCCCCGGTACTCCGAAAAATACCCGAATCACTCGGAACCTTTCCGATGTCCGAATCTAGCCTTCCAATATATGAATCTTTACCTCTCGACCATTTCGAGACTCCTCGTCATGTCCGTGATCTCATCCGGGACTCCGAACAAACTTCGGTCATCAAATCACATAACTCATAATACAAATCGTCATCGAACGTTAAGCGTGCGGACCCTACGGGTTTGAGAACTATGTAGACATGACCGAGACACATCTCCGGTCAATAACCAATAGCGGAACCTGGATGCTCATATTGGCTCCTACATATTCTACGGAGATCTTTATCGGTCAAACCGCATAACAACATACGTCATTCCCTTTGTCATCGGTATGTTACTTGCCTGATATTCGATCGTCGGCATCATCATACCTAGTTCAATCTCGTTACCGGCAAGTCTCTTTACTCGTTTCGTAATGCATCATCTCGTAACTAACTCATTAGTCACATTGCTTGCAAGGCTTATAGTGATGTGCATTACCGAGAGGGCCCAGAGATACCTCTCTGATACACGGAGTGACAAATCCAAATCTTGATCTATGCTAACCCAACAAACACCTTCGAAGACACCTGTAGAGCATCTTTATAATCACCCAGTTACGTTGTGACGTTTGATAGCACACAAGGTGTTCCTCCGGTATTCGGGAGTTGCATAATCTCATAGTCAGAGGATTATGTATAAGTCATGAAGAAAGCAATAGCAATAAAACTTAACGATCATTATGCTAAGCTAACGGATGGGTCTTGTCCATCACATCATTCTCCTAATGATGTGATCCCGTTCATCAAATGACAACACATGTCTATGGTTAGGAAGCTTAACCATCTTTGATTAACGAGCTAGTCTAGTAGAGGCATACTAGGGACACAATGTTTTGTCTATGTATTCACACACGTATCAAGTTTCCGGTTAATACAATTCTAGCATGAATAATAAACATTTATCATGATATAAGGAAATAAAATAATAACTTTATTATTGCCTCTAGGGCATATTTCCTTCAGTCTCCCACTTGCACTAGAGTCAATAATCTAGTTCACATCGCCATGTGATTTAACACCAATAGTTCACATCACCATGTGATTAACACCCATAGTTCACATCGCCATGTGACCAACACTCAAAGGGTTTACTAGAGTCAATAATCTAGTTCACATCGCTATGTGATTAACACCCAAGAGCACTAAGGTGTGATCATGTTTTGCTTGTGAGATAAATTTTAGTCTATGGGTCTGCAACATTCAGATCCGTATGTATTTTGCAAATTTCTATGTCTACAAATATCTGCACGGAGCTAATCTAGCTAATTGCTCCCACTTTCAATATGTATCCAGATTGAGACTCAGAGTCATCTGGATCAGTGTCAAAGCTTGCATTGATGTAACCCTTTACGACGAACTCTTTATCACCTCCATTACCGAGAAACATTTCCTTAGTCCTCTAAGGATAATTTTGACCGTTGTCTAGTGATCTACTCCTGGATCACTATTGGTACCTCCCTGCCAGACTTATGGCAAGGTACACAATAGGTTTGGTACACAGCATGGCATACTTTATAGAACCTATGACTAAGGCATAGGGAATGACTTTCATTCTCTCTCTATCTTCTGCCGTGGTCGGGCTTTGAGTCTTACTCAACTTCACACCTTGCAACATAGGCAAGAACTCTTTCTTTGACTGATCCATTTTGAACTTCTTCAAAATATTGTCAAGGTATGTGCTCTGTGAAAGTCCTATTAAGCGTCTCGATCTATCCCTATAGATCTTGATGCTCAATACTTAAGCAGCTTCATCGAGGTCTTTCTTTGAAAAATTCTTATTCAAGTATCCTTTTATGCCATTCAGAAATTCCGTATCATTTCCAATCAACAATATGCCATACACATATAATATCATAAATGCTACAGAGCTCCCACTCACTTTCTTGTAAATACAGGCTTCTCCAAAAGTCTGTATAAAACTATATGCTTTGATCAACTCATCAAAGCGTATATTCCAACTCCGAGATGCTTGCACCAGTCCATAGATGGATCGCTGGAGCTTGCACACTTTGTTACACCTTTAGGATCGACAAAACCTTTTGGTTGCATCATATACAACTCTTCTTTAAGAAATCCATTAAGGAGTGCAGTTTTGACATCCATTTGCCAGATTTCATAAAATGCAGCAATTGCTAACATGATTGGGACAGACTTAAGCATCGCTACGAGTGAGAAAAACTCATCGTAGTGAACACCTTGAACTTGTCAAAAACCTTTTGCGACAAGTCGAGCTTTGTAGATAGTAACACTACCATCAGCGTCCGTCTTCCTCTTGAAGATCAATTTATTCTCAATGGCTTGCCGATCATCGGGCAAGTCTACCAAAGTCCACACTTTGTTCTCATACATGGATCCTATCTCAGATTTCATGGCCTCAAGCCATCTGTCGGAATCTGGGCTCATCATCGCTTCCTCATAGTTCGTAGGTTCATCATGGTCTAGTAACATGACTTCCAGAACAGGATTACTGTACCACTCTGGTGTGGAACGTACTCTGGTTGACCTACGAGGTTCGGTAGTAACTTGATCCGAAGTTTCATCATCATCATCATTAACTTCCTCACTAATTGGTGTAGGCATCACTGGAACTGATTTCTGTGATGAACTACTTTTCAATTCGGGAGAAGGTACAATTACCTCATCAAGTTCTACTTTCCTCCCACTCACTTCTTTCGAGAGAAACTCCTTCTCTAGAAAGGATCCATTCTTAGCAACAAAGATCTTGCCTTCGGATCTGTGATAGAAGGTGTACCCAACAGTTTCTTTTGGGTATCCTATGAAGACGCACTTCTCCGATTTGGGTTCGAGCTTATCAGGCTGAAGCTTTTTCACATAAGCATTGCAACCCCAAACTTTAAGAAACGACAGCTTAGGTTTCTTGCCAAACCACAGTTCATACGGTGTCGTCTCAACGGATTTAGATGGTGCCCTATTTAACGTGAATGTAGCTGTCTCTAATGCATAACCCCAAAACGACAGTGGTAAATCGGTAAGAGACATCATAGATCCCACCATATCTAATAAAGTACGGTTATGACGTTCGGACACACCATTATGCTATGGTGTTCCAGGTGGCGTGAGTTGTGAAACTATTCCACATTGTTTTAAATGAAGGCCAAACTCGTAACTCAAATATTCGCCTCCGCGATCAGATCGTAGAAACTTTTATTTTCTTGTCACGATGATTTTCTACTTCACTCTGAAATTCTTTGAACTTTTCAAATGTTTCAGACTTATGTTTCATCAAGTAGATATACCCATATCTGCTCAAATCATCTGTGAAGGTCAGAAAATAACGATACCCGCCGCGAGCTTCAACACTCATCGGACCGCATACATCAGTATGTATTATTTCCAATAAGTCAGTAGCTCGCTCCATTGTTCCGGAGAACGGAGTCTTAGTCATCTTGCCCATGAGGCATGGTTCACAAGCATCAAATGATTCATAATCAAGTGATTCCAAAAGCCCATCTGCATGGAGTTTCTTCATGCGCTTTACACAAATATGACCTAAACGGCAGTGCCACAAATATGTTGCACTATCATTATCAACTTTGCATCTTTTGGCATCAATATTATGAATATGTGTATCACTACGATCGAGATTCAATAAACCATTTATATTGAGTGTATGACCATAGAAGGTTTTATTCATGTAAACAGAACAACAATTATTCTCTGACTTAAATGAATAACCGTATCGCAATAAACATGATCCAATCATAGTCATGCTCAACGCAAACACCAAATAACATTTATTTAGGTCCAACACTAATCCCGAAGGTAGAGGGAGTGTGCGATGGTGATCTTATCAACCTTGGAATCACTTCCAACACACATCGTCACCTCGTCATTAACTAGTCTCTGTTCATTTTGCAACTCCTGTTTTGAGTTACTAATGTTAGCAACTGAATCGGTATCAAATACCCAGGGGCTACTATGAACACTAGTAAAATACACATCAATAACATGTATATCAAATATACCTTTATTCACTTTGCCATCCTTCTTATCCGCCAAGTATTTGGAGCAGTTACGCTTCCAGTAACTATTTCCTTTGCAGTATAAGCACTCAGTTTCAGGCTTGGGTCCAGCTTTGGGTTTCTTCATGGGAGTGATAACTTGCTTGTCATTCTTCTCGAAGTTCCCTTTCTTTCCCTTGCCCTTTTTCTTGAAACTAGTGGTCTTGTCAACCATCAACACTTGATGCTTTTTCTTGATTTCTACCTTCACCGATTTCAGTATTGCGAAGAGCTTGGGAATCATTTTCGTCATCCCTTGCATATTATAGTTCATCACGAAGTTCTAGTAACTTGGTGATAGTGACTAGAGAACTCTGTCAATCACTATCTTATCTGGAAGATTAACTCCCACTTGATTCAAGCGATTGTGGTACCCAGACATTCTGAGCACATGCTCACTAGCTGAGCTATTCTCCTCCATCTTGTAGGCAAAGTATTTGTCAGAGGTCTCATACCTCTTAACACGGGCATGAGTCTGAAATACCAATTTCAGCTCTTTGGAACATCTTATATGCTCCGTGTCGTTCAAAACATTTTTTAAGTCCCGGTTCTAAGCCGTAAAGCATGGTGCACTAAACTATCAAGTAGTCATCATATCAAGCTTGCCAAATGTTCATAACATCTGCATCTGCTCCTGCAATAGGTCTGTCACCTAGCGGTGCATCAAGGACATAATTCTTCTGTGCAGCAACGAGGATATTCCTCAGATCACGGAACCAGTCCGCATCATTGCTACTATCATCTTTCAACTTAGTTTTCTCTAGGAACATATCAAAAATAAAACAGGGGAGCTATACGCGAGCTATTGATCTACAACATAATTTGCAAATACTACCAGGACTAAGTTCATGATAAATTAAAGTTCAATTAATCATATTACTTAAGAACTCCCACTTAGATAGACATCCCTCTAGTCATCTAAATGATCACGTGATCCATATCAACTAAACCATGTCCGATCATCACGTGAGATGGAGTAGTTTTGAATGGTGAACATCTCTATGTTGATCATATCTACTATATGATTCACGTTCGACCTTTCGGTCTCAGTGTTCCGAGGCCATATCTGCATATGCTAGGCTCGTCAAGTTTAACCCGAGTATTCCGCATGTGCAAAACTGTCTTGCACCCGTTGTATGTGAATGTAGAGCCTATCACACCCGATCATCACGTGGTGTCTCAGCACGAAGAACTTTTGCAACGGTGCATACTCAGGGAGAACACTTATACCTTGAAATTTTAGTGAGGGATCATCTTATAATGCTACCGCCGTACTAAGCAAAATAAGATGTATAAAAGATAAACATCACATGCAATCAAAATATGTGACATGATATGGCCATCATCATCTTGTGCCTTTGATCTCCATCTCCAAAGCACCGTCATGATCTCCATCGTCACCGGCTTGACACCTTGATCTCCATCGTAGCGTCGTTGTCGTCTCGCCAACTATTGCTTCTACGACTATCGCTACCGCATAGTGATAAAGTAAAGCAATTACATGGCGATTGCATTTCATACAATAAAGCAACAACCATAAGGCTCCTGCCAGTTGCCGATAACTTTTACAAAACATGATCATCTCATACAATAACGTATATCACATCATGTCTTGACCATATCACATCACAGCATGCCCTGCAAAAATAAGTTAGACGTCCTCTACTTTGTTGTTGCAAGTTTTACGTGGCTGCTACGGGCTTCTAGCAAGAACCGTTCTTACCTACACATCAAAACCACAACGATTTTTCGTCAAGTGTGTTGTTTTAACCTTCAACAAGGACCGGCCGTAGTCAAACTCGATTCAACTAAAGTTGGAGAAACAGACACCCGTCAGCCACCTATGTGCAAAGCACGTCGGTAGAACCAGTCTCATGAACGCGGTCATGTAATGTCGGTCCGGGCCGCTTCATCCAACAATACCGCCGAATCAAAGTAAGACATTGGTGGTAAGCAGTATGACTATTATCGCCCACAACTCTTTGTGTTCTACTCGTGCATATCATCTACGCATAGACCTGGCTCGGATGCCACTGTTGGGGAACGTGCAATTTCAAAAAAAATCCTACGTTCACGCAAGATCTATCTAGGAGATGCATAGCAACGAGAGGGGGAGAGTATGTCCATGTACCCTTGTAGACCAAAAACGGAAGCGTTAGCTTAACGCGGTTGATGTAGTCGAACGTCTTCACGATCCAACCGATCAAGCACCGAACGTATGGCACCTCCGAGTTCAGCACACGTTCAGCTTGATGATGTCCCTCGAGCTCTTCATCCAGTTGAGGACGAGGGAGAGTTCCATCAGCACGACGGCGTGGCGATGGTGATGATGAAGTTACCGGCGCAGGGCTTTGCCTAAGCACTACGACGATATGACCGAGGTGTGTAACTGTGGAGGAGGGCACCGCACACGGCTAAGACAAATCTTGGTGTGCCTTTGGGGTGCCCCCTGCCCACGTATATAAAGGAGGAAGGGAGAGAGGCCGGCCCTCCTAGGGGCGCGCCAAGTGTATGGAGTCCTACTAGGACTTCCAAGTCCTAGTAGGAATCCCTTTCCTTTTTTGGAGTAGGAGAGAAGGAAAGAGGGAAAGAGAGAGGGAGTAGGAAAGGGCAAGGGGGGCGCCGCCCCCTTCCCCTAGTCCAATTCGGACCCATGGGGGGGGCGCGCCACCTCCCCTTTGGCATGCCTCCTCTTTTCCCGTATGGCCCAATAAGGCCCATTACTTCTCCCGGTGAATTCCCGTAACTCCCCGGTACTCCGAAAAATACCCGAATCACTCGGAACCTTTCCGATGTCCGAATATAGCCTTCCAATATATGAATCTTTACCTATCGACCATTTCGAGACTCCTCGTCATGTCCGTGATCTCATCCGGGACTCCGAACAAACTTCGGTCATCAAATCACATAACTCATAATACAAATCGTCATCGAACGTTAAGCGTGCAGACCCTACGGGTTCGAGAACTATGTAGACATGACCGAGACACATCTCTGGTCAATAACCAATAGCGAAACCTGGATGCTCATATTGGCTCCTACATATTCTATGAAGATCTTTATCGGTCAAACCGCATAACAACATACGTCATTCCCTTTGCCATCGGTATGTTACTTGCCCGAGATTCGATTGTCGTTATCATCATACCTAGTTCAATCTCGTTACCGGCAAGTCTCTTTACTCGTTCCGTAATGCATCATCCCGTAACTAACTCATTAGTCACATTGCTTGCAAGGCTTATAGTGATGTGCATTACCGAGAGGGCCCAGAGATACCTCTCCGATACACGGAGTGACAAATCCTAATCTTGATCTATGCTAACCCAACAAACATCTTCGGAGACACCTATAGAGCATCTTTATAATCACCCAGTTACGTTGTGATGTTTGATAGCACACAAGGTGTTCCTCCGGTATTCGGGAGTTGCATAATCTCATAGTCAGAGGATTATGTATAAGTCATGAAGAAAGCAATAGCAATAAAACTTAACGATCATTATGCTAAGATAACGGATGGGTCTTGTCCATCACATCATTATCCTAATGATGTGATCCCGTTCATCAAATGACAACACATGTCTATGGTTAGGAAACTTAACCATCTTTGATTAACGAGCTAGTCTAGTAGAGGCATACTAGGGACACAATGTTTTGTCTATGTATTCACACATGTATCAAGTTTCCGGTTAATACAATTCTAGCATGAATAATAAACATTTATCATGATATAAGGAAATAAAATAATAACTTTATTATTGCCTCTAGGGCATATTTCCTTCACCCCTCGAGATCGTGAGGAGACTATATGGGTGGGAGATCGAGGGACGAGGTGTGTGTGCGATAGAAAGATGCCCCGAGAGAAATCGAGATAGACCAAGTGAGGGAAAGAGACAATGCACATGTTTGTGATGGAGACTAAGTATTAGTCATATACATAGGGGGGACTGCGTGTGCCTACAATTGAGTGAGAGGCAATCATACTTAGCTAGGCATGAGATTGTGTGTGTGTGCGTGTGAGATGGAGAGAGAACGAGGGAGAGAGAGAGTTTTAGATGGGTCTATAGAGTGCGAGTGAGATATGCATGTGTATGTGTGACCCAGGGAGATGGAGAGTTTGAGAGAGAGAGGGAAGAGCTCTGAGACGGCAGAGTGGTGCGTGAGAGAGTTACGGGCAACGAGCTAGGGAATTTGTGTGCGTACGATAAGTGCACCCAAGATATTTAGCTTGGACTAGAGAATCATACATAGTGTGCCAGAGAGACCTATACATGGAGTGTGCATGCGAACTAAAAAGACCCCCTCCCCCCCATAGAGAGAGAGAGAGATAGAGAGGGAGGGAGAGGGACCAACAAGGTTTGTGTTTGGATGTGTGCGATAGAATTGAAGATTGTCGGCGAGAGAGAGAACAGGAGTCCGGGAGAGGGGGAGGTCGCGTTTATGCATCAAAGACTGATATAAACCATGTTTTGATATAAAATTGGATTCAAATATTTGAATTGGAGAACATGTTTTCTGCAATCCACACATGAACGGAGATATGCGTATCAAACAAGTTCATTAATTTTACTTTCAACATGTTCATGGAGTACTATAATACAGTACAACATGCTACTCAATCGAGGTGTTCAATTTTGAATTTAGTTCACTATTTTAACCTGGTGAACGAGATATTTCATTGAATCGAGATATTTCATTTTGGGTTTGATTCCCGTTTTTGAGTGGGTCAACTATTTGTCGTATAGTAAATCGTTAGCAATGAGCATGTAAAAACACATTAGTCCCGAGCATCATCTCACCATCTAAAAAAGAAGTGGCAAGCTAATATTTCGAAATTTGATTCGAATCGACTTGGTAAGGTAGACGTGGATGCTCGTTCTCCCAAAATTTGAACGAACCACTAAACACCCTTTACTCGATGGAATTCGCCTGAGCAAATAAATGGGAGACGCGAAATTACTGGCCTATGTGGGACACGCATCAATTGGCCCGTTGTACATCGAGGGTAGGTTCATAACTTCATCCAAGCGCGTGTTCTCCTCGGCCGAAATGACAGGTGCCGAATAATTCATAAACAATGGGCGGCAAAACACCCTCTCCTCGCCCGAAATCGCTCGCGCCGACTATTTCAAAACACGCCCTCCTTGCCCAAAATCGCTCGCGCCCACTATTTCAAAACACGCCCTCCTCGCCCGAAATCGCTCGCGCCCACTATTTGGGAGAAGCAAAGTTACTCTACTATCCCCGACCCTCAGTACACAGACCCAAGCCCAGAAGCCTAAAGGCAGGAGTAGAACTGTAACTCCCCCCCACATTTCAGACAAATGCGTCCGTAAGACATGGTTCCCCCTCCCAATTCCCCATTCATACATCGTGGGCGCCAAATCACCTTCTCCCCGGAAGCTCCCTTCTCCCCAACCGCGAAACCTCAGCCCCTCCTCCATGGCGCCCCCACCGCACCAAATACACCGCCGCCCTCCTCCCCAATGCCGGAGACGCTGTCCGTTTGCCATCGTGCACTGGGCCGTGTGCCTCTTACTCCGTGCTGCCGGAACCGTACCGGAGCCGATTCACCCCCGCCGTTGTGCACGGCACCAGAGCGGCTTCAACTTCGGAAGCGTCCAGGGCCCCGGCGCTGCTTCCCCGTTGTCGGTGTCAAAACCGGCGGATCTCGGGTAGGGGGTCCCGAACTGTGCGTCTAAGGTCGATGGTAACCGGAGACGGGGGACATGATGTTTACCCAGGTTCGGGCCCTCTCTATGGAGGTAATACCCTACGTCCTGCTTGATTGATCTTGATGAATATGAGTATTACAAGAGTTGATCTACCACGAGATTGTAATGGCTAAAACCCTAGAAGTCTAGCCTGTCTGATTATGATTGCCTCTATGGACTAAACCCTCCGGTTTATATAGACACCTGAGGGGACTAGGGTTGTACAAAGTTGGTTACAGAGAAAGGAATCTTCATATACGAGCGCCAAGCTTGTCGTCCACGCCAAGGAGAGTCCCATCCGGACACGGGAGAGAGCCTTCTGTCTTGTATCTTCATGGCCCATCAGTCCGGCCCACATTACGTAGCCAGGACGCCCGAGGACCCCTTAATCCAGGACTCCCTCAGTAGCCCCTGAACCAGGCTTCAATGACGATGTGTCCGGCGCGCAAATTGTCTTCGGCATTGCAAGGCGGGTTCCTTCTCCGAATACTCCAGAACGGACTTCAAGCATAGAAAACGTGTCCGGCTCTGCAAAACAAGTACCACACACAACCGCAGAGAGTATAATATTTCACGAGTCCAATCCGCTGACAACTTTTTGTAACGCGACACCACGTTCCTGCACGGTCATTATTTCGAACCGTTCTTTAGCCTCCCGCTCCATGTTTCGAGAAGCGGTTTCCAGTGGCACGTCTTGTCACAGCAGAGATCGTGTCCCTTAATTATGGGATTCTCATCAATACGGGCGTGGGTAATCCAACCGTGCCGTTTGCACGGCCCTTGGGAATAGGCGAGTTTTAAGGCGAGTGGGGAGGCGCTTGATATTCACTGCCTTTATAGGGAGATAAGGATTCCCCCCTTTCACACACACCTTCTCTTTCTCTGCCTCTCCATTCCTGAGCTCCAGCGCCCAAGTTCTCATCTTTTCCGCCTCAAAGAAGCACTCCAACCATGTCCGGATCTGGAGCGCAAGGCAAGTGGATGGCTTCCTCCGTCAAGGAGAAGGACATCACGAAGCTCCGGGAGGCGGGGTACTTGGCCAAGGAAATCGCCCACCGGCTTCCGGCCAAGGGACAGATCATCCCCACCCCCAAGCCTCATGAGAGGATGGTGTTCATCCCCCACTTCATCCGCGGGTTAGGGTTTGCTCTTCACCCTTTCGTCCGCGGACTCATGTTCTACTACGGGCTAGATTTCCATGATCTAGCCCCAAATTCTTTCCTCAACATCTCGGCATTTATTGTCGTGTGCGAGGCCTTCCTCCGCATCCCACCCCACTTCGGACTGTGGCTCAAGATTTTCAATGTGAAGCCGAAGGTGGTGGATGGCCAACACGCAGAGTGCGGAGGCGCCATGGTGAGCAAGATGCCCAACGTCACATGGCCCAAAGGTACATTTGTGGAGACCGCCAAAGGGTGGCAGCAACTGTGGTTCTATATCACAGAGCCCCGCGACGCCACCTGGGCCGCGGCTCCCGAATTCAAATCCGAAGCCCCAATGCGGCTCACCTCCTGGCTAGAGAAGGGCCTGAATTGGGCATCGTCGGACGAGCTGTCAGCGCTGCAGGCGCGTATCCAGAGTATGGTGGACAAGAACATCAAGCTTGTCAATGTGATCCAGGTGATGCTAGTTCGCCGGATCCTTCCATGCCAAAGCCGGACTTGCAATCTGTGGGAGTTCGATCCGGCCAAGCACCAGACCTTGCAACAGTTCTTCGGAACTACGCACGAAGACATCTGGAAGGTGCTTTTTAAGGCCAACGAGAAATGGCCGGAGACGACCGAGGACCGTGGGCACAACCTGGCCCATCCCACTAGTCCGGTAAGTCTTTTGCGCTTCAAGGTGTATCCTTTACTTGCTTACTTAGGGAAAATGCCTAAGCCTCCCTATTTATTTTTTTCAGGGCTGGACGAAGAAGGCAGAGCAGATTAAGTGTCCGGCTCCGCTGCCCGAGGAACCAGCCATCCCACTTCTGACGAAGATGCTGGTCCCGGCGCCCTACCAGGCGCCGGAGAAGAAGGCCAAGAAAAAGGCCAAGGAGACGAGAAGCAGCCTCTGTCGCAAGGGAACTTCGGACGCGATGTCCGGAGACGCCGAGACTCACTCCACCACCGCAGAGGACGATGAGGAGGAGGAGGAAAGCAACTCTCCCCCTGAGGGGGGAAGGAAGAAAAGGGCGGCCCCCATAAATCTGGAGGCAGAGGCGTCCAAGAAGGGGAAGGTCTCCCTCGTGGATAATTCCGCGTGGGACGTCGACAGCAGCCCAGAGCAGTGCCCCCGAGATAAGCCCCTGGCCGAGTCATAAGTACTCAAAGACCCTGACGCATTCATATATCCAGCCTCTTTTCTACATAGTTTTAACATGTTGAATCATGTACTTGCAGTCCGGCTTGTTCCGACCTCGAGCGATCCTTATCTTCGGGAAATTCGCTGGACCCGAAGGTGATGGACAGCGGGTCCCTTCCGGCGGCCTCCTCTTCCAAGGCCATGGATGACACCGAGGCGTTGTCCCGAAGGATCCCAGGCCAGGGAGAGATGCAGGAGGCCGTCAGCGCGGCGCCAGAGGGTGAAACCTCGGCGGCCGGACACATGGGGGAGCAAATCCCCGTGGAGACTGGCAATGGGGGCCAGGTCCAATTTGGCCCCCAGCCGAATACTGTCCCGGAGACCTATACGGCTCCGGAATCCGGCAAGCAACCTCCTTCGAAAGAAGGGGGTGTGCCTATTTCGCCGGTGACCTTTGTCCAACCAGAGGCATCGGACACCCTACTGGAAGCGCTGCGAAGTGCTTCCATTGTAGAGGAACACCGTGCCCTCATGGGTACGGTGATTGAGAAGATTCAGTCTGCGAAAAGCGGACTGACCGACGCCTGCACAAGCCTTCTAACAGGTTTTGAGGTATGAAACGCAATTATGTAAAAAGAATGTCACAGTATAGACAGTAACCCCTGAGACACTATCCGGTGGTTGAAAAGAAAAGCCGGACAGAGGATCAAACAATTTTCGTAGGAGACTAACCATACATGTCTATGTGAAAAAAGCAGGCGTCGCTGCTGGCTGCAACCTCCCATGCTGCCGAAGTCTCCGGACTGAAGCAGAGTCTGGCGCGGGCCAAGGAAGAACTCGGCCGTGTGAAAAAGCAGCTGGAGGACAAGCAAGGTATGCCATGACCTTATGTATATCCGAAAGGATAGATGATTTGTATTGACCATAGTGCCATGATATTTGTAGGAGCGGCGACCGAGGTGGAGGCCCTTAAAAAGGCGCTGGCCGAGGCCCAGAAGAGAGCGGCGGAGGAACAATCCGTCCGCGAAAAGCACGAGGCCAGGGTCGGTGAGGTCCAACAAGAGCTCCAGGACGCTGTAAAGAAATGCGAGTCCTTGGAGCGCAAGATTACGGATCAAGAGTCCGAGCTTGCTAAGGCCCACCAAAGCACACAAGAGGCCCGGGTTGAAGCCCAGGGCGCCCTCCAGGAAATCCAAGAGGCTAGGAAAATCACGGCGGGTAAGGCCTTTATAAAGCAAAGCAAATTTGTGAAGAAAAGGTACCTCTTACTGACCCGGATTTGGAGTTCTCCAGGAGCGTTTGCGGATCTGCCGCGCAGCATTGTTGATGCTGCAGATTTCTTCCGAGCCGAAGAGGGGAGCTCAATGGAGAAGCTGTTCTGGTCGCAATACCTTGCGCCAGAGCATCTGGTGCCCTTTAGCGATCAGCTGAAGCAGCTGACCGAACTGCATAGGGCGGCCGAATTGGCCATGAAGGATTTGATAATCCGTCTATGGCCTGCCGAAGCCATACCCAATAGCTACTTCGGGCTCGTGAAGCGACTGGTTGCTGCCTGCCCTCGGCTTGATGCCATCAAGCGATCGGTCTGCATTGAAGGTGCGCGAATGGCCTTCGCCCGTGTCAAGATACAGTGGGTGAAGATGAACGCCGTTAAGCTCGCGACCGAGGGACCGCCCGCGGGCAAGGAGCACCGCACGCCCGAGCGATATTTTGACGATGTCCTGGAGGGATCCCGCATTGTAGTGGAGCAGTGTGCAAAAGACATTATCTTTGGATGAATATATTCATGTTATCCTGCCCTGTAAAATGAAACAAAACTGATATGTAATATAATATTAGTTGTTTATATCAAGATTTTTCCTCCTGTGCGGCCGTTTTATTAAATCTGAGAGTTGGCCAGTCGTCGGCTTCAGCCCCCACGTAGGTAGTACGGTGGTGTTCGGGATAAAATCTAAACACTCTTGATCCAAAGTTTGGTCCTTGAAGGAGGTGTTTAGCGCAACGAACCAGGCAATCGGACTATGTGGCTTTATCACCCTCACTTAGCCATAGGAGTTTTATAATAGAAATTTAGGTGCAGCCCCTAGTATTCGTGAGTCCGAACTAGGGTGCTGTAAACACCTAATCGGGTAGAGACCGATTCGTCGCATAATGCGAAAAAAATCACAAAAGATTTGTAACCTCCGAAGAGCTGACCGGCTCATGCCGCATCATGATAGTCAGTTTTCGACTTTCTCTACTGAGGTGCTCATCCGGATAAACCAGGGCACAATCGCAGTAGTTCTCCCTTTACTACCCTAGCCAATATAGCGGAACGTAAGGTAGTAAGCACAGGAGCCGGGCAACCCAACTATTGACCAAAGACATGATTCGGAGCCAATGCATATAATGCTAAATTCGGGGTGCCGAACTATACTGTAAAAAGTGTTCGGACTTTGTTGCCGTAATATGGGGCGCAATAAAGCCCCTAGCGAATTTAAGCCGTACCAAAGTGTGCGGGTGCAATCGATAAGATTATCAAGAAAAAATGAAGTAGTAAGCTAGTGCAGCAGAAGTTGGGCCGCGAACTGTTTCCATTATAATTTTATTGATACGTCAAAGCATATAAGTAGTGCGATAAGCAACAGGGCTATTTAACATGCCGTGACCAAGGGAAAACTGCATGCGGGTCCTGAGAACAGGTATAGTGATCGTCAAAAAGACCTAGCGATTCCCGTATACCTCAATGCTTCTTGCTGTCTTGGTGTATCTATCCTTCGAAAGGACCGAAGATCAGGCCGTCTTGAGGGGCCTGTGAAAAAGAAACCTGAAAAGGATGAAAAAGAAAAAGTGAAAGTATGTGTGTCCAGGGGAGGTCGAGCCGTATTATGGACCACAATCTAGTTATGCCTCCATCTATGCCCATGGTATTTTAAGTGCGTAGTTATGTACGCATGGTACGTGTGCCGCTATTAGGCCGGGACGGAGACGGAGGCCGGATTGCTAGTCTAACTCCTGACGAGCCGAACTGTTATGCTGTGGAGTAGTCCGGATCCGCTTGACAGGTGTCCGGGAGCTTGGCCGCCGAATTAAGATTCTGCTTGGCAAGGCTGCTCTGTACTTCCGCTGCCAAGGCCGCGGTGTGCTCCTCGGTACGGAGGGAGCGCTCCGTGTTTCCGTTAACTGTTATGACGCCACGTGGTCCCGGCATCTTGAGCTTGAGATAAGCATAGTGTGGCACCGCATTGAATCGAGCAAATGCGGTTCGTCCGAGCAGTGCGTGATAGCCGCTGCGGAAGGGGACGATATCGAAGATCAACTCTTCGCTTCCGAAGTTGTCCGGAGATCCGAAGACAACCTCCAATGTGATTGAGCCCGTACAGCGGACCTCTACACCTGGTATGACTCCTTTAAAGGTAGTTTTTGTGGGTTTGATCCTTGAGGGATCGATGCCCATTTTGCGCACTGTATCCTGATAGAGCAGGTTCAGGCTGTTGCCGCCGTCCATGAGGACGCGTGTGAGATGGAATCCATCAACAATTGGATCGAGGACCAGTGCGACTGAACCGCCATGACGGATACTGGTCGGATGGTCCCTGCGATCGAAGGTGATCGGGCAGGACGACCATGGGTTGAACTTTGGGGCGACTGGCTCTATCGCGTAGATGTCCCTGAGCGCTCGTTTGCGCTCCCTTTTGGGGATATGAGTGGCGTATATCATGTTCACCATTTTAACCTGGGGAGGGAACTTCTTCTGTCCTCTTGTGTTCGGCGGGCGGAACTCCTCGTCGTCGTCCTCGGTTTGCGACCCCTTCTCCTTGTTTTCGGCATTTAACTTGCCGTCCTGTTTAAAAACCCAACATTCTCTGTTGGTATGATTGGCTGGTTTATCAGGGGTGCCGTGGATCTGACATGGACGATCGAGTATGCGGTCCAAGCTAGATGAGCCCGGATTGTTTCTTTTGTATGGCTTCTTCCGCTGGCCGGACTTGGAGCCGCTGAAACCGGCGTTGACCGCCGTGTCATCGGCGGTGCCACCATTGCTTCGGCGCTTGTGCCTGTTGCGTCGGGGCTTGTCATTTCTATTCTTGGCTTCAGAGGTGCCGGCATCGCTTGCAGTGTTATTGCTACGGGCTAGCCAACTATCCTCGCCCGCACAAAAGCGGGTCATGAGTGTCGTGAGGGCTGCCATGGACTTCGGCTTTTCTTGGCCGAGGTGACGAGTGAGCCATTCATCATGGATGCTATGCTTAAAGGCCGCTAGGGCTTCGGCATCCGGGCAGTCGACGATCTGGTTCTTTTTAGTTAGGAACCTAGTCCAGAATTTCCTGGCCGACTCTCCAGGCTGTTGAACTATGTGACTTAAGTCATCGGCATCCGGAGGTCGTACGTATGTGCCTTGGAAGTTGTCGTGGAAGGCGTCTTCCAAGTCCTCCCAGCTGCCTATAGAGTTTTCAGGCAGACTGTTTAACCAGTGCCGAGCTGGCCCCTTGAGTTTTAGTGGGAGGTATTTGATGGCGTGAAGGTCATCGCCGCGGGCCATATGAATATGGAGAAGAAAATCCTCAATCCATACCACGGGATCTGTTGTTCCATCATATGATTCGATATTTACGGGTTTAAACCCTTCTGGGAATTCGTGCTCCATTACTTCATCAGTGAAACACAGGGGATGTGCGGCGCCTCTATATCGGGCCAAGTCGCGACGTAGTGCGGATGTAGTCCGTCTGCGGTTTTCGGCCCGGTCGTGGTTATGCTCGTTACGTCTGGCTCGATAGCCGTCATCGCGCGCCAGGGCATGCCCCCGCGATTCGTAGATCGATCTGGACTGGCCTACTCTGTTCTCCAGGTCTTGCCGTAGGTCATATGTGTATTCCCGAGCTGTGGTATCTTTGCCTTTACGGCGAGGTAGTATGGGCAGGTGTTCGGCTTGGGTTACCGCTTTGTCCCGGCCACGTGGTGGTCGGTCAGCCGCATTACGTGTTGATGGCATGGGCTCAAGTGCCTCGTCGTCAAATTGGGGTAGCAATTTACGCTTTGGGTAACTTTTAATGGGGCGCTCGAGTCCGTATTCCTCGGCTCCCAGGACATCAGTCCATCTGTCGTTGAGTAGATCTTGATCAGCTTGAAGCTGCTGCTATTTCTTTTTTAGGCTCCTCGCAGTGGCTATTAGCCGGCGCTTAAAGCGCTCCTGCTCGACGGGTTCCTCAGGCACGATAAAGTCTTCGTCGCTGAGGCTCACCTCATCCTCGGAGAGTGGAAGATAGTTGCTGTCCTCCGAGTCTTCGTTTATGGCCTGTTCGTCAGGGCTGACTTGCCCATCTTCCCTATCATCCTGTTCGGGAGTCGGCTCGACGGGATCTTCTTTGTCTTCGGCATCGTCCGGAGTATTGTTTTCTCTCATGCCGGTATTGCTGTCTTTTCCATGGCGTGATTTAGAGCGGTGCCGCTGACGTTGGCGCTTTGGCTTTGTCTCAGGAGGTTTATCCTCGACTGGATCTTTCTCGTTATCGCCGTTATTCTCTTTGGGAGTATCCACCATGTACACATCATACGAGGAGGTGGCTATCCAGCGCCCAGTAAATGGCAGGTTTTGGGCCTGCTCCTCTCCGGCATCGTCGTCCATACCGTCGATGTCTTCGGAGTCGTAATCGAGCATGTCGGCTAAGTCTTCGACAGTGGCAATGAAGTGGGCGGTGGGTGGGAAGCGAAATTCTCCATCATCAGCCTCCAGTTCAATCCGGATATAATTCGGCTGTGAGTCCCCCGCTAAGGAGAGGGTTTTTAATGAGTTTAGCACATCACCCAAAGGTGAGTGTTGGAAGATGTCCGCGGAGCTGAACTCGATGATCGGCGCCCGATCGAGCTCGATGGGCGCGGACGCACGCGGTTCGGAATCTATGGCCGGAGACGAATCCGAGGTTCCGGTGACACAGATCCCGTTCAAAGTTGGGTCTGTGTGCGGCTCCAACGCCGCTGAGTCTGCGGCTTCCGTGGCGGGGTTGAGCTTCCCGTCCTCGGATGGCGCAATCTGCTCCGGATCTGGGGCCAGAGCAGTTATGGGTGCTATCTCCCGGGTATGGTCCGATGACAAATTTAGGTCATGTTCATCGCGGTGGCAGGGAGCGGCTGCCATGGGCTCGAATCCGTCGAAGATCAAGTCTCTGCGGATATCAGCAACGTAGTTCAAGCTTCCAAACCTGACCTGATGGCCAGGGGCGTAGCTGTCGATCTGCTCTAGGTGGCCAAGCGAGTTGGCCCGCAGCATGAAGCCGCCGAATACGAAGATCTGGCCGGGGAGAAAGACCTCCCTCAAGGCAGCATCGTTGTGGATGATTGATGGAGCCATCGAGTCTTCTAGCGACGACACAGCGGAACTCTCAATGAAAGCACCAATGTCGGTGTCAAAACCGGCGGATCTCGGGTAGGGGGTCCCGAACTGTGCGTCTAAGGTCGATGGTAACAGGAGACGGGGGACACGATGTTTACCCAGGTTCGGGCCCTCTCTATGGAGGTAATACCCTACGTCCTGCTTGATTGATCTTGATGAATATGAGTATTACAAGAGTTGATCTACCACGAGATCGTAATGGCTAAAACCCTAGAAGTCTAGCCTGTCTGATTATGATTGCCTCTACGGACTAAACCCTCCGGTTTATATAGACACCGGAGGGGACTAGGGTTGTACAAAGTCGGTTACAGAGAAAGGAATCTTCATATCCGAGCGTCAAGCTTGTCGTCCACGCCAAGGAGAGTCCCATCCGGACACGGGAGAGAGCCTTCTGTCTTGTATCTTCATGGCCCATCAGTCTGGCCCACATTACGTAGCCAGGACGCCCGAGGACCCCTTAATCCAGGACTCCCTCACCCGTAGCCGTTGACCGTCACGACATCTCTGCTTTCCTGCCGCCGGTAGCCACCGCAATCGCACCGGCCTCACCGACTCGGCAGCTGGAGCTGCCTACTTCACCGAGCCGCAACATAGGTCGTACACTCATCTTAAATCACTTTATTTAAGTGTCAGTTGTCTGAATTTTTATTCTGGGCCAATCAATTCCCAATGGGAAGCAGTACCCCTCGAGGCGGCTGAGCTCCTAGGCTGCCGGTTGGCTGGTGTCTAACGTAAGGGTGCGGGGGCGCAAGTTCGCCGCGGAAGCAGCGCTTAGGTGGCTATCTTAGAGTTGCGTGGGTTGAAGGTACTGTTGCCGCCGGATCTGGATGACGGCGAGTCTTTGTGGATTAGCCGGGGCGGTGCAACCACGGCAGTGCGGTGGGGCGGGGAGCGGGTTTTGGTCGGAGCTCTCGCGGCCAGGGACGGCGGAGGCAGGCTGCTCTGTCGGTGGTCGCTGGCTCTTCTCGAAAGATTCTGAACAATGTCAGCTGGGAGGCACAAGACAGCCATCAAGCCATCCGGCGTAGATCGGACAGTACCAAAATAAAATAAAATCGTGTGAGCCCAATTTAGTTTTCAGTCAACACACGTGTGACCACTCTCGTACCTTACTGTTGATCTCTTAGGGTATTTCTTCAGATCAGAGATATGTGTCGTTCTTAACATTTTGCGTTTTCTGCATCTTCAGCCACACCGTCTTCCTTCTCACCACAGCTGCTCCAACAAGGGAAGCATACACCAGAAGGGAGCTATAGTCCCCACTCAACAGTTCCCTACATCGAATGTGCATGCCTGACATGGACAGCCACAACAACTGCAGGGCCATCGACAAGTCAGCACATGATGCTCACTCCTATGGATGGCGGCCAGATAGGTTGTACCCTCATCTTACTTGTGTGCAACATTTATGGCTTTGTTATTCATCTAAGCATGGAAAATAGATTATCACATTTCACTGTCTATTCATGCTGATCTCTTAAGAGTTTTGTTCAGGAGTTAACCCTGTTCCATAGTTCAGATAAGAGACTTGTTCTTTAGGTAACGATGTTCCATAGTTACCATCCATCAGCCAATGTTATCCCACAGGCTGGTGATTATACCACTTCTAGTATTACCTATATTGTTCTTTAATACTTTTGTGTGCCATCTAGTTAATCTCGAGTATAAACGATACATATTCTGTAGCTTTCATCTGTGTTCTCCCTTTAGTTTTTGAGACCTGTTGCTGCTAGTTAAGCCCAGTCCTACTATTTATGTCGTCTCCTATAGGCACTCATTACATAAATCTAACTACTAGTTGTCTTCCATGCATGTCAGATATAATTGCACACACTAATATATCCACAAGAACCTCACGGAGCAATGTAACGGCCAACAAACTTGACGTCAATGATACCCAATATGATGGAACATGTAAAGGCAGTTCTTCAGAAGACTTGCAAAAAGATGCCGAATCCTATTCACCCCACAAGGTCCTTGCTCTAACTTGGCCCATGATATGGGTACAGCATGCATATAATGTCCTGGAGTGCATCTACTCTGTTGCAATGCCATGTGCTTAGCCTGCTGATCATGCATGTAAATATGTCATGCCTTCCTGTTTTTCAGTACCTATTCCATTCATGATAACATGTTTTGAAATTCAAGTACTGTCATTCTACTCGGTCGCAATGCCATCTGCTTAGTTTGGACATCATGCTTCTGAATATCTTATGCATTGTTATTCATCAGTATGTACTTCATCTGTCTACCATACCATGTTTTTTTTACATTGAAGTGTTGTTCTAGTGGTCTGTTGCAATGCCATCTTAGTTTCCCAATCATACACGCATATGTTGCCTTAGTGTTTTTCTGTATGTATTTTGCTATCATACAGTTTTACATTCAACTAGTGTTTTTTTTACTCTATTGTCCTGTCATATCCCTAGCTCTTACATCATACTCCCTCCGTCCGGATTACATGTCGCAGAAATGGATAAAAATGGATGTATCTAGAACTGAAATACGCCTAGACACATTCATTTATTTCTGGATGGAGGGAATACATGTCAATATGTCATGCCTTTCTATTCTTCAGTACCTATTCCATCTCTCTGCCGTAGCATGTTTTATAACTGAAGCACCATTCTTCTATATAAGGCATGCAAGGGGAAGACGGCTATGTTAGAATCTGAAGGGTTACAAACAAGGTCTTTGCAAAAGATCGAAACACCAGGAGATAGTAAACCAACTCCAGTGTTCATAGATACTTCTCCAGCACAGAGAAACCCAACTCCTACTGATAATAAGCAAATTCAAGTGGCCAAAGAACTAGTCCACTCCAGTCCAGCAAAAATATGTCAACTCCATTCTAAAAAGCGTGTGCGTATCCTCACATCATGAAATTTTATAGCATTCAGATCATATTTTCTACATGTTTCTTACCCATCTCTCTTTTAGAAAATAAGCTTAAAGGATAGAAGACTTTCTAAACTGGGATCGTGTTCGAGGAAAGTATCTTGCGGAAATTCTCTGTGCTCCAATGCTGATGTAAGTACCTGATGTATATCAATAATTTTTTACATCAGCATGTATTTTGTTAATCGGCGTGAATCCAACCTTTATCTGATCTAAATTTACTTGTAGCAAAATGTATAATTAAAGGCGACAATGTTGATTTTTGTAAGGAAAACTGCCTGGTAGTTTTCCATACTGGGCTGCATGAGTGTACTATCTCATATCATGCACATTACTAAATTGTAGTGCTGTTTTGGTTGCCCAATCATTCATTGTGTCAATGTTGCTTTCCTATTACCTTACCTGGCTGATGATAGCTGTGCCATATTGTGTCAATGTTGCTTTCCTATTATCTGACCTGGCCAATGATAGCAATGCTAGTGTGTTAATTTGGTGCAGGCTGCTGAAGATAAGAAGACAAACTCTGAAAACAGCAAGGCAACCCCATTGTTTCTTTCCAATAAATCTAGGCCAGGTAATATGGCAATAACTCTTGATTAATCTGTTCGGTTCCCCTCCTAATTTATGTTATGATGCAGTGGTCGAGACACTCTCCACTATCAATAATACAAGCCTGCCAAAATCGCCATCTGAATCTGTTGAGTTTCCTCTGTCTCGAATCCAACGGAAAAAATGTATGTTTGTGAACGAATTACTGGCTGAAGCAATCATGGAAACCGTGGAGGAATCAGAGGTGCACATTCTTGCGCAACAACAACTGATCAATGTTTTCAGAGACAGTGTAGCAAAGAAGGAAGAACTTGCTCACATGCTTATGGGCGTCATCCGCGCTGAGGTTGCAGATTGTGAGGTTGTAGATCGTTAAGTTCTGCTCATTTATTTGCACTGGCATCAATCTTTGATTACCCAGTGGATGTAATTTCCTGTAATATATGCTGGATGTGCAACGTTTTTCCTTGTATGCCGTACGTTTGCTTAGCGCGCCTCGCATTCCAGCTAACTGGTCGCTAGGAAGGCAAAAAAGCAGTGAAATTATTAGTTAGCGCGAACAGTCATGGGCCCTATATGAAGGAAGCGGCCCACTGCCCTTAATGGGCTTCCCTAATGGGCTCGCATGGGCCAAAATTCTCATAGGCCTTTGATTGATCGGTTTTTGTCCTGTCCATAATTGCTCGTCGTAATGGGCTGAAATTATAGCTGGGCCGGAATCGACGTTATCTAATTGGACCTACTAACACGTTCGAACTTTAGCGGGCCCATCAAGTTAATGGGCCGTAACCAGGCCGAAAGCACTATTGGGCCGCTATAATTGAAACGAGCCAACAGTTAATGTTCAGCCCTGTTACCTCCCGGGTCGTTAACAGGCCGACATCGAAGCGGGCAATAAGTGGGCCCATTCGACTTCATGGGACGTTAACAGGCCGATACTAAGGTCGGGCTATATATGACCCAACTGTATTTTGGGCCTTTAGCAGGCCGAAAGAGACAGCGGGCTCATGCTAGACCATGAAGAGCATGGGCCGCTAAGAGGCCGAAAGTCAGGTCGGACTTTATATGGCCCAACTGTGTTGTGGGCCTTTAGCAGGCCGAAAGAGAAACCGGGCTGGTATTGGTCATGAAGAGCATGGGCCGTTAAGAGGCCAAAACTCAGGTCCAACTGCAAATGGCCCAACTCATTTATGGGTCGTTAACGGGCTGAAAGACACACCGGGCTGGAAATTGGCGCAACAATTAAATGGGTCGTTAAAAGGCCGAAAGACGTACATCCTGAAAATTGGCTCATCCCTTGAATGGGCCGTTAACAGGCCGAAACCACATGGGGCCGATATTGAGCCCAAATATATAGCGGGCTGTTAACGGGCTTGAACTGACGATGGGTTGCAATGGTGTCAAACAGTTAATGGGTCGAATTGGCACATCTCGTATGGGCCATGGGCTTAAATGGACGAGACACAAGTAGGCCCTATATGGGCCGGCCTGCTAATTTTGACTGGGCCGGCCTCTTTCACCTAATTGGGCCACTGTTGGGCCTTGCCACGTGCCAACGTATCATAGGCGCCTCCCGTACAATGAGTGGATGACATCTGTCCCGACGCTGAGCCGACACATGGATCCTCCGGCGAATGAGAATTTTACACGTGGAAAATCCCCATTGGTCGGGGCTGTTAACGGGTTATCGGATCCAAATCGGAACCCGATAGCTTAACGGCGACCCGTTACGGTGGATGCCACGTGTTGGTTACCCTTGACGAAAACACTTCCATGACACGCCATTTATCGTCATGGAAGTGGACACTTCCGTGATGATAATTTTGCTATTGTCATGGAACACTTCTACGACAGCACAGGTATGACTATCTTGATTCTGTCATAAAATCGTCATGGATGTACATGCATGACAGAAAATGTGACGTACTGTGACAAATACGTATCATCACGAAAGTGTATTTTTTTTGTAGTGTAGTGATGATGCTATAGGTGATGTTCTAAGACAAAGAGCTGATAAGAAATTGAATGTTATTCATTATGCTAGTAATACTCTAGACAGTGCTCAAAGAAATTATGCTACTACTAAGGAAGAATTTTTAGCAGTTGTGTTTGCTTGTGATAAATTCAGACCTTATATCGTTGATTCTAAAGTTACTATTCACACTGATCATGTTGCTATTAAATACCTTATGAAAAAGAAAGACGCCAAAACTAGACTGATTAGTTGGGTTCTTTTACTTCAAGAATTTGACTTGCATCTTATCATCGTGTTTAAAAAAACAAATCTCTCTATCATAAAATATTCAAAATAGATGGCGCAACAACATGTGTCATCAATTAGCTAGCAAACTAGTAAAAGTGGGATTAACATATCAGACCCTCCAGTTGGGAAGGTCAAAGCCGCGGCCGCGGTAACGATCGTGGCTTCAACAACTTTCCTATTGGCGGTAACATTTTCATCATGGCATCGTTGGGCAGGTCGAGGAAGTAGTCAAACAGCAGCGAACAAAAATCTTATAGCCTATATCCCGGTGCAGGATCACAAAGGACGGGATTCCCTGGACCTGTTCTCCCTAGCAGATGTGTACCCGGTCATCGGAATGGAGTCGCCGGAAGCAGCATCAAGAAGAAAGATGGTGATTTAGTGCACGAGGAGACATAATAGATGCAATCTGATTAGGTGACTGCTAGGGTTGCCAACGCTTCCAAGATATAGGTGGCCAGGTAGGGAGACGTGGGGTTAGGCCCACGACCGAGTCGGTATCCAAAGGATCATATATGACTACTCGCAACAAGTTTGTTAATGACTAATGGCCAATTAATTATCTGTTTCCAACTAGCAAAAACTAAACATGACACATGATATAGGTTTGAACTCAACTCTAGTCATTCACAAAACTCGATGAGCCTGAGCGAGGCAGATAACAATGGCGGAGCGCATACGTATCACTCCTCTTCTCATGCTCTAATAGGAGTTCAGAAAGGATGTCTTATATGTTGATCTCAACTCTTCTTCATTTTTGGGGTGGTACTAAACATTCCCATGTTATGAAATTCCACATGAGTTGTGAGATTTACCCAGAAATCATTTGGTATATGGGCCTCTAGACCATTTGGTATATTATGCTGAGATTCCTAACTGGCACTTAAGGCACTATATAGTACTTGATCGATACATAACACACTTAACCAAGCCTATTTCTATAGAAAAGGACAGGAATCTATTGACTTTGAGTCTGTCTCCTAGTCTATGCCAACTCCTACGAAATTGGAACTGAACACGGGATGGCAATAGTGAGGAAAAAAAATCCCCTCATACTACGTCATTATTTATTCTATTTTCCCTGGTAAGTGCTCCAGATGCAGTTGCTTTAGTCTGGGAACCTTCTATAAGGTTTCCTCCGATTTTCTGGTTTTCCCTTCCGTGCTTTTTTGCCATTTTCCATTCGGTCTTATTCATTTTTATTTCTACTTTTTTGGTCTACAAATTTGTTTTCTAAAATTAATGAATATTGTTTCATTTTTTGAACATTTTTACAAACTTCTGATATTTAAAAATTCATGATATTGTTTTTCCTTTTTTTTTGAAAATTCTCAAATATTTTTTAAATTCATGAGTGTTTTTAAAATATCAAACTTTTCTAAAAAAACTCTGTGTACTTTCCAAATTCACATTTTTACTAAAATCTTTTAAAAAATTCTTTTCAAATTGTATGTATTTCTTAACTTATAAAAAAATGAAATTTTTTTTTAGGGGTATGGAATTTGTCTTTCTGAACCATTAGTTGTTGGCGAGTGAGTGAGGAGTCAAGTGAGCGAACCAGCTAATGGGCCGCGGCCCGCCTAGAGTCTGCATCAGCGACTGAGCGCTAGCGCACGATTCGGCGCCTGAAGCGCCAAATAGGCCCTCCCATATTCCGGCGTAGCTACGGTTGGTTTTATAAAAGTTGGCCACAGTTCTTTTCTAACAAATCCATTTGTCATTTTATTTTCTCGTTTTGAGCTTGGTCTTTGACGAAGATATACAGGTAGCATCAGTCACGCATGCATTTAACCCAAACCGCGGTTCAGAGATACAGATAATACATAGCACTATATCATATCATAGGTTCTTTCGGCCACGCCGTATGCACGCGCTCAGGGCCAAGCCTAGCTCTGCTTGCCGCCGTTGGCGTGCGGCGGCGCCCTCGGCGACCTGAGCCGCTGGAAGACGGCCCTCTGCCGCAGATTCTCGCGCAGGCGCAGCGCGTCGAGGAGCCTGTCCGGCGCGACGCGGCAGAGGTACCACTGGAGCCGGTGGCCCAGGTTGGGCATGCAGAGCGGGCCGTGCCCGATCCAGCGCGCCGCCGCCCGTGCGTACGCGTCCGACGTCGGCATGACCAGCCGCGACAACGGGCCTCGCTTGCCGTGCTTCCCGGCTCTCCACGTCATCTTCGTCTCCACGAACAGCGGGACCTGCAGTTGCTTGTACAATTATGATATGATATGAATGTAGGAACAAGAAACTGCCCGCAATTTTCTTTCAGCATTATGGTCTTGGGCGAAATGCTGGACGTTTGCATACTCACCTGGCACTGCACATCGATCCCTTTGCTTCTGTACTCGACGTAAAGGCTCCTGGAGAACTGCGCAACGTACCTGAAATTTAAATCCTGTGTGATGTACTAGTATATATTTCTCAGAAAATCTAGAGAGAGAGAGGTAAAAGGTGGATTGTGCATGAGCCCCACAAGAGAGGAAAAAACTAATAACATGAGATGACCAATCAAGAACAGCGAGCGCAAACCTACACCAGAATCCCAGATATGTCTAGTGTTTTTGGGTACCGTTTGGAAGCGGCGTAGACGGAGTAGAGGGGGAAGGAAGGGATGGCCTCCGACGACCCGGAGCCGATGTTGACGACGGCGCCCCTGCCCCGCTGCACCATCTCCGGCAGCACCGCCGCGGTCACCTCCGTCAGCGCCCACAGGTTCACCCGTATCATCCGCACCCACGCCTCCACGTCCATCTCGTGCAGGTACACCGCGCATGGCTTGGCAACCCCGGCGTTGTTCACCAGCAGCCCCACGTCCAGCCCCTCCACGGTCTCCTGGAGCCGCCGCATCGCCTCGTCCCCTGCCAAATATGATCAGCGGTTCAGTTTATACAAGGTGAGGATTACAGTAAGCTCCATTTTGATTCATAAGGTCGCTTGCGTTGAGTGCGCGTCGGTTCGTCCTAGCTAATTTTACCTTGAGGTGTGGCGACGAGCGAGAGGTCGAACACCACGGTCTTGGTCTGCACGGCGCGGGTCTTGGAGATGGTCTCGGAGATGTCCTGGAGCTTGGCGGGGTCGCGGCCGACGAGGACGAGGTTGAGGCCCCTGCGCGCGAGCTCCAGTGCCAAGGATTCGCCGATGCCGGACGTTGGACCGGTCACGACGGCCCATGCCCCGTAGCGGCGGCGGAGGTCCGTCGGCCGGCGCAGGAGGAGGAAGAGGTGTGAAAGGAGGCGGAGCACCACGGCTGCTGAGTACAGAGCGCCGAGGGTGGCCAGGGAGATGAACCATGGCTCCTGCCGGAGGAGATCGTCGCCGCGCATCATCTCTCTGTCTCTCTCCAGTGTGTCGCGCGCCCCGGACTTGTCGCTGGCTAACGGCGTGTGCTAAGCGCTCGAGGTTCTCGCATTAAATAGACGGATTTGTTATCCATAACTACTTTTCTTTTAGAAGATGTTATCCATAACCACTTAGTATGGTAAGGCATGTACAGTGGCGGGATAAGGTAATCTTATCTTAGGTCCGTTACATAATTTAGATATGTCAAAAAAAATGGTGTACAGTTAGTTATATCTTAGCTTTATCTCTAGTAACCAGTATTGTTGTTAAAAGATCATCTCTTAACTAAGAGAAGCAAACATTATTTTATGATTTCTCTCTCTTTCACCTCACGATTTGTTCTATGTGGCACTTCTATAAAGTTGCAACGGGGATGTCCTGTAGATGCCCACCAATCTCCTCTTTACCCTTTCGCTTGCTTCCCAGGAAAGAAATAAACACACAAACACCATGTGTTTTTTAGTAATGTTGCCACGAAATTGTAAAAAGAGTTGCCATGTGATTATGTGCGATGTGTCATGTGATTTTGAGTGATCCACCACTGTACATGCCTTACCATACTCCCATTGATCCACCACTGCGCTCACATGTGTCGTGTTTACTACATCATCCGTCCCATAATATAAGAGCGTTTTTGACACTAGTGTAGTGTCAAAAAAAAAACTCTTATATTATAGGACGGATCGAGTACCTAACACGGACAAATAGTGTGGGAGAAAAATTTGCCATGTGTTAGAGAATGTTGAAGGGCGCTACCATGCAGGGGCGGTGTGGTGTGTGAAAAGCAAATAAAGGCATTGCAAAAGTTGCCATAGTTGGTCTATACATTTTCCGAATTTATTCCGTCCCAACCGGGTTTTGTTTTTTTGAATCGGATTTGCATGTCTTCGTTGACGCCCTCGCGTCCAGAACCTACGCTTTTGAAGCTAGAAAACTTTGTATTTTGTAATTTCATGACTCTAAATTTTGAATTTGGGTTTGCCAGCGCCATCGCTCGGTATGGTTTTAGGACGGGTAGCTTTGCCCTTAGTTTAATGGAAGTTCTAGTTTCCAGTTTCAAAAAATATGGACACCCCGTGCCGGCGCACACACAAAAATCCAAGTGGCTAGGTCTCAGTCGACTGAGACTTAATCAAGTCTAAGTCAGGTGATATAGTATGTAAGAAGAAAAAAGAAAAACTGAAAAGAATTTTTTGCATGAATCTCTATGCAAAATCAAAGGAAGATACTATCGACTGAGACATAACGAAGTCTAAGTCAACTGAGACTTAGCAAAACTGAAAATCCAAGGGTGAATACGCCTCACAACACTTGACTGCTTCGGTTTCCTTGCTTACTCGCCGCTGCCTCACCTCGTCCTCCTCCTCGACGCACCCGACGGCGCTGCCTTCTCCTGCTCCGCCGACGCTGGGCTAGTATCACGGATCAAAACGAAAAGATTGTGAAAAACCGGTGACGTCTAACTAGCCACTTCCTAGTGGATTTCCGATTGCATGATGAGCTTATCCCATGGATATCGAATTCATACACAATTCGTGAGGCCGATGACGGGCAGAACCTTGGGAGGAGGCGCCATTTTGTAGGCTCGAGCGGCACTGCAACCATGTGAGCGGCCGCTGTAGTAGTTCTTGTTTTTGTTCTTTCTGGCAGCATGCCAGTAGCTCATTCAGCTGTGCTTTGTTGCTTCAGTTTTTGTTTGAGGGTGCCTTCAAACTGATTGAAGTGTAGCACTACCCGTATTCAACAAATCTCTCGCTTCCTCCCAAAATAAACTACTACCTAGCTCTGCAACACTTGAACACTAATATTAACAACTTTCGAAAACTTCACACCTGGCTTAGATGAAGTTTACACTCGAACTCTGCATAACCTTTATTTAACAAAAAAAAAGTCCAGACACTTCTCACAAAAAAAAGCAGCAAAAGCAACAGCCACTTTCTCTATAAGCCTATATAACCCTGGCCCGTAAATCAACAGTAATATAACTTTATTTGCACAAGATAAGCTAACAAGGGAACTTCACATACAGTAGCTCAACAAACCTTTTTCGATCCACGCCCAACGCATGCCTAACATCTGTAAATGGCAGTGGAAAAGAGTGAAGGACGGGGTCACGGTATCTGATATCTCTATCATGGGTCGATCGGGACAAGATACTTTCGGTCGATCAGCAACTACATATACAAAAGATACTTCAGGAATTACAAGGGCACGGGTGTGATCACCACATACATATTTGTTCTACTAGGGTTACGAGCTAAAAATTCTTGATACTGGAGACAGGAGACTTGATGAGAGAAACTTCAATCCACTAGAGCCTCCAGGGAAGTAGGATATAGTGTAGTAAGCAAGAGCGAGGACCTGGAACAAAAGCAAGAGCGAGGTCACTTCTTAAACAGTAGGTTTGAGTGCAAGTGCACACTGAATTGTTTCCGGGAGTTAGAAAAGCATGCTTAGATAGGGATAAGCAAATCATTATGCCTCTAAATACAGAAGGGGAGAGGGCATTGTAGTACTGTTCACTAAATCATGGCCCCAATTATGAGCTTGTTATATAGATGTGGAGAAAATAAAATGTTGCAGGAATAAAGACAAGCCAAAAGAAGAAAAAGACACACCTGAAGGATTGAGAATATCACTGACAGAAAATAGCTGTGAAGCACCATAGAGACATAAATTGTGCCAACCATGCATCCGGTGAACCCCACTGTAAATGGTAGCCTCTGAAACATAGAAAAATGCAAATTTTCGCATCAGAAACCCCATGCATTTGAAGATTATGTGGCATGACGATATTGCATTGGATCCTATTTACGAATCTGAGCAAGTTCAGGCGCAATTTAGTACTTGGAACCAACAACTCTTGTCCCATGCCCTCTGTTTTCGAGTCGCTCGACTAGTCGCGACTAGTCGTCGACTAGTCTATGAGTCGCACTGGCAGGGTCGACTCAGCCTGGCGACTCGACTCATGGGATGAGTCGAGCGACTAGTCTCGACTAGTCACGACTAGTCATGTTTTCTGGGTCGAACGACTCAATTTTTTTGGGCCCACCTGTCATATGTTTTTTTACTGTATCGAACTATCCCCCCTGGAAACCTAGATCGAACCTGTTCCCCTCCCCCGACCCAACCCTCCCCTTGGCAGCCGCCGCCGCCCATGGTTGCTGGCTTGCTGCTCCTCCCCTGGTTGCTGCTGCTGGTCTGCTCCTCCCCTCATCCCCTGGTTGCTGCTGCTGCTGGTCTGCTCCTCCTCTCCTCCCCTGGTTGTTGTTGCTGCTGGTGGTGGTTGTCTGCTCCTCCCCTGGTTGTGCATGAACAAGGGTGGTTGTGCATAATGAAGAGTTGAGGGCTGAATTGGAACCACTCAAGAACAAGGCTGGTTTTATTGTACCTACTTTCTACTGCTTAACTCACGTCGACTCATCGACCATGAGTCTAGACTAGTCTAGAGTCGCTCCCCCCGAGCGACTCGTCGACTCATCGACTCAAAAACCTTGCCCATGCCTATGCCTAAATGGGTGCTTTAATTTGTATTCTGGGCAAAATCCACTGAATCGATATTGAAATGTTCATTGCTGCATTTCAGAAATAAGAGTCAGAAATTTCATGCATCGACAGAAACCAACTCTAGTGCACATCAGCAGTTGCACTCAAATCAAACTGTACTCATCCACATGCCTCCCCTGACTTCCACGAGACCAGGGAAAATGTTTAAGCCATAGACAGGAATCAGGACAATACAACTGATTCAACACATCAGTTGTATTACTTTCAAGTGTCAAATATATACAGAAAATGCAGTTTTAAACTTCAGTATCTCTTACACGGACTAGGTTTTCTGTCTGTCGTTGGCCAACATGAGGCTTCCCGACAGACACTTGATTGATTATGATTGATCAGAAATCATTTTAGATGGAGGGTATCGAGACCCAGCATTACTGCAGAAGCCAGAAAGCGCAGAAATATAGAGTGAACTTAGGTGTCCTCTCAGATTGATCCAAATATTTTGTTTGTTCACAGGTGGGGGAAAAAAGCAAAACTCCTTATGTTGCCCCTGGTATTAGGATTTAGGAGAATCCACATCCAAGAGGTGAGCTCACTGGAAAGATCAAAGTCCATCAATATTGCCATCACAAAGTTGTCAACTTCCACTACCCTACTTCTTTTGGCCTGTTCAGATCAAGATACTTCACACAAATACTTCATTTTCCTATATGTTTTCTTATTTTTCTCTTTCTTCTGAATATCGAGTTTCGGATTGTGTACAAATGATAACGATATGTAGGTTCAAAGACATTTTCCCTGGGACAGTTCTCGAGTTAGAAACATCCTTGAGATTTATAATTAACCCTCAAGAGCTGAACCAAAAGCAATAACTTCAAGGGCTCAACAAGATAACTAGATTGGCTCCACGTGAAAGGAAATTTATTTAAATAAGAAATACTGAGTTTGAATAGGTTGACTGAAGGAAAGGCCTACTTGATCTGCTTGCTCAATTTTTCTACAGTGTCCTTTCTGACTTGCTTATTTAAATTAAGCACAGAAATATTGCTCAGGAATTCCTATATTATTCTCATCTCAAACATTCAATATAAACAGCAGAAGCGGAATAAAAAGGAATCCCTTAAACCCTTCTACTCGAGTGAAGAAGTTATGCATGCAAAGACCCAGGTAAGAGTTATTGGTTCACAGGGGAACGTCCATGATGTAAGATCACAGCCACAGAGCTATTGATTATCCTCATAAGAAGAAAAGGTGATCAGCTAAATTCCGGACTTCGATTTGGTGAGTGATGATTACTTTTTCGGTTATCAAGCACTACAAGAGACTAGAATTGTTTTGTGATCCCTTCATATGTGTAGCATGTTTTGTACAAATAACTCATCTGCGTAGCTTTTTTTTTCTAAGTTTACAGACCCTATTTGGGGATTTGGTGAAGAATCCTCACCAAATCAACTCAGTGAGGTTACACGGAGTACCGAGTCAATCCAAGAGGATTAAGGGAAAATATCATGACTACCTTGCATCTTTCCAGTCAATCCATCCACGTTTTGTCTTGACTCATTTTTCCTGTCCCTATCCAAAGTACTAACTGTCTTTATCATTACAATCAAATGACCAATACCTGGTCAGCTAGCCCTCACCAACAGATATGGCCATTGGCTATGCTACAACTGATCCTCAAGGGATTTTCATTACTATGCAGGTCCAATGATATTCCGGTATACAGGACAGACTAGCAAATGCAGGTCCAATGATATTACTGCATAGAGCACTTAATCATGCTCACGACCAGATTAAGATTTGTAACTTGTTTCCGCATGTTTCAAAACAGTAATCGTATTTGGTTAAAAATCACGGCACCGAGTGGATGAGTTTTGACAGGGTAATCTCTACTTCCTCACTAACAAACAAGACTATTAGTAATTTCTTCGAAAACTAAAACAAATGAACAGCCATAGCCGCAATCTGCAGCAATAGAGTACCTCTTTCGACGTCATATGGGCGAGCTGGTTGGCGGGTCCTTTGAGCGCGAAGAGCGACGCGATGATGAGAGCACATCCAAGCGTGAAGCAGATAGCGAACTTCTGCGGCATGAGCACCATGACGGGGAGGAAGAGCGTGAAGGCGATGAAGACGAAGAAGATGCCGGTGGCGAGGAAGAGCCCAAAGTACATGAGCGCCTTCCCCGAGGGGAAGCTGCTGGTGGCGCCCTGGAAGCTCCCCGGCAGCTCCCGCACACCCTTGGACACCCTGCGGCCCACGGATCAGAACGCGCTAGATCAGGGGCAGAGAGCTACCGAGCTAATCGCGCCCAGATCCCTCGGCTCGGAGGGCGGCGGAGCTTGGCGGGAGCGGATCAGATCTGAGGGGCCAGGGCTGGGGAGAAGGGGGCTTACACATTGAAGGTGCCGGAGACGGTGTCGTTGGCAGAGCGGACGGCGGCCTCGATGTCGAACGGGAGGGGGGAGGAGGAGGAGACGTCCGAGCGGGTGGCGGCGTAGGAGTTCCAGTCGGCGAGCAGGGAGGGCTGCGACTCCGCGGCGGTGCTGGGCGAGGCGGTGCCGCCGGTGAACCAGGACTGCGCCGTCTTCTGCATCGCGGTGTGGGCGGGTTTAGCTGCCGGCGGCGAGCCGAGATTGAGGTGGGCTGGGACGCGGCTGTGCGTGTCGAGTCGCGGGGGTGGAGGGGGCGCAAGAGATCGAGGGAGAAAACGAGCAGACTCTTAATTATTGAACGTTTTTGCAAGACGATGATAACTTTCCGGCGAAGTACCCAGCGAAACCCCGAAAGCTTTACTTAAAAAGAAGACACCAAAGTGCATTTTCTCTGCAAAATACCCAGACCAAAAGTACAAATACCTCAATGTAATAAAACTTACATCAATGTCTCTGGACCACCAAACAACCACTACAATTGCAAGAATGAGCCAGTGACGCATCATTGTCATCGCTTTTATATCGGAGACGGACTGAACTTGTCGATGACAGCCAAAAAGTCTTCGTGCATGTGCCTCTAAGGACGACAGCCCTGGAGTTGTAGTCGCCATCATTTAACCCTTGAATCTGAAGCACCTAATACCAGATCGTGCTGTCGTAAACTTGTGTGAGCTCTTGGTGCCAGCAAGCATGTTTTTTACGGGAACGTCTAACATGCTTAATCCCACAAACTATCTTATATATTGGCTAACATTTCTGGTTTATTTACGATAAGTGTAACACTCCAGCCAAACCCACCGGTTCAACCATTAGTTTCTGGCTGTTGCGCACACACA
Organism: Thinopyrum elongatum; assembly: GCA_011799875.1. Lineage (NCBI taxonomy): Eukaryota > Viridiplantae > Streptophyta > Magnoliopsida > Poales > Poaceae > Thinopyrum > Thinopyrum elongatum. Next base: position 239,638,418 of record CM022303.1, read on the forward strand.
TGATGAGAAACCATAACCTCGTCGGAGCTCCGTCGACTCTGTCCTGATGGATGAATTTGAGGAGAATCGAAGCCCAGAAGACCAACTAAAGGATGAAGCGCGCCACCATTCGTCCGACCGACGGCCGTGCAGGAACTTAACAAATCCTAACCTAAACTTTTAGGCGGAGTCAAGGCACCGGGATTCCCCTCCCCGCCACCAGTCGGCAGAGCCGCTAACAGAGGGGAGGAGAATCCATGGGCTGGCCGGTGGAGCTTGGAGGGGGGGGGGGGGGGGGAGAACTTTGCCCTAGCCACCTTAGGGTGAGGGAAAGAAAAATAGTACCCAAAGTGCATCCTATATTTGATAAATATCACCAAAAACAAATATCTAATACAATGAAAAGAACAATTCAACACACACACACACACACACACACACACGAAAAATAAAGATCAACAACAAAAATTACATTGTAAACCATAATGGTTGTCTTTTCCGTTTAATTGTATGTCGCTCGTCCTGGAAAATACACAGAACTAGCAACAAGAAAAAAAGTCGCCTGACGCAAGCCCGCTCTCCCCGATGCTGTTTATGTTGGCCATTAACACCCTGAACAAGTTGTTGGCCAATGCCATGGAGTTCGGGTTGCTTCGCTTCCTAGCACCTCGCAACCTAACGACTGACATCTCGATGTATGTTGATGATGTCCTCATTTTCTACCATCCGGACAAAGAGGAGTTGTTTGTTGTTCGCTGCTTACTTGCGCTCTTTGGACATGCTTCATGGCTACACACCAACTTCATGAAATGTTTGGTGTTCCCTATTAGTTTTTATGAGGTGGAGGCCTGGAGGCAGTGACGGTAATGGGGTGTTGGTTGGTACACTTTTTGATAAAGTATCTCGAGATCCCGTCCGTGAACTAGGATTGTGTCGTCTTTTGCATTGTGGCGGTAGGTTGGTTAACTGCCCAACGGCGAGATGAGGTGGGCTGGGACGCGGATCTACGTGTCGAATCACAAAGGCAGAGAAAGCAAAAAAAAAATCGAGGAAGAAAACAAGCAAACACGGGTTATTGAAGGTTTCCTTCGATGTTGCTATATATACTTTCTTTTTCTTTGCCGGAATGTGATACATACTTTTATGTAGATTGATTTCTCGAAAACCCTCCATAGTGATTTTCTTTGAGACTTTCTTTTGGATCGTGCAGAGATTTCAGAAGACTTTGATGCAATTATTAAATTTACTAAAGGAGAATATATAGAAAAAAGTTGTAAAAGTAACATTCTTTTGCGGTGGATAGAGGTAACTTTAAAACCATTCACTTTGTTGTATGCATTAATTGATGCAGAGGCCGAGGGTAATCTTTCTTTTCGAAGAAAAAACCAGTTCACTTTGAATCTTTCACCCTAGGCAGTGTATTTGACAAAAAACTACCGCATTTGGGGTCGTCGTCCCACTGAACTACAACTTTCAAAATTTTGACAAAAACCTACCTTTTTTTCTAATTTACTACCAAAAACGATTGATGACCATTTTAAACGATTTAAACATGTTTATGACAAGCGGGACCCACCCGTCTGGGATGACGTGGCAGAAAAGTCAACGCCATTTTTTTGCTGTTAAATTGACCGTTATTATAGATAGGGCCCACACGTCATCATCAACCTTCTTCTTCTTCCTCCTCCTCCTTCTCTCCGGCATTTCAACATACAAAGCCGCCTCCCCGAAGACCCAGAGGGTTGCAATTCTCCCCGCATTTAGCGTTGTCGACGCCGGAGATAGCTCCGTCCGCCACGTGCCTCCCACGATGAACCTCGGTTCGGGATCCCGTGATCCGTCGCTCTCATGCACCGCCACATGGAGCCGCCTCCTGGCCGGTCATCCCCGACGGAGAGGGCGCCACAGCCGTGAGACGCCCTGCCGTGCCCTTCACCAGCGGTGCATGGGCTTTCCCGGCGGCCGCCTCTGGGGACGATGAGGGAAGAAGGGAGGGAGAAGGGGTGACAGTGAGGGGCTAGTGTTTGCTCCCCCGGAGTTGCGCATACAGCCAGGGGGTTGCCAGGATTCTCCCTTTTTTTTTTGTGACATAGCGAGAGCACATCTCAACAAAAAGAAACCTAGGGAGCGCATAGCAAAATGAAACAAACCTCGCTTGGTTACCCAACGACGAAGGCACATTCACTCGCCCTCAGCTTTCACCATTTCTACCCCGAACCCGCAGACAAAATAGAAAGAAACAGAGCAATCTGACCCCAGCAGGTACAGTCATCCATCGTGTTCACGAGTTGCGTGATCCGTGTACCAACGTCTAAAACAACTAATGCACGTCCCAGCAGGTACAGCAAAAAATATGTTTGCACAGCACAACATCATCAGACCATGTCAACGTCCACAGACGCCCCATTTGATGAACCCTTCGTATCTCCGACATCTCCGCTCTGAAGTTTCTCGGAGGCGATGTCAGCCTTGACCTTGCGCTCCACCTTCCGCGACCCGTCGATGGTGCCCGCGTCGATCGCCTCCAGGTACAGTGCCCTGGCCAGGCTCATGAACCGTCTCCTGAAGCTCGGTATCCGGGACATATTGGCGACGATCCCTTGCAACCTGTTGATTGATGAATATGTTACTGATTCTGTAGCTGTTTCAAATTTATATTTGGGAGTTAAACTGTGGCAAAGTAGGAGGAATGTACAGAACAGGTACCTTCTGATGATCGCCTGTAGCTGAGCTCTCTTCACGCCGTCGCTTGACGGGAAACCGCAGTCGTCCCAATCCGACGGTTTTTCGTTTGCGTTCGTCATGATGAGCTTCTGCAAGCACAGCTCCTCGTCTTCGGTGAGGTCCAGTTTCTTCATCTGCTCCTTCAGAACCAGCAGTGGTCCGAGTATCCAGTCGAACACTTTGTCCTTTGGCCAATTGAAGTTTGTCACCTCAACATCATCAGCTGCAACCAACAAAGAAATGATAAGTTGATAACCATGAACCATGAAGATTTGAAGTGCTTAATGTTATGCTAAGGCTGACAGGGGATCATGCATACATATGAGCAAACCGTGCGTGTCGTTTTTCGCGGATCGTATCAAACAGTGAAGGATGCACCAGGCAGGTAGTTTTATGATCAGCTTCTTTCCCTTTCCTTTGGTTATAAATTCCTCTATATCTTCAGAACTTATCAGTCCCTCGCTCAGTAATATCCTCCCATTTATCTCGCAAGATCGGAAGAGCCAATCCCATATCTGTGCAAGTTCAGTCGGCGAGAGAATGGTTAATCTTAGCTGTTAGAGCAGAGATATAATCATATAGATCATTGGAGACGACAAGATGTTCATGTACTTGAATGGGTCTTAGCCGTTGCATAGTTTCCATGAATGTCTTTGACCGGTGTAGAACCCTCCTATGCTTACGCTGGCCTTGATGTTGCTTCTCTGCAGATGCAGCGGTAACGTTGTGCTCATCTTTGTCGCGGCCGGTCACATACTTCGCAGAACCCGCTTTCCGGTACTTGGGCCTGTCTATTGGAAGTAGTTTACTGACAAGTAGAATGAATTGCTATGCATGGAAAAAGAAGGCCATGCAAATAAGTAACAAAATTTGAACCTTCTCTCAAGAACCTTCTACTCCCTCCGTTCCTAAATATTTGTCTTTTTAGAGATTTCAAATGGACTACCACATACGAATGCATATAGACATCCTCCCTCCGTCCCAAAATTCTTGTCTTAGATTTGTCTAAATTAGACAAATCTAAGACAAGAATTTTGGGACGGAGGGAGGATTTTAGAGTGTAGATTCACTCATTTTGCTCCGTATGTAGTCACTTGTTGAAATCTCTATAAAGACAAATATTTAGGAACGGAGGGAGTAAATCGTAGTAAAAATAACTGCTAAATCACACCTTGGCAAGCAAGAACCTTCTCTCAAGTAAAGAAGATCATTCGTGTATTCATCGTACAATGCTACTGCAGAGATCATGTATGATAGCCCCATCAGAAACGAAGCCTCCTGCAGGTGATTACAGACATATATAAGTAGTGGTGATTCAGGTCACTTGTACGGAATATATAAAAACTTGTTATTCACCCTTATTTCTACGAGTAAAAACAATAGAAGACCTGATAAGCAACCAATCCAGCATGGAGGCCAAAGAAGGAGCTGCTAAGAAATGATGCAATCACTCCTGCAACGACAGCAAGCGGCCACAATATAATGGCCAAACCAGCGAAAGGGACACAAACAGTCTCTAGAAAAGGCCCTTCCCTCCCAACTAGATCCTCGCAGAGTCTTTGCCATCCTTTCAACAACATGCAGGGGCTTTTCCACAATGCCACCCCAGTAATCATCAATACATCCAGAGGAACGGCAACCAGCGCAACGAGGAAGCTCCGCGGTAGATAAGACAACCTTCAATCGTAGAAACAAGCATAATGTATTAGTACTAGAGGTTGTTTCAAGGTGAGCGCATAATTAGGATCTGATTCTCCATTTTGACGACATGAATATGTAACATGTTATATACTTGATGTCAATAGGTGCTTCGTCATCCCCCATTTTCTCGGAAAGCTCGTCCATGAAGGAGAAGTATGAGTGGAAGCAGAAGTCGGTAACATCACGCACCACCATACAAGCTCCCCTTATTGTGCTAGCAGTACCATCCTGTGACATAGCATTACTCCGTTAATTGGACGCATTATTTTGATTTGTAGTACCCCCTCAGACTCCAAAAAGGAGGCACGCACGCTTTTCAAAATTCAAGTTTGGCCATGAATTTAACCAATAAAATGCGGGTTTGTGCTACAAAAATTATACCATCAAATTTGTATCCACTGGTATAACGTTGATGGTCAAAATTAAATCTCGAAAAACATGTATGTCCTCTTTTTGGAGTCGGGGGAGTACATCCAGAAAACTTAACCAAATCCGCATTCCAAGTTTCAGCAGCATGTACGTACCAAAAAGCAATGAGAGAGCTTGTCCGCGACGCCCTCGCCAACAGCCTCAAAAGTCGCCATGAGGGGAGTGACTCCATAACCGATACCAACCAGAAGGCTCCCTACAATGCCAAGCACCGGCAACAGGAGCAACGGCAGTGGCAGGAATACCACGGCAAGGATCTTCAGAACCGGCCCTATTCGCTTCGTGCTGCAAACCAGAGTTTGCAGAATAGTTTGATCACATACTACCAACACAACATTCACTCAAACTTATCCAGAAAATTTTAACTCATTTAGGAATTTAAATTTGTTTAGGCGTGCAGGCATTAAAGAGCAAAATGTGGGGAGGAGTCGGCATGATAAAAAAAAACTGAAGATGTAGTGGCAAAGAGTGGCGTAGCAGCATGCAACGGTTTTCTCTAGAAAATGTAGACCACCTGGGTGCCATATGCGATGAACAAAACAAAACGGTTTCAGCCTAATCCAGGCCGTTAATTCCTGAACCGAGCACATGGGGGTGCGGCGCATGTGTATAAAATGCCCGGTCTGGAACAAGCACTGAAGCCACACACCAAAACACCGCAGCGAGGACTGGGGCCGAAAGGGGAAGGGATAGTGTGGGAGCAAGGTATGTGCTACTCGTGTGTTCATCCTCTTCTTCTCCTCCTAAGATTTAGTTTTCTCAAGTGCTCATCAATTTCCCTTCCCCTTCAATGCTTGTACAGGACATCCGTGGAGATGGGCCGTGGGAGATCAAAGGCGTGCTCGCCAGTACCTGCTCCCAATGGAGCTCCTTCTTCCATGAAGAGGACACCAGTTGTGAACACGGTGTAACTTCAACTCCATCATGCTGCAATCCCTTGCAGGGTACTGGAATCCTCTTTGTCATCAAAGGTGTGTTTGTTGGTATCGGCATGGAGGATCTGTGCAAGTCAAAAGTGTTAGGAAATAACAACCGTATTTTCTGCATGGTTCCCATTTTTAGGATAAATCCAAGAACCATGATGATGGACATGGGGGGGGGGGGGGTGCCCCATAGCTTTGGCTACTTTCCTAGAATTGTGGCGGTTGGATCTATCCTAATGAGAGCCATGGGAAAATACGGTTGTTGTTCCAAACACTTTTAACTTGCACAGATCCTCCTTGCCCATACAAGCGAGCACACCTTTGATGACAAAGAGGATTCCAGTACCCCGCAAGGGATTGCAGCATGATGGAGTTGAACGCCGTGCTCACAATCGGTGTCCTCGGGAACAGACACTGGCGAGTACGCCTTCGGTCTGTACAAGCATTGAAGGGGAAGGGAAAAAACGATGAGCACTTGAGAAGACATAAATCTTAGGGAGGGGAGAGGAGGATGAAGACACACTAGCAGCACATACATTGCTCCCACCCTGTCCCTTCCCCTTCCGGCCCCAGGCCTCGCCGCGGTGTTTTGATGTGTGGCTGGGCTGGCTGGCATTTTATACACATGCGCCACACCCCCACCCAAGTGCTCCAGGAACTAACGGCCTGGATTAATTAGGCTGGCACCGTTTTGTATTTGTTCATCGCATGGCACCCAGGCGGGCCACGTTTTCTAGAGAGAAACGAGACGTTGCATGCTGCTACACCACACCTTGCCACCGCATCATCTTCAGTTTATTTCACTACCTTACACATGGTTCATCATGATGCATGGAGGTAAAGAATAAAAAATGTGGGGAAAGTAAGTCGGCGTACGCTAGCACGCAGCAGTAGGTCCAGACGAAATGCGCAGGCCACAGGCCGACGATGACGGCTGAATCGCCGAGGAAAACGATGGCCGCGACGACCGGGCCGATCAGAAGAGCTGCAAATAAAAGGCAACACGCACACTTTCTCTCTCAGCCATCGTCAGGCTGGGTACAATGAACACAAAATACTCCATGCTTTGGGCAGCAATAGCGGCCTCCGGCATTGGAGTCGAAGGAGAGGCGGGGACGGTGTTGGTTGGTTACCTTTAGCGGAGCCGAGCAGCAGGAGGAGGACGAAGAATGGCAGGAACGATGCGAGGCTCCAGAGCTTGGCGAGGAAGCCCACCGGGACGTTCATGGATCAGCACCAGCAGCCAGGCAACCTGTTTGCTTCTTCCTAGCTCCTATGGGCTTCTTGCCCCGAGCCTGGCAACAACAAACGAAGGGAAAAGGAGGAGGGCGGGGCCAGGACGGTCCTTGTCGGCGGGTGAGAGTCCCAAGCGGCGTGCTGTGGAGCTACCACGGCGCGACACGTTGCGCTCTGCATGGGCCGCCCTCCAGCACACGCAGAATTTTATATGGCAGGGCGAGACGGTGCAGGCTCGAAAGGCCATGGCGAGCACACCTGTCTCCCTGAAGCACATCTCAAAGAGTTTCAACGCACGACAGAGAAATTCCTATTGACTTCAGCCACTCTGGAACCATACGCATAGAGCATGGCATTAAGAAAATTCATGTTCTCGTCTCTTTTTCAATAGATAGATTTCATGGTTGTGAAGCCTACAGCGGCAGGCGTTATCAGCATTCCGAACTGCGGAGATTCGAAATGGACAGATTACACGTCCAAGCACCGCTGCCGGCCACAAACAGTCTACAAATGGGGAGATCCGAACGCTGCCCCATCAATTAATTATTTGGACCCCCTACCCGCAAAAAGATACAAATTATTTGGACCCCCAAAAAACAACAGGTGTACCATGTGACAGGAGAAGAGCCTGTAGTAAAGCTGAAGCTACCGTGCGTTTTAGTCTAAAGAAAATGCCAAACAACAAAGAGAGGCCACATAGACATGTCTTCTGGGGTTTCACTCTTTTGAGAAACATCTGAAACCGGTACACAGGTCAAGCAGCATGGCTGCGCATGACGCAACCCTCCATATTCAGATAGCCTGGCTTTCATCGCCGCCCTCGGCAGATTAGAGCTATCTATCTTACGTGAATGATCATCTTGTTCAAGAGATCCTTGTGCTCCGGAAAATATTCCAGCAACTCGGCTTTAGTCACCCACGCGTGGTCCTCGCACCTCCTGATGTCGAGATGCGTGGTGCCGATCACTTGCGACTTGAAGAAGAACCGCTGCTAGGAGCATAACAGGATTAAGAGACCATCGTGTGACACTGCGTCAAACTAATGTTGTTTTCAAATGGTGAAACACGAAAGAAATACCTTGAATGGTGAAACACTGGAATCCTCTTTCGGTTCAGCTACCATGTGAGCCATTGGAGCATTGCCAACAAAATATGTATTGTCGAGACCGCCGAGAACAGATTTTAGGGCCGACTCGGCACACTGAAATCAAATACACAAAAAATGAATAAGCAAACAATAAATTAAACATGATATTATGAAATTACAATTTTAAACTACCACAAACTTGTCAAATAATAAAAGGAAATAAGCTGGAAGTGAACTACAGTATGGATCGTCTAATAAAAATTTGAAGGTGTTTTTTTCGGAAGTTCATACCGAACGCAAAGTGTCTTCATTTTCATACACTTTTTCTGGAAAATGCCAAACAGGCTTGTCATCAGGAGCCCCAAAAGTTTTGCCATACAGGAGAAGATATAGCTTATTATCCAGAGCTCGTTGTAGTGACCTACAGAAAACATTGGATTAGCATAAGTTTACAGTGTTATACTCACAGAGCAGCATTGCCATGAAAGTTGGTTCACAATATATATATTTCAGTTTCAGGAAATGACGAGTGTTTTGCAGGTAACACACAATATCAAATAAGATACTGCTGTATGAGGTATGTCTACCATCTTCAGGTTAGGAATGAGTAAAACATCGAAGGGTTGTCCAGGAATACTAAAGATAAAAATTATGACCACCGTGTGTATCTTTGTAACTGCTGGTGATGTGGACAGGATAATATCGATTTGCACGGCAGAAGGAACAGCAATGGGTGGAGTTGAGCGCATTGATATGTCACAAGTTTGCTGACATCTTTACCAGAAGTACTCTGATTCCAGTCTGAACATCTGCCCCAAGTTCCGCTTCCGCTTTGATCAAGGAGAGATGTTAGTGATACTCTACACACTCTTAAGTGCATGGATGTGTAGGCCTGAGCTTGTGTGCACACACAACAGTCTCATATCCCACATATTCTCCTATGTAACAAATACATACGCGTAATCCTAATTTCTGATAGCTTGTTACTTCCCTCAATGCATGAATGCATATATCAGATTAATCATTAATGGGGAAAATGTGTATTGTGTTCAGTTTTGGCTTTCATGGAACCAGAGCAGATCCCAGCTAACTCTCCACCACCCTTCCTGTTTTCTCAACTATGGGCAAGAGCCTGACTATACCACTCCATCACCACCTTTTCTTAGTTACATTTGGTAAACATGCTTTCAAGGCTCATGCCAAAGACACTTGCCCATCTTACCCAAAATCCAAATGGCAACAATATGATCAAATCATCCTTTCTTGGCAACCTTGGTCTCCGTTGAGATCTCTGATATAATATGAATATTGATGTGACTGCCAAAACAATTAAGGGGAACTACTCTCACAGCAACAAGGATAAGTTACATTGGCACACTCACATCCAGCTTGAATTACTTCGGATCTTTCTAGAGGCATTTGGGGCAAGGACACATTACCACAAGTTAAATGGTGCTAGCCAAGCAGTCGCTGTTGCCAACCTTCATCGAGGTGCTTTACTCAAGGAACATTTCACATGAAAGTGAGTGCAACTCAATAAAGCTTGGGAAGGCCAACAGCGTATGGCAGAGGCAGAAACAAAATATGTGGGGTCAACCCTGAAACTTCCAGCCTTCTAAGGAGGGGAGACTAGCTAAGTGCGTAGAAGAATTGTAAGACTAATCACCAAGTTATTCATAAGCATATATGGTGATGGTGTACAATGCATCAAAGCAGATTTGGCACGACAATGGTGTATCTACCATGATTTACTATACCATTCTCCTACTGACATATTAAAGGCCAACAAACCAAAGTACAGTTACATAATTACAAAGGAGAGAGAGGGGAATGAAATCCCAAAACCCTAGAGGTTTAGGCCTAGGCTATATAGAGGAAACAATAGCAACAATCCTAGGCTTTAGGCTAGGTTTAACCATATGCACCAGCAGAGAAAACACCTCTTTGAATCTGGACACCCAAGAAGGATAGGAAGGCGGCACTCTTTGAAAAAGCTTATTTTTCCTTTCTTTTAATATACCTTCATCCATCATAGGTGTAGATACACCTAGATTGACCAGGACATTTAGCTAAATTCAAAGGGGGTCTGGTACACAGGTGCATCTAAGCCTATGATGATCAAAGTACTTGTAATATTCAAAACAAGTCAGAGTAGTAGTGCATATTCCCTCCGGTCCTTTTTACTTCGCATATAAGAATTGTCTGAAGTCAAGCATCCCAAACTTTGACCATATTTATATTAAAAAAGATCAACATCTACAATATTAAAGTTATACAATATGAAAATTAAATTCATGTTGCATCTAAGGATATTGATTTCATACCGTTAATGTTGGTATTTTTTGCTACAAAGTTGGTCAAACTTTATGAAGTTTGACTTCTGACAAATCTTATATGCAGAGTAAAAAGGACCGGAGGGAGTATAAATGTAAAGATACATGCAAAAAATTGTACAAACTGACTTGTACAGTGCTGTAAAAAGGAAAAAGATTTCAATGTAGCAGCAATTTTTGCCTTCTTTGTACAAAAGAATGTACAGGTCAATTTGCATAGTTTTTGCATGTACTCTTAAATATACTCTACTAATGTCTGTGAAGTGTTTGAATATTTCTGAATAGCACAAGTACCTTAATCCATCATAGGCGTAGATACAGCTGGTTGACCAGGACATTTAGCTACAATGAAGTGGTGGGTTATATACAAGCGAAGCTCGCCTAGATCTATCCTAATTCACAAAGGTTGTGGAGGTGAGTCACAGCATGCATGTGATGCAGACAACCCATGAACAGTGCATGGCCATGTTCATACATTACATACATCACATGTGTGTTGGATGACTTGGCTTGCTGCACTTGCCTCCATGTCATGCATTAGGATAGGTCTTGCCGTCTAGGTGCTACCTTCACTTGTGTGTCTATGCACGGACATGGTCATACGTAGCATGTATCACAGGCATGCTAGGTGACATGGCTTGCTGCACTCCCCTTCACAATTGTCATGCATTAGAATAGGTTTATTTGTTAGCTTCATTTGTAAGTTTTGTATACCCCTGTACTTGTACTTATATATACTGAATACAATAGTGATTCGCGTTGCAGATCTTCCACACTCCCTATCTTATCACTCGGCCTCAAGATTTATGGTCTACCTCTTATTGCTGGCTTGAAAAATATAATGTTCTGCACACTTTCTTGGCTAATGGCTATCATATCGAGCTTTACGTTACGTGAAAGATATAGGCAGAGATCGAGCCAAGTGGCCAACAAAGGACAATGTAATTATTATACTCTTGCCATTTGATATCTTGGCAAAGGGCGGGCCTGGCGCAGTGGTACAGTCTCTCCACATGTGACCTGGAGGTCCTGGATTCGAACGAGCCTTCTTGCAGAATTGTTACGCAAGGGTAAGGCTGTCTAGAAATTCCCTTCCCCAGACCCCACATTGTGCTGGAACTTTCAGCACTGGGCACGCCCATTTGATATATTGGCAAAAGTGGAAAAGTGCCTAGTAAAATTAGTTGGAAGCTCGGAGATCACAGGAGATGGGTACATGTGTTTTGATGCTAGCAACATTCATAGCATAAATAGAATGGGATGGAGAGAAAGAAGGGTGGTGAAGAGAATGACAGTTAAGCTGAAATCAGCTCTGATCCATGCAAGTTAAAATGAATGTCCGTTCATGCAACTGAGGAGGGTAAGAAATCATAACTGGGCACGTGTTATTTGTGTTACTCTAGTAGTCACAGATACATGAATGTGCATTCATGCAACTGAGGAGAGTAAGAAATGGAGAGAAATAGGGTCATGTGGATATGTTTGTACCCCAGGAAAGTACATGCAATGGTAGCCGATACAAGGTCATGTAAGCTCAAGCATCCATGCAGGTATGGCGTCGAAACACTATCACTAGCCAAAAAGAAAATGGTGGCAAGAGAATATCACTAACATGATACTGTAGTTTCGTCCTTTCGAATAAATAGTTCATTAGGCTTAAGGTGAGAAACAGAAGAAATAAGCAAAGAGAACCTGGTAAGAGTATAGAAGGTACAGAGAATGAGCATCTGGAGCTAGAACCTTAGAACACAGTGCATGTTAGAAGGGCAAAACAGACTAAGCATTAATAATATGTACTAAATCACATACATATCTATATGATACTATCAATATAATTAGAAATATTCAGGACAGTGTGCAATATAACTGCACATGCTTGCATAACAAGAGTTTAACTGACACTGACAATAACCACAAGAAAGTATGCACCCAAGCAAGCTAAGTTATGAAATAAAGTGACAGGAATGGAAGTTGGAAACTTACTTCCTATCATTTGCTTTGTCAGCTTCTGTGATTCTTGGAGCAGGCACATAATCTATCTGATAATCACCCTTGCCCCTACACACAAAAAACAAGCATGCTTCATGTATATAAATGGCAATTGACAAGAAAAGAATTGAATCAAAGCCTGTCTGCAAATATTCCACTGCCACGTTGAAGTCGTTGTATATTCACAAAAGCCTATTGTTCCATGCATGATCTATGTTATGGAGCAGATAACTTTGACAGTAGGTACAATTTCTGGTATGTGGATTCTGCCAAAATCATGCTTCATTAGCATGGAATGGGACCCAAATCCTTTACTGATGCTCCCTCTAAGGACCATTACAGATCTCTCTGAACAAGCAGAGCGTTCCATTGGTGTGCAAATTTCATTTCATCGCTCTAACTTGACGATTGGCAGGTTGCTATTTGATTCAAGGCATATAAGCCCAGATGGCATGTGGATTTTTCTCTATTTTTTTGCCAGTGTTGAGTCATGCATCGTTTCATGAAGAATTGCTCCATGTTTATACCTTGTAACTAGTGTTGTTCCTTTTGGCACACAAAATAAGAATAATTATTTCCCTCTCCCTGAAATTTCCAACCTATTACGATACGAATCTCTTGTGCCGGCACTCCCAATTTGTATGGCCCCAACAGGCACAGCAAAGAAAATATGCTACTTTTATCCAATAATGCACTTATAACCCATTATACACTTCAAATCTATAAGTGAGAAATTGCCGGCGCGAACATAAACACACACAAAGAAATCGCAAAGCGCGAGCGCGAAATGTCACCTCGCGTCCGCCTTGCCTAGGACATCGTCGGGGTACTGCCGTCTGTACTGCTGCCTCCACCGGAACCTAGCAAGGGGAAGAAACCAAACCCCGAACGGAGGACGACATCAGCACAACGAGCAAACAGCAGGCGAGGCAAAACTAGAGGAGAAGCAAGCGGATCTGGAGTACGAGAATTCTTGGAAGGCGTAGACGACGGGGTGGATCTTGGGGATGACGACGGGGAGGCGCTCGAACACCACCGACGCCACGATCTTCCCGTCGGCCCCTTCCTTCGCGGCCGCCGCAGGGGCCGAGGACGAGCTGAAGCCTCGCGGCCACCGGAGCGACCGGAGGTGGAGGCTCGCCGGCGATCGCGGCAGCATCGTGTGGGATGAGAGGTGGGGGCGTTGGGGTCGGGGTTCGGGTCGCGCCGCAAGAAGGGTGGGAGGAAGGAGCCAGTGAAGAACCCTGCTTAAACCCGGCTCGTGGGCCGGCCTTGTGCTCTCCTCCACGGGCCGCATCATTTCGCATTTGTACACGCCTGATGAATTCCAAGGGGCGCAACTCTTCAAATCCGCTATAGCGAAGCGATATCATACACTGATTTTATTTAGCGAGACATGGCTCAGAATATTTTTTTTCATGGTAGTACGGGTCTCATTCATAACATAAAGATCAAAGTACAAGTCACGTAATGACCGACATGACAAAACTGAAAAGATAACAGAACATCTCTGATCTTGACACCAACATTTATCACCTGCCTCCGGCACCACCATAGCAGCCACCGAAGAAAAGAATAACAGATCACCTCCTTACCCGAGCTCGAGGCGGCTCCATCGCTGATATGCAGCTTTGCGGACCTCCAAGGTGGCTCACCAAAAGTGAAGCCTTTGCCGTTGAACGAATCAAACCAGGGCAACACGGACACGCCATTAAACTCCAGATCTAGCACCCCACCACGACTAAGACGCCGAAGGGGGAAACCATACCTGTCATCCACAAACCACGAACTAAGCACACGTTCCGTCTTCCAGATGTCGTCGATGCAGACCACAATCTGCATCCGCTCCTGGACTACCTCCCAAACTCCGCGCTGACGCTGGATCGCTTAGAATGTTAGAGTATGTTTTTTTTCTTTGACATGGCTAGAGCATATGCTATTGGCGGCGTTATTTAAATCAGTACTAAATCCTCTTCCCTAAAAATAAATTTAAATTTCGGACCCCAAGATTAAAAAAATCCCCTGTAAACTATCTAAGTATTCATGATGTATATTGAAAGATTAAATTACTTTAAAAAAATAGTTGACATATCGACCTTGTAAGCATATTGCCACATCCTCCTTTTCTTCCTGTATGTGGCATGGGGCCTCTAGTAGTAGTGTTTATCCTTGCCTCCAACTAGAAAATGTCGTCAACAACAAACATGAAAAGAAAGAGAAATAATCACTCAAATAAGCCCATTGGATGAGAGTGGATTAAATAAATAATTGTACACTGTATTTACTAGATTTTTTTAGGGGTGGTATTTACTAGATTTTTTTTAGGGATTTCGTATGAAAGTATATTCATTTTCTGGGATTTAGGTATTTAGGGCACTTCAAATTGTCGCAAAAAAGTGTTGTACTAAAATATAGTGTACTCATTTTTTTCCTTCTTTTTTACCCGCCACTGCTACAGTGAATTCAGAAAGTTGGATGTTAATGATGCTATGCTTGCTAACTATGATTATATTTCAGTGCTCTATCTTAGTTGTTTGTCTATTGAAGCTTATTTTAGCCTCCTTAAATAGCAAACCTATTCAACATTTGTCATTGTGGAAAATGTTAGGTTCATCGAGTCTATTTTTTGGGTCTACTTTGACTTTGTTACTCACCACACGTTGGATCCTAAGCATGACTATGACTCAGCATCATTGTTGTCTTTACATGATTATCTAAACCACGACTTTAGGGTAATGGATAAAGATCGTTATTTCTATCCAAGCCATATATTTCTACTGCTAGATCTGGTGAAATGGATAATTTTCATATATTTCAATCTTGTAAGATCGTTATTTGTTTCATTACATTCTCACTATTTATTATCTCTTAGCACCTATTGTGTGGATATAATTTTCATTGTTATATATACGGGGTGCATCCATTTATTTGCACATCTTTTTTACAAACATTTTCCTATTTGAAAATGACTAAATATCCCGTGTATAAGCACCTAAAATGTCTTAATATTTCTCATTTCCTTTATGTTTTCTAAGTGGTCCATGGTTTCCTATTCGTGAAACTGTAGTTAGTTCGATCAACCTGCAACCTGGTGTTGTTTTGAGTGAGGTAAAAACCACATAATAACCAAGATTGATGAGTAATTTTATTAGAATTGATTGCTTCCGTTTTGATGTTTGATTAAATTGTTATGCATATCGTTCATTTTATTTTTTGAAGCATGTATATGTGCATCTGGTACACTTTTATTACCGTTCAAATATGCAAATCACTCGTACTTCGCGTTGAGTCGTACATATGGTTTTCTGTTTTACCATTTGATCTGTCTCCTTGAATATGAGGGCAAGCCATGTGAGTTGTCAAAAGGTGTTACCTATTCCAATATAATCATGATCATGATGCTACTTAAGCTGATTAGTTAAACCTTTTGTGTATTTCGAGTTTAGTGCATGTGGTTTTTCATTTCATTGTGGGTCAAACCGACAGAGTAATCGGTGGATAACACGGACAACATCCTGAGAGGTTGGAACAGGCTGCTTGTGTTCAACGTGGAGATGGGCACCAACGGCACACACATCCAGTTCTACAATCCGCACAAGCGGCCATGGAAAGAGAGGATGTAGTGTTAAAACAGAGAATGTGGAGGGCGAGTGGGAGGGGTCATCAATGCTTATTGTTTAATGAGCCTGTGATTTTTTTCTCCCGTTGCAATGCACCGGCCCTTTTGCTAGTGACTTTAAAAGTAAGTCCGGGAACATTTTTAGCTTACTATTCACCCCTCCCCCCCATGGTCAATATGGGACCCCTATATAAAGACTGATCTCATTGTCAAAAGTAAGCCCAACTGAAAAGTTGAAGACAATGTCAGACAATGAGATCAGTCTTTATATGAGGGTACCCCCATTGCAGACCCCGGCGGAGGTGAACCAGTTGCAGAGCACCAAACTTTGGACCTCGATAGACTTTAGCCCGGAGGAGACCAGATCAAGGCTTAGGTCTGGGAGGGAGAAGGAGCATGTTGTTAGTCCGACGAGGGAGGGAGGAGAGGAGGGAGCAGCTAACTAGCTAGTCCGACGAGGGAGGGAGGCAGGTAGAGTTGGGTGTGCGTCCTAGTGGGGATCTGCCTGGCCCCCTTAGGGCTTGTTCGGTACAAAGGAAAACCAAGGGAAAAACATAGGAAATTGGTTCCTGTGGAATGGACGCATTTTACCACATTCGGTACAAAGGAATGCGACCTTTCTGATCCAGCGCAAAGTTTTAGTCCCTTGCCGATTTCACAGGAAAAAAAACATCCACCCGTAGCTCATGTTTTCGTGTTGGCCCGAGGCAAGGGAGGACAGAGACTGCTGCAAACCATGCATTTGGGACCCATCTAGAGATTGGTCTGTGCACAGGTCAGACTCACATGCACAAGAATTGCAGCCGGTGTACATATTTTAGCATTTAAAAATCACTAGACGGGACCCACTTCAGCTGATTCCCTGTGAATCCTTTCCTCTGTTCTGAACAGCTACTGTGCATGCATGTATACCAATTTTGTTTCCGGTGTTTTGTATGTTCATTCCTTTCCAATCCCTGTGTTTTCTCAAATCCTACATTTTTCCTTTCCTTTGATCCGAACAGGCCCTTATATATAGAACTCCCGGTGGAACAGCTGTGGCAGTGGCTGGTGCCGACGTGGCCACGATGCATCCAGAAACAAGAATCACAGGAGGAACCCTGCCTCCTCAGCGATTTGGGATTCCTGGCTGTCGGATCGGTTTCTTGATGTGATTTGGCCGTTGGATCTTCCTCAGAAATCACCTCAGTCGTCGGATCAAATTGAAACACTATTGCAATGAATAGTGTTAGAACTGGGATGCCACCCCCTGTAATTCCCAGAGCCCGCCGAGGGCATTTTTGTCACTTCACGTGGTTGGAAAAGTCACCAATAGCGATCGGGGTGAGACCATGGAGAGCGAGCACCTGGTCGTTCCCCTCCCCCTCCCGCCTGCTCTCCTCTCTTCCCGCCCCTCACACAAAACCTTAGCCGCCGCGCCATGAAGCCGCGGCCGTGCTACGAACCCCTCCACGGCTTGTTGCCACCGCGCCCTCCTCCTCCTTCCACCTACTGGCCGGCGCCCAACCACCGCGCCCTCTCCCCCCTGCCGACGGCCTCTCCCTAGGCGGCGGCCAGATCTGCCATGGCCACGGCCATGGTGGGGGCTTCTAGATCCGCGTCGCCGTCGAGCTGGATGCGACCATCAACCTCGGATCACACCGCCGCCGCCATGGAAGCAGCATATCAAGGTCTCCTCCCACGCCCCCTATTCGTTGTTGCTGCTAGCCTTGTTTGTTGCCACCAACAATTATGCTTGGTGCCTCTCAGGTTTCGATCTTTCTTCTAACCTTTAGGTTATTTGCTAGGCATATCATCTAATTTAATTTACTTACAGTCAATGTTGGGGATATCGCTTATCGGGAACTTATCGGTCGACCCAAGATAAGGGGTAAATCGGCTAGTTTATCGGCATATCGGCTGATTTATCACCATATTGGCTGATTTATTGGCCGATTTATCTTATCGGTCACACACGGATAAGCGATAAATCGGCCGATTTATCGGAATATCGGAAGATATCTTGAACATTGCTTACAGTCAAGTGCATCCCATCAATCAAATCAATAAAAGAATATATGGTATTAGAGTCCGTCAGAGATTTTTTCCCACTAAGAAAGATCAACAAGTTATTAGCTACTAGAAACTTGGACGCCCTGTAAGACAGATTTATCCGTGATGCATGTCAGATCTATCCTCTCTTCATCATATACTTACTATACTAGATTAAATAAATGTGGGGTTCAAGCACACAACTAAACAGTACTGTAGCTTTGAACAAAGCGATGGATGCGTATTTTTGTGTAGCTCTGGACAAAGCCTAGGCATTTTTGTTGCATTCCTTGCTTTTATATTGATGAAAATGATTATGACATGGCTCAGAGTTGTGATACTTTGTGTCTGATGAGATATGATAGGGGACGGTTAGCTGCCAAAATAGATAAATGATAAAGGGTAGTTAGAGATAAGGTGGGAATGGATCCTGTAAATATTAGCAGACAGCTATTTGTACAACAAATACTAACCAGATAAATTGGAATATATCCCACCATTGGTCATTTTATTAGACTGAGAATTGTCATATTGCTGAGAGTAATTTGGCAGGTAGCTAGATCATGTTACTTTGTTTCATGATCTAGTATATCCCTAAGTCAAGGGTGTGATGCCCCCGACTCGACCGTGCACTAATCATACACGCAAATGTGCATGATCAAGATCGGAGACTCGCGGAAAGATACCACAACACAACTCTAGACACAAATTAAAGTCATACAAACTTTATATTACAAGCCAGGGGCCGCGAGGGCTCGAATACAAGCGAGTCAGCGGAAGCAACAATATCTGAGTACAGCCATAAGGTAAACAGGTTTGCCTTAAGAAGGCTAGCAAAAACAACAACACGGATCGAAAAGGCAAGGCCTCCTGCCTGTGAGCCTCCTAACTACTCCTGGTCGTCAGCGGTCTCCACGTAGTAGTAGGCTCCGTCGTGGTAGTGGTAGTCGGCGGCGGGATCAGCTGGCTCCTGGGCTCCGTCATCTGATCGCATCATCCGAGAAGAAGAAAGTAGGGGAAAAAAGGTAGCAAAGCAATTGTGAGTACTCATCCAAAGTACTCGCAAGACTTACATCAGATCTATGCTAAGTATGCATCGATATCAATGGGAAGGGGATGTATCTGTGGACTATACTATAGAATTGCCAGAACAGAGGGGAAGGCCTAGCCTATCGAAGACTAGCATCTTGCAGCAACAGAAGAGAGTAGAGTAACATAACATATAGTAACAAGTATATTTAAGTAACACCCAGAGATCCTTCCTCGACTCGAGACAGTGATCCCGGAGCCATCATATCCATTTAGTGTCTCCAGTATCCAGTTCTAGTTGTAATAGATCGGGATACAACTCCGAGCGTCCGTTACCGTGGACACGACTATTCGAACAGATTAACTTCACTGCAGGGGTGCACCAACTTACCCAACATGCTCAATTAACTCTAGCCGAACACACTTTCCTGGGTCATGCCCGGCCTCGGCTGATCGACACGCCGTAGTCCTACCTAGGCTCAATAGAGAGGCCAGCATGCCAGTCTACATCCTAAGTGCTCATGGGTCTTGGGCCCATCGCCTTTGCACTCCTGCGCGTTGCGCGGACGGTCGGGATCAGTCCTGGATACCTCTTTATACAAAGCAGGTGCTTACACGGACCACCCGGGCGCGTGCCGCTCAATCGTTGACATCCGAAGAGCTTTCGGAGGATCGTACGATGCTGAGTGCCCATACTTATTACTGCGTGGTGGTTAGTGTGAAAAAAGCCAGAGGCCTACTCAGATCACATCACTACAAAAAAAAGACACATCCGTGACATTTTGGGCCGAACGAAAAAAAAATATGTCATGCTTATGACACTTCTATGACGATAATTGTGACAAAACCCAGTATCATCATAGATGTGGTGGGCTCCTACTTCTATGACAAAAAATCATGACAGAAAATGGGATTTTCGTCCTGGGCGGGCCAGAGACGCAGCTGCATGACATTCTTTGGGCCGTCCATGACGGAAAAAATCGTGATAGAAGCGAGGGCGAGGAAAATATCGGGGAGTTCCCGGTTACGGTGGGTGGTCGGGGCCGAGCGATGCACGGAGGTTTGCGCGTTTCTCTCGTGTACACGCGTGTGTGCGAGGCGTTGGCTAACTGAACCCGAGCGATCGCACGTTACTGAACCCGAGCGATCGATCCTTGGCTGTTAACTGAACCCGAGCGATTCATTCGTTGTTGACTGAACCCGAGCGATTCCTTCGCTGCTACTGCTAACTGAACCGAGCGATCGATCACTGTTGCTGCTTACACTGAAGCCGATCGAGCCCCCGTGCGAGACGTAGCTAGCCAGCCGGTGTTGGTTGCCTCTCGATGAACAATGACCGTTGCTACCGTGCGCGCGGTACGTAGAACGAGTTGAGACGTGGTGAGTCGAGCCGGTTGGTTGGCTGTGGATGAACAGTTCCCGGTGGGGGTTGGATGAACAGGACCCCGTGGTAGTAGGCCGTTGCCGCTGGATGAACAGGACCCCGAGGAGGCCGCCGCACCCCAGCCGGTTGGGGGTGGATGAACAGGACCCCGTGGAGGCTCTATGAACAGCAGCCGGGGAGGCTGGATGAACAGTAGTCGTGGATGAACAGTAGCCCGTGGAGGCTGTAGGAGGTCGACGATGGATGAACAGTAGCTCGTGGAGGCTGGAGCGAGGCAGTAGACGGTGGATGAACAGGATCCTGTTTCGACCGTAGGCGCTCCAAAACAAGTCCGTTTCCTCCGTTTTGCGGTACACCACACCCCTCCCGATCAACAGGACCCCGTTTCGACCGTAGGCACTCCAACACAAGTCTGTTTTCTCCGTTTTGCGGTACGCCAGACCCTTCCCGATGAACAGGACCCCGTTTTGACCATACGCGGTCGAACAGAAGCCCCGTTTCCTCCGTTCTGCGGTACGCCAGACCTCGTTTCGGCTGTTCCGTCCAAGCCGGTTGGCTCCCGATGAACAGGACGTATTCCATTGCCTCCCGATGAACACGACGCATTCCGTTGCCTCCCGATGAACACGACGCAGTTTCTCCGTTCCGACCCAGTCGGTTGGCTTCCGATGAACAGGAAGCCGTTGCTGCCGTCTGTTGCCTCTCCATGTACACGAGCCCTGGCCGTACGTCTGCGCGAGTACGCGTTCGAGACCCTGCCCGTATGTACGTACGTGGCCGTATTTTTTGGCATCTGGCTGTACGTACGTGTACATGGTTTTGACTGGACTGCCTGAACTACTACCGCTCCTTACTCGGCCAAGGTTCATCATGGCAGACAGACCGATCGACCGGTATGTACACAGACAACGCTACGTACGCTTCGACCGGGTGGGTCCCAACTGTCAGGGAGGGCAATGAGGCACTTCCTTGCGTGTGAATATATAGCTGGCGGGTCCCAGCAGTCAGGGGCAAAATCATATATTTTTTGCCCGTAATAAGGAGGCACTTCCTTGCATGCAAAGATGTTGTTGGTGGGTCCCAGCTGTCAGGGGCACGCATAAGGAGGAACTTTCTTCCTTGCGAAGATATACGTGGTGGGTCCCAGCTTTCAGTGGGAGTAATAATTTTATTTTCGCGTAATAAGGAGGCGGTTGCATGCGTGCGTCCATGGACCTGGTGCGTCCCCACTGTCAGCCTCTCCATGTATAGTCCTCTTCCGATGACTCTTGTTTGTTGACCACGTTGACCACGCCGGGCCGAGCGCACCAAGGCGGTGGACGACGGCGAGGCCCTGGACGGCAACGAGCCGGTGATGGGAAGACGCGGCAGTGGAGTCGCAGACGGAGAGGTGTACAAGGGTTAACTGGTTCTGGTGCGGCGTGGTTCTATAGTCGGCGGAGAATAACAGGAGGTATGGAGGGGTGGAGGGATGGCTTGGCCGGCGGTGGGGTAGCGCTTCGCAGTGAAGCGTACTAAGCAGAGCTGCTAGCAGCCGGAGGCGGGAGCAGGTGGTCCCGGCTGCGCTGGAGGAAGAAGGCGAGAGATTGAAGATGAATGCCGGCCGTTGGATGTAAATCCAATGGCTATCGATGTCAGAATCATTTGTTGACTAAGTTGACAACGCAACAACGCCTTGCGTTGGCTTCGACCTATTGGCCCACATTTCAGCCTCCAAAAATGTCGCATATATTCAACCCATTTTTTTAGAATTTACAGTTCATTCGCTGCGCTGGGTGAACAAATAATGTAGCGTCCATGCGGCCCATTTATTTTTTTGTAAAAAAACTACAACCCATTTGCACTTTCTAGAAATACACGAATTTGCTGGCCTGGGTGAACAAATAATGTAGCGTCCATGCGGCCCATTTATTTTTTCCTAAAAAATTACAGCCCATTTGCACTTTCCCGAAATACACGATTTTACTGGGCTGGTTCTAATTATAATGTTGGGTTGGACGCAGCAATGTTATCAAAAAATAAAAAGGGGCTGAGCATTTTGTTATAAATATATTTAAATAATAAGTGCTTTATTTACATTGGTCCTTAAATCTTACCAAGCTTTTGTACACAATCACCTGTATTTTGGTTGACCTTAAGTAAAAAAACCAGGATTTTATTGTTAAACATTTATTTTTATAAGTTCATAATATATGGGATATATTTTTCTTATATATATAAGTATCTGTTAAATATATGATGATAATAACAATAATATATAATAACATATAAAATAATTTAAATATATATAATATAGTTAAAAGGGAAACATAAGTTGGACCTGGCGTTTTCCTATTCTTATATAGAAAAATAGAACAGACCTCTGCGTTTTCTTAAAAAAAATACATAAGTTGGGCTGCGGATATTTAAGAACAGATAAAACCTAGGATGGGAGGGCCATAGGCCGGTCGATACATGACGCCCCTCAAACAAATACAAACCGGCATGTCGTAGGCTGCACATATTAAAAAAGAAAGCCTAGACTGGGCAACCCACAACCCAGCTGATACTTGTTGGCCCACTGATAATAAACGGTACATGCCAACTCCCCGATGACTAGCTTCGTTGTAAATTTATCTCCTTTAGTAACTACGTTGACAAACCCGTGGCCCCCAACCTCAGTATAGCATTAGGAGGAAGTATTTTTTTAATGAGGCACTTGCTTGCGTACAGCCATGGACCTGGTAGGGCCATAGACGTGCTACAGTAGTGGTAGATGTTGTGTCTAATTTCTAGCGAAAGTACTGGAGTAGCCCAGTGGTCAATTTCCACTCCCCAACCGCTGCTCCGCCCTGGTTCGATTCCACCTGATGCAGTGAAAATATCCATAAATTTTTGCCTCTGCCTCTGACATGTGGGTGCCCATTGTCATCTACGCACACCACCTCCAACACACTCAACATTGTGTGGGCATTTTGAAAATAGCATATCTTATTGACTGTGCATCATATGAAGATGTGCTATGCATGAATGTTGATCAGCATGATGTTAACTGGCTGGTAGTTCCATTTTTGACCATGAATAGAACTTTCAACATGATGTTATCCCTATTTGAAAAGGGCGTGTTAATATAAATGCTCTGCCTCGGAAACTTGCAGTTTCTTATCTGAAACTGAAACTTGCAGTTTCTTCTCTGAGAATCACATTGTCTGCACTTTTATATGAAACTACATTTTTTAAAGTGCTAAAAATAGATCTCTAAAATTCATAAAATACTTCATATGCTCAATACTGCAAATATGAAATTCAAAAGACATTCATATCTGAAAGTACTCTCAAATCTGAAACACAGAACACAACCTGCAAATACTAACAACCCTAAGCTCCTCCTCAGACTATTTGGGGGGGGGGGGAGGAGTCCCCTCCTATTCCTCTGCGGCAGACAGCCGCCCCGTGGGACGAGGTGAACGGCGAGGGAGAGGATGGCGGGGAAGCGTCGTCGCGCCAACTGTTTTTCTCCTCTTGCAGTTGGGTTCGATCGACGAAGACTCCACCGGCTCGCTCTGCCATGGCACCCTCACAAACGGCACCGTGTAGATGCTTGATCCTTCAATCTCGGGTGGATGCTCCATCTTGGATCGATACTCCCACCACCGCAGCCTCACGATCGGATCCGGTGAATCTGTTTGCTCCATGGCCCAGAGGAGCAGCTCTATGTACTCCCGCGCGACTCCCTCCCGGTGTATCACCTCCTTTTCACTCTTTTCCAGATATTTGGCCATCGCTTTCGCCGTCGCCGCTAATTGCTCGGGTTGTCAAACCAAGACTATATCTCCAACATCCTAACTAGCTTCACAGGGTCGCCGCCTGCGAGACATACGTATCGGTTGTACTCCTCCATCGATCTACTTCTCCGCAGCACCTTCACTCGCCGACGGTGGTTTTTGAATGGAAGAGGAGAGGAGCGGCGCTGGTCTTGGATTAGAATGGGAGAGGAGCGGCGGTGGTTTTGAAATGAAAGAGGAGAGGAGCAGCGCTGGATTTGGATTGGAACAGGAGAGGAGCGGCGGTGGTTTAAGAGGAGAAGAGCGGCGCTGGTCTTGGAAGTATTTTTTTTGTTTTGCGTATTTTGGGTCAAAGTTTGACCACGTACTGTATTTGACAAGCAAAATGTGAATGCATGTCATCAAAAATTATATCATTTGGTTCGTATCTGAATGTACTTTTAAATTATATTATTTTTGCAACGTATAACATATATTTTATTTGTGAAAATCATGGTCAAATATGACCCAGAATACAAGGGAGACTAGTTAATGTGGGGTCGCTTTTTTAATTGAAGGGTAACTTGATTTTGATTTTGATCCAGTCACAGCGCGCCGGCCCTCTCGTCCAATCCTAAATCGTTGCCGCACGCTCCTCTCCCTCTTCTCCATTGCAAAACCACCCCCTCTCCTCTCCATCATCTCCATTCCAAAACCACCGTCTCGCCTCTCCCTTCCAAAACCACCGTCTCACCTCTCCATCTTCTCCATTGCAAAACCACCATCTCGCCTCTCCCTCTTCTCCATTGCAAGACCATCGTCTCTCCTCCCATCTTCCAAAGCTAGCACCGAACCTCTCAGAAGGACATCTATGGAGAGGATGCAGCAGCGAATCAGGCAGATCGCCGGTGGCGACCAGGCGAAGTTAGCCAGGTTGAAGGAGATCCTTACTTGGTTTGACAACGAGTGGGAGATTTCGAGGACGGTTAGGGCCATGTGGCAATGTATGCGAAAGAGCGAGACGGCGGCGATGAGGACGGTGATGTACTCCCCGGCGGCAGCCACGCCGCAGTCCTTCGAGTTCATCGAGTATCTCCTCTGGGCGATGGAGCAGACAGATTCGCTCGACGCGAAAATCAAGCGGAGGTGGTGGGCGTACAGGTCGAAGGTCGAGCATCCAGAGGATAACGAATCGATCGAGTACGGTGTGCCGTTCGTGAGGGTGCAGTGCCAGCCGGAGCCACATGAGTATTCGTTCTCCCACCGCAAGAGGAGGCCGGATGGTGCGATGTCGCTTCCCCACCGTTCTCCACGGTTCCCTCGCCGCTCGCCTCATTTCAACGGTGGCGGTAGGGCTTAAGGTAAGCTTCGCACTAACCTAATCTTCCATCTGCTCATGCTTACAATCAGTGTGACGGCTAATGAAAATCATGCTTACAATCAGCCTTCCAGTACTACGCCAATCACCCTAAAAATAGCTCTGGACCAAAAACAAAGTTGTAACACTATGTACAAATAAAGAAAAATAGATTGGTGCTTCTTTCAGAAAAGAGTACTCCCTAGAAAAGTGCCAATATAAGCTGCTAGTATTTGATTAGAGGATTTGCTGCCGAGAAAGATCCATCCACAGAGAGCGCCACCCATCCCACTGGTGGTGGATGCCCATGCTTAGATGGAGCATGGTTGGTGTCGGTAATTTTTACTTGGCACCTCGCACTCTGCATATATGCCGGTTCCATCCGTACATTTGTGCAGTTCCACCAAAATGCAGCTGAATAACCCTGTTTGCACAGATAATGAAAAAGCGTGATTACATTATAGTGGCACTAGTTGATGAAACATACACTAATAAATATAAGAAACTTAATTTTCTTAATGGGAAAATATTGCGATAGTATCACAGTATGCCATGCTGCGAGGGCGAGATGGGCCCTGCGACACCTCATATGGTAGGCCTCATACTGGAAATCGACCCAATTCTTCCCGATACACCTTCTGCCAGTGATGAACATCAGTGTACAGCGGTAGTACAAGGAGGGGCCTTGAGACATTCCAATCTCTATTTTTGTGCAGATCAACTAAAATTAAGTACCCCAGTTTGTAGAAAGACTTAAACATTAACAATGGGACTAGTTGATGAAACATATACTAACAAAGAGAAGCACTTTCTTTATCTACATTGGAAATGAAATGATAGAGAGGACACTCGGTCTATTTTAACTATATTATTACTTCATTTTATCAGTGGCACTAGGGTCGAGCAGGTGGCAAGTGAGGTGTAACGTGCATCGCAAGGATGGAGGCCGGGGGTGCTTAGACTGGGATGCTGAAGCTGGCTCTTTCAGTCCCTATCTTCCCCCCTGATGTTTCTGTGGTAGCATTTGGGTTGTAATCCAAACTTGGTCAAGCTGGTGCTGTGTCTCCCTACCTGCCTAGCTTATGTGGTGAACTTGTCTCCTGCTAGTACTCAGTCTGTTCTAGTAGTAGTTGCATAACTGCCCGTTTACACTGAGATGTTGTCAAATAATGGTTCTCTATGGTTGGGTTTCTTTAATGAAATCGGAGGAAACCCCCTCTTTCGATATATAAAAAAAATCAATGGCACTAGCGGTGTCAAAACATTGCCTCAAATTAATAGTGCCACTAGATTAAGGTGCAAAATAATAACATTACTGCTTTATCATGGCAGTGCCAAAACAGTAGCACAAGAGCAGAGTCAACATGCAGGATCTTTGGCAAATGGTCGGACCAAAAAGGAACATACCTTGCGATGGGAACCATATCTACAGTCAACGCCATCGTAGAAGGGATGACACTAGTCACCAACATGGATGATTCAATTCATGGGACCTTTTTGTGCAGTTTACCTAAAATGAAGCAATGTCCCATGAGCTAGCAGCTTCTTCTTCATTAGTTGCAATAAAATTGAGCAACATCAAGGTTGGTCGTGAAGCTCGTGGAATGTTCAACTATAATTTGGATATCATTTGTGCAGTTCAACTAAGATCAAGCGTGAAATGTATATCTCTGTTTGCACAAAAAGGTGGAAAGGAGGGTGACTAACAAGTGATGAAACATACATCAAATGAAAAGAAGCATGTGTCCTTATCTGAATGGCGATCCTACAAGGACAATAGCAATTTCTAAAGCAGCAGCATTGCTAGATATTAGTGTGGGCATTAGGGTTAACTATGACAACCGTTAAATATGACAGTACTTTAATGGTGCCATTGCTTCATTTTACCAGCAACATTACATTAACAACTGCTAAAGAGTTGGTATTTGGGCACGGGAGAGTAGGCGGACTAGGACAGTTGCATTTCTAATGAAAAGAAGCAACTTATCTTAATGGGAAATTTAGCAGGACATGAAAAACAGTGCTATTGATTCATATTACTGGAGGCATTACATTGAAAACAACATTGGTTTAACGTGTCCTTACTTTTAACAGTGGGACTGCTACATTTTACCAGTGGCATTACATAAGAGGGGCTCGAGGCAACAAACATCAGAACAGGATATCTGGGTAACTGGGTTGGCCCCATTTTTGTTCGGTATAGCCACCTTATACTGTGTGAGGCTAGCAAATCTAGTGCTGGACATACTCTGTTGACTTGTCCCCCAGTCCCCACTTTCTTTCCTTTTTCAACCAATAGATCAGTTTATATTGAGTTTGTACTGCATTTCCCTTTATTTTCCTATTAGACCAAGAGACCAGTTGGATAGCCAGTCTCTGCTACTTTTCGCCCCCATTATTTCCTCTTTCGACCAAGTCCTAGATTCAGGTAACAAATCTTCCCCCACCCCCCACCCCCTTTCTTCCCTGTTCGACTGCATGAAGTAGTTTTACCTCTTAACAGTAAAAATATAGGTGGCTTTCAAACAGCCGATCGATCCTATCTACGAGGGGGCTTGAGAAATAGTAAAAGATACAAATGCAACGACGTCAGGAGCTGGGGCAGTAGAGCAAGGCCAGTTTCGAAGGAAGTCATACCTGAGGGTCACCGGGATGTCGCTAGGTGGGTGGCGGGAGGCCGGATCTGCCTACACTACGGCAGCGAGGAAGAAGGGGTCGGAGGCCCTCCCTAGCCGGCACTGCGTGGGAGAGAACGGCAAGGCACGCTGATCGGGACGCGCCGGCAGTGGGTAAGAGCCGTCGCCAAGGACGACCGCGTGAACATTGCACCTTCTCACCTTCACCGGCGAAGGGGATCCGACCGGATCTGTGACCAGTGGTGAGCAGAGAGAGAGTGTGGCCACCGCTGTCATGTTTAGATCCGGAGAGGACGAGAGAGTGTGACGAGAGCAACACTAGCAAGCAAGCGCGGAGGCTCTTGCCTATATAGTGGAGTAGTTTTCTTTTATCTACCGGAGCCGGCTTGACCTCGTCAATGACTGTCGAGAAGTCTTCATGCACGTGCCCCGGAGGCGCAGTTGTCGTCATTTTGATCTGAAGCACCGGATTAACATATATACGTAACACGAAAAATGCCACATGACAAGAAACCATAACCTCACTTCCCCAAGGAGACAACATGAATCCCGACAGACAAACTAGACGAGGATCAAAGCTCAAATTAAAGACAAACTCGTAGAAAAGGGATCAATCGATAGATGTCCTAATTAACATAGCCGGCTTGACCTAGATGGCAGCTGAGTAGTCTTCGTGCATGTGCCCCCAATGACCAGCGCCTTGGAGGAACGTAGTTGTCGCTGTTTAACCCTCGCAGTGATCCGAAGCACATGACACCTAATATTGCGAGATGACAAGAAACCTTTTTTTAGATTTCTCATCAGAACTACAACCCTATACAACACAGCCTGCATGATATGTAGACGATAGCCAATCCAGCCGTCTGCTGGAGTCTGGTCACATGCATGGACGAACTGATCTCCCGTGTCGTGCAGGGATCGTCGAGGCACCGACGTGTTTACAGCACTGCTCCAGTACTACTATCGCTCGTCTCTCTCTTCTATTAACTCAGCCGACTTGCGGGGACAGGGGAGTGTGCCTATGGTCGGTTCTCAATTGCGGTCCCACATGTGTGTGCAAACGCAATATGACGCGCGTTCCATTCGGAGAGCGGCGTGCCAGACCGACCGACCGACCGTCTGGGGTGCGACGCGAACTCGACGGGCGTGCTGTATACATGTGTACCGCCGTTTTCTTGTGGCTTTGCTCCATGGCGCAATCCATGGATACAAAGTTATATTTAAAAGTCAAGGGCGGGGCTTTTCCCGCGCGGTAGGCAGGGCAGTTCCACCTAGTCGGTTCGACAGAGAGGCGAGAAGATGAGGGAGTAGGCTGCTGCAAACGTAGGGTTGTGTGATTTGACGGCTTGTTACTACTGGACAGGTGGGGCCATGTGATTTGACTTGCCATTATCATTATTACTGCGGCGCTACGACAGGCGTGAGTCTCCCGATTCCTGACCACCTCCATGGTATACAGGTGCCAAGTACTAGTACTCCTTACTCCTTGGCAAATGCAGTAAATACTACGAAGAAAGAGATAGAAAGAAGTAAAAAAATACTCTTATAGCCAACCTTATAGCTAACCTTGTTGTATGAGTGACTAAGTGATGACTATGTATGACATGCCAACATCAGATAGCCTCGCACCTGGACGGAGGAAGTAGTTTCATGCATGCGAAGTAGGCAAAAAATGCTCATTTATAGCCGTCTGAAATCTCAAGGGCATGACCGCGCGAGCGAGGCGACGGTCGTGGTAGGCGCGACCATGATACTGGCTGCTGACAACCCTTAGATCTGAGATCGAACGGTCGCATGCTAAGTTGCTGAAAATTTGCAGAATAACCCTCCAAGATAGGATATTCACCCATAGGTCTAGAATCACGCCATGCAACCGTTCGATCTCAGATCCAAGGGCCCTCGGAAGCCCGTATCATGGGAGCATGGAAAGCTTCGTATCACCTGTAATTTTCCCGATGCTTGACGTGCGAACACGTAGATGCATGAAGCCATTTAATTGGGCATCTAGTAGACATGACATCTAATTGGTCCCCCATAGTACTGTGCATGAATCCATTTATCCACCGGGCAAGCCACTACCATGCCGTTCGCACGACCCACTCAAGCATTTTTACAATCGGAAAACCGCTAGCAGTTCGCTCCTACTCGTCCCCGGCCGTCCTTTAACATTATGGCAGTTCGCTCTTAGTCGTCCCGTCCTTTCACATTACAGCAGTTCCACTAATCCTAACCCTCCTCCCAAATCCATGGCGTCCCAAATCTCCATGATCGGCGGTGAGTACAAGGTTAGAACCATCACCGGCGATGAGTTCGACGTCATCTACACCCGTTCTTCCGCGACGGTGAAAGGATGCCTTGCTCGCTTCAGACGCATGTTTGAAAAGTCATATGGTGATGAGTGGGTCACTGGGCTAGATGTTGAGTACACCACAGTCCTGGGAAAAGAGAAGAATCTAAAGGAGGAAGAGAGGAAGAAGCCTGCCGTGATCCAGATTTGCGTGCATAACTTTTGCTTGGTCTAGCACATATGCCATGCCGACGTTGAGTGTGAGGATTTTAAGAACTTCCTCGCGGGCGGCAAAGTCAAATTTGTTACTGTAGACTTTACGAACGACAGAAGAGTCCTGAGTCGGATAGGCCTCGTTGTAGGCCAGCCCTTCGACCTCCAGAAGAATGGGCTGGTGCCCTCCCGTCAGCCTTCAATGCTGACCCTGGCAGGAGCCATGGTTGATCCTTCGTACGGTAAACTAACGAAACCTCCGCCCGAGTTTCATCTTACATGGCAGTGGAATGTACTAGATAGAGACCACATCCAGTACGCTGCAATGGATGCCTACCTTTGTTTCAATATCTACAAGGGTTGGATGACGAGCGAGAGCCAAGTGTGTGGTTCAAGCAAAGAAGTATCGGCCAAGAGGAAGAGGGACAAGGATGAAGTCGAGCACGTGGATGAGGAGTCCGAGTAAGGTGGCAGTGTCGTTGCTCATGGTGGTTCTAATGCAGTGTCTACCGGATTAGTTGCTTAGTTTAATTTCAGGGTGCTTAGTTTTATTTGAGGGGTGTGTTGTGCTGAGCCCCCAGCAGAACTATGTTATGTTCCTTCTCGTTACTTTAACTCTTCAGTACGTACATACTAGTATTTCTTACAGTTCATCTTGTAGTTGGTAGTACTACCACTCGTTTCTTCACAATATATACGTACAATATATATGGCCAACATCATATAGCCAGCAGTTGGCTATACTATTAACCACGCTCTAAGCATGCCACATGCACAAAACACTTGAATGAGATATGTAATTCTAAAAAAAAAACTTAAATTAGAGAAGTTTACCCAAAGCATGAAGGATTTTAGTTGTCAAAGAATTAAATAGGTATGCTAATTTCTTTAATAGACTTTAGCACTCCATCTAAGCACGTACTAGCTTTTTTAATAGTACTGTATGCATAATTTGGCGACGAGCGCTCTCTATATGTACCACCTTTTTTCTTTAATTTCATCTTGTTAGTTTTGCTCCATGGCGCAATCCATCGATACTACTACTGTACAAAAGTATCTCTTATAAAAAAACGAGTTGGTGATGATGGTATGCCTGCCATCTTGCAATATAGACCGTCCGATCTATATGTGACGGATAGAAATTAAACTAAAAGATACCCGCACCTATCTCCACATTTGTAGACAAGGCCTTCCCTCGTTCATCCTTATCTCCCACAACCTCATTGTTGAGAAATTAAAAAAGGAAGCCTTTGGAACAAACTGGCATGGTGGTCGCTGCCGGCGTCGTCCATCCCCATGCCTCCGCTCAGTCCGACCACCAATCACCACCACACCCCACTCCTCCTCACCTTATCTCTCCTCTTTCTTGAGATATCATTAGTTTTTACACATGGGATTACTCCCGCATGGGTCAATAACAACAGGTGTTTTATAAAAAAAATGCATCTTGATGTTCCGTGCAATGCACGGGCATCTTGCTAGTACAGGCGGGGCAGTCTCGCTTGGTCGGTTTCATGAGAGGCGTGAGCCTTTGTGATTTGACGGCTCATTACTGCTGGAAGGCGGGGCCTTGTGATTTGACTGCTCGTATAAATGTTGCCGACGACCTGAGGAGGAGCAAAGAACCGTGCGGTATACTCAAGTTTTCCACTAGAGTACTAGTAAGACGGAGGAGCACGAAACACCGCAGCCCAGTGCGATATGGCGATAAAAAATGATCTAATTTGCTAGTCATCGATCCCACGGCGCTGCTCATCGTTAGCATTGTTCTATTCATGCATCGCAGAGAACGTGACACGTGCGACGAAACACACGAAGCAAAAGAAGAAACACAGGAGCAAAAGAAGAAGTAAGATTATCCCCCCCAAAAAAGAAGGAAGACGCACACACAAGTCTGGGGCGCTGCTCTCTACTACATGAAGGGTTGCTGGCCGCGGAGTCGTAACTGCTTCTTCATCGCCTCCACGACCTCCATCTCCTCGCGCATCTGCTCCGCCATCTTCTTCATTCTGTCCATGACGCGGGATTTCTCAACGCGAGCCTTCATCATCTGTTCCACGGTCGCATTACGTACCTTGACAGCAGCCGGGTGCTCGATGCGGAGCTTCGCCAACTCCTCCTTCTGTTCCATGACGAGGGCGTGCAACATCTTCACTTAGGAACTACTCTTCTCATGCAGCTTCTTCCAGCCGGCGTTCTCCTCCTTCAGCAGGTTGAGCTCGTGGCAGAGCTTCGCCTTGTCCTCCTGAAGTTGCAGGATTTCACCGGTCAGCTTCTTACCTGAGGCAATGCTCTCCTTCAGTAGCATCACCAAGCTGGCGGTCAACTCCCCCTGCTCATTGAGCTCAGCGGGCATGTCGTCGAGGCTCTCCTTCAGCAGCTCCACCAAGCCGTCGATGAACTCCTTCTGCTTATTGAGCTGATCAAGCATGTCGTCGAGGGATAACGACTCCAGCGCCGCTAGCTCTGCATGTTCGCCTCCGCGGCTAGGGCGCTCCTGGGAGCCCTCGCCTGCCCGTGAGAGATCTTTCGAGGTCTCTGCGAGGCGGTGAGCCCTCTCTTTTTTTTTCCGCGGCCTTGGTCGCCGCTCCCTTGTTATGAGTAGTTCTCGACCTAGAGCTCTGCACACCGGCCATGGCAAGGACGGACGAACAAGAAAGACTTATGAGGAGGAAGGTAGAGTGATTTTCAGCTAGGTAGTTCCCCTTTTTATAACCTAGTACCAGCACTAGTACTATAAAACCTGCATAGTGGGAACACGTTCAGGTTTGATACGTACTAGGTGTGAGCAGGTTTGCACTTAATTATAGCATGGTAGTACTACTTTGGAATGTGATGGGAACAAGCTAAAGATTAATTGATGGTATTGGTTTTGAGGCCCGAAACGGCTCCCGATGAGTTTCCTGGAACACAAATTTCAAGTACTACTGCTCAAATGCGGTCGCACAAGTCAGTGATGTAACTGGTCGTACATGTCAGACCAAGTCGATGCGTGTCCCTTCGGTGAGACGCGGGTCTGACCGACCGTCTGTTGGTGCGACCGACCGTAAGTATTACGCGATGGAGACTTCTGGTTGTGGCTTCGGGTGATTGTCACGACCAAGCATTCAAAAACTAGTGATAAATCAATTACTACCATCTTTTTCCAAACGACCAAGTATTTTCACAGGAATACAATACATATAGATTGTCACGGTTGCAAACCACCATGGCGCCGCAAGTTCACTGCAGCAGCAACCGAGTAGGTCACTGCTTCGCTGGCGGGGAAGGAGGGCAGCTCACCTCACCTACGATGCATGCCCAGCGGTGCCGCCGCAGCTGGTCCCGCGATTTGGCTTCTCCTACCGCCCATTTGAACAGTTGCACCGGCTGCTTATGCCATTCTACAGGCATGCGCGTTCTTTCCTCCGCAGTCGACTCCGTGAATATGATCTATGCCATTAGCCCTAGCTCGAAATCAATGCTACGCTTCTAGATGCTGACATCCCTTAGCATCTCTCCCCTGAGATCGGCTTGCGCCTCCACCTTGTGCTTCACCAGGCGCAGGTCCTTCGAACTTGTCTCCAATCGATGCGACGCTTCCTTGATCCGATTTGCCCTTGCTGCCCACCACCTGAAACGCAGCCCTGGCATGTCCTCTGGCACCACCGATCTGTGATTCCAGAGCAATGGATCCCCTCTAAAACACATGTGGGTTTCGCCCAAAGGCGGCAGTGCTGCGAGCCGCAGCGAGAGGGCAGCCCGCGGGATCCTGGGATCTAAGGGATTATCCATGGTGGGATCCGGTGGGCGAGGCGGGGAGGCGAGCGTAGGCGCTGGGAGAGCCCTACGAGGCTAAGATAAAGATAGTACTACTCCACTCTGTCCATATTTAAATACAAAGGCCACCAACAGTAACCCAGGCAAAAATTGATCATCCTGCCTGCGTCCTGGTTTATTGGCCCCCTTTTTATTTTGTGCCAATTTTTGACCAAAAATTTAACTAAGAAAATGTTAATGCATGTCACCAAAAATTATATCATTGGAATCACATTTGAAAATAGCTTTCGGTGACATTAATTTTTATGACATGCATAAATATTGTGTTACTTAAAATTATGGTCAAAAATTGGCACAAAATACGAAGGAGACCAATGGAAGTAGCAACCCATGATTTAACTACTCGCATGCACGCAGTGGAGTAGTAATGTCTTTCTCAACTACTTCCTCCCTTATGTCCACTCAATTTGCATGCACTGTATTAATTGACCATCAATGAAGTGAACGACTTTACACGCGTCAAATTATCACATGGGGTGGATCTTTGTACAAAAATGCGTCCCATCGTGTACCCGCGTGTGCGTGCGAGGGATTGAGTGTGTGCGTGCACATCTTCGCTTCATGCATGTACTGCCAGTGTGTGTGAGAGAGGACGAGTACATTCTTCTGAAACCAGCAGCACGTCACTGTGATCAATCCACACAAGGAGGTCACGACAACGCCTCCACATGTGCCACGTGGCTTCATGGATGCCCCCACATCATTTTAATCATAATATATTAACTGAAAAAGGGAGAGACACTGTGTAGCGTGCCATTGGAATTCTAATTTACGTGTTTTGCACATACGGGAAGTACTAGTAAGGTATACATGCATTGCACGCATGAGATTTGGCAACCAAATTATGAATAAATACCACACTATAGCATGTAAGCTTTGAGTCATATATGCATGATGTAGACATTCGTTTAATTCTTATAGTTCATCTCATTCAAAATCAATTAGTTTTTATAAAAAAATTAACCTATTTTATGATTCATGGAATTGTGCGTTGTAAAGCATAAAGTAAAAACAAATAATGGCAATCTAACTAGAAAATAAGTTTGGGCAATTATGATACGGAAGATTCTAGAACAAAGGAAGTACTTGTGTTTTGAGGTTTGTGCATTATGCTTAAGTTCAACCATGGAGTCGATCTAGATTGTACATGTGGCATAATCTGGTGGAATGTAGATGATATCCAATGGCCAGTAGTGCTCGGATTTGCCATCTCTGCACCATCTGATTGGCTTCATCCAACGACCATCTTTTAAATTTATTCACACTCAATATAGGGGTATAGATATAGATATAGATGTAGATATAGAAATAGACTAGTGGCACATCATCTAAAGCCTTTCTACACGCTCATTTTTTGTACAAGTGTGCTCCACCGTGCACCCGCTCGTTTGTATATGGGAATGAGTACGTTGTGTGCACCTCTTCTCTTTTGCACACGTAGTCCGTGTGTGAGAGAGATACTAAGATATGGTGAGGGAATATGTGTCAATGCAATTTGTGTGAAGGAGATGCCTATATACATACATGTATGTGCATGGGGCCGGGGTGATATACGAGAAGGGAGGGGAGGGGTCAACCGCGCGAGATATCGATAGAGATAGATAGAGGGAAGAGCTCTACGATAGTACAAGCACTGGGATATGGGGGGTGGGGTGCTGGAAGATCGTGTGAGGGGCCAAGTGGAGGGAGACTATGAAGGAGTGCACAAGTGCGAGATCGATATTTAAAGAGAGGGGGTGAGAACGTGCGCGGTTGCGCAGTGGCGGAGCCATGAAAAATAAATGAGCTAGGGGGCCAAGCATTGCTAATCCTTTACGGGGAGGGCCAATTCATCAACTTAAACCATTTTACCAGCAATTGATCTACTGATCACATTCATATTAGCCTCAGTATATAGTGATGTTAGGGGGGCCAGGGCCCTTGCTGCCCCCTGTCTTCGCCACTATGCGCGCGTCTGAGAGATGAAGCGGAAGACATGGATGATGAGAGGGGCACGATGGATAGATAATGCGGGTGTATCAGCTATGTAATCCTATATAGAGAGGTATAGATTGATCGATGTGTACGTGGGAAAGAGGGTGAGACCTGACTAATATATAGATCGATCGGTTTGTGTGGTAAACTGGGAAAGACCTAGCTATATATATACACACATAGAGGAACATCGATCGTTACGCATGCATGTGAGAGATAAAGAATGCCCGAAGTGATGAAGATGGGGAGGTGTGTATGTGTGCATGCATGGGAGACCGACCTGAAGAAAAAGATTGCATGTGTGCAATGGATAATTCCGAGTGGTAGTGTGTGTGCATGCATGCACGACAGAAAGTTAGTGGTACAAATATAAAGAGAAGACGACTGTGTGGGTGTAAAAGACTAGGTGAGGTCATAATCAACGTAAAGTTGAATTCAAATATTTGAATAAGAGATCATGATGTTTGAAACCCATGCATGCATGAATATAACTGAGATATGCGTGGTGTGGTTTGGAAATGAGCATGCTATACTGCATACACATTGAACAAGGTCAGATGGATTTGAATTTGAGATACCGATGGCAGGCACCGTTTTGCCACATTGCATCCGTGCATGGACACACTATTCAAATTGGAGATGATGGGTGGCTTTCGCATCACATATCTATACCCCTATATAGTGTGCGAATAACTTTGAAAGATGGTTGTTGGATGAAGCCAATCCGATGGTGCAGAGATGGCAAATCCGAGCACTACTGGCTGTTGGATATCATCTATATTCCACCAGATTTTGCCACATGTACAATCTAGAAGACTCCATGGTTGAACTTAAGCATAATGCACAAACCTCAAAACACAAGCACTTCTCCTTTGTTCTAGAATCTTCCATATCATAACTGCCCAATTTTTTTCTAGATGAATTGCCATTATTTGTGTTTACTTTATGCTTTACAACACACAATTCCATGAATCTTAAAATATATTAGCTTTTTTTATAAAAACTAATTGATTTTGAATGAGATGAACTATAGGAATTAAACGAACATCTATATCATGCATATATGACTCAAAGCTTACATGCTATAATGTGATATTTATTCATAATTTGGTTGCCAAATCTCATGCGTGCAATGCACGTGTACCTTACTAATCTAAATGGTGTGTGTGTGTGTGTTGTGCGTGTTAAACACATTATACGTAGTATCATACATGGTTTAGATTCCGAACATCTAGCTAGAGCGTACATGTACTATATATGATTTGAATTCAACATAAAATGGATACATATATTTGAATTCGAGATTGTATGTACATGTAGTTCATATTTATATGGGAATTTACTACTCCTATATTCATGTCATGTGTTGTGAAGATAATATTTAGATGGTTGTATAACTAACCCGAGTACAATCCCATTCAAACATGGAAAATGTACTCAAATTTAGTCCATATGGTAGACAACACGAATTGTTTTTTTTTATTGTTGAGGGAAGTGCAAATTGATTTGGTATTGTACACGTTAAGTTTGTTGTCCCGATTTTTTTAGTTTTTTTGTTGTTGTATTTGAATGCATTTCTAGTAATATAGTAAAACGGGACATGGCTCTCTCTAGTGAGGTGCGAATTGTCTTTTTTTGTACACGTTAAGCTTGTTCTCCCGAAATTTCAAGTCGCGCCTTGTTATGCCAAAATTTCAAGCTAGCATCTCTGTCTATCGTGCTGCGAAACTCCCGCCTCTTCAACCCACGCCTTGTTACCCCGAAATTTTAAGATATCTCTTTGTCTCGTTGTGCTCCGAAAACTCCCTCCATCTCAACCCGCGCCTTGCTGATACGTCTCTGTCGTATCTACCTTTCCTAACGCTTTTCCTCTTGTTTTGGACTCTAATTTGCATGATTTGAATGAAACAAACTCGGACTGACGCTGTTTTCAGCAGAACTACCATGGTGTTGTTTTTGTGCAGAAATAAAAGTTTTCGGATTGGAGCGAAACTTCACGAGGATTTTTTATATAATAAAAGAGAATTTCTGGAGCCAAGAACCACAGGAGGGGGGCACTTGGGTGGGCACAACCCACCAGGGCGCCCCCCCCCTCCAGGCGCGCCCAAGTGGGTTGTCCCCACCTGGTGGCCCCGCAGACTCCAACCCTGATGCTATAAAAACATATTTTCGGAGAAAAAACCTAGGGAGAAAGAATTATCGCGTTTCACGAGACGGAGCCGCCGCCACCTCCTGTTCTTCATCGGGAGGCCAGATCTGGAGTCCATTTGGGGCTCCGGAGAGGGGGATCTTCGATCTTCGTCATCACCAACCCTTCTCCATCACCAATTCCATGATGCTCCCCACCGGGAGTGAGTAATTCCTTCGTAGGCTCACTGGTCGGTGAGGAGTTGGATGAGATTCATCATGTAATCGAGTTAGTTTTGTTAGGGCTTGATCCCTAGTATCCATTATGTTCTGAGATTGATGTTGCTATGACTTTGCCATGCTTAATGCTCAAATTATTTCCGTTCTCATTAAAGGGTGATGCTAAGGCTTGGTATAATACTCTTGCTCCTGGTTGTGTGCGTAGTCCCCAGGATATGATTTATTACTTCTCTGAAAAATATTTTCCTGCTCATAAGAAACAAGCTGCCTTACAGGAAATATTTAACTTTGCGCAAATTGAAGAAGAGAGTCTCTCACAAGCTTGGGGGAGGCTTCTCCAATTGCTTAATGCTTTGCCTGATCATCTTCTTAAGAAAAATGAAATACTTGATATCTTCTATAATGGACTAACCGATGCTTCTAGGGATTTCCTAGATAGTTGTGCTGGTTGTGTTTTCAGGGAGCGAACTGTTGAACAAGCTGAAGAATTATTGAATAACATATTGAAAAATTATGATGATTGGATCCTTCCTGAACCACCACTTAAACCTACTCCAAAGAAGAGGGGTATCTTATATCTCAGTCCTGAAGATATGCAAGAGGCAAAGAAATCTATGTTGGAAAAAGGTATTAAAGCAGAGGATGTTAAAAATTTACCACCTATCGAAGAAATACATGGGGTTGAAACACCACCACCACCTAAGGTGGTAGAGGTAAATTCTTTACTAAAGTTTGGTGAAGGTGATATTCCTTATAATAAACATCCTAGTCAATGCCTTTATGAGTTTGATAATTACATTAGAAAGCAAGATCACTTCAATGCAAATATTATGAAACAATTGAAATACAATTCTGATATGATTGCTCGCTTGAGTGACTTGTTATTTAGAATCTCAAATGATGTTAGAGGTGTAGGAAAGCATGCTTCTATGGTTCAAACTCAATTAGAACAAGTTGCTAAATCTCAAAGAGAGTTGCTTGATGAAATGAATAATAATATCAATGATCATGCTGTTAGAGTAATGCCTAGAGGAGGTAGAATGACTCAGGAACCACTTTATCTTGAGGGACACCCAAAAAGAATTGAACAAGACTCTCAAAGAGTTGACACTGATGTACCTAGTCCTTCTAAAAGAAAAAGAAGAAGAAAAATGATAGGACTTTGCATGCCTCTAGTGAACCTGAAGTTGGAAAACCTCCTGATAATGATAATGAAGTCTCTATCTCTGATGCTGAAACTCAATCTGGTAGTGAACACTCACCTTCTGATAATGAAAAAGACAATGATGAGGTCACGAAGACACTCAAATAAATAATAAAGAACCAGATAATGATGTTGAGATAGAACCAGCAGTTGATCTTGATAACCCACAACCCAAGAATAAAAGATATGATAAAAGAGACTTTGTTGCTAGAAAACATGGTAGGGAAAGAGAACCGTGGGTTCAAAAACCTATGCCCTTTCCACCTAAGTCAACCAAAAAGAAAGATGATAAAGAATTTGAACGCTTTGCTGAAATGCTGAGGCCAGTCTTTTTGCGTACTCGCTTGCCTGATATCTTAAAAATGCCTCCTTATGCAAAGTACATGAAAGACATCATCACCAATAAGAGAAAAATACCAGAAGCTGAAATCTCCACCATGCTTGCTAACTATACTTTTAAGGATGGAGTACCTAAAAAACTTAGAGATCCGGGAATACCAACTATACCTTGCTCCATCAAAAGAAATTATGTGAAAACTGCTTTATGTGATTTAGGAGTTGGTGTTAGTGTTATGCCTTTCTCTTTATATAAAAGACTTGATTTGAATAAACTCACGCCTACTGAAATATCTTTGCAAATGGCTGACAAATCAACTGCCATACCCATCGGTATTTGTGAAGATGTGCCCGTTGTTGTTGCTAATGTTACTATCTTAACTGACTTTGTTATACTTGAGATGCCCGAGGACGACAACATGTCGATTATCCTTGGTAGACCCTTCTTGAATACTACAGGGGCTGTTATTGATTGCAATAAAAACAAGGTCACTTTTCATATCAATGGTAATGAACATACGGTGCACTTTTCGAAGAAACAATTCCAAGTGAATGGTATTAATGTTATTGAAAAATCTCCTACAATCACTATTGGAAGTTTTCAACTACCTCTACTACCTACTGCCAAAAAGAAATATGAAATGCTTATTGTTGGGGACATCCATATCCCCATTGAGGTAACTTAGTGTTTTACGAAAGTTCTTCGGTTTCATGCTAATCAGAAGTGGTTGTTAATAAGACTTGATCAACCTTATTAATAAACCATTTTTGAGAGGTATGAAGTTGATGAATTCAGTGAGCACTACCTTCTGTCCCTACCTTTTGTTTTCTGTTTTTATTAGTTAAATAAAATAAAATGCCATGCCCTGCCTGTTTTTTGAGTTTTCCGTGCAATTAAAAAAAAGGCGCAAAAATAAAAGTTCTCAGAATGCTCTTAAAATTTAATATGATTTTTCTGAATATTTAAGAATATTTAGTGCAAATAACATCGGAGGGCCCACCTGGGCGCGCCAGCACCCCCAGGCGCACCCTGGTGGGTTGTGGTCCCCACATGGGCCCCCTCACTTATCCCTTCACTCCATATCATCACCTACCTCCAGAAAAAAATCACCATTGCTCTCTCTCTCTCTCTCTCTCTCTCTCTCTCTCGTGTTCTTGCTCTCAAACCCGCAGATTTCGATCTCTTTGCTCGAAGCTCCATTTCCGAAACTGTTTTGGGGGATTGTTGCTTGGTATGTGCCTCCTCCATTGGTCCAATTAGTTTTTGGTTTAGTGGTTTATATTTTGAATAATTAGTTGCTCTTTGTGTTGTTGTAGATGAGCTTGCATGTTGAATTCTTAGAGTTCTAAGTAGTTTGAATGCTTGATATAGCCTCTATGCATTCCTATGAGTTGTTGCTACCAATCTTGTAAAGTTTTGTTGAGAAAAAATTTGTGGACTAAAAATTTCAGAATTTTGCTCATAGGAAAAGATGAGTATCTTTAGGAAGTTTGCTTCCAAGAAGAACTCCAAGGGAGTTATTGGGGAATCGTTTGACAGTGATCTCCGCACCCGAAGAATGGCGGAGGTACGGCCGTGCGAGTGGCCGCATAACCCATTCATGGAGGGAGCCAGAATCCGTCAAGAGTTTGCACAATATGCTGCTAATGCCGGCCTCACCGACTTCATCGCAGCTGAATGTGAACAGTATCATCTCCTCACAAATTCCTTTGTTCAAAGTTTTCATTTCTTGAGTAGGAATAATCCTCCCGAGGTGCAGTTTAACTTATATGCTGAACCCTATCAGATACCACTTACTAAGTTTTGTGACATATGCATGATCCCTTCTGACGGGGATTTAGTAGAGCCTAGGCCCGCAGAGTTTGATGGTTTTACCGCACTCTGACTGTGGGGGATGAGAGAGGGGTATCGGCTATCACTGCCACTAGCTTACACTTTCCGGCTGTACATTATTTTGCTCTATTCATTGCGAAGTGTTTGCTTGCTAGAGAGAAGGTAGGTGCACTCAGTGCGCCTGACTTTGTTGTTTTACGTCGTGCACTTTACGGCGACGACACTTATAGCTTGGGAGCTATTGTGGCACGTCGCCTCCACATTAACAGATCCAAGGGTAAAATACATGGTGGCATTTATGCTACTCGCTTGGCGAGTCACTTTAACATTCAGATACACCAGCATGATTATCCTTTACCCAAGGTTTATTTAGATCGCTCGGCTATGGCACACCACCAATTTATTTATGGCGAGAACACTACTAGTGATTTTCCTTACAACCTTGTTTTTAGTGAGGACACTCGTGATATTACTCCGTTGCCTGCACCTGCTTTGTTTGATCCTATTGCCAGGGGCGGATATAGGATTATGCCTGAGGACATTGTCGCCTACCGGAACACCTGGCTGCGGCACAGGCGAAGCCTCGGGAGTGGGACCCTCAGGTACCAGCTCCCCAGCACTTCAACATAGGGCCCCATGGCTTCTTCGAGTGGTGATTACCAAGTTATGCCAGAAGCCTAAGCTTGGGGGAGTACGTATTTCCACCGACATTACATTCATGTGCACACATTTCATTCCAGTTGTCGGTGTCCACACTTTTTCATTGTATTATCC
This sequence comes from Thinopyrum elongatum, assembly GCA_011799875.1. Lineage (NCBI taxonomy): Eukaryota > Viridiplantae > Streptophyta > Magnoliopsida > Poales > Poaceae > Thinopyrum > Thinopyrum elongatum. The sequence goes on from CM022303.1 coordinate 239,681,426, forward strand.
ATGCTAGATTTATTTTCTCGCCTTCTTCTTGTGTGTTAAAAAAAACTTTGAGAAAATACAAAAATATTTCCTGCTTCTTTTTTATTTTTCTTTCTAGTATAATTAGCTGTAGTATTTAAAAAGAAAACCCAAAAAGATTTCCTTGTTCTTCTTTTGCTTGTTGGGAGCTTTCCCGTGTAAATAGTTTTTCTCGTTTTTGCTCTTCTCTTCTTTTTATTTTGCTTCCTTCAAGAAAAACCAAAAACTCCAAAAATATTTCAGTGTGTTCCTCTGAATTTCTTGTCTGTTATTTGAGTCTTACCGAGGAGAAGACCATGATGAAAATGTTGAGTGGCTCTCATATGCATTGTTGTTGATCTAACAGAGAGCCCATATTACTTTGTTTTCTTTTTCTTTTTGAATAAAATGTTTGTAGATTCCAGCTTAGTCCACGGCACTCTTGCACTATTATTATTTTCATATCGTTCGGTCGTGCAAGTGAAAGGCAATAATGACGATATTTGATGAACTGGCTGTGGCAGAGAGAAACGGGTATGAACTCAACTTGTTCTATTTTTGTAAATATGTTTAACCTAGTATCCATGATTCAGCTCATTATGATCAAACATGTTTGCAATGACCCTTAGAGATTATAGTTTCTCATGCCATGCTTAAGTAGCTAGGAGTGGATAATGATTTATCTTGGATGTCAACATTGCGTTAAAATAATTGTGATGTAGTATGATGATATGGTATCCTCCTCTGAATGTTGGAGTGGCTTGACTTGGCACATGTTCATGCATGTAGTTGAATCAAAACCAACATAGCCTTTATGATATTTATGTTCATGGTGTTCATATCCTACTCATGCTAGTATCCAATGTTACTTATGCATAATGCATGTTCATGACCGTTTTCGCTCTCTAGCTGGCCGCTTCTCAACCTAATTGCTAGCCTTCGCCTGTACTAAGTGGGAATTCTGCTTGTGCATCAAAACCCTAAAACCCAAGTTATTCCAGATGAGTCCACCATACCTACCTATATGCGGTATTACCCTGCCGTCCTAAGTAAATTTGCATGTGCCACCTCTAAAAACTTCAAATAAATATCCTTTTTTGTGTGCCTGGATTGTTCATAGAGCGACATGAGGTAGTCAGTATCTTCCATGCTAAGTGGGTTATTCTCATGATGAGTGTTTATTCACTCGTCCTTGCACGAGAGGGGCGGTAGTAGGTGTGACGACCCCGGCTTAATCGTGCACTAACCATACACGCAAATGCACACGATCAAGCCTAAGGACTCACTTGAAGATATCACAACACAACTCTAAAACATAAATAAAGTCATACAAGCTTTATATTACAAGCCAGGGGCCTCAAGGGCTCGAATACATAAGCTCGCGTACAAGCATCAGCGGAAGCATCAGATATCTGAGTACAGATATAAAAGAAAACACAGAATAAGCCCTTAAGAAGGTGGGGCAAAAGAAAACACTACGATCGAAAGGCGCAGGCCTCCTGCCTGGGACCCTCCGAACCTACTCCTGGTCGTCGGACGGCTCCTTGTAGTAGTACTCGCCGGGAGGGTAGTAGTAGCCATCGGCGGGGACAGCGGTCTCAGGGGCTCCATCATCTGGTTGCACCAAAAGGATATGGGGAGAAAAAGAAAGCAAAGCAAATATGAGTACACATCCGAAGTACTCAGCAAGCAAGGATCTACACTACATATGCAACATTTTCAAAGGGAGGCTGTGTATGTGGACCGGGCTGCAGAAATGCCAGAATAGAGGGGAAAGCCTAGTCCTATCGAAGACTAGCATCTTCATCATCTTCAGCGGTCTTGTAGCATTAGAAGAGTGCAGATTAGCATAATGTAAAGTTGTAGTAGTGTTATCAACCTCGCCCAGAGATCCTTTCTCGACTCCCTGCGAGAAAGCAATCCCAGAGCCATACTATCCAGTGATCATCTCAAGTGTCAGGTTCTAGTTGTACCGATCGGGATACAACTCCGAGTGTCCGTTACCGTAGGACAGGCTATCGATAGATTGTTTCTTCCCTGCAGGGGTGCACCAACTTACCCACCACGCTCGTTTAACTCCGGCCGGACACACTTTCCTGGGTCATGCCCGGCCTCGGCCAAACGATATGCCGCAACCCGACCAAATACTTAATAGAGAGGTCAGCACGCCAGACTAACCTATGCGCCCAGGGGTCTTGGGCCTTCGCCCTGGGGACTCCTGCGCGTTACGTGCACCGCCGGTGAGCAGACCTAGCAAGCCCTTAATACAAGTGCGGTTGCGTTCCCAGTCCAACCCAGTGTGTGCCGCTCCTTGCTGATGTCAATTAAGCTTTGACTGATGTATACGACGCAGAACGCCCATACTATGCCCGCGTGATGGTTAGTGCTATCAGGCCAGAGGCCCCTCGGATCAAATATCCAAACCGTTAGTGTGTTGGTAGTGCGGTAACGAGCAGAGACTCATGAAAGATGTGACCCCGTCGCCCCGTCTCGAGGACTTGCGGCAAGGGCTAAGAATGCCTGGCCACGCCTCGTATTCAACTCTCGAGCACCTTCCAGGTCAACCCGTCTCCACATCACTTCGCAATTATGCTCGCGCGGGTACCCCTCAGGGCCGACCCGTCTTTAGTAACAATGTTCAGTGTAAAGTCATAGTAACCATAGTAACCGTGTGTCTAACACCAAGGGGCACCCTGAGGAATCACCCTCGATGGAATTCCACCTGATGTTATCGTCAAGGTGAACGAAGTAGGAATCACCCTCGAGGTCCACACTTGAGAAGTTGCACGACGACGTCGTTATCGGGGGTGGTGTAGGAGGAATCACCTTCGCTGACCATGACCGATTAAATAACCTACAAGGTTATCATCAGAAGTGCTGACGAGGTATCACCCTCGACACTCGATAGTAACCCAGTAGTGTCGAGCAACTAAGGGGGAAGTGATGTGCGGTGCCGGGGCCTGGTCTTCGATCCCGTTGATCGGGTCTTCTGATAATCCAACCTATACTAAACAGTTTAGGATAGGTAGGTAGGTAACAATAGCAGGTTACAATAAACAGGCTATGCAGCAGAAATAGGATAACAGTAGCAGTAGTAACTTCTAATGCAAGCATAAGAGAGAGAAGAATAGGCGATATCGGTATGCCCAAAAGGGGGTGCTTGCCTGGAAGCTCTGCGGCAAGGGTCTGGTTGTCAGGGGCGTAGTCGTACTCCGGAGCTGCGTCGGCCTCGGGGACTACATCGGTGTCGGGGTCTAACGAGAGAGAAGAGGGGGAGGAAACAAATAAATACACAACAATAATGCAACACAGAGCATGCTATGCCTAGGATGCAGTGCAGGGTTGCCTAAAAATATGTCTAAGTCATTTTAGGTTTAAAGTTGGATTTATTATCCGGTATATATGCACTATTCATATACCAGAATCAGGCTAAAAGTTACGGGTTCACCTCCGTAGAGGGTTCCGACATGAAAACAGACGACACTATCAGATTCGCCTCGTCGTTCTGAGCAACTTTCATGTAGAAAGTTTTTCGATCTGAGCTACGGATTATTTTCTATGATTTTCTAAAGATTTTAGTATTTTCTGGAATTTCTGGAATTAATACTAATTCAGAAATAAAGGTTAAATTGCTACGTGCACACACAAAGTGTACACAGCAAAGCAGCACAGAGGCTGACAGTGGCCCCCAGCTGACTGCCCAGTCAGCAGTCAACTAAGACCATTGACTGGTCAAAGGAGCCCAGGGGTCCCACATGTCATAGACTGGGCCCTGCCCAGTCAGCATATTGACTAGTCAACTAGGTCCAGTGGGACCCAGTTGACAGTGACTGTTTAATTTAAACGTATTTTATTTAATCTAACCAGATAATTAGTGAGGTGGGGCCCGGTTGTCAATGACCCAGTTAGTTAATAGGTTAGTTAAGTTAAACCTAATGCTACAGTACCAGGGCCCACGTGTCATTGGGGTTAGAGGGAGATTAGGCCCTAATGGCCTGGCAGGTGGGTCCCGCCGACGTTTTAAACGCCGGCGCATCTCCGGCGAGCGACAGAGAAGCGGCGTCGTCCGGAATCGGCGTACACGCGACCAAATGGTCGCCCGTGACCACCCAGACGACGAGCGCGATGAGGCGCATCCAATGGAGCCATCCACGCGAGCTGGGGAGGTCGGAATCGGCGCCGTCGACGAGCCGTAGCGGAGGCCGAATTAGGAGCTCGTCAGGTTCGACATTTGGGCACGGATGCGAGTGATGTAAAGGTGTTGGCGGCATCGCGGTGAGGCACTGAGCGCGTTGCCATGCTTGTCGGGCTTTGAAACGGGCGGCAGCGGCAGTGTCGAGCACAGCAGCAGCGGCGGAACGACGGCAGCAATGGTAGCAGCAGCAATGAGCGGCAAATCGAGGAGCAAAGGGGGGGAAAGAAAGCGGAGCTCACCAAGGAGCGCACGACAGCTCGGTGGAAGTTTAGGAGCTGCAGGGGAGTAGATCGAAGACGAGGAACGGCGGCGTCCCGAGGTTGAAGACGATGCCGACCCGGCGTTGTGACAATGTTGAGCTTGAACGGGTCGATGTAGATGACGTAGGCGAGGACAAGGATGCTCCTGGACCTGGCTAGGCGGCGCGGGGTAGCTTCTGGCCGCGCAAACGGCGGCGGGGCGACGACGGTGGTTTCGGGCGGGGGTGGATCTGAGCGAGAGGGACGAGGGGGAGGAGAATGGGCGAGGTGGAGGGGAAGTAGTGAGGGCGGCGTCCAGGGGTGAGGGATAGGGCTCGGCCTTATCCCTCCAGCCACCTGCCTCGTTGCGGTGGCGAGCAGCGATCGGAGGAGGCGCGCTCGGCCACCGGAACGGCGACACGGCGACGGGAGGTGAGAGAAAAGGTGAGGTGGGCTGGGCCATGCGCTACTGTGCACTAGAGCCCAACGCCACAGTAGCGTAGGCCTTTTCTTATTTTAATTTTCTATTTTCTGGTTTTATTTCTGTTTAGTAAAATGTTTGGCTACAATTTGGCTTTTGAAAAATAGGTGATTGGTCAAATCAAATACTAGGCAATATCTAGTATTGCCAGAAATTGGTTGGGTAATTTTTGAATTCATTTGGTTTTTAGTTAAATCATTTGGTAATTAAAAAGGCTGTATTAGTACTGTTTTAAGAGGTTAGACTCATCTAGGGGTTTTAGGTGATGTTGTTTTTCTCAACATAAATAGTTATGGGTTATTTTCTAATTAATGAACATTTTAGTTTCTGATTTGAACAACTTTTATTTTTCACTTTAAATTTGAATTGCAATTTGCATTGGAATTTGAAATGAGATATGATGCAATGATGATCAAACATAGTTAATCATGGTGACTTGGCATGATCAGAGGGTGATCACTGTGGTGTGATGCTGGGGATGTTACAATAGGGATTCCCAATCCCAAATTCAAAGTGCAAATAATTAAACAAAACTCCCCCAGGACTGTTGTTGGTATGGACGGCACCCGTTGTTTTGGACAAGCCGTGGAGTGTGATTATTGGTGGAGGGGGAGTAAACCTTTACTTTTATCGCTTGGGAACTACCACTAATGTGTTTAACATGGAAGATACCGATAACTAATGGTCGCGAAGTAAACAAGAAGGGTGCATTTCTCAAAATTTCATTTACCTCTGTTTTAAAACTTGAGCTCCGGCACCTCTGCAAATCACTGCTTCCCTCTGCGAAGGGACTATCTCTTTACTTTTATGTTGTGTCATCACCTTCTCAAATAAGCACCAGAACCTGAGAGCACTATTGTCATCCTCATGCATTGTGTGTAGCTAATGTTGGGTGCATCATGACTGGATCTTTTCTACCATGAATTACAATGTTTAGTCGCTGCTCGGACTTTGGAGGTGCTCTGCATTTATGTTTTGCGGTCTCAGAAAGGGCTAGCGGGATACCACTATTGTCATATTATATCATGGTTGCTTTGACAAAGTGTTGTTGTTTGAGATATTTTATTATTGCTAGTTAGTTGATTATGCCATTGATATGAGTTAATATAATTTTTAAGAGTTATGGTCGACATGGTTAGTTATAAATTTTGCTGAAAACCTGGGTGCTACTTAAGCTTATTTATGTAAACAAGAGCAAAAGAGTTCGTAAAAGTTTTTCTTTTTCACTTTCAGTTTATCAACTGAATTGCTTGAGGACAAGCAAAGGTTTAAGCTTGGGGGAGTTGATACGTCTTCGTCGTATCTACTTTTCCTAACGCTTTTCCTCTTGTTTTGGACTATAATTTGCATGATTTGAATGAAACTAACCCGGACTGACGCTGTTTTCAGCAGAACTACCATGGTGTTGTTTTTGTGCAGAAATAAAAGTTCTCGGATTGGAACGAAACTTCGCGAGGATTTTTTTATATAATAAAAGAGAATTTCTGGAGCCAAGAACCACAGAAGGGGGGCACCTGGGTGGGCACAACCCACCAGGGCGCGCCCCCTCCAGGCGCCCCCAGGTGGGTTGTCCCCACCTGGTGGCTCCGCAGACTCCAACCCTGATGCTATAAAGTCATATTTTCGGAGAAAAAAATCAGGGAGAAAGAATTATCATGTTTCACGAGATGAAGCCGCTGCCACCTCCTGTTCTTCATCGGGAGGCCAGATCTGGAATCCGTTTGGGGCTCCGGAGAGGGGGATCTTCGATCTTCGTCATCACCAACCCTTCTCAATCGCCAATTCCGTGATGCTCCCCACCGGGAGTGAGTAATTCCTTCGTAGGCTCGCTGGTCAGCGAGGAGTTGGATGAGATTCATCATGTAATCGAGTTAGTTTTGTTAGGGCTTGATCCCTAGTATCCATTATGTTCTGATATTGATGTTGCTATGACTTTGCCATGCTTAATGCTTGTCACTTTGGGCCCGGGTGCCATGATTTCAGATCTGAACCGTTTATGTTATCACCATTATATCTATGTTCTAGATCTGATCTTGCAAGTTATAGTCACCTACTACATTTTATGATCCGGCAACCCCGGAGTGACAATAGTCGGGACACTTCCCGGTGATGACCGTAGTTTGAGGAGTTCATGTATTCACTATGTGTTAATGCTTTGTTTCGGTTCTCTATTAAAAGGAGGCCTTAATATCCCTTAGTTTTCAATAGGACCCCGCTGCCACGGGAGGGTAGGACAAAAGATGTCATGCAAGTTCTTTCCATAAGCACGTATGACTATTTACGGAATACATGCCTACATTATATTTATGAACTGGAGCTAGTGCCGTATCGCCCTAGGTTATGACTGTTATATGATGAATATCATCCAACGAATTCACCGATCCAATGCCTACAAATTTCTCTCATATTATTCTTGCTAAGTTACCACTGCTATTGTTACTCTTGCACTTGCTACAAAATCATTGCTATTACTGTTACTGTTACTATTGCTGTTGCTACTACTATCAAAACTACCATACTACTTTGCTACTGATCACTTTGCTACAGATAATTAATCTCCAGGTGTGGTTGAATTGACAACTCAGCTGCTAATACTTGCAAATATTCTTTGGCTCCCCTTGTGTCGAATCAATAAATTTGGGTTGAATACTCTACCCTCGAAAACTGTTGCGATCCCCTATACTTGTGGGTTATCACTTGCTATCCCAAAATTACAATGCGCGCGAAAACTCCCACCTCCTGCGAAATCACGACACGCGAAATGCCCGTGATTGCCCTGAACCGAAAGAACCGCCTAGCTCAAACCGGTGGGGGTACTTTCATTACTTACCCCACATTTCGGACAAGCGCGTCCCTAAGCCATGGTTCCCCCCTCCCATCCCCTCCGCCCCCCCATTCGTAGAATGGGGCCGCGAAAACACGCAAAGCCCCACACCCTCCTCCGTCCGCCCACCCAGCCGGAGCCTCTTCCCTGACGATGTCGTCCACAGCAACACCTCGACGTCCCTCATCCACCGCACCGGATGAGGATCCGTCGTTGATCTCGTCGTCCCGCCGGTTCAGCCACCCTGTCCTCCGCCTCCAAGGAGCTGCCCCGATGTTCCCCTCGTCTTTCGCACCACCTCCATTCCCACACCGCCATCTTCACCTGCACCACCGGAAGAGCATCATCATCACCGGTTCCTCGGATGAAGCTGATGCCTAATCGGCGCCACCAGAGAGGTTCTACACTAATCGCTGCATTTTCTTCTTGATTCAATCTCACGGTGCTGCCGGCGCTCGGTCCTGAGCCGACATGGCGTGGCTCCATCTACGGCGGCATCGCTGGCCACTTCCTCCATGGCGTCGCTCCCTCGGCGGCCACGTCCACATCAGTAGGAGCTGCTGCTGCATTGGCTCTCGCTCGCGCTACTGCTCTGCTCTTGCTCTCAGTCCCCTGCCTGGTCTGCTCTTGCTCTTGCTGCTGCTCTCGCTCTTGCTCTTGCTTGCGCTGCTACTCTACTCTTGCTCGCGCTATTGCTGCACGAGCAGCAGATCCTGCTCTCGCTCGAGCCCCTGCAACTGCTACCCGAGATGCTGCTACACGACCAGCTGCCCCGGCTCTCGCATGTGCTACTGCTCCGGGCGCTGCTGCTGCTACTGCTTTTTTGCTACTAGTGCGTTCAGTTTCAACAGCAAAATTCAGTTTCGACAGTAAAATTCAGTTTTGACAGTTAAATTCAGTTTCGATAGTTAAGTTCAGAGATGAGCGGCTGATGTATTTTACATCTAGCACTTTGTGGTTATGTATTTTACATCATCTATTGGAGATGCTATTAGAATTCCACTCAGGTTAACGTTGTCTCTCTTGTCCTGCTTCAGCCTCGCCGTCGTACAACTCACCGGAGCTGCTCCAACGACGAAACCCTCCATCACAGCGGAGCAGTACCCCCGGCTCCATCTCCAGATGCGTAAGATCTTCTTCCCCTCCTTCGACAGCCAAATCAGCCAGAGCATCCTCACCGACCAACCCAATCATGCTGAGATCGACATGGCTTCGCCAAAGAGGTTGTACACTTGTTGCATCGCATTTTTACTCTACATGTTATATATATTATCCACTGAGCACATGTAGTAACGTGAAATACGATTAGTTTCTCCTACTATATGACAAGCAGTGAGGTACCAGGCAACTTAGCTATCCGTGATGGACTCTCTTGAACGCCATCATTATTTATTTTTGCGTGTTTGAGCTGTGCATTTATAGATGGGCCTGGGAATTGAGCTAGTAGGGCAGTGGCCTGGGTCCAAAGTAGTAGAAGTAGCACAAAAACATTTTTTGAGTGTAGGCTTTTCCCTGTTCAAGATTGCTTACTAGAATCACCAGTGCATGAAAGGAAAAGTGAAGGAAAAACATAGGATTTGGAAAGTTTCCTATGGTACTACTATTCATGCATTTGGTACAAAGGAATGGAGGAAAGGAAAACTATAGGATTTGTTCCTTTAGTGTTTCCTTGAAAGAAAAACCGTAGGAATTTTAATATCCACTTGTCCTCCTTTTCAAATTCCTATTCATGAAGCGCAAGACTAAGAGATAGTAGCATAATAGCATTATAACCGTACATTTTCTTGTGGTTTGACTTAATCTCACCATGTTTCTTTGCATCCTGTGATCTTCCAATTCTTGTGAACCAAGCACCCAGATTGGCAGAAATCCTGTGTTTTTAAATTCTCTGTTTTGCACATGCTTTCCTATCCTATTCCTGTGTATTTCCTATCCCTGCATTGTTAGAATCCTCTAATTCAAACAAGCCCTTACAGAATTACTTCTGTTACAGATATGTGTCAAAGAAAACATTGTGTGGTTTGTCCCGCTCCTGCTGCGCTATGGTCCACCCCAGCTCAGCTGCTCCAACGATGAACAGGTTCACCACAGTAGGGATCCACCCTCCAGACTGTCTTTCGCTGCCTCAGATCTTCTTCCCCGCCGCCGGCAGCCACAACAACTGCATTACCATCATCAGCTGAGCAGATGACCTTGAGGACTGCACGGGTCCGCAAGAGAGGTCGCACTCTTTCGTGCCTGCTTTCGTTATGCATCGCTTAATATGATGACATGCTACTTTATCGTCCTGTTCACCGATTAGACTCCGAGTCAGGTCCAAACTAATGCTCAAACTTGAGTTTTTAAATGGTTGTGGGGTACATATTGGGTCAACAATCAATACTATCTGTCTACTATCTGGTTAATCTCGGGTGTCTACTATGAGTTTCATGTTGGGTGGAAACAAACATTAAAGGAGCCATTATCTGTATTTTTTAACTGAAGCTATTATCTACCTGCTATCATTGGTTTTGGGTCTATCCACAGTTTGCTACCATCACTCTGGATTTGTGCATGCACTCCTTACATAATCTCACTATGTTTTATTCCTATGCATTTCAGTTATTGTACACAATGGTACTAAACATGTAGAGCAAAAGAGACGAGCCTTACGTGGCAACAAAATTTCATGCAGACGTCGCTCCATGGTGGGCTCAAAAGCAACCCCCCCATTCCAGACTGTAATCAAGAGGAAGATAACTATTCAGAGGGGGATTCAGAGGTAGCAGACCACTCCTATTTACCCCCTGAGGTCTTTTGCTCTAACTTGGCATGCTGATATTGGTCATATCATGCATATGGTGCCTTGCATTGCTTACTTTATACATAAAATATGTCATCTGCTTAGTTTAGACATGCATTGTGTGAATGCCATCTGTTTAGTTTCTATATCATATATGTGAATCATGCAATGCCATCTTGTTTAGCCAGGCATCATATATGTGAATTTTGCAATGCCATCCTGGTTAGCCAGTCATCTTATATGTGAATTATATCATGCCATCCTTTTTTTATTACGTATTAAATTTGTCAACAATTTTAGTACATTCAATTACTCTTCCTGTGCATCAGCCATTCGACACGGTCATGGAAAAATCTGGAGTGAAAACAAGGTCTTCAGAGCAGACAATGCTATCTGACGAAGCGCATGCCTTGCTGGTTATAGATAGCTCCTCAAAGGAGGATTCAGAGACAGATGACCAGTTGTATTTCCCCCCCGAGGTGCATGCTCTAACTTGGCAGGGTTATATTGCTCATATCGTGCATATGGTGTCTTGCATTGGCATGTCATTTGCTTAGTTTAGACATGCTTTGTGTGAATGCCACCTGTTTAGTGTCTAATTACCATATATGTGAATTTTGCAATGCCATCTTATTGCAAGACATTATATATGTGAATTATGCAATGCTATCTTGTTGCAAGGCATTATGTATGTGAATTATGCAATGCCATGCTGTTTAGGCAAGCGTCATATATGTGAATTATATCATGCCATCCTTTTTTTGTATTACTCATTCCATTTGTCGACAATGTTTGTATATTCAACTGCTCTTCCTATGCATCAGCCATTTGAATTGGCGATGGAGAAATCTGGAGTGAAAACAAGGTCTTCAGAGCAGACAATGCTACCCGCTGAAGCATATATCTTGCTGGTTACAGATAGCTCCTCCGAGGAGGATTCAAAGGCAGATGACCAGTCCTATTTTCCCCCTGAGGTGTATGCTCAAACTTGGCAGGGTTATATTACTCATATCATGCATATGTTATCTTGCAATGCTTAGTTTTTACATCATATACACAATATTGAATGCCATCTCCTTAGTTGACACATCATATATGTGATTGCCCTCTGCTCACTTGCTTAGTATATAAATGATATATTTGAATTATATCATGCCATGATGTTTACATAGACAACATGTATCTGAATTATGGCATGCCAACCCATTTTCTAAAGACATAATATAGTTATATCATCTCATCCTGTTTACATAGTCATCATATTTTGAATTATGTCATTCTATCCGTGAATTATATCATGCCATCATGTTTCCATCAACGGCATGTTTGTGAATTATGGCATGCCAACTACTTTAATAGACACATCGTATAGTTATATCATGTCATCCTGTTTACATAGTCATCATATTTTGAAGTATGTCATTCTATCCAGTTTAGTTAGCCATCATATATGTGAAATTGTGTCATGCTATCCTGTTTAATTAGCCATCATATATGTGAAATTATGTCATGCTATCATGTTTGGTTAGACAACATAAATGTGAATTATTTCATGCCCTGTTTTCTTCCCTACTATCCATTGCACCTGTCTATCTTACAATGTCTGTACATTCAATTACTTTTCTTGTTTATCAGCCATTTGAATTGGAGGGGGTGATGGCAGTATCTATGGGAGTAAAAACACGGTCTTCAGAAAAGATCGTGCTACCCGTCGATGCAGATAGAACAGTTGTACTTGCCCAAGAACCAGCCCCACCACACATAACCCAGACTCACGCAGATTGTACCCCTACCCAGTTGGACAGGGAACCAGCTACACCCCTTCTAACCCCAACCCCAGCAAATAGTAACCCAGTTCCAGTTGACACAGCACCGTCTCCACCACAGAGCACCCAAACACGAGTAGTTAGTAAGGCAACTGCAGTGCCCAAAGCACGAGGACCACCACTCCGAACCCCAAGTCAACGCTTAAAGCAGAAGAAGAATTGTTCTCAGGTCAGGTTCCGTAGCTATGGTTCATACTCCTTTGCTCTTGCATCGCTGTATTTACTTATACCAACTAATTTTAAATTTGAAGGATGCAATTGAAACTCCAATGGCGCAACAGGTATGTTTTAAACCTGTTTGTTTAACGTGTTTGCTGTTGTAACTTGCTCTATGTTGATTTCGGTTTCAATTGAATAAACAGTTATGTTCTCATGCCATGCACATTACAAGTGTTGTTATTGCTGTGTAGTTTCCCACACTTATATTCTGTCTATGCTGCTTTGTCTTAAACATATATGATTTTAACTGTCTCTATCTTCATTTGGCAACATAAACTTGAATGATATAGACCATACAGTGACCATACTACATAGATATATGTTTGTTTCATGCTGTTATCCTGTCCACCTTACTACTGAACTGGTTTACCAAAATGAGCTTCATATACAACATGGTAAACCTGTGATCTGTCTGCTTGTTTCTCTTTTAGAATGCGGACAAAATATTGGAGAAGAGTACCCCGTTATGCAATGGTAAAGGAAGTAATGCAGATAAGGTTCAAGATAGTGAGACATCCCTGTTGGTCTCCAAGAAAGCTGATAAAAACTATATTGAAGACACTGAGACAACCCCAAAGTCCTGTCTTGATGTAGTGTTCGAGTTACTAGCGACTACTGCTGGCACCAGCTCTTCGAACTCGCTGCCTGGATCAGTTCGGCTTCTTGAGTCTCAACTTCAGGTTGAAAGGCATCGATCAGATGTGCTGTGACAGGAAGCTGAAGGACTGAGGAAGTCCCTGCAGAATTCAGATGCATACTTTCTGGTGCAATAACAACCGCTGGAGGATTTAAGCGCCAAACAACAGAAAGTTATTAAGCTTGCTAAGCGTCTTGCCAGCATGGTGGATACCCAGGATATTGTTTCTTGAGCTCTTGTGAAGTGGTTTCAGTGCTGGACTTGTTTTGCTGCGGCGTTTATTTGCACTGGTCACCAACTTTGACAACCAGTGTATGTAATATGCTGCTTTGTTCCCCATATTTGCACTGGTGGTGAACTTTGATGCCCAGTGTATGTAATATGTGTAATAGCCGTGATAGCCTAGCATAAGTTGCTTGCTTATTTATTTCCTTCTTGTCTTGTTTATTTGTTTGCTTGTAGTCAGTGCAGTTCTTTTTCCGCGGTTTGCTAGTGGCCGCAATAACCTATTTTTTAAAACTAGGCCACAATAACCATGGGATACATATTTACTGTAGTGACCATGGGCCTCCTACGGGCCGTAGAAACAATGGCCTTCTACAGGCTGTAGCATCAATGGGCCTTCTACGGGCCGTATGATCGACTGGCCAAACATGGGCCAATAACGGACCGCATTATGGGCCGTAAACGGGCTAGAGTTGGAATCGTCCGTTCATGGGCCGACCATAACGGGCCGTCGTTAATCGGTCGTATTTGATGACGCTATGAAAATGGCCCAACGGATTAACGGGCCACAAACAGGCCGACTTTAACCACGGGCTGAATTTGGCCCACAACCGGAACAGGCCAGTAACGGACCGTAAGTAATCGAATGCTGCAAATTAGCCCAAGAATAAATGGGCCCTGAGAAGGCCAAAAGATAACACGGGCTGGAAACGACCCAATGGAATAATGGGCCGTTAATGGGTATAAAGCGATACACTGTTCATTACGGGCCAGTTTCACCACGGGCCGTTAATGGGCCAAGAGTTACAAAGGGCCTCATATGGGCCGAAAGACGTCATGGGCCATACATGGGCCAGAAGTTACAATGGGCTGGAATCATATTGGACAGCCCAGATGACGCTACTAGGCCTAATTCGGATAGGCCGTAACGGGCCGTGAGTTAGCGGGCTGTAAATGGGCTATATGCGAACATGCCATTAACAGGCTTTCCGTGGGCTGGCCCGCTACCTTTTGACCAAGTCAAATGTCCGGCCTTTTCACTGGAATGGTCCTCTGTTGGGCCGTGCCACGTGTCGACGTATCATAGGCGCCTCCGGTCCAATGAGTGGACGACATCTGTCCCAACGGTGAGCCGACACGTGGTTCCTCTGGCCATTGAGAATTTTACACGTGGAAAATCCCCATTGGTCCGGGCTGTTAACGGGTTATCGGATTCAAACCGGAACCCGATAGCTTAACGGTGACCCGTTACGGTGGATGCCACGTGTCAGTTACCCTTGACGAAAGCACTTCCATGACGCGCCATTTATCGTCATGGAAGTGGACACTTCCGTGATGATAATTTTAGTATTGTCATGGAACACTTCTACGACAGCACAGATATGACTATCTTGATTTTGTCATAAAATCGTCATGGATGTACATGCATGACAAAAAACATGACCTACTGTGACAAACACGTATCATCACGGAAGTGGTTTTTTTTTGTAGTGCATATCCAAACCCGTTAGTGTCTTGGGAGCGCGCGGAGACGATCGATGATCCATGATATGTGGTCCCATCACCCCGTCTTACGGACTTACGACAAGGGCTAAGAATGCCCGGCCGTGCCGCGTAGTTATCTCGCGGGTACCTGATGTCTACTACGCAACCTTCTTCTTGTAGACTCGTGTTGGGCCTCCAAGCGCAGAGTTTTGTAGGACAGTAGCAATTTCCCCTCAAGTGGATGACCTAAGGTTTATCAATCCGTGGGAGGCGTAGGATGAAGATGGTCTCTCTCAAACAACCCTGCAACCAAATAATAAAGAGTCTCTTGTGTCCCCAACACACCCAATACAATGGTAAATTGTATAGGTGCACTAGTTCGGCGAAGAGATGGTGATACAAGTGTAATATGGATAGTAGATATATGTTTTTGTAATCTGAAAATATAAAAACAGCAAGGTAACTAGTAACAAAAGTGAGTAAAAACGGTATTGCAATGCTTGAAAGCAAGGCCTAGGGTTCATACTTTCACTAGTGCAAAGCCTCTCAACAATGATAACATAATTAAATCATATGGCAATCCCTCAATGTGCAACAAAGAATCACTCCAAAGTTTTTATCGGAGAATGTAGGACAAAAACATGCATCAACCCCTCTGCATAGATTACCCCAATGTCACCTCGAACAATCCGTGAGTTGAGTGCCAAAACATACATCAAGTGAATCAATAGAACATCCCATTGTCACCACAGATATCCCATCGCAAGACATACATCAAGTGTTCTCAAATCCAATACTCAATCCAACATAACGAAACCTCAAAGAGCAAGACTCAATTCATCACAAGAAGGTAGAGAGGGAAGAACACCATAAGATCCAAATATATTACCAAAGCTCGCGGTACATCAAGATCGTGCCAAATCAAGAACACGAGAGAGGGAGATCAAACACATAGCTACTAGTACATACCCTCAGCCCCAAGGGTGAACTACTCCCTCCTCATCATGGTGGCCCCC
This sequence comes from Thinopyrum elongatum, assembly GCA_011799875.1. Taxonomy (NCBI): domain Eukaryota; kingdom Viridiplantae; phylum Streptophyta; class Magnoliopsida; order Poales; family Poaceae; genus Thinopyrum; species Thinopyrum elongatum. The sequence goes on from CM022303.1 coordinate 239,697,352, forward strand.
AGGATGATGAAGATGGCCTCTGGTGATGATTTCCCCCTCCAGCAGGGTGCCGGAACGGGGTCCCGATTGGTTTTTCATGTCTACAGAGGCTTGCGGTGGCGGAACTTCTCATCTAGGATTCTTTTCGGGGGTTTTGGTATTTATAGGAATTTTTGGCATCGGTCTCATGTCAAGGGAGTGCCCGAGGGGCCCACAAGCTCAGGGGGGCGCCCTAAGGGGGTGGGCGCGCCCCCCAGGCTTCTGGCCTCCTCGTCCACTTCCTGGCCCAGCTCCGGTACTTCGGGGGTCTCTTTTGGTCCATAAAAAATCATCGTAAATTTTCAGCCCATTCTGAGAACTTTTATTTCTGCACAAAAAACGACACCACGGTAGTTCTGCTGAAAACAGCGTCAGTCCGGGTTAGTTCTAATAAAATCATACCAAAACCATATAAAATTGTTGTAAACATGGCATGAATACTTCATAAATTATAGATACGTTGGAGATGTATCAGCATCCCCAAGCTTAATTCCTGCTCGTCCTCGAGTAGGTAAATGATAAAAGAAATAATTTATGAAGTGTGAATGCTAGCAAGTGCACAAGTTTTATCAATGATAATTCCAATCACTTTTTCTAGCATTATTATATGTCATAAACACTAGCTCATCTCATAAAACTTCTCATGATCAAGTAACAAGCTATTCACATGTTAAAGCATAGACCATAAACTTTCTTGAAAACTAACAAACTATGTTCTCAGTCATCAAACAATTGCAATTCATCTTATTTTCAGGAAGAGTCTATGTAAGAGCTTTGGTTTAGCAAATTCCACATACTCAACTATCATATAGTCTTCCATGATTGCTGACACTCAAAGCATATTTTTAGAACAAATAGCATCCATCGAACACAGAGAAAGATAGGGGCTTAATGTTTCGCCACCCAACTTATTTATCATATAGATAATTGTCAACAATAATAATTCATGATCAAATATATTTGAATGGCCATATATGCTTGGATCTTTCCCCACCACATGATACTTGCCAACTAGAGAATAATTGGGGTTGAAATGAGAAGGAATACTACTGACTCTTGCATAAAAGTAAAAGATAGGCGCTTCACAGAGGGAAGCAGGGATTTGCAGAGGTGCTAGAGCTCGAAGCTTTTAAAACAGAGATGAATATAATTTTGGGAGGTATGCTTTCATTGTCAACGTAACGACCGAGAGTTCCCAATATCTTCCATGCTAGACACATTATAGGCGGTTCCCAAATAGAAAGGTAAAGTTTTTACTCCCCCTCCACCAATAAACACAAGCCATGGCGAGCCGAATCCTCGGGTGCCCTCCATACCAACAACGATCCGGGGGAGTTTTGTTTCATTATTATATTTTGATTTTGATTTTGATCATAGGACTGGGCATCCCATTACCAGCCACTTTCTCGTGAATGACAAGCGAATAAACACTCATCATGAGAATAACCCACCTAGCATGGAAGACACTGAGCGCCCCCTGTCGCTTCATGAGCGATTTGGGCATACAAAACAGATTATTATTTGAAGATTTAGAGTTTGGCACATGCAAATTTACTTGGAATGGCAGGTAAATACCGCATGTAGGTAGGTATGGTGGACTCATATGGAATAACTTTGGGTTTAAGGAGGTGGATGCACAAGCAGTATTCCCGCTTAGTACAGGTGAAGGCTAGCAAAAGATCCTAAGCAAGCACCACATGTTGGAGGATCCATAACAATATAACTTCTATACAAATATACCCAAACATAACTCATTATGTTGTCTTCCTTGTCCAACTTCAACTAATTTTCTCAAGTTTGAAAATAATTAATGGGGCTCACAATCATAGAAGATGTCCAAGATAGTGTATTTATATGTGGAACCTCTCTTCCTTCAATATTCTTTCATGAATTGTTCAAGTGACCAATGTTGTGTTTGCTAACTTTCAATAAATTTTACCACCTATACTTCTTAGATGTGAAATCATTACTCCCCATGGGATAAGCATATGAAACATATATAATTTCATATTTATGATAATCAATTCATTCAACCATTTACTCATAGGATATAAGTGAAGCACGAGAGTAAATGACAAACTACTCCAAAAAGATATAAGTGAAGATCAATGAGTAGTAAAATAATTAAGAAGCTATTTGAAGACTCTCTCTCATAAAAAAATTAGATCTTAAGTATTTTATTCAAACAGCAAGCAAAAAAAATGACATTCCAAGGATAGCACATATCATGTGAAGAAGCAAAAACTTAGGCTCAACCAAAACTGATCGATCATTGTTGAAGAAAAAAGGTGGGATGCCAACCGGGGCATCCCCAAGCTTAGATGCTTGAGACTTCTTGAAATATTAACTAGGGATGCCTTGGGCATCCCCAAGCTTGAGCTTTTGTGTCTCCTTAATTCCTTTTATATCACAGTTTTCCTAAATCTTAAAAACTTCATCGACACAAAACTCAACAAGAACTCGTGAGATAAGTTAGTATAAATCAATGAAAAAACCTTGTCATTCTCTACTGTAGTAAATCACTAAAATTGTTATTTAACATTGCATACTAAATGCCTCTGCATATTTAATACTCCTATCCTCAAATAGAATCATTAAACAAGCAAACATAACAACAATCTCTCAAAACAGGACAGTCTGTAAAGAGTGCAATTATACTCATACTTCCCTAACTCCAAAAATTCTGAAAATTTACCAAACTATAGAAAATTTGTTGTAGCAAATTATGTAAAAAAATTAAGATTTTATCATGTTCTGACTATTCACAAATATTCAAAACATAACAACAAGCTTTCTGTTTTCAAACAGCAACATATAGACTTGCAAAATAAGCATGATAAAGGCTATACTTGACATTTTTATTGAAATAAAAGATGAAAAACATTACTCTAAATGACAGCAAGCAAATCCTAATAAAATAAAATGACGCTCCAAGCAAAACTCATATCATGTGATGAATAAAAATATAGCTACAAGTGAGGTTACCGATAATGTTGGAGACGAAAGAGGGGATGCCTTCCGGGGCATCCCCAAGCTTAGTTGCTTGTATATTCCTTGAATATTATCTTGGGGTGCCTTGGTCATCCCAAAGCTTAGGGTCTTATCACTCCTTATTCTCCTCATATTGATATCTCACCCAAAACTTGAAAACTTCAATCACACAAAACTTAACGAAACTTCGTGAGATGGGTTAGCACAGTAAAACAAATCATTCACTTGGGTACTGTCAAAGACAAGATTCATAATTGTTTCCACATAATGCCTACTGTACCCTAAAATTTATATTAAGCAATATAAGCCATAGAAACCATAAAACAAGCAAACTATGCATTGCAAACAGAATCTGTCAAAAAACAGAACAGTATGTAAAGATCTGAATTATAGTGATACAAAATTAGGACATCGTAGAAAATTTGTATATCAATTATATTTAAAAAATTCAGAATTTTTCAATGCTCCATTGATTTTTAACAATTCTTTTACTGGACACAAAAGTTTCTGTTTTTGCACAGAGTCAAAGCAACTATCAACCACACTATCCCAAAGGCTTTACTTGGCACTTTATTGAAACAAAAGCTATAAAACATGAATACTACAGTAGCTTAATCATGTTAACACACAAAAACAGTAGGGGTAAATGTTGGGTTGTCTCCCAAGAAACACTTTTCTTTAATGCTTTTTAGCTAGGCATGATGATTTCAATGATGCTCACATAAAAGATAAGAATTGAAACATAATGGGAGCATCATGAAGAATATGACTAGAACATTTAAGCCTAAACCACTTCCTATGCATAGGGATTTTGTGAGCAAACAAATTTTGGGAACAAGAATCAACTAGCATAGGAAGGCAAAACAAGCATAACTTCAAAACTTTCAACACATAGAGAGGAAACTTGATATTATTGAGATATGTAAAAGCATATGTTCCTTTCTCATAATAATTTCAGTAGCATCATGAATGAATTCAACAATATAACTATCACATAAAGCATTCTTTTCATGATCCACATGCATAAAATTTTTATTACTCTCCGCATAAGCAAAATTATTCTCATTCATAATGGTGGAAGCAAACTCAACAAAATAACTATCATGAGTACTTGATTTATATAATCAATTTCAGCACTAAAATCATGATGACAAATTTCATGGTTATCATTATTCTTTATAGCATACATGTAATCACAATAATCATCATAGATAGCAACTTTGTTCTCATAATCAATTGAAACCTCTTCCAAAATAGTGGATTCATCACTAAATAAAGTCATGACCTCTCCAAATCCACTTTCATAATTATTACAATAAAATTCAACACCCTCCAAAATAGTGGAATCATTAGTATCTATAGTTGATACTCTTCCAAACCCACTTTCATAAATATAATCATCATAAATAGGAGGAATGCTTTCATCATAGTAAATTTGATCATCAAAACTTGGGGGACTAAACATATCATCTTCATCAAACATAGCATCCCCAAGCTTATGGCTTTGCATATCATTAGCATCATGGATATTCAAAGAATTCATACTAACAACATTGCAATCATGCTCATCATTCAAATATTTTATGCCAAATATTTTATTGAATTCTTCTTCTATTAATTGAGCACAATTTTCCTTTCCATCATTTTCATGAAAGACATTATAAAGATGAATAATATGAGGCAACCTCAATTCCATTTTTTTGTAGTTTTCTTTTATAAACCAAACTAGTGATAAAACAAGAAACTAAAAGATTCAATTGCAAGATCTAAAGATATACCTTCAAGCACTCACCTCCCCGGCAACGGCGCCAGAAAAGAGCTTGATGTCTACTATGCAACCTTCTTCTTGTAGACTCGTGTTGGCCCTCAAAGCGCAGAGTTTTGTAGGACAATAGCAATTTTCCCTCCAGTGGATGACCTAAGGTTTATCAATCCATGGGAGGCGTAGGATGAAGATGGTCTCTCTGAAACGACCCTACAGCCAAATAACAGAGAGTCTCTTGTGTCCCCAACACACCCAATACAATGGTAAATTGTATAGGTGCACTATTTCGGCGAAGAGATGGTGATACAAGTGTAATATGGATAGTAGATATAGGTTTTTGTGATTTGAAAATATAAAAATAGCAAGGTAACCAGTAACAAAAGTGAGTAAAAACGGTATTGCAATGCTTGAAAGCAAGGCCTAGGGTTCATACTTTCACTAGTGCAAAGTCTCTCAACAATGATAACATAATTAAATCATATGGCAATCCCTCAACGTGCAACAAAGAATCATTCCAAAGTTTCTATCGAAGAACGTTGGACAGAAACATGCATCAACCCCTATGCATAGATTACCCCAATGTCACCTTGGGAATCCGTGAGTTGAGTGCCAAAACATACATCAAGTGAATCAATAGAACATCCCATTATCACCATAGATATCCCATCGCAAGACATACATCAAGTGTTCTCAAATCCAATACTCAATCCAACATAACGAAACCTCAAAGAGCAAGACTCAATTCATCACAAGAAGGTAGAGAGGGAAGAACACCATAAGATCCAAATATATTAACAAAGCTCGCGGTACATCAAGATCGTGCCAAATCAAGAATACAAGAGAGGGAGATCAAACACATAGCTACTAGTACATACCCTCAGCCCCGAGGGTGAACTACTCCCTCCTCATCATGGTGGCCGCTGGGATGATGAAGATGGCCTCCGGTTATGATTTCCCCCTCCGACAGGGTGCCGTACGGGGTCCCGATTAGTTTTTCATGGCTACAGAGGCTTGCGGCGGTGGAACTTCTCATCTAGGATTCTTTTTGGGGGTTTTGGTATTTATAGGAATTTTTGGCGTCGGTCTCACGTCAAGGGAGTGCCCGAGGGGCCCACAAGCTCGAGGGGCGCGCCCCCCAGGCTTGTGGCCTCCTCGTCCACTTCCTGGCCCAGCTCCAGTTCTTCGGGGGTCTCTTTTGGTCCATAAAAAATTCACCGTAAATTTTCAGCCCATCCCGAGAACTTTTATTTCTGCACAAAAAACGACACCACGGTAGTTCTGCTGAAAACAGCGTCAGTGCGGGTTAGTTCTAATCAAATCATACCAAAACCATATAAAATTGTTGTAAACATGGCATGAATACTTCATAAATTATAGATACGTTGGAGATGTATCAGTACCCTCCAGGTCAACCCGACTCACGGGTACCCTCACGGGCAACCCGACTTCACATTTCTCTCGTGGGTACCCCTCGGGGCCGACTCGACTTCATCATGGTTCTGAGGTAAATTCAAAGTAACCGTGTGTCCATAACACCAAGGGGGAATCCGAAGAATCACCCTCGATGAATTCCACTTGATATAACCGCCAAGGTGAACTTGGAGGAATCACCCTCGAGGGTTCACACTTGAGGTGTTGCATGACAGAGTCGTTATCGGGAGTGGTGAAGGAGGAATCACCCTCCGTAATCCACGACCGATTAGCTACACTACAAAATATCATCAAGAGTGCGTTACGAGATATCACCCTCGGCACTCGATAGTACCTCTACAGAGTCGTACAACTAAGGGGGTGTGTGCGGTGATGTGTTGGTCTCTGCACATCAATCACATTGATCGAGTCATCGGTGATGAAGCGGGGGCAACATGGACAAGGTGAGGGGTCACTGATGGATCACTACTCAACCTATACTAAGCACATAGGATATCAGGTAAGGTAACACTAGAAGGTTACAAAAGCAGGCTATGCATCAGAATAGGGACAGACGAACAACAGTAGCAAAATCAAATGCAAGCATGAGAGAGAAGGAATGGATGATATAGGAATGATTAAGGGGGTTTTGCTTGCCTAGAACCTCTACTGCAAGGGGTTGAACATCAGGGGTGTAGTCGTACTCTGGAGCAACATCAGTCTCGAGGTCTACCGGAGAGAAGAGGGGAAGAAACAATAAATATAAAGCAAACAAATGCATCACGATGCATGACATGGCAATATGCAGTGCTAGGGTGATACGTCTCCGTTGTATCTATAATTTTTTATTGTTCCATGCCAATATTATACAACTTTTACATACTTTTGGCAACAATTTATATGATTTATTGGACTAACCTATTGATCCAGTGCCCAGTGCCAGTTCCTGTTTGTTGCATGTTTATTGTTTCACAGAATATCCATATCAAACAAAGTCCAAACGCGATAAAAATTTACGAAGAATTATTTTGGAATATATGTGATTTTTGGGAGGTGGAATCAACGCAAACGGAGGCCCACGACCTCCACAACCCATCAGGGCGCGCCGGGCACCCCCTGGCGCGCCCAGGTGTCTTGTGCCCTCCTCGTAAGTCGGTTGGGGCCCTTCTTCGGGCGCAAGAAAGATAATTTATGGAAAAAACCATGTAAAAATTTCAGCGCAATCGGAGTTATGGATCTCCGGGAATTTAAGAAACGGTGAAGGGCCAGAAAACGGGAACGCGAAACACAAGAGAATAGAGGGATAGATCCAATCTAGGAGGGGCTCTCGCCCCTCTGCCGCCATGGCAACCATGGACCAGAGGGGGAACTCTCCTCCCATCTAGGGTTGAGGCCAAGGAAGAAGAAGAAGGAGGGGGGCTCTCTCCCCCTCTCTCCCGGTGGCGCCGGAACGTCGCCGGGGCAATCATCGTGTGACGGCGATCTTCTCCAACAACTCCGTCATCTTCACCAACATCTTCATCACCTCCCCCCATCCATATTCAGCGGTCCACTCTCCCGTAACCTGCTGTACCCTCTACTTGAACATGGTGCTTTATGCTTCATACTATTATCCAATGATATGTTGCCATCCTATGATGTCTGAGTAGATTTTTGTTGTCCTACCGGTAATTGGTGAATTGCTATGGTTGGTTTAATTTGCTTGTGGTTATGTTGCTGTCCTTTGGTGCCCATCATATGAGCGCGCGTGTGGATCACACCATAGGGTTAGTTGTATGTTGATAGGACTATGCATTGGAGGGCAAGGGTCACAGCAGCTTCAGCCTACCATAGAAATTGATGCATACGAGATTGAAGGGGGACCAATATATATCTTAATGCTATGGTTGGGTTTTACCTTAATGAACATTAGTAGTTGCGGATGCTTGCTAATAGTTCCAATCATAAGTGCATAGAATTCCAAGTAAGGGACAACATGCTAGCAGTGGCCTCTCCCACATAAAAAACTTGCTATCGGTCTAGTAACGTAGTCAATTGCTAAGGGACAATTCCGCAAATCCTACCACCACTAATCCACACTCGTTTTACTAAACTTAATTGTTTCTTTATTTAAACAACACCTAACTTTTATTTTCACGTTCTTTATTATCTTGCAAACCTATCCACACCTATGTATCTTTATTTCTAGTTTTATTCTTGTTCTAGGTAAAGCAAATGTTAAGTGTGCATAGAGTTGTATCGATGGTCGATAGAACTTGAGGGAATATTTGTTCTGCCTTTAGCTCCTCGTTGGGTTCGACACTCTTATTTATCGAAAAAGGCTATAAACGATCCTCTATACTTGTGGGTTATCAAGACCTTTTTCTGGCGCCGTTACCGGGGAGCCATAGCGTGGGGTGAATATTCTCGTGTGTGCTTGTTTGCTTTATCACTAAGTAGTTTTTATTTCCTGTTCTAAGTTGTTCTCTATCTTTAGTTATGGATATGGAACACGAAATACCAAAAAAAATTGTTGTACTTGCTACTCATGGAGATGGGGAACCTCCTAAAACCCTCGATGCTCATTGTGTGAAAAATATTAAACACTACTTTGATAATCCTGAGAAAACCCCATTCAACTTGATAATGGGAGACACGTTGGATCAACGTGAATACTTTAGGGATTATCGCTTGACTCAAAAAGGGAAACTTTTATGGGATCAAATTCATATGTTGCATTAGTATGCTTGGAATTTATGCCAGAGATATGATTATACTTGTTGCTCTAGGATGAAGGCTCCACACCTTCCCTTTTCATGCAAATTTAGTGATAATGAAACCTTGGCTTCTTATGCTAATGGTAGATATGATTACTATGATGTGGAACGAATAGAAGAATTTGTTGCTTTTAAGGTTGCTTATGAAATTGAATCTCTGTTTGAAAAGTATGAAGATTATGATGATTCTGTTTATAGACCTGAAATTTTTTCTATACTTAAATATTGCTATGAGAATTATAAATACAATGCCGATATTGATGCGTTTATTGAGAAAGTCTCCTCTGTCCAAGAAGAGACTAATATTTCACAGGAGTCTATGGAAGAAGAAATTGATGAAACTGTGAGCTCATTGGATGAAAAAGATGAGGAGGAGAGTGAAGAACAAAAGGAGGAAGAGCGGATTAGCTACCCGTGCTCACTTTCTAATGAGAGTAACTCTTCAACTCATACATTGTTTAATTTCCCTTCGTGCTTATCGAAGGATGAATGCTATGATAATTGCTATGATCCCGTTGATTCATTTGAAATATCCCTTTTTGATGAACTTGATGCTTGCTATGCTTGTGGCCATGATGCCAATATGAATTATGCTTATGGATATGAACTTGCTATAGTTCCTTATATTAAAAATGAAATTGTTGCTATTGCACACATGCATGATAGTCCTATTATCTTTTTGAATTCTCCAAACTACACTATACCAGAGAAGTTTGCTCTTATTAAGGATTACATTGATGGGTTGCCTTTTACCATTGCACATGATAATTTTGATGAATATAATATGCATGTGGTTGCTGCTCCTACTTGCAATTATTATGAGAGAGGAACTACAACTCAACTTCTCTATGTTTCCAACATGACAAAATTGCAAGAAACTGCTTATGCTATGTATTGACCTTTACTTGATGTGCATGAATTGTTCTTTTATGACATGCCGATGCATAGGAAGAGAGTTAGACTTCGTCATTGCATGATATATGTTGCTTTGTGCTCACTACTAAGTTATAAATTATTGTTAATTAAAATTGACTTTGATATACCTTGGGATCCGGGTGGATCCATTACTTGAGCACTTTATGCCTAGCTTAATGGCTTTAAAGAAAGCGCTGCCAGGAAGACAACCCGGAAGTTTTAGAGAGTTATTTACTTCTGTTTTGTGCTTTCATAAAGCTTAAAAACAAAAAAATATAGAGGGGAACTTAAAAACTTTTTCAAAAAGATAAGCGATTGAAGGTTATGCATTGGAGAAGTGAGGGTCGACCTTGAACACTTGTGTTCATGCTCATGGAAACAATGTAGAATTTTTCATGAAGTTTCTCACAAAAATAATTATCCCCTTGTACAAATCCATTTTATTATAAAAATAATGTGCCAAGATTTGCCTTTAGGATAATCCTTGGTATGTGCGGTGTAAAAACAGAAACTTTGACTGTAGTGCATGATTTTACGTTTTTTACTGGAACGTCAAAAGTTTCTGAAATTTTTTCACAGTACTGCTATGGAATTTTCTTATTTTTTCCTAATTTTTCAGAATTTTTGAGTTACATAAGTATGGTCAAAGTTCATATTACTACAGACCGTCCTGTTTTTGACAGATTCTGTTTTTGATGCATTGTTTTGCTTGTTTTGATGAAACTATCGATTCTATCGGTGGTATGAGCCATGGAGAAGTTATAATACATTATATATAATGAAAAAAAATATGAATGGGTTTTCAACAGTACTTAAAGTAGTAATTTGCTTTATTATACTAACGGTTCTCACCAGTTTTCTGTTAAGTTTTGTGTGGATGAAGTGTTCAAAGATCGAGGAGGTCTCGATATGAGGAGAAGGAGGAGAGGCAAGAGTTCAAGCTTGGGGATGCCCAAGGCACCCCAAGTAAATATCCAAGGATACTCAAGCGTCTAAGCTTGGGGATGCCCTGGAAGGCATCCCATCTTTCTTCAACAAGTATCGGTATGTTTTCGTTTTCGTTCATGTGATATGTGTAAATCTTGGAGCGTCTTTTGTGTTTAGTTTTCATTTTTATTTTATGCACCATGCTGGTATGAGATAGTCCACGGTTGATTTATAGAATGCTCATTGCACTTCACTTATATCTTTTGAGTATGGCTTTATAGAATGCTTCATGTGTTTCACTTATATCATTTGAAGTTTGGATTGCCTGTTTCTCTTCACATGGAAAACCGTTATTTGTAGAATGCTCTTTTGCTTAACTTATACTTATTAGAGCATGGTCTTTTGTAGAAAGAATTAAACTCTTATGCTTCACTTATATGTAATTAGAGAGTCAACAGGAATTGGTCATTTGCATGGTTAGTCATGAAATCCTACATAAAACTTGTGGATCACTGAATATGATATGATTGATTCCTTGCAATAGTTTTGCGATATAGAGATGGAATATGTGGGAGGTACTAGTGGATGATCATGTTTAGTAAGATATTGGTGTTAAGGTTTGTGATTCCTGAAGCATGCACGTATAGTCTCTCATTATGCTATGAAGTTGGAGCATGATTTATTATTGATTGTCTTCCTTATGAGTGGCGGTCGGGGATGAGCGATGGTCTTTTCCTACCAATCTATCCCCCTAGGGGCATTCATATACACTGGTACAATGAGGTGCTATACAAACGGTTTTTAACCCCTTTCCGTGACGGCGTTTTGAACCGTCGCCAAGTGAGTGTGTGCGATAGGGGGGGTCCTTCCCACACGACCCAGAAATCATCGGGGATAGGGAGCCTTGATGCGTACAGTTGTCCCTATAAAACTGTTTCTGATATCTCGAATATCCCAAATGCTCCATCCTTGCAACTCGTTTGTGCTTGCATTGCCATCACAGTCGGTATTCTGTGGTGCTACGTTTATGATGCGTGGCCCATCACAAACGGTTCACAATTATAGAACGTGTATGATAAGTAGACAATCACACACATTCACTTTTCCCGAACCATATGCGATAACTAATTAAGAAGATTAGCTAATCATCATATGAGTGTCGGATAGGATTATGAAATGTCGGACCGTCGTAACATCATCGTACATGATAACTATCGCGCACGCTATTCTGGGGTGCAACGTTTACGATGCGTGCCACATCAGAAATAGTTCATGGTTGCAAATCATGTATGATAAGGCAACTATCACAAACGTTTAGTTTGCCCGCACCGTTTGTGCTATTTTCTGACATCACACACACTTTGCAAACGGCAACTGTGTGCATGGTTACACATGTTTCCTCTCCGTGAACCATGTCGGATTATGATGTATATCACACACGCTGTGCTTTATAGACCGTGTGCGCCGTAATGACTTGTAGAGCGTAATTTCACCCTAATTTAATTGCTGCTATTTAAAATTGTACCTAATTTGAATTTGAAAGTAGGCTATAGCTTTATTCATATCCATCAGGTTCGAACAACCAATGCATTATTCGATTCACAGGTACATATGTTCAAGAATTACATAAGCACCAAATAAAGAATGATGAACCAGGGTTGTATACTTGTACTATTATAGATGGTAAAGAAAGAGACGAGAGACATTCTGGTTGCTGAACAAGGTGAAGCGGAATGGCCCTATTGTGCTCTCCTCAATGCAGAAGGCACGCACGACTCTAGTCCAACCTCTTGTGATGGCCGGCCGCCAATCATGTAGTTTGAGAGGTAATCTTGAGTAAACTGCTTCAGGATCCACTGCAAAGGAAAAAAGATTTAGACATTGTCATCTAACACAACTCATTACGGGTAGTAAAAAGAAAGCTACATAGTTCTTACTTACCATCCTACAGTTCACTGTTGTCTTGCATAAAGTGTAAACAAAAAGTTTGATTGACATCTTTTGACCCATTTTAATAACAATCTTTATCAGTTTCCTCACTTGATGCTGGTTCATGAATATCTCATTACCCCATACGCAGAAAGGGTCGAAGTGTGGATCTTTGGCAATGACATATGTACCTAAAAGCACCAAGTTAATATTAGAAGCTAAACAACAATTGCAAAATGATGTAGTATAACACTCCCTCCATCCCATTATATAAGATCTTATTACATGTATATCTAGACATCATCAGAACATTAAGGTAACACTCTTCCTTGTTGCTATGTAGCCTGGGATTGCATATTTAGTCATTCAGTACAATGCATGTTGCAATGACATATGTACCTAAAGGCATGTTAAGCACAACAGGCTAAACATCAACCAAATATATCCATGGTAGACAACATAATCTACAAATGATAGCTTCAGTGTGCAGGTTTAAGCACGCTAGTTAAGCAAAACAAGAAGTGGAAAGGTGTGTTAACTGCAATAGGCATAACATTTAAAAACAAGCAAATATAGTCATTCAAACTGGTATTGTGCAGGTCTAAAGTACACTAGTTATTGTTAAAAAAATGAAAGGCATGTTAATTGCAACATCCTTAATAGCAACCAAATATCGTAATTCATAGTGGTATTGTTGAAACTGTTATTGATGAAATTGAACTGCACGGCAAAATAGTTGCACATATATAGCATCACATTGTGAAGAACTGAAATAAACAAGGCATAAGGCCATCTCTAGCCGATCCTTTAAAAGTTAACAGACTAAAACCCTTAGTGGATATATATATACTCCAGCAATTTTTGGCCGTTTCTACTCGATCCCCTAAACTTAACGTTGTAAACTTCAATTTGATCAAGTTCAAAGCAGGTTAAACCGAAAGTAGCATGCATTCAAACGTAAACATAGATAGTTTTGCATAACCGAACATAAAACATAAATTTAAACTAAACTAAACTACTTTCGGTCGAAGTGGAGGTTGAGCCAATCCTTCCTCGTCAGGTACGGTGTGCCGCGAGCCAGGTCCGGGCCGATGCCGTCGTCAGGGTCGTTGGTGAAGACACTCCTCCACTCGTCGACGTCGATCTCCTCATCCTCGCCGCCTACCTCGACGCCCTCCGTGCCGCCATCCTCGTCGCCTTCGACCTCGTCATCGGAGGAGAGCACGATAACCTCGCCGCCCTCCACGCCGGCAAGCATCACCCGCTCCACCTCCACGAGCTCCGGGTGCTGCCGGCAGAGCTCTTGCATGTAGGCCTCGTCGGCGGCCTCGGCCTCGAGGCGCTCCCACACCTCGCGGTCCTCCCGCGCCATAGCCGAGCTCACCAGCCCTGGCTCCGGCGAAACAAGGTCAACCGGACCTGTGCCGAAGGGGAAATTGAGCCTAGCCGCCGCGCCGTGGTAGAGGACCTGCCAGCTGTCATACTCCATGGCCGCGAGCTCGGCCATGTGGAAGCTACCGAGCCACCGACGGGTGTGGGTCTCCCGATCCGTAATCTCGGTGACCCACATCCCCCACCGCCACTGCCGGACCCCGAGGTAGTACCTCGTCGGTGGCCGGGCCCGAGGGAGGATGGGGAAGTCCTCGAACCTGCGTAGGGGTGCGGCGGCGGGCGGATCGGGCGACCGACGACGGCGGATCGATAAAGAGCCCGCAGAGGACGACGGGGACACCTCGGTGGCCATCTCGCCGGCGTCGGGCGAAGAGGCCATGATAAACCTCTTTTGGGCCATTGGCTCCTCAGCTCCCCGGCACACAGGCAGAGGTTGAGGATAGAGGCAGCGGCGGCAGCGATGGCGGCGACCTACCAATGGTTTTGAGCAAGGAAGGGGTGGTGTGTGTCTGTGTGAGCGGAGGTTTTGGGGAGTGTGTGGTGTGTGTGGAGGGGGGGAGGTGGTGTTTGAGGAAATACCATGGCAACTAAAAATTTTACTAGGCGGGAGTAAAATGCCGGGTTACTGAAAATTTGGATCAAGGGCGAGCAAATATTTTTGAGATTGCGAGGGATGCAGAGGCGGGAGTAACAAGGCGGGGCTACTGAAAATTTGAATCAAGGGTGAGCAATTTTTTTTGAGATTGCGAGGGATGCAGAGGCGGGAGTAAAATGCCGGGGCTACTGAAAATTTGAATCAAGGGATTGAAGCAGAGCAGGAGTAACAGACATCGCACACGGTTCGGACATACTAATCGTGTGCTATCAAACATAAAAACCTTCCAGGCGGTAGATATTTTCGAGATTACGAGGCAGTAGATATTTTCGAAAGTGGGAGGCAAGCCTCGTGGAGCCCAATCTACTATGCTGATGTGAGTGACTGCAGGGGCACGGGCGTGGCACACGGGTAGTCTGACCGAATAGTGTCTGTTGCGTACCCAATCACAGACGGTTTCTACATCCAACTCATGTGCTGTTTATAAATTTGGCAAAAAGAATAACGTGGGAAAGGGTCTGAACACGAACACACTTGCATGTGGACCAAATATATGTATGAAAAGGGTGGTTTGATGTTCAAATACCCAATGCACAACTTTGATGTGGCACCTGTCGCACAAAGCGGACAGTATTGCTAGTCAGCCACCCCCTACGAACCCCACTTCGTGTCGGCGGTAAGGGAATCCTAGCTACGAATGCATGCCCCCAGATAGTTAGGTTTGAAATCTCACCCTACCATAACACAAAACCTATAGGAGTCCATCATATATATGGTCAAACTTCCCCTTTCGCTTCCAGACAAAGGTGGACCGTGTGCTGACCCACAAATGTGTGTTTGTGGCGGGAGATGGGTGAGACCACATACGAACCACCTACGGGTGGCCCTATACTATATGTATGAAAAGGGTGTGGTGTGATATTTAACTACCATTCACAACTTGGATGTGGCACGTGTGCCTCGCAAAATAACCGGACTTCCCCGACCCCACGAAGGTTGCGGGTAGTGCGAAGTAGTCCCCCCCCCCACACACGTGTCCGGGGGGGGGGGGGGGGGGGGGAGGGCATCTCACCAAGACGTATTGTAACACGGACCAAACATAATCCAACTTGATTGCATAACCTCTCTCGCTCGTTGTTGGTCAAAGTGATGGACGTCCACACGGCCCCGCAAAATGGGCTAGCTTGTCGCCGATAACCTCGCGAGGGAGTACTGTCTGAAGACAAAACCCACTCTGTGCATGTGGCCCAATTATGTATATGGAAGTGGTGTGTGTGGTGTTTGAATACGCAATGCGCAAATTTGATGTGGCACCATGCTTTGGAACCGTAAAATCCCCACACTGAGTGAGGGTTCACGATGCGTAGGATGCATGCGCTCAAACTTAATTAGGCCTGGAATGATCGATCTACTATACGGTAACACGAACCAAAGAAGAAGAATCCACCCTGGTAACCTTTCTCGTCGTCGGTCGAAATGATGGACGTCCACACGGGCCCACGAATATATATAGGCTTGCCGCCCATAAACAAGCAAGTGAGAGTGTCCAAAGACAACCATTGCATGCATGTGTCCCAAACATATTTATGGAGGTGCGTGATGCATGCATATGTGTGTTGAATACCTAATGCACAACATTGATGTGGTGCATGCATTCAAAATCGCACAGGTCCCCACACAGAGCAAGAGGTTCATGACGTGTCGTGTGCTCGCCCCCCCCTCGATCCAGCAGGATGGATTCATGTGTACACATGCGCTATTATATATGTAATCTCACATCATGACCTATATCGCGAGACAAACAAAAAATTAATCCCCTCCTAAGTCAAAATAATTAACCTCTCTCGCTGTTGGTGAAAGTGATGGACCAAGCGGGCCGACAGATGGAAGCATCGCCGATAACCACGTGAGTGAGTGCCACAGGACAACCACCATCGCTTGCATGTGTGCCAAAACATATATATGGAGAGGTGTGTGTGGTTGTGATGTTTTGAATACCTAATGCACAACCTTTTGATGTGGCATTTGCCTCAAAAACCACAAAGTCCCCACACAGAGTGAGGTTCATGTGACACCTAGTATATGTTGGTCCCATCCCCCCTTCGACACGTACTATATATATACTCCTACCCTAACATAGCTGTAAAAGAATTAATCCTCCTTGTTCGTCAAATGTGCCTCTCTCTCGTTGGGTCAAAGTGATGGACGACGACTTCACGGGCCCACAGGAACGAAGAGTATGTCGCACGCGAGTGAGCATCCTATATAGGACTACGTACCACCGTCTACATGTGGCCCAAAGAGGTGTTTGTGTGATGTTTGAATACGCAACGCACAACTTTGATGTGGCACCATATATATATACACACACACATACATACATATATATATATATATATACACCTCGGAAACCGAAAAGTCCCCACAGAGAGCAAGGTTCATGATGCGTGGTACGTGCTACGCCCCCATTCGACGCGTGGTATATATATATACTTATATTGTATAGCACAAACCAAAAAGAATCGTCATTACTTGATGGTCAAATTAACCTCTCTCTCATTGGGTCAAAGTGATGGAGGACAACCTCGCGGGCCCACAGATGGAAGCGCCGCACGCGAGTGAGTTCCTATAGGGCAACCACCGCCTACATGGTATTGCGTGATGTTTGAATACCAATGCACAACTTTGATGTGGCACCTGCCTCGCGAACCGGAAAGTCCCCACATGGAGCGAGGTTATGACACATATATAGAGAGTATACATGTTGCCCCCTCTTTGACATGTACTACATACTCCTACCGTGCACATACGTAACACAAACAAAAAAAGAACCATCCTTGTTGGTCAAATTAACCTCTCTCTCATTGTACGTTCAATTGATCGACGAAGACCTCGCAGGCCCACAGAGAGAGTCACACGCGAGCGAGTGTCATAGGACAACCACCGCGTGCATGCATGTTGTCGTGTGTTGTGTGATGTTTGAATACCCAATGCACAACTTTGACATGGCAAATGCTTCGCAAACCAGAAACGCACTACACAGAGGTTCACGATATGCGTAGCACCCTCACTTCGAGCCGGTGGGTGGGACTCATGTGTACGCATGTGCCCGAACTTTGATATGGAATCTCACCATGATCCACACAGTAACACACATGCCAGGATGAATCCACCTTCGGTCTGATACCTCTCGTTGTCGGTGGAAACTGAAAACCTTTGCGGGCTAACGAATGGGCACGTCGCTGCTAACCACACGAGGGAGTGTCTGAGAGGACCACCAATGCATGCATGTGGCCCGAACATGTATGTATGAAAGGGTTGTGTAATGCTTTAAATAACCAATTCACGACTTTGATGTGGCATATATTCATGACACACAAAATGATCAATAATCCCACATCACGGAGGCTCGCGACTAGTAGTGTAAACTTTTTCTGCAGTGAACATGTGACCAAAGGAGTGTCGTGTTGAAGTTTGAAAAAAAACAGAGATCATTCGACCCATTTTATACATTGATTGATTTCCTAGGGATTTAATGTGCAAAAATCAAATTTGAGCTACATGTGTGTACCAGAATGGATTGCAAAATCATATGTGTGTCCCTGGGTGCATGTTTCCCCGTGCAAGAGATTTCAAAACATTGAGAATATTGATTTTTCAAATTCAGTAAATCCAAAACTTAGTTGAAATTCATGAAACTTATCGTGGTGTCATATATGGACACTAGTAGACTGTGATATTGTATTTTTTCGTCAAATTTGAGACAAGTTTTGATATAATCTTCTTACAAATGGGAGATTGTTAATAACTAGCAACCTTATCTCATATGGATTATTTATTTGGACCGTGTGCGTTAGACCGTGCCATGCTTTGGTTAAGCAGTAAAGCGGCAGAATGAATCATCAAAAAATAAAAAAATATACGTGCTGCCACGCGCCCCGTGTGCCGTGCGAGCAGGCGTGAGTTGACGAGACGCATGCGAGCAGTCCACCGCGTAGGCAGACCGGGAGACGTGCGTGCAGGTGTGTGAATTGACGGGAGACATTTTTACTACGCAGTGTCACCGGGAGGCGTGCGAGTAGAAATGATGGTATGAATGCCAGAAGTCCTGTGACACCCTGATTTTGGCAACTTTTTCTTTTCAAACTTTAATTGGCTTTATTTGAAATTTGAATGTTTTTTAACCTTTTCATTTGGTCTTGGAAACTGTTGAATCTTTTCCAAGTAATTCAAAGCCTCATCACCATGCCAAAACCCTATCAAGTATCTCAAGGACCCAAATCCCAATTTAAATCATCTTAAAAAAACTCTTTTCTTTTATTTGAGAATTTAGGGCATTACTATGGGTTGTGAAGCAACCTATAGTTTGGATGCTCAGAAAATTCTCAAATAATTCTCTAAAATATCTTGGACCATATCTTGCCACAATCTCCAAAAATATTCCATGGCCTAGTTCAAATATTTTGCAAAACAATTCATTTTTGTTCCTGGTCAGTCTGGACCTTTGTGAAGGAAGTGTATGCTAGGGTTGTCCAATTGCTCGCAAATTTTTGTGGCATGAGGACAACTACAAATGACTTCCCTCCACAAAGTTTCAGCCTCAGGAGATCAACCAAGTGAGCAGTACCTCAACATTCACATTCTGGACCAGATTAGCAGGTTACACATGAACTACCCTCAAACTTCAACCAAACCACCTCAAACTTGACCAGTTTGGAGTCCTTCCAACGTGGATCACTCCAGACAATCTCTTTGGTTCTATCTCCAGCTCATCTAATCTCTAGAGCCCTCTCTAGTTCACTGTCAGAGATTGTTGTTGAGGCTACCTCTCATTTCAGACCAAACCAAGCCAAACTATGGGTAAAGGTGAAGTGAGTGAACAAGGGTCGACGTGCCAGACAAGTTTTACCAAGCTTGCATGGCCTCCTGGTGGCAAGCACCGTGGTGAGCACGGCGCTGGCATGCTTGTCGCCGCGCTCTGTGCCGCGCCAGGCTCGGGTCTCGTCGGGGCAAGACGCCTGCGCCGCGACAGCCTATCCGAGCATGCCGACATCGCTCCCGTGCGCCTCCTAGCCCCTCCAGAACCCTCGTCCTCGCCGGAGAAGCCCTCGACGGCCGCCACGACCATGCGCACTGTGCTGCCCGTGCGGCCATAGTGCGGCGCCGCTCATCTTCTTCCTCGCGAGTCGTCCCTTCGCGCATTCAATGCTGCTGCTCTCTCCCGTCCTCTCGCCGCAAGCAGCCAGCCAGCAAGGCGTACCTCTCGCCGGCGACGTGGCCCGCTTCGAGCCGCATCCAGAGAGCTCGCCGAGCACCCCCTCCCGCCTATATAAAGCCCCGCCCGGCCTCGCCTAGCTCCTCACCCCTCTCCCTCCTCCTCAATCGCCCCCTCAGAGCAAGAGCCAAGGCCGAGAGGCCCTCTGGCCTCGAGCTTCGCCGGGTCTGCCGCCAGCTGAGCTCCACCACCAGCCCTGTCCACCCCAACCCAGCCTCGCCCGACTACTCCCTCGAGCCCAGTGCACTCCACTGGTGCTCCTCGACCTCCTGACCGAGCGAATCGCCGCCGGAATCGCCATCGCCGACGATCACCGTAGCACCCGTCCGCTGGAGAAGAAGGGCGTGACGCCGTCCGGCCATCTCCGAAGGAGCTACGGGTTTAGGGTGAACTGCCGTCGAGTGCCCGATCCATCCCCGTCCTTCCCGAGCCCAACCGCCGTCGCTGTCGCCGGCAATCACCGCCGGTGAGCCGCCCCTCCCTCTGCTCTCTCCCTCTCTCTATTTTAAATCAAACTAGGCCCCACCCGTCATCCACTCACCGAAGCGGTAAGTGGAGGCGCCTCGGGCGATTACGCCTTCAACGTGGCCCGCTCCAGGTTTTTCTGGTTTATCTGATTTTTAAATAGAATTGACCAGAAACTTTGACCATTAATAACTTTTTACAGAAAGGTCCAATTGACCTGATTCTTTTTGCATTGTGTTTGTATCAAAGTCCTTTATTTTCTGACCAAGTTTGGTATTTTTCCAATACCCACAGAATTGTTGGTGAATAAAAAGGCTTTATGTGACATTTTCCTTTGCCATTTGAAAATGTTTTTAGAAGGAAATTCTTGTGGATTTGAAGACCAGGAGTTTCTGAACAACCCAACTGATCAAGGCAAGCCAGGACATCCATACTATGAAGCATTTCATAGCATTGCATAATTCATATTCATATTCATCTCTTACATTTAATTAATATGGATAATTCAAGTGAAGTATTTAAAGGCCTATTGTTGACAACTTAAATTGATGACCATGATTGCTAAGTGAAACTTAGTTGGTTGATCAAGAGTCACCTGTCCGGGCTTACCCGTGCAGCCACATTTGCCCGTATGGGACGGCCTTGACTTGGTCTGGCTTCGTGCTCTTTCACCGGTACCGCCATCTAGGGAGGGTTATGCGTGCGTGCTGCCCTGATCAGGTAGATGGCGATAACCCTGTGAGCCCAGTTGAGTTTTGTGCCGACGTCCCCGTTTGGGACAGTTTAGTTAGGCCACGACGGTGGCAGGTGTCACGAGGTGACACGGGGCCACCCAAGGCTTGACTCCGAGGGAGTGTGATTGCCGGTGGTATGATGGGAGAGTCACGGGTCAGGCAGGTTTCGTTGGAGCAACGCTGGTCCACCCGAATGGGATCACGAGGTCAGGTGCTCCATGGTGTGGGTAAAGTGCGCAACCTCTGCAGAGTGTAAAATCTATTCGAATAGCCGCATCCATGGTATTGGACAGCCCGTCCAGACCTCTCTAGGTGATCAACCGTAATAATCATAGTAATGATGGAAGAACTTGTCTTATGAGCGGAAGTACTCGTTGGCATCGAGTATTCCGAGGATTGTGAGACAACCCAGAGATGAGTAAGTTGGTGACAGTAAGTGAATCACTTAAGTTTTAACATGCTCATTGCCATGCTATTACTTGCTGCATATTTGGTTGTCATGTGCTTGCGAGTACATTCAAAGTACTCACCTGGCGTATCATGCCAGATGCAGGAGAAGACTGAGACGGAGGTCTTGATGTCCGTGTTGCGATGCCTAGGATGTGTCCTCAGCAGTGTCCCTGTGGATGGAGATACTATTATGTTCCGCTACGCAGTAGTCTTCCGCTGTAGTATTCCGCAGTAATACCGAGGCCCTGATATGTTAGATAAATAATGTAGATATTGTCACAGCACTAGATGTGCTTCTGGCCTTGATGATCATGTAATATATAAGCTTGTACTCGACTATTATCAATAAAAGTTCAGCTATGTTCTGTTCCAAGTTGTTGTGTGTTTCCAGAAGACATGATCTCTGGGTTGGAAACACTGATAAACCGGTTCTCTGAGCCGAGGTGCCACAAGTCCGCCGTGCAGGCTCACCGGGAGGCGAGACAGCCTTTGACCGCCGCCCGCCTCGCTCCCACTGGTCCGTATTAATGGCGCGCCTGAGCCGCTAGCCATAATAGGCGGCCGCACCTCCGATCCACAGTGGTCACCAACGTTTTGACTCTGGAGTGTATGATGATGCCGCAGAAGCGCACCATCGGAGGGAGTGGCGATGCCGGGGCTGGTGAAGCACCCGCGCAACGCGTGAAGCTGGGCACAGAGGTTGCCGTCGCCGCTGACGAGGTCTCACATGGGCAGCAGCACGACCTTGACTTCATCGGCGCCGTTGTGCCCCCCCAGCCAGAGCCGGAGGTCAACAGCAACTCCGGCAACGACTGCGACTCCGACGGAAAACCGGTTAGTCATCTATATACCCATTTGTGCGGCAAACATATCATTTGTTTTCTCTGGTTACTCCCCCCTCTCTAATTTTTTCGGAATACAAATCGTATGGTTATGTTCTCTCAGTTTATGAAATCAGAGTAATTAAGATCTGTTAGATGCATGTAGTGTATTGATTGTTTGAATGGTATATGTATAGGGTTAGTGATTAATTGTTTGTTCTGTACAAATGATTTTTGCTAATAATTCGACTAGGGTTAGTGTGCGTGCTAATAATTCGCAGCCAGATCTTGAGAATTGATTTTGAATGTCCTAGATATATGTTTGTGCCTTTTTTTTCTTCCAGATCTTGAGAATTGATTTTGAATGTCCTACATGTATGTTTCTGCCATTTTTTTCTTTCAGATTGGTATGTACACAGATGAGGCTCCGGCCAGCGCCGCCACCGGATGTAGATCTTGGACCCGGCAGCGCGTCCAGAAGCAGCCACGCCCCTGGACCCGAGGAACCAGTAGAATCTCCGGCGGACCACATCAGCGATCTCCCGGACGCCATCCTTGGGGAGATCATCTCCCTTCTCCCCACCAAGGATGGATGCCGCACACAAGTCCTCGCATCTCGGTAGCGCACTCAGTGGCGCGCCCGCCTCTTAATCTCGACTGTCATCAGCTATCTGTCGATGATGATTCTGAACTCCCTGGAGCCATCATCTCCTCCCACCAGGGCTCTGTTCAACGCATCTGCATCCCGGCATGCTACCTGTTGGACATACCCTGAACAGTGGCCGCCTGGCTGACATCCCTTCAATTCGATAAAATCCAGCAGCTTGAGTTCTACCATTACTACAGCGACAGGTTACCACCAAGAGTTGCATCTGTGCCCTCACCACCGATGCCCATCTCATGGTTTTCCTCCTCTCTCCACACCGCCACCTTGACCCGGTGCCATCTATCAGACAATCTGGTACAAATGCTTCGACTCCCACTGCTGAAAAAACTTGCGCTTGTGTTAGTTGATCTGTCGGTGGCCTCACTGCACAACATCATCCACTCCAGCTGCCCTGCACTTGAGCGTTTGGTGCTTGTTTTTGGAAAAGGAATCCATATCCCTTGTCTCAAAATAAAGTCACCTCACCTTGTAAGCATTGGAATTCATTTTGAAGGACAGGAGCTCATCATCGAAGATGCCCCTTCACTTCAAAGGTTGCTCCTTGATTGTTGTTATAAACCTTCACAAATAACTATGGTCTCTGCGCCTAAACTGGAGACCTTGGGTGCAATTCGTGATCCGTTTAAATGGTTTGAAATGGTGTTTGCCTCCACACCTATTGAGGTACTGTATATTATTCACGTACACTTTTGTAATTTGCATTTTTCATTTGTGCGCATAAGTTAAGTATCATCTTGGAGTACACTTTCAGTGCTAGTATTATGTTCTATGCTCAATGAAGAGCTCACTACTGCAGGATGCTGCTAACGCGATACTACGACCAGAGACCCTTTGACGAAACTGTGTGCGATGCATTAATCACAAACGGTGATGTAAAAACCGTAAAAAAAGATGCAAAACGTTTGCGATGGCAGAGACATCAAACACGGTTTAGATTTTAGTTGCGTGTGTGATACAGGGCACACGGATGATCCATATGAACTGTTTGCGATGAGACAAAATAACAAAAACGGGCAGCCATATCAAGGTGTGTGCGATATACGGCATACAGTTCGCTCAGATGAACTATTTGCTATTAGGGAGTGCAACAGAAACGGTTAGCTAGATCAAGGTGTGTGTGATATACGGCATACGGTTCACTCGAACGAACTATTTTTGATTAGGGAACACAACAGAAACAGTTCAACTTAACAAGATGTGTGTGATATGCGGCATACAGTTCACATAGATGAACTGTTTGCGATGAGCCAAAAGAACACAAACGAGTCGTGTAAACAAGATGTGTGTGATATGCGGCAAACAGCCGACTCGGATGAACTGTTTGCGATGAGAAATTACAACACAGACGGTTACTATAGTCAATTCGTGTGTGATTCTGTGTGTACAAAAAACTTTGAAAATTGCAAACTAGTTGCTTGCGGTGGCTAGGAGTATCGCACACGATGCGTCTGTGAGTACTCGTGTGCGATGATTAGTAAGTTACACATACGTTTCCTTATGTTAACACGTGTGTGAATTTGCAATATGGATAATTAATATACAAATGCCTTCTGGACATCGGTGCTGATCGCCATGTCCAAAACATGGGCGTCCTCTACTCTACCGCTCTACCGGACACACGCTTAAACTCAATGAACTGTGTATGATACTAATACTTTCCATAAAAATTTAAGAACTTGGCTAACAACATTTGAGTAACATATATATAGTGGTTACACTATTCGACAAAAGGAGGATCTTCGTAACACGGTTTTGACAACCATATGGTCCATATCTACATACTTAGCATAGTAACAACTATCACATTTTAAGAGGCTGAGAGCCAACAACCATATGGTCCATATCTACATACTTAACATAGTAACAACTATCACATTTTAAGAGGCCGAGGGCCAACAACCATATGGTCCATATCTACATACTTAACATAGTAATAGCTAGCACATTTTAAGAGGCTGAGGGCCAACAACCACAACTATCCGCTGGAAGTAGCTTAATCATGGCGACTCGACATCTCGTTAATGAAAAGGAAGAGCCCTCATGTGCCTTGGTAGAGCATGAGTAGAACAGTGTCTCCAATTTTCCAATATGGATGCATTACCACGACTAGCGAGAAATTGTTAATTTGAATGGTTCCATTTCTGCGGGAAATGCAGTACCTTGCAATCACTTTGGCGTTATTAGCAAACACAAGTGTAATTCGACCACGCTGGGAAATCGATCCAGGAACAGCTACAGCGGGCAATTTCTGTTGAAATGTAGAATAAAAACCAATTGTAACATATCGTTGAAGATATATATAGTTTATGAGCATCAACATAAAAATAAGACTTTGTACCAGCGTTTTGTGCACACAATTGGTCTTGTTCAATGTGTGCACCATAGGTATAATTAATCCCATCCAAAATCTAGCGTTCATATGCTGTGCTATCTCTGTCAGATTATCAACAAAGTTTATGACATGCTTCAAGTCCTTCTAGTGAAATTTGGTACGCTTAGTAACATACAGATCGTTCACTATGCATCCAACATATCCTGCTTAAAAGGTGGAAAGGTATTATTTATTCAGAACATGGCAGAAGAATATATAGTGCGCATAACTTGGTAAATAGATTTTGTTACTGCCTAGGAACGGAGTTAGAAAATGAAATCACAATTGATTGCTTAAATAGTGATCAATTAGTCAGAACAAATACTCCGATTTTGCTAAGTAATATGCCAGCATGGAGAAAGTTGAAAGGACACTAACCTCGATCAGACTTTGATCGGCTGATGATGTTGGGGAAGTAAACATCCATGTTAATTAGACCAGGCTGTGATGCACACACTAGAATTTTATTGCCAGCTTTCAGTTCATAACACTTGGACATTTTTCTCCAAAGGTCCGCATCAAAATAGGAGTGACCATCTTTATCAAGTTTTACGCTAACTGTCATTGTAAATCCATGCTGCGTTGTCAATATAACATCCATGGAGTCATCAACAAAGTAAAGCCCAAGATTTCCTTCTACTCCTGTTCTTGCAAAGCAAGGGATGTACTGCTTGAAATGAAAATTAATATCGTAAATTAGATATATTGAAATAACAGAGCAAGATGCAAATATGGGAGTAACTGATAGAACAGATCAATATATAGATGAAAGGAAAGTACAAAAATATATAATTAAAAATAGATAATGTAACAAAGATTTGATACAAATATGAGAGTAATTGAATGAACAATACATCATAAATTTGCCTAATATAGGGGAAAAAATCGGCTTCGACATCTAGGCTGCACGTGGCACCGTACCTTTTAACCAAATGTAGCAACAGACGGTATATGTTCACAAATTTAGGCCATGCCGACCGTGGTAGGGTGAGATTGAACATAACGAGCACTCTCTGAAGTCATCCAGAATGGTGAGATAGAACTTCGTTTCCGACTGGCCGCGACCACACTTGCCTGATTTGTGCTCGCACTGTGGACACATGAATGAAAACCCTCGAATCAGCTAGAAGAAAAATGAATCCACGGCGATTTCCGCCGGTTGATTAACAGCGACGAACGGACTACGATAAGAGATGAGTGAATATTTCACTAAATTGATTACCTTCTCCATGAGAAAAATCCCTGGCCCAATCCCGCAGAAAACCCCAATCGACCAAAGTCTAGAATGTCGGTGCAGATAGGCGGCGGAAAGCGCTAGGGGTGAAATCCCGTGCCGTTTGGAGTGTGACCTCCGCCCGCCGACGACAGCCGTCGGGTGGCCGCCGCGATAGAAGTTGATGAGGTGCAGAGTTGCGAAGGAGTCCGCGGCGAGTGGGTCGGGACGAAGTGGGTGAGGGTTTTCTTTTTTTGTTTTGCATGTGTGGGTGAACACACACGATTCGCAGAGGCGACGGAGATGAATCATGTGCGATAGTAAATCACTGAGATTGAAGGGGAATCCAAATTTTCTTTGTCCTTTGTCCATGATTTTTTTTCTACGATGAACAACCTGCAAATCATTGTGTTCAGATTTGGCACTTTTCCGGATTCATTTACAATATTTAGGGGATTATGTGCATTTTCTAGACATTAATGCACATAATTCAAATTCAAACAATCGGTGCATGAAAAGGTGCACGAGAACGGTCTGGAAAACCATGATCGTGCTATTTAGTAAATTCTCATGCCTTTTACAAGGAATGGGCAGAGATTTCACGGAAATGTGGCAATAGTCAACCACAAACATGTCATTTATTGGGTTTTCAACTGTAGAAAAATGAAATACATGCTTGAAAAACATGACACCTAGTTTGTCATTCAGTTTCCAAGATTGAAGGGGCGGGAATCCAAATTTCCTTCCTAGTTTGTCATTCAGTTTTTTCTACAATCAACATACCCCCTCGAATGCAACGTGTTCAAATTTGGCATTTTCCGGGCTCATTTACCATATTTAGGGGATTATGTGCATTTTCTAGGCATTAATCCACATAATTCAAATTCGAACAATCGGTGCATGAAAAGGTGCACAAGAACGGCCTGGAAAACCATACTCGTGGTATTTAGTAAATTCTCATGCCTTTTACAAGGAATGGGCAGAGATTTCAAGGGAATGCGTGGCAATAGTCAATCACAAACGTGTCATTTACTGGGTTATCAACTATAGAAAAATGAAATACGTGCTTGAAAAACATGACGCCTGGCATGGCGCCATGGTATGGCCTCACCATGCCCTGGTAAAAAGCTTATGTCGTCATGCACGCCCTTCATAAATCGAACCATCACCGAGGAAGTTCCATGCTTTCGAGAGGGAAATCACCAAGATTGAAGGGAATCCAAATTTCCGTCCTAGTTTGTCATTCAGTTTTTTTTCCAACGATCAACATACCCCCTCCAATGCAACGTGTTCAAATTTGACATTTTCCGGGCTCATTTACCATATTTAGGGGATTGTGTGCATTTGCATGAAAAGGTGCACAAGAACGGTCTGGAAAACCATGCTCGTGCTATTTAGTAAATTCTCATGCCTTTTACAAGGAATGGGCAGAGATTTCAAGGAAATGTGCGGCAATAGTCAACCACAAATGCGTCGTTTACTGGGTTAACAACTATACAAAAATGAAATACATGCTTGGAAAACATGACGCCTGGCGTGGTGCCATGGTATGGCCTCAACGTGCCCTGGTAAAAATTTGAGAATGTTTGCCTTATGTCGTCATGCACGCCTTTCATAAATTGAACCATCACCGAGGAAGTTTCATGGTTTTGAGGGGGAAATCACCAAGATTGAAGGGGGATCCAAATTTCCTTTGTCCTTTGTCCATGAGTTTTTTTCTACGATGAACATACACCCTGCAAATCACAGTGTTCAAATTTGGCACTTTTCCGGGTTCATTTACCATATGTAGGGGATTATGTGCATTTTCTAGGCATTAATGCACATAATTCAAGTTCAAACAATTGGTGCATGAAAGGTTGCACAAGAACGTCCTGGGAAACCATGCTCGTGCCATTTAGTAAATTCTCATGCCTTTTACAAGAAATGGGTAGATATTTCGATGAAATGTGTGGCAATAGTCAACCACAAACATTTGTTTATTGGGTTTTCAACTATAGAAAAATGAAATAAATGCTTGAAAAACATGACGCCTGGCATGGTGCCATG
The DNA here is from genome assembly GCA_011799875.1 of Thinopyrum elongatum. Taxonomy (NCBI): domain Eukaryota; kingdom Viridiplantae; phylum Streptophyta; class Magnoliopsida; order Poales; family Poaceae; genus Thinopyrum; species Thinopyrum elongatum. Next base: position 239,726,095 of record CM022303.1, read on the forward strand.
GTATGGCCTCATCATGCCCTGGTAAAAATTTGAGAAGGTTTGACTTATGTCGTCATGCACTCCCTTCATAAATCGAACCATCACCGAGGATATTCCATGCTTTCGAGAGGGAAATCACCAAGATTGAAGGGGAATCCAAATTTTCTTTGTTCTTTGCCCTGGAGTTTTTTTCTACGATGAACATACACCCTGCAAATCAGCGTGTTCAAATTTGGCATTTTTCCGGGCTCAATTACCATATTTAGGGGATTATGTGCATTTTCTAGGCATTTAGCGCATATAAATCCAATCCAGCTACAGCTGCACGGGTGTGATGTGAGGGACGTGGATTGCCATTCGATCGCGGCGCATCCTATGGTGCACACGCGCGATCCGCGTGGCTGGTGTTCCGACCAATCATAATGCAGCACACAATAGGCTCAGTGCACACTGTTTCCGGAGGCGACGGAGATGAACCGTGTCTGATAATGAACGAGCAAAACTGTAAGGGAAGCCAAATTTCCTTCGTTGTTTGTCGTTGAGCTCTTAAAAACCACAACACTGTACGGCTGCCCGGCCACTCCGTCCCAGAGCTCTCTCCAAGCGTCGTTCATGGCATCGCGGTGCATAGTAACTGGTAAGGAAGCGATGGCATCCCGCCGCATCGCGTTCCTTGCCACCCACGACCGCAAACATGGTAAGGAAGCGATGGCATCTCGCCGCGCCGAGTTCATCGCCGCCGGCGGCCACATAGTTACGTGGGCGGACTTTGAGGCTGCCATGGCCGAATGGGCGGTGGATCTAGAGGCGGCCAAAGCCACACAAAAGGAGCGGAAAAGTCAGAAAGCAGTCAAGAAAAGAGAGTCTCGCCGCCGCAAGAAATAAGAGGCCACACGCCATGCTGAGGAGAGCTTGGCGGAGATCGAAGCATGGTGGGCTGCCGCCTACAAGGCCGGGAAGGAGAACGCTGGCGCCTGGCCAGCATGACCCGATGGCAGCATGTGAGAAGTAGTTAGTGCGTGTGTCGCCCGTAAGTTTGTATAACTAAATTACGAGCATCTACTAGTACTACATACGTACTAGTTTTAGAGCAAATTACCAGTAGTACTTTAAGTTGGTACAATCTATTATTAATGTACAATGTCGGTAAGCGCATCCTTTGAGGGCTTTGAGCGTTGATTAGCATGTGTTCACTGAAGTTTTGTAGTCGCACCCCGGCCCTAAATACTCCCGAAACGTCCGCCTGCAGCCACCGGAGCAGACTAGAGCTGGCCGCAGCTGGTTTTTAGTCCCACCTCACCGCGCGAGTTGGCCGCACACCGACTTAAATTGCCGCGCCGGCGGATGGTAGCAAGCTTCTCTCTTGTTGCATAGGATCAAATCTGGCTATGCGAGCGAGGCAGGTTGACACTTGATTGCATTTCATAAACTGATGATTACTCATCGGGTGTCACCTTGCCTCGTTCATGTACATTGAATAATCCTGATACAATGAAAGAGATTTTTGAAATTAGGTGCGGTTGGAGATGCTGATAGATATAAGAATTATTAGAAGATCACAAAACACACGGTTTCTATGGCGTACCCGTGTGCATTTTTTTTGCGTTAATGATCCATAAGTCAGTTATCTGTGCGATGTTTCCTAATAAACCAGGCGTACCATTGACCTAAAAAATCAACTACACGTGTACATTTTTTTGGAGATGGGATCTGCCAATTTTCTTTTTTCTCGCACATGAGTATTTTACGCGCTTCGTCTGCGTTGTGTGTTTCCCCCGCCCAAGTTTCAAGTTTCGCAGCGAAATTTTCAATAGGTGCGCGATTTCAGAATTTATTCCTCCCACCACATCCCCACCCATCAAATTTCCTCAGCATCTCCCCCTCCCCCTCCCCCCTACCGGCAGCTCAAACCGCCGCCGCAACAACCACAACTTCAACCACATCTACATTCTGCCCGAGCATCGTCGATCCAGTCAGGTAACCCACCGATCTCTATCACGGCCCCGGCCTGATTGCTTAAATGGCACCTATGAAACATCCTCATGCCTCCAAATCCCCACCGCCCTACCTCCAGAGCATCGCTGCGCAAGCCCAACCACATATCACGTGGAGGTCGAGGAGCTGATGGCGGTCGATGGCGCGATGGCCGCTGTGCGTGTTGACCCGGAGGAACACCTCGCCTCCGCCGCCACCGACTTGGTGCAGGCTCTGGCCCAGATGAAGTGCCCCAGCGACTACCCCCAGGACTTACCAAGTATGATCTGACCAGCTCAATCTTACCAATACCACTTGCAATGGCTATGTTTTGTACGGTTGATGTATTAAGCATGTTCATGCCTTGTTTATTTCAGTACTGCACACTATGTGATGTTCAAGTATTAACTGTCCAGCTCAATTTCACCAATACCAACAACAAACTTACAATACATGACTCAGGATATCACTAGAGATGTTGTCCATTTGCTATTTTTGGTGGATGCTAACCCTGTTGTACTTAACATGTCTGTCCATGTACTTACGCAGGGTCATAATGGCCAATGCTGTTGTTTGCGGTCGACGTTAGCTGCATCCCATGTCTTACAGTATTTCACATCATTTGTGCAATTGTAGTTTAACATCTAACATTTACTGGTTGCCTGTAGGTACACATGTCAGTGGTTCTGATCCACGCTTCAACACGGAGGAACATCTCGCCTCCGCCGCCGCTGACTTTGGGCGGGCTCTGGCAAAGATGAAGTGCCCCAGCAACTACCTCTCAGGACTTACCAAGTATGAACTCATCAGTTCAATCTTACCAATACCAGTTGCAATTAATGGCTATGTTTTGTACGGTCAATGTATTAAGCATATTGTAGTAAACATGCCTAACACATTTTAGCTATTTTCCCTACCTTTTTATAGACAACTGGGCCATTCTCTGCTCTGGCAGCACCCGCCTTGTGATGTTTAACTCTGCCAATTGCATTTTATCAGTACCAGTTTCAATGGCTATTAAGCCTATTGCAATTAACAATTGTATCCATTTTTAAACAGTTGTATTTCAATGGCTACAAACTTACAAATCATGACTTAGGATGCTGTTAAGCCTGTTGCAATTAACAGTTGTATCCATTTTTTAATCCGTCCCTTTGCTACCGTGCTACTCTTTCGCAATGAAGATATCACTATAGATGCTGCCGTTTTATTACCATTTGCTATTTTTGGTGGATGTTAACCCTGTTGTAGTTAACATTGGCTTTCCATGTACTTACACAGGGCTACAATGGGTGACGCTGTTGTTTGTCGTCAAGGTTAGCTGCATCCCATGTCTTATACACCATTTGTTCCTAAATATAAGTATTTTTAGAGATTCCAATATAGACTACATACGAAGCAAAATGAGTGAATCTAGATTCTAATCTAAACTATATCTATAATTCTATATACATCCGTATGTAGTTCATATTGAAATCTCTAAAAATACTTGTACTTAGGAACATACGTAGTTGTATTTTACATCATTTGTGCAATCTCAGTTTAGCTTCTAACATTTACTGGTTGCTTGTAGGTACATATATGAGCGGTACTAATCCATGCTTCAATCCCTTTTGTGTACGTATGGGGCAATGAGATATTCATGAACAAGCGTCAAGTGAGGAAACTAAGAAAGATTGTTAGGCGAAAGAAACGAGTGATGGGTTTTCTCTTTTCAGTGGTTTCCGAAGCTATTTACTGATGATTACCTTGCAAACTAGATGACCAAAGTGGAGGCAACTAAGGTTAAAGTATATAATTCATGCTACCATGATAATGCTCTAGAAGTCTTCCTGAAGGCGGTGAAGGATGGGCGGGCAATCGTCACAAGGGGTTGGACAAAAGTTGTTCGTGCCTATGGCATGCAGGAAGGCACATTATGGGCATTCCGCTTCTTCAACACCATTGGCAGTCAAAATGATTTACACTTGTCTCTTCACCTTTACCGCCTCTAAATATTGTGGTTCATCATAGTTAATTGCTCTCTAATCCTGTAATTACTGAACATATTGTACTGACAATTTTATTTATGGATTAGTTGTTGAACCATTATGCTGAGAAATTGAATTCCACGTCTCATATTTCAAAATTTCCAATTTGAATAATAAATTACAGGAAAAAAATAAAATTATACAGGAGCGAATAAATAATGTGCACACGGTTAGAAAGAAAACAATGTGTGAGATGAAAATAGAGAACAGGCGGTTCTTTGACATGAAACGTTTGCGATGCCCGACGGACGCACACACGGTTTCGTCTCATATGCGTGTGCGATTCATGGTAATATGGCAAACGTTTCAAACTAGTGTGCGTGTGTGATAGGAATACCAATCACACACATTTATGAAAATAGACACGTTGGCGTTAGTAGAGGCACCGCACACATTTTTCATTCTTGAACTATGTGCGATAACCGTACCTATCACAAACATATCGGTAGATTAAATGTTGATGTCCACCTTTTTCACACGACTATAGCGACGTAATCGTTTGGGATGTCTCTCGGATCAGAAACGTAACGTCGAATGTAATGTGTGGGACTGGGGCAGCTTCTCATACATTTATTCTATGGCAATCGTCAGTAGCCGCTCACCTATCCTCGATGGTTTCTGGGTCGTGTGGGAAGGACCCCCCTATCGCTGTCACTCACTTGGCGACGGTTCCAAATGCCGTCGCGGAAAAGGGTTAAAAACCGTTTGTATAGCACCTTACGGTACCATTGGCTTGTCCATCCTATCAGTGGTGGTGAATTCTATCAAGACCTTATATATCAGTATGTGGTGTTTTGATCTCAACATCATTATTGCCTTGCTGCAATGCTTTCCATGTCTGGAGAATTTGTATATAAAGGTGATGATTTCATGCACATTGAAAGCCCATATATAATGTACTATAATTAATCGTTCAGCTATCGCTCTTTCAACATAATCTTTTTTAGACATTAATAGTTTTCAATCTTCATCTATATTTAGGCACTAACACATGGAGAAAAAGGTATAACCAATTGATGGTTCAAGAAGCACCGGGATTTTCTCAGATCTCATGACATTCGTTTGAATATAGTAATGCTGGAAGGATATGCATCCAACAATGCAAACACTAGCTTTGTCACATTCCTCATGTTGAATGCGAGGGCACTATTGTCCGTGAGGATTAAGTATTTCGACAAGAAATTTCTCACGGCTGCAAGTGTTGAACAACATAAAAAGAAGTTTCAGGTGGACCTAAGGGCTTCTGATCGTGCTCGGCTTCTATTTACAACAGCTTGTCGTCATCATGGAGCACTAGATTTTTTGTACTGGGATCTTGATTTTATGGATCAGACCGATCCATTTGATTGTGACTACCAAAAACTTTGGTTGAGTTAGATGTCATTGTCCTGTTCAATCTGGATTTTGTCTAAACCTGATGAGCAATTAATCCTCGTGCTTTTGTATTGTTTGTAAGATGGAGTTAGATATTGTTGCCCTTTTCGACTCGGCTTTGACCCGTATTTTCTTTCATACTGGGCCAATGGCTTGCCATTTCTTTAATTAAGACATAAATATTATAAGCATTCACAACATAGGGAAAGAACATCACTCTCGCGGGATCCTTGAGATGTTTGTTCATTACAGAACCCGCAAGTTCTTAGCGCCCGCCAGCACCCACAAACTTATTTTCAGCTAGCACACCAAATGGGCTGTAATTCTTAATAAGAAAAGCTGCATGGTAGTGACACATTTGGATTTGTCATTTGGGACCCATGAGGAAAAAGCCTATCCAGGGCGGTGCCGACTCGACAGTAAACATTGATAAGCCTGGTTTTAAAATTACTGTAAATCCAAAACTCGCCTCAAAATCATGAAACTTGGCATGGTGTTATGACATGGCACCAACATGCTGTGGTAAAAAATTAGTCCAATTTGAGACAAGTTTTGGTATAGACTTCTTACAAACCGGAGCTTCTCTCAAAAAGGCTCATGGTTCCGAGAGGGAACTTGTCACCTATGTGTGCGAAACGGCATACGCTGTCTCTTCCCGCCTTGATTTATTTTACACAGGCAACATGCAACTATAGGAGCGTCGTCCTAAAAATATGAAATTATTCAGGGTTCATTTTGCCTTTTTATACATTATTTGAGTTTTCTAGGCATTTTGGAATATACTTTGGTGTGTGCAAAGGTCATGTGTGTACTAGCCACCTATGTAATTGGATGTTCAATCTGTTTATGGAATCAAGTCCTTATAAGTTATAAGTACATATTTTGTTTGTTCTGTGTGCAATGACATCGCACACGGACCATACTAGGGAACCCGTCGGTGATGATTTCATCAATCGCTGGCAATTGTATACCAACAAGCATTTGCCCACAACACACACGGCTTATTAGCAGCAATCGTATGTGTTATTATCGGTCTTTGCACACATTTCTAATTACAAACCTGTTTGCCGCGTATCACACACATCTTGTTAAATTGAACCATTTCTGTTCTCTTGGCTCAATGCAAACAGTTCATCCGAGTGAACCGTATGCCGTATATCGCACACACCTTGATCTGCCTGACCGTTTCTTTTGTGTTGCCTAATCACAAACAGTTCATCCGAGTGAACTGTATGCCGTATATCACACACAGCTTCATCTGGCTGCCCATTTCTATTGTTCTGCCTCATCACAAACAGTTTATCCGAGTGAACTGTATGCCGTATATCGCACACGCCTTCATTTGGCTGCCCATTTCTGTTGTTCTGCCTCATCGCAAATAGTTCATTGAACTGAACCATATGCCCCGCATCGCACACACAACTAAAATCTGAACTGTGTTTGATTTATCCGCCATCACAAACATTTTGCATCTTTTTTGATGGTTTTTTACATCACCGTTTGCGATCAATGCATCGCACACAGTTTCGTCGAAGGGTCTCTGATTGTAGTGTCGCGTTAGCAGCATCCTGCAGTAGTGATAGAGTCATACTTTGTTCTAGGTATCGAGTTGTAATTTTTATTTCTTTTGAGTTGTAAGTAAATAGAAGTGTGATGATCATCATTATTCATTATTAGAGCATGTCCCAGAGAGGAATGGATGATGGAGACCATGGTTCCCCCACAAGTCGGGATGAGACTCCGGACAAATATAAAAAGAAAAAGAAAAAAAGAGAGAAAAAGTGTGGCAAAAAAGAGCCCAAGAAAAGAAAAGAAAAAAAAGAAAAGAGAAAAATAAGAGAAAAGCGAGAAGGGGCATGCTAATTCCACACTTGTGCTTCAAAGTAGCACCATGTTTTTCATATAGAGAGTCTCCTATGTTGTCCCTTTCATATACTAGTGGGAATTTTTCATTATAGAGTTAGATGCACACCCACTTAGTTTTCATATTGAGCTTTCATACACTTATAGCTCTTAGTGCACTCGTTGCATGGCAATCCCTACTCCTCGCATTGATATCAATTGATGGGCATCTCCATAGCCCGTTGGTTAGCCGCATTGATGTGAGACTTTCTTACTTTTTTGTCTTCTCTATATTTACCCCTATCATCATACTCTATTACACGCATAGTGCTATGTCCATGGCTTGCGCTCATGTATTGCGTGGGAGTTGAAAAAGCTGAAGCGCGTTAAAAAGTATGAACCAATTGCTCGGCTTGTCATCGGGGTTGTGCATGATAAATACTTTGTGTTAAGAAGACAGAGCATGACAAGACTATATGATTTTGTAGGGATAGCTTTCTTTAGCATTGATATTTTGAAAGACACGATTGTTTGTTGGGATGCGTGAGTATTGATGTCTTTATGTCAAATTATAGACTATTGCTTTGAATTATTCGTGTCTCAATATTCATGCCATGATTAGATATATGATCAAGATTATGCTAGGTAGCATTCCACATAAAAAAATATCTTTTTTATTATTTACCTACTCGAGGATGAGCAGGAATTAAGCTTGGGGATGCTGATACGTCTCCGTCGTATCTATAATTTTTTATTGTTCCATGCCAATATTATACAACTTTTACATACTATTGGCAACAATTCATATGATTTATTGGACTAACCTATTGATCCAGTGCCCAGTGCCAGTTCCTGTTTGTTGCATGTTTTTTGTTTTGCAGAATATCCATATCAAACGAAGTCCAAACGCGATAAAAATTTACGGAGAATTATTTTGGAATATATGTGATTTTTGGGAGGTGGAATCAACGCAAACAGAGGCCCACGGCCTCCACAACCCATCAGGGCGCGCCAGGCACCCCCTGGCACGCCCAGGTGTCTTGTGCCCTCCCTGTAAGTCGGTTGGGGCCCTTCTTCAGTCGCAAGAAAGATAATTTATGGAAAACAATCATGCAAAAATTTCAGCGCAAACAGAGTTACGGATCTCCGGGAATTTAAGAAACGGTGAAGGGCCAGAAAACGGGAACACGAAATAGAAGAGAACAGAGGGATAGATGCAATCTAGGAGGGGCTCTCACCCCTTCGCCGCCATGGCATCCATGGACCAAAGGGGGAACTCTCCTCCCATCTAGGGGGAGGCCAAGGAAGAAGAAGAAGGAGAGGGGCTCTCTCCCCTCTCTCCCGGTAGCGCCGGAACACCGCCGGGGCAATCATCATGTGACGGTGATCTACTCCAACAACTCCGTCATCTTCACCAACATCTTCATCACCTTCCCCCATCTATATTCAGCGGTCCACTCTCCCGCAACCCGCTGTACCCTCTACTTGAACATGGTGCTTTATACTTCATACTATTATCTAATGATATGTTGCCATCCTAGTAGATTTTTGTTGTCCTACCAGTAATTGGTGAATTGCTATGGTTGGTTTAATTTGCTTGTGGTTATGTTGCTGTCCTTTGGTGCCCATCATATGAGCATGCGTGTGGATCACACCATAGGGTCAGTTGTATGTTGATAGGACTATGCATTGGAGGGCAAGGGTGACAGCAGCTTCATCCTACCATAGAAATTGATGCATACGGGATTGAAGGGGGACCAATATATATCTTAATGCTATGGTTGGGTTTTACCATAATGAACATTAGTAGTTGCGGATGCTTGCTAATAGTTCCAATCATAAGTGCATAGAATTCCAAGTAAGGGACGACATGCTAGAAGTGGCCTCTCCCACATAAAAAGCTTGCTATCGGTCTAGTAACGTAGTCAATTGCTAAGGGACAATTCCGCAAATCTTACCACCACTAATCCACACTCGTTTTACTAAAATTAATTGTTTATTTATTTAAACAACACCTATCTTTTATTTTCACATTCTTTATTATCTTGCAAACCTATCCACACCTATGTTTCTTTATTTCTAGTTTTATTCTTGTTCTAGGTAAAGCAAACGTTAAGTGTGCGTAGAGTTGTATCGGTGGTCGATAGAACTTGAGGGAATATTTGTTCTGTCTTTAGCTCCTCATTGTGTTCGACACTCTTATTTATCGAAAAAGGCTATAAACGATCCCCTATACTTGTGGGTTATCATAGGGGTGACCTAACGAAGTGCTACACATTACAAATGAAGCGGGAAAACATCTGGGAATGTTTTTCCGGCATTTGGCAGTTTTCGGACAGATGAATCAGAGGGTAAGTATCAATATTCATCATTTTATAAGCATGTGATAGATGAATGGGTTGCATATTCGGATTCGTTATATTTTTCTGAGCAACTTTCATGTATAAATTATTTTCATCTGAGTTACGGTTTATTTTCTATTAATTTTCAAAGTTTTATTAATATCCTGTAATTTCTGGAATTAATACTAATTCAAAAATTAATAGCAAAATGCTAGATGTACACAGAAGTGTACCAGCCAGGCCACACACGGGCTGACTGGTGGGGCCAGTCAACTGCTGATGCAGCAGTTGACTAGTCAACCATTGACTGGTCAAGGGGTCCACTGGACCCACTTGTCAGTCTCTCTTAGACTAACAGGGTTTTTAAACTAATCTAATTTTTCTGATTAAGTTGTGGGCCCCTTCTATCAGTGACCTATTAATTAACATAGTTTAATTTAAACTGATCTTAATTAGTTTAATTACAAGGTGGCCCCACATGTCAGGGGGGCTAGGTTTCGGGTTAGTGGCTAATTAGCCAGCTAACCACCTAGGCTCACCAGTCAGCGGCCCAGGGCAGTTTAAACCGTGGTGGCGCGATGGCGGCAGGGCCCCGGCGACCACAGGGATGACTCAGGGGCTCGGGATCGCGTCTCCGGCCATCATTTGGCGCGCGAAGGGGCAAGTTCGAATGTGGGCTAAGGGCCATGTCGAGTGGTGGCTGCGACAGCAGCTGGGAAGGCCGGGAACGGTGCCGACGATGAGCTGCAGCGGCGGCGGCTATGAGGACTCATCGGGATCGACGCTGCGGGGCACATGAAGGGGAGCTGGTGGTTGCGTTGTGCTTTGGTGAGGCCCGGGAAGTCGAGGCAGTGCTCGGGCGCGAGCTAGGACGGGCGGAAGCGACCGGGACGACGGCGTCCGACGGCGACGGTGATCTACGGGGACTAGTTTACGGGGCACAGGAAGGAGCAAAGGGAGGTCGAGAAGGAGCATGGCTCACAGCGGGGCCGGCAGGGGTGCTCGATAGCGGAGGTCGAGGTGGAGCGGATCAGCGTTAATGGCGATGGCGACCAAGGCGGTGCAGACGGGTCGACGGCGAGGCTTGGGGTCGATCCAGCCTGTCCTGATGTTTGGGAAGGATGAAGACGAGGGTGACGAGCCTCCTGGACATGCGCAGACGGCGCGGGGTGGCCGGTGGTCGCGTCTATGGTGATGCGGCAACGACGACAGAGGAGAGGATGTGCGAGGGGGGAAAAGTGAGGGCGAGTGGGGGAGACTAGGGTTCGGGGAGGGAGCGAGGGGCGTCTGGGACCTTATCCATTCGGGGTGGCCGGGGATGGCCGCCACGGTGACAGCCTGGCCGGCGGATGGCCGCCACCTTCCCTGCCTCCCAGTAGCGAGGTGGGGAAACAGTGGGGCGTGGGCTGAATGGGTCGGCGTGGCACTATTGTCACAGCTGGCCCGTGACACAGTGCGAGTTTGCTTTTCTCTTTCCTTTTTTTCATTTGTGTTTTTCTTTTTATTTGCTTCTGTTTTCTATTTTATTTTTATAGCAAAATAGTTTTATAAAATAAGAAACTTGCACCTAAATTAGTATTGTAATTTAGGCCACTGCCACAAACAGTTTGGCCTTTATTTGAAATAGTTTGTATTTTCATAATTTAGAAAAGGCATTTTAAATAATGTTTTGGACCCTGTTTTAATTATTTTAGGGCATTTAAGCACCTCATAAAATGTTGGTTTCTCCACCATAATTCTCTATGGATTATTTGCCACATTATGAACATTTTAGTTTTCTTGTTTGGGAATTTCTCAATTTCACTTATAATTTGAATTTGATTTCACAGTGGAATTTCAAATGAGATATGGATCAAAATATGATCAAGCACTGTTTAGCAAAATGAGTTAGCTTAATCAGAGAGGGTTACTATAGCTCATTATACAGGGGTGTTACAACTCTCCTCCACTACAAGAAATCTCGTCCCGAGATTTAAGAGATGGAGTAAGGGGGAAAGTTCTGGTTACGAAATTCTAACAGATCTTCTCGGTCTTGGTTGCTCTTCTCGAAGAGGTAGATCCATTACATTGATGTCTTAATTTCTCTGCCTCAGGTCATCATGATGAAGTCATCATCCTTTCTTCGGGAATTCCATCGTACTTACGAAAAGAATAAGGGGTAGCTTCGGAAGAACGAACCTCTACAGGGTTGCTTATCTGGTACATAACAATAGGGAAGGTGGCGGAAAGTAACTCTCGAATTGAAACTTAAGAAAATATCGAAAGCAAAGTACGAAGGTACCATGAGAAGTTACGAATGGGCAGGCAATCGTTCGATGACTAATCAAAAGGTGAAAGGGGTTCAAAGCAACGAAAATAAATATTGCGTTTGATACTAGAGTATATCATCTCTAGCAAGGTGGCTCATGATTTACATACAAAGCCAAGCGTGAGGAGTAACTTTGGAAACATGGGTGTATAGGAGAGTCATGTTTCGATCCTGTGGAACTATGGGATATGGGCCCACCATGTGGGTTAAAAGTAGGAAGGGCGTTGACATCTTGCATGGTCATGATGGCAAGGCAGGTCCGAGGATAGCCTGTCAGTTATGTTGGCAACAATGTTGGTACCAAGGGCGAGGGACGAAGAGAACCATTGTCCTGCTCGTTGAAATGAGGCGGACCAATAGGCAAAGTTCTTGTCCATCGGCGGTTACTGGTGTGTTATCAACAATAGTAATAGGGTCTTATTGACAAAGTTGTACACCGAGGTGTTTACATAAGCAGGAAATTATTACTGCTTAGATCATATAAATTTATAAGAAAGGTTAAACAAAAGGATGGAAAGGATAATGTGTTTAAACACAAGTATTAGGAGTATATCCTTCACAAGAACAAGCAGAGCATGATATACATCACATAACTGCAAGTAGATAACCACTTCGGTAAAGGGGAGAGGAAATTCATGATGTTACCCATACCGTGGTGTTTGGATAATTGATCAAGAAACATATAGCATGGCGCACCCAATGTTCCTGTTGATGATTGGAGTACCACAGACATGCTTTGGGATAGCTTTGACATGGTCATCAGGTAAAGGTCAGACTTTGGATTCACAAATGATCCATTAGGAACAACTTATAAAATAATTCATACGATTTCCTCATGGGAGAATGGCTAACCTTGCTAAAGAAGATACTATATCAATAGGTCCTCCGGCCACGTGTGCTAGGCATGACATCATCTTACCGGGTTACATAAAGACCAATGTTATAATTCTTGGAAAATGTCCCAACCATCATATCTGCCGGAGATTCTGATCTGATTGGTGTCAGGATACCTCACACTCAGGATGCCTGAGAAGAAAAGGGTGCAACACAATTTGACGCGAAGACGTTGCAAGATTCTCCGGAAATGTAATATGGAAACAAGCTCCCAAACAGAAATTCATCATTAACCATGGAGGAGATGAGGAGTGTGGCTGATGGGCCTTAGCGACATTTCATCGAGATTTCCAGAAAGATGGATTTCCACAATTATGTGAACAATGTAATAGCATTGGGCATACCAAAGTATATAATGAAGTATGTCAATTAAACATTGATCGAAAGTGCACCTGAAATTTTGGACTAAGTAGCACGATCAATGTTAGAATGATGATTCAATAACCAATTGACTAAGAATGAAACTAGCGAGCCTTAACTCCAAAGCAATAGGGTTGCTATAACTTTTGAATTCACACACCATAGTTCATTTGTCGGTATTCCTGTTAGAAACAACACGGGGACCAAGAAAGAACGATGATGGCGATAAGTATCACTTGTATCAAGAATTCTTAAGAGGTGATGAAATTCTAACGACATTTTTGACATAAAAGATGGTAATACTCCAAGGTAGAACATAACATAAGTTGGATAGCAAGGAGCTCAAGGTACAACACAAAACAAGAACAAGTTTTGTGTTGGAGGGAATGCAAGAATGTTGTCGATGTTAACAAAAATCATCGAAGGGTCAAGGATGGTATTTCTCATCATGAATTCGATTGATATCCTGGAAGAGCTCAGAATGTTGATGATGATCATGACACATTTGTCGAGAGGTTTCATGAATATGTAATCAATCATCGACAACATCACGCAAAAGGTATCATGAAGTGAAAGGTTATTGGAACCACAGACAAGATTGCAAGCTCAGAATCAAAATTGCCTTTCAAGACAACCAACATGATGTTGAAAGCTCGAAGTAAGATTAGTGTACTGTTGGAGTTGTGTTCCGTGGATGAAGGACATAGGTAGCACGGTCAAGCTTTAGCATGACGATGATGATGTAGTCAATCGACTGGGAATGACATGATCGAGTACAAACTCGTAAGCAACGATGATTATTATGAGTTATTGAATCTCAATGCGGACTTGATTCACTCATCGGTGTGCTCGAGTGACAATCAACTCAGAACCCGAGGAAAAATGAAACTGGTGAGAGATAATACTTGATAAGTACTTATAAGAAGTAACACAGATCCGGGATAATATCGAGATACCAGAGGGTAATACTCGAAGGTAGATTAGAATAAAGGTTGGACTGGTGTATTGATCTACAGAAGACAAGTACTTTAACTTGTTTGAGAAAAGGAATCAAAGAAGAACAATATGGTCGGAACCACGATTGCAAAAGACCAAATCCCAGATATAAGATGAACTTATACCAAGGGGATGATTAATTTTAAGAGAAGCTCCCATGATAAGATCTACATCGTGTCCATGGGCATGAACACAAAGTTCATGGTCGACTCCCACTTCTCGAAAGCACAACTTTACATTCACTTCTCGTTTTGAAAATGACATTAGTGTTGAAAGTTGTACCTGGCGAAATACCTAATGAGTATGACCCATAGAAGTTTCCGGATTCACATAGATTAGGGAAGGCATTGGTTCAACCCATTGGGGCACCTTAGGAACATATGCCACAAACTCCAAGAGTAAATAACACAAGCTCGATAGTAGAGCATGGTTGACAAAAGCAGAGGATACAATTTACCAAAGGCATTATGTATCTGAGAAAAGACTCACAAGGGTATTGAATGTGAAGGACACTGACGGATAATAACCCAACAATGGGTCTGACGGTCCACAATGGAGCTGATGCGAGTATCGGTATGCAATGAGAGGAAGAAAGAATGCAAAGGGATAGGTTTCTGGAAACGTATGAATAATTCAAAGTTTAACTACAAAGGAATTGGGATTTCCAACTGGGGATCAGAAGCAGACGCTCTGATAAAAAGAGGAGTAAGTTGGATAGAATTAGATAGGCAATCAATCAAGGATTGATTTGCCGAGAACCAGCTCATGTCCGGAATGACGACTAAGCCGGAAGGATGAATTCTAGTTTCGATTGATGATTGCGAGTATTCGCAGACATATTGAATCATTTGACTCAAAATGGCAATGATAAGGGATGTCATCAAAGATTGCTAGACATAGGGAATTAACCATAATGCAAGCAGGTAAGGAAGATCAAGAGCAATAGGCTATGGAGGATTTCGAAAGATCGAATAGCATTTCAAAGAATTTTGTGAAACACGGGAACAACTGGGGATGAACGGATACCCGGTAAGTGTGAGGAATTATCCGTAAGGCTCTCATGCGGTAATGAACTGCCAGGCAATAGGCTCAAAGGATTCTCGGGACAACGGAGAGTATTTCGGGGCATCTTGTGATAACAATTACAACTGGGAATGGATGTATGAATGGCAAGTGTATGTAGTTATCCATAGGGGTTTATCGATGGAAAGGAATTGCAAAAGCGATGGGCACAAAATCTCGAGAGAACATCAGACAGTATCTTCAGAATCTTTTGGTGCACCAAGCAATCATCTGGAATGAGGGGCTCTCTGAGGGAAGTAGTTACGAGAACCTAGAGTTAGAGTTAGTAAAATCCTTAACCCGAAAATAAGAGAGATCATAATCCCAGAGTAAAGGAGAGGAATAAAAGATCCTAATCCCAACCATTTGCGATGTGGGCCCGTAAGTGATTGCTTGTATCTGCGTTGGTATTTCCCCGAAGAGGAGAGGATGATGCAGCACAACAACAATAAGTATTTCCCTCAGTTATGAAACCAAGGTTATCAATCTAGTAGGAAAACCAAGCAAAACTATGTAAACAGTACCTGCACACAAATAACAAATACTTGCTACCCAACGCGTAAGAGGGGTTGTCAATCACTCCCTGGTAAAAAGATAGATAAAATTGTATGAGATTGGATAAATAGATTTGCTCAAAAACACAAAATAAATAAATAAAGGAAAAGTGCAGCAAGGTATTTTTGGGTTTTTGGAATAATAGATCTGAAAACAATATGATAAAAGATAGACCCGGGGGCCGTAGATTTCACTAGTGGCTTCTCTCGAGAAAATAGTATACGTTGGGTAAACAAATTACTGTTGGGCAATTGATAGAAGAGCAAATAATTATGACGATATCCAAGACAATGATTATGTATATAGGTATCACGTCCAAGATTAGTAGATTGACTCCTGCCTGCATGTACTACTATTACTCGACACATCGACCGCTATCCAGCATGCATCTAGTGTATTAAGTTCATGGAGAAACGGAGTAATGCAATACGAATGATGACATGATGTAGACAAGATCTATTCATGTAGGAATAGACCCCATCTTTTTATCCTTAATAGAAATGATACATGCGTGCCTCGCTACCCATTCTGTCACTGGGTGAGGACACCCGAAGATCGAACCCATCACAAAGCACCTCTTCCCATTGCAAGAAAAATCAATCTAGTTGGCCAAACCGAACCAAAGTTTCGGAGAAGAAATACGAGGCTATTACAATCATGCATATAAGAGATCAAAGAAGACTCAAATAATATTCATAGATAGAACTGATCATAAACTCGCACTTCATCGGATCCCAACAAACACACCGCAAAAAGTCATTACATCAAATAGATCTCCGAGAACATCGAGGAGAACATTGTATTGAGAATCAAAAAGAGAGAAGAAGCCATCTAGCTACTGCCTACGGACCCGTAGGTCTATGGTGAACTACTCACGCATCATCGGAGGAGCACCAATGAGGATGATGAACCCCTCCGTGATCGTGTTCCCCTCCGGCAAGGTGCTGGAATAGGGCTCTAGATTGGATCTCATGGTTCTGGAATTTGCGATGGCTGGAATTGTGTTTCATCGACTCCCCTAGGGTTTCTAGAATATTTGGGTATTTATAGAGCTGAGAGGCGGTGGAAAGGACCTCCGTGGGCCCCACCACCCATTAGGGCGCGCCAGGGGCCTCTGGCATGCCCAGGTGGGTGGTGGGCCCCACGGGCCTCCCCTCGTGCACTTCTTTGGCTCCCAAGTTGTCTTCTGGGCTGAAAAAAATCTCCAAAAAGTTTTGTTGCGTTTGGACTCCGTTTGATATGGATATTCTGCGAAGTAAAAAACAAGCAAAAAGTAGCAACTGGCCCTGGGCACTATGTCAATAGGTTAGTCCCAAAAAATGATATAAATTGCTATAAAATGAAGGTAAAGCATCCAAGAATGATAATATAACAGCATGGAATAATTAAAAATTATAGATATGTTGGAGACGTATCAGCATCCCCAAGCTTTATTCCTGCTCGTCCTCGAGTAGGTAAATGATAAAGATAAGAATTTTTGATGTGGAATGTTGCCTAACATGTTCATCACATATTCTTTTCTTTTGTAGCATGGACATTTGGACTTTTAGATGGTTCAAAGTAATAGTCTATAATTGACTTGAAGACTTCAATACTCAAGCATATCAACAAGCAACCGTTTCTTTCAAAATATCAACACTAAAGAAAGTTATCCCTATCCCATCATGCTCAATCATTGATCCATTCATGAAACACACTCAAATATTAGCTACATCCAGTGCACAAGTATGATCATAGTGCTCCCTAGTTGGTGCTTTATAAGAGAAGATGGAGACTCGAATATTATCTTGCAACGAAAACCAAGCTTAGTTGCTTGGTTCTCCTTGAATATTATCTTGGGGTACCATGGGCATCCCCAAGCTTAGATTATTTTCACTCCTTATTCCTTCATCCATCGAGATCTCACCCAAAACTTGAAAACTTCAATCACACAAAACTTAACAAAACCTTCGTGAGATCCATTAGTATAAGAAAACCAATCTTTGCTTTAAGTACTGTTACAAACCCATTAATATTTTGTTATTGCATTACACCTACTGTATTCTAACTTTACCATGGCTTATACCCCCCGATACAATCCATAGATTCATCAAAATAAGCACACAATGAAACGAAAACAGAATCTGTCAAAAACAAAACAGTCTATAAAGACTCGAATTTTACTCATACTTATGTAACTCCAAATATTCGGAAAAATTAGGACAACAGAGAAAATTTGTATATCAATCTTGTGTAAAAAATTCAGAATTTTATTCGCTTCTGTGAATTTTAACAATTCTGCTACTGGACGCAAAAGTTTCTGTTTTTCAACAGGATCAAATCGACTATCACCCAAAGCTATCCTAAAGGCTTAACTTGGCACAAACACTAATTAAAACATAAAAAACACAATAATAACAGTAGCATAATTGTGCAAACACTCAGGAACAGAAAGAAAAAGGCAAAAATAAATTTTATTCATTGGGTTGCCTCCCAACAAGCGCTATCGTTTTATGCCCCTAGCGAGGCATAATGCATAGATTCAAGTATTGTCACCTTTTGTTTTTGCCCCATAGGTTGCCCTCATGATTGATTCATATGGTGGCTTAATTCTTGTTCTAGGGAACTGTTCCATACCCTTTCTTAGTGGAAATTGAAACTTAATATTACCTTCTTTCATATCAATCACGACACCTATAGTTCATAAAAACGGTCTACCAAGTATGATGGGACAAGACGGATTGCAATCAATATCAAGAACAATAAAATCTATGGGCACATAGTTCCTATTTGAAAGAATAAGAACATCATTAATTCTTCCCAAAGGCTTTTTAATAGTAGAATCCACCAAGTGCAAATTAAGAGAACGCTCTACAATATTGGTAAGACCAAGCACATCACATAGAGATTTTGGAATTGTGGAAACGCTAGCACCCAAATCACATAAAGCAAAGCACTCATAATTTTTAATATTGACTTTAATGGTAGGTTCCCACTCATCATATAATTTTCTAGGAATTGAAATCTCTAATTCCAACTTTTCTTCTAAAGCTTTCATCATCGCTTCTACAATATGTTTAGTAAAAGCTTTATTTTGTTCATATGCATTGGCTGAATTTATCATGGATTGCAACAAAGAAATACATTCAATCAAAGAGCAACTATCATAATTAAAGTCTTTGTAATCTAAAAGAGTGGGCACATCACTAGTTAAAGTTTTAACCTCTCCAAACCCACTTTTATCAAAAAATTCAACAAGATTTTCACCCTCCAAATTATGAGGACGCCCTCTAACTAAAGTTGACTCTTCTTCAGCCCTCTTTTCATAAAGTTTAATATTACTAAACAAAGAATCAATAGAAGAAACACCAATCATTTTAAGATCTTCATCATTATTATGAAAGCAATCGGTAGAAAATGCTCTTTCTAAAAATTCTCTTTTGGCTCTAAGCATAGTGGTTCTTTTCTTACTTTCATCCATAGAAACATATAAAGCTTTAATTGATTCATTGACATCAACCTTAGGTGGAAAATTTTTAATCTTGAGATTTTCTACATAATGGGAAATTCTATCAATGCTTCTAGACATATCATCAATCTTATTCAACTTTTCTTGTATCGTAGTATTGAGAACTTTTTGAGCACTAATAAATTCTTTAATATTACTCTCAAGATCAAAGGGGTTCCTATTATTATTGTAAGAAGAATTGCCATAGGAATTGCCATAATTATTAGAGGAATTTCCAGGAAAAGGCCTAGGATTAAAATTACCTCTATAAGCATTGTTATTAAAATTGTTTCGCGAGACAAAATTCACATCTATGGGATCACTATTTTGCTCAATCGAAGTAGACAAAGGCACATCATTAAGATCAATAGGAGCATTTTTACTAGCAACCAATTTTATAAGAGCATCAACTTTTCCAATCAAGGTACTAATTTCTTCAACCGAATTAACTTTTTTACTAGTAGGTGCTCTTTTGGTATGCCATTGCGAATAATTTGCCATGATATTATCTAGCAATTTAGTAGCTTCACCCAAAGTAATATCCATAAAATTACAACCCGCGGCGGAATCCAAAAGATTTCTAGAAACAAAATTCAATCCCGCATAATTTTTTTGTATAATCATCCAAAGATTTAAACCATGAGTAGGACAATTTCTTAGTATCAATTTCATTCTTTCCCAAGATTGTGCAACATGTTCATGCTCAAGTTGCTTAAAATTCATGATTTGATTTCTAAGGGAAAAAAATTCGCGGGCGGAACATACTTAGTAATAAAAGCATCACGTCCAAGGCAATGATCATGTATATAGCATCACATCCAAGATTAGTAGACCGACTCCTGCCTGCATCTACTACTATTGCTCCACACATCGACCGCTATCCAGCATGCATCTAGTGTATTAAGTTCATGGAGAAACGGAGTAATGCAATAAGAACGATGACATGATGTAGACAAGATCTATTCATGTAGGAATAGACCCCATCTTTTTATCCTTAATAGCAACGATACATGCATGCCTCGCTACCCCTTCTGTCACTGGGTGAGGACACCGCAAGATCAAACCCATCACAAAGCGCCTCTTCCCATTGCAAGAAAAATCAATCTAGTTGGCCAAACCAAACCAAAGTTTTGGAGAAGAAATACGAGGCTATAACAATCATGCATATAAGAGATCAAAGAAGACTCAAATAATATTCATAGATAGAACTGATCATAAACTTGCACTTCATTGGATCCCAACAAACACACCGCAAAAAGTCATTACATCAAATAGACCTCCAAGAACATCGAGGAGAACATTGTATTGAGAATCAAAAAGAGAGAAGAAGCCATCTAACTACTGCCTATGGACCCATAGGTCTATGGTGAACTACTCACGCATCATCGGAGGAGCACCAATGAGGATGATGAACCCCTCCGTGATCGTGTTCCCCTCCGGCAAGGTGCTGGAATAGGGCTCTAGATTAGATCTCGTGGTTTTGGAACTTGCGGCGGCTGGAATTGTGTTTCGTCGACTCCCCTAGGGTTTCTGGAATATTTGGGTATTTATAGAGTTGAGAGGCGGTGGAAAGGACCTTCGTGGGCCCCACCACCCATCAGGGCGCGCTAGGGGCCTCTAGCACGCCCAGGTGGGTGTTGGGCCCCACAGGCCTCCCCTCGTGCACTTCCTTGGCTCCCAAGTTGTCTTCTGGGCTGAAAAAAATCTCCAAAAAGTTTTGTTGTGTTTGGACTCCGTTTGATATGGATATTCTGCAAAGTAAAAAACAAGCAAAAAACAGCCACTGGCACTGGGTACTATGTCAATAGGTTAGTCCCAAAAAATGATATAAAGTTGCTATAAAATGAAGGTAAAACATCCAAGAATGATAATACAACAGCATGGAACAATAAAAAATTATAGATACGTTGGAGACGTATCAGTAAGCCGCACAACAATGTTAGTAAAATAGTTTTTCAAAGACTAGACTCAACTTCGGCCAAGGAGTTGGAAAGGGGCTTCCTACAGGCAGTCGGCTCTGATACCAACTTGTGACGCCCCCGACTCGACCGTGCACTAATCATACACGCAAATGTGCATGATCAAGATCAGAGACTCACCAGAAGATATCACAACACAACTCTAGACAGAAATTAAAGTCATACAAGCTTTATATTACAAGCCAGGGGCCTCGAGGGCATGAATACATAAGCTTGAATACAAGTGAGTCAGCGGAAGCAACAATATCTGAGTAAAGACATAAGGTAAATAGGTTTGCCTTAAGAAGGCTAGCAAAAACAACAACACGGATCACAAAGGCAAAGCCTCCTGCCTGGGAGCCTCCTAACTACTCCTAGTGGTCGGCAGTCTCCACGTGTAGTAGGCTTCGTCGTGATAGTAGTAGTCGTCGACGGGATCAGCTGGCTCCTGGGCTCCGTTATCTGATCGGATCATCTGAGAAGAAGAATGTAGGGGGAAAAAGGTAGCAAAGCAACCGTGAGTACTCATCCAAAGTACTCGCAAGACTTACATCAGATCTATGCTAAGTATGCATCAGTATCAATGGGAAGGGAGTTGTATCTGTGGACTATACTGCAGAATTGCTAGAATAGAGGGGAAGGCCTAGCCTATCAAAGAATAGCATCTTGCAGCATCACTACAAAAAAAAAGACCACTTCCATGATGATACGTCTTTGTCACAGTAGGTCACGTTTTCTGTCATGCATGTACATCCATGATGATTTTATGACAGAATCAAGATAGTCATACCTGTGCTGTCGTAGAAGTGTTCCATGACAATACCAAAATTATCATCATGGAAGTGTCCACTTCCATGACGATAAATGGTGTGTCATGGAAGTGTTTTCGTCAAGGGTAACCGACACATGGCGTCTACCGTAACGGGTCGCCGTTAAGCTATTGGGTTCCGGTTTGGATCCGATAACCCGTTAACAGCCCAGACCAATGGGGATTTTCCACATGTAAAATTCTCATTCACCGAAGGATCCACGTGTCAGCTCATCGTTGGGGCAGATGTGATCCCTACAATGGATGGAAGACACCTATGATATGTCGACACATGGCACAGCCCAACAGTGGCCCATTTAAGGTAAAAAGGCCAGGCCAGCTAAAGGCCCACCATATTTTTTCAGACACTAGTGGGCCGGCCCGTTAACAGCCTGCCATGTTTTGGGTCAAATTAAGGCCCATATCAGATCTGGCCCGTTCACAGCCTGTCGTGTTTTGGGCTAAATTATGGCCCATATCAGATCAGGCCCGTTAACAGGCCACTGTTCTTTTGGGCCCATTCTAAGCCGGGTTTGTATTTCAGCCTATTAAATGCCCGTTTACCAGTTCAGACTGATAATCGTTTCGGCCTGTTAGCGGCCCTTGGGCATCTGGGCCGTTGTCGGCCCGGTTTCACTTTAGCCCATTTTAACGGCCCGTGATAAAACTGGGCTATTTCTTGTCCGAAGTGACTTTAGGACTCTTAACGGCCCATAGTCTTCGTGGATAAATTTCAGCCCAACGTGCCTATCGGCCTGTTAATGGCCCATGTAACAGTTGGGCCTAATTACAACCCGTGTTGAATCGGCCTGCGTACAGCCCATCTGTTAATGGCCCGTGACACAGATGGGCCTACGGCCCGCGTTGATACCGTCCTGCTTAAAGCCCATAATTTTATTGGGCCAAACAGGGCCCGAGATACATTTTGGCCTGTGAATGGCTCATTTGATATTTGGGCCAAACATGGGCCTAAGACAGTTTCGGCCTGTGTTGGCCCGTGATTTTTTTGGCTCAACGCTAGCCCAATCTAGTTTTTAGCCTGTTAAAAGCCCATGGTATTCTCTGGCCCAGCTGGCCAAAACTTTACTCGGCCTATTAAAGGTGGAAAACTACTATACATTTAGACCTGCTAATGGCCCAAGATGATTATAGGCCCACATTTCGGCCCATATATAGCGAGTTACGGGCCGGCCTGAAAACCGACAACATTGGGATCCGTTGAAGCTTCCGGCCTAAATTACAGCATACCGACTAAGAATAAACCTAGACTATACAATAAAGAAATTACGGCATAGTACATCCACTGGGCATCAAAGTTCGCCACCGGTGATAATAAAGCGCAACGAGACCGCGGATTACATACATTGGGCATCAAAGGTCGCCACCAGTGCATATAAACGCGCCGACAAAAGAATATACAAAACTAAGAGCACTTCAGAAGGCATTAGGCCTGCCCTGGAAGTGCACCACAAGCAGCAGAACAAGCTGATGAGACCTCAGTTGTGTCAACGATAGATGCACTAACCCTAGCTGCGTAGCAACAAAGCGCGCATGGCTGTCCTCTAAGGTCTTCTTTACATCATTGACATCAAGTCGGAGCTGAGCTGAAGCAAGCCTTTCTGCTTTAAGTTGAGACTGAAGAAGTCGAACTGATTGAGGCAGCTACTGCACAGAGGTTGTCTCACAGCTGCTGGTGAGTAGCTTCAACTCACTGTCTTCATCAAGACATGACCTTGGGGCCATCTCGCTCTCTTCAAGATGGTTTGGCTCACTATCTTCCCTAAAGTTCTACCTGGCATAAGAGATATGACTCCGAAAGAGAAACAAGGAGACACGTAACAGGTTTCACAAATATATAAGCAACGATAGTCAGGGTGCTGACAATTCCATCCCATTTTATATTGGCAAGTAAGAAAATAAATGGATCTGTTCTGCATAATAGGAACATGTTTTTACAACTACAATTTAAAACTGGCAGTTGTTGCAAACATCCAATCAGATGTAAACACCAGTGGAGGAAATGATGCCTATCCAAATCTATACTACAACAAAGTTTGAAGGCTCGAGAAGTATGAACTTACATTACATGTTAACACGGGCTGAACAACGCCCTTCTCCATGTCGATGGAAGGATAATTCAAGAAATTCCCCAAAGAAACTTCTTTATAAGTGTTGCCTTTATTCTACATTTTGTAAAGAGTAAATATAGATCAAATAATATTGGAAGAAATAGAGGATAATGAAGCTCAGGTGCAGAGTGATGATACATAATCAAATAACTATTAATTAAGTACAGCGTTACAAGGCAAAAGGTACTGATAAGAGGAATGCATACATCAACGTGTGCAGTGGTATTGGCTTTATTCAATATTTTGGTAAGAGTAAATGTAGATCTGATAATTTGGAGAAAGTGGAGGGCAGGGCAGATAAGATGCAGAGTAATGATAGATAATCAACTATCTCGCAATGGAAGTATAGTAATACTACCACCGTCCGTTATTACTTGTCGCTCAAATGGATGTATCTAGCACTATTAAGTTCTAAATACATCCAATTGAGCAACAATTAATTCAATACGGAGGGAGTACATGACAACATGTACTTACATGAGCAATCCAGAACTTCATAACCATTGTGTTAATTCTACATTTATGTAAGAATAAATATAGATCTTATAATTTTGAGCAAAGGGAGGATAAGGAAGCGAACATTTATAGTGATGCTACATAATCAAACAGCAATGAGTGTAAGTATGCTGACAAAGGGCAAGAGGTACTGACAAGAGCAATGCAGTGCCCAGTATTGTTGTGAGATCCTATGATCCTTTGAGAAAGGAGATTCATCTGAAATTAGTTTTCGTACAAGAGAGAAGGTAAGGCACATACAGAAATGTAGGAGTTCAAATTTTGAATTGATATCATAGACAGTACCTGATGCTGGGCTCTCTGTAGTTCTAATAGGGCTTTGGCCAGTGGAGTAGGGGTAAAGTGTGGTACAGTTGGGCCTGTGTTTTCTATGGCTACTGATCTATCTGATTTAATAGCTATCACTGCCTTTTCCAAATACTTAGTTTGTACTCCTTGAGGATCTGCACTCACCATCTTCCTTTTGGACATCTATTACGAAAGAACAACATTTGACTGGAAAAACATAGTATGATGACACATGGAATAGGTACATGAAATGGATAGGTATGGCATATACTCATATATGATGCTTAAACTAAGCAGATGGTGGTGTAACAAAGTAGAAGTAATGCAAGAGATCATATGCAAGATATGTGCGACCAATACAACCTTGCCAAGTTAGAGCAAGCACCTTGATGGGTGAATAAGATAGGCCATCCTCCACCATGCGATGTTTGTTAGCCAGTGGATCGTTCCGCAATATTCCTCTCATGCGCCCATTCTCATATTCATTTTGATCATGTTCAATACCTAACATGCATGAAAACATAAAAATAAGTGAGATTATCTTTGTAATGCATAAGTGATTCTAATCCAATACTGCCTCCGTGTAAACCCCTATGTGCTATCTCTGCAATTCTTCTGAGAGATGCCATGATGCGTGCTGTAATTTGGTGTGTGCATTAATATAATGTGGCCTACTACTCAAAATATGAGAGCTCCAGAAGTAATGATACTTCATAGATGATAGCTTCAACATATAGTAAAGAAGAACAACTCGACCTGACCTGACAGATTAAAAATATATTAAGGAAGAACAACTCGACCTGACCTGTCGACCGCAAATGTCTGTGCTACTCTTCCCAACAAGGAATATACTGTACTTATTAAAGAAGAAGAGAATAGGATCATGTTAAAGAAGAGCAGAAGAGCAAGCAGATTGAAGATATTACAAGTCTTTGTATACAATGCCTGTTGCCCACCCATGATGAACCAGAGCGCATAGAGAAATACTATTCCCTCCGGTCTCTCCATATGTGGCTCACATGCATTTCGAAACTAAAGTAGGAACATTTAGCTGACCAATTAAACCAGTCTTAGTTTTACTAATATGAACATCATATCAGATTCGAATTTGTACAACTAAGCTTGTTTAGCTTGATGGGTGGAGCAGTGCTATTACGACACGAATCACATAGGCTGATCGTGGCCATCATAAAATGGGGAAACCGTAAGCATGATGAGTATAGTGTTGACCGTGGCAGCGGCATGGCAGATCTGAAGCTGCAAACCGCGCAAAGGGTACTTAGCAACCGATGTTTGCTTTGAAATAACAACTAAGATTTGGTACGGACAAGAAAGTACAATCAACAAGTGACAAAGAAATGCAATTCCTGCTGTCTCTCTATATGTCACAACATGCATTTGGAAACTCAAGTGGAACCTTTAGCTAACCAATTAAATGTGTCTGTTAACTAATATCAGTATAATATCTAAATCATATTTAAACAACTAAGCTTTGGAATTATGAGTGCTGTGTTGTTTAGCTTGAAGGGTGGAGTACTGCTAGTACGACAGAAAGCACCTACGAGTAGTGTAGATAAAAGGGGAAAACTCTAAGCATCACGAGTAAAATCAGGAAAGTGGAACTAGCTGGAACATATGGGCTTGTATTGCCGGTACGGTTAGAAAGGGTTTGGCCCCAAAAGGGGCAGCTCTATTCAACTGAAGGCACAATACTGTTACTATTAGTCTAGATTCTCAAAGACGACATAGCTCCCAGCATTTCCCAGATATTACGGCAGACCATCTAGAATAGTTGAAATCATCCATCTGAAGCGACCCAACAGACATGTCGACTGCAAATGTCCCTGCTCCACTTCCTGACAAGGAACATATTGTACTACTCCCTCCATTCCTAAATATAATTCTCTTAGAGATTCAAATGCGGACTACATACGAAGCAAAATGAGTGAATGTACACTCTAAAATATGTCTATATACATCCGTATGTAGTTCTTATTGGAATATCTAAAAAGACTTATGTTTTACCAAAAAAGGCTTTCAACCCGCTTTATAAATAAACCAAGGATAAACAACACCCAGTACAAACGCACGCCACCACAACACACGCACGCACCCAAGGCAGTTTAGGAACGGAGGAAGTAATATACTTATTAAGAAGAACAGAAGAGGAACATGATAACAAAGAGCAAGCATATTTTAGATAATACAATGTGTGTTGCCCACATGATGAACCAGAGCGCACAGAGAAATACTATTCCTTTCGGTCTCTCCATATGTTGCTCAAATGCATTTCGAAACTAAAGTAGGAACATTTAGCTGACCAATTAAATATGTCTCAGTTTTACTAATATCAGTATCATATCAGATTCAAATTTGTACAACTAAGCTTGTTTAGCTTGATGGGTGGAGCAGTGGTATTATGACACGAATCACGTAGGCTGATCGTGGTCATCATAAAATGGGGAAACCGTAAGCATGATGAGTATAGTGTTGACCGTGGCAGCGGCATGGCAAATCTGAAGCTGCAAACCGTGCAAATGGTACTTAGCAACCGATTTTTGCTTTGAAATAACAACTAAGATTTGGTATGGACAAGAAAGTATAGTCAACAAGTGACAAAGAAATGCAATTCCTGCTATCTCTCTATATGTCAAGACATGCATTTGGAAACTCAAGTGGGACCTTTAGCTAACCAATTAAATGTGTCTGTTAACTAATATCAGTATCATATCACAATCATATTTGAACAACTAAGCTTTGGAATTATGAGTCATGTGTTGTTTAGCTTGAAGGGTGGAGTACTGCTAGTACGACAGAAAGCACCTACACGGATCATAGTAGTGTAGATAAAAGGGGAAAACTCTAAGCATCACGAGTAAAATCAGGAAAGTGGAACTAGCTGGAACATATGGGCTTGTATTGTCGGTACGGTTAGAAAGGGTTCGGCCCCAAAAGGGGCAGCTCTATTCAACTGAAGGCACAATACTGTTACTATCAGTCTAGACTCTCAAAGACGACATAGCTCCCAGCATTTCCCGGATATTATGGCAGACGATCTAGAATAGTTGAAAGCATCCATCTGAAGCGACCCAGCAGACATGTCGACTGCAAATGTCCCTGCTCCACTTCCTGCCAAGGAACATATTGTACTACTCCCTCCGTTCCTAAATATAATTCTCTTAGAGATTCAAATGCGGACTACATACAAAGCAAAATGAGTGAATGTACACTCTAAAATATGTCTATATACATCCGTATGTAGTTCTTATTGGAATATCTAAAAAGACTTATGTTTTACCGAAAAAGGCTTTCGCCCCGCTTTATAAATAAACCAACGATGAACAACACCCGGTACAAACGCACGCCACCATAACACACACACACGCACCCAAGGCAGTTTAGGAACAGAGGAAGTAATATACTTATTAAGAAGAATAGAAGAGGAACATGATAACAAAGAGCAAGCAGATTTAGATAATACAATTTGTGTTGCCCACCCATGATGAACCAGATGGCACAGAGAAATGCAAATCCCTGCTGTCTCTCTATATGTGGCGCACATGCTTTTCAAAACGAATGTAGGAACATTAGCTGACCAATTAAACATTCTCTATTTTAGTAATATGAGCATCATATCAGATTCGTATTTCAACAACTAAGCGTTGGAATTATGGGTGGCATGTTGTTTCGCTTGATGGGTTGAGGTCTTGAGGAGCAGTGCTAGCACGACACGAAACACCTACGATGATGGTAGTGAATATAAAGGGGGAAAACCATAAGCTTTATGAGTATAGTGACTGTGCCATGGCGGATCTGAAAGTGCAAACCAGACAAAGGCTACTTCGTAACCAATGTTTGCTTTCAACTAGCCACTACGATTTGGTATGGACAAGAAAAGAAACAAGTTACGATCTATTTTCTAGGTGAGATCAATTACTTAAGCAGATATGAAAGAGTACCACCTCTCTTGCGACACCGTGTAGGCCCTTGCTGATACGTTGAGGGTGCTGCGGGTGCGATGGCTTTCGGCGGCGCTGAAGAAGACTTGAGACGGCAGACGGCCGGATCGGGGGATAAGTCCTGTTGCCGTGGACAAGGCGGTCGTAGGAGCGGCAATGGCAAGGTGGACGACAGCACCGATGAAGCGAGAGGACGCGATGAAAGGATCCTGGTCCGACGCCGTGGATGAGAGACGTCCATCTCTTGCAGTGGATGACGAGTGTCGGAGTAATGGGCCACGGGTAGCCTAACCCGGGTCCTTGAGCATTTCAAGACATTGGGCCGGCTGCGCCCCTCAGGCATCAAGGATGAAGCGCCGCCTTCTGGTGGCCGGCTGGCTCATGAGGCCGGATGCCAGAGGACGGCCAAGCACCGAAAGACGGCCCCAAGACGGGCCGACTCCTAGCAGGCGGCCTCCAGAGAGGCCGGCTCCTAGAACAGGCGGCCCACGACGCCCTCAAAGTCTACGCCCCCATTAAGAAGACAAGACAGGATGTGGCTACAGTATAGCCCATTCCCCCATATCCAGGGCATGGCGCGGCCACAGTGCTCCGTACAGGCAGAGATCTCCCCACGACGTGGCACTGTGGCCACCCCACCCTTGACGTCATTCCTATCAGGGGAAGCCCTGTTCCCACGACGGCCTGTCGGTACGGCCTGCAGGCGGCAGGCCCTACCAGGCAGCGAGAGACTGGAGGGCGGCGGAGCCTGACCAGTCGGACCGGTGAGAGGCCGGCCTCTAGCAAGCGGCCCCTCCTCCCTCGAAGTCCGCGCGCCATTAAACCAGAAAAGACACGATGTGGCTACAGTGATCTCCCACCCGACGGCGGGACTGTAGCCACCCCCCCAACCAAGCATGCGTCATCTGCATTACGGCTACAGCAACAAGCAGCCGATGAGACCCGCAAGTGGCGGGAGCGGCCTGTCAGCTCTGAGCCAGACCAGTCGGCGGGGCCCACAAGGCGGTGGGCCCCAGCAGCTGACAGAGAAGCCGGCAGCCAGAGACGCTGACCGCCGGACCCTACACCCGGCCAGATGACTATTGTACCCCTGGGGGGTAGGCCTGTATAAACCCCCCAGGGCACCCATGCAAAGGGTTCGGACCTGTGAAACCTAGACTCATTCAGAGTGAGGAGAGAGTCGGCCCTGCTCTCTTCTACCTCTGGCATACAGCTCAAGGAGCACCTTGTACTCACTAGTGCCTTAGTGATCATGCGGAGACCCCGCAGAGCAGGACTAGGGGTGTTATCTCCTAGGAGAGCCCCGAACCTGGGTAAAGTACGCCAGCGTTCGTGTCTACGCCTCATCCCGCTTCTAGGCACCGGCGACGTTCTACTAGCTCCCACCATGATAAGCCATCCCTTGGCATATGTCGCATCCAACCCCCGACATTTGGCGCCCACCGTGGGGCTAGGTGCACCGCCGTCTGGAGACCTGTTCTAGACGGGAACCTTGTTCCTTCCTGGCAAGCGCAGCCAGCCCGGCACGCCAGACGGCGCCTGCGCCGATGCGCTGCGCGGCGTGGAGGTCATCTGCGCGGCACGTTGCCTCGCCGATCTTGTTGGCGAGATTCGCCTTCCCGACAAGCCCGTATCTGACGCGGGCACAGATGACCCCGAGAGCCGCCTCGTCGTCCTCCTCGACCAGCTCCACGTCGGCAGCGAGCCTGCTGCAGACTTGGAGTCGGTTGGCTCCACTGACCCGATGCTTGTCGATTCCGACACGGCATCGCCCGACACATTCCCCACCAGCGTGGTGGTCTACGACGAACCGCTCCCTCGCGCGAACAGTGGTGGAGGCACCGTCACGGAGGTGTTTGTCATCGAGCATGGCGAGCACTCTGGAGGAGGTGGCCAGGATCCGCTGCAGGCGGCAATGCGGGACCTGTCCGCGCCCATAGCACCCGGTGCGGACGGTGAAATGCTGGAAGCATGCCGTATCGCGCTTCTCGACAGCGCCAACAAGTTGGCGGCCATGAGACGCCTCACCGAGGCTTACCACCGCGAGATCGACCGCGTCGTCTACGGCACGCCGGCTGCTGGCGAGCCCAGCCGCGCGGGCACGGTCCGACAGCGTGGCGCAGCCATCGCCAGCATGTTGGGGGCCGACCGCCCAGTCTACGCCACGCCGATGGAGAACTTGCGTGCCGCCCAGGCAGCGGCAGAAGAACTGGACCGCCTGGAGGGCGACGAGCGTCGCTGCATGATGGAGCGCATCCAACAGCTCATCGATGCGGCCGCCGTGCAGCAGGAAGCCGGCCGCCACATGATGGAACCCGGCTTACAGGCCGGGAACCTTCCCCCTCGCCGAGAGCACGACGCGACCTCCTGGACGCCAACAGACGGCGCCCGCGACGGAAGAGACCCAGAGCCGGTTGCAAGCCGCAGCCGCACCCGCATCTCCATCGGGCGCGACCAAGACGGCAGCCCACGAGCAGTGGAACGGCGGGACGGTCGTCTGCCTCCCCCGCGCCGGGAGAGACGCGCTTCCCCGCCGCCTGTTGACCACCCGACACTCGGCGACCACCTTGGCCGCCGAGAAGGGGTCGGGGAGAACGATGCCCGCCATCGGATCTACCGCCTCAACCGGTCCCTGGCGCTAGAAGAAGAAGACGCATTGGGTCCGCCTTGCTTTGGCCCCCGCATCCGTGACGAGCCCTTCCCCAAAGGGTTCACTCTCCCAAGAGATACGCCCAAGTACACCGGCTCCGTGAAGCCGGAAGACTGGCTGGTCGACTACTCCATGGCCGTCAGCATCGCAAACGGCAACAAGCGCGTTGCCGTGAAGTATGTTCCGCTCATGCTCCAAGGCACCGCCCAGACATGGCTGAATAGCCTGAAGCCCCGCAGCATCAAAAGCTGGGTTGATTTCACCGAAGCCTTCAACCGCAACTTCACCGGCACGTACAAGCGGCCACCCAAGCCTCGCCAGCTCTCCTTGTGCGTCCAAGGCCCCGATGAGTCGACTCGCGACTACCTCACGCGCTGGGCCGAGCTGCGCAACTCCTGCGAAGGCATGCACGAGGTGCAGGCCATTGAGTATTTCACAGCCGGGTGCAGAGAAGGCACTCTGCTCAAGCAGAAACTCCTCTGCGACGAGCCGGCCACCCTCGACGAGTTGCTGATCATAGCGGACAAGTACGCCATGACCGACTCCTCCATGAAGGCGTAGATTCAAGTTGATGCATCTGGCAAAGTGGCTCCTCCAGCTCCTCGGACCCCGGCTGGTGACGCCAGTCGGCGGCAGCAGCAAAACGACAACAAGCGCAAGGCGCCACAACCGGCTTCTACAAGCCGCCAGGTGGCGACAGTCGAAGACCAGCAGCCGGAAGGACAGCCTCCTCCCAAGCGTCAGAAGGGCGGCAAGCCCAACTGGTTGCCCGCCTTCTCATACGAGCAGACTCTCGATGCACCCTGCAAGTTTCACAGCGGCGCGAAGCCGTCCAACCACACCACTCGGAAGTGCCACTAGCTCACCAGGATCGCCAAGGGCGACGGACTCCTGCCTCCCCCACCTGCTGGCCCGCCGCCTCCGCCGCCCCAGCAGCCGGCGGTTCGGCCAGTCGGAGCGATCCAAGATGAGTTCCCTGAAGAGCATGGAGCTTACGTCGTCTTCACCAGCGTGACTGACGACAGGCGCAGCCAGCGTCAACAGCGCCAGGAAGTGAACGTTGTCGCTTCTAAAGCTCCGGAATTCATGCACTGGTCGGAGAGGCCGATCAGTTGGAGCCGATCTGACCACCCGGAGATGATGCCTGCTCCGGGTTCTTATGCCCTGGTGCTGGATGCCACCTTCGCTACGGAGAGGCGGGCTGCTTGTTTCTCCCGAGTTCTGATAGATGGCGGCAGCAACATCAACAACCTCTACCGTGACACCATGGAGAAGTTGGACATCAAAGAGAAACAGCTCCAGCCCAGCCGGACTGTCTTCCATGGCATTGTGCCTGGCCTGTCCTGCTCGCCGATCGGCAAGATCAAGATAGATGTCCTTTTCGGAGAGAAGGATCACTTCCGCCGAGAGCCAATCTGGTTCGAGGTGGTTGATCTTGAAAGCCCCTACCACGCGTTGCTTGGCCGGCCCGCCCTGGCCAAGTTCATGGTGGTCCCCCACTACGCCTATCTCAAGATAAAGATGCCGAGCACCAAGGGCATCATCACCGTGGCTGGTGACTACCAGAAGTCTGTCGCCTGTGCCACTGCCAGCAGTCGGCTGGCCGAGTCCCTCGTGATTGCTGCCGAGAGGAGGCTCCTTGACCGGGTTGTGGCAATGGCAGGCAAGCAGCCGGAAATGTCGCCAGAACCTAAGGAGCCAGAAGCTGAGGGCTCGTTCAAGCCGGCGAAGGAAACAAAGAAGATACCCCTAGACCCGGAGCACCCAGAGAGGTACGCTGTCATTGGTGCAAACCTTGACAGCAAATAGGAAAGCGAGCTCGCCGATTTCCTCCGTGAGAATCGGGACATCTTTGCATGGTCTCCTAAAGACATGCCGGGTGTTCCGACGGATTTCGCCGAGCACAAGTTACATGTCCGACCTGGTGTCAAGCCAGTCAGGCAGCCCTTGCGCCGCCTGTCGGAAGAAAAGAGAGGAGTCATTGGAGAAGAAATAGCCCGGCTTCTAGCAGCGGGCTTCATTATGGAAGTATTCTTCCCAGAGTGGTTAGCCAACCCAGTCCTTGTGCTGAAAAAGAATAAGAAGTGGCGCATGTGTATTGATTATACCAGCCTCAACAAATCTTGCCCCAAAGATCCATTTGCTTTGCCAAGAATTGACCAAGTGATAGACTCCACAGCCGGATGCGAGCTGTTGAGTTTTTTGGATGCATACTCAGGGTACCACCAGATCAAACTGAACCCAGCCGACAGGCTGAAGACCACCTTCATCACACCATTCGGAGCCTTCTACTACCTGACCATGATGTTCGGCTTGAGGAATGCCGGCGCCACGTTTCAGCGTTGCATGCAGAAGTGTCTCCTCAAGCAACTCGGCAAGAACGCCCATGTCTATGTGGACGATATCGTGGTGAAGACGGAGAAGCGTGGCACCCTGCTAGAGGGCCTTAAGGAAACCTTTGAAAACTTGCGTCGTTTTCAAATCAAGCTCAACCCGGAGAAATGTGTCTTTGGAGTACCAGCCGGCCAGCTTCTTGGTTTCCTGGTCTCAGAGCGCGGCATAGAGTGCAATCCTGTGAAGATCAAGGCCATCGAGAGGATGGAGGTGCCCACCTGACTGCTGGATGTGCAAAAATTCACCGGCTGCTTGGCATCCATCAGCCGTTTCATCAGTCGGCTGGGCGAGAAGGCTCTTCCTCTGTACCAGCTTATGAAGAAAACCACTTTTTTCGAGTGGAATGACAAGGCGGATGAAGCTTTTCTCCTGCTCAAAAAGGTGTTGACCACTCCGCCTGTCCTAGCGGCTCCAACTGCTAAGGAGCCGATGCTTCTCTACATCGCCGCCACCAGCCGGGTGGTCAGCACACTCATAGTTGTGGAACGCAAAGAAGACGGCAAGGCACAGCCGGTCCAGAGACCGGTGTACTACTTGAGTGAGGTGTTGTCAGCCTCCAAGCAGAACTACCCCCACTATCAAAAGTTGTGTTATGGCGTGCATTTCGCCGCCAAGAAGCTGAAGCCATACTTCCAAGAGCATCCAATCACGGTTGTTTGCACCGCCCCGCTTGCGGAGATCATAGGCAGCAGAGATGCATCGGGCCGAGTGGCCAAGTGGGCCATCGAGCTGGCCCCCTACACCATCTTCTACCAACCTCGCACCACCATCAAATCCCAGGCGCTGGCCGACTTCCTCGTCGACTGGGCCGAGACCCAGTACCTGCCGCCAGCTCCAAACTCCACTCATTGGCGGATGCACTTTGATGGCTCGAAGATGCGCACCGGTCTGGGAGCCGGCATCGTCCTCACCTCTCCCAAAGCTGACAAGCTCAGATACACACTGCAAATCCACTTTGCCGCCTCCAACAATGTGGCCGAGTACGAAGCACTCTTACACGGGCTCCGGCTTGCCAAGGAACTCGGCATTCGCCGGATCCTGTGCTACGGTGACTCCGACTTAGTGGTCCAGCAGTCGTCAAGCGACTGGGACGCCAAGGATGCAAACATGGCAAGCTACCGCTTCCTCGCCCAGCAACTCAGTGGATACTTTGAAGGGTGCGAGTTCCTCCATGTGCCGAGAAACGACAATGAGCAAGCCGATGCCTTGGCACGGATCGGCTCCACCCGGCAAGCAGTACCAGCCGGCGTCGCCCTGCAACGCCTCCTCAAGCCGTCTATCAGACCGTCACCAGAATCAGACTCCATCTTCGGGCCGACTCCCCCCGAGGCAGCCGTCTCGGGGACTTCACCAAGCGGCCTGGGGACTGCAGCAGTCGCACCCGGCCCGGGGACTCCACAACCCGGCCCGGGGGCTGCAGCAGCCGTCTCGAGGACTTCACCAAGCGGCCTGGGGACTGCAGCAGTCGCACCCGGCCCGGGGACTCCGCAACCCGGCCCGGGGGCTGCAGCAGCCGTCTCGGGGACTTCACCAAGCGGCCCGGGGACTGTAGCAGTCGCACCCGGCCCGGGGACTCCACAACCCGGCCCGGGGGCCGCAGCAGTCGGCCCGGGGACTCCAACAACATAGCAAGACGCCGTTGGCTCCACCACGCCGCCTCCCCTCCCAACCGCCCTCGTGCAAATAACAGTTCTGGCAGTTGAAGAAATAGCAGCACCTTCATGGGCGCAGCCCGTCCTCAACTTTCTGGTGAACAAGGAGTTGCCGACTGATGAAATCTCGGCCCGACAAGTGCAACGTCGGGCAGGAGCATACACCATTGTTAACAGAGAACTTGTGAGGCGTAGTGTTACTAGCGTGTACCAGCGCTGCGTGGAGCCGGAGAAAGGCCAAGCAATCCTCAAAGATATCCACCAAGGCAAGTGTGGTCACCACGCGGCTTCAAGATCACTTGTTGCCAAAGCTTTCCGCCATGGTTTCTTCTGGCCAACTGCTCTAGAAGACGCCAAAGATTTGGTCTAGAAATGTAAGGGGTGTCAGAAGTTCCGCTCCAAGGCACATTCACCGGCTTCTGCACTCAAGACCATCCCCATCGCCTGGCCCTTTGCCATCTGGGGGCTGGACATGGTGGGACCATTCAAGACAGCGTGTGGCGGCATGACTCATCTACTTGTCGTCGTGGATAAGTTCACCAAGTGGATAGAGGCCAAACCAATCAAGAAGTTGAATGGTCCGACCGCTGTGACTTTCATCGCAGACATCACCACCCGGTATGGCATACCACACAGCATCATCACCGACAATGGCACAAACTTTGCCAAGGGCGCCTTGGCTCATTTTTGCGCGACGCAGGGCATCCGACTGGACTTAGCGTCCGTTGCCCATCCGCAGTCAAACGGCCAGGTGGAGCGAGCAAATGGCCTCATCTTGTCCGGCATCAAGCCCCGACTGATCGAGCCTCTGGAGCGTTCAGCCGGCTGTTGGCTCGATGAGCTGCCGGCTGTCCTCTGGAGCCTGCATACAACTCCAAACAAGTCAACCGGCTTCACGCCCTTCTTCCTCGTCTACGGTGCCGAAGCCGTCATCCCGACGGACATAGAATTCGACTCCCCTCGAGTCACCATGTACACTGAGGAGGAGGCAAAAGAAGCACGAGAAGACGGCGTCGATCTGCTAGAAGAGGGCCGGCTGTTGGCACTCAGCCGGTCCGCCATCTACCAGCAGAATCTACGCCGATACTACAATCGGAAGGTCAAGCCAAGATCTTTCCAAGAGGGAGACCTTGTGCTCTGGCTGATCCAGCGAACAGCCGGCCAGCACAAGCTCTCGGCACCTTAGGAAGGCCCCTTCATCATCAGCAAAGTTTTGGGCAACGACTCCTACTACCTGATCGATGCTCAGAAGCCCAGAGCACGCAAGAGAGACGACTCTGGCAAGGAGACAGAGCGGCCGTGGAACGCAAACCTCCTTCGAAGATTTTACAGTTGATACAGTATGTATCACGCTACCCTTTATATTAAGTACGAAGACTCCGGTTTCCCCGAGAAGAACTCGGGGGCTACCCTCTTTTATCTGCGTGATGAGTATTACGCCTATAAATGTGTCATTTCATTATTCCGCCTAGCATCGGGTTCGACCAGTCGGCCCGGGGGCTCGCCGCCTTGTACTATGTGGCGCTTCCTGCAGCCGGACAAGTAATGCGTTGGTGCCTCAACTTTCTCCTGCCAAAGCCACAGTTCGCAGAGCGACTGTCCGGTGGGCAGGGGCTAAAGGCAGAAAAGGTGTCCGCATGAAAAATGGCTAAGGACCCAAAGCATGCACATAGTTCAGGCCGGCTTCTGCCTCATTGACCGGCTGCGGAGCAGCCGGGCGGCCGGCTTCTACTTGTCTTACTAACGCTCTAGTCGGCTAAGTACTTGCTCTCCCGAAGGCAGCTAAGTACTTGACCCAGCCACAGTCCGCAGAGCGGCTGTTTGGCTGGCAAGACAGCAGCCAAGGGAGGGCGGCAAAGGAAAAAGCCAAGGAGCAGAAAGCAAGGAAAGTCAGAGCTCGGCAAGAGCGCAACTTATGTAGAAGAGTATCTACATGTCAATAGGCCCTTGGCCAGCATTCAACAGAGTTTGAAATACACCCCGTGGCTGGAATTGTGCGAATTTAACAAAGTTTGTCGAGACTGATAAAATAGGAAAAATAAAAGACAAGTCGGCGGCCTAGGGAGCAGCAGAGGGGTCCGACTGGTTGGCTGAGTCGGTAGTGCCGATTGGTGGAGCGGACGGCTGGTCAGTCTCCGCTTGGTCGCCTCCAGCAGCAGTCGGCGCACTCAAGTGCAGCTCGTTGTTTGAGGCACGATCAAGCTTAGACTGGTCGTTCGCCCCGACCTCCGGCATATCTTCTTCGCTCTCCCCGTCCTCCTCGCCTTCCCCCTCGTCGCTGGAGTCGATCATCTCGGCCGATTCTTCGTCGTCCTCCGGGTTCAGCCCGAACCACTCCGGTGGCGCCTCAGCACCGTCCTCAGCCAGCTCGGGAACAAAGATGTTGGTGTTGGTGTACTCGGTGATCGCCGCTGCCCGTCTGACAAGATCGCGCTCCACCGCCACCAACTCCTCTTGGGCCTCCTGCCGAAACATGGTCAACTGGGCTAGACTTAGCCCAGGGTACCACGCCTTGACGAATTCCAAGGCCCGGCGCGCGCCAGCCCGGGCTGAGGAACCCTTCCAAGCCTCAAGTCGGCCGGCCGCCACCTCTAGCCAGTCGGCAGTCTGACTAGGAGTGCGCGGAGCCGGCATGTCTGGCCAAAGGGCGGAGACCGCTTGGGCCCCGACACGCTGAAGACGGCACAGCATCCGATGAGCCAGCCGGAGGCGGGCCTGGATGCTGAGGAGCTGTTCGCTAAGAGTCCGGGGGGCGTTGGCAGCGATCTGCACGCCTTCCGCTCTCCGTTCTCTACGATAAGCCTTAATAGCCTGGTTGGCGGCGTCAGAGTGGCCAGGAAAGAAGTCTGCTCAGGAAAAAAGCAAAGAAATCAGAAATCAGAAGTCAGAAGCTAGACGCCGGCTCGATCGGCAACCGGCAGCTCAAAGAAAGAAAAAGAAGAAAGCTTACCATCAACTATGTCTTCAATCCTGCCGAAACCGGATTTCAGCAGCGCCTCCCTGTCAGTCCACGCGGAGCGTTAGGTCTCGAACTCGGCGAGGAGACTGGAATCTTTTACCTTCGCCTCCTTCTGGGCCTTCTGGAGAAGCTCCGCCTGCTCCGTCAGTTGCTTGGCCAGTCGGTCACGCTCTTGGGCCAGCTCGTTGCACTCTTCCTCCTTGGCGCGCAACGCGGTGTTGGCCTCACCCAGCTGCTGCTGCAAAGTAGCGTTGGCCTCTGCAAGAGCAGAAGAAGGAAAAAATATCAACCATCAACAAAAAAGAGGTACGACTGCCAAGGAGATCCGGCCCGACTGCTCAGCAGTCGGCCCGAATCTCGGGGGCTACAGCCCGCGGGTGCGCTGGCGCGCCCCCGCAGAGAAAGAAAATGAAGACTTACTCCGGCTTTCCGACAAGTCGCCGGTCCACCGGTCCAGCTCTCGGACGTTGGAGTTGAAGGTGATCGCGCGAAGGTTATGATAGTCCTATAATGAAGATAGCAGATAAAGTTAGCACTCGGAGTTTGCCAATTAAAGTTCCGAGCCGCCTGCTCAGTAGCCGGCCCGAAACTCGGGGGCTACACCCAGTGGGTGCGCTGGCGCGCCCCCACAGAGAGAATACAAGAATCAAAGACGAAGAAATAAAGGACGTACCCGAATGGCCGCTCGCGAATCCAAGAACGCACTATTGCACTGTCGAAGAGCAGTGGCCTCAGCTCGGAGTTTGTCCTGGACGTCTAGGATCGCCTGGTTTAAGGCGCCGGTCCCGCCTCCACGCACCCACTCGGCGGGCGCGGGGCTGGTGGCTTCGGCATCTGGGACGGACGAGCTCGCAGCGCCGGCTTCTAGCGGTCGCGGCGCCGAAGCCGCCTTCGCGCCTCGGCAGCGCAATGGTGTGCGGGCCTCAAGAATTGGGCCCGTCACTACCTCGTTTCCGGCTAGCGGCACCGGCGGGGCAGCCGACTGTTTGTCCCGCACTCCTCCAGACGGCGGCGACGGAGGCACGACTACCTCCGACATGACGACATCGCCGCCTTCTCTCCCCATGACCGGCTGTTCGACGCCGGCTTCCCCAGTCGGCGCCGTAAACTCTGGTGGTGGCAGCGCGAAGCTCAAGGGAGTGACGAGTAGCGGCGCCTGACAGCACGCGGCTCCTTCACCCAGCCTCTTCTCCACGGCATCGGCTTCAGCCTCCGCCAGCCTCTTCAACGCGGCGGCTTCCGCCCTGTCCGCCTCCGCCTTCTCCATGCGGGCGGCTTCCTGCTCCTCGCGCGCCTCCCGCGTGTTTCGTTCCTGCGCCTCCTGGAGGTCGGCTGCTGGGTCGATTCGCCGGGTGGTGGTAGAGGTCTCCACCAACCCGATGACGGAGGCGGCGGCCGACTTCTCAAGGGAGAGCGGAGCCCTAAGTCAAGGAAAATAAAGCAAAGAAGCTCAGACAGAACCAACAAGAAAAGAAAGGACAAGGAAAAGACACTTACGCCGACACCATAGGAGGTACCTTCGGAAGCTTCAGGAACTTGGTCGCCTTTGTGGCGGCCTCCTTCCGCTTAGTCGCCGCGGTCGGGTTCTTGGCCTTCTTCGGCGTGCTACCGAACAAGACGACGCCTTGTTTGCGCTTGCGCGTACCGCCTCGAGCAGCCGGCCCGGCAGAAGGGCCCATGTCCGCCCTGTCAGCGCCTCGCGCATGGCACGGCTCATCCTCCTCGTCATCGTCGTCAGGCCAAGTCTCAAGGCCGCCTCCTTCTTCGGAGCCGCCTGCTACGTCGCCACCGCTCGCGGCGTCGTCTTCAAGGGCGGCCGCCCCCAAGTCAGGGTCGTCCATGTCGCTCACTTCCCGGTCCGGCTGATAGCCTTCACCCGGCCCCACCACGGCGGCCGCCGCCGGAGCAGGCGGCGGGTCGGCGCGGGAGTATGGCCGCTTGCCGAACCGCCAGGACCCTTTCGACAGCTTGAGGTCGGAGATCTAGTTCACCATACGGGCAACTTCGGCAGCCGGCATGTCCCTCGTGCACATCCGGCTCGGGTCACGGTGCCCACTCATCCGACAGATCAGATGAGGCCGGCCTTGGAGCGGGAGAACCCGGTGCTCGACAAAAGCGACCAGTAGGTCGGACGCCTTGAGGCCTTCTACGCCCGTCAGCACCCGGAGCCGGTTGATGGCAGCGGTGGCGTTGGCCAAAAAGGGTCTCGGCTTGTAGCCCCAGTTGGCCCGAGGCTCGGCCGGAGGGCCGGCTTCATAGGGCGGCAAGTTGATGAAGTCGATTGCCAGGTCGACGTTCTCCACGTAAAAATATGATTTCTGCCACAGTTTGACCGACTGTGACAACTTGATGGCGGGGAAGGCATTCTTCCTCGATGGACGGCGCACCGCGACGAAGGCACCGCACTGGGCCGCCTTCTCCCTGGCGGAGGTGCCCAGTTTGGTGTAGAAGAATGCTCCCACAACTCGATGGTGGGGAGGATGCCAAGATAGCCCTCGCACAACGTGACGAAGGCGGACAGCAGCGTCACGGTGTTGGGCGTCAGATGATGCGGCTGAAGATGGTAGAAGTCGAGGAAGGAACGGAGGAATCCACTCGCCGGCAGGCCGAAGCCGCGGAGGAAGTGCGAGCGGAAGATGACCCGCTCGCCTCCTTGCGGCGCCGGCGAAATCTCCCTCTCCTGCGGCATGCGCACCTTGACGAAGCCCGCGCCGGGCAGCCGTCGTGTGGCACGAAGGAAGGCAAGGTGGTCCTCGATCATGACCGAGCCATCCTAGTCCCCTCCCTTCTCGCGCGCCATGGGGACCGAGCTAGACGGAGAAATGGCGCTGCGGCGGAGGCGAGGGCCGCGGCGGAGCAAGAGGCTTGGGGCGAAGGGGACCGACGGCGGCGAGCTGCGGCGGCGCCTCGACGGAGCGCGGAGGTGCAGCGGCAGCAAGGAAAGGAGAAGGACGAAAATGGCGAAGGGAGAGGAGGGCGCGAGTGCTCCGCCGCTCCTCCTCCTCCCCCTACTTATAGCCCCTAGGCTACGAAGCCGAGGGGGCGGGGCGTGGGATCGTGGGATTAACTGCGCCCACGACCCCATGGCCCCGCGGTTATCGCGCGGGTTACTGCGCGCAGTGACCCCGCACGGAATCGCGACCGTCTACCTCGGCCGCAGCGGATCCGCCCGCACGCCGAGGCCCAGTAGTGGTGGGCCTGGCCTGCTGCCACGTCCCATCACGCACGTGACTGGCGGGCTGGCCCGGCTAACTGGCGCCGCGTGGCATGCTTGCTGCGGGCGGCGCGCCTAGAGGCTCGACCAGCCCACCACCTGGTTCCCGCCTCAGCGTTTCAAAGTTATCAGACGAGGCTGCCTGGTCCCGACCGACTCCCAGCAGGCGGCACACCAGGAGGCGAACGAAGCATTCAGCAAGAGCATTCGGAGAAGGAAGCTGCTGAGGCCTCTCGACTTATCGGCCACGACGCCTCACCAGCTTCGGGGACTACTGTCGGAGTAATGGGCCACGGGTAGCCTAACCCGGGTCCCTGAGCATTTCAAGACATTGGGCCGGCTGCGCCCCTCAGGCATCAAGGATGAAGCGCCGCCTTCTGATGGCCGGCTGGCTCATGAGGCCGGATGCCAGAGGACGGCCAAGCACCGGAAGACGGCCCCAAGACGGGCCGACTCCTAGCAGGCGGCCTCCAGAGAGGCCGGCTCCTAGAACAGGCGGCCCACGACGCCCTCAAAGTCTACGCCCCCATTAAGAAGACAAGACAGGATGTGGCTACAGTATAGCCCATTCCCCCATATCCAGGGCACGGCGCGGCCACAGTGCTTCGTACAGGCAGATATCTCCCCACGACGTGGCACTGTGGCCACCCCACCCTTGACGTCATTCCTATCAGGCGAAGCCCTGTTCCCACGACGGCCTGTCGGTACGGCCTGCAGGCGGCAGGCCCTACTAGGCAGTGAGAGACCGGAGGGCGGCGGAGCCTGACCAGTCGGACCGGTGGGAGGCCGGCCTCTAGCAAGTGGCCCCTCCTCCCTCGAAGTCCGTGCGCCATTAAACCAGAAAAGACACGATGTGGCTACAGTGATCTCCCACCCGACGGCGGGATTGTAGCCACGCTCCCCCCCGACCAAGCATGTGTCATCTGCATTACAGCTACAGCAACAAGCAGCCGATGAGACCCGCAAGTGGCGGGAGCGGCCTGTCAGCTCCGAGCCAGACCAGTCGGCGGGGCCCACCAGGCGGCGGGCCCCAGCAGCTGATAGAGAAGCTGGCAGCCAGAGACGCTGACTGCCGGACCCTACACCCGGCCAGATGACTATTGTACCCCTGGGGGGTAGGCCTATATAAACCCCCCAGGGCACCCATGCAAAGGGTTCGGACCTGTGAAACCTAGACTCATTCAGAGTGAGGAGAGAGTCGGCCCTGCTCTCTTCTACCTCTGGCATACAGCTCAAGGAGCACCTTGTACTCACTAGTGCCTTAGTGATCATGCGGAGACCCTGCAGAGCAGGACTAGGGGTGTTATCTCCTAGGAGAGCCCCGAACCTGGGTAAA
Source organism: Thinopyrum elongatum (assembly GCA_011799875.1). Taxonomy (NCBI): domain Eukaryota; kingdom Viridiplantae; phylum Streptophyta; class Magnoliopsida; order Poales; family Poaceae; genus Thinopyrum; species Thinopyrum elongatum. The sequence continues at coordinate 239,769,161 of CM022303.1, forward strand.
GTACGCCGGCGTTCATGTCTACGCCTCATCCCGCTTCCAGGCACCGGCGACGTTCTACTAGCTCCCACCATGATAAGCCATTCCTTGGCATATGTCGCATCCAACCCCCGACAACGAGGTAGGCGTAGTGGCTCTGACAAGGTGGAGGATGGGGTGGCGGACAGAGGAGGCTGGCCGGTGTGGGGAGGTTGTTGTGGTGCCGATGGTGTATGAATGGGGAAATGGAGGGGGAGGCGGAGGGGATCTCAAACTTTGGGACGCGCTTGTCTGAAATGTGGGAAAGTTACGAACTTAGCCCCCATTTAAAAATTCAGACATCTCGTCAGTTGGGGATAGGACAGTAATCTCGCATCTCCCCAATATGTGCCACAACGATTTCGTGCAAGGAGAGGGTGTTTTGCTGCCCACGGTTGGCGCCCACGATGTATGAACGGGGCTGACAGGTAAGGCGGTTGTGTCACGTCTGAGGGATGTTACACACCTGCCCCTATTTAAAATATTTGCCTACATCGATTTCGGACAAGGAGAGTTTTTTTTGCAGCCCACGTGTATGAATGGGAAAATGGAGGGAGAGAGAGGTCTTTCGGACGAGTTTGAATCAAATGTGTGTTTGGCGCCCATGTTTGGCGCCCATCATGTCTGAATGGGGAGACAGGCGGTCGTGTCACGTCTGATTGAAGTTACTAACCTACCCCTATGGACAGGAGTGGAAACCGGGCCGATTAGGATGTGAAGTGTCAAGGGTAGACAGTAATTTCCATCTCACAAACACTGGCTTTGGGCAGCCAACAAAAGATAGTGGGTGTATTGCCGCTTCGTTCAAAATTTGGGAGAATTAGCATTCACGTTTACCCCGGACCCTGGCAACTAAATTCAAATCCAATTTGTATTCGATTACGAATATCCATACATCATTCTACATTTCGTTATTTATTTCTTCAAAACCACAACAAAGATTTATTCCACCTTTATATATGAATATGATTTAGAAATGCCGTGATCTTCGAATTCAGTAGGTTCGATACACTTTGAGTCAAACAGTTATTTCATCCAATATAATCTGCTCACATGAAAAACAGTTCACCTTATGTCAATCATACAAGTAATGAGGATTACCTCGCCTAAAAAATTTAGATCATTACAACACATGGATAACAAAGGGGTCTTACAACATAATCCATTCAGAGACATGACACAACATGCAAGTATACTAATCTAATGACAATTTTAACTGGTATCTAAAGAATAACTGGGATTACCCTGGGCTTCAGATAGCAGAAGCAGCAGGACCTCCTCCGTCTTCAAATGCAACATTCTTACTTCCTCCATTTCTTGGCTTGCTTGCATAATGCGTGCAGCTAATTGCATAATTTCTAGCCTCAAGATCAAGATTAGCTCATTCATGGCAGCCACACCATCTCTTTCTGACTCTAGTAGAGCCCCAAGAACTGTAATATATGTGCTTAGACTGCTCTCCAACGGTGTTGCCTCTGAACTGCTACCATCTGGTAACATGGATGGCGCACTGCTTCCACAAATAGATTCTGGGGTTGTACATTGTGTCCTAGTGTGAACGGCATCTTGAAAGGTTTCCGCTGGACATAAGTAAGAGATAGTTATCGCATGATCCACGCAGTAAGCTTAGATGGTAAATGACATACGAATTATTGCCGAGCATGGCAAGCTATATTTAAATGGTTCGAAGCAGCATTAGCCGAAAACAAATTAAAATGATAAGATGAAAGGCAGTGTACCACCGCTATATTTAAGTTGCCTAGGCATATAAGCAGTTGAAATAATCTGAGAAAGCACTTAAACAGTGTGGCCTCATATAAACTACGAAGACAGTCTTGTGATGAAGTTCATAGGAAAAGTTAAGTTGTCAAATGAATTAGGCATGCATTTCTTTATGATAGTACAGCAGGCACTGCTGATATATTGGCCAACTCAGGTATAGCCTAACAACTAACAAACAAGCATTCGAATCAAGCAGTACAGCAAAGTAGACAACTGAACTGTTTGTAATTCTGTAGGATTACAGGTTGAGGGCACAAGCCAAGAAAGCAGCCCACACACATTACATTTCACATGTACTAAAACACGTTGGCTTACCATATGTTGCTGTGAAGCCTCGCTGCTGTTGCAATGTTCTTTGAAGATATCATCAGCATCCCGTGGTTGCAAATCTAGTCGTTGTAGTTTATTCTTCCCCCTCTATTTAGGTAAAACTAATTTTAATCACATGCACTGGTTCGAATTGATCATCAATGGTTAATCTAAACAAATGAAAGAAGGGTGTGTGCTTACACGACAATATATGTGCTTCACTCTATTTTTATGCTTGTTCAAGGTGCCAGCCCCAAAAGAACAAATATTTTGTTTGATGGGGTTGCCAGCTCCATAATGAATAGAAGCATCAAATTATTCATGCAACTTGGGAAGATCAAGAACGCACAAAAAAATAATGAACAGAGGCTCGGAGCAGTGATGTAATAGCTAGCATTGGAAAATGTAGGGTAAAATGAAAAAAAAACAGCGGAACCACAAGCTAGTTTGCTGATGTGTAATTAAGCATAGAGAACACATGCCCTGTTTGGATCCATGGGTTAGAGTTAGTTTGAGCTAGTTTGGTCTCAAATAGCCCTAAAGTATCCAAACATGAGGGCTAGTTTGAGCTAGTTGCATCTAACCCACACAAAAAAACTATCCCACCCAAGAGGTGCTAATTGAAGCTAGTTCTCCTAGTGCATTTATTGTCAATCTATCCCTGTCATCCAAACACCTCTTTAGCTAGAGTTAGTTCAGGGTTAGTCATGAGCTAGAAACTAACTCTAACCTCTAGCTAAGTTAGAGTATCTAAACAGGGCCATAGAAGCAGTCCAGTACAATAATTGTAACCAACAGGTGGCATCAGAACAACACCATTATCATAAATATAGCATGGAAGAAGTAAAATAGTAGGCAGTGATATCTAGGAAGTACAGTAATACTTAGGACAAAACAAAAGCATTGTAACTATATGTGCACTGGTTTGTAATTTAACACATGTAACCTGTTCACTGCCACACGTATGGCCCTACAGGTGCAAGCAGAATAACACGTCTCATGAAAAATTGAATGATGCCCGGAAGAAATTCGAAGGTGCGGTGCTTATGCGAAGAAAGTGAACGTAGGCGCCGACCATTGGATAATAGTACCTGATTCTCGGCGGTGTATGGGCATCGTTGTCATACGTGAAAGCTAAGGATCGTTGATGGTGCTCGTGTTGCGATTGCGTTTGGGCCAGCTGTCGCCGTTGCTGAAGCGACTCCGGTGCTTCGGTTGCGGCGCCTGTCGACATACAAGAAAGCTGATCTGTGGTAAGTGAACAGTTCCACGATAAAGAAGAGAAAAACTGAAGGAGTACAAATCAAAATAACCTGATGAGGTTGCGGCGTTAGTAAAGCAGGGCCGGTGGAGTTGAATATGGCGTCTGTGGAGCGGGTCCGGTGTAGTGGACGAAGTCGGCGAAGCACATGTACAATGCTTTCGGTGAGGCGGATCTGTTGCGGTGGATGAGGGCTTGTATGAAGGGCCAGCGATGTGGTGGACGAGGGAGTCGGTGAAGGCCCTACACTATGGTGGAGGAGGGCGCCGGTGAAGCAGATCCGGTGCCGTGGACCATGATGGCGGTCAAGGAGATCTGGAGCGGTGGACAAGCCAGTCGCTGAAGCGGCCCTGGTGAAGTGGTGAGTGGGCAGTTGGGGGTTCCAAGGTGCGGAAGGTAGATCCGGCGAGGTGTGAGGTCCATTGCTGCGGCGAAGGACTAGATTCGGCAGCTTGGCAGGGTTGGGAGGGGGGGGGGAAGAGGCAGTGAGGGGAAGGCGAGGGGCTCTGGGGAAGAATGTTGGGGGCAAAGAGGGGAAAATAATGGAGTTACCAAAGCAGCCCTTTTCTGTTCATGTGGCAAGGGTAAAACAGGAATGTTGCAGGGCTAAACTTTTGGGCGTGAGATATTTCTATGTGAGCAGGAAGTTTGAAAGCTTTTGGCGGCTGAAATTAAGTGTTCTACTCTTGTACGGCCCACTATGATATCATGATCGAGAATTTATTTGTTGTGCATGCAAAAAAAAGTGCAAGTTTCAAAAATCAATGTCTCCAACTCGAAACTTAGATTGTCCATTCAATTCAAATATGGATCATTGAGCTAGTGGAAGCAAATACCATCATATGCTCCAATTCAAATGAAATTCCAAATGTGTTTATCCTAAATATGATGACAAAAACAAAAATGTGTATGTGTATGAATAAAGTGGATGATTATAAGGTTTGAACATGACCGTATGTGTATATCTCTAGGTTTGATATATGAATTTGAAATCATGAAATCCCGGCTTAAAAAATGTACCCTCGTTTAAATGAATTACAAAAGCTAATAATGGAGTTGAATTCCAAAATTCCAATCTTAGGATTGTAATTCTGGTACTTCAAAGTATATCACGCATGTTCAAATGTATCGTTATCTCATAGTCCAAGCTGTGAAACAAATTGATCAACCATGAGTGCACACACTATTGACCATATATATCTCAATTACGCTTATGTCTCTCAAATATAGATACCTCACTCTTTATCTGAAGCCCACCACTCCGTCCCCACAAGCCTTTCTCTCCCCCGGAGACGAACACGGGAGCACATTAACCCCCCTCTATCTTCTAAGTCCGGACCCCAATATAGGTCTCTATCACTTTGTCTCTCGGGCATGCACACATCTCTTCCCCCAAGTCTCCCGGCATCTCTCTTTCCCAAGCACACGCACTATATAGCAGTGTATCTTTCCCATACACACAAAACGTTGCCCCCAAACGTCTATCTCCCTAGTTATGTGGTCCTCGCACACTCTCCACCATCTCTCTATCTCTCTCTCGCATTAATTGATACACACCTCACTCACCACCCCCACTACAAACAAGCACCCTTTGTCTCCTTGTGCACCACTCTCCTCTTTCTATCTCTCCCACACGCGGACCTGACCCAGCTCCTTCCCTATATGCATATATGTCGTGACTCTTTCCATAGCTCCTTAGCGTATCATCGATCTCAATCTCGCACGTTGTTCTCTACACCATCTATTCTAGATCTCTCATGAAGTCTCTATCACGCACACGATGATTCGCTTTCCTTGCGTCTCCGTACATAGGCCACTTTCGAACAACATCAACTTGTCTCCCTATCTATACGCCACTTCCGCACACAAATGACCCCTCTCTCCCCCCTCTCTTCCTCTCTCTCTCCCTCATTCTCTCTCTCTCTCACTCTCACACCCCTCTCCCACACACACTTGATGTCTCTTCCAAATAGTCTGCTCCCCACCCACACCCATGCTATCCCACTACTACACCTGCATTTCTCTCTCTTGGACACACATGTCACACCATTTCCCCTTCCCTACTAGGTTTACATCATTAGTGGTCTCTCTTCTCCACATACACACACTCCCTCTCACACACACGCGCGCGCACAAACACACACAGACATGCGCAACACCCATCTATCTGGATCCTTCTTTTAAGACACACACCCTTGCATATTCTCTCGAGCTCTAGGTATATATATATATCCCCCTCTCTCTCTGACTCACATGCACACCAAAATTCTTTGTCTCTCTAACTCACACATCTCTCCCCACGTCCGCATGTGTATCTCACACACTCACTCTCTGATTATGTCTATGTGTCTCCACGTACGTTACTCAACACAAAACCCCATGCACATGTCTCTCTCTATCCTCCACACATAGAGACACACAAAGAATCTCTTATCATTGCCTCAGTCTCAACATATCACACACACACGCTATCTCTGTCTCGCAGACACGCCCAACCAAGGTTTTCTCGTGAATAACTTACCGTCTATTCATCAACAGTCGTGGAAGTACGAAGAACACGGGACGTGAAAAAGAATACATCTACACGTCCGTAGACCACCTAGTATGACTACTAGGACTAGAGCGAGCCGAAAGCGCGCCGCCGTCACCCCCTCCTTATCGGCGACGGGAAAACCTTTGTTTTACACAGTCGGGAAGTCATCGTGCTAAGGCCCCACATGCTCAGCCGTTGAATAGAACATAGATCCAAGTTTATGGAAACAAGTATCGATAATACGTTTGTATCTCCATACTTATATACTCCTATAGAAGACTTAGTTGGTAACGATGGTGTGTCTGCCATCCATATTTCTGACCATTAGATCTACATCTAACGACTGTGAGGTATGTTGTTGCCTTTTCGCAACAACATCCCACTTCTCTACCCCAATTTGCAGAAAACCCCTTAGTATCTTAAAACCAACCACATCCCTCCCTCACCTCATCAAAACAGCCCAAGGAATATATTCTGATTGACACATAATATATTTTTAGTGATATATGTATATCAAAATTAGAGTTTTTTCTATCAAGTTTGTGAATAAGTATTATTCTACTTATGATCTGTTCAACGCACGTGCACATTGCTAGTATTTCCAACCATGCAAAAATAATTGCTAGTATTTCCATAGTTTCGAGTTTTCCATCAAGATATTAGTCACTCATGGTCAATATTTAGTTTGAATTACGTACAAATAGGCACTATGTAACTAGCCGTGCTTATTGGCTTCCAAAGCTTAACTTTCACTCCTACTTATAGTATGTAGAGTATTTAACAAAAAACTACCACTTTCAACCAGCCCTAGGAAGAAACAACTGTACAAAAAATAGCAAAAGCCTACCCAGCATTTCTTAATCCGCGCCAAAAAACTACTACCTAGTGCCGATTAGGCTCGTTTAAACCCGTTTATGATAGGGTTGGCCCACACGTCTGTGCTGACGAGGAACCTTAAACCAACACCGTCTGTTTGACCGTTGTGTTGACCGTTAAGACACGAGGGACCCACATCTGAGCATCTACCCTCTTCTTCCTCCTCCAATAGTTATTTTTCCCGAACATTACTTCAAACAGTTCATATGCGTGTTCGTCAGTGGCACCGGTGATGAGCGAGCTGGCCGCCGCTCTGCCAGACGGGCCGGACACCGCGCTGGCCTCTTCACGGGTTGGCTGGCTGGCCCGAGCGTGGCTCACGCGTGAGCAAGCCGCCGCGCTGGCCTTCGCTCGAGCCAGATGGCTGGCCTTAGTGTGGCGCGCGCGAGCAAGCCACCACACTGCCATGCCAACCTAGCTAGCAAACCTTGTAGACAAGCAGCTGGATGCATCTAGCAGGGTGTGTGCTAGCTTGGCTAGCTAGCGGCCGCGAGCGCCGCACGGAGCTGGCATCCGGGCTGTCGCAAGATGGGCTCTGCGCCGTCGGTGCTTTTGACCTCGCCTTCTGCCGGCGGTGGTAGCTACCTCCCAAGGCCAAGGATGACTAGGTGGACAGGCCGGAGGTAGCACTACAAAAAAAGACACATCCGTGACATTTTGGCCCAAACGAAATTTTTTCTGTCATGGTTATGACACTTCTATGATGATAATTGTGACAAAACCACGTATTATCATAGATGTGGTGGGCTCCTACTTCTATGACAAAAAATCATGACAGAAAATGGGCTTTTCGTCCTGGGGGGGCCGGGGACGCACCTGCATGACATTCTTTGGGCTGTCCATGACATAAACAATCGTGCTAGAAGTGAGGGCGAGGAAATTTTCACGGAGTTCTCGGTTAATTACGATGGGTGGTCGGGGCCGAGCGATGCGCTGTGGTTTGCGCGTTTCTCTCTCGTACGCGCGCTTGGTGTGCGAGCCGTGTTCTCTATAACTGAACTAGAGCGAGAGAGGCATTCGCTTACTAAACCCGAGCGATCGATCGATCCCACTAGCTAGCTACGTACTGAAGCCGATCGATCCCTTCACTACTAACTGAACCCGAGCGATTCCTTGGCTGGTGCTGCTAACTGAACCCGAGCGATTACTGAAGTCGATCTAGCCCCCGTGCGAGACGTAGCTACCCGGTGTGTTGGGTTGCATCTGGGTGAACAGTGCCCGTTGGTGCCGCGCGTGCGATACGTAGAACGAGTCGAGACATGGTGAGTCGACCTAGCCGGTTGGTTGGCTGTGGATGAATAGTTCCTGGTGGGGGTTGGATATGAACAGGACCCCGGCCGTGTGTTGGCGGTTGCCGCTGGATGAACAGGACCCCGTGGTAGTAGGCGGTTGCCGCTGGATGAACAGGACCCCGAGGAGGCCGACACACACCCAGCCGGTTGGGGTGGATGAACATGACCCCGTGGAGGCTCTATGAATAGTAGCTCATGGATGAACAGTGCCTTGTGGAGGCTGGAGGAAGTCGACGGTGGATGAACAGTAGCCCATGGAGTCCCGTTTTGCAGTACGCCACACACCCCTCCGATGAACAGGACTCCGTTTCGACAGTAGGCGGTTGGAGAGAAGTCCGTTTCCTTCGTTTTGCGGTACGCCAGACCCCTCCCGATGAACAGGACCCCGTTTCGACCATAGGCGGTTGGAGAGAAGTCTGTTTCTTCCATTTTGCGGTACGCCAGACCCCTCCCAATGAACAGGACCCCGTTTCGACCATAGGCGGTCGAAGAGAACTCCGTTTCCTCTGTTTTGCGGGACGCGAGAACCCGAGTTGATGAACAGGACCCAGTTTGGGCTGTTTCGTCCAAGTCAGTTGGCTCCTGATGAACATGACGCATTCTGACCCAGTCCCTTGCCTCCCGATGAACACGACGTGGGTTCCTCCGTTCCGACCCAGCCGGTTGGTTGCCAATGAACAGGACGCCATCGCTGTACATGTTCGAGATCCCGCCCGTATGTACGTATGTAGCCGTATTTACTTTCTTGCAGCATGGTTGTACGTACATGTACACAATTTAGATAGGACCGCCTCAACTGCTACGTCACATGTGCCGCTCCTTGCTCGGCCACGGTTCATCCTTGCAGAGAGACTGATCGGCCAGTATGTACATACACGTTCGCGACCAGAGAGACAACCCTACGTACGTTTCGACCGGATGGATCCCAGCTATCAGGGAGGATAAGGAGGCACTTCCTTGGGTGCGAAGATATAGCTAGTGGGTCCGAGCTATTGGGGGGGAATCATTTTTTTTGCCCATAATAAGGACGCACTTCCTAGCGTGCGAAGATGTAGCTGGTGGGTCCCAGCTGTCAGGGGGAGAAAACATTATTTTTTAGCGTAAAAAGGATGCAGTTGCATGCATGTGTCCATGGGCGTGGTGTGTCCCCACTGTCAGCCTCTCCACGTACAATCATCTTCCGATGACTCTCGTTTGTTGACCATGTTGACCACACCATGCCTAGCGCACCAAGGCCGGTGGACGACAGCGAGGCCCCGGACTGGAATGACCCGGAGATGGGGAAGACACGGCGGTGGAGTCGCAGATGGAGAGGAGTGGGAAACTTGACTGGTTCGGGTGCGGGGTGGGCCAACACTCGATAGAGAATAACAGGAGGTGCGGAGGAGTGGAGGGATGGCTTGGCCGTCGGTGGGGTAGTGTTTCGCTACGAGGCACGCGAAGTAGCGCCACTGGACGCCGGAGGCTGGAGCAGGCGGTCCTGACAGCGCTGGAGGAAGAAGACGAGAGATTGAAGAAGAATGATGGCCGTTGGATGTAAATCCAATGCCTTGCTTAGGCTTCGACCTTTTTTTGCGAAAGTACTTAGGCTTTGACCTACTAGCCCACATGTCAGCCAATCCATTTGGTTTTTTAGTCCATTTGGTGGGCTGGGTGAAACAATGATGTAGCGTCTATGCAGCCCATTTATATATTATGTTAGAATTTAAAGCCCATTTGCATTTTTTTCGCAATCCACGGACTTGCTGGGCTGGGTGAAAATATCATGTTGGGCTGGACGGAGAAATGTTATAAAAACATAAACACATGATTGCACGTCTATTACTGCATTGGTCAGTAAAAACTTTGCAAGCTTATGAATGCAATCACCAGGAGTTAATATCAGAGCCAGGCTAACTATAGGAAGCCACTAGGTGCGATCGCTAATCGGTTATTAGCGTAATAGGTGCTATTTTAGCACTTTACAAATTGTAGCAATTTTCTGTTAGTCATCATAAATTTATGATTTGACTATCTGGAATTTTTGTCTACTTTTGTAGATGGCTGGCCGCGACTGTGAGTCACAGGTGTTCGCCAATGTACCTGAGGGGTTTATCAAGCTCCTCGCCTCCATCGCCAAGGTCTCGATCGGGCCATCGACTCATCCAGAGTTCACACTCTACCAGCACAAGCTCAGCGACAGCGTGTCTATGCACCAGGCCGTGGTGCAATTCAAGGGAGGACGTTCTGAATCACGCCACTTCCGATTTGTTGGGAGGGCCATGCCTACGGAGAGGCATGCCATGCAGATGGCTGCCTGTGAGGCAATAGCTCGTCTCCGGGATGCTCTTCCTTCGATGAAGGCTCGTCGCTACCGCTACCTCCCATGCCATGTGCCATACACTTGTCACTATGCATTTGCTTGCTCTAGGGGAGAGAGAGATGAGGCTATTGAGATGCTTGTTGAGTATCTCAAAGCTCTTGAGGCAGCTTTTGATAACCTCGTGGACGACTTTGTGGCTGCTCGTATGGACTCAGTTCAGGGCTGTGCCGCCAACAGGAGGGAGCTCCTCCATACAGCACCACCACTGTCATACATCTTGTCCTCAGCATCCTATGCACCTGCCATCTTAGCCACCGCTCGCCGCCTGCCTACCACTGAGGAGTTTGACCAAGTCTTTGCTCCTACCCCAGTCAGTGCTGCACCACCTGCCGCACCCGCACCAGCTCCACAACCCAGTACTCCACACCTAGAGCCTATTAGTGAGGAGGAGGTTGAATCTCCATCATCACTGGGACTTACCCTCGGCAGACCGAGGGAAGTTTTTACCATCTCCGATTGAGTGCGCCGAGCAGCTGTGTGATGTACCAGCTTGTGAGATAGGCTTATATGTGTATAGGCTTGGTGAGAAGTAGTTTGTATGCACATCATGTAGGAACTCGGAGAAGTGCACTAGCCTAAATAACATGTCAGGAATGTGTACGCACATCCTGAGTGATGTACTGTATAATTACGGCTTGCTTGTAAGATATGTACTGAGTGGTCCTTCTCCATGCGAAATCAAGTATTTTCTTGAAAAAAAATCTTGGAGTTTTCAAATTTTTGCCTTTGCAAAATTATTTATTTTTGCTACTCAGATTTTTCTCATGAGTTCTGCAAAAATACACCCAGAGTGGAAAATGCCTCGTCCCTGGACTCGTTCCATGCCAAGTCCGCCAGAAGAAAATTATGGTACCCAGACAAGTAACAATTTCACACAGGGGCAGTCAAGTCAGCAAGGCAGTGAAGCAGCGTTTTCTCAAGTATGCCGCCTTTATGAGCAAAGCCAGCAGCAGCATCAAGAAATGATGAACCATATTATCAATATGGGAAATCACCGCGAACCATACCAGCAGCATTCCAAATTGTCTGAACTACAAAAGACACGTCCCCCAACTTTCTCTCACACTGATAAACCTCTTGAGGCCAATGATTGGCTTCGAGACATTGAGAGGAAATTAATTATTGCACAATGTTCGGACCGTGAGAAGGTACTTTATGCACCTCACTACCTCAATGGAGCAGCTGCATCATGGTGGGAAAATTTCCTACACATGCACCCCAATGAAAACAACATCACCTGGGAGGAATTTAAGGAAAATTTTCGTGGGGCACACATTCCCAGAGGTGTTATGAAGATCAAAAAAGGGAGTTTGATGACCTCAAGCAGAGAAACATGACAGTGACTGAGTACAATAGTCAGTTTACTCAATTATCTCGTTATGCCAACGAAGAACATATGACTAAAAATAAAAAGATGGAAAAATTTCTGGACGGTCTGGCACCAGCACTTAAATGCCAGCTGGTCATACACACCTTTCCAGATTTCAAAATGCTTGTGGACAAGGCTATTACATTGGAAAATGAGCGCCGCAGCTTGGAGAATTTTCTCAAGCGCAAAAGGGACAAGACTACTCATTCTCGCAACAACCGGAACAAGAATGATTTCCAGAGAAATGGGGCGAACAAATCCACAACCAATGTTCCTCGCCCAAACAAAAAATTTCATGCAAGGAACAAGGATTTTACGTATCGCCCAGGCGTTACTTGCTTCGCCTGTGGAGAGGAAGGACACTATGCCAAGCAGTGCCCAAAGGCAAGAAATTCGGCCCTCAAGCCGAACGACAATGGAAATAATTCAGCCCCTAAGCGCAACAACTTCAACCCCAATAACAATCACAGGAAGGGTCACGTGAACCATGTGACCAAGGAGGAAGCACAGAATGCTCCGGACATCATACTCGGTACGTTCCCTGTCAACACAATACCTGCCACGGTTTTGTTCGATTCTGGAGCTTCTCGCTCGTTCATTTCACACAATACCTGCCACGGTTTTGTTCGATTCTGGAGCTTCTCACTCGTTCATTTCCAAGAAATTTGCTTTGCAACATGCTTTTCCGATTCTTCCCTTGGAAAATTCCATGACCATCAAGTCCCCCGGGATTAAGCAAATCACTCAGAGTTACTGCCAAGGTGTGGTTGTTGAGATTGAGGGATTAAAGTTTCGGGCAAACCTCATTGTATTGGAAAATAAGGGACTGGATGTTATCCTAGGAAAGGACTGGTTAACCACCAACAAGGGATTTATCGACTGTTTCAATCGAACTGTGATTCTCACTCATCATCACGGGAAGACGATAAAAATTGCAGCTCAAGAAAGACCAATATCACTGCGACCAAGATTGAACAAGGTGGATATTTCAGAGTTAAGTAAAGTTCCAGTGGTGTGTGAGTTTCCTGATGTATTTCCCGAAGAGCTACCAGGCATGCCACCAGACCGGGAAATAGAGTTCATTATTGAACTAGCACCTGGAACCACTCCCATTTACAAGAAACCATACAGAATGGCACCCTCTGAGCTGGTAGAATTGAAGAAGCAAATAAAGGAATTACTGGACAAAGGTTATATCAGGGCCAGCTCCTCACCTTGGGGTTCACTAGTATTATTTGCCAAGAAAAGAGATGGGACACTGAGATTATGTATAGACTATCGAGCACTCAACATGGTCACCATCAAAAACAAATATCCGATGCCACGGATAAATGATTTATTTGACCAGCTCGCACAAGCCAAGGTTTTCTCAAAAATTTATTTAAGGTCGGGATATCATCAATTAAAAGTACGGACAGAAGATATCCCAAAGACAGCATTCACCTCCAGATATGGGTTATATGAATTTACAGTAATGCCGTTCGGACTGACAAACGCCCCCGCATACTTTGTCCACATCATGAACAAAGAGTTTATGAAATTTATGGACAAATTTGTTATGGTGTTCATTGATGATATTTTAGTATATTCCAAGACACCAGAAGATCATGCTGAACATCTCAGAATTGTACTGGGAGAATTAAGGAAACATCAATCCAAATTCAGCAAATGTGAATTTTGGTTAAAACAAGTTGGTTTTCTAGGCCACGTATTAACCCAAGAAGGTGTTGCCGTGGACCCAGAAAAAGTCAAGGCCGTACTTGACTGGAAACCACCAGCCAACGTAACCGATGTACGAAGTTTTCTGGAAATGGCTGGATATTATAGAAGATTTATTGAGGGATTCTCCACCATAGCAAAACCTATGACACAGCTACTCAAGAAGGATAAGAAATTTGTCTGGACTGAAGCTTGCGAGAAAAGTTTCCAAGAACTCAAAAGGAGATTAACAACAGCACCAGTATTAGTCGTGCCAGACATACACAAAATTTTTGAAGTATATTGCGACGCGTCCAGGAAAGGCCTCGGATGCGTATTAATGCAAGAAGGCAAAGTAGTCGCATATGCTTCCAGGCAACTACGAAGGCATGAAGAAAATTATCCTACTCATGACTTGGAATTAGCAGCAGTTATTCATGCACTCAAAGAATGGAGGCACTTTTTGCTTGGGAATCGTTGTGAAATATATACGGACCATAAAAGCCTCAAATATATTTTCACACAACCAGAACTCAATTTACGACAACGACGCTGGTTGGAATTAGTGAAAGATTATGATGTTGGAATTCACTACCATCCAGGAAAGGCGAATGTAGTGGCAGATGCTCTCAGCCGAAACCCAAGCTCGAGCAACTACAGTCTACAAAACTTGAGACCTGAGTTTCAGCGAGAGTTTGCCAAACTCAACATGGTGTTGGTCACTGAAGGCACTGTGTCAAATTTGGAAATACAGCCCACCCTAATGGAGCAGATTAAGAAAGCTCAGCGTGGACACCCCAGCATCGAAGGCATAAAAAGAAAAGTGAGTCTAGGCAAGGCCTCAGAATTCGTCGTAGACGACAAGGGAATATTATGGTACGGAGACAGGCTATGCGTACCAAATATAGAGGACCTCAAACAGCAAATTTTGGCCGAAGGCCACACCGCTCCATATTCAATCCACCCTGGAGGAACCAAAATGTACAAGGACATTCAGGAAAATTTTTGGTGGCATGGTATGAAGAGGGATATAACCACATTCATTGCATGTTGTGATTCATGTCAGCGCATTAAAGCCGAGCACCAAAAACCAGCAGGACTATTACAGCCAAACAGGATACTTGAATGGAAATGGGATGAAATTGGAATGGATTTTATTGTCGGACTACCTCGGTCACGACACGGAAATGATGCCATATGGGTCATCACAGATAGATTAACCAAGGTGGCACATTTTATTCCAGTAAAGACAACCCACACCACTCAGTAGCTTGCCAGACATTATCTCTCCCGTATTGTTTGTCTGCATGGAATTCCAAAGACTATAATATCCGACAGAGGCACTCAATTCGTCTCCAGATTTTGGGATCATTTACAACAAGCTCTGGGAACTCAACTAGTGTTCAGTACAGCATACCACCCCCAGACTGGAGGACAGACTGAACGTGTGAACCAAATTCTAGAAGACATGCTGAGAGCCTGTGTTCTCACCTATGGAACCAGTTGGGAAGAAAGCTTACCGTATGCCGAGTTCGCGTACAACAACAGTTACCAAGCCAGTCTACAAATGGCACCTTTTGAAGCCTTGTATGGGCGAAGATGCCGTACCCCATTAAATTGGTCAGAGACAGGAGACAGTCGTATCTTCGGCCCAGACATGCTCAAGGAAGCTGAGGAGAAAGTTAAACTAATCAGGGATCGACTCAAGACAGCCCAGAGCCGACAAAAGAGTTATTACGATCAAAAACATCGTGAAGTCAGTTTTGAACCCGGTGAATATGTGTATCTACGAGTATCCCCTATGAGGGGCCTGCAACGATTCATAGTTAAAGGAAAGCTGGCACCACGATTTATTGGACCCTTCCGTGTGATTGCACGAAGAGGCACAGTGGCCTACCAACTAGACCTACCTGAAGAACTGTCAGACATCCATGACGTGTTCCACATCTCACAGTTGAGGAAATGTGTAAGCAATCCAGAGAAGCATGTATCTCATGAGAGCATTGACGTGCAACCAGACCTCACCTATAGGGAACGTCCAATAAAAATATTGGAGGAGTCTGAAAGGACCCGTCAGAAGACAATTAAGTTTTTCAAGGTTCAGTGGAGCAATCACACCAAGGATGAAGCGACATGGGAAAGAGAGGATTTTCTTCGGGCAGAGTACCCACACCTATTTGAGGATCAGCTGAAATCTCGGGGACGAGATTTTTCCTAAGGGGGTAGGTGTTGTAACACCCCAAAAATTTTGGTTTGATTTTTTTTACCAAATTCTTTATTTGATTTAAAGGAGGTTTTTTTTTATTTTTTCTAAAGAGGGACTCTCCTTCTCAAATCCTTTTTATGACAAATCTTTTATGAGTCGTTCTCAATCTTGATTCTGGTCTTGAGGGTTTTTCAACATGTGTTGGTTCAACACAAATACTCTTGGGTTGTTTTACTATTTCTTTTATTAAAAAGAATTCCTATAATTTTTGGATTTATCTTTCCCTATTCAAAAATACTCTCTTGCCATGACCTATGTTGTAAATTTTCTTCCTAAACCCTCCTCCCTACTTTGGGTCAAGCCAAGCATCCAATTCCAGCAAGTTTCAACCTCTTTTAGATTTTATTTCTATTTATTTTAACCTCAAACTTTTTTCTGTAATTTATTTGGACCCTTGGGATTTACAAAGGAAGTACCAGATTCCTTGAGCTATTAATCCCAAGTAAATTACCCTAGCTACTCCTTGGTACCCTCAACCTAGATCCATCAAGAGCTGCTGGTCCACAGCTCAAATTTTTCAAAATTTGCTTACTGCAAGTTTGGACCAGATTTGCTATTTTTGGTGAAATTCATTCTTTTCCCTTTCTAAAAATTCTGAGAAAATTCAGGTAGTCTCTGGATGCATCAATAGACCACCCCTCCAAGTTTCAGCTCCAGAAAAAATTTCCACGTGCGTCAAACATTTCGTCGAACAGCTGGCGTGCACTGTTTCAGTCAAATTCAGAGTTTCAGTGTTAAGCTTCAGGTGACAGTGTCGTTTTCGTCACAGCTCCTCATCAATCTCGCTAGTGCGCGCGTTGGCCCGTTGCTCCCTGTTCCTCCTTCTTATCCTGGGCGTCGCATGGACGGTTGGCCGGTTGTGGGCGTCGGTGGTGAGCTGGCGCGCCGACACCGCCCCCTTCCACGGCAACAGGGCCGTCGGCCGCCATCGCCAGAGGCCTCCCTTGCAGAACGCTGCAGCACAGCACCGCCCAAACCACCAGGGACCTCCGCGTGGCCATCCCTCACCTGCACGCGCACGGCAGAGCCGTCGGCGTGGCCTGAGCAGTGCAGAGCATGCTCTCTGCACCCGCCGTGGCCGTAAGCCACCTTTCCATCGAACGGCGAGTCACCTGCATAACCAGCTTGGTTTAGTGCTAATATGGAGACTAGAGAGGTGCAGCAGCATACCCGCAGCCGTAACCTCCCTGCTAACCGCGCCGACCGCCATGATCCGCGCTGGAGTAAATCTCCGTCACGGCAACCCCCATCACCCGCCTATAAATAGAAGGCCCCGAGCCATCCAGCACCTCAGCACCACTCCACCTCTCCTCAGAACCATGCTCCACTCATCAGAGGGCCTCGGGAGGGTCTTCTTCCTCACCTCCGGCCGCCCCGATCCGCTTCGGGCTCCGGCTAAATCCTCTTTGGTGAGTGAGCTCCCGCAACCCAGATTTGGTCAGCCGCCTCCTAGTGCACTCACTCCCCTGACCCGCGCGTTAATTTGGCATCTGCAGCTCTCCTCGGTGAGATCCATCCCCGCCCGACGCCGCCGTCCACCGTAGAGGAAGTGGCCGTCGACGTGGCACTCGTCGACGACCAGTTCCACCACCCACCGATGCGGAATTGTCCCGTAAGTGCAAACATCCCCTTGCCCTCCTCTAGTTCGCCGTCGATCATCACCGGCATTCACCGTTTGCTTCTGGCGCCGATGAGCTCTTTTTAAACCTGATGGGTGGGACCCCCTCGTCAGCCTCTCCTCTTCTTATTCGAACCGTTTTCTGAAGACGCCTTCGGGCAGAATACGTTTTCTCTTTGGTTTGGCGTATTTCTATCCGAAACATTTTGTGTTTATTCAAACTAGCCCCTGGACGGTTTTCTGTTTTTTACAGATTGGTCCCTGGACTAAAACTTTTATAACTTTTAAACAAAAGATGATTTTGAGTTGATTCTTTTTCTGTCGTCTCTATTTTTCTGTCTAGTTTTTTTTATCATATTTATTTGAAAAATATTTGGAACTATTTTTATGCACGCACGGTATTTACGTTAGAATCCGATATTTTTATGTAACGTAGATACCGAAGGAGGTGACGGTGCCGTCAACTTCGCCGAGCTAGACTCCAACTACTCTGAACCAGGCAAGCATGTTTGAACCTTTGATATGATGAGTGTTTTTCATGTTTGCTTGAGTGGTTTTCTCATGGCATGTTTATATAAGCATTTGTTGAATGTTATATTTCATGCAAGGTAAGTTGCAAGTGAGCTACAAAACTTGATGTGATCATAAGATGGTGAAACAACCTAATCATGTGGTGGCATGATAGGTTGCAAGCTGGTATTGTTGAAGCATGCCAGTTCTAAAACAAACTGTTTAACTCCAGTGTTGACATAGATCGAGTCTTGTTCCCGTTCGCCTTCTTTTCGTGCTGCCACATGTTTTCCGCAAAGAATACGGTTTAGTAAGTTGCAAACCTCTTTCCATGTACACACGAAATAGAGGGGCCGTGATGAGGGTTCCATGGCCCTGGATTACAGCCCATCATCCGGTCAGGGGGCATGGGTGTTTCCGGTTGGGACCGAGAGGGGGGCACCCCTTAGAGCGCGCGATATAAATTTGATCCCATGCTATTCGAGGTGTTGGCCTCCCCGTCTTAGAGTTTTTCTTGAACGTTGCCTAGGCTGATTCCTGGCAGCGGGATGTGGAATGGGTGTGTACTGGTTAGATGTGTTTTCTTCTAAAATACCTTAGATGGAACTAGTCCTTTGTGACTACTGAAATCCGTTGGCTGTGGGTAAAAAGTACAAACTCTGCAGAGTAAAAACTATTCAAGTATCCATGTCCTTGGTCAAGGACATTGGTTGACAGATCAAGTGTCAGTCTCAGTGTCAGTCTCTGGAGAACAAACATGTTAACTGACAGTGGTAAACCCGGCTGAATATTATTCCTGTGGATAGACTAACCTGTTTATTATTATATACCGAGTATTCCTTGGGATGGTGCTACCTCCATGGACTTCTCGAATTCGAATGATGAAATATAAGCCCTTTATGTGATGTCGCTCAGACGTCCGACTGTGGCATTCTTGTGATTTACTTTTGATATAAGCCCTTTATGTGATGTCGCTCAGACGTCCGACTGTGGCATTCTTGAGATTTACTTTTGATATAAGCCCTTTATGTGATGTCGCTCAGACGTCCGACTGTGGCATTCTAGTCATTTACTTTCATTATAAGCCCTTTTCGAGATGTCGCATTCAGACGTCCGACTGTGGCACGTACTGTCATTTACTTTTCAGTAATAGCCCTTTATGTGGTGTCGCCCTGACGCCCGACTGCGGCATGTTAATTTATTTTTACCTTTCGAGGCGTCGCTTCAGACACCCGATCGGTCTTCTGCTATTTTATTGGGATTTCGGGAGGAATACCGCCTGACTTCCTTTTTATTTATCTTGCCGTGCAAATTTGTTACCTGAGTGTGTATTACCAATTTGCTCATGTACATCATGTTTGCATTTGTTATATCTTACGTCCAAACTGTCTTGCGAGTACATTCAAAGTACTCACCTGGCTTGTTGATTTGGCCAGATGTTGACGAAGGCGATCTTATGGATGAAGAGTACGATAGCGAGTCCGATGCCTAGAGGAGTCCTAGTCAGTCCCTTGCAATCCTGGAGTCGGTCACTTGTATTTTATACCCTTCCGCTACCCTAATAAAATCATCGAGCCTCACTCCGGCGCTTGATGAGTTTTAAGATTTTGGAGTCATGTCACCCACTTCACTATGACATATCCACCATCACTTTTATTATGAGTTAGTAGTTATGCCACCACACCCTTTGTGTCATATCCGCCTTTATGTGTAATATTGGCGTACTTGTAATAAATTGTTGAGCAGCCTCAGCTCAACCCTGTATAATATTTTAGTACTACTGGATTTCTGTATCAAGGAATTGTCTACCAGTAAGAAGGATTTTTCTGTACTAGTCTAACGAAAGGGGCGATTTTTCAATAAATGATTGTTGAAAAACCGGTCCTGACAGTTAACTTGCCAAGTTATTGATAAACAATTATTATTATTATTATTATTTTGTAAGAACTTTCGATTTACGAAATAAAATATCATTTTAATTTGATGAGTTAATAGGACATGGGGTATTATTATTTTTTAGGCTATACATGGGACAGTTGAGTTGGTTCTAGGGAAAAGTACAGGGAGAAAACTCAGATTACATTGAAAAAGAAAGTGGGAGAAAATTCAGATATAGGATTAATAAAAATGAAAAATGAAGGAAGTGGGAAGGTCTATACAATGGTTGGACGAACAACAGGTTTAACGGAACCTTATGCTGTTTCTATTATATATATGTAATAAAATAAGATATAAATATATATATATATATATATATATATATATATATATACTATTATAGAAGGGAAAACATAGGTTCAGTTTTGCATTCATATAGAAAAATAGAACTGAGCTTTGCGTTGTCTTGAAAAAACAAATATAACTTGGGCTGCTAATGTTATAAACAAGCTAGGTTGGGAAGCCCAGAGGCCACTTGATACCTGCTGGACCCCCAAAAAAAGTTGAAACCTACTGGATCAACTGTGTCTGCATGTCGTGGGCTGCGCATGTTAAACAACAAAACCTAAGCCATGGACCTGGTGGGCCCGGACTGTCAGCCTCTCGATGAACAGTCGTCTCCCAATTCCTCTTGTTTTGTTGACCATGTTGGGAACGACAGACGGCAGCGCCGCGGTGAGAGCACCAAAGCGGAGGATGACGTCCAGACCTCGGACCGGAATGAACCGGAGCCAGGGAAGACGCAGGCGGAGGGGAGTAGGAGGGTTGACTTGTTCGGGGTGCAGGGTGGGCCGGTGGAGCTGCCGCCGTAGGAGAATGTGTGGTAGTAAAGGGATGGCCTGGCCAGCGCCATAGGCTAGGATGGGTCACCGAGGCGTGCGTGGCAGCGCCGCCAGCCGCTGTAGGAAGAGGACGAAAGATTGAACAAAATAAAGAAATACAAATGGATAGGTGGTTGGTCCCAGATGTCTGTGTACGAGACCTGCTGGGTCCACCTGAGAAGGGGAATATGTTGGGAGGAAGGAGACGAATGGATGGGCACAAGGTCTAGTCCTAGTCCCACGACCTTGTGCTTTCTCCTCCTGTAGGTACTTCTTGAACTTGGCGAGGCAGAGCTTCACCGAGTCCGGATCGTTGGTGTACATCACATTCAACTTGGTGCTGCCATGGGTCTGAATGGCGAACTCAGAGGTGAACTCCTTGCTGAAGTCCATATCCAGCAGGCTCACCCCTCGGATCGCCATCGGAGTCTCTTTCTCATGCAGAGTTGATGTGGCGGCTCTTGTTTTGTGGGATTGGGGGCAGGGGGGAGATGAAGACGATCGGTGTGTACTGGGGTGTTCGTTTTTCCAATCTTGGGGAACTGCAATCGACGATGAACGAGTGGGTAGGCGGCGGCAACAGTTTGTTTTTCAGCTCTTGGGAAACTGCATTCAACAGTAAACTGAGGTGTACAGGCGACAGTAGTTACTACCCCTCCCTCGCCCACTGCACACCCGGCAGAACATGCCCCCTCGGCAAATTCAAACGCCTCCATTAAACACGTGTGGAAGCCGAGAAATCTATTTCGGCCACACGTCAGTTCACGAGCGGGTCTGTATTGGACCTGTAATAGCAAGTGTTAGTGGTCACTTTACTTAAATTTTATTAGCTTTAACTATTTTTTTCTTAAAACAAGCAAAGCATTGGCTCGTTCTATCAGTGCCACAGGATCAACATGCACAGCAATTAGAATTATTATTCTCAGGACGCACACGATCAGCTCATTTGCCGCACTTTCACACAGACAATACTACCAAGTTTGAACAACTTGTTATGGTTGTTGTCCTCTGCATCATCATGCCGTGTTTCCCAGCTTGCAAGATTCAGAACCAACCAATAAGATTTAAATAATAAGTACAACAAAGATGCCTACACATCTCAATGATTCCCAGCTTGCAAGATTCAGAACCAACCCATTAGATTCAAATAATAAGTACAACAAAGATGCCTACACATCTCAATGATTCACAGATCAGAGCCAATCGTAACTGTACAACTCAAACATTGTGAGAATGTGAACAAATAAATGAAACTTGATCGATACTTCATGTAAGCAATTTGATCCAAGGATTTGCTTAAACATTGAAACTAGTCCTTTCTAAGGCCACGCAAGTCAAACATTGGCAGCTGAAATGTTCTGCATCACTAGCGGCACTACCACTTCCAATATATGCATAAGAAGGCCTTCTAGATTTTGAAGTAGTGTATAGAGCCTCATCCTTAGTATTTAACAAATACACATAGCAGAATCTAGTGGAATCATCAATCAACGTCCTGAAATATTTCTTTCCACCGTGCACACACGCATGGCACTTTAGAGTCTTTGGATAAAGTGAATCTCGGGATTAAATCCATCTTGGCTAGCCGTGTCATACAACCCAAGAACTTGGCGAATGCTTTTGACCATTACAACATCTGTAGTTGAGTATTCCTGTTTGCACAGATAAGAAAGAGCATGATTACTATAATAGTGGCACTAGTAGAAGCAACTTTATTCCCAAAATGAGAAAAGATTGCGATAGAATAGCTTTATCAGTGGTAGTAGCGGTGCCAAAAGATTGCCTCAAATTATTAGTGGCATTAAATTAAGATGCAAAAACAATATCATTATTGCTTTCTCATAGCAGAGCCAAAATAGTAGCACAAGATCACTAGCTGGATGCAGAGTCAAAATCAACCAAAAAGGAACATACCCGGTCATGGGAACCATAACTGAGAGAGGGGCCCTAAGCCGCCATGACTCGATTCTCCCGGATGCAAGTCGTGAACCTACAGCTTCACTCGAATGATTCAATTCATGCGCCTTTTTGTGTAGTTCACCTGAAATGAAGCAAAGTTTGCATCAAGCAGCTAGCAAGAAGTACTTGCTCTCATGAGCTGGCAGGTTCTTCTTTAGTAGTTGCACTAAAATTGAGCAACATTAAGATTGGCTATCCTGCTCATGCAAGGTGCAACTATAATTTGCTTATCCTTTTGTGCAGTTCCACTAAAATAAAGTGCCATTATGGTGACGGTGATGGCTCATCTTGCAAAGGCTAATAAAATGTTGCATGAGATTACCGGCAGAGCTTGATGGAGATGTTGGAAACTCCGATCACCATTTTGTGCAGTTCCACCAAAATTAAGAGACGTTGCCCACATGGCATTTTAGTTGAATTGCACAAGACACTCATTCCAAAAAAAGTGTTTTGTGTAGTTCACCAAAAGGTCACAGTAGCAACGAGGTGAAATGGATATCCTTGTCCGCACGAAAAAATAGAAAGAAAACAGTTACTGGTCAATAACAAGATACGAAACATACACGAAACAAAAAGAAGCATCTTCATTATGTTCATGGCAATCACGCAAGGACAGTAGAAATTTTAAAATGGCAGCATTGCTTCATGTTCCCGGAAGCATCACGATCAACAACGACATTCGTCAAATATGGGATTACTTTAATGGTGGCATTGCTTGTTTACCGGATACAGTAGATCAACAACAGCTAAAGAGTTGGTTTAAGGGCATGGGACAGTGGGGACACCAGGACACTCAGCAGCGTAAAGAAGCAACTTACTTATCATATTGGAAAAATAGCAGGAGTACCCATTTGTAACACAGTTTAATTGCATCATATTACTGGAGGAATTAGATTAACAATAACATTGGTTAGACATGTCCTTATGGTAACAGTGTGATTGCTTCATTTTACATGCGCCCTTACATTAACAACAGCAAAAGGTTGGTATAAGGACATGCGACAGTGGACGCATCAGCACAATGTACCTACAAGGAGGCATAAAGTGGTGATGCCGAGTTTGTTCATACTCTGTGAGGGCACCAAATCTAATCCTGGAGACCTTTTACTATGTGAGGGCAGCAAATCTAATCCTGGACATACTCTGTTGATTTGTCCACCAGCCGCCATTTTCTATCCTTTTTTCAACCAATAATAGATATGTTCCTTATCCAGTTTGTACTGCCTTTTCCCTTTATTTCCCTTTTCAACCAAGAGACCGGTTGGGTATCCAGTCTCTACCACTTCCCCCCTATTATTTCCTCTTTGAATCAAGTCCTAGATTCATGCTACAACTTTGCCCCCTTTCTTTGCTGTTTCAACCAAGTCCTAGATTCGAATGCATGAAGTAGCTTGACCTCTAATAATACTAAAAATTTAGGTGGCTTTGGAAGAGCTGATGGAAGTAGAAAAAGATCCACATGTAGCCTCGTGGGGTGCTGGGGCAGTAGAGCAAGGCCGCTTTTGAAGGAACTTATACCGAGGGTCGTCGGGATGTGGCTAGGAGGGCGGCGGGAGGTCAGATCTGCCCACAATACGACAGGGAGGAAGAAGGGGTCCGAGGACCTCCCGAGCCAGCGCTGTGTCGGAGAGAACGTCACGGGCAAAGGATCAGGACCCCCCGGCAGCTGTGGGTTTCCTTCCTCGCCGCTGATGACCGCGTGAATGATGTACCTAGTCCCCTACACACCCCGGTCAAAGGGATCCGGCCGGATCTGTGACCAGCAGTGAGCAGAGAGAGAGAGAGTCACTACCGTTATCTTGTTTAGATCTGGAGAGGATGAGAGAATGAAGAGAGCAACTCTAGTAAAGCAAGCGCTCAGGCTCTGTTGGTGCAACAAACATTCGCGTTTGTCGACCGAGCTCATGCGCAGGCGTACTGACGATCATACATCCAGCACCAATGCATGACAAGAAATCAAGCCAGAGAAGTCGCTCTTCATGAGATCAAGGAGAGCATTAAGAAGAACAAGTCATCAGAAGGATATCACCTTGAGCCGGGCAGGAGAGCCTGGCCAGGCTGAGGCCACCCCAAGGACAAGTCCAGATTTGCCCCGACAGGTTTGCCGGGGCCGCCAAGACCAAACCCCGCCAAGCTCTTCCAAGCAAAGAACCTCCACCAAGGCGCCACCGCTCCACCTCACTGCACCCAAGTCACTAATCCGTCCGGTGTCAAGGTGTTAAGAACCAAGTGGATCCTTTCAGGCACGTGGCAGCATCAAGGAGAAGAGATTAGCTTTATTGACACCCGTCCAGGAGGCGTGTCAAGCTGATAAGAAGAGGCAGATAAGCGGCGTGACAGGCTTGCCGGGATTCGCCCTCGACACAACACCTAGCAGTGCATTTAATGCACTTTATCCTAACTGCCAGAGTTAGGTATGATAGCACTGTTAGCTATCTAATCATACCCAAATGACTGTTTTGCCACTGTGGTTGCCCCTTAACCTATAAAAGGAGGCCCGAGGCAACCTAGCAAAGCGTTCGAACACTTCGCCCCCAACATTTGTAATCTCACATTGCTCTCCCCGAGGCATCCTTGCCGAGCCAGAGCGCGTGAGCCTTCTTCCACCTCCAGATCAATCCACCAAAGCAGGAGTAGGGTTTTACGCTGTAAAGCGGCCCGAACTTGGGTAAAAGAGAGGGAGTCCATTGCCATGCTGTTGATACGTCTCCAACGTATCTATAATTTTTTTTTGTTCCATGCTATTAAATTATCTGTTTTGGATGTTTTATATGCATTAGTATGCTATTTTATATTATTTTTTGGACTAACTTATTAATCTAGAGCCCAGTGCCAGTTTCTGTTTTTTCCTTGTTTTTGAGTTTTACAGAAAAGGAATATCAAACGGAGTCCAAACAGAATAAAACTTTCGCGATGATTTTTTCTTGGACTAGAAGACACCCAGCAAATTTGGAGTTGAAGGCAGGGGAGTCCCGAGGACTCCACAAGCCAGGGGCGCGCCCTAGGGGGGGCGCCCCCTGAGGGCTTGTGGGCCCCTTGGAGCTTCCCTAACCCTAATTCTTCCTCTATATATTCCCAAATATTCCCAAACAACCAGAAACGTCCACCAAAATACTTTTCCGCCGCCGTAACCTTCTGTACCCGTGAGATCCCATCTTGGGGCCTTTTCCGGCATCCTGCCGGAGGGGGATTCGATCATGCAGGGGCTTCTACATCAACTCTATTGCCCTTCTGATGAAGCGTGAGTAGTTTACCACAGACCTACGGGTCCATAGCTAGTAGCTAGACGGCTTCTTCTCTCTCTTTGATTCTCAATACCATGTTCTCCTCGTTGTTCTTGGAGATCTATCCAATGTAATATTCTTTTGCGGTGTGTTTGTCGAGATCCGATGAATTGTGGATTTATGATCAGTTTATCCATGAATATTATTTGAATCTTATCTGAATTCTTATATGCATGATTTGATATCTTTGTATTTCTCTTCGAATTATCGGTTTGGTTTGGCCAACTAGATTGGTTCTTCTTGCAATGGGAGAGGTGCTTAGTTTTGGGTTCAATCTTATGGTGTCCTCACCCAGTGACAAAGTAGGGGTAGCGAGGCACGTATTTGTATTGTTGCCATCAAGGGTAAAAAGATGGGGTTTTCATCATATTGCTTGAGTTTAACCCTCTACATCATGTCATCTTACTTAAGGCGTTACTCCGTTCTTATGAACTTAATACTCTAGATGCATGCTGGATAGCGGTCGATGTGTGGAGTAATAGTAGTAGATGCAGAATCGTTTCGGTCTACTTGACATGGACGTGATGCCTATATGCATAATCATTGCCTTGGATATTGTCATAACTTTGCGCTTTTCTATCAATTGCTCGACAGTAATTTGTTCACCCACCGTAATATTTGCCTTCAAGAGAGAAGCCTCTAGTGAAACCTATGCCCCACGGGTCTATTTTCCATCATATATTTTCAGATCTATAAACCAAAAATCCCAAAAATACCTCGGTGCATTTTATTTACTTTTATTTTATTTTACGTTTTAGTAAGCTTTTATATCTATCTGTCGTGGGAAACCATGGCCACCTATGGGACCATCGGCCCCTTTGTGGTTCGGTGGGGGGAAGGGCACATTGCACAAAGAGCGGAGAGCGTAGCGTAGCATGTCAGAGATCACGCGGGCAGTTTTTACCCAGGTTCGGGCCGTCACGAGGCTTAAAACCCTACTCCTACTTTGGTGGATTGATGAGAGGACCGTGGTGGAGACACAGTGCTCTAGCCCGGCAGGGTTGCCTTGGGGCGAGAGCAGCTACGTGCGTATGAGTGTACAAGGGTCCGAATCCTTTCTATGGTTGCCATGGCCCTCCTTTTATAGATCAAGGGGTCACCACAATGGCAAATCAGTCATTGTGTACTGATTAGATAGCAAACAGTGCTATCATACCAAACTCTGCAGACAGGGCAGAGCGCATTAAATGCGCCGCTTAGTGTCACATCATGGCATGCCCAGCAAGCCTTACCGAGCTGTTCGGCCACCTTCTCGTCTGTCTGCTTGACACATCTCTGGACGGGTGTCATTTGGAGGTGATTTCCTCTAAAAATGGCTGCCACGTGTCAAATAACAGCCACTTAGTCATGTGGGAGCTTGACACCGCACCGATCGATGACTTGCGTCTCTGTGAGGTGGAGCGGTGAAGCTTTGGCGGGGTAGGCCGCCCTTGGCGTCCCCGGCAAGCCTGCCGGGGGAGTCTTGAGTCTTGTCTTGGGAGCAACCTCGGCCCCGCCAGGCTCGCCTGCCCGACAAGGGAGGTTTTTCCTTAGTGGTGTCTTGCTCATTAAGCTTGACTTGGTCTTCTTGATCCGCCCTTTGATTTCTTAAAGAGCTACTTGTTCTTGTCTGGTCTGGACTTGGACATTGCAACCTCGCCTCCAAGCCCATGTACAGTCTGGGCAACACACCTGGGGTTTGTTGCACCGACAGGAGCCCCCAGGCCTGGCCTGAACGCGCTGCCAAGCATTGTCGGGGTAGGCCCTGTCAAGTACACAGGCGTGGAGGTTGCGGTAGTTTGTCTTTTGAGGTCTTCTTTGCTTCTTCATTAATCTGAGCTTGGATCAGTTTCCGATTTTCCCGCGCATCATGGAAGACGTTGTGGAGGGAATCCAAGCCATGATCCGTGGGCTGCCCACATCCCACGATCACGGGGCGATAACTGACATTCCACTGGCTTCCCCTCCTCTGGCGCTTCTGCCACGTGTACCGCATGCATTACACAGGGTTGGTGGTGGATGCAGAGGGCACGGGAATGAGCGCCATGGCAGAAAACTAGGCATCGTGGATTGGCGTAGAGTGTCGGCTTTGATTCCCCGAGCTGTTGATGGCGTGGGGGAGCCGGATTGGAGGAGTGGGGCGGCTGCTTCCATGGTGAGGAGTCAGCCCCCTACCCCGTTCCCCTATAAAAGGGGGCAGGAGCGGTGCGTTTGTTTACGCGCTTTACTCCTCCCCTTCCTTGAGCATCCTTAGTCCATCATGGTGAGAGGGCGAGGGCGCGGTGGCGCCCCGGTGGTGGCGACGAGGGCTTCTGCTCGACAGCGCCTGCCGCCTCCTGCCGAAGGCGTGGGGACAGAGTCCGCCCTGAGAGGAGGTGGGAGGGGGCGAGGTCATGGTCGTCATGGTGCCCGGGGCCGAGGAGGACGGGGTGGAGCTTCGATTGCGCCCCCGCCGGTCGCCCCTCCCCCGATGGAAGGCCACGTCGGAGACCAACCTCTGGAGTTCATCATCGGATTGTACAGGCCTCCAAGCGGCCGCCTCCATCTCCCCACTCCATTCGCAAGGGTGATGGAGCTCGAGCAGCCGCGTGCACTGAAGCTGCACATGAGGGGCTGCTGTAATGGTAGCATGCGGGTGGATGTAGATTTCCCCGCTCCTTAGGTCATGCTCTTTCGACGCGGCTGGAGAACTTTTGCTCGCGCCCACAGCTTGTCGGAGGGGCACGTCCTCCATTTTAAATTAATGGATGCCGAGCTGCTCTCCGTCAAGGTCTTCAGGTGCTCGCTTAGGGTGCTGCGCGGAGAGCTCAACCGACGACGAAAGCTCCTCCTCAAGCGATAGTGATGAGGAGGACAGCGACGGTGATGACGACGACGGCGACGGGGAGGACGACAGCTCCGACTCCGGCTGAACACCAGCCGCACCATCACCGTCAGGCCGCGGCACCAATATCTGCACCTGCATCTCCTCTCCGGCAAGGTGATTTGCTGGGGAGTTGGATGCAGAGGTGTGGATGGTGTCCTTGGTTCCTCCAGCAGCCTTCCAGCTGGACCCCAGCAGGCTTCCTCATGGCCTCCGGCTTCGTTCGCCCTGCCGCGTCCTGCTGGCCCTGGTGGCGGTGGCCAGGGGGCTGTCCCTGCCGCTTTCTTCACCATCACCTTCGCCCGCGCCCTCTCGCTCTTGTTAGGCCCCTCGCCAAGGGGCCTGACGGGGTCAGGCTGGGCTTCTGCCCAGGCACTCCTTTTGCCTTCTTCACCTTCCGCCGTAGTGCCTAGGAGGAGAAGGGCAAGAAAGGGCATCACGGGGCACTTATCTTTTTTCAGTCTAAAACATGTAGGCATCGGCCAAACTTTAGTCCAAATTATGTAATCTTCTTTATCCATGTTTGTGTTCTATAAGATCTCTACTTGCTCATCAGCATATTAATGAAAAATACAAGCTTTGCCGGGCACTTGTGCATGTATCAAACTCATGCAGAGGTGAAATGCCTCTATACATTCAAGTAAACAAGTTATCTGCGGCAATCTATCCTGTCGGTATCCTCGATTTGTTGCCGCGGGGCTAAGCCTGCCGGGCACAAATCACAAAGAGGGACCAGCCCCCTGTCAAGCTTTCTCCGCCAAAGGCCACTGCGACCATCCTGAGCGAAGCAATGTTCAAGTCAAAGGATGGGAGCACCTAAGTTTCAAAGGTGGCGAGGCTTTCATATGCACAAGTTTCTACTTACAGAACACGTATGGATAAGAAAAGAACTTATCTGTTTGGCTTGCCGGGGATCGTCATGTAGGCTCGTCTTCATATCTTTTCTTTGGGACCAAGTCCACGGCAAGAACCCTGCAACTTAATGCAGATGAAAACAATGCCACATGCGACCTCATCTACATGATCATGCTATGCTCATGATATGCTTATGCATGCATGCAAGTTTCGGGGGGCCCCCAGTGCTTCGTTCATTTCTCTGTTGCTCAGGGTCTGTGCCTGGCTTTGTACAAGGGGTTACATGCAACATCAGCAAGGCCTGTACAAAAGGGTGGCTGCCGGGCAGGGCCCGACAGCCGCGCCTTACGGGTAGAACTTACGGAGATGCTCAATGTTCCATGAGTTTTGCAACTGAATGCCATCTCCGGTCTCCAGACGGACTGTGCCAGGTCTGGTAACTCGTACTACCCGGTAAGGGCCTTCCCACTTCGGCATCAACTTGTTTGTACCCTTGGCGGACTGAGCACGCCTAAGGACAAGGGCGCCTTCCTCAAAACTCCGGGCACGAACCCTGTGGCTGTGATAGTGATGCATGGCTTGCTGGTAGCGTGCAGCACGCGTAGCAACCCGGAGACGGTTCTCCTCAAGTAGCACAGCGTTGTCACACCGGTGCTGTTCCTGCGCTACTTCATCGTAGGTAAGCACTCGAGGAGATCCGAATATGAGTTCCATGGGGATAACTGCTTCTGCCCCATAGACTAGGGAGAAGGGAGTCTGCCAGGTGGCTCAATTTGGTGTCGTACGGAGGGAACAAAGAACCACCGGCAGCTCATCGATCCACCACCTGCCGCACTTCTGCAGTCTATCAAAGGTTCTTGTCTTGAGACCTCGCAGCACTTCAGTGTTCGCCCTCTCAGCTTGTCCGTTGCTTCTGGGATGGGCGACAGAGGTGAATGAGATCTTGCTTCCGAGGGCATGAACGTATTGCATGAAGGCGCGGCTCGTGAATTGGGTGCCATTGTCGGTGATGATTCGGGCAGGTACCCCGAAGCGGCACACCAATCCTTTCAAGAACTTGATAGCTGACTGCGTGGTCACCTTTCTCACGGGGTCCACCTCTGGCCACTTTGTGAACTTATCGATAGCGACGAACAAGAACTCAAAGCCCCCGGTAGCACGGGGGAAGGGCCCCAAGATATCGAGCCCCCAGACCAAGAAGGGCCATGACAAAGTGTCACACCCTAGCTAGTTCAGGCATTAGAGTGTTGCATCATGTTTAAGTTTTTCCAGAAACTTGAAATGGGGATGATAGAACCCCCAGCACCCCCTGGAAACAACTAGGGTTTACTAAAATCTTTTTCAATGAACCTGAAATGCCCTTCTAAAATGTCCATCATTTTTGTCTTGGGTTAGAACCTCTGCCAAAATTGGTTCACATTTTTCTAGGTCATCATAAGGTCATTGAATTAAATCATATGTAACCTGCATTTGGGCATTTAAATGCTAGTAAATATTTTAAATGTCCAAATAATCCCAAACTGAAATGTTCCATGTTGGTTATACTCTATACAGTGGGCATGAGCAGTTTGGTGATTTTTGAAAGTGCCTAGGTATTTTTAGAAATGCCACAAACTTGTAGAAATTAGAAAACAGATATAAAAAAGAAGAGGAAATAAACTTACCTGGCAAAGTCACCAGCCGGCCCACCTGGCGGCCCAGCACTGTGCTGGCCCATGCCAGCCAGCTGCTTCGTCCCCGCCAGGCAGGCAGGGAGGTGACGCCGGCGAGCGCGAGCCCGCCACGGCGCCAGCTGCTTGCCGCTCGAGCCGCTGGATGCCTGGACGTCCTCCACGTCGTCGCCTCGACCCCCTCGACACCTCATTCTCCCCCCTGCGCCTCTCTCTCGCTCTCTCCCCACCATGGCCGACGCAGCCGCAGCCGCGCCACCGTGAAACCCGCGTCCACCGTCGTCCCCGAGCCGTGCTGCCGTGTCCACGAGCTCCGTCGTCGTCCTCTCCATCGAGCAGACCGAGCCCCGAGCGCTCGTTCGCTTCGGAAGCACCGCAACAGCCCCGCCCGACCTCGCCGTCGCCAGAGATCCCTTTTGCCGTCACCACCGCAGCAGCTCGTCCCCGACCTCGCCGTCTGCTCCGTCGTGACCGCCGTGAGCTCAGCTACCTCCCCATCCTTTCCGTTCTCGCTCTCGAGCCCTGCATCGACTGCACCGAGCTTGGCCGCACCCGCCGCCGCCTCAGCACGTCGCCGTCATGGCCACAGCCACGTTGGCTCGATTCTGAGCACGCCATCGTCTTCGCCGCACTCGCAGGAGTCCACAGAACCACTCCACGCACCTCGCCGTGCCCCCTAGCGACAAGCCCGAGCTCGCCCGAACTCCGGCAGCCGCACAGCTCGTCGCCGGCGTCGTTTCCGGCCACCCCAGCTCCACCCACCGCCACCACTCGACGCGGCTCACTCCCCGCATCACGTAGATGTGCTCCGCCGTCGTTTTGGTCGCCGGAGCACGAATCCCGCACTGCGCCGCCGTGTCTGGCCTCGCCGGCGGCTAAACGCCGGCGGGTTTGACCCCGCTGACCCAGTTTGACCCCCCTGGGTCTATGACAGGTGGGACCCGCCTGCTAATTAACTTAGGATTAGGACTAACTAAAAATTAGTTAGACTTATGACACTGACACGCGGGACCCACTGGCCAGGTTTGACCTGGACCGGCCCCGTTGACTGCTGACGTCACCCTGACGCAATGCTGACGCAATAAGTATTTTCTGGATTTATTTTAATCTGGAAATTTCAGAAAACACCAAAAACTTCAAAAATTCATAGTAATTCAACCGTAGCTCCAAATCAAATAAATTATATATGAATTTGGATCAGAAAAATCCAATCTTCCCATCTGTACTGGTTTCATGCATGTCAGAACACTTTAACCTTGCTGATTAGATGAAACAAGATAATGCACTAATATGACCTCTTATTTTGGGTTTGCATTTGAATCCTTGATTCAAATGAACTCAAACCAATCTGTTCTAAGATGCATTAGCCAAAACACACTCATTTTGCCATGTCATAGCATGCATCATATTGTTGCATATTGCCATGTGATGATTGTGTTTCGATGTGTTCTTCGTGGTAGGTTCTGCCTCCGAGGATATCCACGAGTATCCAACTGAAGGGCAGTATTCCACTACCACTCTGTCAGGCAAGCAACCCCATTGATCATTTCGATACCAACCCATCTTCTCGCTTCTGCTCTCGTTTACTGCATTAAGACAACGCGTTTCAAACTGCTGTGTGTTGCGGTAGTTGAACCCATATCCTCTGCATGACCTGTCATTGCCACAGTAACTAGATGAAACCCACTAGCATGTGTGGGAGTTGTTTGAGCCATGTCTGTGTTTCCTACCATGCTATGCCTGCTATGCTTAGAGTTGTGTCAGGTCTGGCTCATCAGGGTGATGAACTAGAGTGAATGGTTGTGTCGGTAATGAGAGTGAAGTGTTGAACATGTTTTGGTAA
This sequence comes from Thinopyrum elongatum, assembly GCA_011799875.1. Classification (NCBI taxonomy): domain Eukaryota; kingdom Viridiplantae; phylum Streptophyta; class Magnoliopsida; order Poales; family Poaceae; genus Thinopyrum; species Thinopyrum elongatum. The sequence continues at coordinate 239,802,264 of CM022303.1, forward strand.
AGGTATTGATGGAAGGCCATGTAGGAGTACATGGTGGGTTGTTTCATTGAGGCCGTCCTTAAGAACTGAGATCTGTATGCGTGATTTAAGATTCAGCTACTACCACACGTTGGGCCCTGAAATATGACCCCGCTCGACTTACTGACCCCTCTCGTCCTCTGTCCAGGAGTTGCAAGTAGTTACTGGTGTTTGTAGTTGCTGGAGGCCGTGCGCAGCGCTGACCTTAGGGGTGGGCTGTGATGCGGTAGGCACGTGGCCGGTGTACTGAGTCGCCCGTTTGGTGTCTCCGGAACCCTGCACACATCGTTTGGGGCCGTTGAGGACACCCCGGCCGGATTTCCTTGCGGATGGAACCCGAATAGGTGATAAACCTGGACTAGAGACTTGTGTGGTTAGTCAGGTCGTGGTCTACACCCATGTCGGCTTTCGCTTGAAGTCTGCCGAGCACATGTCGTGTGCAGACGCTAAGTGGTGGAAACATGTGTGACGAAGTACACCCCTGCAGGGTATAAAACTATTCGAATAGCCACGTCCGCGGTAAAGGACTACTTGGTCGCTTATGCAGTTCATAGACAAGTTAATGGTTACTACTAAAAGACTCAAGATAAGTGTGAGTACCGCGGATGGCCCTCTCGTAGGATTACGAGGGAGGATCCACGATGGAGTTTTGTGATGGTGATTAGTGGACTCGTGTGCGAAAGCTAATTTCTCAAGTGGTGTCTCGTAGGATAGTGTAGCCAAGAGTCAAAGCTGGCTTGCTGCGATAACTCCACCACCCTTCTTGAGAATGTGCATATATATTAGGATCTGTTGTAAGACTTGCTGAGTACCTTTGTACTCATGTTGCTTTAATAACTGTTGCAGACGAGAACACCGCCCCCTCCGATGGGTTCTATGTAGATCTCGACGTTGACGAGTGACTTGCCACCCAGGTGGTGACCTGAGCTTGTGAAGGGCCTATGTAGATAGACAGGCTTCGTCGAGCCTTCTTTCTTTCTAGTGTCTGTACTCAGACTAGTTGCTTCCGCATGTGCTTGTATGTTTGTATGACTTGACTGTCGGGTCGTGTGACCCCTATCTGTATGAACATGTTATGTATGGCTCCCCAGAGCCTTTTAAATAAAGTACTTTGAGTTGTAGAGTTTTGTTGTGATGCCATGTTGTATTTACACATGTCGAGCATATTGTGTGTATGATTGAAATGCTTGGTATGTGTGGGATCCGACTATCTAGTTGTTTATCCTTGGCAGCCTCTCTTATGGGGAAATGTAGTCTGGTGTCTCCACTGAGCCTTGGTAGTCCGCTACAGCCCGGTTTACCGGAGTCCTGCTAGCCCAGCACTGCTGCTCCGGAACACTTAGACTGGCCGGCATGTGTTTCACTTCGTTCCTGTGTCTGTCCCTTTGGGGAAATGTCACGCGGTGATATCCGGAGTCCTGCCTAGCCTGCTACAGCCCGGTTTCCTGGAGTCCTGCTAGCCCAGTGCTACAGCCCGGATTCACACGCTGCTGACCGACATGCTCGTTGTTGATTCATGTATGCCTGTCCCCGTAAGTTAGCGCCGCTTTGGGTTCATGACTAGCCATGTCGGCCCGGGTTCTCTGTCATATGGATGCTAGCAACACTATCATATACGTGAGCCAAAAGGCGCAAACGGTCCCGGGCCATGGTAAGACGACACCCGTGGGAATACCGTGCGTGAGGCCGCAAAGTGATATGAGGTGTTACAGGCTAGATCGGTGTGACTTAGAATCGGGGTCCTGACAGCATTGGTATCAGAGCCGGACTGCCTGTAGGTTCGTTGAGCCAAACTGGTCAATGTCGAGTCTAGAAATGCTTTAGTTATATGTAGGGGAATTGATTGTGGGTGGGACGTAAGGCTCTTTTTACTCCTTTACCTTATGCCCTCTGATCTGAGTCATCCTTTTCTCTTTCTACGTGGATTAAGGACTAGGCTCTCTTCTCTCTATCAGGTTCACGTGTTACTAATCCTTAGTAACTTATAGGATTGTTGGTTACAAGCCTCAGTTCAGTTTCTACTACTTCTAGTATGTTGTCAGTTGAACCAGAACCTTGATATGATGTTGTTGAGTGGCTTGCAAACTGTTGTGAATGTCTCAAATCTCTTTCTGAGCATTTACAGCCGTTATGCTGTCCGATTTCTCCTAGAAAATTCTAATGCCTTTGCCTTATTTCGTGTTTCCAGATGGCCACTCGCACCCAGAATCAAGTGGTTCGTCTGACTCGGTGCCTCGATGTACCTGGTCACACGGCCATGCTGGTCCGAGTGATGATCGAGACAGGCTATCGATGGTATCCAGAGTATACCGTCGAAGAGCAGTTTCGAGACTTTAATCAAAGCCAATACCTTTGTACAGTCAGGATATACCCTTCCTATCCTGGAGCTACTGAACCCCTCCATTGCTCATATGGACTTGGGGTTACCATCGAGATGTCCGTGCAGGACGCTGCTTATTCGATGATGACTGTCATGCGAGCCAGACTTGCCTTGCTTCGGAACACTGATTTCCGCTATATGCCAGCATCACTCCCTGGGGCACAAGGGTACTATCAGGCCCTTTACACTGACTCTGTCCATGAGGATTCACTACTCCGCACCACCACCGAGTTGCTTGAGGACAAGGACCGTGAGAATCGTGCCTTGCGAATGGAGCTCTTCAACACTCATTCTGATCACTGGGCCACTCTGACACGGTTTGCACCCGCCGTGCAGGCTGGGTATATGGACATGAGGGATTTGTACCCCGTGCGGTCTGGTCTGCCAGATTGTATGGATTGGCGTGATGTAGGAGGCATCACCCCTCCCCGTGGACCCCGTCTGCCACCGTTTGTTGGACCAAGGCCACATCCGAGTCCTTTTGGACCGCAAGCTCCACAGGACCGACTGTTTCCAGATGATCATGTTCAGCTCCCAGGACATGGTGGTAATCTCTATGAAGATTACTACGGAGACGCCTGAGTTGGTAGCAGCTTCACTAGTATTGTAACAGTTGTATTTTCCACAGTCCTGCGTGACTTGTGGGATACGACTTGGTGTGTATCACGTTCCGGAGGTGTAGAAAAATAATGTATAGGAGCTTGGAGTGCCTTCGATGAGATGTAATGTCTTTCACCGTAGTTGTACTTTAGCCTGGGCTTGTACCAAACTATGTACGATGTGTATGACCGATGGTATATATATGGCAGTTTCTATATTACCATGTCGTGCAAAGGACCATCTCAGCATTTCATGTCGTCCATTACATTCTGCACTTCCTTACCAGCATTTTGCCATCCTTGTCTAAGCCGTTGTCTTGTCTCTCCTAGGATGGTTAATACCCGCAACAACCCTGCTGCCCCGGAGCAGGGTGAAGCCAGTGCAGCTAGGGATGGGAATCTGCCTCACCCGCCTTCTCTGGCCGAAGTTATGCTGGAGGCAGAAAGAAACAAGCGTGAGACCAACCGCTTGCTAGCCCGCATTGAGGAGAATACTGCACGTCATTAGAGGAACGAATTGGTGTCAATCAATGACTTTATCAAGTTGTACCCACCGACATTCCATCATTCCGTCGAGCCCCTCGATGCGGATGATTGGCTTCGCAGCATCACCAATAAGCTACGTTCTGCCAACGTAGCCGAAGCTGATAAGGTTATCTACGCTGCCTATCACCTCGAAGGCCCTGCTAGCCTTTGGTGGGAAAACTATGAGGCCATGCGCCCGGCTGGCCAGATTACCACTTGGGCTGACTTCAGTGAGGCTTTCCGTGAGCATCACATCCCGGAAGGTCTCATGGATCGTAAGAGGGAGGAGTTCTGCAATTTCACCCAAGGTAGACTGACCGTGGATGCATACAGCCGTGAGTTTGGAAATCTAGCACGATATGCTCCTGAAGAGGTATCCACCGACACCAAGAAACAGGCAAGGTTCCGCAAGGGACTTAGCCCCGAGCTTCGTCGTGATCTTCGTCTGCACGAGTGCACCTCTTTTCAGAAGTTGGTGAATAAGGCCATCAGTGCTGAGACAGGTCAGACTGACTATGACGCCTCACGCAAGCACTCCCGTGACTTTGGTTTGTCATCCGGTTCTGGACATTAGAAGCGCCGGGTGTGGATTCCAAACACAGCCCTGCCACCCAGGTTCACTCCGAGGCCATCCTTTGAGGCGCCTCGCCCCAATCAGCAGTTTGCACCGTCCAAAGCCTATGGTGGCCCCGCTGCTAATGCTGCTCCACGCCCCAATGTTGTGACATGCTTTAAGTGTGGAGAGACGGGTCATTACATACGTGAGTGTCCCCAGAACAACAACCCCAATCAGCCCGGCAAGTCCGTTGGTCGTGACAAGCCAGCGGGAAAGACATATTACGCTAAGCCAGCCACCACTGCACATGGCCATGTCAACTATGTCTCAGCTGAAGAAACTCATGAGGATCCCAACGTCGTCCTTGGTACGCTCCTTGTTAACTGCCATCCGGCAACTGTTCTTTTTGATACTGGAGCATCTCATTCTTTTATCTCTGAGAGCTATGCTCGATTGCACAACACCACATTTTGTGACATGCCCACCTCCATGGCAATTCAAACCACTGGTTCTAGATGGCAAACCTCTAGAATAAGCCATGGAAATGAAATTCTTGTCGATAGATTGGTCTTCCTTGCATCACTGATAGCTCTCAAGTCCTCGGACATAAACATCATCTTGGGTATGGACTGGATGTCAGCCCATTATGCTAAGATTGATTGCTCTTCTAGAACTGTTCAACTCACCCATCCATCGGGCAAGACAGTCAATGTTTTGACCCGAGTGTCTAAGCGTCAACTCTACTCCCTAAATGCCAACCCTCTTCCAGACCTTGAAGATATTCCGGTAGTCCACGACTTCCCGGATGTCTTTCCAGAAGAACTGCCAGGTGTTCCACCTGACAGGGATGTCGAGTTCGTGATAGACCTTGTTCCAGGAACCGTCCCAATCTCTAGAAGACCCTATAAGATGGCACCCCTAGAACTAGCCGAGCTTAAGAAACAACTCGATGAGTCCTTGAAAAAGGGCTTCATCCGTCCTAGTTCTTCTCCATGGGCTTGCCCCGTCCTCTTCGTCAAGAAGAAGGATGGAACGGATCGGATGGTTGTAGATTACCGACCTGTCAATTTGGTCACAATCAAGAACAAGTATCCGCTCCCCAGGATCAACGATCTGTATGATCAGCTCGCTGGATCCTCAGTCTTTTCCAAAATGGATTTGCGGTTGGGCTACCATCAAATCAAAATCAAGAACGGGGACATTCCTAAAACGGCCTTTGTTACTCGTTATGGCCAATACGAGTACACCGTCATGTCCTTCGGTTTAACCAATGCTCCAGCCACCTTCTCTCGGTTAATGAACTCGATCTTCATGGAGTATTTGGATAAATTCGTCGTGGTATACCTCGATGATATACTCATCTACTCCAAGAATGAGGAAGAACATGCCGAGCATCTAAGGCTAGTATTGATGAAACTTCGAGAGCATCGTCTTTATGCCAAATTCTCCAAGTGTGAATTTTGGTTGCCAGAAGTGACCTATCTAGGCCACGTAATCTCTGGTAAGGGTATTGCTGTCAATCCCGAGCGAGTTCAAGCCGTCCTTGATTGGACTCCACCTGAAACAGTCAAGCAAGTTCGGAGTTTTCTTGGCTTAGTGAGCTACTGTCGCCGCTTCGTCGAGAATTTCTCCAGGGTTGCTAAACCTCTAACTGAACTTCTCAAGAAAGATAAAAAGTTCGAGTGGACCCCACAGTGCGAGTTCAGCTTTCAGGAACTGAAAAGACGCCTGACATCTGCTCCCGTACTTGTGCCACCAGATTTTTCTAAGGACTTTGTTATCTATTGCGACGCCTCGCGACAAGGACTAGGTTGCATACTCATGCAAGATCGTCATGTGATTGCCTACGCTTCTCGACAGTTGCGTCCACATGAGGATAATTATCCCACACATGATCTAGAGCTTGCAGCTGTGGTCCATGCACTCAAAACATGGCGACATTACCTTCTCGGTAATTGTTGCGAAATTTACATCGATCACCAAAGTCTGAAGTACATCTTCACCCAACCGGATTTGAATCTCAGGCAAAGACGTTGGGTCGAGTTGATTACGGATTATGACTTAGGAATAACTTACACCCCGGGCAAAGCCAATGTCATGGCTGATGCGCTAAGTCGTAAATCTTATTGTAACAACTTGATGTTACAACAAAGTCAACCACTTCTCCACGAGGAATTTCGCAAGTTTAACCTTCACATTGCTCCTCGAGGATTCTTATCCACCCTTGTGGCGAAACCTAACCTTACGGATCAAATCATAGCTGCCCAGAAGCGTGATAAGGGCATATCCCGCATCCAGGAGAACATTGCTAGCGGAGCTGCTAAGTGTTTCTCTATGGACGATCGAGGTGTGGTCTTCTTTGAAAACCGTCTAGTGGTTCCCAAGAAACAACAGCTACGGCAATTGATCCTTAAGGAAGCTCATGAATCCCCTCTCACCATTCATCCCGGTAGTACTAAAATGTATCAAGACCTACGCCAGAGGTTTTGGTGGACTAGGATGAAGAGAGAAATCGCTCAATACATTGCTAACTGCGATGTTTGTCGTCCTGTTAAAGCAGAGCATCAACGGCCTGCTGGCACCCTTCAACCTTTGGTTATTCCTGAATGGAAATGGGATAAAATCGGTATGGATTTCATTACCGGGTTTCCCAGGACCAAGAGAGGGAATAATGCTATCTTCGTCGTTGTCGATCGTCTTTCCAAAGTAGCCCACTTCCTACCTGTTCGTGAGAGTATAACCGCTAGCCAGCTAGCTGATTTGTACATCTCCCGAATAGTGTCTCTTCATGGTGTTCCATTGGAGATTAACTCAGATCGTGGAAGTCTTTTCACCTCTCGATTTTGGGAAAGTTTCCAAAATGCTATGGGAACTCGTCTCTCCTTTAGCACCGCCTTCCACCCTCAATCAAGTGGTCAAGTAGAACGAGTCAATCAAATTCTGGAAGATATGCTCCGAGCTTCTGTCATCTCTTTCGGTATGGATTGGGAGAAATGTCTTCCATTCGCCGAATTCGCTTATAACAATAGTTATCAAGCTAGCTTGGGCAAAGCCCCTTTCGAAGTTCTCTATGGACGAAAATGCCGAACGCCTCTTAACTGGTCAGAAACCAGGGAAAGACAACTCTTTGGCCCGGATATGATTCAGGAAGCAGAAGAGCAGGTTCGCATTATTCGTGAGAAATTGAAAACAGCCCAATCTCGTCAAAAGAGCCAATATGACCGCAAACATAAGCTCATGACTTATGAAGTTGGCAAGAAGGCTTACCTTCGGGTTACTCCTCTGAAGGGAACCCATCGATTCGGTATCAAGGGTAAATTGGCTCCTCGTTACATTGGACCCTTTCGTATTCTTGCCAAACGAGGAGAAGTTGCCTACCATTTGGAACTACCTCCGCATCTCTCCAGAGTTCATGATGTCTTCCACGTTTCTCAACTCAGGCGTTGCTTCTCGGACCCTATCCGTGAAGTGGACCACGAAACGCTTGATCTCCGAGATAATCTCACATATCGAGAATATCCCGTTCGTATCCTTGACCAAGCCGAACGTACCACTCGACGCCAGAATATCAAGTTTCTCAAGGTTCAATGGTCACACCATACCGAGAAAGAAGCTACTTGGGAAAGGGAGGATCGTCTTCGATTTGAGTACCCCACCTTCTTCCCGGAGGATCCTAAATCTCGGGACGAGATTCTTTTGAGTGGGGGTGAGTTGTCACACCCTAGCTAGTTCAGGCATTAGAGTGTTGCATCATGTTTAAGTTTTTCCAGAAACTTGAAATGGGGATGATAGAACCCCCAGCACCCCCTGGAAACAACTAGGGTTTACTAAAATCTTTTTCAATGAACCTGAAATGCCCTTCTAAAATGTCCATCATTTTTGTCTTGGGTTAGAACCTCTGCCAAAATTGGTTCACATTTTTCTAGGTCATCATAAGGTCATTGAATTAAATCATATGTAACCTGCATTTGGGCATTTAAATGCTAGTAAATATTTTAAATGTCCAAATAATCCCAAACTGAAATGTTCCATGTTGGTTATACTCTATACAGTGGGCATGAGCAGTTTGGTGATTTTTGAAAGTGCCTAGGTATTTTTAGAAATGCCACAAACTTGCAGAAATTAGAAAACAGATATAAAAAAAGAAGAGGAAATAAACTTACTTGGCAAAGTCACCAGCCGGCCCACCTGGCGGCCCAGCACTGTGCTGGCCCATGCCAGCCAGCTGCTTCGTCCCCGCCAGGCAGGCAGGGAGGTGACGCCGGCGAGCGCGAGCCCGCCACGGCGCCAGCTGCTTGCCGCTCGAGCCGCTGGACGCCTGGACGTCCTCCACGTCGTCGCCTCGACCCCCTCGACACCTCATTCTCCCCCCTGCGCCTCTCTCTCGCTCTCTCCCCACCATGGCCGACGCAGCCGCAGCCGCGGCCCCGTGAAACCCGCGTCCACCGTCGTCCCCGAGCCGTGCTGCCGTGTCCACGAGCTCCGTCGTCGTCCTCTCCATCGAGCAGACCGAGCCCCGAGCGCTCGTTCGCTTCGGAAGCACCGCAACAGCCCCGCCCGACCTCGCCGTCGCCAGAGATCCCTTTCGCCGTCACCACCGCAGCAGCTCGTCCCCGACCTCGCCGTCTGCTCCATCGTGACCGCTGTGAGCTCAGCTACCTCCCCATCCTTTCCGTTCTCGCTCTCGAGCCCTGCATCGACTGCACCGAGCTTGGCCGCACCCGCCGCCGCCTCAGCACGTCGCCGTCGTGGCCACAGCCACGTTGGCTCGATTCCGAGCACGCCATCGTCTTCGCCGCACTCGCAGGAGTCCACAGAACCACTCCACGCACCTCGCCGTGCCCCCTAGCGACAAGCCCGAGCTCGCCCGAACTCCGCCAGCCACACAGCTCGTCGCCGGCGTCGTTTCCGGCCACCCCAGCTCCACCCACTGCCACCACTCGACGCGGCTCACTCCCCGCATCACGTAGATGTGCTCCGCCGTCGTTTTGGTCGCCGGAGCACGAATCCCACACTGCGCCGCCGTGTCTGGCCTCGCCGGCGGCTAAACGCCGGCGGGTTTGACCCCGCTGACCCAGTTTGACCCCCCTGGGTCTATGACAGGTGGGACCCGCCTGCTAATTAACTTAGGATTAGGACTAACTAAAAATTAGTTAGACTTATGACACTGACACGCGGGACCCACTGGCCAGGTTTGACCTGGACCGGCCCCGTTGACTGCTGACGTCACCCTGACGCAATGCTGACGCAATAAGTATTTTCTGGATTTATTTTAATCTGGAAATTTCAGAAAACACCAAAAACTTCAAAAATTCATAGTAATTCAACCGTAGCTCCAAATCAAATAAATTATATATGAATTTGGATCAGAAAAATCCAATCTTCCCATCTGTACTGGTTTCATGCATGTCAGAACACTTTAACCTTGCTGATTAGATGAAACAAGATAATGCACTAATATGACCTCTTATTTTGGGTTTGCATTTGAATCCTTGATTCAAATGAACTCAAACCAATCTGTTCTAAGATGCATTAGCCAAAACACACTCATTTTGCCATGTCATAGCATGCATCATATTGTTGCATATTGCCATGTGATGATTGTGTTTCGATGTGTTCTTCGTGGTAGGTTCTGCCTCCGAGGATATCCACGAGTATCCAACTGAAGGGCAGTATTCCACTACCACTCTGTCAGGCAAGCAACCCCATTGATCATTTCGATACCAACCCATCTTCTCGCTTCTGCTCTCGTTTACTGCATTAAGACAACGCGTTTCAAACTGCTGTGTGTTGCGGTAGTTGAACCCATATCCTCTGCATGACCTGTCATTGCCACAGTAACTAGATGAAACCCACTAGCATGTGTGGGAGTTGTTTGAGCCATGTCTGTGTTTCCTACCATGCTATGCCTGCTATGCTTAGAGTTGTGTCAGGTCTGGCTCATCAGGGTGATGAACTAGAGTGAATGGTTGTGTCGGTAATGAGAGTGAAGTGTTGAACATGTTTTGGTAAAGGTATTGATGGAAGGCCATGTAGGAGTACATGGTGGGTTGTTTCATTGAGGCCGTCCTTAAGAACTGAGATCTGTATGCGTGATTTAAAATTCAGCTACTACCACACGTTGGGCCCTGAAATATGACCCCGCTCGACTTACTGACCCCTCTCATCCTCTGTCCAGGAGTTGCAAGTAGTTACTGGTGTTTGTAGTTGCTGGAGGCCGTGCGCAGCGCTGACCTTAGGGGTGGGCTGTGATGCGGTAGGCACGTGGCCGGTGTACCGAGTCGCCCGTTTGGTGTCTCCGGAACCCTGCACACATCGTTTGGGGCCGTTGAGGACACCCTGGCCGGATTTCCTTGCGGATGGAACCCGAATAGGCGATAAACCTGGACTAGAGACTTGTGTGGTTAGTCAGGTCGTGGTCTACACCCACGTCGGCTTTCGCTTGAAGTCTGCCGAGCACATGTCGTGTGCAGACGCTAAGTGGTGGAAACATGTGTGACGAAGTACACCCCTGCAGGGTATAAAACTATTCGAATAGCCACGTCCGCGGTAAAGGACTACTTGGTCGCTTATGCAGTTCATAGACAAGTTAATGGTTACTACTAAAAGACTCAAGATAAGTGTGAGTACCGCGGATGGCCCTCTCGTAGGATTACGAGGGAGGATCCACGATGGAGTTTTGTGATGGTGATTAGTGGACTCGTGTGTGAAAGCTAATTTCTCAAGTGGTGTCTCGTAGGATAGTGTAGCCAAGAGTCAAAGCTGGCTTGCTGCGATAACTCCACCACCCTTCTTGAGAATGTGCATATATATTAGGATCTGTTGTAAGACTTGCTGAGTACCTTTGTACTCATGTTGCTTTAATAACTGTTGCAGACGAGAACACCGCCCCCTCCGATGGGTTCTATGTAGATCTCGACGTTGACGAGTGACTTGCCACCCAGGTGGTGACCTGAGCTTGTGAAGGGCCTATGTAGATAGACAGGCTTCGTCGAGCCTTCTTTCTTTCTAGTGTCTGTACTCAGACTAGTTGCTTCCGCATGTGCTTGTATGTTTGTATGACTTGAGTGTCGGGTCGTGTGACCCCTATCTGTATGAACATATTATGTATGGCTCCCCAGAGCCTTTTAAATAAAGTACTTTGAGTTGTAGAGTTTTGTTGTGATGCCATGTTGTATTTACACATGTCGAGCATATTGTGTGTATGATTGAAATGCTTGGTATGTGTGGGATCCGACTATCTAGTTGTTTATCCTTGGCAGCCTCTCTTATGGGGAAATGTAGTCTGGTGTCTCCACTGAGCCTTGGTAGTCCGCTACAGCCCGGTTTACCGGAGTCCTGCTAGCCCAGCACTGCTGCTCCGGAACACTTAGACTGGCCGGCATGTGTTTCACTTCGTTCTTGTGTCTGTCCCTTCGGGGAAATGTCACGCGGTGATATCCGGAGTCCTGCCTAGCCTGCTATAGCCCGGTTTCCCGGAGTCCTGCTAGCCTAGTGCTACAGCCCGGATTCACACGCTGCTGACCGACATGCTCGTTGTTGATTCATGTATGCCTGTCCCCGTAAGTTAGCGCCGCTTTGGGTTCACGACTAGCCATGTCGGCCCGGGTTCTCTGTCATATGGATGCTAGCAACACTATCATATACGTGAGCCAAAAGGCGCAAACGGTCCCGGGCCATGGTAAGACGACACCCGTGGGAATACCGTGCGTGAGGCCGCAAAGTGATATGAGGTGTTACAGGCTAGATCGGTGTGACTTAGAATCGCGGTCCTGACACAAAGGGATCGTGTGAAGAGCTTGGGCAGGCTGGTGGATGTTCTTGGAATGGAACTGGCAGGATTCACATTTGGTGACTAGATCAATTGCATCTTGGAGGGCTGTGGGCCAATAGAAACCTTGCCGGAAGGCTTTTCCAACCAGAGCCCTTGATCCAATGTGGGAGCCGCACGTACCATTGTGTATCTCTGCCAACAGTTCCTTTCCTTCTTCCTGGCAAATGCACTTCAATTTCACACCGTTGGGCCTTCTTCTGTATAGTGCATCATCGACAAACTGATACATGCTAGCCCTCCAGGCTACTCTTTCAGCTTCTTCTTGCTCTTTGGGAAGTTCTCCTGTTTGGAGGAAACATACTATGTGCCGTGCCCAAGTTGGAGCCAGAGGCTCAGCAACGGGGACCAGCGGCACCTCCTCATTCATGGGAGCGCAATCCTCGACCGCAAGGACTGGTGGTCTGGCGGGAGGGTGCAACCCGACGATTGAAGGGGAGTTGTTCCCGCCAAGCTCTCTGCCGAGGGCTTCGGGAAGCTTTGCTGGGAGAGGCTTGCCAGAGTCCAGTTTCCTCCTCTTTCTGGCCATTGTTGCCGGGGATACGGAGGGCTGAGTCAGATGGAGAACAAAAGTCCCTGGTTCCATAGGGAGTTTTTGCACAGTGCACTTTGACACATGATCAGCAATACTGTTTTCCGCACGGGGCACGTGCTCTGTTTGCAATCCATCAAAGCGCTCCTCCAACTTCCTCACTTCCTCAACATATGCCTCCATGAATGGGCTTTGATAATGCTTGTTCACTTGTCTCACCACAAGTTGTGAATCTCCACAGATGATCAGCTTCTTGATTCCCAGTTCTGTTGCAATCCTGAGCCCGGCAAGGAGCCCTTCATACTCTGCAGTATTGTTGGTAGCCTTCTCCTGAGGAAAATGCATCTGGACGACGTATTTAAGGTGCTCCCCAATGGGAGCAACGAGAAGCATGCCAGCCCCTGCACCTTGTAGGGAGAAGGCACCATCGAAATACATGATCCATTCTTGGGGCGCTTCCTTGCCGGGGATGACTGTCTCCAATACTTCTTCATTAGGAGCTGGCGTCCACTCTGCAATGAACTCTGCTAGTGCTCTGCTCTGAATGGTTGAAATGCTTTCAAACTTCAAACCAAAGCTGGACAACTCCAAGGCCCATTCCATAATCCTGCTAGTGGCCTCGGGGTTTCTGAGTATGTGTTGCAAGGGGAAGCGGGTGACAACTATGATCTCGTGGGCTTGGAAGTAGTGGCGTAGTTTCCTTGAGGCCATGATGAGGCCAAAAATCAACTTTTGCACGGCAGAGTACCTCGACCTAGCCCCCTGCAGCAGGGAGCTGACGAAGTAAATTGAGCGTTGCACCACCTTCTTCCTTGTCGTGACCTTGGAGCTGCCTCCGCTACCTTGCTCTTCTTTGTCTTGAACTGCATTTGACCTTGCCGGGACGGCTTCGCTTTCCTCTCCAGAGGGGAGAGTGGTTGTGGTTGCCGCTTCATCCACTTCCCGCTGCGCCACCAGTGCCACGCTAACCACTTGATTGGTTGCCGCTAAGTATAGTATCAACGGCTCTTGTGGTTTGGGAGCGACCAAAGTGGGCACAGAGGAAAGGTAGGTCTACAAATCTTGTAACACAGCGTCTGCCTCCGGGGTCCACTCCACGGGTCCTGCCTTCTTCAAGATTTTGAAGAACAGCAAGGCATGCTCGGCAGACTTGGAAATGAACCTGCTTAGCACGGCAACACATCCAGTCAAATGCCTCACATCCTTAACTGTCTAGGGTGCTTGAATTTGCTTGATAGCTTTGATCTTGTCGGGGTTGGCCTCTATCCCTCGATGGGACACGAAGAAGCCAAGCAGCTTGCCAGGAAGGGACACCAAACACACACTTCTCTGGGTTCAGCTTCAAGTTGATCCTGCGCAGATTTGCAAAGGTCTCTTCCAAATCCTGAATGAGAGTCATTCTGTCCTTGGTTTTGACCACTATATCATTCATGTAGGCTTCAATGTTTTGGTGCAGCTGGGACTCAAAGCCAATCTGTACTGCTCTTGCAAAAGTGGATCCGACCCTCTTCAACCTGAAAGGCATCCGTACAAAGCAGTACGTGCCACATGGGGTTATGAACGCGGTCTTCTCTTCGTCTTCCTTGGACATGAAGATCTGGTGGTACCCGGAGTAGGCATCCAGAAAGGAAAGCAGGTCACACCCGGAGGTGGAATCCACAATCTGGTCAATGCGCGGCAAGGGGAATGGGTCCTTTGGGCATGCTTTGTTCAGATCTGTGAAATCTATGCAAAGCCTCCATTTCCCATTAGCTTTGCGCACTACCACTGGATTTGCTAACCATGTTGGATGCAATACCCCTCTAACCAAGCCAGTCGCTTCAAGTTTCTTGATCTCCTCAGCAATAAACTGCTGCCGCTCCAAAGCTTGCTTCCAGACCTTCTGCTTGACGGGCCGGGCATGTGGGCAGACATCAAGGTGGTGCTCGATTACCTCCCTGGGAACACCGGGAATGTCAGATGGTTGCCAAGCAAACACATTGACATTCGCCCGCAGGATGGCAACGAGCGCGCTTTCCTATTTGCCATCAAGGGTGGCACTGATGGTAAACATACCATCAGCGCCAGCCAGCCCTGCTGGGACCTTCTTCACAACAGGTGCAGCAACCTTGGATCTCTTGCTATTGGAGCTCTCCGGCAAGTCATCAACAGGCGCAGCGCATTCCAGAGAGGTACGCTTCCCGGATTCCTCACTGGAGCCCCTGTTAGCTTTCTTCTTTCTCTTGCTTTCCTTGGCGGGAGCCATGGCTTCCGCAGCCTCTGCAGGGACTGCTTCCCTGTACATCTTGTCCACGCATATGACTGCATCTTTCTTGTCTGACGAAATGGAAATGACGCCCATTGGCCCTGGCTTCTTCAAAGTGTTGTAGGCATAGTGGGATGCCGCCATGAATTTGGCCAGGGCTGGGTGACCAAGGATTCCATTGTACGGCAGGGGAGGTCAACCACGTCAAACACGATCTTCTCAGTCCGGTAGTTTAACTCCCCTCCGAACGTCACCGGCAGTGTGATCTTCCCCTTAGGATGACTCCTACCGGGGTTGATTCCTTGGAATGTACCAGTAACCTTGAGCTCCTCATCTGCTATCTGGAGTTTGCAGATGACCTTTGGAGAAATCAGATTCAACCCGGCCCCGCTGTCAACCAACATCTTTGTGACTTTGAGGTTGGGGATTGTTGGTGAGACCAACAACGGCAAGCACTCTACCGCGGTGGTGCGGTCAGGGTGATCCTCTTCATCAAAGATGATGGGCGTGCGGGACCATTTGAGCGGCTTCCGAGAATCTGCCACTGGCTCCACAGCATTGACTTCATGTGCCCACTGTTTGAGTTGGCGGTGAGAGGGGTGCAAAGATGCACCCCTGTCAATGCATAGGGCGTCAGTGGCTTTCTGGAACTCCTGCTCGCTGGTTTCCTCTTCATCTCCTTCATTAGTCTCATCATCGCAATCCTTCTTCTCATGGCCTCTGGTGGGTTTCCCTTGATACTGAGGAGCCTTGCCAGAGCGACTTGCTCTGCCGCCTCAGCTCTCCCGCCAGCGCCATCTTGATCTTTCTCCTTATCACACTTCTCGTACTCAGCCCTCTGCTTCTTGACGAGCTACCCAACCTGATGACACTCCTGAAGATCATGGCCCTTGGTCCGATGGATCTTGCAGTATGGCCCATCACCCTTCCCAGCTTTCTCGGCAGCCGCGGCCGCCCGACAGTCAGTGCACGCGGCAACTTCCTTGTCGGGGGCCTCGGTCTTGTCCTTCTTGCCAGTACTAGGTGCGCTCGATCCTTCAACGGTCATCACAACTTTATCCTTGCGCTTCTTATTCTTCTTCTTTCGGCTGGTGGCGTCGTCGTCATCATCTGAGTCAATGTCAACGCCATCCTCTTCACCGGGAAGTCGCCTTCCCTCCTTTACGTGAGAAATTTATCCACCGGAGTGTATAGCTCATTCACAGTCTTAGGCAAGCGCACGTTCATTTTGGAACGTATCCTGCGGTTGTGCACATTGGACTAGAACGCAGCTATCACAGCTTCTGGTTGGATGTCTGGAATATTCCTGTGCACTCAACTGAACCTTTGCATGTACTTCCGCAGACTTTCTCCTTCCTTCTACGGGAGGAGTTGCAGATCGCTGGGCCGCCCTGGTTCTTGATGGCCGCCCTGGTTCTTGATGGCTGCCCGTGAAGGTGCCAACAAACTCATGGCACAGGTCAGCCTAGGTTGAGATGGAGTTCTCCGGCAGGTGCATCAGCCAAGACCTCACATTTGGCTTGAGTGCCAAAGGGAAGTAGTTGGCGAATACCTTCTCATCTCTTCCCCCGGCAGCCTGAACAGCGATGGTGTAGATGCTCAAAAAATCTGCTGGGTTCAATCTCCCATCGTACTTCTCTGGTATCTCTGGCTTGAACGTGAGGGAAGATGGCCAACGGACTTGTCGCAGCTCACGAGTGAAGGCATGGCACCCAACCTCAAAAGGCAAGTACCCATCTTCACCGGGCGTGGGCTCATCGATGGCGGGGCCATTGCGCCTATCAGACTGGCGGCGGGTGCCGCGGCGTTGCTCGAAGGTGACGTGCGCGCCTTCCCTTCGCCTGTCTTCTAGGACTCGCCGCTTGTCCCAACGTGCTTGAGGGTCGGATGAAGCCATCGACACGTCGTCGAGTTCTTGCTGCGGCCCCTGTGCCGGCTGTAGCGGAGGGGATTGCACCATGGGGGTGCCCCTTCAGCATGGCCAGCGGCTCGGGCTGTCGTCACCGCTTGTGGAGGCCGTCACGGGCCTGCTCATTGTGATCCTCCCGCCTCGGCGAAACCAATCAGGCTCTGAATGGTGGCTCTCCACTCATCCATCTGATCGGCTGTCGGCGGGAATCTCAATAGCAGTTGGGCCCGCGCCATGGCCTTCGAAGCAGTGCTCGGCATGGATGATGATGTAGACCGTAATGTCGCCTGGCTTCTGACGGTGCTAGCAGTGGCAACGCCGTGCTCTTGTTGCTGTGAGCCAGTCGCCAGGGTGGCGTGGCGGCGAGGTGGATGTGCTTGGGGATCAGCGGCTCCGTTCGGCGCATCGGCCAGGTCAACTTGTCCCAGGGATGGTGCATGCCCTGCGGCCGCACCCGCAGCGGGGGCGGCAGGAGAGTTGCGGTTCGCCCCAGAGCGAGCGGCACCGCTGCGGCTGTGCTCCTTGGCGGGGCGGAGAGGTGCAGATGGAATGATCTCTCCACCCGTACCTTGTGGAGCGTAGCCGCTAGGATGCTGCTAACGCTGTCCTTCTCCGGTGCTTCCTACTCCCGTTTCGGCCGTGGGATAGGTGGTGACGATGCCGCCTGCGCCGGCCACGTCCTCCGCAGCGTCCACGTCCCCGTAGCCCCGGCGGCGTTGACGGCCGCGTGCGATGGGTCCTTCGAGGTGGACGGGTGAGCTGCAGCCCCGGGCTTTATCTTGGGCGCCATGGATGATGAAGCCATCGAGGAAGCAGATGATGAAGATGACGTGCTGTGTGTGTTTCTCGGGTTCGCGCAAGCGCTTCCTCCTACCTGGCACGCCAAAGATGTCATGGGAAACCACGGCCACCTATGGGGCCATCGGCCCATTTGTGGTTCGGCGGGAGGAAGGGCACATTGCACAAAGAGCGGAGAGCGTAGCGCAGCACGGCAGAGATCACACAGGCAGTTTTTACCTAGGTTCGGGCATCCGCAAGGCATAAAACCCTACTCCTGCTTTGGTGGATTGATGAGAGGACCATGGTGGAGACGCATCACTCTAGCCCGGCAGGGTTGCCTTGGGGTGAGAGCAGCTATGCGCGTATGAGTGTACAAGGGTCCGAATCCTTTCTATGGTTGCCATGGCCCTCCTTTTATAGATCAAGGGGTCACCACAATGGCAAATCAGTCATTGTGTGCTGATTAGATAGCAAACAGTGCTATCATACCTAACTCTGCAAACAGGGCAGAGCGCATTAAATGCGCCGCTTAGTGTCACATCGTGGCATGCCCGGCAAGCCTTACCGGGCCGTTCGGCTACCTTCTCGTCTGTCTACTTGACACGTCTCTGGACGGGTCTCATTTGGAGGTGATTTTCTCTGAAAATTGCTGCCACATGTCAAATAACAGCCACTTAGTCACGTGGGGGCTTGACACCGCACCGATCGATGACTTGCGTCGCTGTGAGGTGGAGCGGTGAAGCTTTGGCGGGGTAGGCCACCCTTGGCATCCCCGGCAAACCTACCGGGGGAGTCTTGAGTCTTGTCTTGGGAGCAACCTCGGCCCCGCCAGGCTCGCCTGCCCGGCAAGGGAGGTTTTTCCTTAGTGGTGTCTTGCTCATTAAGCTTGACTTGGTCTTCTTGTTCCGCCCTTTGATTTCTCAAAGAGCTACTTGTTCTTGTCTGGTCTGGACTTGGACATTGCAACCTCGCCTCCAAGCCCGTGTACAGTCTGGGCAACACACCTGGGGTTTGTTGCACCGACACTATCTCTATCAGATCTCACCTTTGCAAGTGACTGTGAAGGGATTGGCAACCCCTTTATCGCGTTGGGTGCAAGTGTTTGATTGTTTGTGCAGATGCATAGATTGGAGACTTGCGTGTATCTCCTACTGGATTGATACCTTGGTTCTTAACTGAGGGAAATACTTATCTCTACTTTGCTGCATCACCCTTTCCTCTTCAAGGGAAAAACCAACGCAAGCTCAAGAAGTAGCAGCTGTCCCCCACTATTTCTGCTCTTTGTGCAGCGCGGCCGTCCCCATGCCGAACCACAAAGGGGCAGCCCTGCCCCATAGCTGACCGTGCTTCCACACCGACATCTTTGGCGCGCCAGGTAGGGGGCATCGCTTGTGCGAACCTGAAGCAGTGACCAGCGCATCAATCTTCGTCGACCTTCACCATCCATGGCTCCCAAGAAGAAGAGCAGAGCCGGAGCGCATCCTTCCTCCTCGAAGGCTTCGTTACCTGTGGTTACGGGCGCCACAGGCGCCGCGGCTACGGCGGACGGAGCCAGCGAGACGGGCGGTGCCACTAACACCCCTGCTATGGTTGGGGCAAGGGCTGCGGGCACGACCTAGCATCTTCAGCATGCCGCTGATCAAAACCCCCACCGGTACGGGTCCCGGAGACGCACAACTTCCTCCCGCTCATCCCACCGGCGTGCTCAACCAACGTTACATCGACCCCCACTCCGGTGCGGTCCGAGATCCATTGGCAGAACCGCCCGAAGGGGCGGAGGCAGGGTGTGCGCTCCGTCCCGCGTCGGGTGAGTGCAACAACACCCCGAGCGGCGCCATCGACCCCCAACGAGCGCATCCGCATGGGAAGGGCCCCACTGACCAAGAGCCTGGTCAACAAGAGCAGCTTCAGCCACGACAAGTCGCTCTGGCAACTAGTCCGAGGCGGCGAGGACCCGACGGCGCTCCTTCTGGTTCATCCAGAAGTCGAGCGGTGTCGCGCTCTGCCTCCCACGCCATGCCTGAAATGGCGGCTGAAGCAATGGCGAGAGCTCAGCTGTTGTTGGACTTCCCTCCAGCAGCAGACAGGATGGATGAATGGAGAGCTACCATTCAAAGTCTCCTCGAGTTCACTGAGCGTAACAAGCTACCATGCGCGAAACTGTCGCGACGCCCGCAGGCGACGCCAGCAACTCCAACTGGTGGGCAAGATGGGAGGACCGCACCCACCATGCAGTCCCCATTGCGGCAACCCTCCGAGGGCGGCCACGGTGAACTCAGCAACCACCTGACGATGATGAGCGCGATGAGGCATCAATGGCCTCGTCTGATCCGCAACTCCGGCGTGATCTACGCCAAGTGTTGAAGGAAAGGAAGAAGGAAGACACTCACATCACCATTGAGCGGCATCGCGAGACACGCCGTCAGTCCAACAGGCGCAATGGGGCTGATGTCGATGAGCCCGCGCCCAGTGCTGGCGGGTACCTACCTTACAAGGTAGGGTGCCCTGCCTACACGCGTGAGCTGCGGCAAGTCTAGTGGCCATCATCTCGCACCTTCAAGCCTGACCTACCAGAGAAGTACGACGGAAAACTGAACCCGGCAGAGTTCTTGGGCATCTATACGATTGCCGTCCAAAATGCCGGGGGAAGGGATGAAAAGGTGCTCGCCAACTACTTCCACTAGCCCTCAATCCAAACGTGAGGTCCTGGCTGATGCACCTACCAGAGGATTCCATTTCCTCCTGGGCTGACCTGTGTAGCGAGTTTGTGGGCGCCTTCACTGGCGGCCATCAAGAACCAGGGCGGCCTAGTGACCTGCAAACCATATTGTAGAAGGAGAGAGAAAGTTTGCGCAAGTACGTACAGAGGTTCAGCTGAGTCCACCGCAACATTCCAAAGATACACCCGGCAACTGTGATTGCCGCATTCCATACGAATGTGCGCAACCGTAGAATGCGGGCAAAGATGAATGTCCGGTTACCCAAGCCCGTCAGTGAACTCTACGCGATGGCAGATAAGTGTGCTCGTGCTGAAGAAGGAAGGAGACTTCCCGGGGAAGAGGTTGGCATCAAAGTCGATTTAGAAGATGACGACAACGCTGCCGCCCCCAGGAAGAAGAACAAGAAACGCAACAAAAAGCGGAAGGAAAAGGTAGTAATGGCCGTCGAGAGTACAGGTGATCTCAGCGCTGGCAAGAAGGCAAAAGTTGAGGTACCCGGCAAGGAAGTTGCCGCGTGCGCTGATTGCCGGGCGGCAGCAGAAACCAGCAAGTCTGACGGGCCATACTGCAAGATCCATAGAACCAAGGGTCATGATCTCCAAGACTGCAAGCAAGTTGAGCAGTTGGTGGAGAAACAGAACGCTGAGTATGGAAGGCGCGACAAGGAGAAAAACTAGAATGGCGCTGGCGGGAAGGGCCGTGGCTGTCGTAATAGATACCGCGACAAGTCTAATCAGCAGAAAGAAAAACCCGCCAGAGGCCGTGAAAGAAAAGAAAATGAAGATGACAGTGAAGAGGAAGATGATGAAACTAGTGAACGGGAGTTCCAGAAGGCTACTGAAGCGATGTGCATTGATGGGGGTGCATCTTTGCACTCCTCTCACTGCCAGCTCAAGCAGTGGGCACGTGAGGTTAATGCAGCAGAACCAGTAGCAAGCGCTCGAGAACCGCTCAAGTGGTCCCGCACGCCCATCATTTTTGACATAGAGGATCATCCAGACCGCACCACTACGGTAGGATGTTTGCCATTGTTGGTCTCACCAACAATCCGGAACCTCAAGGTCACTAAAATGTTGGTTGACGGTGGGGCAGGCTTGAATTTGGTTTCTCTGAGTGTGCTGAAGAAACTCCAGATTCCAATTGAGGATTTTAAGAAGACTGGCACTTTCCAGGGGATCAACCAGGGAAGGAGCCAGCCGAAGGGAAAGATTACCTTGCCGGTAACATTTTGCGGGGAAATAAACTTCAGGACAGAAAATATTGTGTTCTATGTTGTTGAACTTCCCCTACCATTCAACGGGATTCTTGGTTGGCCTGCTTTGGCCAAGTTCATGGCGGTGTCCCACTATGCCTACAACACATTGAAGATGCCTGGTCCAATGGGGGTCATCACCATCTCGTCGGATAAGAGACACGCAGTTATCTGTGTGGATCAGATGTATAGAGATGTGGTTGCAACAGAGGTCATCGGGGCCCCAGCTCCCGCCAAGAAGGCGAAGAAAGTCAAGGAAACCAGCAAGGACTCCGTCAAAGACTCCGAGAAGCGCATCTCCCCGGAGTATGCGGCACCCGGCAGCGACTTGCCAGAAAGTTCAACAAGCAAGAGATCCAAGGCTGCTCCCCCGGCAACCAATAAAGTTCTGGCACGACAGGATGACACTGATGGTACCTTCACCATTAGTGCTACCCTTGACGACAAATAGGAAAGCGCGCTCGTTACCTTCCTGCGGCGAATGTCGATGTGTTTGCCTGGCAACCATCTGACATCCCCGGTGTTCCCGGAGAGGTAATCGAGCACCTCCTTGCTGTCTGTCCTCATGCCCGCCCCATCAAGCAAAAGGTTAGGAAGCAGGCCTTGGAGAGATAATAGTTCATTGCTGAGGAGATCAAGAAGCTAGAAGCAGTAGGTTTGGTCCGAGGAGTATTGCATCCAACTTGGTTAGCTAATCCTGTGGTGGTGCGCAAGGCTAATGGGAAGTGGAGGATTTGCATCGACTTCACTGACCTAAACAAGGCTTGTCCAAAGGATCCCTTCCCCTTACTGCGCATCGATCAAATCGTTGATTCCACCTCTGGATGTGATTTGTTCTCCTTCTTGGACGCATACTCTGGGTACCACCAAATCTTCATGGCCAAAGAAGACGAGGAAAAGACTGCTTTCATCACCCCATTTGGCACGTACTGCTTCGTGCGTATGCCCTTCATGCTGAAGAATGCTGGTTCCATGTTCGCAAGGGCCGTACAGATTGGGTTTCAGCCACAGCTGCACAGGAACATTGAAGCTTACATGGATGATATCATGGTCAAAACCAAAAACAAGTCTTCACTCATACAGGATTTAGAAGAAACCTTTGCAAATTTGCGAAAGATGAACTTGAAGCTTAATCTGGAGAAATGTGTGTTTGGCGTTCCGTCCGGCAAGCTCCTTGGGTTCTTTGTGTCTCAGCGAGGGATAGAAGCCAACCCCAACAAGATCAAAGCAATAGAGCAGATCCAAGCCCCGAAGACGGTTAAGGATGTGAGGCGTTTGACTGGGTGTGTAGCCGCACTGAGCAGGTTCATTTCTATATCCGCGGAGCGTGCCTTGTCGTTCTTCAAAATCTTGAAGAAGGCTGGTCCAGTAAAATGGACTCCAGAGGCCGAGGCTGCGCTGTAGGATTTGAAAGCTTACCTTTCTTCTACTCCAAGCTTGGTTGCACCCAAGTCACGAGAGTCGTTGCTGCTATACCTAGCGGCAACAAATCAAGTGGTTAGTGCAGCCTTGGTGGCGCAGAGGGAAATGGACAGTGGAGAAGCTACTGCGGCAGAGCTTGCCAGTGTTGAACCAACTCCATCCCCGAGAAGGTCTGTCGGCGGCGACGGGGGGAAACCACAGATCAGCACTGACGAACAGGAGGGAGTGGCGAGAAAGAAAATGGTACAACGACCAGTTTACTTTGTCAGCTCTCTCTTGTAGGGGGCTATATCAAGGTACTCTGGGGTCCAAAAGCCGATCTTCAGCCTTCTCATGGCCTCGAGGACGCTGCGCCATTACTTTCAAGCACACAAGATCACTGTTGTGACTCGCCTCCCACTACAGCGTATCTTGAGGAACCCTAAGGCCACCGGCAGGATAGTAGAATGGGTTCTGGAGCTGTCAAGTTTTGCCTTGAAGTTTGAGAGCACAACAACTATCCAAAGCAGAGCATTAGCAGAATTCATAGCAGAATGGATGCCGACTCCAGATGAAGAACTAGTGGAAACTGTCCTCCCCGGCAAGGAGGCCCCAAAGGAATGGATCATGTACTTTGATGGTGCTTTCTCGCTCCAAGGTGTTGGCTTAGGAGTGTTACTCGTTGTGCCCACCGGAGAACACCTCAAGTACGTCGTCCAAATGCATTTCCCCAGGGAAGACGCCACCAACAACACGGCTGAATATGAAGGACTCCTTGCCGGGCTCTGGATTGCTGTCGAGATGGGAATCAAGAAATTGATCATACGTGACGACTCCTAGCTTGTTGTGAAGCAGGTGAAGAAGGATTATCAGAGCCCGCTGATGGAAGGATATGTGGAGGAGGTGAGAAAGCTTGAAGAGCACTTCGATGGGTTGCAAACTGAGCATGTACCCCGTGCGGAAAACAGCATCGCTGATCACCTGTCGAAGTGCGCGGCGCAGAAGCTTCCTGTGGAACCAGGCAGTTTTGTGCTCCACCTCACCCAACCAACAGTTTCTACGTCAGCCTTGGGTAGAAAAAGAAGGAAGCTCAACACCGGCAAGCATTTCCTGGCAGAATTCCCTGGAGCCGCTGGTGAAAAGGCTGCCGGGGGAGATCCTGCGCTGGATAAGGAGCCACACTCTCAAGCCGAATCTCAGCTTCTTGCCATTGAAGAGAATGCTCCCACAGCTGAAGAGATGCCTTTAGTCCTTGTCATCGAGCCCCAGGCTCCGGTACGGGCGCATCACATAGTCCAATTCTTTCAAACTGGAGAACTTCTTGATGATCCTGTAACACCCTGGATTTTGCCCATTTTCTTTTTCTTTTAATTTTGGTCCGGATTTGCTTTTCTGTGACTTAGTGGTCTTGAAACCTGGAGGGATCACCCTTCATTCTTCTTCCCGAGTAGCTTGCCAACCTCAAAACCATCCCAAGACCATGTCATTTCCATCTTGGACCAATCCCAATATTCTTTTCTTGGGAATATTCCTTTTTCTATTAAAGGAATAACCCTGTTTGCTCTGGGTTGTGAAGCAACCCACATTTCTATCATTCCCAAAATTCCCAAATAATTCCCATAAATTGTTTGGGTCATATCTTCCACAAATATGTCAAATCTTTCTTTGCCATGTTCAAAAATATTTCACAAATATTCCTTTTCTGATTCTGCCCCAGCTGGCAGTTTGTGAAGCAAGTACCATTTATATTTGATTGCTTGCTCTCAAACTTTTTGTGCACTCTTTCCCACCCATATCATTGCCTCATGCCAAAGTTCAACTTTATTTGGATAATAAATCTCTCTTGGCTAATTTCCAAAGTTTCTGTGCAACCGGAATCTTTGTGAAGCAAGTGCTAGCTAGGAGTATCCAAATGAGTTGAAATTTTGCAAGCATCTTAATATGCTCAAATCCTGACTCTCCACCAAGTTTCAACCTTATCCAATCATCTATGTGATCACAGCATCAAATCTTTATTTCTGGTAATTATTATGGGTTGTGAAGCAACTATAATTTTTATTGCTCCATAATTCATGAATAATTTCCAGAACATGCTTATACCCATATTTCACTTCTCCTACAAATTTGGTCTCATTCCATTTCACCAATAATTTCCTAGAAATTTTCAAAGATTCTGTCCATTTGGAAGCTATGTGAAGGAAGTACCATTTTGGTTTATCCAAATGGTATGAAATTTATACAGTACCTTCATATGCCTATATCAATCATCTCCTCCAAATTTCAGCCCAATCCCATGTGATGTGTGAGTGCTACTTCAAGATTGGCAAATCTGGTCAGTGAGGCCATTTGAACAGCAAGTGTTATCTACACTCATCCATCTGGGCTGAAACTTGGCCACAAGACTCATCTTAGCAGGTGATCACACTATGCCAAAGATCAGAGCCAATCACTAGATGAGTCTTCCTCACCAAGTAACAAACACCTTGCTGTTCTGGATAGAACCTGCTAGCTGTGGTCACCTCGAGTGCCACTATGCTCGTTTCTTTCCTCCTTGACCTCATATGTTGTATGACTGATCGAGTTGACACGGTGGGGTTGACCAGAACATGTGGCAACGCAGCGTCCATGCGGTGACCGCCGCCCTAGCATGCCATGGACGCGAGCTGAGTGTTTGCCAGCTCGGGCCCCTCCTCTGCTCGTCGTTTCCGCGTGCCTAGTCGTGTCCAACAGCTCCCCCTCGTCGTCCTCTTCCTCCCTGGATAATTCTCCCCCTCTCCCATCCCCTCCATCGCGGTGTAGCCGCCGCGCCCTTGCCCTGTCTTCTCTGCTCCTCTCTCGTCCAGTCACCCGCCCCCTCCCGAGCTCTCTCGACCCTGCCTGAACCCTCTTCGCCCCTCTGAGACCCCTCTGGATGCCTTTCCCCTCCTCCAGGTGAGCTCCCGAACCTTCGGGACGCCGGTACACGCGTCGCCGCGGCGGTGCTCGGCCCTCTCCGTCGCTCGCCTATAAATAGGCCTCCCCGAGCCATTCTGAGCTCACCATCGACTTCGCCACCCTCGAATCCCCCTCCCTAGCTACTCCTCGGAGCTCCAGAGCCCCTCCTCGCCTCCAATGTCCACCGTGGCTGCCGCTCGGGTCTGGCGAAATTCCGGCAATGGCAAGCTCCTCCCTCCCTCCTACCACCACCTGAGGTCTCCACCTCCACCCCGAAACCACCCCAGCACCCTTCCCCCTCTTCTGGTGGCCGCTAGCTGCGAGCCCACCAACGGCCGAAGCCGTCCTCCGTCGAGGGCGCGGCCGCCTCCGCTCCGAAGCTCCCCGGCGGTGGAGCTCCTCACCCACCGACGCGGCCCGTTCCTCTGATCTCGTGGGTAGGTCGCACGCCACGGGAGACGGCCGGAGTCGCCGGCAGTCGCCATCGGGGTGCGCCACTGTCTCCGGTCGGGCGCGCGAGTAGGGAGGAAGAAGACCTGCCAGCGGGCCCGGCGTGTCAGTGGCTGTGACGACCCCGGCTTAATCGTGCACTAATCATACACGCAAATGCGCACGATCAAGCCTAAGGACTCACTTGAAGATATCACAACACAACTCTAAAACATAAATAAAGTCATACAAGCTTAATATTACAAGCCAGGGCCTCGAGGGCTCGAATACATAGCTCGATGGCATACAAGCGTCAGCGGAAGCATTAGATATCTGGGTACAGATATATTACATAGAGAGAATTAGGCCTTCACAGAGGCGGGGTAAAATAAAATACTACGATCGAAAGGCGTAGGCCTCCTGCCCTGGACCCTCCGATCCTACTCCTGGTCGTCGAACGGCTCCTCGTAGTAATAGTACTCGCCAGGCGGGTAGTAGTACTGGTCGTCGGTTGGGGCTTCTGGCTCAGGGGCTCCGTCGTCTGGTGGCATCAAATGGAATATGGGGGAAAAAGAAAATAAAGCAAACGTGAGTACTCATCCGAAGTACTCAGCAAGCAAGGATCTACACTACGTATGCAACATTTTCAAAAGGGGGCTGTATATGTGGACTGGGCTGCAGAAATGCCAGAATAGAGGGAGAAGCCTAGTCCTATCGAAGACTAGCATCTTCATCAGTCTTCAACAATCTTGCAGCATCAGAAGAGAGCAGATGAACATAACTAAAAGTAGTATCAGTAACATCATCAACCTCGACCTGAGATCCTTTCTCGACCCCCGCGAGAAAGCAATCCCAGAGCCGTACTATCCAGTTCTCATCACATGTTCTAGTTGTACCGATCGGGATACAACTCCGAGTGTCCGTTACCGTAGGACAGGCTATCGATAGAAGTTTCTTCCCTGCAGGGGTGCACCAACTTACCCACCACGCTCGCTTAACTCCGGCCGAACACACTTTTCTTGGTCATGCCCGGCCTCGGCTAAGCAACACGCCGCAACCCGACCTAGGCTTATAAGAGAGGTCAGCACGCCGGACTAAACCTATGCCCCCAGAGGTCTTGGGCCATCACCCCGGGAACTCCTGCACGTTACGGGGCCACCGAGAGCAGACCTAGCAACCCCTTATACAAGCGCGGTTGCGTTACCAGTCCAACTCGGCGTGCGCCGCTCCTTACTAACGTCCAACAAGCTTCGACTGATGTGTACGACGCAGAACGCCCATACTATGCCCACGTGATGGTTAGTGCTATCGGGCCAGAGGCCCCTCGGATCAAATATCCAAACCGTAGTGGATTAGGAGCGCGCGGAAACGAGCAGAGACACACGATCGATGTGACCCCGTCGCCCCGTCTCGAGGACTTGCGGCAAGGGCTAAGAATGCCCGGCCACGCCTCGTAGTTATCTCGCGGGCACCATCCAGGTCAACCCGACTCCACATCACTTCGCGTTAAGCTCGCGCGGGTACCCCTTAGGGCCGACCCGTCTTTAGTATCATAGTTTAGTGCAAGTCATAATATCCAAGGTAACTGTGTGTCTGACACCGAAGGGAACCCTGAGGAAACACCCTCGATGGAATTCCCGCTCGATGTTATCATCAAGGTGAACGAAGGAGGAATCACCCTCGAGGTCCACCTTGAGGAGTTGCGCGACGACGTTGTTATCGGGGGTGGTGTAGGAGGATTCACCCTCGCTTACCACGACCGAGTAACTAACCTACAAGGTTAACATCAGAAGTGCTGATGAGGTATCACCCTCGGCACTCGATGGTAACCCAGCAGTGTCGGCAACTAAGGGGAAGTGAGGTGCGGTGCCAGGGTCTAGTCTTCAATCCCGATGGTCGGGTCTTCTGATGTCCAGCAGGGCAGTCGGGATCAAGGGGGGCTCTCTGTCGTGTCTCTACCCAGCCTATACTAAGCAGTCTAGGATAACCAGTAAGGTAGCAAGGCAGGTTACAATAAACAGGCTATGCAACAGATATAGGAAACAGTAGCAACAGCAGTTCTAATGCAAGCATAAGAGAGAAGAGAGTAGGCGATATAGGCATGCTCAAAATGGGGGTGCTTGCTTGTTTGCTCGGGGGCAAGGGCAAGGTCTTCAGTAGTATCGTCGGGGACGTAGTCGTACTCCTGTGCGGCGTCTGCCTCGGGAGCTACGTCAATGTCGGGGTCTTCCGAGAGAGAAGAGGGGGAAGAAACAGGTAAACATAATGCAAACAAATGCAATACGGTGCGTGTGATGCTATGATGCAGTGCAGGGTTGCCTAAATATGCATCTAAGTCATTTTAGTTATTTTTAGAATTAATCTGGGATTTAATATCCGACGTGTGTGCACTATTCATCTGCCGGATTCGGGTCCGAAGTTACGAGTTCTTCTATCTAGGGGGTTCCGATGGAGAAACAGACGGCACGATCAGACTCGGCTCGTCGTTCTGAGCAACTTTCATGTTTTAACTTTTTCGATCCGAGCTACGGTTTAAAAGTTATTAATTTTTAAAGTTTATTTGAATTTCTGGAATTATTTTATTTATCCGAAAATGAATTATGACGTCAGCATGACGCGCTGCTGACGTCAGCAAGTCAACAGTCGGCTGACTAAGTCAAATATGACATGTGGGTCCAGTGGGACCCACATGTCAGCCTCTGTTTAGGCTAATCAGTGGATTAATTTAATTACCAGGGTTAATTAGGGGGTGGACCCCACATGTCAGTGAGACAATTAGTATATCTAATTAACTTTTAATTTTTAAAATGTTCTAATTAGTTTTAATTTACTGGGGGCCCACATGTCATAGACTGGGGCTGCCCAGTCAGCAAAGTTGACTGGGTCAACCCAGTCAACGGGGCCCCCCCGGGGCCCACTGGCAGCGACTCTGAGGCGGGGCCCACCAGCGCCACGTCAGCCGCGTCGCCGGAGCGACGCCGGCGACCACACTCGCGGCGGATCCGTGCCGGAGTTGGCCGGAATCCCGCTACGGTGAGCCGTTTCGCGCGCGCCTTGGTTCATTCGAACGGGCACTTCAACCCGCGTCCATCCGTGATGGTCGGAGCGGCGGGGGTGGCCGGAATCTCGCCGGCGTCGAGCCGCGGCGGAGATGAGCTACGGGAGATCGGGGAGATGGAGTTAGGAGGCATGGGAGGCTCGGGCTTGAGCTCGCCGGGCTCCTGGGAGCACCAGGAGCTCAACAGTGACCTCTGTTGGCGATGACGAGGGTCACGTCGGCTGCACCGAGCTCACCGGCGGCAACCAGAGCACGGCCTCGGGGACGACTAGCTATGGCGCGCGAGATGGATCATGGGAAGAAACAGGGGAGAGAGTAGCTCACCGCGCGGTCACGTAAGACCCGTGGATGCTTAGGAGCTGCAGAGGAGGTCGAGGACGCCAGAATTCGACGCGGTGGCCGGAGATGGGGAAGTGGCCGAAGACGGTGAGGACGACCTTCCCTGCTCCAGCTGGTGAGCGGGGACGAAGGAGTGGACGTCTGCGAATCGCTTGGGCTTGTCGGAGAAGCTCGAGGATGCCGGTGGCCACGGCGGTGCCGACGCGCGGCGACGGCGGCGTTCGGGCGCCGGATCTGGAGGGGTAAAGGGGGAACGGCGCGTGAGGGGGGAAGAGGTCTGTGGGGGTTAGGGTTTGAGCCAGGGGCTCGGCCGCTCTTATCCTTGCCGGGGCGTCGCGGATGGGCGACAGCGCGGCGGCCGGTCGCCGTGTCGGCGTCAGCGCGCGACAGCGCACGGAGGAGGACGACGGGGAGATGGGCTGGGCCGTTTGGACCTCTAATCGGGGCACTGTGCACTAAGGCCCAGTGCACAGTGTCCCGTTTATTACTTTCTCTGCTTCTGTCACATTTTCTTTTATTTCACTTCTGTTCTGAAATGTTTGGGATAGTTGTGCACTTTTGAAAAATATGGAAGTTGACCCTAATATTGCAGTGCAATATTAGCCCCCACCAAAAAGTGGTTTGAACTAATTTGAATTCCATTTGAATTTGATATCAATTTAAATAGATTGAATAATCTGTTTTGGGTGCTGTTTCAAGTTGTTTGAGTCAATTATCCCACTCCAAATATTTTGATGTTGATTTTGGAAATGTTCCTGGATTATTTGTCATTTAATGAACATTTTCCCAACTGTGTTTGATCAACTTTATATAATTCACCTTTGAATTTGAGTTAATTTTCAGATGTGAATTTGAATTGGATCATTAACCCTTATGACTTGGCACTGCAAATGATCATGACTTGGCAGTTTTAACAGTGTCACAGAGTTTATTACAAGGGGGTGTTACAGTGGCCCAGCCCGTCCCCTTGTTTTTTAAATGAGGCGGCGGCTGTTGGGCCGGCCCAGGTAAACAGCAGCGGTAGCCGCGGTGGGATTCGGCCCAGAGCAGCCCAGGCGCACAGTTCTGTTTATTCATTTTCCAGAAAAAAAACCGGCCAGGGACCCAGAAGTAATTATTTATATTACTGAAAGGTCCTTCTGCAGTCAAACTATCACATCTTTTTGCTCGTAACTCCGATCGAGGTGATTCCAAAGCCCACGTCTTCGTCTCGTCGAGCCCGTCATGTTGGTACCATTTTCATAATGTGTTGACACTGTGAAAATGACCATTTTACCCTTGCCCGTAAACAGCCCCCTTCGAAAGAGAAACTGTTTCCGGCGATCGTTTCCGCGGACTCTCCGCACTCCTTCCCGATGATTCTTTCATCCCCAGGCAAGCCACAACTCTCATCTACATCATCGCATTGCAATGTCATAGTTTAACAATTTACTTTAATAGCAAATATGATTATTGGTAGAATAAATTGGATTATGCCATGTTGGAGTTATATCTCGGATAGGTGACTACCATGCTGAATACCGGATTATTAGTGACTAGTAGTTTACCCACTCGTTGAAGACATGATGTTGAGATTACTGTCTATGATTATTCTGGATTTCATTTGGCAGTTCATGGAGATGAGTTAGTAGCAGTGGCTTAAGCATACTGGTTACCGGGTTTCTAGTCGGATATCGTTTTGACGTGGACTACTATATCGGAGTGTCAGCCATGACAGAGATATTATTCGGGGATTAGATATTTCATGGTTGACCTTGAGTCACCTGTCCGGACTTATCCGTGCAACCACATTTGCCGGTATGGGACGGCCTTGACTTGGTCTGATCGCGTGCTCTTTCACCGGTTCCACCCGACAGGGAAGGTTATGCGTGCGCGCTATCCTGGCTCGGTAGGCGGCGATAACCTTGTGAGCCCAGTTGAGTTATTTGGATCCAGGTCCCCGTTTGGGACAGTTTAGTTTGGCCACGACGGTGGCAGGTGTCACGAGGTGACACAGGGGCCACCCAGGGCAGGACTCCGGGAGAGTGTGATTGCCGGTGGTACGATGGAAGAGTCACGGGTCAGACAGGTTTCGTTGGAGCAATGCTGGTCCACCCGAATGGGATCACGAGGTCAGTGCTCCATAGTGTGGGTAAAGTGCGCAACCTCTGTAGAGTGTAAAATCTATTCGAATAGCCATGTCCACGGTATTGGACAGTCCGTCCAGACCTCACTACTTGGTCAACCATAGTAGTGATAATGATGGAAGAACTCGTCTTATGATCAGAAATACTCAATGGATCGTGAGTATTCTGAGGGTTGTGAGACAACCCGGAAGAGAGTATGTTTGTCAGACTTGTGGTACAGTTGGTATCAGGTATATGATATGTTAGCCATGGGATGGCTATGAGTTGAGTGGTCGGATGACCACATGCTTGGGAATTGGGATTTTGCCCAGGTTTGGATTGGAGCCTGAGATTATTCGGAGTATGGATTATATATGCTTTACATTACTGCATCTACTTTGCTATGGTGTTGTTTTGCCTTAATGTTGATATTTGTTGTGAGCTTGTGAGTACATTCAAAGTACTCACCTGGCGTGTCATGCCAGTTTGCAGGTCATGCCATGATTGCTTGCTTGTCGAGGATCTCGAGTTTGCGACCTAGGATACGTGTTCTAGCCAGAGTCCCTGCGGAGTGGAGTCCATCGCCGTCGTCGCTGTTCCGCTGCCGAGAGAGTTACTCCGCTGTAAGCATAGAGCTACCCCTGGCAGGCGTAGTGTCACCGTGTCGATGTAATCCTTGTACCCTTTGTAACCATATCCTTTGTAATAAAGAGCTGATTTGTTCTATGCCAACAGTGCCGTATTCCAGAGGACTTGTCCCTGGGCTGGAATACGGGGCATTCTGGTTTACTCTCAGCCGGGGTGCCACAGAAATTGGTATCAGAGCAGGTCTGGCTATAGGATGCGCGGTCTAGTTGCGAGCATTAGTAATCGGTAGTATAGGATCCAGTTGGTTGCTGCACTTGGTTGTTGCATTTGTTTGCGCATAGCATGCATATAGACTAGATATCTTATCACTAACGACGGATTTGGTGAGTGTAGGTGGCATCGGTTTCGATTCCCTACCTGTGCTCTCCAGTTTGCATATTTGTTCCTTGTGGTGGTGTTATCTCCGTCCCAGCAGAGTGATGCCAAGGTGCTTAGGGGTGTCGATCACTAGCAAGATTGACGCACCGGTACCACACCAATATATCCTCTTCAGCCACCACTATCGTTTCGGTGATAGACAAGTTCTATCCCGGATCGGGCCATTCCACTAGCCGTTTCGACAACCCTTACTGATCCTTGTTATCAGAAAAGGGCAATGCCTGTAAGCCTTTCTCTGCACCACTATTTCATTCCGCCACCTATTCTTCGGACGTGTACGGTTTTATTCCGCACGCTTGATGATAATGTGGTCGTAACTTTTGTGTTCCGACCCCCGATCACCAAGTTCGTCCTCGCCACCGGTTTCATCCGTGTTAAGTCCGTATCTGGTGTAGCCTTGTTTACACCAATTTTCTTCCACACATTGATTCACTTTCGTGCACATCGCCACAACATGCTAGACCGTAATACCGGAGTTCTTACGAGATTTGTGTACTTAAGTAGGAATGCATGTTATTGCTGTGAATAGCTGTAGAATGTGATATTGCTTGTGTGTGTGATCTTGCTGCTTTGTGTGCTTTTATTTTGGTCGTTTCCTTTGCTTCTTTATTTGGGCCCTTGGTGTTACCTCATTTTTTCCCTTAAGGAAGTTGCTCACCGACCCTGAACCAAAGAGTCAGTGAAGAGACAGCCTTGTGGAAGCACAGCTCAGCAATATGGAATCTTCAGCAGACTGTGTTATATCAAGAATATCGGGCCTGAATACAAATGATATCCTAGCTGGATTGATTATCAGCATCAAGTATACCTCAATGAGCAATCTTCACAGCAATAATGATCGCACCAGCAAGAAGGTAAAGATGTGTGCATGATCAACAGTACATTCCGAGTTAAAGGTACGATTCATATACAAGGTTTGAGTCTGCTATGAGTATGATTTGAACCCTGCCGTGTCTTGGAAGCAAGCCATAATGTGCTATGAACTTAGAGTTCAGCAAGAAGGATAGCCGAATACCCTGTTGCATACAACAAGTAACCGACAGCAGAAACGGTAAGGTATATACATAATAGTGAGCTGTATGGGACACGGATGAACCCTTACCTGTTTTTCTTTGGTGACGGCACCACGCTTGTGTTCTGAGCTGTTTTCGGCCGTCCGGGGTGGATGCCAATTTTTATTTCTCTTGTCAGCAACTAGCCCGTGTTCTGAGCTGCTTTTCGGCCGTCTCGGGCAGGTGTTGAATTTCTCTTCGTAGCACTGACCCTATGCTCCGAGCTGTTTTTCGGCCGTCTTAGGGAGTTGCTACTTTCTTCTTATCGACAACGTCTCATGCTCTGAGCTGCTTTTCAGCCGTCTTGAGTCGGGGTTGAGTTATTCCAGTCATGTCCCAGATCTGAGTTGTAAAGACCGTTCTGGTGGCTACTAGTTTATTTGCCAGTTTTATTCAAGGGTTCAGACGATCGTTACCCTACAGCTACAACTTGTAAAGTAACATGCCTGCCGGAATATTGCACCTGACAACACCCATGGTCGCCCGAAGAATCAAGAACACGTCAGGCCAAGTTTGTCAGCTAAGCATCCAGGTAAAGAGAATCATAATGAAGAAGCAAGGTTGTCCATATAGGTATGGTAATGGTACAGATACTCAGAGAAGCCTGGTTCGGTACCGACCACTATGGGTACACACCCATGGGGTATATCCCATTTGCAAGGACCCCATATCGAGACCACCTGCCCAGCCAACCAGATATGCTCAGAATTGGGAGAAGAGGGCAACCAAGCTGGTCAGGCCAGCCAAAAGATTAACTCAGCAGTTCAAATTCAGCAACCATGTTAACGTATTACATGGCTTACCATCCATATAGAGGTACCGTCAGACTGAGCAATCAGAAGGATGAACAACAGTCTCGAAGCATGTGTCCTCACAGATGGGAATCAGTTAAAGATTAGCCTGCCGTGAATAAGATTCTGCTGCCAGGACCTCTATCAGTCAAGTCGATGGATAATATCACAATAGGACCGTACACCTTTAGGCTGGTCACGACAGGTGACAGTCAAATATCTGGTAGGAGCCTTATACCCAAGACAGTGAAGATATCCAAGATGACTCAGCAATCCATGCGAGAAGACAGATTCCGCCAGGAGAACGGTACGATTCACAGTACTGTTTTGAACCAGAAGGACACACATCCATTTGAAGTCACCCAATGCAATGAGTAAAAGTTTTCGTGTCCACCAAGAGAATCTGTTCACAACTTAGTAAATTGTCAATCGTATTGGACCTCGTCACGACACGTCCATGAGGAACCATCCCCGGACTTACGAGCAGGACATATAGTTTGGTCAGGATAAATTTATGGCCCCAGACAGTTCAGCAGACATAAAAGGAATGAAGTCAGAGTAACATATGAGGTAAGAATTACAGGAAAAGGTTCCAGTAAAGCAAACCACCCCGAAGCAAGGCAGTCAGTCATATAAAATTCAGTGGGAACATTATACAAAAGAGAAAGGAAACCTGAGTTGGAAACGGTTTCCTCAAGTGGAAATATGCATGTCTGATCCCTGAGCAACCAAATCTTGAGGACGAGATTTCTTTAAGGGGGGTAGGTTTGTAACATCCTGGATTTTGCCCTTTTTCTTTTTCTTTTAATTTTGGTCCGGATTTGCTTTTCTGTGACTTAGTGGTCTTGAAACCTGGAGGGATCACCCTTCATTCTTCTTCCTGAGTGGCTTGCCAACCTCAAAACCATCCCAAGACCATGTCATTTCCATCTTGGACCAATCCCAATATTCTTTTCTTGGGAATATTCCTTTTTCTATTAAAGGAATAACCCTGTTTGCTCTGGGTTGTGAAGCAACCCACATTTCCATCATTCCCAAAATTCCCAAATAATTCCCATAAATTGTTTGGGTCATATCTTCCACAAATATGTCAAATCCTTCTTTGCCATGTTCAAAAATATTTCACAAATATTCCTTTTCTGATTCTGCCCCAGCTGGCAGTTTGTGAAGCAAGTACCATTTATATTTGATTGCTTGCTCTCAAACTTTTTGTGCACTCTTTCCCATCCATATCATTGCCACATGCCAAAGTTCAACTTTATTTGGATAATAAATCTCTCTAGGCTAATTTCCAAAGTTTCTGTGCA
This sequence comes from Thinopyrum elongatum, assembly GCA_011799875.1. Classification (NCBI taxonomy): domain Eukaryota; kingdom Viridiplantae; phylum Streptophyta; class Magnoliopsida; order Poales; family Poaceae; genus Thinopyrum; species Thinopyrum elongatum. The sequence continues at coordinate 239,838,053 of CM022303.1, forward strand.
ACCGGAATCTTTGTGAAGCAAGTGCTAGCTAGGAGTATCCAAATGAGTTGAAATTTTGCAAGCATCTTAATATGCTCAAATCCTGACTCTCCACCAAGTTTCAACCTTATCCAATCATCTATGTGATCACAGCATCAAATCTTTGTTTCTGGTAATTATTATGGGTTGTGAAGCAACTATAATTTGTATTGCTCCATAATTCATGAATAATTTCCAGAACATGCTTATACCCATATTTCACTTCTCCACCAAATTTGGGCTCATTCCATTTCACCAATAATTCCCTAGAATTTTTCAAAGATTCTGTCCATTTGGAAGCTGTGTGAAGGAAGTACCATTTTGGTTTATCCAAATGGTATGAAATTTATACAGTACCTTCATATGCCTATATCAATCATCTCCTCCAAATTTCAGCCCAATCCCATGTGATGTGTGAGTGCTACTTCAAGATTGGCAAATCTGGTCAGTGAGGCCATTTGAACAGCAAGTGTTATCTACACTCATCCATCTGGGCTGAAACTTGGCCATAAGACTCATCTTAGCAGGTGATCACACTATGCCAAAGATTAGAGCCAATCACTAGACGAGTCTTCCTCATCAAGTAACAAACACCTTGCTGTTCTGGATAGAACCTGCTAGCTGTGGTCACCTCGAGTGCCACTATGCTCGTTTCTTTCCTCCTAGACCTCATATGTTGTATGACTGATCGAGTTGACACGATGGGGTTAACCATAACACATGGCAACGCCGCGTCCATGCGGTGACCGCCGCCCTGGCATGCCATGGACGTGAGCTGAGTGTTTGCCAGCTCGGGCCCCTCCTCTACTCGTTGTTTCCGCGCGCCTGGTCGTGTCCAATAGCTCCCCCTCGTCGTCCTCTTCCTCCCTGGATAAGTCTCCCCCTCTCCCATCCCCTCCATCGCGGTGTAGCCGCCGCGCCCTTGCCCTGTCTTCTCTGCTCCTCTCTCGTCCAGTCACCCACCCCCTCCCGAGCTCTCTCGACCCCGCCTGAACCCTCTCCGCCCCTCCGAGACCCCTCTGGATGCCTCTCCCCTCCTCCAGGTGAGCTCCCGAACCTCCGGGACGCCGGCACACGCATCGCCGCGGCGGTGCTCGGCCCTCTCCGTCGCTCGCCTATAAATAGGCCTCCCCGAGCCATTCTGAGCTCACCATCGACTTCGCCACCCTCGAATCCCCCTCCCTAGCTACTCCTCGGAGCTCCAGAGCCCCTCCTCGCCTCCAATGGCCGTCGTGGCCGCCGCTCGGGTCTGGCCAAATTCCGGCAATGGCGAGCTCCTCCCTCCCTCCTACCACCACCTGAGGTCTCTACCTCCACCCCGAAACCACCCCAGCACCCTTCCCCCTCTTCTAGTGGCCGCTAGCTGCGAGCCCGCCAATGGTCGAAGCCGTCCTCCGCCGCGGGCGCGGCCGCCTCCGCTCCAAAGCTCCCCGGCGGTGGAGCTCCTCACCCACCGACGCGGCCCGTTCCTCTAATCTCGTGGGTAGGTCACACGCCACGGGAGACGGCCAGAGTCGCCGGCAGTCGCCGTCGGGGTGCACCTCTGTCTTCGGTCGGGCGCGCAAGCAAGGAGGAAGAAGACCTGCCAGCGGGCCCGGCGTGTCAGTGGCCCACCCCGTCCCCTTGTTTTTTAAATGAGGCGGCGGCTGTTGGGCCGGCCCAGGTAAACAGCAGCGGTAGCCGCGGTGGGATTCGGCCTAGAGCAGCCCAGGCGCACAGTTCTGTTTATTCATTTTCCAGAAAAAAAAACTGGCTAGGGACCCAGAAGTAATTATTTATATTACTGAAAGGTCCTTCTGCAGTCAAACTATCACATCTTTTTGCTCGTAACTCCGATCGAGGTGATTCCAAAGCCCACGTCTTCGTCTCGTCGAGCCCGTCATGTTGGTACCATTTTCATAATGTGTTGACACTGTGAAAATGACAATTTTACCCTTGCCCGTAAACAGCCCCCTTCGAGAGAGAAACTGTTTCCGGCGATCGTTTCCGCGGACTCTCCGCACTCCTTCCCGATGATTCTTTCATCCCCAGGCAAGCCACAACTCTCATCTGCATCATCGCATTGCAATGTCATAGTTTAACAATTTACTTTAATAGCAAATATGATTATTGGTAGAATAAATTGGATTATGCCATGTTGGAGTTATATCTCGGATAGGTGACTACCATGCTGAATACCGGATTATTAGTGACAAGTAGTTTACCCACTCGTTGAAGACATGATGTTGAGATTACCGTCTATGATTATTCTGGATTTCATCCGGCAGTTCGTGGAGATGAGTTAGTAGCAGTGGCTTAAGCATACTGGTTACCGGGTTTCTAGTCGGATATCGTTTTGACGTGGACTACTATATCGGAGTGTCAGCCATGACAGAGATATTATTCGGGGATTAGATATTTCATGGTTGACCTTGAGTCACCTGTCCGGACTTATCCGTGCAACCACATTTGCCGGTATGGGACGGCCTTGACTTGGTCTGATCGCGTGCTCTTTCACCGGTACCACCCGACAGGGTAGGTTATGCGTGCGCGCTACCCTGGCCCGGTAGGCGGCGATAACCTTGTGAGCCCAGTTGAGTTATTTGGATCCAGGTCCCCGTTTGGACAGTTTAGTTTGGCCACGACGGTGGCAGGTGTCACGAGGTGACACAGGGGCCACCCAGGGCAGGACTCCAGGGGAGTGTGATTGCCGGTGGTACGATGGAAGAGTCACGGGTCAGACAGGTTTCGTTGGAGCAATGCTGGTCCACCTGAATGGGATCACAAGGTCAGTGCTCCATAGTGTGGGTAAAGTGCGCAACCTCTGCAGAGTGTAAAATCTATTCGAATAGCCGTGTCCACGGTATTGGACAGTCCGTCCAGACCTCACTAGGTGGTCAACCATAGTAGTGATAATGATGGAAGAACTCATCTTATGATCAGAAGTACTCGATGGATCGTGAGTATTCTGAGGGTTTTGAGACAACCCGGAAGAGAGTATGTTTGTCAGACTTGTGGTACAGTTGGTATCAGGTATATGATATGTTAGCCATGGGATGGCTATGAGTTGAGTGTTCGGATGACCACATGCTTGGGAATTGGGATTTGGCCCAGGTTTGGATTGGAGCCTGAGATTATTCGGAGTATGGATTATATATGCTTTACATTATTGCATCTACTTTGCTATGGTGTTGTTTTGCCTTAATGTTGATGTTTGTTGTGAGCTTGCGAGTACATTCAAAGTACTCACCTGGCGTGTCATGCCAGTTTGCAGGTCATGCCATGATTGCTTGCTTGTCGAGGATCCCGAGTTTGCGACCTAGGATACGTGTTCTAGCCAGAGTCCCTGCGGAGTGGAGTCCATCACCGTCGTCGTTGTTCCGCTGCCGAGAGAGTTACTCCGCTGTTAGCATAGAGCTGCCCCTGGCAGGCGTAGTGTCGCCGTGTCGATGTAATCCTTGTACCCTTTGTAACCATATCCTTTGTAATAAAGAGCTGATTTGTTCTATGCCAACAGTGTCGTATTCCAGAGGACTTGTCCCTGGGCTGGAATACGGGGCATTCCGGTTTACTCTCAGCCGGGGTGCCACAGATCCAGAGTAATCTAAGAAAGTAGCCCGACAGTCAAGTATGTACCAGTTTATGGACAACATTCTATACAGAAAGAGACCGAACGGCGTGAAGTTGAAATGCATCAGTCAAGAGGATGGACTAGAGCTATTGGCAGAGATACATGGAGGTGCATGTGGCTCACATCTGGGATCAAGAACACTTGTCGAGAGAGCTTTCCGGCAAGGATTCTACTGACCCACCGCCCTTCGGGATGCAACTGAGCTCGTCACCAAGTGTGAAGCATGCCAGTTCCACTCCAAGAATATCCATCAGCCAGCTCAAGCCTTGTAGACCATCCCTTTGTCCTGGCCTTTCGCGATCTGGGGGCCCGACATCTTGGGCCCCTTTTCCTGTGCTACCGGGGGCTTTGAATTCATGTACGTTGCAATCGACGAGTTTACAAAGTGGCCCGAAGTGGAACCAGTGAGAAAGGTGACGACGCAGTCAGCTATCAAGTTCTTCAAAGGACTGGTGTGTCGCTTTGGAGTGCCCAACAGTGTAATCACCGACAACTGCACCCAGTTTACAAGCTACGCTTTCATGCAGTACATCCAGAGCCTTGGGAGCAAGGTCTCTTTCGCCTCCGTCGCTCATCCAAGGAGCAACGAACATGCTGAGAGGATGAACGCTGAAGTTTTGTGAGGGCTAAAGATAAGAACCTTTGGTAGACTACGAAAATGCGACAGGCACTGTATTGATGAGTTGCCGATGGTTCTTTGGTCAATCAGAATGACACCAAATCGAGCTACTGTCCAGAATCCCTTCTCCCTGGTATACGGGGCAGAAGCAGTGCTCCCCATAGAACCCATATACGGGTCGCCTTGGGTACTTGCCTACGACGAAGTAGCGCAAGGGCAGCTACGGCATGACGATGCCATGCTCCTCGAGGAGAACCGTCTCCGGGCAACTGTACATGTTGCACGATACCAGCAGGCCCTTGGCCGCTATCATAGCCGCAGGGTCCAAGCCTGGAGCCTTAAGGAAGGTGACCTTGTCCTTAGGCGTGTCCAATCCACCAAGGGTTCCAACAAGTTGACACAGAAGTGGGAAGGCCCTTACCAGGTAGTACGTGTCACTAGACCCGGCGCTGTCCGTCTGGAGACCGAAGATGGCATGCCAATGCAAAACTCATGGAACATTGAGCATCTTCGTAAGTTCTACCCATAAGGCGCGGTTGCTGGGCCTTGCCCCGGCAACCTATTTTTTACAAGCATAGTCCCCTGGACTTGTAATCGTTTGTACAAAGCCAGGCGAAGACCCTGTGCAAGATAATAAAATGAAGTGCTGGCACAAAACTTGCATGCATGTTTACTTAAGTATGATTTTGCTATGATAACTAATCCTTTGAAGGAGGATCGTATGCTGCTGTTTTCTCTCCTGTACTGACAACAGGGCCCCTGCCGCAGAGGAACTCCCCGAAAGGAAGAAGTGAGAACAACCTAGCATATTGATCCCCGGCAGCTCCTCCTTGTCGGAGCGATAAGAAGGACAACAAACGCAGATAAGTTCCCCTCGCCATCCATAATGCGTTCCTGTATGAAAAACTTGTGCGTAAGAAAACCCTGTCGCTCCCAACATCTGTGCTCCCATCCTTTGATTTGAAAGTTCCTTCAGTCAGGTTGGTTGCAGTAGCATTTGGGGGGAGCTAACAAGGGGCTGGTTTCCATCCACGCTCCTAACCCATCAGGCAGGGTTCAACGGCAGCAACGGAAGGGACCGGCAAGGTGTCTTGCCGGGGAACTTTGTTTACTTGAAAATATTGAGGGGGCATCCCTCAGCATGGACATGATACATGCATAAAGTACGTGGTAGGCATTCCTTTTTTCATTAATACGTGGATAAACAAGTAGGAGCCATACAGGATACAAGCAGGGATGGAGGATTACATAATTTAAACTAAAAATTGGCAAATGCCTACATATTTTGATTTGAAAAAAGATAAGTGCCCCGTAATGCCTTTCTTGTCCCTCTCTTCCTTCCCTCTCTTCCTAGGAGTTGCGTCGAGAAGGAAAGAGGGCAAAAGGAGCGCCTGGGCAGAAGCCCAGCCTGACCCTGTCAGGACCAGAGGGATGCAACCTGACAAGATCGGTAGTGCATCTCCCCGGCAAGGAAGAAGAGGCCAGGGACGGAGGGAGCAACTAGGCGATGCCCTGGTCACCACCGCCAGGACCAGAGGAACGCGGCAAGAGGGACAGCGGCAGAGAAGATGAAGCCGGATTCCATGAGGAAGCCTGCCGGGGTCCAACTAGAGGAGGCGGAGACACCTACACCCAACACCCCGGCAAATCACTCTGCCGGGGAGAAGGCCATGTGCAGATGATGGTGCCACCGGCGCCTAGCTGACGGTGATGGTCCATCCGACGCTCAGCTGGAGTCCGAGCCGCCGTCCTCCCACTCGGTGCCATCGTCTTCGCCGTCAGTGCCCTCTTCGTCACTGTCGCTCGAGGAGGAGCTTTCATCATCGGTCAAGCTCTTTGCGCAGCACCCTAAGCAAGCACCCGAACGCCCGAAGACCTTGATGGAGAGTAGCTCAGCCTCCATTAACTTAAAATGAAGGATGTGCCCCTCCGCCAAGCTATGGGCGCGCGCGAAGGTTTTCCAGCCATGCCGGAGAAGCATGACATGAGGCACGGGGAACTCAACGTCCACCCGCATGTTGCAATTACAGCAACCCATCATGTGTAACTTCAACCCGTGCGGCTGTTGAACCTCCATTACTCTTGCAAAAGGGGTGGGAAGCCGAAGATGGCTGCGCGGTGGCTCGCGCAGCATAACAAGGAACTCCAGCACCGTATCTCCGACATGACCCTCCAATAGAGTCGAAGCGGCCGGGGAAGAAGTGGCCGAGCCACCGCTCGTGTCCTCCCCGGCCCTGAGTGCTGCACCGGCCACGATCACGTCCTACGGCTCTGCCTTGTGCGCTGGATCCTGCCCCTGCATCCCCATCAGGTGCGGGGATACGGTGCCGAGAGGAAGCCCTTGTCGCCACCGCCGGAGCTCGACCGTGCCCTCTTCCCCTCACCATGGTGGAAGAAGGGCACATAAACAAGAAGAAGATGCGTGGGTGAGCCCTTCCGTTCACCTCTGCGCTCCCTTTTTATAGCGGAGCGTGGCAGGGGGTTGGCTCCCCACTGTCCTGTGGCAACCGCCCCGCTCCACCAATCCGGTTCATCTGTGTCATCAACGGCACCCAAAATCATCGACCGCCCTCCTGCGCCTATCCGTGGTGCTGAGCTTTCTGCCATGGCACTCATTCCCGCGCCCTACGCATCAGCCACCAACCCTGCGCAATGCATGCAGCGTACGTGGCGGAAACGGCAGGGGTAGTGGGATGGGTAAAATGGCAGTTACCTCCCCGAACCACGCAGACACTTCAATCAACTCCCCGTGAACGTGGGCGTCCCATGGTCTATTACGTGGGTAGCCCCACGTCGTTCAGCACGACTTGCAGGGAAACCGGGAACTGATTCGATTTCAGGTTAATGAAGAAGCAAAGAAGATCTCAGAAACCTAGACATAGCCGCATCTTGGTCAGGATGCCCACCTGCGCATTGTTAGGGCCTACCCCAAAATGCCTGGCAGCACGTGTGGGCCAGGCCCGGGGGCTACTGTCGATGCAACAAACATTCGCGTTTGTCGACCAAGCTGGTGTGCAGGCGTACTGACGATCATACATCCAACACTATCGGCATTCTGGGAACCAGGGTACCCAGACTTGCCTGCCTGCGGCCCATGGCGTGGTTCTCTCGATGGCCTGGTGCGGCCCATCTACAAAACCGCCAAGACAAGACCCTCGCGGGACCCCCTGGCCTCGCGAGGCAGACGACGCCAAGACCTCTAGAGGGAGCAGCCTCCCCAGGCTGCCTCCCGAGGAGCGGAGATTTCTATGCAGGTACCAGCCTCATGAGGCAGCCATGACGCAAGCCATGACGACCAAGGCCAGGCAGGCGCCAGCGGGCGCAGAGGAGGCAGTTTCCTCTTTGGTGCTATGGAGGCAAGGACAGGCGTGGGTTCCCAAGGAATCAACCAAAGGTTTCCATTCCGGTGCTACAAGACAAAGACCACCAGCACGGCAGGATGGATGTCATCGCCGAGCCCACCGCTGCGTCACGACCAGAAGGTTTGCAGGCGAAGACCACCTTTCGTCAGGATAAGATGTACTACTTGTCCCCTTTCAAATTGGCCACTGTGGGATCCCTTCCCGCCTACGTTTTGGGGGAAGAGGACCGAGGCCACTATAAAGACAGTTTAGCCACCACCATAGAAGGGGTCAACTCATTCTCACCCCGAGCCCTTGTGAGGTTGTTCATCCTCTGTACTTGTTCATCCTCAGCCCCTCGTGAGGCCAATCCACCACAAAGCAGGAGTAGGGTTTTACACCGCAAGGTGGCCCGAACCTGGGTAACCTACCGTGTTCATCTTCTTCCTTGTTGATGCGAGTCCGGCTAGGCTAGGCAGGGGGGTGATGAATCGGAAGGCTCGAGAGGTTGAGTTCTTCACACACGCCCCAGAGTTCGAACCTTCTTGGGTCTGCGGAGCCCTGAATCCGACATTTGGCGCGCCAGGTGGGGGCGTGTCGAAGCTCGGCCTCTTCACCAACCGCGTTCTGCTCGTGACTCACGACTCCCATGGCAGGCGCCGCCCTGCCCGCCAGGCCACCAGGCATTTACGGAGGAACTGTGGGCCACCGGGCCTTCGCCCCTGACCTACGGCAGGTGCAGTGGCCGCAGAAGTTCAGGCCGGTGTTGCCCCCGTGGTACGACGGTGCGGTGAACCCCGAGGAGTTCCTCCGGTTGTACGCGCAGACCATCTGGGCGGCGGGTGGTGACGGCAAGGTCATGGCGAACTGGCTCCCTATGGCCCTCACGGGCGTGCTGCGTTCTTGGATGCTCAGCCTGCCGGAGTCTTCGATGGCCTCCTGGGAGGAGCTGTGCGGTCTGCTCATCGCGCACTTTGCGGCGCCAGTGCCCCACGTTGTTGTGTCCATCCTCGGCGGGTCGCAGGCGCCATCCTCGGGCTGCCATGTCAAGCAACTCCTCTGTCGGCTGGGAGCTGCTTGCCCGCGGCAGGGGGCTCCTCCAGGCCGCGCAGCGCCTGAGATCGACATCATCTTCGACCCCAGGGATCACCCCGGTACCACGGTCGGCGCCGGTGCGCTCTCCATGCTGTGCACGCCCACCATCAGTAATGTCACGGTCACCTGGACCGTCATCGATGGTGGCGCTAGCCTCAACGTCCTCTCTGTGGAAGCCTTCGACCTGCTTCAAGTGCCCTACGACCAGCTCGTGCCCACCAGGCCTTTCTCGGCGGTGGTCGGCGGCTCCACCGCCCCCTTGGGGTAGATACGTCACCCAGTTACCTTCGGCACGCGCTACAACTACCGCACTGAGCTCATCGACTTTGACGTCACCCACATCGGCCTCCCGTACAATGCCATCCTTGGGTATCCGGCCCATGCCAAGTTCATGGCGGTGACACACCCCGACTACAACATCGTCAAGATGCCTGGGAGCAGCGGCATCAGCACCATGGTGGGTGACACCAGGGATGCACTCTTGGCCCTCAAGCTCGCTTACAAAGCCGCGGCTGGCACGTGGCCGGTTGCTTGGGACGCTCCAGAGATCCTGGAGGCCGCACCTGCAAAGAAGAAGCAATTGTTCTCCCAAGACCAGGCCGAGACGAATCAGGTGCCCATCGACGACGGAGGTTCGGGCCCCACCTTCACCATAGGTGTTGGCCTCCCTCCGGATCAGGAAGAGGCGCTGGTCAGCTTCCTCCGTGTGAATAAGGATGTGTTTGCATGGGAGGCGATGGACTTGGTCGGCGTCCCGTGGGATGTGATCGAGCACCATTTGATGGTGTGCCCCAGTGCATGGCCGGTGAAGCAGAAGGCGCGGCGGCAAGCCTAAGAGAAGCAATCATTCATCATCCAGGAGGTCCGCAAGCTGCAAGAAACTGGCGTCATTCAGGAAGTGCGGCACCCGGATTGGCTGGCCAACCCGGTCATTGTCCCCAAGAAGGGCGGGAAGGAGTGCATGTGTGTCGACTTCACCAGCCTCAACAAGGCGTGTCCTCAGGACCCGTTCCCTCTTCCGCGCAACGATAAGATCGTTGACTCCACCGCCGAGTGCGACCTATTATGCTTCCTGGACGCCTTCTCAGGCTACCACCAGATCAAGATGGCGGTACAGGACGTTTAGAAGACAGCCTTCCTTTCCCCGTGCGGGTGTACTGCTACACCTGCATGCCCTATGGGCTATGAAATGCCGGCACGACCTTCCAGCGATTGATGCACATCGCACTGGGCTGGCAGCTTGGGAGGAACGCCGAGGCATACGTTGACGACATAGTGGTCAAGTCACGGGAGGCAAGGACCCTTGTCGAAGACCTGGAAGAAACATTCGCCAACCTGCGCAAGGTAAACCTGTGGCTCAACCCGGAGAAGTGCATGTTCGGTGTCCCGTCCGGCAAGTTGCTGGGGTTCCTGGTATCGCACAGAGGGATCGAGGCTAACCCCGATAAGGTCAAGGCGATAGAAAGGATGAGCCCGTCACAGACCCTCAAGGAGAGGCAGAAGCTCGCGGGCTGCGTTACCTTGCTGGGGCGCTTCATCTCCAAGCTTGGCGGGCGTGCCCTCCCGTTTTTCAAGCTGATGAAAAAGAAGGGCCCCTTCGAGTGGACCCTAGAGGCTGAGGCGGCTTTCCAAGACCTCAAGAGGTATCTCACGAGCCCGCCGGTGATGGTGGCACCTCGCCCTCTTGAGCCCTTGGTGCTTTACCTAGCCGCCACGCCTCACTCGGCTAGCGCGGCGCTCGTGGCGGTCAGGGAGGAGCGCGCGCGTGCGGGTGCGCAGCATAGCGCCCCGCGTACAGTCGCGCCATCGCTGTCAGATTTAGGGCTCCGCAGACCCAAGAAAGGTTTGAACTCTAGGGTGCGTGCGAAGAACTCAATCTCCCCAGCCTGCCGACTCGTCGATCTCACCGCCTAGCTAGATGAACAGGAAAGGAAAGGGACTCAGCAGTTTACCCAGGTTCGGGCCACCTTGCGGTGTAAAACCCTACTCCTGCTTTGTGGTGGATTGGCCTCGAGGTGGGCTGAGGATGAACTTGTACAAAGGGAGAACAACCTCAGGAGGAGTGTTCTTGTGCTAGTGTGAGCTAGTGAGGATCCTCTCGTTCCCCCTTCTATGGTGGTGGCCTAGCTATATTTATAGTGGCCTCGATCCTCTTCCCCCAAAACGAAGGCGGGAAGGGATCCCACAACGGCCAAGTTTGAAGGGAGACAAGTAGTACATCTTATCCTGACGAAAGGTGGTCTTCGCCTACAAAGCTTCTGGTCGTAACATCATGGTGGGCTCGGCGATGACCTCCGTCCTGCCATCCTGGTCTTGTAGCACGGGAATGGAAACCTTTGGCTGATTCCTTGGGACTCTGCGTCTGCGCTTGCTTCCTTAGCACCGAAGAGGAAACCTGCTGTACCGCACCTGCTAGCGCCCACCTGGCCTTGGTCGTCATGGCTTGCGTCATCTGAACCTCACGAGGTGGGGCTTGCATGGAAATCTTCGCTCCTCAGGAGCCGGCCTGGGGGAGCCGCTCCCTCCGGAGGTCTTGATGTCGTCCGCCTCGCGAGGGTCTTGTGTTGTTGATGCTGGAGAAGGGCCGTACCAGGCCGCTGATGAAGCCACGCTGCGGGCCGCAGGCAGGCAAGTCTAGGTACCCCGGTTCCCAGAACACCGACAGTAGCCCCCAGGCCCAAGGCGCGCTCGGACTTGGCTTCGAGGCGAAGCCAAAGGGCAAGGGCAAAGCGCCGTGGGCCCTAACCACCTGCGGACCGGGTCGACGCGTGGCGCTTGATGGGATGTGGGCGTCTCCGCTTCCCCATGCTGCCTCGGCAACCGTCCTGCTTGACAATAACCTGCTACATGCAAAAAGATCATCATTACCGGAGATCGTGGAGGCCGGCGGTTGGCCTCCCTTTGGCATAAATAGGAGGAGGGGCGGATCCCCCTGCTCATCTCCGTCTTCCCGCTGCTTGCTTCTTGTTCTTCCCTCTCGTCTCGCCGTCTTGTCGAAGCACCATGGCGCCGGGGAGGAGGTTTTCTGCATCGGAGAAAGGGAAAGCCCCCTAAGGAGGGGCCCGACTCGCCGCCGCCCAAGAGAGGCCGCGGAAGACCCCGAAAGCACGCAGCGGCTCCGGCGGTGGCCCCTCGAGGGCGCGGGCGCCCTCCTTCGACAGCCGACGCCGCCTCCGGCGGCCGTGGTGGAGCTTCTTCCCGCGGCAAGGGCTGCCGTGGTCAGGGCGGCTTCGGTGATGAGGGGAGGCGCGCGGTGGCCGTCCGGCCACCATGACCGTGCTCCCACTCAGCCGACGCGCTCCTAGAGTTCGTCGTGTGGTCGGAGAGGCCTGTGGGCATCTGGTTCCAGCTGCCACGCTTCTTTGTGAGCGCGCTGCCGGCCGGAGGGCCTGGCGGCCTCTGGCTGCAGGCTGATGGGTGCTGCAGCAAGCCCTCCTGGGTGGATGTCGAGGTCACCGCCGCCGGCAATGTGTTCCTGAACCATGGGTGGCAGCCATTTGCCCGCGCACGCGACCTACATGGCAGGTGCACCCTCCACTTCAGGTACGACGGCGCCGCGACCCTCTACGTCAGGGTCTTCGGGGAAAGCGGCCGGCGCCTGGGGTGCTGCCCGGAGAGCAACAGCGACAACGAAGATGACGGCGCTGCTGCTGGCGGTGAGCTTGCCCTTGGCGACGGCCGCACTGGCTCCAGCAGCAGGGGCTCCTCTTCCGGGCAGAGTACGAGCGACGGCGACTGCGACGAGCCGCCATGCCACCAGGCTCGGACCGGGGAGGGCGATGAGCCGCATCACCGGCGCGCCCCGGGGAAACAGGAGGAAGACTCCGACTGAGCTTGGGTGTCGCGGGGCCGAGCCTCAAGAGTCGCCGTAGTCGCGTAGCTTGCTTTTGTTTCTCTTTTCCTCCTGCATTGAAAGAAGTAGAGGCCCCTGTTGGGGCATGTAATGAACCCTGGCGCTTGCGCCGTTATGCTATGCTCGTTGCTCTCATATCATGTTGTGATGTCCATGTTTCTACTAGGTGCGTTCAGGGTAACTTAGCTCGATGTGCTCGCGGTAGGCTTCCATGTCGCGCGGGCATGCCCTTCCAGGGGCATCTTCCAAGGGCTTCCTTCTTGAAAACTTGGGGGTCGTTGAGTCCTCGGAAGTCACTGAGCCTCAGGAGGCGTCGTGTAGCTGCAGGGTTAGAAAACCTCATGAAACATCTCGTCCTACCTCGTGCAAACCCCTGAGCACGGGTTGGTTGTAGCCGGCACACCACGTCGTGATGCCCGGAGGCATGGACTTAAGATGGTGCGCATGCCCGTGAGCTCGTTCGAGGGCATCATGCGAGGATTAAGGCGCCAAAGCTGGGGCTGCAAGGTTTTGGCGAGGTGTGGTCGCGGGCGCGCCCGGGCGCACACACACCGTACCTAGCCCCCGCGTGCGGGGGCGCGCAAGGAGGAGCGACGGGCAACTGCCGCTCTTCCTGGGACAAGGTTGGAGAGGCGAACACTGTGAAGAGAGAAGAAGAGAGAAACTTTCCAACTCTTGCAAATGAAAGATGCGAAAGCTCCAAATTTCACTCAAGAAGTCGAAAACCAACTATAGAAAGCAAGCAAAAGAAAAGCCGCGTCCGGCACCTAGACTAGTCTTCTTGTCTTCCCACCAGCGCGGAGGATGGGGCATCCATTAGGACGTGGGTGGGAGCCCCCGTGAGGCCCAGGGGCGGCACTCAGGAGACTCCGGGGCATGTACAGCCCCAACTCATTATTACGTGAGAGTGTTACAAGCGGAGACCTTCACAGGCTGGGGACTTGCTTCATGGGTAGAACTTTCGGAGGTGCTGGATGTTCCAGGCGTTCTGGATGGGGATCCCGTCCTGCATCTCCAGGCGTGTGGCACCAGGCCTGGAGACATGGGCGATCCTGAACGGGCCCTCCCACATGGGCGAGAGCTTATGCAGCCCTTCCCTGGAGAGCACCCACCTCAGGACGAGATCACCCACCTCGAGCGTCCTGGAGCGGATGCTGCGGCAGTGGTACCACCGCAGCGCTTGCTGGTACCTCGCTGCCCGGAGCGAGGCCTGGCGGCGGCGTTCCTCCCCCAGCACGTGGTCCATCCCCCGCGAGGCATCCTGGCGTGCTTCGTCAAACGCCAAGACCCACGCGGAGCGATGCCTGACCTCGTGAGGGAGGACCGCCTCAGCTCCGTAGACGAGGAAAAACGGGGTCTCGCCCGTCGGCTTGGTCGCGATGGTGCGGATGGACCACAGCGCGGATTGGAGCTCGTCGAGCCAACCCCTACCGCAGGCCTCGAGCTTGTTCTTGAAGGTCCTCACCTTGAGGCCTCTCAGGACTTCTGCGTTGGCGCGCTCGGCCTGGCCGTTGCTCCGAGGGTGTGCCACTGAAGCGTAGCATATCTGCGTTCCAAGGTTAGAACAATATGTTTTGAAAAGGTTGCTGGTGAACTGTGAGCCGTTGTCGGTGATGATGCGGTTAGGGACCCCGAAGCGGCTCACGAGGCCCTTGATGAACTTGACGGCTGAGCCGGCCGGGATGGCGCGGACGGCCTCCACCTCCGCCCACTTGGTGAACTTGTCGATAACGACGTAGAGGTAGCGGTAGCCCCCGGGCGCTCAAGGGAGTGGACCCAGGATGTCCAGCCCCCAGACCGCGAACGGCCATGAGAGCGGGATGGTTTGGAGTCCCTGGGCAGGCTGGTGAATCTGCCTAGCATGAAACTGACAGGCCTCACAAGATCTTACCAGCTCGGTGGCATCATTGAGCGCCGTGGGCCAGTAGAATCCGCTGCGGAACGCCTTGCTGATGAGGGTGCGTGATGAGGAGTGATGCCCGCAGTCTCCGCCATGTATGTTGCCAGCAGCTCGCATCCCTGCTCCTTGGAGATGCATCATAGAGAAACATCGTTCGGTCACTTTCGGTAAAGCTCACCATCCTGAATGCAGTACGCAGTGGCATGGCAGCCGACTCACTCTACGTCTTCCTCCTTCTCTGGAAGGTGCCTTGGAGCAGGTATGTCTTGAACTCCTCGGTCCAGCACCCCTCCTGAGGCTCGAGCGTGAGGAGCAGGTGGGCTCCCGAGGTCGGCCCGCAAGCTGGGGCGCCTGGGGAAGCTCCTCCTGAAGCGGTGCTGGTGCTGTAGCGGGTGGAGCCGCCGACTGCTTGAAAAGCAGCTCCTCGAAGACGCCGGGCTCCTGAGGTAGACGTTGGGACGCCCTCTTGGCGATGTCATCCGCCTCCTTGTTTGTGCCACCCGGTACGTGCTACAATTCCAAGCCCAAGAATCGTTTCTCAATTTTGCGTACCTCCTCGAGGTATGCCTCCATGTGCTCGTCCATTGGCTTGTACGCCTTGTTGGAGAAGTTGACGAGGAGCTGGGAGTCGCCCCTGATGGTGAGGCGCCTTATCCCTAGGGCCGCCGCAGCCTTGAGGCTGGTGATTAGGCCCTCGTATTCCGTGATGTTGTTGGAGACCTTCTCGTCATGCTGGAAGCAGAGCTACACGGCGTAGTAGAGCTTGTCTTGTGTGGGCAAGATGAGCATGGCTCCAGCCCCCGCGCCCTGGCGCGCGAACGCTCCATCGAAGTACATGGCCCAACCATCCGGTGCTTCGCTTTCGGGTGCGAGAGAACGGTCCTCACCCACTTCCCGGCCAGTGGTGTCCATCCATTCTGCCACAAAGTCAGCGAGTGCTGCACCTTTGATGATCCTGGTGGTGCTGAACTATAACTGGAACGCCTGCAGTTCGATGTTCCATTCGGCGACCCTTCCCGTGGCGTTCAGGCTCCGGAGCACCCTCTCCAAGGGGTAAGCTGAGACAACCTTGATGGCGTGACCTTGGAAGTAGTGTCGCAGTTTTCGGGAGGCGACGAGGAGTGCGAGCAAAAGCTTCTGCGGCATGGGGTAATGTGCCTGAGCATCGCGCAGCACCGTGCTAACGAAGTATACTGGGTGCTCGACGAGGGCGGAGGCATTGGCGGGTTCTTGCACTTCCTGAGGCTGAGGGACCTCAGGAGCTTGGTCGTTGGTCGAAGTAGCCGTGGCCTCTGGAGCTCCATCCTCAGGGGCTCGACTGACCGGTGGGGTGGCCGAGGCCTCAGGAGCGCCATCCTAAGGCCGCGGTGCGTCGGCTGGTCATGAGGTGCTGCTACGCGAGCCCTTGGTGGGGCGCTCCTCCCGGACCACCACCAGCGCTGCGCTAGCAGAGTGAGGGGTGGCAGCCAGGTAGAGCACCAAGGGTTCAAGGGGACGCGGCGCCACCATCACCGGTGGGCTGGTGAGGTACCTCTTGAGGTTTTGAAAGGCCGCATCAGCCTCCGGAGTCCACTCGAACGGGCCCTTCTTTTTCATCAGCTTGAAGAAGGGGAGGGCGCATTCTCCTAACTTGGAGATGAAGCACCCGGGCAAGGTCACGCAGCCTGCCAGCTTCTGCATCTCCTTGAGGGTTTGGGGCGGACTCATCCTCTCTATAGCCTTGACCTTCTCTGGGTTGGCCTCGATCCCTCGGTGCGACACCAGGAAACCCAGCAGCTTGTCGGACGGGACGCCAAATACGCATTTTTCCGGGTTGAGCCGCAGGTTTACTTGGCGCAGGCTGGCGAACGTCTCTTCCAGATCTTCGATGAGGGTTCTCACCTCCCGAGATTTCACCACTATGTCGTCGACGTATGCCTCAGCGTTCCTCCCGAGCTGCTGCCCCAGGGCGATGTGCATCAACCGTTGGAAGGTTGCTCCTGCATTATGCAGCCCGAACGGCATGCAGGTGTAGCAGTACACCCCGCACGGGGTCAGAAAAGCCGTCTTCTCAACATCCTGCACCGCCATCTTGATTTGGTGATAGCCCGAGAAGGCGTTTAGGAAACACAGTAAATCACACTCGGCGGTGGAGTTGACAATCTGGTCGATGCGCGGGAGAGGGAAAGGGTCTTGAGGACAAGCCTTGTTGAGGTTGGTGAAATCGACCCACATGCGCTCCTTCCCACCCTTCTTGGGGATGATAACTGGGTTCGAGAGCCAATCTGGGTGCCACACTTCCCGAATGACGCCGGCTTCCTACAGCTTGTGGGTTTCCTGGACGATGAATGATTGCTTCTCCGGGGCTTGCCGTCGTGCCTTCTGCTTCACTGGGCATGCGTTGGGGCACACCCTCAGGTGGTGCTCGATTATCCCATGTGGAACCCCGACCAGGTCTGTAGCTTTCCACGCAAAAATGCCCTTGTTCGCGCGGAGGAAGCTGACCAGTGCCTCCTCCTGGTCCGGAGGGAGGTCGGCACCTATGGTGAAGGTGGGGTCAGCCCCTCCATCTTCATCGACCGGCACCTGCTTCGTTTTAGCCTTGTCTTGAGAGAACAATTGCTTCTTCTTTGTTGGCGCAGCCCCCGGGCCATCCGGGGCCTTATCCTTCACCGGCCGCACGGCCGCCGCGGCCTTGTAGGCGAGCTTGAGGGCCGAGAGCGCGTCCTTGGTGTCTCCCGCCACTGTGAGGACGCCGCTGCTTCCCGGCATCTTCATGATGTAGTAGCCAGGATGGGTTGCCGCCATGAACCTAGTCAAGGCCGGGTACCCGAGAATGGCGTTGTACGGGAGGCCGATGTGGGTGATGTCGAAGTTGATGAGCTTGGTGTGGTAGTTGTCGCGTGTGCCGAAGGTGATGGGGAGGCGGATCTGCCCTAGGGGGCAGGTGGAGCCATCGTCAACCCCAGAGAAAGGCTAGGTGGGGAGGAGTCGGCCGTGGGGCATGTGAAGCAGGCCAAACGCCTCCACGGACAGGACGTTGAGACCGGCGCCACCGTCGATGAGGGTCCTGGTGACTGCTACGTTGCAGATGGTGGGGGTGCAGAGCATAGGGAGCATGCCGGCGCCGACCGTGGTCTTGCGGTGGTCCCCTGAGTCGAAGGTGTGGTCGGCCTTAGGCGCCGCCCAGCCCAGAGGAGCTCCCCGCTGCGCGCGAGCGGCACCAACTTGGCGAAAGAACTGCTTGACATGGCAATCCGAAGCTGGCGCCTGCGACCCGCCGAGGATGGCCGCGACGGCGTGAGGCGCCGGCACCGCGGGGCGCGCGATGGAGAGGTCGTCGGCGCTCGCCGGTGCCATCTGCACGACGTTGGCGGCGAGAGCGGCCCGGTGCTCAGCACGAACTCGAGGAGCGTCGGCCATGGGAACGGTGGAATGGCGGCGAATCAGCTGGCGGAAGAGTGGCTCCGACGCACCCCTACCTGGCGCGCCAAATGTCGGATTCAGGGCTCCGCACACCCAAGAAAGGTTTGAACTCTGGGGTGCGTGCGAAGAACTCAATCTCCCCAGCCTGCCGACTCGTCGATCTCACCGCCTAGCTAGATGAACAGGAAAGGAAAGGGACTCAGCAGTTTACCCAGGTTCGGGCCACCTTGCGGTGTAAAACCCTACACCTGCTTTGTGGTGGATTGGCCTCGAGGTGGGCTGAGGATGAACTTGTACAGAGGGAGAACAACCTCAGGAGGAGTGTTCTTGTGCTAGTGTGAGCTGGTGAGGATCCTCTCGTTCCCCCTTCTATGGTGGTGGCCTAGCTATATTTATAGTGGCCTCGGTCCTCTTCCCCCAAAACGAAGGCGGGAAGGGATCCCACAACGGCCAAGTTTGAAGGGAGACAAGTAGTACATCTTATCCTGACGAAAGGTGGTCTTCGCCTGCAAAGCTTCTGGTCGTGACGTCGTGGTGGGCTCGGCGATGACCTCCGTCCTGCCGTCTTGGTCTTGTAGCACGGGAATGGAAACCTTTGATTGATTCCTTCGGACTCTGCATCTGCGCTTGCTTCCTTGGCACCGAAGAGGAAACCTGTTGTACCGCACCTGCTGGCGCCCGCCTGGCCTTGGTTGTCATGGCTTGCATCATCTGAACCTCACCAGGTGGGGCTTGCATGGAAATGTCCGCTCCTCAGGAGCCGGCCTGGGGGAGCCGCTCCCTCTGGAGGTCTTGGCGTCGTCCGCCTCATGAGGCTTGGCCCCTCGCGAGGGTCTTGTGTTGTTGATGCTGGAGAAGGGCCGTACCAGGCTGCTAATGAAGCCACGTTGCAGGCCGCAGGCAGGCAAGTCTGGGTACCCCGGTTCCCAGAACACCGACAATCACCACCTCAGGATGGCGCTCCTGAGGCCTCAACCACTCCATCGGACTGCAAAGCTCTCGAGGCCCCCTCGTCCCAAGTGGAGCGGAACATCATCGACGCCTCTTCCCTCGTCGAGCACCCGGTGTACTTCGTCAGCACGGTGCTGCGTGATGCGCGCGCACACTACCCCATGTCGTAGAAGCTCCTGCTCGCGCTCCTCGTCATCTCTAGGAAACTGTGCCACTATTTCCAAGGCCACCCCATCAAGGTCGTCTCTACATACCCCATGGAGAAGGTGCTCCGTAGCCCCAATGCCGCGGGGAGGGTTGCCGAGTGGAACATCGAGCTGCAAGCGTTCCAGTTGGAGTTCAGCACCACCAGGGTCATCAAGGATGCGGCCCTCGCTCGTGGCGGAATGGACGGATGCCCCTGACCGGGGGATGGACGAAGATCGGTCCCTCGCGCCCGGAGACGAGGCGCCCGACGGTTGGGTCATGTACTTCGACAACGCATTTGCGCGGCAGGGTGCGGGGGCTGAGCCGTGCTCATCTTGCCAACTCAGGATAAGCTATACTACGATGTGCAGCTCTGCTTTCAGCATGGCGAGAAGGTCTCCAACAACATCACGGAGTACGAGGGCCAGATCGCTAGCCTCGGGGCCGCAGCGGCCCTGGGGGTCAAGGGTCTCGCTATCAAGGGCGACTCTCAGCTCCTCGTCAACTTCTCCAACAAGGAATACAAGCCTAAGGACGAGCACATGGAGGCATACTTAGAAGAGGTACGCAAAATTGAAAACGTTTCTTGGGCTTGGAATTGCAGCACGTCCCGTGTGGCATGAACAAGGAGGTAGACGATATCGCCAAGAGGGCATCCCGACGCGAGCCCCAGAGGCCTGGCATCTTCGAGGAGAGGCTTTTCAAACAGTCGGCAGCCCCCCCCCCCCCCCCGCTGCAGGCGCGATGCTACTTCAGGAGGAGCCGCCCCAGGCCCCCTCCTCAGGAGCCCCAGCCTGCGGCCCTACCTCAAGAGTCCGCATGCACCTGGCGCTGGAACCTCAGGAGGGTTGCTGGACCGAAGAATTCAAGGCGTACCTGCTACGCGGCACCCTGCCGGAGAAGGAGGAAGATGCGGAACGCGTGGCCCATCAGGCCACCGCTTATTGCTTGTAGGACGGCGAGCTCTACCGAAGGCGCCCCAACGATGTCTCGCTGTGATGCATATCAAGGAGCAAGGGCGTGAATTGCTGGCTGACATCCACAGCAGGGATTGCGGGCACCATTCTTCATCACGCACCCTCGTGGGCAAGGTATTCCGCAGCGGGTTCTACGGGCCCACGACGCTCAATGATGCCACTGAGCTGGTGCGATCCTGTGAGGCCTGCCAATTCCACGCCAAATAGATCCATCAGCCCGCTCAGGGCCTCCAGACCATCCCGCTCTCGTGGCCATTCGCGGTTTGGGGGCTGGACATCCTGGGCCCGTTCCCCCGAGTGGCCGGGGGCTACCGCTACCTCTACGTCGCCATCGACAAATTCACCAAGTGGGCGGAGGTGGAGCCCGTGCACACCATTCCTGCTGGCTCAGCCGTCAAGTTCATCAAGGGCCTCATGAGCTGTTTTGGGGTCCCCAACCATATCATCACTGACAATGGCTCTCAGGTCACAAGCAATCTCTTCAGGACATATTGTGCTAACCTTGGAACGCAGATATGTTACACTTCAGTGGCACACCCACGGAGCAACGGCCAGGCCGAACGCGCCAACGTGGAGGTCCTGAGGGGCCTCAAGACAAGGAGCTTCAAGAAGAAGCTTGAGGCCTACGGCAGGGGTTGGCTCGGTGAGCTTCAGTCCGTGTTGTGGTCCATCCGCACCACCACGACTAAGCCCACCGGCGAGACCCTGTTCTTCCACGTCTACGGCGCTGAGGCGGTCCTCCCACACGAGGTCAAACATCGCTCCCCGTAGGTCTTAGCATTTGACGAGGCATGCCAGGACGCCTCGCGGGGGACAGATCTCGTGCCTGGAGAGGAGGGCCACCGCCAAGCCTCGCTTCATGCCGCGAGGTACCAGCAGGCGCTGCGATGGTATCACTGCCGCAGCGTCCGCTCTAGGACCCTCGAGGTGGGTGACCTCGTCCTGAGGCGGGTGCTCTCTAGGGAGGGGCTTCACAAGCTCTCGCCTATGTGGGAGGGCCCGTTCAGGATTGCCCGTGTCTTTAGTCCTGGCACCGCGTGCCTGGAGACACAGGATGGGGTCCCCATCCAGAATGCCTGGAACATCCAGCACCTCCGGAAGTTCTACCCGTGACACTCACGTAATAATGAGTGGGGCTGTACATGCCCCGGAGTCTCCTGAGCGCCGGCCTGGGGCCTCACGGGGGTTCCCACCCACATCCAAGTGGAAGCCCCATGCTCCGCGCTGGCGGACGACACAGTCTTTCAACGACTATGCCCACTCCTAGTGGAAGCCCCATGCTCCGCGCTGGCGGGAAGACTAGAAGACTAGTGTAGGTGTCGGACGCGGCTGTTCTTTTGCTTGCTTTTGTAGCTGATTTGCGACTTCTTGGAATGAAATTCGAAATTCTCGCGTCTTTATTTGAAAGGGATGGGAATTTTTTTCTCCTTGCGGCGTTTGCTCTTTCGAGCCTTGCTTTAGGGAGAGTGGCAGTTTCTCGTCGCTCTTCCCTACACGTCTCGCGAGCGGGGGCTGGGCACGGTGTGTACGCCTGGGTCCGCCCACGAGCACACCTCTCCAAAGCCTTGATGTCCTAATCTTTGGCGTCTTAATCCTCACGCGACGCTCTAAAATGAGCCAACGGGCATGTGTGTCCCCCCTGAATCTTCATCTCCTGGCCTCACCGGGCATCGCGACCCAATGTACCAGTGACAATCGGTACCTGCTCGGGGGCTCGCATGGGGCACGGCACCCTGTGAAACATCTCCGGAGGCCCCATGTCCTCATGGCCCACTAGAGACCTCGCGGCCGTTGGGCGCCTCCTGAGGCCTGAGAACCTTCGGACCCTCAAGAAGGAAACCCCCGGCAAGAGATCTCTTTGGAACAAGAGGCACACAGGAGGTCCAGGCTTCGGGGGAGCACACCCTCACGGTGCAGGAGTCTACCACAAGCACACCAAGCTAAGTTATCCTAATCGTGATCAACAAGAACCTGTTGGTTAGTAGCAACATGAATGCTAGGATATGATGTAAGAAAGTTAACATAACGGCACAAGTGCCATGGTCCATTACACGCCCCAGCAGGGCTTTCTACATTTCTTGATGCAGGAAAAAGAAAAAAAGCAAAAGTGGCCTCGCGACCACTGCGGCTCCTGAGGCCTGGCTTCAGCGATGCCCGCGCTCAGTTGAAGTCCTCCTCCTGCTTCACCAGAGTGCGATGGCGAGGCGGCTCATCGCCCTTCCCGGTCCGGGCTCAGCGACTCATCATAGTCGTCGTTGCTCGTGCTCTCCCCAGAGGAAGAGCCGCCGCCGCTGGGTGCGTCGCGGCCGTTGCCAAGGGCGAGCTCACCGCCGAGGATGCTACCGCCCCTCCGGCCGTCGTCGTCGAAGGGGTGGACATCATCGTCATCGTCGTCGCCCTCCGGGCAACACCCCAGATGCCTGCCGTCTTCCCCGAAGATCCTGATGTAGAGGGCCGCCGCTCCGTCGTGCCTGAAGTGGAGGGTACATCCCCCTGCAGGCCGCGTGCGTGGGCGAACGACTGCCACCCATGGTTCAGGAACACATTACCGGCAAGGGTGACCTCAACCTCCACCCACGACGTGCCTGCCTGCGGCCCATGGCGTGGTTCTCTTGACGGCCTGGTGCGGCCCATCTACAAGACCGCCAAGACAAGACCCTCGCGGGACCCCCTGGCCTCGCAGGTGGACAACTCCAAGACCTCTGGAGGGAGCGGCCTCCCCAGGCTGCCTCCTAAGGACCGGAGATTTCTATGTAGGTACCAGCCTCATAAGGTTGCGATGACGCAAGCCATGATGACCAAGGCCAGGCAGGCGCCAGTGGGCACAGAGGAGGCAGTTTCCTCTTTGGTGCTATGGAGGCAAGGGCAGGCGTGGGTTCCCGAGGAATCTACCAAAGGTTTCCATTCCAGTGCTATAAGACCAAGACCACCAGTACGGCAGGATGGATGTCATCGCCGAGCCCACCGATGCGTCACGACCAGAAGCTTTGTAGGCGAAGACCATGTTTCATCAGGATAAGATGTACTACTTGTCCCCTTTCAAATTGGCCACAGTGGGATCCCTTCCTGCCTACGTTTTGGGGGAAGAGGACCGAGGCCACTATAAAGATAAGTTAGCCACCACCATAGAAGAGGTCGACTCATTCTCACCCCGAGCCCTCGCGAGGTTGTTCATCCTCTGTACTTGTTCATCCTCAGCCCCTCGTGAGGCCAATCCACCACAAAGCAGGAGTAGGATTTTACACCGCAAGGTGGCCCAAACCTGGGTAAACTGCCGTGTTCATCTTCTTCCTTGTTCACGCGAGTCCGGCTAGGCTAGTCAGGGGGGCGACAAATTGGAAGGCTCGAGAGGTTGAGTTCTTCGCACACGCCCTAGAGTTCGAACCTTCTTGGGTCTGCGGAGCTCTAAATCCGACAAGCACCAATGCATGACAATAAATCAAGCCAGAGAAGTCGCTCTTCATGAGATCAAGGAGAGCATTAAGAAGAACAAGTCATCAGAAGGATATCACCTTGAGGAAGCCTCCCTTGCTAGGTAGGAGAGCCTGGCCAGGTCGAGGCCGCCCCAAGGACAAGTTCAGATTTGCCCCGGCAGGCTTGCCGGGCCCGCCAAGACCAAACCCCGCCAAGCTCTTCCAAGCAAAGAGCCTCCACCTAGGCGCCACCGCTCCACCTCACTGCACCCAAGTCACTAATCCGTGCGGTGTCAAGGTGTTAAGCAACCAGGTGGATCCTTTCAGGCACGTGGCAGCATCAAGGAGAAGAGATTAGCTTTATTGACACCCGTCCAGGAGGCGTGTCAAGCTAATAAGAAGAGGTAGATAAGCGGCATGACAGGCTTGCTGGGATTCGCCCTCGACACGACACCTAGCAGTGCATTTAATGCACTTTGTCCTAACTGCCAGAGTTAGGTATGATAGCATTGTTAGCTATCTAATCATACCCAAATGACTGTTTTGCCACTGTGGTTTCCCCTTAACCTATAAAAGGAGGCCCGAGGCAACCTAGCAAAGGGTTCGAACGCTTCGCCCCCTAACATTTGTAAGCTCATGTTGCTCTCCCCGAGGCATCCTTGTAGGGCCAGAGCGCGTCGAGCCTTCTTCCACCTCCAGATCAATCCACTAAAGCAGGAGTAGGGTTTTACGCTGCAAAGTGGCCCGAACCTGGGTAAAAGAGAGGGAGTCCATTGCCGTGTTGTCCCCCACTATTTCTACTCTTTGTGCAACGCGGCCGTCCCCATGTCGAACCACAAAGGGGCACCCCCGCCCCATAGGTGATCGTGCTTCCACGCCGATAGGATCCTGCCTATATATATAGTGGAGTGATTATCTTTTTCTCTCCACAACAAGCGTTTCAATTTGTGTATGTGGCATTAAAGAAAAGAAACTCTCTATTTAACATGACTAACTGCATGTCACACTTTGTACTGTACTGTACTACTTAGTATTGTTCACTCGTGCTCCCCGACCCTCCATTCATTGAGCAACCCCACGAGTGAATAAACATATAGTACTAGTACTATTTATATAGAATGAACAAGCTCGAACTATTTTGGCTTTGAGATATCATTGGTACAGTTTGACCACATTGCATCAATGGACTCAGTACTTTGAAGTAACCTATACATATAAACACATGCACGGTTTACATTTCGAATCGCTAGCTAGAGCTTGAACTGTAGTATTTGTTTACATGTACCACCTTTTCCTTTTGGTTTCTGCTCCATGGCGCAATTCATCGATACAAAATTATACTAAGAGTATTTAAAAGTTGAGGACGGGGCTTTTCCCGGGCAGTACGCGCGGTAGTTTTCGCGCAGCCAGTTTGACAGAGAGGCGAGGAGGGTGAGGGAGTAGCGGATTCAACTTACTGCTGGAAAGGCAGGGCCGTGTGATTTGACGGCTCGTTACTACTGGAAAGATGGGGTCTTGTGATATGACTGCTTATTATAGTCATTATTATTGTGGCGCTGCGACCAGGGTGATGCCCCCCTTTCGTTCCCCACTCTAATCTTGTGCATGACATGCTGACCTGGGTGTTGGCCCTCCCACATGTCGGCGACATAAGAAGGAGCAAAGAATCATGCGGTATATATAGTACTATGTAGTACTAGTATATACTACTTCCTCCGTCCGGAAATAATTGTCGGAGAAATAGATAAAAATGGATGTATCTAGAACTAAAATACGTCTAGATACATCCATTCGCCTGACAAGTATTTCTGGACGGAGGGAGTACTACTCACGTCAGAGGAGTGTGAAACACGGCAGCCCAGTGAACCAGCAGGCGATAGGCCATAGAAAACAATGTGGTGATATGGCCATAAAAAACAATGTACTACAGTCCAGTCTCTAGCATGTACAATACTCCTCCTCTTCCTCCTCCTCTCGGTTCGTCGCCATCATACTTTCCCCATTCTTGTGTTTTCATTATCCTGCAAATCAAAGAGGCCCTTAGACTGGTTTAAGTTCGGTCTTTTTTTTCAATGTGTTACGTCTAAAATTTAATGAACGTGCTCTGGTTTCTATTCAAATAATCCGGTTTGCATGTAGTAATTCATTCATTTATTTATTCTTCTGCGGGGGGTTTCCATGTAATTTGTTAGGTCTGAAATGTAAAGTATGATGGCATGCTTGCATATGCTGCGAGTCGTGCATGCACTATGACCCAGATGCTCTATGTCCCACATGTCGGCAAAAGGAAGCACGTAGAAATAGCCTAGGAGTACATATAGGAGGATAAATGCGTGAAAAATTATGTACTATGAAGCGTAGCTGCGGTTCGAATAGGAGACCTAAAGTGATGATAGGTATAGGTCACACGCACCCAACTAGTGGTACTAGACGTACGAGTACTCAGTACTCCTATTCTATCAACATGAGTCCCATCTGACAACAGCGTCCGTGCTACAGCTAGCTCTTCTCCCTCGTTTCTCTCTTCTAATTCTAACTCAGCCGACGCGTGGTAGGCGGGGTGGGGATTTGCCGATAGTAAGTTTGCTCAACTGCGGCCCCACCTGATAGTGAAAATGCTAAGACAACAAGCGTTCCCTAGCATGAGCGGCGTGCCCGACGGACCGTGTGGGGGTACGACGCGAATGCGGCAGTCTTTACCTTTTTAACTTGTAGATAGAAAATGCCAAGCTAATGCGCGCTGAGCGGCGGGCCGAAACGACAGTGTGGGGTGCGACGCGAATGGCACAGACGTGCTGTACTTGTTCCACTTTCTCATTTTTAACTCGTGACATGTAGTAACGCTCAGTTTTGAATACTCCGTATATAAGTTTGGTTGTCGCGCCAATATATATACTCCCTCCATGTAGGTTGGGTCTCGTACTTAAACAGTCAAAATTTGGCACAACAAGCGATGGTAACCAGTCTACCTCCGTCCTGGTTTAATGGTCCCCATCGTAATCTGTGCCAAATTTTGACCATAAATTTGACTAACAAAATGTTCACGCATGTCACCAAAATTATATCATTGAAAACTATGTTCAAATACGAATCCAAGGATATAATTTTTTTTGACATGCAATAACATTTTTTCAGTTAAATCTTTGCTCAAAATTTAGCACAAATTACAAAAGGGACTAATAAACCAGGATCTACGTAGTAAACCAGGACGAAGACAGTGATACTGCATATAATTAACGTCAAATAAAAGCAAGGGATCACACATGTCATTTACGACTGGAATAAAAATGCCATACACTAACACATTAAGGCCACGAGGCGATGCAGTGCTGGTTACAGGAGGCAAGAAGAAAGATGCATCCATCGACGACCTCCTCCTCCTCGATTCAGGGCGGCGGCCCACCAAACGGCGGCTAAGTAGCAGTGGCGTTCATGGCTAGGTCAACGTGCTTCCGAACAATGGCGTCCAAAGATTCCAGCCGGTGGAAGAAGGCCAACGTCTTTCTGTCCTCCCTGGCCTTGTAGTGGCCTATGTAGACGATGTCCTCATAGACGTGGATGTGCAAGTCGACGGTTTCTTGCATGGCGAGGCGCTGCGCGGCGAGCGCGGCCTCGAGGTGCACATTCTTCGTCACGACCTCCGGCAGCTGCAGGGCCACCAGTGCTTCAAAGAGTTTGTCACCTTGGAGGCCGATGAGGGTGGCAGGCAACAAGGAGCCTGGGCGCGCGGGCTGGAGGAGTATGGCAAGGTCGTCCGCGCGCTTCTTGACGGTGATGAACTTGCGGATGGAGCGGACTATCATCTTGCCCATGCGAGAGGCGAAGCCAGCGTCGACGAGGGCTATGACGCTGGCGGTCGCCAGCACCGTCTGGAAGTGTTGCGCGGTGCGGGGCCGCAGGCCGGCGTCTTGGATGATCTGGCACAGCCGACTGCCGCTCGCGTCCATCGACGCCATGGGTGCTTGTGGCTTCTGGTCACTTGGTCTTGGTCTTGGATTGGAGTGAGCACTGTTGTGCAGAGACTAGGAGTAGATGGATTGGAGTGGTGGGGCGCCTTTATATGAGAGTCCAAACTGCATTGCATTCACATCATGCTTGCTCCATTCAGCTTCTCCAATTACTTCCCTCTGCATGCTAATTGAATGAGGAGGCATCATTGACAGTTCAACGTTTCGGGAACCGCTACCCTCTCCCTCGTTGGCATTCAAGTTGTATCAATGTAAATGCGTGTCAAAAAGAGACTAGTCAGTAGTAGTACTCAATATTGTGTACCGCGACCAAGGCGGAGAGGAAAACGAGAGAACTTAATATTTACTCCTCCGTTCCTAATATTTACGGTGTAGATTCACTCATTTTGCTCCATATGTACTCATTTACGATGTAGTCACTTGTTGAAATCTCTAGAAAGACAAATATTTAGGAACGGAGGGAGTATTTGCTAATTAGTACCATTGCATGCAATGAACTCACCGCTGCATGCCATGCTAGGTACGTCTCAAGGCATTAAAAACATACACGGCCCACATCTCTTATTGGTTGATTCATATTCATGTTTAGAAACAAGAAACATGGTTGGGTTTGTTTTGGGATTATTTGATTTTCGTAAGATGACTATAACTAGCAATCGCCACAATAACCATAAGATCTGCATCCGATGGTGGCACCTATTGGTCGCAGACAACAATAGAAAAGAATTGCCACAAAACTGGCACACCACGCCCCACCCCTACACATAAGACTGCCATGCGAGCGTTCTCAACTGCCACGTTCGGGTTGCGCTTGGCTCTTCGCCTCTTCGAGAAGTCAAACAATGATGTTACTACTTCTACAATATCGAATCAACTGTTGCATGTCCGTCCACCGCTTGGGGGAGGGAGAGCTTGTTGTAGTAAGCAAAAGCTTCTCCTTGTTGTACGAGTTGACACGACACATCATAGCATGGGCCCCACATGCTTGCCTCTAAACTTGGCTAAAAGACCCGCAGTGTACAATATTTGCTGCAACCTCTAACATTTACCCCACCACAAATTAAAATATATATTCTCTCTTGACGAGATTAGCGTGCAAACTACAATCACCAGGATGACAGGTAGGGCCAGAAGATTATTTTAATCAAAAAAATGCTTCGAGACGGCCTCATAGCATGGAGCCGACTCCAACGATTTTAAGCTTAGAGGCATGGTACACGCTATCCTAGACTATGTTACTACTACCTACCCTACACATGAAACTGCCACACGAGCGTTCGGGTTGCGCTTGGCTCTTCGCCTCTTCGGGAAGTCTAACAATGATGGTACTACTATAGTGGAGTACTACTAGTATGCCTCTGGCCATCTGACACCGAATGAACTGCTGCATGTCCACCGCGTGGGGGAGGGAGAGCGTGTAGCGAAAGCTTCTCCCATTCCTGCGAGCCACCATGCTCATGGGTGAGGGAGAGGGCGTTGTAATCAAGCTTCTCCTTGTTGTACGATTTGACGCGACACATCAAAGCAGTGCACTCGATATATTTTAATAATTTGTGTTTATCGATGCATTAATTACGACGCATGCATGCATGCCGTGACTTTCCTTTTGATACTTGCATGTGTTGATTTAATGCACCTTCAAGTAGTATGAATATGTGATGGTAAAACTTTCTAATGCCCCGGCCCTAAAGCGAGAGATGGTGGTGCACGAGGAGGGCGAGATCATGCCGACGGAATAGGACCCGACGATGGAGGTCTCTATGGACCTCACCTTGCTCCACTGCCCCTTGTGCCTCCGCCCCTTGAAGCCTCCAGTGTACGAGGTTCGAATACACCTCGTCCGTTTGGCTGATCGAGCAAAGGTGCAGGTTTCGTGATTGATGTGATGTTCGATTGATTTGTGCAGTGCAAGGGAGGGCATCTGGCCTGCGTGGACTGCCGCGGCGAGCGACCCGGGAACCAGCGGCAGTGCCAGAAATGCGAGCGCGGTGGTGGCTTCGACGTGCGCAACATGGCGATGGACGTCGTCCTCTCCTCGGTGAGGGTGGAGTGCCCGCATGAAGGCAGTGGGCTCTACGTCACTTACCACAGGCTCGCCGATCACCAGAGCGTGTGTCCGCTCGCGCCCTGCAAATGCCCCATGCCCGTCTGCGGCTACGAAGGCCTGCCACCGGTGCTCCCCCACCACATCAGCACCATGCATCCCATGCCCATGCATAGGATCTAGTACGGCAAGGTGCTCCAGCTGCAAGTGTCGGTGTCGGAGCCGCTGCGCTTGCTGCTCGCGGAGGAGGAAGGCCGCGCATTTTTTGTGGTCGGCGGCGTGCTCGACATCGGCGCGCCTATCACCATGTCGGTCGTCTGCATTAGAGCGGGGGCATCCCCACCGCCACACTACGTGGCCAAGGTGTGGGCGAACGGCCCGCCGGGGAAGCCCAAAGGCAGGACCGACGCCGTCAAGGTGGAAATCGAGGTGACAAGCAGCAAGGAGCCCGGCACCGTCGCCATGCAGGAGCTGACCTTCTTCACAGTGCCGCCCAAGCTGCTGGCCGGGGCTGGCTTGTCGAGGACGGTGTCCCTCCATATTCAGATTGACAAGCTCACCTAAATGATTCTATAGTGCCTTCTATTTATCTTAGTAATATGCTAATATAGGGTTTAGCTCGGTCTACTTTAGCTTAAGAGATGGTGGATTTTGGTGGCGATGCAGCAATTACTTCGACATCAGATCAGCTGTGAAAGTAATTTCCAACAGTCGAAGGGATATTTGTGTCTGTTGGACATAAAGATCCTTTGGGTAAGGAGTATAAGCTGCTTATATGCTTGTTTGTTGAGGAAGTGTTGCATACTTCTGCGAGTTGATGCGACACATCAAAGTAGTACTACTACTAGTAGTACTCACCCGACTGTGCACCAGGCAGACTAAGCTCGTGTCATGTTGGTGCCGTGTGCGGCCCGCACATTAACCAAAACCCAGTGCCTCCAGCTTAGCCTCCGCATTTTAAACTTCTCCATCTCAAGGCCAAGGAGCAACGTGAACCTATGATAGAGCCAATCGGATGGTTGAGAACACTACAATTCGTAGCTACAGATGCGTGTGTGAGAGAGGATGAGTGCGTGCGTGCACCTCTTCTCTTCGTGTAAAACATACTAAATGCAGAGTACAAGTGTATGTGGGTGGCATCGACCTAGAGAGCTAGAGATGGTGCGTGCGAGAAGTCCCGAGAGACTAGGTGTGTGTGTGGGGAAGAGGGAGAGAGATGATATGTGTCGATGTAATGCGTGTGAAAAAAAGACTAGTCAATAGCTCACCACGAGGCTATTCCTGGAGAACGCCCCAATAACCGTAAGATATGTATCCAATGGTGCCAGTTATTGCATGTACACAGCAGTAGAAAAAGAAGTGATGTGGCATATTACAAAACTGCCACACCACGCCCCTCCCCTACCCATGAAACTGCCACTCGAGCGTTCGCAACTGCCATGGTCTGCTCCTATGCGCGATCTTCATTTTTTAAAGGGATATACAATAAAAGGCTGAGCTTTTAGCGCGCGGTAGGCGGGGAGCTTGGCCTGTCGATTTGTACTGCTCACATGCGGTCGAACATAAGTGATGTACCAAGTGATGCGCGTCGCTTCCGTGAGCGGCGGGCCGGACATATCGTCTGTTCATGCTAAGCGGTGGGCCGGACCGACCGTGTGTTGGTGCTACTGCTTACATGCGGTCGCACGTGTCAGTGACGCACCAAGCCGATGCGCATCCCCTCGGTGAGCGGCGGGCCGGATCGACCGTGTGTTGGGGTGACACCAGCGCGACGGGCTATAAGTTTACCGCCTAAGTTAATTTGTAAAGGGTAACACTTGCTTTGCCTCCTTAACGGGATCGGTCGCTAGCAATCCTCATAACATACGTTTCTCGGACGCGTACGTGGGCCAGCGTTCTCAGAGGCCATCGTGGCGGAGCCAGACGCCCGCAACCTCTCGGAGCAAAAAGTGAGTAGCCCACTGCTGGTTATTTCTATAATCAGTTTAGAAATTCTCAATTTCACGTGTGACGCGATATTAGCCATTCATTGATGTTAATCCAACGGTCTAAGTGCCTCGGAATGGCTGGGATTCGCGTCTACAGTAACCTCATTGTACCCAGCAGTGTCTACGTTCTTCTGGAAGCATCAGCACGTCAGTGTGATCAATCCACGCAAGAAGCTGGCAAACAACCCCTCCACATGTGCCACGCGGCTTCATTGAGCTCCCCCATCATTTTATTCAAAAATACATTGACTGAAAAAGAGAGACATCTCCCGAAACAAAAACTTGCTCGTATTTTGTTTCCTACTTGCTTTGCACGTACCGGAAGAGCAAGTATAATAAGTTACAGTCAGTAGGCCATAATGATTAAACAATTATATTTGTGTTGAGTTGGATGAGAGAGAAGAGGAGAGAGAATGGAAGCGGGCTGTAGATTAACAGCCGGCTACAGCACGGACTCTAAGAAACATTGTGAGAGTGTACAGTGGGCCATGCATTAATAAAGTAGTACTCTTAGCAACTAGCTATACTATACACATTGGCTATTAGGTTGACTATATATGACATGGCAACTCCATTTAGCCGGCTATTGGCTATACTATTAACCATGCTCAAAGTACCAGTGCCACGTCATCTAACAAGTCTTTCAACATGCGTTAAATTATCATGAGGGCTAACTCTCCTTAGAGAAATGTGCTCCACCGTGTACCCGCATGTGTGTGTGAGGGAGGCAGTGTGTGCGCGCGTGCACCTCTTCTCTTCATACATGTCCTCCACGGCTCCACCTAGTGGGTGTGTTAGAGAGAGAGAGAGTGAGATGGTGTGTCCGACATACCTCTATACATATGTTTCTGTCAAAGAGAGGCTTGAATACATAGTATATCTATGTGGAGGGGCGATATACGAGAAGAGAGGGGGAGGGATTGTTTACGCAACATATCGATAGACACGGATAGAGGGAAGAACTTTACAAGCGTACAAGCGCTAGGAAAAAGGGGGTGCATGTTAGAAGATGATGCGAGAGGCCAGCTAGGCGAAGACAAGGAAGGAGTACAAGTGCGAGATCGATAATTAAAGAGAGGGGACGATAACGTGCGTGGGCGCGCTTGTCTGGTCGATAGACAAAGCGGAAGGCATGGATGATGAGACGGGGAGGGGCAATTAATGTGTGTGTGGTAGGCGGTCCTATGTAGAGAGGTCGTGGTTTGGTATATGTGTACGTGGGTAAAGAGGGGGAGACTTAACTAGAGATATAGATCGGACATTTTGAGTGTGGAAATAGCGAGAGACCAGGCTACACATAGAGGGAAATCGATTGGTGCACGTGCATGCATGTGTCAAAGATAAATAACACCCAGAGTGACGAAGAGAGGGAGAGGTGTGTGTGTGGTGGGGGGTGGAGGGGGTGCAGCTAGCTTGTGACACTATACGAGTGCAAGATGGATAACAACAAAGGGTGCGACAGTGCACGTGTGCCTCAGAGTTAGGGCGGGAGGCATGGATGGTGAGAGGAGGGGAGGGACTATGTGTGTACATGTTTGTGTGTCGTAGGCAGGTCTGGCTAGCCAGAGGGGTATATCGATCGGTGTGTGTTGGAAAGATGGAGACATAGGGAGATCGTGGGAGACCGACCTAAAGAATAAGAACGTGTGTGCACGATGTAGAGGATGCAAAGTGGTGGGGAGTGTGTGTGCATATATGCATGCACAATAGGAAAGTTATTGGTATCCACGAAGGGAGGAGGAGTGTGTGTGTGCATGTAAAAGACTTATAGAGATGATAATTAGTATAAAAGTGGATTCAAATATTTGAATAAGAGCCCATGATGGTTGTAACTCATGCATGCATGAATATAATGCAGATATGTCTGGTGTTGTTTTGAATCAAACGTGCTATATACTATATTCACATCGAACAAGGCCAAATCGATTTGAACTTGCGATACCGATGGCAGGCATCGTCTGACCACATTGCATCCGTGCATGGACATAACTATTCAAATTTGAGATAATGTGTGGATTTCAAAGCTAACATCTAAATGTTGTGTGTGTGGGCAGGGGGATGCATTGTTGCGTGTGTTAAATACATTATACATATGAAAACTGGGTTTAGATTATTCCGAACATCTCGCTACCAAGACCAATGTACTATGATTTGAATTCATCATAAAATGGATACAAATATTTGAATTGGAGATCGTATGGTACATGTAGTTCATATTTAAATATGATTAATACTATAAGCATGTTTTCTGTTATCAAGATAATATTTAAATGATGGTATAACTTGACAACAATCATATTCAATTAGGGAAAATTGATTCGAATTTAGTCCATATGTTAGACGACAATATATATTCATAGGGTGGAGCAAAATGTTCATCTAAGATGGAAGATCAAAATGAAGGACTACATCCACTATAAACCGCGAGATCACCTAACGATATATCCGAATTAAACATAACGTGGATTCAAAATTTGAAATTCGAGATCCTGGCATTTGTAATCATATAAAACCGGACATTACTCTTTCTTGTGGTGGGAATTGATTTGTTTTTTGTTGTTGTTGAGGGAAGTGCGAATTGATTCGGTACTGTACATGCTAATCTTGTTCTCCCGATTTTTTTTAGATTTTTCTTGTAGTTTTTCAATGGCATTTGTAGCAATATAGTAAAAGGGGACGTCCTTGCAAAAAAAAGAAGTAAAAGGGGACATAACTCTTTGTGTCTTGTATGAATTGTCTTCTTTTTTGTACACGTTAAGTTTGTTCTATCGAACGTGGAATCCGTGCCTTGTTATCCCGAAATTTTCAAGCTAGAGTATCTCTTTTCTCTTCTGCTGTGAAACTCCCGCCTCTTCAACCCGCGCCGCGCCTTGTTATCTGGAAATTTCGACGCGCGCGAAAACTCCCTCCTCATCCGAAATCGGTCGCGCAGCCCAGACACGCGAAATCCCCCTTCTACCCCTCAGCCGGAAATGCCGCCTCGATGTCGCGTGGTCAAAACCGGTAGGGGTACATTCGTAACTTACCCCACATTTCGGACAAGCGCGTCCCTAAGCCATGGGTCCCCCTAACTCCCTCTTCGTCCCCCCCCCCATTCGTACACCGAGGCCGCCAAAACCCACGAAACCCCACGCTCCTTCGTCGGCCTCCTGACCACCGCCCAGCTGGAGCCTCATCCCCGATGACGTTGTCCACAGCAACAGCTCGACGTCCCTGATCCACCGAACCGGATGAGGATTCATCGTCGATCTTGTCATCCCTCCTGTTCAGTCACCCCGTCCTCCACCTCCAAGGAGCTGCCCCAATGTTTGCCTCGTCTATCGCGCCACCTCCACCCCCACAGCGCCGTCTTCACCTACCCGACCGGAACCGGAACACCCTCAGCAATTCCTCCAAGGAAGCCGAGGCCTACTCGGCGCCACCAAGGAGGTTCTGCACTCACTGCTGCATTTTATTTTTTATTCGATCTCACGGGGCTGCCGATGCTCGATACCGAGCAGCCATGGCGTGTCTCCATCGACGGCGCCGTCGCCGGCCACTTCCTCCATGGCGTCTCTCCCCCATGTCATTGCTTCCTCGGTGGTGACTTCCACACCAGCACTAGCTGCTGCTGCTCCGGCTCTCGCTCGTGCTGCGGCTCTGCTCTTGTTGTCGATCGCGCTGTTGCTCTCTCTTGCTTTCGTTCGTGGTGCTGCTCTGCTCTGCTCTTGTTGTCGGTCGCGCTACTGCTCCACTCTTGCTCTTGTTCGTGTTGCTGCTCTGCTCTGCTCTCGCTCTCGCTCGCGGCGCTGCTGCTACATGACCTGCGGCAGCTACAGGAGTTGTTGCTTTAGCACTCGCTCGCGGTGTTGCTGCATGAGCTGCTCTCTGCTAGTGCATTCCTTGCTCAAGTGGATGCTGATTTAGATCACTGCTTCTTTGCTACCAGTGCTCGAACGGCATAAACTTCTATTGCAGTGCTCTACTACTAGTTCAATCGGGTTCGTCAGTAAATTCAGTTTCGACAGTAAAATTCAGTTTCGACTGTAAAGTTCAGTTTCTTCAGTTAAGTTCAGAGTCAACAGTATTTACAACATCTGTTGGAGCGGCCGTGGCTGATGCATTTTACATCTAGCACTTGTTGGTGATGTATTTTACATCATCTATTGCAGATGCTATTAGAATCCCACTTCAGATTAACGTTGTCTGTCTTGTCCTGCTTCAGCCTCGCCGTCGTACACCTCACCGGAGCTGCTCCAACGATGGAACCGACCATCACAGTGGAGCAGTACCCTCGGCGCCGTCTCCAGAGGCCTTAGATCTTCTTCCTCGCCTCCGACAGTCACACCAGCATCACCATCCTCCACGTCCAACCTAATGGTGTTGAGGTCGACAAGGCTACGCCAAAGAGGTTGTACACTCGTCGCATCACTTTTTTACTCTACATTCATGTCGATCCCTCAGGGATCCTTTGGTTCAAAGAAGTTGCAAATCTAGAAAGAAATGAACCGTGGTCACAAAGTTAACAGGGAGAAAACTAAATGCTCTTTTGAACCAAAATTTGAACCGGTTTAGCAAGATAGCCATTATATGATATTCATGTGGACCAAATTAGCTCACAAAAATTTTCAAGGGCAGGCTTCAGCCTATTGAAGACTGCCTACTTGAATCGCCACTAGTTCAAAGAAAAAGTGAAGGAAAACATACGAATTGGAAACTTTCCTATGGTACTACTATTCATGCATTTGGTTAGAAGGAATGGAGCAAAGAAAAACTGGAGTTTTTTTCCTTTGGTGTCTCTTTCGAAGAAAAAGCGTAGGAATTTTAATATCCACTTGGACGTCCTTTTCAAATTAATATGCATGAAGAACAGGACTAAGTGCATTACTGGCATAATAAGATTCTTATTTTACATTTTCATGTCGTTTGACTTTAATTTGACCATGTTTCTCCATTCCCGTGTTCTTCCAATTCATGTGAACCAAACACCCAGGTTGACAGAAATCCTGTGTTTGCAAATGCTCTCTTTTGCATGTGCATTCCTATCCTATTTCTGTGTTTTTCCTGTCCTTGCGTTTTTAGAATCCTCCAATTCTAAGGAGCCCTTACAGATTTACTTCATTTTCAGACAGGTGTCAAAGATAACTCTATGTGTTTTGTCCCGCTCCTGCCGTGCCGTCATCCACCCCACCTGAGGTGCACCATCGACGGAAGTGTCAACTGCAGCAGAGATCCCTCCTGCAGACCTTCCTTCGCCGCCTCAGATCATCTTCCCCGTTGCCGGCAGGCACGCCAACTGCATTACCATCATTGACGGAGCAGATGAACCTGAGGACTACACAGTTCCGGAAGAGCGGTCGCACTCTTTTGTGTCTGCTTACGTTACACATCGATTATTATTACCTGCTACTTTATCGTCCTATTCACCTCTTAGACTTCGAGTCAGTTCCAAAACTAATGTTCAAACTTGAGTTTTAAAATGCCTGCGGGGCACATATCGAGGCAACAATGAATAGTATCTCTGTGTACTATCTGGTTCATCTCGAGTCTTCTATGTGGTTCATGTTGGGTGGGCAATAAACAGTAGACGAGCCATCAACTATCTTTTTAAGCTGAAGCTATCATCTGCCTGCTATCATTAGTTTTGGATCTATCCACTCGCTAGCTACCATCAGTCTTGATTTCTGCATGCATCCCTTAGGCCTTACATAATCTAACTATGTTTTTTTATTATGTATATCAGTTATTGTACACAATCGTACTGAACATGTAGAGAAAAAGAGAAGACCGTTGGGTGGGAATATAATGTCATGCAGACGCCACTCCATGGTGGGCACAGTGGGGGCCCCCCTCCCCCCATTCCAGATTGTATTCTAGAGGAAGATAACTGTTCAAAGGGTGATTCAGAGGGAGCCGACTACTCCTATTTACCCCCCTGCGGTGTTTGCTCTAACCTGGCATGCTGATATTGGTCATATCATGCATATGGTGTCTTGCATTGCTTACTTTATACATCTTATATGTCATCAGCTTAGTTTAGATTTGCTTTGTGTAAATGCCACCTGTTTGGTTTCTATATCATATATGTGAATTGTGCAATGCCATCTTGTTTAGCCAGGCATCATATACGTGAATCATGCAATGCCATCCTGTTTAGCCAGTCATCGTATATGTGAATTGTATCGTGCCATACTATTTTTTTCATCATGTATTCCATTTGTCGACAATATTTGTACATTCATCTACTCTTCCTGTGCATCAGCCATTTGAGTCGGTGATGGGAAAATCTGGAGTGAAAACAAGGTCTTCTAAGCAGTCAGTGCTACCTGTCGATGCAGATTTCTTGCAAGTTACAGATAGCTCCTCAGAGGAGGATTTAGAGACAGATGACCAGTCGTATTCCCCCCTGAGGTGTATTCTCTAACTTGGTAGGGTTATATTGCTCATATCATGCATATGGTGTCTTGCATTGCCATGCCATCTGCTTAGATTAGACATGCTTTGTGTGAATGCCTCATGTTTACTTTCTATATCAGATATGTGAATTATGCAATGCCATGTTTTTTAGCAAGTTATCATATATGTGAATTATGCACCGCTATCCTATGTAGCCAAGCATCATATATGTGAATTATCTCATGCCATCCTTTTTTTCATTACGTATTCCATTTGTCGACAATCTGTGTATATTGAACTACTCTTCATGTGCATCAGCCATTTGAGCCGGTTATGGAAAAATTCGGAGTGAAAACAAGGTCTTCAGAGCAGACAATGGTACATGTTGAAGCATATATCTCGATGGTTACAGGTAGCTCCTCAGAGGAGGATTCAGAGACAGATGACCAGTCCTATATCCCAGCTGAGGTGTATGCTCTAACTTGCAATGTTTATATTTCTCATATCATGCATATGGTGTCTTGCATTGCTTAGTTTAGACATCATATACACAATATTCAATGCCATCTGCTTAGTTTAGAGATCATACATGTGAGTGCCAGCTGCTTAGTATATGAATCAATTATGTGAATTATATCATGCCATCATGTATATTGAGACAACATGTATGTGAATGATTTCATCCCAACCTATTTTAGAAAGGCATCATATAGTTATGTCATGTCATCGTGTTTAGATACTCATCATATGTTGAATTATGCCATTATATCCTGTTAAGTTATCCATCATATATCTAAAACTGTGTCATGCTATCCTATTTAGTTAGCCATCATATATGTGAAATTCTGTCATGCTATCATGTTTGGTTAGACAACATATATGTGAATTACCACATCTGTCTATCATACAATGTATGTACATTTAATTTCTTTTCTTGTTTATCAGCCATTTGAATTGGAGGGGGTGATGGCCGTATCTAAGGGAGTAAAAACCTATTCTTCACAAAAGACAGTGGTACCCGTCGATGCAAATAGAACCATGGTTGTACTGGCCCATGAACTAGCCCCACCACACATAATCGAGACGCTTTCAGATTGTACACCTACACTGTTGGACAGAGAACCAGCTACACCCCATCTAACCCCAACCCCAGCAGATAATAACCCACTTCTAGTTGACACAGCACCATGTCCACCACAGAGTGCCCCCACACGAGCAGTTTGTAAGGCAACTGCAGTGCCCAAAGCATGAAGACCACCACAGTAAACCCAA
Organism: Thinopyrum elongatum; assembly: GCA_011799875.1. Taxonomy (NCBI): domain Eukaryota; kingdom Viridiplantae; phylum Streptophyta; class Magnoliopsida; order Poales; family Poaceae; genus Thinopyrum; species Thinopyrum elongatum. Next base: position 239,877,068 of record CM022303.1, read on the forward strand.
ACTCCACATTTAAAGCAGAAGAGCAACTGTTCTCGGGTCAGATTCCGTAGCTATGGTGCATACTCCTTTGCTCTTGCATCACTGTATTTACTCATACCAACTAATTTTGAATTTGAAGGATCCAATTGAAACTCTAATGGCGCAACAGGTATGTTTTACACCTATTTCTTTAACTACATTGTTGTTCTAACTTCTTGCTCTATGTTGATTTCAGTTTCAGTTGTATTAACAGTTATGTTCTCATGTCATGCACATTAAAAGTGTTGTTAGTGATGTGTAGTTTCCCACACTTATATTATGTCTGCTGTTGTGTCTTAAAAATATATGATTTGAACTGTGTCTCTATCTTGATTTGTGAACATAAACTAGAATGATATAGACAATACAGTGACCATAGTACATAGATATATGTTTGTTTCATGCTGTTATCCTGTCCACCTTACTACTGAACCGGTTTACCAAAATGAGTTTCATATACTACATGATAAACCGTTGATGTATCTGCTTGTTTCTCTTGTAGAATGCGAACAGAATATTGGAGAAGAGCACCCCATTATGCAATGGTAGAGAAAGTAATGTAGATAAGGTTCAAGATAGTGAGACAACCCTATTGGTCTCCAAGAAAGGTGATAAAAACTATCTTGTAGACAGTGAGACAACCCCAAAGTCCTGTGTTGATGTAGTGTTCGAGTTACTGGCCACTACCGCTGGCACAAGCTCTTCAAACTCGCTGCCTGAATCACTTCGGCTTCTTCAGTCTCAGCTACAAGCTGAAAGGCATCAGTCAGCTGTGATGCGGCGAGAAGCCAAAGGACTGAGGAAGTCCCTGCAGAATTCAGATGCATACTTTCTGGTGCAATAGCATGTGCTGCAGGATTTTAGCGCCAAACAAGAGAAAACTAATAAGCTTGCTAAGCTTCTCGCTAGCATGGTGGGCATCCAGGATATCGTTTCTTGAGCTCTTCTGAAGTGGTTTCAGTTCTGGACTTGTTTTGCTACCGCGTTTATTTGCACTGGTGGCCAACTTAGACCCAGTGTATGTAATATGCTACTTTGTTCCCTATATTTGCACTGGTGGCGAACTTTGATGCCCAATGGATGTAATATGTGTAATTGCCGTAATTGCCTAGCGTAATTTGCTTGCTTATTTATTTCCTTATTGGCTTGTTTATTTGTTTGGTTGTAGTCACTGCATTTTAGCGCCAAATATTTTCTAAAACTAGGCCACAATAACCATGGGCAACATACTGACCGTTGTAACCATGGTCCTGCTACCTGCCGTAGTGACCATGGGACTCCTACGGGCCATAGGATCCATGGTCCTTCTACGTGTCGTAGAATCATTGGGCCTTCTATGGGCCGTATGATCGATTGGCCAAACATGGGTCGTACTATTCATGGACCAATAACGGTCTGCAATATGGGCCGTAAACGGGCTAGAGTGGAATTCGTCTGTTTATCGCCAGACCATAACGGGCCGTTAATAGGCCGATATGTATAACGGGCTTAATTCGATTGACAGGCATAACGGTCATTAATGGGCCATATTTGATGACGCTTTGAAAACAGCCCAACGGGTTAACGGGCCACAAATGGGCCGACTGTAACAATGGGCTAAATTTGGCCCACAAACGGAACAGGCCAGTAAAGGACCGTAAGTAACTGAATGCTGGAAATGAGCCCAAGAATAAATAGGCCCTTAGAAGGCCGAAAGGTAACATGGGCTGGAAATGGCCCAATGGAATAATGGGCCGTTAATGGGCATAAAGCGATACACAGTTCATTAAGGGCCAGTTTCACCACGGGCCTTTAATGGGCCCAAAGTTACAAAGGGCATCATCTAGGCCGAAAGACGTCATGGGCCATACCTGGGCCAGAAGTTAAAATGGGCCGGAATCATATTGGACGGCCCAGATGACGTTACTGGGACTAATTCGGATAGGCCATAACAGGCCGTGAATTAGTGGGCTGTAAATGGGCTATATGTGAACATGCCGTTAACACGCTTTTCGTGGGCCGGCCCGCTTCCTTTTGACCAAGTCAAGCGGGCCGACCTTTTGACCTGAATGGGCCGCTGTTGGGCCTTCCCATGTGTCAATGTATCATAGGCGCCTCCTATCCATTGCGCGGTTGACATCTGTCTCAACACGGAGCTGACACGTGGTTGCTACGGCCAATGAGAATTTTACACGTGGAAAATCCCCATTGGTCCGGGCAGTTAACGGGTTATCGGATCCAAACCGGAACCGGATAGCTTAACGGCGACCCGTTATGGTGGATGCCACGTGTCGGTTACCCTTGACGAAAGCACTTCTATGACGCGCCATTTATCATCATGGAAGTGGACACTTCCGTGATGATAATTTTGGTATTGTCATGGAACACTTCTACGACAGCACAAGTATGACTATCTTGATTCTGTCATAAAATCATCATGGATGTACGTGCATGATAGAAAACGTGACCTACTGCGACAAACACGTATCATCATGAAAGGTTTTTTTTGTAGTGTAGGAGGTCACTCAGGGATTTTTGTCTAGACTGACATGTAGGTCCCACAAGTCATAACACCTAATTCGCCGGTCAAATAGACGGCGTTGACTTAAGGGGCGACATGGGTTGAAATGTGCCTATAACGGCACTTGGTAGTTTATTCCGATGGATTAAGAAAAAATTTGTATGTTTTTGCTAATTTTTGTAGAGTAGTGGTTTCTTGTTAGGGCTGGTTGGAAAGTGGTAGTTTCTTGGTACTAGTGGTTTCTTGTAAGGAACAATGTACTAGCGACAAAAGGCGATTCTAGGTTGCATTGTACTACTAGTGGTAGAGGGAGTGTATAGCTCATTTTGTGGGTTCGATCCCGGCCGAACGCAAGGCGGCCTTTTTTAAAAATATTAACCTCGCTGCGAGCCAATATTGTACACTGGTAGTTTAACTTTTGAAGTTGAACGGATGTGTCGCACCACACTCTGGGTGCACTGGATAGCCCAGCCACGTGAACGGGTTTTCCCTCCCATCATCTCGTGGCTCGCGTACTAGAGTAGTACTAGTACTACGTAAAGTAGTAGTACTCCTATATATCAATTCACACCGTGCAACATTTCTCGCCTGCGTGCTCGCCCTAACCGCACCTCGCTTGCTGCTTCCTCATTAGCTACCATCTTTAAACTAGCGCCTCCCAATTAAGCCCGAGGAGCCGGAAAAGCCTAGTGGAGCATTGGGAACTGTGCAATATGGCTCTGTACATAAAGTGCTACTACTCAGTAGCTTGTGGCGTTGCACGCATGGACTTCGCTCCATTATCGGCTCTAAACTCTAAAAAATTCCTCTTGATGTGATTTTTTTTGTTTTGAAACAGAGGAAAAAGCTTTGCCTCATCTCATTAATAAAGATGGAAGGACCAACAAACAAAGTTTGTCGAGATCCATTACACCTCCACAAATGGAAGCAAAAAAGCCTAGTCTCGCTGTACGTATCAAAGAACTCAAATGTTCTGCCCCCGCAGTGACCGCCGCTGATAAACAGGCTGCTAGTGTGTGCGTGAGAGGAGCGGCTGAGTAGGCCAACTACGCGCTTGAATAGAGCATAGAGAGTATGCAGGTGTACTTTCCCTGCATTGATAGTACAGCGATGGTTCTAGAGAACAGTAGTACCCTCCACTTGCAACTGTAGCTCCTTGGACTTGAGATTCAGGAGTTCAAAACTGATGACTATAGAAGTACAGTACATAGAGAAAGTACTACTACTACAGTACTACGTAGTAAATAATAACTGCATGATCGCACTACCACTATGTGTGCCCGCATAACTTTCTTAACGAAGGGACGAGGCCCTGCGGTTATGCTCTTATCTCCTCCTCGCCAGTTCCCCTCCCCCCAAAGAGACCAAGGCAGTTCGTCGCTGCTGCCATGGATTCGCCAGGCGGTTCTCCTCCTCGTCAGGGCTGGGAGACCTTGGACGACGATCCTCTGGGAGAAATCGCACGCTGCTCCGACGTCCTCATAGCCGCAAGACTCGGTGCTTCCTGCACCAACTTTTTTAAGACGGTGCATAAACAGGCTTGGGAAAAGGCCATGCTTGTTGGTCTTCCATGCGTTCTCGAGCGGAAGGTTATTCTATGGGACAACCATCGAACACTCCACTGCTACCTGGTTGTGGTTGCGCGTTGACTCCGCTAGAGTTGCCGATGTTGAGAGGTAGTCAGATTTTGTCCGATGAGCATGTTAGTCATGGAGTTTGATCATGTAGTGTATATTCTAAATATAGTACTTAGTTACTCCATCCTGTAATTTCTCCACTGCCCACCGTCTTATATATAGGTCTGGGTTGGTGCCAACGGAGATTGGCTTGCATACCTCCGGCCGGATACCACCATCATTTTGCACAACATCCACAGCAGTTCGGCCATTCCCGTAGACCCCTTCTCCACCATTGGGATCGGACTGGCTGGGCTTGAATACGTATGATTATGCCTACATGAAATTGAAGAAGATAGCAATTGCGGACCCGCTGACAAAGCGACGCAGCTACGACAATTACTATCTCATCGCAGTGTTCGACATAAGGATTGCCATCAATACAAAAGGCCGTAACGGCAGAGGCTGGCACATGTTGGCCGCGGCATATTTGTACCCCTACACGTTCGAAGATGCCGTGTGCCATCTAGGCCGCATCTTCGCGGTGACAAGCCAGGGGACTTGTTTCATCTGGTTGCCATCCTATGGTACGGGAGATTACAAATGGAATGCACAAACCATCATTTGCATCCCTAACGGTACTCCGTTATTTTGCAGGGACCAGTCATCCCCCGATCAAAATAAGATCGCCGATCCTGGATGTGCATTTGCATCCGCGATTCGGTCTAACCTGGAACCTTGTAGCTGACTTTGGCATATTGGGATCAACTATCTTAGCAGTCGTTACCCATGGTACCACTGATGTGCAACATGGTCACATGATCTACCACGATCGGACCGTCACCATCTACCCAGGTATTCCATTTTCTCATTGCTATGTGTTAGAGTAGTAGTACTTGTTAGTTCTTTTCTTTTCTTGACTAGGACATGTTTACTAGTACTAGTACTACAATTTAGTATTAGATTTTTTTAACCCTCTCACCTTCTCTTTCATTGTAGTAGTAAGGAGTACTTACTAGTAGTAGTACTTTTTACCTTGGAGGACGCGTATAGCTAGCTAGGCCCTTGAAGACTTGAACCCACTAGCTCCCACCATTTTTTTTCCATGTATGGCTATCTCATCCATGTAGCCAAGAGTGGCTATATATAATAAGCCGGTTATTTTACTTCCTCTATACTGGAGTAGTACTGCTTGCTGCACAATATTACTAACCGCCATATTTGAGCACAACATTATCATGCATGGACCTTGACCATGTATGTCACCATGTGTCCAGATCTGAGATGCCGCGTGTACCAGATGAACGACGCCGAGTTCGACACCCGTGATGCTATGTGGGTGCCGAGGAACACTCTTGGAGAGTACTCGCTTTTCATTGGGGACAGCTACCCCATTGTGAAGCAGATGCCACCTTCCGTGCACGACACCGAAGGCCTGCCATTCATGAAGCATGGTTGTGTCTTTAGTGCGCACGCTATCCCAGATTTATGCCACTTCAGCTTGGATGAGTCTCCATCATGTGGAACCGGACTAGAAAGCTGCGACAATGATTCCCGTTCCCCACCGCTATAGATCGTGCCATCTATGAAGAACACCTGGGACTTGAACCTGGAGGAGGACATGGAGCCCATCTATAACATGTAAGTGGAGTATGGTAAATTGTGAATGGTAGCGCTGTAAATATATGTCGAGTAGTCGTGCACAAATTTATCACATGAAGTGGAGATGAACTTGTGTGGCATGCTAGCATTTGTCCTTTAAAATTGATTACTAGTAAATGTGTTATGTGTACGTGCAACTTGTGTGGCTGTTGCATGGGCTCCGACACGCTCTGTGAGAAAAAGAGGTGGCACAACTTTGGCTATAGGTGATGTGGCAGCATCGTACAGTACGATCGTTCGCTATAGTTGTAGTACTAGGACGACAACTCCTATAAACATTGCGCTTGGCTCTTCGCCTCTTCGGGAGGTTCAATAGTTCGTACTCCTATGAACCTTGCACTTGGCTCTTCACCTCTTCGGAAGGTCCAACAATGATGATACTATAGTACAATATGCTTTTGGCAATCTGACACCGAATGAACTGCTGCACGTCCACCACAAGGGCGAGGGCGAGAGAGAGGACGCTGTAGTCAAAACCCTCTCCTTGTCCTGCGAGCCACCACGCACGTGGGCGAGGGAGAGGGCGTAGGCATACATAGTAAGCAAGCTTCTCCTCGTCCTGTGAGCCACCGCGTGTGGGCGAGGGAGAGGGCATAGTAAGCAAGCTTCTCCTCGTTCTGCGAGTTGACAGGACACATCAAAGTAGTAGTCCATACAGCGTCCTTTTCGGTTAATATGGCTTAATTTGAAACGAGATAAATACACTGGCGGTTAACATATGTAACAATACAGTCACTGGACTTCATAGTACTACGCTCATTATGGTCACTATATAGTTTTGTGGTGATTATATGGTCACTAGCTCACCGTAGAGCACCATATTGCACCCTGCTGACCGGCCACATAGTTGACGTGGCACTTTGTTGACTGGTTAAATTGACACATGGTTTCTGGGTCCCACCTATCAATTGGTAGAGCAAAGAAATTAGTTAAACAAAACTTTACGCAGGCGCGACAGGAGTCCAACCCTTGCGCACGAACCACCCTGGCTGTGTATGTGAGTGCATGCACGTGTACTCCCTCGGTCCGTGAAAAACTGTACATCTAGCATTAGAAATTCTTCCAACAAAGAGTGTACATCTACACTTCCAATGCATTTAGCCTTTAATCTAATCGGTATTGATTGACTAATGCACCAACTTGTGCTCTAGCTATAGGCTGCATGTCTATCCTTAGTTACAGCATGCAAAAATCTTCATTTAATCTTCTTCTCTCAATGGTCGCATGCACACATAAGTCTTCTACTTTTGGGTGTTAATTATGCCATGGAGTTCCGGTTCCTCTTGGTCAATGTGTAAATCTCTATATGTATAGTATTTCACGGACATAGGGAGTAGGTTGAGCACTTGAGCGTGAGCGTGTGTGTTGCGTCTTGTGCTGTGTGCCGCATGGATGCGTGAGTGTTGCGTGCGTGCATGTGTACGTGTGAGTGTTGCATGCATGCATGAATGCATGAAGATTCTACTCCCTCCCATTGACATGTTCATATTTCAAGCTTCATTAAAATGTTGCATGCAAGAATTAAGAGAAAACTCACCAATGCATGTAAAAGTTCTAGTCTTTTGTTCTTCACGCATGCATTCCAATTAAGACGTTCGTAAACACAATTTTCTTGAGGAAAACGAGCCCATTATTGACTACTACCTTGGTTGATGAATTTTTTTATTCACCTGTATATAAACCGGAAGGAGGGAGTAGGTAGTACTAGTAGTACTCCTACATAATTGGCGTCGGGTGCCTTGTCCAATGGTTCTTGTTGTTGGACAGGATGAGAAGCATAGGGATACTATAGATAGGAAGTCTTGGCAATCCATTATTCCCCCATCTCGGTCAGAGAGAACTATTCAACTAGTCTTCATAGTGAAGTGACAATACACGCAGCAGCAGATGGGACACTTAATTAATAAGCTGAGCCAGCGTGTTGGTGTTACTAAATCAGCCTTACCCTGTACTACCATCATGTTTGCCATTGGAGCACGCTTCCGCAAATACGCCTACGCACCTCGCTCTTCCATTAACTGACATATGGGCCGTCTTGAGGTAGACCCACATGTCATCGACTTAACTATTTACACTCTAAAGGACGGTATATCCTGGTAGTAGTACTAGTAGAATTGAGATTTACTGCACTTTCTTGCCCGTCTTTCCCTCTTCTTCCTCCTCTCTTCTTCCTCCTCTCTTCCCCATCGTCGGTCACACACCATTTCCCCCTGCTCACTGCTCGCCCGCCCGCGCCATCTTCCTTGATAGCTCACGCGTACCATATCCCCCCGCTCACTGCTCAGCCACACACGCCATCGTCTTCGCTCGCCCGCCCCAATCACTCAGCGCCCTAAAAAACCTATGGCAAAACTGACTGACACGCAGAGCTGTGATTGGAATTCCCTCCCCGATGTTCTCTTGGATCAGATCTATAATCGTATGGACCTGCTCAGCACCGTGCATCTGGCCGCATGCTCGATGTCTATGTACTGTGTACTCGTCTACAACCGGCCGGCCCTTTTCAAGACACCCTGCTTGCTGATGTCCGATCCTTGCAGGTGGCCCAGACACCGACTTGACGATCCTACGAAGGTTGCCATCGTGCCCCTCGACATGCTACCACTACCCGCCCACATGACCTTCATGCACGGCCACTATTGGGCGGGCATGAAGGCCAACTGGATCGTCCTTATCCACAAATCTGGTAGTCCGTGGCGTCTCATGGATATCTACACCCAGAGAGAGATCACCCTTCCATCGTTGGATACCGCCGGCATCGATCCTCGCGGCCCACCGGACACTCCTGCCTACTACGCACGAGATGCGTCGAACTTCTGGTTTGACCTCCGTTTGCTGAAGGTTGTAATCTGCGAAGTGCGCACACCATCAGAAGACTACATGGATTACAAGCTCATTGCCTTGTTCGACGCGGGATTAGTCTATCTGGAATCTGGTTGCCATACATGGTTATGGCTCATCATCAATCCTATCGACCCTCCATTTCTGTCTGATGCTATAGTGCATGATGGCATCGTTTACGCGGTCGACAAACAGATTGGCTGCATATACTGGTGGAATTTATCATAGTGTAAGTGTTCTAACTCATCTCATCCTTACCTTATGAATACGACTTCCTGTTGATTGTTAGAAATTTAGAATAGATAGTATGTCTATAACCACATCATTATTATATGTTCCTCTCATTTCCTACATTTTTATGACCACACATGTTATTGTTAGAGTTGATATGAGAACAATTGGCATCTAATGATTGTTAGAATAGATATTATGAGTATAACCTCATGATTGCTATATGTTACTCTCATTTCCAAGATTTTTATAACCATGCATGTTATTGTTAGAGTTGATATGAGAACAGTAGTAACTGCTATGGTAGAATATGAGTAGGCCCTGGCGTAGCTGTTTTCCTCTCATTTTTACATGATGTTTGAACCATGACATATTGCTATAATATGAAAGCCATTGGCTTAATTTTTTTAACTTGGGGTATGATTATGACCACGGCATTGCAATTCTCTCGCTATGATCTGTGTCACTGTTATAATAATCTTAATTCCACACATACTCTGAACATGATTGTATATTTTTGTCCTTTTGGTCTCCAATTTGATTTGTTGCAGCAGACGCAAATGTGCTGGCCTTCATAATTCCAGGACCTGGAAATATACAAGTCAATGGGTGGTGGTTTATCGCGAGTTCAACTGACGGTGGGCATTTGATGCTCATTCGCACGTACCAAATTGACCAAACCATTTCATCAAACCACATGCAGTACAATGCCTGGGGCATTCACGACTGTGATGGCTATGGCTTCTTCGTGTTCGAGAAAGATCCCAGCTCCGTTGGGCCAGGCGTATTCAACTGGAGGTGGGTCTACAGCCTCGGCAACCACTCCATGTTCCTCGGGCTCAATTATCCGATCATCCGACCAATCATCGATCATATCACCGGCGATGATTATCGTACTACGCAACTTCCATTCGCCAGGGGGAACTGTGTTTACACATCGTACCATGGGTTTCATGAATCACCATATCCAGAGATTCGTCGACACAGCTTGTTGCCAAATGATCTTCAGTGTGTGAAAGGCATCAAGCTTCCAAGCGATGAATGGCTTTTTCAAACCCGACATGCGGCAATGTGGTTCATGCCAACAGCAAATATGCATAACTTGATTCGTAGTGATATCTAGACTAAGCCATGTATCCTGCTGCTGTAGCATGACCCTCTTTTGTTGGATATTATGTACTACAGTTAGTTTGAAGGATAGATACCTTTCTGGGATCAAGTGCATCCTAATTCACCTGCATAGCATGTACTGATAATGATGATGGAGATGTTGTGCAGAAGCCATATATATCAGTTAGGATTCAAGTGCGTACTTGTTGGTGAAAGTGTTGTCCAATGGGAATTATATTTTGTATTACTCATGTAGCCTACAAAGTCCGTCGCACAGCCTTGTAACTTCGTACTCCATTTCTAAATTTGTAGTTTATTGGTCCCTTTCCTAATTTGTGTCAAATTTTGACCATAAATTTAACTAACTAAATGTTAATGCATGTCACAAAAAATTATATTGTTGAATTCATATTTGAACATAGTTTCCAATGGTATAATTTTCGGTGACATACATTGACATTTTGTTAGTTAAACCTATGGTTAAAATGTGACACTAACTACGACTAGTAAGTAATACAGTAGTACTAGTATACATCGGTCAAATTATTCATCATGTTCTCACATTGAATTGACGTGACAACACGTTGCGCGTGAGGTGACACAAGAGTCCCGACAGCATGTTAGGTTCACCAAAGTGAGCCTCACCCCTCTCGTAGTACAACATCACTCTCCCATTCTCTACAAAATCACTCTCCCATTCTCTCTCGGTCTCCCCGCCTCCCAGCTGCTGCCTTGTTCTGATCCAGTTGGTACGATGAGCGATGAGCTACTAGAGCTGCTATACTTCATTGCAAGTAGTCAAAAGGAAGACACTGAAAAAATTGATCTCAACAAGGATGTTCTTCAAGCTAGCCGGATGAAGGAAGGAACCAGCGAGGCCGCTCCTGTGAGTATTCATCCCGTCGCCCTGTATAATGATTTTGATCTTTATGGGGGTTTTCAAGTCTTTAGAGTATGCATGTAGTAATGAAGCCGAGACCCCAGTTTGTTCGGGTATTGTGGACTTCAGATTTGGAGTAGCACTTATCTGTTGAAATCTTTCATCATTTACTTAAACAGTTGATTGATCATACATTGAGTACCATTTAACTGGAATTAACTGATCCAAGTCCAAGAAGGATTGTCCGCTGCTGCCAGCTGGCGTCAAGTTCGATCCCACGGATCAGGAGCTGATCGAGCACCTTGAGGCGAAAGTGAGTGCTGACAGCACGAGATCTCACCCTCTCATCGATTTGTTCATACCAACCATCAACAGCGAGCACGACATATGCAACACCCATCCTGAGAAACTTCCAGGTGAGACACCGATTGGCCGTCTACTTGCACAAATACATTCCTTTGTTTATACATCTATTTTTCTTTTCAGACGCAGACCTAGTGAAGCAATTACAATTTGACAGTTAATAAAAAGTGAAGCAAGTGACTGCAACATGCCAAAGATATTATGAAAATGCCAACTACATACCCTAAAACTTGTATTCGCCAATACTGCAGGTACCACATTGAGTGGCCTAAGCAAGCATTTCTTCCAGCACAACTCCAGGGCATTCAAAAGGGGCACGCGGAAGCGTCGCAAGATACAGTAGGAGTGCGGCATGCATGCGATGTGGCACAAAACCGGCAATACCTTGCCGGTGATGGTCAACGGCCGACAGATGGGCAGCAAAAAGGTTATGGTGCTGCACACCAACAAGAACTTCGACCAGCAGAGGACCAACTAGGTGATGCACCAGTACCACCTCAGGGACCTGGAGCAAGAGAAGAAGCGGGAGCTAGTCGTCTGCAAGATTTTCTACCAGACAAACACTAGGGCCAGGACTAAAAAGATTATAAGTTAGTTTGGTATTGGTACTTGTTCTACCTGGTCGTCTGCAAGTTGGTATTGTTGTTAAGGATCTTTCGGTATGAACTTGGCATTTGCTTCCAACCATCATGTCGAGGGTTGACGTGGATACAAAGCAGAATCATTTGTTTCGAAACGAATTTTCAGGCACCTGATTTTTTTTATGGGTAGCATAAGCACCTGCTGTTCGAATTCCCAGTTCTCCAAAAATTTTACATCTTCGAGTACGCAAGGGATCCATCCGGTTTCACACGCTGATAGTTGGACGCAGCACGTCGGGACTGGGCTATGACAGAGAGAGGAGCGATGGATTTGGGCCTTCCAGAACAGTTAAGTGTCGCAACCTCGATCGCGTGAAGCGCCTCCCATGGACTCAAAAAAGGCCTAGTTGGTTATTATTAGTTGAAATATGTAAAATTTTCCATAATAAAAAGAAATATGTAAAATTTAGTCCGGTTTCACTAAAAATCATCCGATTTGCATGAAATTCGTCTGTGGAACCACAAGACGGCTGTCCATACAGAGCCTAACCGTACGGAACCAGCAGGACCATGGCTGTACGCAAGCTAGTGCATGCACTTATTATCATGATGGAAAAATAATGCTGACGTCTGAGACAGTGAAACCCATGAAATTTTCAACGTACTCAATAAATGAGAGAATTCTACAAGTACAGACTGATAACTGGGATCCAGCAGGTATATTGTTTTTTCAGGTCGAGCAACTATCAACTGGGTTGTAGACTGCCCAGGCTTGGTTTTGTTTTTAACAGGCCCAGCTCATGACGACAATGGGGCACAAAGATCCAGCATGTATCAACTGGCCTCTGGGTCGCCAGCCTTAGAGTTATATTTTCTCTTAGAACATCCGCAGGCAGTTTTTTTACTGAAGAAAACACACAGCCCAGTTCTATTTTCCTCTAAAAACGCCATGTCGTACTTCCGTTTTCTGATCTCTACCTATAGTTTTACTAGTTCATATACATATATTATTACATTGAAAATACTTAAAGTTCCCTTTCCATCTTTACATCCTTATTTTTTGTTGTTGTTTTCCCTCCCAACGCTGATTTTTTTACCACTAGTTTTCCCTAAAACCAACTCAATTGTCCCACGTCTTATTAGCTTACAAAAATAAAGCAATATTTTATTTGGCAAATCAATAAGTTCTTAAAAAATAAATGTTTATCATTTCTTGTGTAAAATAGTTCGGACTCCACCGAAATATGCAAAATTAGGTTGATCTTTGAGACCGTGGTCCTGGCCAAAATATTGGTTGTAATAAATTCCTTAAGAATTAGCAAATGGGCTACAAATTATTAAAAAAATAGCAAATGGGCTCTATGTTGTCTGCCACAGATTTGGAGGCCGACTTGTGGGCCTACTAACTTAACGCGGACGCAGGGTTTTGTCAACGTAGTCAATATAAACGATTCTAGCTGTAGTGGTCGTACGATGTTAATCCAATGGCCATGCTTCTTCAACCTCTGGTCTTCTTGCTCCAGCCACCCAAACCAGTGTCGGCCGTATTGCCTGCTCATGCCTCCCGTGGCCGGCTGTGCTGCCGCGCAGGCCTAACCGCCCCACACTACTCCCATCGCTAGGCCTGGCCATCCCTCTACGCACCCACAGTTCCTGTTATTCTCCGGCGACGGCAGGCGAACCAGTAAACCCTCGTACTCCCCTCCGTGTGGGAAACAACTGCCGAGTCTTCTCCGGCGCCGGGTCGTTCCCTTCCTAGGCCTTACCGTCGTCCACCGCCCTGGTGCTCTCGGTGCGGCGTGGTCAACATGGGCAACGAACGACATCCATCGGAAGAGGACTGTACGTGGAGAGGCTGACAGTTGGGTCCACGGCTGCACGCAAGGAAGTGCCTCCTTATTACGCGCAAAATAATAATTCCTCCACCTGACAGCGGGGACCCACCGGAAGGGCCTCTATATTTCACGAAAAAAGTTCCTCCCGCTGACAGCTCAGACCCACCAGCTATATCTTCGCACGCAAGGAAGTGCCTCCTTATTATGCACAAAAAAATGAATACTCCCCCTGCTAGCTGGGACCAACCATATTGGAGGCTGACTTGTGGGCCTACTAAGTTGACGCGGACGAAGGATTTGTCAACTTAGTCAATATAAATGATTCTACCTGCAGTGACCGTACGATGTCCATCCAATGGCCATCGTGCTTCTTCAACCTCTGGTCTTCTTGCTCCAGCCGCCCAAACCATCGCTGGGCGTGCTGCTGCTCCTGCGTCCTGTGGCCGGCTGTGCTGCCATGCAGGCCTCACCGCCCCACCCTACTCCCATCGTTGGCCTGACCATCCCTATACTCACCCAGACCTCCTGTTATTCTCCGGCGACAATAGCCTCACACTGCAACCGAACCAGTAAACCCTCGTACTCCCCTCCGCATGGGAAACAACTCCCGAGTCTTCCCCGGATCCGGGTCATTCCCTTCCTAGGCCTCGCCGTCGTCCACCGCCTTGGTGCTCTCGGTGCGGCGTGGTCAACGTGGTCAAGGAACGACTTCCATCGGAAGAGGATTTTACGTGAAGAGGCTGATAGCTGGGTCCACGGCCGCAGCAAGCAAGTGCCTTCTTATTATGCGCAAAATAATGATTCCTCCACCTGACAGCAGGGACCCACCGGCAGGGCCACCGTATTTTGCGAAAAAAATGTTTCCCCCCTGACAGCTGGGACCCACCAGCTACATCTTCACACGCAAGGAAGTGCGTTCATATTACGGGCAAAAAAGTGATTCTTCCCCCTGACAGCTGGGACCCACCAGCTATATCTTCGCACGCAAGGAAGTGCCTCCTTATCCTCCCTGACAGCCGGGACCCACCGGGTCGAACCATACGTAGGGTTGTCTGTCTGGTCGCGAACGTGTACGTACATATTGGTCGATCGGTCTCTCTGCAGCGATGAACCATGGCCGAGTAAGGAGCGGCACGTGTTGTAGTAGAGGCACGGACATAGCATGTCACACAGTCCCATCTATATGTATCGTGTACACGTACGTACAACCACACTGCAAGAAAGTAAATACGGCTACATACGGGCGGGGTCTCGAACGCGTACTCGCGCATACGTACGGCCAGGGCTCGTGTACATGGAGAGGCAACGGATGGCAGCAACTGCGTCCTGTTCATGGGCAGCCAACCGGCTGGGTCGGAATGGAGGAAACAGCGTCGTGTTCATCGGGAGGCAACCGACTGGGTCGGAATACGTCCTGTTCATCGGGAGCCAACCGGCTTGGACGGAACAGCCAAAATGAGGTCTGGCATACCGCAGAACAGAGGAAACGGCCTTCTGTTGGAGTGCCTATGGTTGAAATGGGGTCCTGTTCATCGAGAGGGGTGTGGCGTACCGCAAAACGAGACTCCACGGGCTACTGTTCATCCACCGTCTACTGCCTCGCTCCAGCCTCCATGAGCCACTGTTCATTCACCGTCGACTTTCTCCAGCCTCCACCTGCTACTGTTCATTCACCACGCCTTCCTCCTACCTCCACCAGCTACTAATCATCAACGGGCTACTGTTCATCCAGCCTCCACCGGCTACTATTCAACCAGCCCTCCACGGGGTTCTGTTCATCCACCCCCAACCGGCTTGGGTGTGGCGGCCTCCTCAGGGTCCTATTCATCCAGCGGCAACGGCCTACTACCACAGGGTCCTATTCATCCAACCCCCACTGGGAATTGTTCATCCAACCCCCAACAACGGTCACTGTTCATCAAGAGGCATGTTCGATCGGCTTCAGTTAGCAACAGTAGCGAAGGAATCGCTCGGGTTCAGTTAACAACCAAGGGATCGATCGCTCGGGTTCAGTAACGTAGCTAGTGCAATCGCTCGGGTTAAGTAAGCGAACGGCTTGCTCGGGTTCAGTTAGAGCCCAACGCCTCGCACACACGCGCATACGTGTATGAGAGAAATGCGCAAACCTCCGTGCATCGCTCGGCTCCGACCACCCACCGTAACCGGGAACTCCCCGAAATTTTCCTCGCCCTCGCTTCTACCATGATTTTTTCCGTCATGGACGGCCCAAAGAATGTCATGCAGGTGCGTCCCCGGCCCGCCCAGGACGAAAAGCTAATTTTCTTTCCTGATTTTTTGTCATAGAAGTAGGAGCACACCATATCTATGATGATACATGGTTTTGTCACAATTATCATCATAGAAGTGTCATAAGCATGTCAGAAGAACTTTTCATTCGGGCCAGAATGTCACGGATGTGTCTTTCTTTTGCAGTGCATCTTGCAGCAACAGAAGAGAGTAGAGTAACATAACATATAGTATCAAGTATATTTAAGTAATGCCCAGAGATCCATCCTTGACTCCCTGCGAGAAAGCGATCCCGGAGCCATCATGTCCATTTAGTGTCTCCAGTATCTAGTTCTAGTTGTAATAGATCGGGCTACAACTCCGAGCGTCTGTTACCATGCACACGACTATTCGAATAGATTAACTTCCTTGCAGGGGTGCACCAACTTACCCAACATGCTTGATTAACTCTGGCCGAACACACTTTCCTGGGTCATGCCCGGCCTCGGCTCATCGACACACCATAGTCCTACCTAGGCTCAACAGAGAGGCCAGCACACCGGTCTACATCCTAAGAACTCAGGGGTCTTGGGCCCATCGCCCTTTGCACTCCTGCGTGTTGTGTGGACGGCCGGGATCATTCCTGGCTACATCTTTATACAAAGCAGGTGCTTACGCGGACCACCCGGGCGCGTGTCGCTCAATCGCTGACGTCCGAAGACCTTTCGGAGAATCATACGATGCCGAGTGCCCATACTTATTCCTGCGTGGTGGTTAGTGCGAAAAAGTCCAGAGGCCTACTCAGATCACATATCCAAGCCCATTAGCGTCTTGGGAGCGCGCAGAGACGATCAATGGTCCACGATCTGTGGTCCCGTTGCCCCGTCTCACGAACTTACGGCAAGGGCTAAGAATGCCCGACCGTGTCACATAGTTATCTCGTGGGTACCCTCCAGGTCAACCCGACTCCACATCACTCGCGGGTACCCTCACGGTCAACCCAACTTCACATTTCTCTCGCAGGTACCCCTCGGGGCCGACCCGACTTCATCATGGTTCTGGGGTAAAGTCAAAGTAACCGTGTGTCCATAACACTAAGGGGGAATACGAGGAATCATCCTCGATGGATTCCACTTGATTTAACCGCCAAGGTGAACTTGGAGGAATCACCCTCGAGGGTTCACACTTGAGGTGTTGCACGACATAGTCATTATCGGGAGTGATGAGGGAGGAATCACCCTCCGTAATCCATGACCGATTAGCTACACTACAGAGATATCATCACGAGTGCGTTATGAGGTATCACCCTCGGCACTTGATAGTACCTCTGCAGAGTCGTGCAACTAAGGGGCTGTCGGTGTCAAAACCGGCAGATCTCGGGTAGGGGGTCCCGAACTGTGGATCTTGGATGATGGGGAACAGTAGACGTGGGACACGATATTTACCCAGGTTCGGGCCCTCTCTAAGAGGTAAAACCCTACGCCCTTCTTGATTATATTGCTTGTGTATATGGGGATTACAGAGTAGATCTACCACGAGATCAGACGAACTAAACCCTAACTAGTAGGATGGTGATTGTTCTCTTAGCCTCTACGGACTAAACCCTCTGGTTTATATAGACACCAGGGGTACTAGGGTTTACATATAGTCGGTTACATCAGGGAAACGCCGGAGCTTCCATCTTGACTTGGAGTACACACTAAGGCACAAAAGGCCTTGGGTCCGGATACAGTGCGGCCCAATAGTTTGGCCTACGAGAGATAGGCCGGCCACCCGAGGACCCCCTAGTCCAGGACTCCCTCAGGGGGTGTGTGTCGTGATGTACCGGTCTCTGCACATCGATCACGTTGATCGAGTCATCGGTGATGAAGCGGGGGCAACAGGGACAAGGTGAGGGATCACTGATGGATCACTACCCAACATATACTAAGCATATAGGATATCAGGTAAGGTAACAATATCAGGTTACAAAAGCAGGCTATGCGTCAGAATAGGGACATACGAACAATAGTAGCAAAATCAAATGCAAGCATGAGAGAGAAGGAATGAGCGATATAGGGATGATCAAGGGGGTTTTGCTTGCCTGGAAGCTCTACTGCAAGGGGCTAAACGACAGGGGCGTAGTCGTACTCTGGAGCAGCGTCAGTCTTGGGGTCTACCGGAGAGAAAAGGGGGAAGAAACAATAAATATAAAGCAAACAAATGCATCACGGTGCATGACATGGCAATATGCAGTGCTAGGGGTGACCTAACGCAGTGCTACACGTTATAGACGAAGCGGGAAAACATCTGGGAATGTTTTCCCGGCGTTTGGCAGTTTTCGGACAGATGAATCGGAGGGGAAGTATCCATGTTCATCATGTTATATGCATGTGATAGATGAATGGATTGCATATTCGGATTCATTATATTTTTCTGAGCAACTTTCATATATAAATTATTTTCATCTGAGTTACGGTTTATTTTCTATTAATTTTCAAAGTTTTATTAATATCCTATAATTTCTGGAATTAATACTAATTCGAAAATTAATAGCAAAATGCTTTATGTACACAGAAGTGTACCCAGCCAGGCCACATAGGGGCTGACTGGTGGGCCCTGTTGACTGGGTCAACAGCCTAGTCAGGAGAGGCTGACTGGTGGGGCCAGTCAACTGCTGACGCAGCAATTGATTGGTCAACCTTTGACTGGTCAAGGGGTCCACTGGACCCACTTGTCAGTCACTGTTA
This sequence comes from Thinopyrum elongatum, assembly GCA_011799875.1. NCBI lineage: Eukaryota > Viridiplantae > Streptophyta > Magnoliopsida > Poales > Poaceae > Thinopyrum > Thinopyrum elongatum. The sequence continues at coordinate 239,895,660 of CM022303.1, forward strand.
GACTAATAGGGTTTTTAAACTAATCTAATTTTTCTGATTAAGCTGTGGGCTCCTTCTGTCAGTGGCCTATTAATTAATAGAGTTTAATTTTAAACTAATCTTAATTAGTTTAATTACAAGGTGGCCCCATATGCCAGGGGGTTAGGTTTCGGGTTAGTGGCTAATTAGCTAGCTAACCACCTGGGCCCACCGGTCAGCGGCCCGGGTCGGTTTAAACCACGGTGGCGCGCCGGCGGTAGGGCCCCGGCGACCATAGGGACGGCGGAGGGGGATCGTGTCTCCGGCAATCATTTGGCGCGCGGAGGGGCGCATTCGAACACGGGCGAAGGGCCGCATCGAGTGGTAGCCGCGACAGCAGCTGGGGAGGCCGGGAATGGCGCCGGCGACGAGCTGCAGTGGCGGCGGCAACAGGGGCTCATTGGGATCGACGCTACGGGGCACATGGAGGGGAGCTGGTGGTTGCATTTTGCTCCAGGGAGGCCCGGGAGCTCGAGGCAGTGCTCGGGCGCGAGCTAGGACGGGCGGAAGCGACCGGGACGACGACGTCTGACGGCGACGGTGCTCTACGGGGACTAGTCTATGGGGCACGGGAAGGAGCAAAGGGAGGTCAAGGAGGAACGGGGCTCACAGCGGGGCCGGCAGGGGTGCTCGGTGGAGCCGGAGGAGGTCGGGGTGGAGTGGATCGGCATCAATGGCGATGGCGACCGAGGCGGTGCAGACGGGTCAACGGCGAGGCTCGGGGTCGGTCCAACTTGTCCTGATGTTTTGGGAGGACGAAGAAGAGGGCGGCGAGCCTCCTGGACATGCGCAGACGGCGCGGGATGGCCGGTGGTTGCGTCTATGGCGATGCGGCGGCGGCAGCGGTGACAGAGGAGAGAGCGTGCGAGGGGGGCAAGTGAGGGCGAGTGGGGGGACTAGGGTTCGGGGAGGGAGCGAGGGGCGTCCGGGGCCTTATCCGCTCGGGGTGGCCAGGGATGGCGTCACGACGACGGCCTGGCCGGCGGATGGCCGCGACCTCCCCTGCCTCCCTATAGCGAGGTAGGGAACGGTGGGGTGTGGGCTGAATTTGCCGTCCTGGCACTGTTGCCGTGGCTGGGCCATGGCACAGTCCATGTTTGCTTTTCTCTTTCCCTTTTTTATTTCTGTTTTCTTTTTATTTGCTTTTGTTTTCTATTTTCTTTTTATAGCAAAATAGTTTTATAAAATAAGAAACTTGCACCTAAATTAGTATTGTAATTATGGCCACTGCCACAAACAGTTTGGCCTTTATTTGAAATAGTTTGTATTTTCATAATTTAGAAAAGGCATTTTAAATAATGTTTTGGCCCCTGTTTTAATTATTTTAGGGCATTTAAACACTCATAAAATGTTGGTTTCTCCATCATAATTCTCTATGGATTATTTGCCACATTATGAACATTTTAGTTTTCTTGTTTGGGAATTTCTCAATTCACTTATAATTTGAATTTGATTTCAAAGTGGAATTTGAAATGAGATATGGATCAAAAGATGATCAAGTATTGTTTAGCAAGATGACTTAGCTTAATCAGAGAGGGTTACTATAGCTCATTACACAGGGGTGTTACAAAGGGCCACGCATGCATGCATGTACATGGACCAGTCAATACATGTATGCATTGAAAACTGAATAATGGTGATGATCATGCCGTGGAAAGACACATCGCTCGCTGAATCTTTGTGAGCCATCTCAAAACCACAGAGAGAGAGAGAGAGAGGTAGGCAAGCAAGCTAGCTTGTTCTTTGCTTTGTTTTTGTCTCTAGCTGTCTCTGAAAAAAGCCTTTCGTTGTGGATGTAGCTAGCTACTGCTTCACTCACTTGCCGACACATAATTGCAGGAACGGGCCTGCCTCAGGATTGGGGTATCTTTCTTCTTCCCTATTCATGTGTCGTCTCCTTTTACTGTTTTTTGTATCCTTGTTTGATGGCCTATGGGGGTAGGGTGTGTTACTCCTACTCACAAAAAGCTTAGCCAGTACAAATTGGCGGTACAAATCTATGCATGCAAGCCTCTGAAAAGAACCATGCATTAAACCAGCATGCATGTAGAAAGCTCAAAGCAGTACTGTGCAGTCATGCACGCACACGTATGTGCATAGTACCTAGCTCTATGCAATGCAATGCACTCACTAATGCCTGCTCCTACACAGTTTTCTCTTTCAAGGGCTGCTCCTAGACAGTGTCATGCTTTCTGGTTTACAGGCTAGGAAAATAATCTTAATTAAGCTACTCCACTCCAAGCAGAAAATGCAGTTAGTACCCTTGACATGGCAGGTTTTGAGTCTAGCACAAACCTAAAGAACATGAGTAGAAGAAAAGAAAAGGAGCTTGAGACTACCAGTGACCAGGAATGAATAGTCACCTGTGCTGGCTCCAACAGAGATACAGAAGCAGAGATTGAGAGTATTAGTGACCAGGAATAATCACATGTGCTGGCTCCAACAGAGAAACCTATCCCATCTTGTCAAACTTCCAAAACCTGACTGCTCAAAATACTCCAGCATTTAGCAGTTATTATTCCATGTACACTGGATGGTGGATTGGCAGCAACAGCCAGGTAGAAGCCTTCTTTTTGTCTCACGCCATGCCATACTCTCACTGTTGCCATGCTGCAAGCAATTTTGCCTCTCAATTTAGTTTCCCATATACTGCCCATAGTACACCATATCATATCAGCCTCAATAGATGGTACAACATATAGTCTGAGTCACCCAAAAAGATAATCATCCAGTAGGCTCTTTTTCCTTTATCAAAGAGAAAAAGAGCATATGCCATGTTATAGAAAGAAGGTGCTTAATTCTGAATATCTTTTGTGCATTCTTGGTTTCAAGAGCAGGCACATGTTAGGTTGGGTTCCCAATGCATTATGAAGCATCGTGAGCAGGGAACAATACAATGATTTGTTTGATTTCAGTTCATATTCCCTCTAAATATTAAGTGACTTCTCTTCAAGTGTGCCTGATCATCGGCAATATAACCTTTGGACCAACAATGCTCCACATTTTAGGGATTTACTCTCGCATCGACTAAACGCATGGTTCGTTGCTGACAGTAGTGCCTGGAGCAGGTATTTCTGTTTGGAAACCACATTACAACTTATGTGGGCATCGACAATTTTATCAATGAGGAAGTCTTCCGAGCCAAGGTTGTTGATGAGGAGACGTGAAGAGGATGAATCCTATTTTGATGAACCCTCATACATCATGCTTCACCTTCCTTAAATGTTAGAGGTGAGGATTGTGCGAACTCAGATATAGTTGGAGCTTGAGAGTATGCAAGATAACCTCTAGCTGTATCTATTTCAACAGCCTGTGAATATAAGCTTGAATTTTTATTGCTCTCTTCATTGTATTTTCTTTCCTCTTTCCAGCTTAGCCCCTTCTTAAATAATTAATAGCTTACTTTGGAATCTCTCCGATTGTTACACGGTGTTCTTGATAATTCTTTTAGCTTTCTTGATATCCTTTATATATATATATATATATATATATATATATATGTATGTGTGTGTATATATATGGATATACCAGTTTATTAATATGCACCACTGGTGATGTAGTTAGGATTGACTCGTGACCTGTTTATGTGTAGATGTCCATCTGTACATAATTTACAATACTAAAATCAATATGTTTCCAGTGAATAATTGCTTATGCAGCTTTTTTTGCAAGGACTATACTCAATCAGGGGAAACTTTAATTAGGTTTAAAAAGACGTTAGCTAGACTAATTTCTATTCTTGACTCCAGGTAGATTGTAATGTAGGATTTCAGTTTTAACATGAATTTGCTCATTCAGAGTGTTGCATTTTAAGCCCTTGGTAGGTTGCTTCTCCTTTTGAAATGATCTGCTTATTTCCCCAATTATCTTGCTGGCTATCTTCATTAACAAGCTGTTATACCTTACAGAGACAACCCCTTGCTGCCGCTCTCCTTCTCATCCACGACCCCTTGCTGCTGATGTCCTCCTTCTCACCGGTGGCCTCATCTTCCTCCTCCCTGTTGGAGATTGCGGCCAAGCCGGCACCAAAGCCCCCCCCCCAGCAGCAAAGCGGTATTTTTTTTTAGAAAAGGAGGATGACCCCCGGCCTCTGCATCTGGGCGATGCATACGGTCACTTTATTAATTATTATCACAAGACCTTACAAAGTCATACAACGGCAAGACTAAAGCCACCGTCTAAGCAACAACTGTCACTACACCTATCCAATTGATGAAGGGGCGCAGATAGTCTGGGCCTAATACCAAACAGACATCGCAGCCAAACCTAAACATCTAAGACCTGAGGTCCCAACCAGGACGCCTGCCGGGTATGGGGCACCTACCAGTCCGGCGCCTCCTCAACCAGGACGCCTGCCGGGTATGAGGCCGCCGCAGCCACCTGCCACCAAACCATCTTCAGAGCTGAACTGTTGCATGTACCGTGCCAGGTCTCTCTGCCATCGACGCCACCACGACGCCCGACAGCGTCGTCCTCCTGCGCGAGTCCATCCTCCCACAGCGAACTCCGAATCTGCACTGCGCCACGCCGTCAAGATCCGTCGCCATCAGTGTGTAGGATGAAGCACCGCTCCACCAAAGAATCCGTCCGCTGGTCCCTCGATCACGTGTGTACCTCCAAGAATGACGCCCCCAAGGAAGGAACGACACCAGAGCGCCGTCGTCATCCGATCTAGGGTTTCCCCCGGAGGTAGCAGAGAGTGGCCTTGAACTTCTCCACGGCGATGCCTTCAAGAAGGGAACGACGCAGATAGCGCCGCCACCGCCGGCCTTAGCAGAAGCCGAAGGCAAGTTTTCACCCAGATCAGTTCGAAGGGATCCAACTCTCGTGCACGGGCCGCCGTCACCGCCAGCACCACCAGGCAGACCCTGGAGTACCGGCAGATCAGCGAGCCGCCGGCACCACCGCATCCAGATCGCCCGCCACGCCGGGCCGCCGCCATCCCCGCGCCGTCCGGGTCAGAGACGGAGCCGCCGACCGCGCACAGGGACCGCCGCCGCCTGCACACGCCGGAGCGCCGCCGAGAGCCCAGCGCCCGCCACCGCTTGCCGAAGCCAACCGCCGCCCGAGCACTGGCGCCAGCGTGGAGCCATCAGATCGGGGAGGAAGACGTCGCGCGCCGACCACCCTCGCGGACCCCGCCGCACGCCCGAGCGCCGGCGCCACCGCGGCGCCATCAGATCGGGAGGAGGAGGAGCCCGCGCCTCGCCGCCCCGCGCAGACCACGCCGCCGCCATCGCCGCAACGCCACCAAGGGGAGCCCCGCAGATCCACCGGCGGCCCGACCTGCCGCCGAGCCGAGCGCCGCCGCGAGGGCTGGCCGTCCCGCGCCGCCCAGGAGCCTCGCGAGGAGGGAGGGAGCCCCGCCGCCGCCGACGCACGCGCGGGCTTTGCCCGGCGGCGTCCCCTGGCGGCGGCGAGGGAGAAGGAAGGCGAGAAAGGGGAGCGGCGGCGGCGATCTAGGGTTCCGCCCGGGCCGCGGGAACGGCACGGGGGCGAAATCTCGTTTGAACGGGCGAGTGAGTGAGTCCCAAAGCAGCAAAGCGGTATGATGAGTTCATCTTGGATTTCTTATCCTTTTCTTCTTCTGATGATGCATATTGTTGTAAAATTTCCTCGTGCATTTCCAATATGGAAGGTTAGTTTTAGGATGATTTATAGCATCTAAACTGCTAAACTGTAATCTTGGTAGTCATTATATGGTGTGGAGAAACCTGCAGTTCACTAATTGATGCTCTATAATTGGGTATCATAAGCTTTGTGTCGCTGTATTGTCAGCATATTTTTTAAAATTATCAACCTTATCTCGGTAGATTGGTAAACTATTTTTCATTATTTTTCTTCAGATGATTCATTGAGACAGAGAAAATATGTGTGCCTTTGGTATTTTTCGGTATCTACATTATGGTCGAGAGTAACCTAGGAAATTTATGTCTAACAAAAAAAAGCATAATTGTGTAGGCCTACTATTGAATACAAGCAATATGGTTGATTGGTCCTTTTTCTAGACTGAACGACGTATTTCAGTAGAATGAATATCTCAAAGGACACAGGAAAAGGAACATGTGCTATTAGTCTTTAAGACTAGAATATTCTGTTAGAGTGAACTGAGTTTTCATAACCTTTAGTTTAGTCGCTCATAGCTTTCTTGTTGATGCTTCAATATATTTAAGCACTTTCTATTTTCTATGCTCTTCTACAAGATGAGATTAGGAGATGGAAAGTTATTTATTTATCTACCTAAAAATAGCTTGAAAATTATAATATGTTTTACCATCCATTTTTTAACCATGTTATCCTAAGAAATAGAATGTTGGCGACCGCCAGCCACAGTGCTGGTGGGGCCCTCCATGGTTGTTGGCGACCGAACGCCACCGCCGTCGCCAATGCCATCGTGGCCCTTGCCGCCAGCAAACGTTAAGTAAGTCATGGCCTTCTCTTTTTTTGCTCAGTGATATGCGCATGGTTACAAACAACTCTACTAATTACAAAAGAAACATGAGCATGGCAGATGTTGATTACAAAAGGTTTCTTCGCTCTTTCATGTTGGAATCAATGACGGTACCTTACCGGTTAAATTACTTTCTTTCCTATTAGAAACTAGTGTATACTCTCTAACTACTTAATGTTTTCTTTCTTGGTTGTAGTTTATTTGCTATTTGTAACTTCAAAATGATATGTCAAATATGCTCCAATTTTTTTATGCCATCAGAGATTTCATCTCATATTACTTCCTCTCTGTTTATGGTTGGGTGGTGGTGATTTACTGATTATATATTCTCAATCATATCTCATATCTATTGTTACATATATTTGTTTTTTTATATTTACCCACTTGTGTGCTTTTGACCAAATTTCCAACTTTGGATGTGAGAATGTGTTTCACATTACATGTCGAAGCAGTTGCACATTCTTTAAAAAGTTATCCAAAACAAGTTTGGTTGAGCCCAACCCATAATATATACTTGAACAACTAGGTGTTCTTGATGACACCCTGTTTTTTATTTGGCCTGTATTTTCTTTGTTGTTACAACTATTGTGTGTGTGCATGTATTATCTTAGCTGACAATCTGTTTTTTCTTGGCAATTATGACCATGCTTGTAGGACGAAAGACTGAAGTGACAACGCTGCTTAGACTGTTCCCGGTGTAGATGACTTCGATGGCAGTGTCAGGCAAATCCAAGGCCCATCGGGGCTTCTCCTTTTGGTGATGTTTGTTGGTGAGCTTCTTCTTTTTGTTTTTATGCTGAAACTAGTAAAGAGAGTGACATTCATATCTTATGGCCGGTGGTGCTCTTCTTCTTCGAATAGACATGATCTGTAGTTGCAGCTCCTCTAGGTTGGGTCTTTGCTATTGCTTTGGCTAAAGGTCTATGCAGGTACTTATCTTTTCCAGCTTCTACTATTTGCATTATATGTTCATGCTTTTACTTCAATGATATGCCCCCATCAGATGTGGATTTGTAGCAAGAAAATAAGTAATGGAGCCCGGGACGATGAGTTTGGAGGATATGTACTCAAGGCTTGCTACCCCTTTATCTCTCATTTATCTAGTTTGATTTGGGAACAGAATCATCGGCGACATGTCTAATAGAATTATTTATTTGTTTCATAGTTGTGTCGTAGCCCTCTAGCAAATATTTTAGTGCCTCAAGCTAAGCTTAATGACTATGATTCTTTCTTTCTTGTCGCTACGAAGTTTGATCCCTCTGCTCCCTGCAGCCCCTTCTCTGGACAAGTGATAACCATAGCTGTCATGTAGGCTAACGAGATTCTCGACCAAGGTTCGCCTGGGCCTGCATCCTCCGGTAACAAAAGGATGCGCCCACCTAGCAAGGTTAGATAGAGGTTATGAACTAACTTTATATCATGCGCCTTATATGCTTGTGCAAGAAATCCAAGTAAAATTGGTCCGTTGTCCTGCGCATGTACGTTCCGTTGCTGCTCATTTATCAATCACATATTTATGTTTCCTCTATACCATTTCCAAACACTCAGGTTGACCCTCATTTATCAGTCACATATTTATGTTTTATGTATACCATTTCCAGACACCCAGGTTGACCATACTATTGTGAGAATTTTTGGCAGAATGATTCTTGATATTATGTTGGATCATCTTTGAATTCCTAGAGCTATTTACCGGAGAAGGATGTACTCACATAATACAATGACTGTCACTGTGCTTTTCTACCGGAGAAAGATGCACGCATATGAGTATTTCTGTTAGCCATGTTGGTAAACAAATGTTTATTGTTTCCTTACAGTGTTCATTTCCATCAGCAAAACACTACTGATCGGTGATTGGAACTATGCTTCCAGCGATATCACTTGCCATGATGAGCTACAATGATGAGCTACACCATTGATTCATTTTGTGTACTTATCAAGGCTGCTATCTGATTTTGTCACTTGCCTTTTGTATAGTCTTTTGTATGCCTTGCTTTTGGTACTGTACTGTCCAGCTGCCCTGTAATGTCGTACTTGGTTTTTGGCCCCTTCCTTTGTAAACGACTTGTGCTAATTATCACCAATGGTCTTTAGACTTGTGGGATATGTTGCTTTCTATATGAACAACTTGATGTAATCCTGATCCATTCAACTGTGTTGCTTTTTTGTCTATTTCTTTATGCCAAACTTGATACATCTCAATCATACCGGGCAATATTTACTTCCATTAGACTCGTAGGATCAAATATTTGATGCATTGCCGTTCCATGTGGAAACATTCGCTACTATAATGCTTTGTAACTATTAGTAAGTGTTTACTACCTACTACTTTTTGAGATGTTTCCTTTGTAGTGAATTTGCTATTGGTATAAATTTAGCCTATAATGGGTAGCTGCCTTGCTTATATATGGATATGTTGCAAACTTTGTTTTAGATTAGTACTTCATCTCATGTTTGTGCTCTTAGTACTGAACTTAATGTCAAGCGGTTATCTTTTGTTGTCTTGCTTCTATCTACTATCTACTATCTATCTACTATCTACTATCTATCTATCTATCTACTACCACTATAAAAGGAAAAAAGGGGGCATATCCAAACAATCATACCTATTCATCAGCAAGATATAATGGCCTTTAATCCTTCCGTGTTTAACGCTATAAACCACGCATTAAGGCACTAACTATCCATCCATCGATAAATCTGCCCCGCCGTTCATCTACTATCTACTACTAGTAGAATGCCCGTGCGTTGCTACGGGCTACAGTGCATATAAGTGGATCAAACAAATGATTAAGGTCATCTTTAGGTCAAATCTCATTTCTCTCATAGCAAACCATCATTTTTTCCTAAAAAAAAGCAAACAACAGCTCCTTTTATTCTTATCTTAAAATGCAATTCACCATCTTACTCTCTCACCAATGACATAGTGATGACACTGACATCTCATTCCCCCGGCTTGCTATCCCCGCCGCGGCTTCTTACTGCCCCTCTCCCTCTACATCACGACATTCAGCCCACACCTTACTCTCACCGTCGTCTCCCCCCCCCCTCCCACAACATTGCCCGTCCCTCTTCTCTCTCCCTCCACGGCGTCACAAGATGATTCCTGGTGCAAAGGAGTGCACACCATCGTAGTCGAGGGCGACCACCATGACGACGCAACCTGCTGCTCACCATAGCTCCGCAGCTTCTTGGAGTACAACGGCCACAATCAGGTCCCAAGCTTATGTGTCCATCCTTTATCTAGAGTATATTATGACTGTTGAAATCCTTTTTCTCGAATACGCACGAGTGTGCATACTATATATTAAAGAGAGGAGTGGGGTAAAGAGCCCCTCCACGCTGGTGTTACATGTTACGTTACATGAACCCAACTCCGCCGGTGCTACATCTAGTCTACAGTCTCGCCGTAGCCCACAAGGATAACGCTCCCATGAAGGGGGTTATGTCCATAATTCAGGATACGGTACAAACTTCAGTATCAATACATCTACAATCCATATGATAAACAATCGTGGCCCTAGCTTATACCCATCCAATAACCATGTTTTACAGGTTCAATACACTTTCCTATTCCCTCCTTGATACAAACGAGTACTGCAATATGATGGGCAAAGTACAAAGACACCATCATATTTAAAATATGCATAAAAAAGGGGATACAATGCATCACTTCTCACCCTCCAAGAGTGTCACCTCAATGGTTCCAATAAATTGATATGCAGACTACTTTCATAAGAAACTTACTTCTTGTAGACACTTGAAGCAGGCAAGATGTTCACAAAAAACTGAATATAAGGCTCCACAATTCCCTCATTTGTTATGACATATTGACTCCATCATGCAATACGGGTTCAAGGCCTCGATTTTTTCAAATAATTTATAAATTTTTGCTCATGTCACCTGTTATAGGACATACAATGTGTTATCTCCTTCCAACACATAGACATAGCCCTGGGCGTAATCACACACATGTGTTGAACAGTAATGTAGTATTAAGTTGAGTACACATAACAATGTGCTGATACAGAAACGGATAAAAAAGAAGTTCTCGAAACAGGCTTTCAACCCGCTTTATAAATAAAGCAATAACACCCAAACACAATACATTGTCGAACCATACAAGGTGATTAGGCAGCTCTCATACAATGCTGATCCCAGAATAAACGGATAACACAAGATGCGAAAGAAAGCATAGGAAGAACTAAGTACAATGCCACGCAAAGCCCTATAACACCTAAGCTCCACGACAATGCCCCAACAGGAAGAGACGCGCGCCCGAGGTACCCTCTACCTCCCTACTCGCTGCCCGCATGACAAGGGGGAAAGCCACCACCGTTGTCATGGCGCCTGCCAAAGAGCCAACCATGTGGACCACCTCCCGAAGCCGCCGCCCCAGCCTCCAAGGTCCGAAACCCCGCGAACCGTCCACTTCAGCACGCACCAAGCACGATAGGAGGAGCAGAGACACCCATCCATCCCTAGCCCGACATCAACACTGGGTCTGGGTCAGACCCTCCACGGTAGGAAGCACCCATACTTGCGTCCCCATCCAGTCCCGATGGATCGGGGGGGCACGATAAAGAGACTGTAGACGGACGCCGTGAAGCAAGCCCCGGCCATAGCCCCGTGGCCTTGGCCCAGGCAAAGCTCCCACGACACCACATTTGTGGCCATTGTCGCTGATCTGCTCGACAGAGTAGCGATGTCACGACACCCGCCACCTCGCACCATGCCCGCGAGGAGAGACATCACTGCCCGCGGAAACCACCCAGTCCAAGCCCAACCATCCCTACCTGGAGAAGAGCCCCGACTCGCCTCAGGCCCAGATCTGGTCCGCCCGAACGCGAGCCCTAGGTCCAAGACATCAATGGTCTGCCACCACCCTGCGCCACCCATTGAAACCAAGCTGCCAGATCCGCAACGCTAAGCCTCCAGCAGGTCTGCACCGCCGCCAGCGCTCCCAACATCGTGACCCGCAAGGGTCCGAGCCACCACCCCATGTCGCTCGCCTAGGACCAGCCCCCAAGGGGCTGCTAGAACCAGGCTAGCAAACTACCACCCAGGGGGGCACAACCATATTAACCATATTGCGGAAGTTTGTTCTCTTGATGGCGTAATTAAGACGTGCATGTATATTTGGTTGCTTTGGGTTTGAACATATTGTGGCTCAGCCCCTGCTGGAGACACAGGTGGGGATAAAGGCGGCATTTAGCATGCCTAATTTTTTATATCATATTTTTAGAGAACAAACCGCACTGAATTTAATTATTAAAACCATCTCTTGATTTATGCACCATCGAGTTGCCATTCAGAGTTTAATAAACCTAATGAATCGGAGATCTGAGTGTACTATCCTACACTGAACATTAGTATAAATAGAGGCCTTGTTTCGCTACGAAGCTTAAATATTTTCTCTACCACATTCGATTTTGCTGCAACGCATAACCGATTTTGTTACCTTGAAAATTCAGTATTGTACAAGCTACCTGCCACCGGTGAACTCAAAGTGGGTGCTTAAAAAAGGGCTCTGATAACTTCCACATTATAAGAAATATCAGGATGGATACATTGGAAAAAGCATGTGCAGATCTGGAGGTTATATCTTCTATGTGCAAAAGAATAGATAGACAACACAATTAAGCAAACAATTAATTAACAATTTGAACTATTTTTATGGACAGTTTAAGAAGGTTACCTCCTGCTCAGATAAACCAAAATATATGGACAAAAGTAATAATCCAAGGAGTAGTGGAGCAAGGAGATCTGAGAAATACCACACAATATTTTCTCAATCAATCGATCAGCTCAATTTGTCCACACTCATGGAATGATTCTTCTCAGTCAATGGTATATAAATTCCATCGGAAACTTCAAGCAAATGACCATGCTCCATACAACTCAAGATTTTAGCCTTTTTTATTACTCGGGCAACCAGCCAACATATAATTTTTGCCTTCCAAAGTGAATATATATAATGGAACCGCTGAAAAAATATGAAAGAAATAGATTGTAACACACAGATGAATGCAACAAAAAATCTATTGTGTATTTACGATTTAGAGGACCATTTACGAATAATAATAGAGGAATGACTGATTGTAAACGAGTTATGAAGGAAACATCACAAGCACCATACTGAATAATTCCACTCACAACCTTTCCTCGCAGAATTTCACAACTTTATAAGACATCCTTAAAAATCGGCCATAACCGCGCGTCCCCCGCGCGTCGCCTCTAGCGCACGGGGGAAACCCTAACCGCGCCGCCAGCCGCCCCTTCCCGCTCCTCCCCCGCTTCGCCGCCGCCGGAGGGGACACCGGCGAAGCCCGCGTGGTCCCCAGGGAAGGTGGCGGCGGGGCGTCCTCGTCGTTCTCGCGCAGATCTCGCGGCGGCCGGTGGCGCGCGGCGGTGTTCCGCCGGTGGCTGGCGCCTGCTGCCCGTGGGGCGGCGTCCCTCACGGCGGTGGGGCTGCCCCTGAACGGCGCTTGGTGGTGGCCACGTGACGGCGCGCGGGTGGGCCGGATCTGGGCTTCCGGTCTGCGTCCTCGTCGTGGCAGCGCTTGCCGTTGCCCTCGGCCATGAGGCGTGGTCCGGGACGGGCTGAGCGCCGGTGGTGCTGGCCAGGACGCACGCTGGCAGCGCCCTACTTCATCTCGCGTCGTCTCGCTGGCCAATGGTGGTGGTCATCTTCTTCGTCAGAGATGGCCGGCCAGAGGCTTGGTGATCGGATCTCGAGATCCATCATCTAGTCCCGGCTGCGAGTTGGGGAAACATGGTTGCCGGTGAAAACCGAGCCGTTGGCAGGCGATGGCGACGGTCTACGCCGTTACCTTGATGGAGGCATCGTCGTGTAACTACTGTCGACCCACTCGTGCTGCTCTGGGGGAAACCCTAGGATCGGGTGTTCCAGATCGGACGATGGCGGCACTGCGGTGTCGTTTCTCTCTTGGGAGCATCGTTTGTGGAGCAGCGCTGGAAGTCGGAGGCAGGAGGTGGAGCGGCTTCGTCTTGCACGGAGCTTCGGTGGAGATGTCAAGTCATGCCTGACCGACAGGTGCTACGCTTTGTCATGCCTGGTCGGCAGGTGCTACGCACGACAGATCTTCCAAAGACTTCAAGCTGTGTCGGCTGGTGGTACTTGGCAGCATGGTGCTGAGGTGTATCAGTGGCGACCGCGACGTGCTCAGCTGTTTGCGCGCAGGGAGGAGGTGTCGTTGGGCACCGTGGTGGCGTCGACGATAGCTAGACCGAGCAAGGTTGATGCATCAGTACAGTTCTGAAGATGGAGCGATGGCAGTTGGCGGCGGCGGCCTCTGAGAGCACGCCGGACCGGCGAGACCCATGCCCGGCAGGCGTCCTGGTTGGGTCCTCAGGTCTTAGATGTTAGGTTTGGCTGCGATGTCTGTTTGGTATTAGGCCCAGGCTATCTGCGCCCCTTCGTCAACTGGATAGGTGTAGCGACAGTTTGTTGCTTAGACGGCGGCTTTAGTCTTACTGTGGTATTACTTTGTAAGGTCTTGTGAGAATAATTAATAAAGTGGCCGTATGCATCGCCCAGATGCAGAGGCCGGGGGTCATCCTCCTTTTCTAAAAAAAAAAATCGGCCATCAGTAAATAGCTTGCTGAATCCAGACATGGTATGCACATATTTAACATTTCACTACATCACCCCGCAAAAAAAAAACATTTCACTACATCGTTCCATATTCTGTATAGAAATCAAGTAGACATGGAAGTATACTCATATATCGCTGAATCTTGTAAAACATTTAAAAGGTAATCAGACACATTTTAACAACACTCTCTCGACTCTTAAATAAGTGATATTTTTACTTGCACAGTTTGCAAGGTACAAATCAAACTATAAATTTGTAGTTAAAACATAATCCGCAGGTTTGATAATAAGTAATCCATGAGCGGAACTTGCTTAACACATAAATAATCCATGACTATAAAAAAAGTTCATTGTACTCGGCCACTCGTCTGCTGTGTGCACTGTTTTTCCGTCTTTATTGATCATAGCAAGGTGCTTCCTGATCAAATAGATGAATGATTTAGAAGAGAGCGAATGTAAAGTGGTAGGATATTTGGCATGCATCATCGACTTGAGAAAAGGAGAACAGCGAATTCACCTTGATAATTTTGGGTAAACAAATTAATCTGCCTATTGCCGATACATGGATAATTAGATTCTCTGCAGATTCACAAAACGGTCATTTGTGACTGTTATGCAGTTGTGCAGATGTATGCACGCTGTTCATATATAAGTGCCTAGATGAAACAAGAATAAAATCAGAGTCCATAACTAAGTTACTGAAAAACAGCATTTGCACACAAATTGATAATAACAAGGGAAGAACAGGAAGCGAAGGGAGTCAGATGGGTTACGTATCGAGCGGGAGCAGTAGTAGTTGCTTGGCGGCCGGTTGGATAGGATGGCGATAGTGGAGGGGAGCCGGAGGTTGTCCCAGCAGGCCCCCTTGTCGGATAGCGCCTGGGTGAACCTGTTGCCGGCGATGCTCAGGTACTTGACAGACAGTAGCGCCAGCGGGAACGGCCTGACGAAGCGGTTCCGCGACACATCCAGATGCTCCAGCAGGTAGAAGGAGAGCCGGTGAACTTGTTCTGGCTCAGCAGCACCGACGGCGGCGTCCCGGTGATCTGCGACGGCGGCGTCCTGGTGATCCGAGGCAACGGCGGCGGCGGTGTCCTGCCGATCCGCGACGGCGGCGGCGGCGTCCTGCCGATCTGCGAAGGCGGCGGCGTCTCTTGGGATCAGCGGCGGCGACAGCGGCGTCCCACATTTCCGCAGCGGCGGCAGATGGGAGCGGAGGGGGACCAGATGGCGGCGACGGAGGAAGACTGCGCCCTGCCCTGCCCTTCCCCGGGGTTCTGTGCCGGCGGCGGCGGCGGCCCACAAGTGGGGGGCCTCGGATCTTGGCGGAGGCGGCAGATGGCGGCGGAGGAGGAAGATGTCGAGCACACGGGGTGAATTTTAGTGGGATTCCCAAAAACCAGTGCGGGTGTGGTGGGAAGGGAGACGAAAAAAACCAACGAAATAAAACGGACGAAAATGGTGGGACGAAAATAAACCGTGGATGCTATTCACCAACTCAGACATTAGGAGTAGAGATCTACTATAAAAGAAAAGGAGGGGGCAGATCCAAACAATCTGACCCATTCATCGGCAAGATCTAATGACCCTTAATCCTTCCGTGTTTAACGCTACAAACCACGCATTAAGGCACTAACTGTCCATCCCTCGATAAACCCGCCCCGTCGTTCAGAAAAAAAGCAAACAACGCATGCCCCCACGTCCTCTCTAGGGCTGCAAGAAAAGCTCGAGGCTCGTGAGCTGCTCGAGATCGACTCGTTTTTTGGCTCAACTCGAGATCGACTCGAAAAGAAACGAGCCAAGTTTGAACACTTTATGTAGCTCGGCCGAGAAACGAACCGATCTTGAGTCAATATTGGCTCGCTCGATTTTAGCTCGATAGCTCGACATAATACCATTATTTTAAATGACCATGCCATATATTAAATGAAAATAAGATAATTTGTTACCATATATATGATGTGCATGATTTTTCTCCATTTTATTTACCAGCAAATATGGAAGTTTAATTAAGTGCAGAGAAGATTTAGGCCTAATTATGATACGTGGTCGACTATGTGTTAAATATTATGTTGCTTTTGGCAAAATTTCCCAGCATATGCACCTTCTTTTTCTTCTTTTTTGTCCACGAAGACCACCATCTATTGCTAGTTCGCCCAAGAGACAAATATGAACTCTCCCAACCACGACGAGATTGCCGTACAAAGTTGTGTCGTGTTGTGTCCTTATCTAGTTGGAATAATTGACATAGATTTATAAATTTTCACCATTTCATTTAGCTCGAAAGTAGCTCGAAATCGACTCGAGATCATTACAACCTAAACACGAGTCATGTTCTACAACTCGATCTTGAGCCTTCCCTCAGTTTAATCTCGCTCGAATTTCGATATGAGTTGACCCGAGCCACCTCCAACTCGCTCGAACTCGACTCTCTTTGCGGCCCAGTCCTCTCGACCCGCCTGCACGACCTCGACCTCTCGTCCCCTGCTCCTCCTCCCGCGTCGTTCGCCGTTCCTCCCGCGGCCTCCCGCAGCCGTTAGCCGCCGGAGCCGCCCGCCACGCCCTTCGCCGCGGGAGCCGCCGCCGAGCCCGTCCGTTGAGACCGAGCCGCCGCCGGAGCCGCCCTTCGCCGTGGGAGCCCCTTATCCGGGAGTCCGAGGACGAGGAGGACAACATCGACTACGAGGACGAGGACGAGGAGCACCGAGAGGCCAGGCAACGCCTGATCCGCACCGTGCCGACCGTCGACTGGTTCGACGTCGAGGGCAACGAGGTATCCGGCGCGCAGCCGCTCGATGACCCCGAGGTGAGCGCCGCTCTGCTCCCGGTGCACCTGTTTTCCCTCCCGCGTCCTTTGATTGCGTATGCGGCGAGGTGTTCGATGCGTGTTGTTCATGTCGCGCGCGTGGAATGCCGTGAGAGCGGTGACCGCCGACTGCTGCTGATTTTGATTAGCTTCAGCGTTTGCCATTGGATTGGAGAATTGCGAATCTGCACATCCTTGTGGTTCAAGATGGCCGTGCTTGGACGAGGGGATACATATGTTGCGTTCGATCAGAAACATCAATTGTTTTGTTCCTTCATGCAAATTTTCATTGCATAAGTTCGATCAGAAACATCAATTGTTTTGTTCCTTCATGCAAATTTTCATTGCATAATATTGTGACTGGTAATCAGGACGCGGTGGGAATGATGATTACATTCGCGCATGTTATTTGTGACCGTTTTCTTGTGCATGAATGGGAACCATAGTTATTTAATGAGTTAATTTCGTATCACTTAGATGTAGTGTTGAAATTTCTGTGACCCATTACCCACCCCAATCTGCTCATACAAGACATAACTTCTACATAGAAGTGAATCAGTAAACTGCTACTAATCTGGCTGGAGACAATATTTGACTCCATATGTTATGTAAAATCAGTCCGCTTTTCCTTCCATAAATGTTTAGATTCTTTCGGTGCAAGTCCAATGCAAGAACCTCTTCCAGCTCCGTGGGTGATTAAAGCGAGATACGTGCAGTCATCAAACTTCAAACGTCATAATTAAAGATACCTTGTCCAATGCAAGTACCTTTTTCTAGGAGGTTTAAGAACTTGTATAAGCACCTGTAGTCTCTGCAATGCAAAAGTTCAACCCTACAGGTTTGTGTCCTATGTTCTACTCTCACTATACTACAATAAGAATATTATTAAAATTGTTCACCATGATGTCCTATATTTTGATGCATGAAGGTTTTCCACCGGGAGAACAAGTTTCTAGATACCACAATAAGAATACTCATTTTCTTGTTCTCTGTTTTTTATTGCAATTTTTTGTTGTGCAATATGAGTTGATATGAATCAAATAGCACAAGTATTATTGTTGACTAATTTTTAAAGTACCTCCCTTCCAAGCAGCCCTTGAACAATGAACAAGGAAATTTGGGAGTCCTTGTTTCACTTTCACCGAGGACGTGGGAGCCACCACCACCGTTGCTTCCTTCCACAACTAAAGGTCCTAGGTATCTGTTCTCACTCCCTATAAGTTGTCGTTTGCATATCATGATTATGGTTTCCAGTAAGATTGGCAGAAAAAGATTATCGTTTGCAATATTATTTTAAGGAAAAGGTCCCTCTAGGGACATTTCTTGTGAGCAACATATTACATTTGAGATTATTATGTTAATACATGTCACTGCTAAAAACATGATTGAATGGGCAAGAAGCATCACAATAATTCATACAAGAAATAGACAAGGATCTGGAAGAAATAGTGTTCCTAGCTAAGTTGTGCGCTTTCTTGTATTGATTTCTACAAATACGTCTGAAGATAGCATCGTTCATGTATCCCTGCTGGCGAATGAGACTGATAGTGGGTCTCAATTGCCATTTGTGTGGATTCATACTTGAGTCTTGGGAATTAATTGCTTTAATACCAGTAGCATTATCTGATGAGATGAGGCAACCATGTACTCTCTCCGTCCAAAATAAGTGACTCAACTTTGTACTAGCTTTGACTTCAGCCTATTGGTAGCATTATGCGATGAAATGAGGGGGCGACCATGTATTTTCCAGTATGATGGCTTGAGCCCCAACATCATACCGAGTAGCCGAAGAAGTAACTGCAGTCACTTTTATTGTAGATTCGTGTTGGCCAACTTTAGACTGAATATAAGGGCATGTTTGGGACTGCTCCGCTTCACCAAAATCAGTTTCGCTCCACTAAATTCACTTTGGAGCAGTTTCATCCAGAAGTTGTAGCACTACCAAAGAGAATGTTTGGCTTCCATCTAGCTCCAGCTTCAAGAATGAGAAATTTGGTGAAAAAGATCTATTTGATTGGTTGAGGGGGGAGAAACGAATGGGTATCCACTTACTGGTGGCAGTGGTGGGTAATTTTCACCCAACTCCAGCTTCTAGAGTTTTTTGGAGCACCCCTGAAGAGCTTCATAAAAAACTAGAAGTTGTACCCCAGATTCTAGTTTTTTTTTGCGAAGCGGCATATCGTGGAGCTACCCCGTTTGGCTTGTGTTTTCTGGAGCGAAGCTGAATTTTAAGAAGTAGAGCAGTCCCAAACAGGCTCTAAACTAAGGCGCATAGAGAGGGATCGGTCATAATAAGCATCTGTGTACATCGTAATTGTAGTCCTCCGCCGAGTACACAAGAGGGGTATGTTGTTTTAGAAGAGGGGAAAATAAAGTTAGAAGAGGGCAAAATAAAGCATGTAGACTGATGAATGTCAATTTAGACCATCATTTTGCAATCGCTACTTTTGGTTCCAAAGGATTAACAAGATAAACTCGATTGTTTATATGACCTTGCAGTTATAAGTTTACTTTGCAAATTTTATCACACTAGCAATGTTGTGTGCAGAGACATTTTGTTTCAGCAAACTTGATCAGGTGGACATTGTTGTGTGCAGATATCAGACTTCAGTGGCTATAAGAAAAACTCAAGCTCTGTTTCCACTAGCGAGTAAATGCAACCTGACTGAAGAACGCAAGCTTATATATAACAAAGTGAGGTCCTTATCCTGGTTGGTTTGGCACGGCCACATCCTCATGGCCGATAAGCTGTTGCGCTAGAGATGGCCAAGCGGTGAGATTTGCCCGACGTGTGGCTCTTGCGAAGAGACGGCTAGCTTTGCGGGGCAGGTTTGACCAGCGGTGGCCTTTTGGTCGTGATACCAGGTGTTGTCTCCCCCCAATTCCTAGAACATCGCTCCCATCTATGACTGGTGGATGGCGATCAGGTTTCAAAGGAGGAGAAAAAGCATTTTCATGGAGTCACCTTGTTTTGCGTTAGGAAAAACTGAAACAGTAAGATTTTTTAGCACGATTACAGGGGAGTCAGTGACACCACATTCAAGATCTGCTTTTGTTATAGTTGTTCCAGATTCATGGTGGGGGTTGAGGTTTTGGGCCTCCCTTTTCCTCTCTGTTAGACAAAATCTAGCTGTATGGGTCTGGCTGTAAAACGAACTTCTTCTACTAACATATCCTTGCTTGCGATGGAATATGAATGTATTTTCTTTAAGATGTAATACTGAAATACTTGTTTTTGCGATGTAATATGGATATAATTGATTTTTTTTGTGCGTGCATACTCAAGGATTTCATGAATGGAATATTGTGTTTTTTCCGCGATGAAACAAAACATTATACTTGTATAATCAATTTGCTTCACATGAATATACTGATGCATGAGATGAATACGACTCATTCGTGTAGGAGGTAGATAAAGCATAGAGCCACCTCCAAGATTGCCATAATGGAATAAGAAAACCGGTATGCTGTGACTTAACAACCACAGTAGATTTTTGGACTACCAGTTATTTATTACAATGGTTAGATGCTTGTCTTTGTTTCCTCGGAAAAAATGCTTGTCTGTGCATTGCAATTTGCATGTCGAGAGGTTCCGAAATCTTGCCTAAATATTTTCGCTGCAATTATTTAGTTAAATCTTGCATCTAGAAATTAATATATGATGTTATTTATTGCCTCATAAGTCATAATTAGATGAATGAGAAAATAATTTTCTACTTTGTTAGACGTAAGCATCTGCTAGCTCGAGTCCTCGGTGAAGAGGTAAGAGCAACTCCAACGCGCCGATCCAAATGGACAGCGCTTTTGTCCGTTTTTTGTCCGTTTGGGTCGGCCGCCCGCTTGACGTCCGTCCGGTTTGAGATTTGGGTCGACAGTGTGTCCAATGCGTCGACCCATATTTGCCGGCGTGGCCGGCTGGCCCCCCTTTTCAACAAATATGCACAAATTTTGCATTGTTTCACAAGCAAACATATAGTTTCACAACCAAATAAATAGCATAGTTTTATAAGCCGAATAAAAATAAAATAGTCTCACATAGTTTTGCAAGCCGAATAAAAAAGATACATCTATCGGTTTCCAACATTAGCCCACATATGCTCAACCAAATCATTTTGCAGTTGCATGTGAGTTTCCCAATCACGCATGTCATGATGAAATTGGGTGAATTGTTCAAACGTTGCCGCTCCTCCATGCTCAGGCACAACATTCTCATCCTGAAACTGAAACCCTTGATCGTAGATACGTTCCGGGCGCTCATCTTCTACGATCATATTGTGCATGATCACACAAGCAGTCATCACCTTCCACAGCTTCTTCGTGCTCCAAGTCCTTGCAGGATACCGAACGATGCCCCGTCGAGATTGCAAAACACCAAAGGCACGCTCGACGTCCTTCCTAGTACTCTCTTGTTCTTGGGCAAATCTTTTTCTTTTCTCTCCGTCAGGGTTGGCGATTGTCTTCACAATAGTGGTCCACTGAGGATAGATACCGTCACCTAGGTAGTATCCTTTGTCGTAGTTGTGGCCGTTGATGGTAACATTCACCGGTGGACTGTTGCCTTCGGCAAGCCTAGCAAACACCGGCGAGCGCTGAAGCACGTTGATATCATTGTGTGATCCGGCCATGCCAAAGAAAGAGTGCCAGATCCAGAGATCTTGTGAGGCCACAGCCTCAAGTATGACAGTGCAAGCCCTGACATGGCCCTTATACTGCCCTTGCCAAGCAGAAGGGCAGTTCTTCCACTCCCAGTGCATGCAGTCTATGCTGCCAAGCATCCCTGGGAATCCTCTGCTGGCATTCATCGCCAACAAGCGGGCTGTATCTTCAGCAGTGGGCTCTCTCAAGTACTCAGGGTCAAACACAACAATCACAGCCTTGCAGAACTTATACATGGAGTCTAGGCATGTAGACTCGCTCATACGGACGTACTCATCAATGAGATCACCGGGCACTCCGTATGCAAGCATCCGGACGGTTGTAGTGTATTTCTGATAAGATGAGAAGCCAATCTTTCCAACGGCATCCTCTTTGCACTTGAAATAGTCATCGTATCCGACTACCCCCTCTCTAATACGGTTGAAAAGATGCCTACTCATACGAAAACGTCGCCGGAATTTCTGATGTTTGAACAGCGGGTTGGTTGTGTCAAAGTAGTCCTTCCAAAGAAGGAAATGGCCGCTCTCTCGGTTGCGATTCAACGCCGGAAGGTGCCCCGGGATGGAGCCACGGAACAACGGCCGCTGGCTATTAAGGTGGTGATGGACCAACACGGCAGCCAAGATCTCCTCCTCATCCTCGGACGAGGAATCGTCTGAGTCGCAAAGGAAATTGTGGAAAAAGAACTCGTCGACGGAGTCCATTTTGTACCTTCGCAAACTGTCGAACTGTTGTGGAACGTAGTATTTCAAAAAAATTCCTACGATCACGCAAGATCTATCTAGGAGAAGCATAGCAACGAGCGGGGAGAGTGTGTCCACGTATCCTCGTAGACCGAAAGCGGAAGCGTTTAGTAACGCGGTTGATGTAGTCGAACGTCTTCGCGATCCAACCGATCCAAGTACCGAACGTACGGCACCTCCGCGATCTGCACACGTTCAGCTCGGTGACGTCTCTCGAACTCTTGATCCAGTTGAGGACGAAGGAGAGTTTCGTCAGCACGACGGTGTGGTGACGGTGATGATGAAGTGATTCCGGCAGGGCTTCGCCTAAGCTCTCCGAAAATATGACCGAGGTGGAAATCTGTGGAGGGGGGCACCGCACACGGCTAAGACAAATCTTGGTGTCCCTTTGGGGTGCCCCCCGCCCCCGTATATAAAGGAGGGAGGGAGGAGGTGGCCGGCCTAAGGGGGAGGCGCACCAAGGGGGAGTCCTATTAGGATTCCCAATCCTAGTAGGACTCCCCTTCCTTTTCCAAGAGGGGGAGAGAGGGAAGGAGAGGGAGGGAGAAGGAAAGAGGGGGGCGCCGCCCCCTCCCTAGTCCAATTCGGACTTGCCATGGGGGGCGCGCAGCCACCCCTTGGACTGCCTCCTCTTTTCCCGTATGGCCCAATAAGGCTCATTACTTCTCCCGGTGAATTCCCGTAACTCCCGGGTATTCCGAAAAATACCGAATCACTCGGAACCTTTCCGATGTCCGAATATAGCCTTCCAATATATGAATCTTTACCTCTCGACCATTTCGAGACTCCTCGTCATGTCCCCGATCTCATCCGGGACTCTGAACAAACTTCGGTCATCAAATCACATAACTCATAATACAAATCGTCATCGAACGTTAAGCATGCGGACCCTACGGGTTCGAGAACTATGTAGACATGACCGAGACACATCTCCGGTCAATAACCAATAGCGGAACCTGGATGCTCATATTGGCTCCTACATATTCTACGAAGATCTTTATCGGTCAAACCGCATAACAACATACGTTGTTCCCTTTGTCATCGGTATGTTACTTGCCCGAGATTCGATCGTCGGTATCATCATACCTAGTTCAATCTCATTACTGGCAAGTCTCTTTACTCGTTCCGTAATGCATCATCCCGTAACTAACTCATTAGTCACATTGCTTGCAAGGCTTCATATGATGTGCATTACCGAGAGGGCCCAGAGATACCTCTCCGACAATCGGAGTGACAAATCCTAATCTCGATCTATGCCAACTCAACAAACACCATCGGAGACACCTGTAGAGCATCTTTATAATCACCCAGTTACGTTGTGACGTTTGATAGCACACTAAGTGTTCCTCCGGTATTCGGGAGTTGCATAATCTCATAGTCATAGGAACATGTATAAGTCATGAAGAAAGCAATAGCAACAAACTAAACGATCATCATGCTAAGCTAATGGATGGGTCTTGTCCATCACATCATTCCTAATGATGTGATCCCGTTCATCAAATGACAACACATGTCCATGGCTAGGAAACTTAACCATCTTTGATTAACGAGCTAGTCTAGTAGAGGCATACTAGGGACACTCGTTTGTCTATGTAACACCCCCTGTATTAAGCTACAGAGATCACCCTTTTGATGAGGCATGTCATCATGATTAATAGTGCATAATCATCTTTTAGCATCATATTGCATTCAACTCCTAAGTCAAATTCAAATTAAATGAAAGTGGAATTAAAAGTTGTCCAACATAGAAACTAAAATGTCAGATAAATAACAAATATTCCAGAGGCTATTCTAAAATTGAAACCAACATCATTGGAATTGGATAAGTGACTCGAACAACCTCAAACAGTGGATGAAGATAATATTAAAACCATTTATTAATCTGAAATAAATATGGAATTATGTTTTGTCCAAACTATTTTAGGGTTAAGGAATAATGCCATGGTATTTATGAAATAGGTACACCTTTTTACAAAAACCATTTGGGGCCTAAACATTTAACAGTAGAGAAAAGAGAATAAAGAAAAGGAAAAAGAAACAGAAAAGGAAAAAAAGAGCAACACCCCCCCCCCCCCCCCCCCACTAGGCCTCGGCCAGCAAGCCACCGGGCGCCAGGCCGGCCCAGCCGGCACCTACTTAGCCGGCCAAACCCCCGGCCAAACCCTAACCTACCCCGATCCCCCCCTCCCCCCCTCGTTCTCTCCTCCTCCCCCCCTCATCTGGATCGGGCGCAGCGATCCCGTCGCCTCGTCGTCGACGCCGCTCCGACGCCGCCCCGTCGCCGCCTCCCCTCGTCAGCCCCCACCTCCCGATCCAGATCGGGATCGGGATCGCGGGAACGACCCCGTCCCTCGTCGCGGCGACGACCGCGCCGCCTCGCCGTCGCGTTGGACGCCGCCGCCGATCCCTCTCCCTCGCCGGCCGGCTCTCGACGCCGCTCGCCCGACGCGCCCGACCGCGCTGCTCGCCTCGCCGCACGACGCCACCGCCCGGAGCTCTCCCTCGCCGTCTGCCTCGTCTACGTCGCCGCCTTGTCCCGCCGGCCTGCCTCCCGTCGCCGTGTCCTCGTCGACCACCCCGACCCCCGCTGCCCCGTCCCTACGGATCCCGGTGAGGCTCGGGCCTCTCCCCCCTTTTGGGCGGGCTCGCGCACCGCAGATCGCCGGCTCTGTCGACGGCTGCGCGCGCGCCCACTGCCTCGCTCGCGCGCCCGCGTCGCTCCTCGCCCGCCAACCGCGCTCTCGGCCCCCCCCGCTTCGCTCCGCGCGACCGGCCGCTGCGCTCCAGCCACGCGCTGCCGCCTCGACGGCCGCTCCAGCCACCGCGCCGCCGTCCCGCCTCCGGCCTGCGTGGCCTCGCCGGCGCCCGCGCCCGCCGACCGCCGTGCGCCCCCTTTGGGCACCGGACATGTCGGTCCCGAAAGGGGCACGCCCGGACGTGTCCGCCCCTGGGCCACTGCCCAGTGGGGCCCGAACCCCTGTGACGCTGACGAATGGGGCCCACGGCCCAGAAACAGTTTTAAAGAAAATGTATAAAAATAAAATAAATAAAAATAAATAATTAAAATAATAATTAATTTAATCCTGATTAGGTTAATCTAATTAACTAATTAGTGTTAATTAAACAGTAATTAGTAATTTAAATTAATTAATGCTGACGTCAGCATGATGTCATGCTGACGTCATCAATTACTGTTTCGGATAATGTTGAATTAAATAATTAATTAAAATTTCAGAAATTAATAAAAACTTTAGAAAATCATATCTTTTAAACCGTAACTCCGATGAAAATATTTTATACATGAAACTTGCTCAGAGCGACGATACGAACCCGGATACGCCCTCGGTATCTCCGTCAGACGCCCGCAGCTATGAGAACGTTGAACAATTAGACCGATTTCGATAAATGAATAGTGTCCAACTTTAATTAAATAAATCCGAATAAATTCCTAAATTAACTAAATCGCTTAGTTAGGCTGTATATCACCCCGGCATATCATTTAGACATGTCATGCATCCCTGTTGCATTATTGCCGTGTGTTTACTGTTTCTTCCCCCTCTTCTCTTCGGTAGACTACGAGACCGACGCAGCTGCTGGTGCCTCGACCGACTACGTTGTTGACGACCCCTACTTGCCAGAGCAACTAGGCAAGCCCCCCCCTTGATCACCAGATATCGCCTATTCTCCTCTATACTGCTTGCATTAGAGTAGTGTAGCATGTTACTGCTTTCCGTTAATCCTAGTCTGATGCATAGCCTGACCCTGTTGCTACATCTGTTGATACCTTACCTGCAATCCTAAATGCCTAGTGTAGGATGCTAGTTTATCATCATTGGCCCTGCATTCTTGTCAGTCTGCCTTGCTATACTATCGGGCCGTGATCACTCGGGAGGTGATCACGGGTTATACTATACATATATACATACTATACAAATGGTGACTAAAGTCGGGTCGGCTCGAAGAGTACCCGCGAGTGATTCACGGATTGGGGGCTGAAAGGACCTTTGTCCCAACGGCCCTTTGAGTGGATCTTTGTGGCGGAGCGACAGGGCAGGTTGAGACCACCTAGGAGACAGGTGGGCCAGGCCCTGGTCGTCGTCCGCGGTGATCTCATAATAACACGTTTAACGAGATTGGAT
The DNA here is from genome assembly GCA_011799875.1 of Thinopyrum elongatum. Classification (NCBI taxonomy): domain Eukaryota; kingdom Viridiplantae; phylum Streptophyta; class Magnoliopsida; order Poales; family Poaceae; genus Thinopyrum; species Thinopyrum elongatum. The sequence continues at coordinate 239,922,091 of CM022303.1, forward strand.
ATTTGATCTGAGTCTGGCCACTGGCCTATACGCACTAACCAACTACGCGGGAGTAGTTATGGGTATCCCGGCGTCGTGGTATCAGCTGAAGCCTTCTTGACGTCAGCGACTGAGCGGCGCGCGCCGTGTTGGACCGCGCTAACGTAACCGCCGTGATCGTGTGGGTTGCTAGGTCTGCTCGCGGCCGCGTACGCAACGTGCAGGAGCGCACTAGGCGATGGGCCCAGACCCCAGAGTGCCTAGGATTAGTCCGGCGTGCTGACCTCTCTGTTGAGCCTAGGTGGGGCTGCGACGTGTGGATCTTCCGAGGCCGGGCATGACCCAGGAAAGTGTGTCCGGCCAAAGGGGATCAAGCGTGTTGGGGAATATGTGGTGCACCCCTGCAGGGAAGTTTATCTATTCGAATAGCCGTGTCCCTCGGTAAAAGGACGACCCGGAGTTGTATCCCGACCTCATGACAACTAGAAATGGATACTTAATAAAACACACCCTTACAAGTGACAGATATAACCCGGTGGTCGCTCTCTCGCATGGTGGCGACGAGAGGATCGACGGGTAGGATTATGCTATACGTTGTTGTTTGGTTAACTTCCAACTAATCTCTTCTATTGCTTCAAGACGAAGGCTGCCAGAAGCGTAGTCTTCGACAGGACTAGCTATCCCCCTCTTATTCTGGCATTCTGCAGTTCAGTCCACCGATATTGCCTCTTTACACATATACCATGCATATGTAGTATAGATCCTTGCTTGCGAGTACTTTGGATGAGTACTCACGGTTGCTTTCCCCCTCCTTTCCCCCTTTTCCCTTCTTGCTGGTTGTCGCAACCAGATGTTGGAGCCCAGGAGCCAGACGCCACCTTCGACGACTACTACCACCAGGGCGGAGCCTACTACTACGTCCAGGACGCCGACGACCAGGAGTAGTTAGGAGGATCCCAGGCAGGAGGCCCTGCGCCTGTTCGATCTGTTGTATCCCTGTTTGTGCTAGCCATCTTATGGCACCTTGTTTAACCTATGTCTGTACTCAGATATTGTTGCTTCCGCTGGCTCGTCTATGATCGAGCATTTGTATTCGAGCCCTCGTGGCCCCTGGCTTGTATTATGATGCTTGTATGACTTATTTATGTTTTAGAGTTGTGTTGTGATATCTTCCCGTGAGTCCCTGATCTTGATCGTACACGTTTGCGTGCATGATTAGTGTACGATCGAGCCGGGGGCGCCACAAGTTGGTATCAGAGCCGACTGCCTGTAGGAATCCCCCTTTCCAGTTCCTTGACCGAAGTTGAGTCTAGACAAAGAAAACCGTTTTACTAACTTGGCTGTGTGGCTTACGGGCCCACATTGCCAACTGGGTGGTATTAGGATCTTTTATTCCTCGTCTATACTCTGGGACTCTGATCTCTCTTCTACTCGGGTTAAATGAAGTTTACTAACGCCGGCACTTAGGATCTCGTAAATTCTGTCTACCCGGAGAGCTGGATATCTGTGCGATTTCCCTGTCGTTGATCTGATTAGTCTGATAATCATTTTCCTTTCCATTGTTTTGTTTAACCTTTCTCTCCGAGTTGTGTTAAACCTCTTATTGTCGTTTGACAAACCTGAATTTCCTCTATTTTCAGATGGACCGTTTGTTTCCACCGCGTCCTACGACACAGCTTGTGCTTCGCACTTGGGCTCGTAATACCCCTGGGTTTCCAGCTGTCCTGATCGCTCTCATGACCAGACTTTGCTACCGTTGGTACCCTGAGTACTTGGTTTATGAGGTTTACCGCGAGTTCAACCAGGAACAGTACTATGCTGAAGTTCGGATTTATGATCAGCAGAACAACTCAGACACCGAGCTACACCTTTTTCACGGATTAGGCGTGACGATTGAGATGGCAGTCCATGATGCCGCCTACTCCGCTGTCGTACGTCTACGAGGGGAGCACAATGCTATCTTGGATGACTCCGAGTTCCGATACATTCCGTATGCCCCTGCTGGAGATGCTACCGGATACTACACAGCTATCTGTGCCCCGTACGAGCCTCGTCGCTACGACCCGCGCGTTCTGATTCAGTGCACTCAGGCTCTGGATCGCACTGTTCGGGCTCTTGCCGTCGAGTTGGTTGCCACTCGAGCACGTCTCTACGATGCTATGACGCAGTTGCTGCCCGCTGTTCGTGCAGGGATACATCCGGAGCACATCCTTTATCTGCACAGGACTCAGATGTATGCTGGTATTGACTGGCCTATTGTTGGGGGTCACACACCGACACGTGGACCTCTTCTTACAGCTCGAGACCGGGTTCTGCATCAGAGTGCACATGGAGCACAGGATCTTTCCGCGACGAACATTCGTCGTCCGCACTCGCAGCTACCCCGATACAGTGGTTCTCCCCGACGTTGTGTATGGATCTGTATGTCTTAATCGACTACTTTTATGTATTTGATGCACTGCTTAAACTATTGTCGAGTTACATCATGCTTGTCGCTAAGCACTCGTGCTTGCTTTTACTAAACTACCCCCCCTGTTGAAAATTAGCAGGATGGTTAGACCCGCTGGTCGTGGTCGTGGACGTGGTGCCAACGATCCACCACCGCTGAACTATATGGCTGGAATGATGCAGCAATTTGAACTGCAACGTCAGTTCATGCAAGGGATCATGGATCAGTTTCCTCGTCCCAATATGAACCAGTATCCGGGCCCAGGGACCTTGCAGGACTTTATGCGCCTCAACCCAACCGTCTACCGCGGCTCAACTCAGCCCCTGGATGCGGATGACTGGCTTCGCGACATCACCTATGAGTTGGAATCTGGTGGCGTTGCCCCTGCAAACTATGTCACCTTCGCCTCCTTCTTTCTCAAGGGCCCCGCTGCTCAATGGTGGGACAGCCACAGGCGCACTCAACCAGCTGGCACAGTCATCACTTGGCCGGATTTCCAAGCTGCCTTCCGTGCCCGTTTCATTCCCCAGGGAATCATGGACCGGAAGAAGCAAGAGTTCCGCAACCTCACCCAGGGCAACAAGACAGTGGAAGCTTATCAGCGGGAGTTTCTGGAATTATCCCGCTATGCTGAAGAAGACATTCCCACTGATGCTCGCCGTCAGGAAAGGTTTCGCGAAGGACTTCAAGCTGACATCAAACTAGCGCTCCTTGTGCATGAATTTGATAATTTCTCCATCTTGGTGAACAAGGCTATCCAGGTCGAGACTGGTCTGCAGACACACCAGGGATCTCTTAGGCGCAACCGTGACACTGGTTCATCTTCGAGCCAGCCTGCACAGAAGCGTCGGATCTGGATTCCAAACAGCGTGTACCGTCCAGCTGCACCTGCTCCAAGACGGTCCTATACTGCACCACGCCTGCCTCCACCACCTAGGCAGCCAGGACTTCCAGCTCCACCACCCCGAGCTCCTGCTCCTAATCCCAATGATAGTCTGTGCTACAAGTGTGGGCAGCCAGGTCATTTTTCCAGGAACTGCATTCAGAACCAGAACCAACTGGCACTTCCTGCAACTGCCCGTAGGAACAATCAGCCTCGCAACAACAATGCCAAGACTTATGGGCGTATTCAGGCCAACCACACCGATTTCAATGAAGCTCAGGACCAGCCTGCCACCGTGATGGGTACTCTCCTTGTTAATTCAGTACCAGCTTCTGTTTTATTTGATTCGGGAGCATCGCATTCATTCATGTCCGAAGAATTTGCATACAAACACGACATTAAATGTGAGGTCATGAACACTGCAATAGTAATACACACCCCCGCGGGTCAATGTCAAACCTCCATGGGTAGCAACGACGTCACCGTTGAAATTGAAGGGCTGGAGTTTCACGCCTCCCCTTTCATACTAAAGTCTTGTAATATCGACCTCATTCTCGGAATGGATTGGTTGAAAGCGCATACTGCTTCTATAGTTTGCGCCACGAAGATCGTCCATCTTCTACACCCTTCTGATGAAATAATAAGCTACCAGGCTCAAATCATCCAAAATGCCGAGGCGAGACTTTATGCCTTGAATGCATTAAACGCATCACCACTTGAAGGCATCGAGGACATTCCAGTTGTTCGCGAATTCCAAGGTGTTTTCCCAGAAGAACTCCCAGGGATACCCCCTGCTCGAGCTGTCGAATTTGTCATCGACTTGAAACCAGGCACCACTCCTATCGCCAAGCGACCCTACAAGATGCCGCCGCATGAACTCCTTGAACTTAAGGAGGAAATCGACGCTTCACTTCGTAAGGGTTTCATTCGCCCAAGTTCCTCTGCTTGGGGAGCACCTTCTCTCTTTGTCAGGAAGAAGGATGGATCAAACCGATTGGTCCAAGATTACCGTCCTATTAACCAAGCAACCATCCAGAACAAATATCCCCTTCCTCGGATAAACGATCTGTATGATCAACTGGCGGGTTCATCAGTGTTCTCTAAACTCGACTTAAGGTTGGGTTACCACCAGATCCGCGTTCGTGAAGAGGATATCCCAAAGACCGCCTTCGTTACTCGATATGGCTCATACGAGTACACTGTCATGTCATTCGGCTTAACCAATGCTCCTGCCACATTCTCCCGCCTGATGAATTATATATTCATGGAATACCTTGACAAGTTCGTCGTGGTTTACTTGGATGATATCCTAGTATACTCCAAGAACAAAGAGGAACATGCTGAACATCTTCGACTTGTTCTGGAGAAACTTCGAGAGCATCAACTATATGCTAAGTTTTCCAAGTGTGAATTCTGGCTTCCCGAAGTAACATACCTTGGGCATGTCATCTCCAAGGATGGTATTGCCGTCAACCCCGAGCGAGTTCAGGCTATTCTTGATTGGGCTCCTCCAAAGAACGTCAAGCAAGTTCGAAGTTTTCTCGGACTCGCCAGCTATTGCCGTCGATTTGTCGAGAACTTCTCCAAGATCGCCAAGCCCCTGACTAACCTGCTTCATAAAGGCGTCAAGTTCGATTGGACGGAAAAGTGTCAGGAAAGTTTCCAGACGCTCAAAGACAAGCTGACTTCTGCCCCAGTGCTTGCCCCTCCTGATTCCCAGAAGGATTTTGTCATCTATTGTGATGCATCCCGTCAAGAATTAGGCGGTGTCCTAATGCAAGACCGCAGAGTAATTGCTTATGCTTCGCGTCAATTGCGTCCGCACGAAGAGAATTACCCAGTACATGACCTCGAGCTTGCTGCCGTCATCCATGCACTAAAACAGTGGCGACATTACCTTCTCGGTAATCGTTGCGAGATCTACACCGATCATCAAAGTCTGAAGTATCTGTTCACTCAGCCAGACCTGAACCTCCGTCAACAGAGATGGATGGAGACCGTAGCGGATTTTAACTTGGGTATTTCTTATACCCCTGGCAAGGCTAATGTAATGGCCGATGCCTTGAGCCGCAAGTCTTATTGCAGTCACCTCCAGTTTCACGAAGTTCAACCTTCGCTTATTGAAGAATTCAGAAGGCTGAATCTCCACATCGTTCCTCCTGGAGCACTCGCTCCCCCTCCTGAAGGTTCCTACAAAATGAACCTCCACGTTGTTTCCCAGGGTTCACTTAATACCCTGGTTGCTAAACCAGATCTCGTGGACAGCATCAAGACGCTGCAGGGTTATGACTCTCAAGCCCACAAGATTAAGCGCTATCTCGCTGAAGGGAGGCCTTCGTTCTTCACTATTGATGATACTGGCACCTTGTTCTTTAAAAGTCGCCTAGTGGTCCCCTCTAAAGGTAACCTGGGTATGACTCAGGAGGTCATGCAAGAAGCTCACGACACTCCGTTGTCCATTCATCCCGGCAGTACCAAGATGTACCAAGACATCCGTCAAAGATTCTGGTGGTCAAACATGAAGCAAGACATTGCTCGCTATGTTGCTGAATGTGATGTTTGCCGTCGCGTCAAAGCAGAACATCAAAGGCCCGCCGAAACTCTGCAACCAATTGCTGTTCCTGAATGGAAATGGGACCATGTTGAAATGGACTTTATCACTGGATTTCCCAAATCACAGAAAGGTAATGATGCTATTCTTGTCGTCATTGACCGACTTTCTAAAGTTGCACATTTTCTAGCCGTCAAAGAGACGATCACTGCTAGTCAGCTCGCAACTCTCTACATGTCCAGAATTGTTTCACTTCACGGTATTCCACTGGTTATCAGTTCAGACCGTGGCAGCTTATTCACTTCAAGATTCTGGGCAAGTTTCCAAGAAGCTATGGGAACTCATCTGTCCTTCAGCACCGCTTTTCACCCTCAGTCTCAAGGACAAGTTGAACGAGTCAACCAAGTTCTCGAAGACATGCTTCGAGCTTGTGTCATATCCTTCGGAAGGAAATGGGAAGAATCTCTCCCATATGCCGAATTCTCTTACAATAACAGCTATCAAGCCAGTCTGAAGATGGCCCCCTTTGAAGTATTGTACGGACGAAAGTGCCGAACCCCTCTAAATTGGTCAGAAACTGGGGAACGTCCACTCTTCGGTCCGGATATTATCCAACTTGCCGAAGATCAAGTTCGCGTTGTCCGCGGGCATTTGAAGACTGCTCAGTCACGTCAAAAGAGTCAGTATGACCGCAAACACAAAGATATGGTCTATCAACCTGGCGAAAAGGCTTATCTTCGAGTCACACCGATGAAAGGTACACACCGATTCGGGATCAAGGGCAAGCTAGCTCCTCGTTATATTGGTCCTTTCACTGTTCTTGAAAGGCGTGGTAGAGTGGCATATCAGTTGGAACTTCCACCGAACCTTTCTCAGGTTCACGATGTGTTCCACGTATCACAGCTCCGCCGCTGCTTCAAAGACCCTATCCGCGGAGTAGATCACGAATTGCTTGAACTGCAACAAGACCTCTCTTATAAAGAGCATCCGGTCCGCATTCTCGATCAAGCCGAGCGTCGCACACGCCAGAAGGTTATCAAGTTCCTCAAGGTACAGTGGTCAAACCATTCTGAGGATGAAGCCACTTGGGAGCGCGAGGATCGTCTTCGCGATGAATACCCCGCTTTGTTTCTTTCTACCTCCTAAATCTCGGGACGAGATTTCTTGTAGTGGAGGAGATTTGTAACACCCCCTGTATTAAGCTACAGAGATCACCCTTTTGATGAGGCCATGTCATCATGATTAATAGTGCATAATCATCTTTAGCATCATATTGCATTTCAACTCCTAAGTCAAATTCAAATTTAAATGAAAGTGGAATATAAAAGTTGTCCAACATAGAAACTAAAATGTCAGATAAATAACAAATATTCCAGAGGCTATTCTAAAATTGAAACCACATCATCATTGAATTGGATAAGTGACTCGAACACCTCAACAGTGGATGAAGATATATTTAATAACCATTTATTAAATCTGAAATAATAATGGAATTATGTTTTGTCCAAACTAATTAGGTGTTAAGGAATAATGCCATGTATTTATGAAATAGGTCACACTTTTTACAAACCATTTGGGGCCTAAACATTTACATTAGAGAAAAGAGATAGAAAGGAAAAGAACAAAAAGGAAAAAAAGAGCAACACACCCCCCCCCCCCCCCCCCACTGGCCTCGCCCAGCAAGCACCGGGCCGCCGGCCGGCCCAGCCGGCACCCTACTTAGCCGGCCAACCCCCCCCCGGCCAAACCCTAACCCTACCCCGATCCCCCCCCTCCCCCTCGTTCTCTCCTCTCCTCCCCTCCCCCACTCTATCTGGATCGGGCGCAGGCCCGATCCCGTCCGCCTCGTCGTCGACGCTCGCTCGCCGACGCCGCGCCTGCGCCGCCGCCTCGCCGCTGCTCCACCCTTCGTCATCCCCCCCTCCCTATCCATATCGGATCGGGATCGCGGGAACGACCCCGTCCCTCGGTCGCGGCGACGACCGCGCCGCCTCGCCGTCGCCGTTGGACGCCGCCGCCCGGATCCCGCTCTCCCTCGCCGGCCGGCTCCCTCGACGCCGCTCGCCCCGACGCGCCCGACCGCGCTGCCTCGCCCTCGCCGCACGACGCCACCGCCCGGAGCTCTCCCTCGCCGGTCTGCCTCGTCTACGTCGCCGCCTTGTCCCCGCCGGCCTGCCTCCCCGTCGCCGTCGTCCTCGTCGACCACCCCGACCCCCGCTGCCCCGTCCCTACGGATCCCGGTGAGGCCTCGGGCCTCTCCCCCCCCTCTCTGCTCGCGCACGCGCCCGCGCGCACCGCAGCCTCGCCGCGCTCTGTCGCACGCGCGCGCGCGCCGCCCACTGCCTTCGCTCGCGCGCCCGCGTCGCTCCTCGCCGCCAACCGCCCGCTCCGGCCCCTCCCCGCTTCGCCTCCGCGCGACCGCCGCCCGCTGCCGCTCCAGCCACCGCGCTGCCGCCCGCGGCCGCTCCAGCCACCGCGCCGCCGTCCCGCCTCCGGCCCTGCCGTGGCCTCGCCGGCGCCCGCGCCCGCCGACCGCCCGTGCGCCCCCTTTTGGGCACCGGACATGTCCGGTCCCGAAAGGGGCACGCCCCGGACGTGTCCGCCCCTGGGCCACTGCCCAGTGGGGCCCGAACCCCTGTGACGCTGACGAATGGGGCCCACGGCCCAGAAACAGTTTTAAAGAAAATGTAATAAAAATAAAAGAAATAAAAATAAATAATTAAAATAATTAATTAATTAATTAGTTAATTAATTAGTTAATTAATCCTGATTAGGTTAATCTAATTAACTAATTAGTGTTAATTAAACAGTAATTAGTAATTAACTTAATTAACTGCTGACGTCAGCATGATGTCATGCTGACGTCATCAATTACTGTTTCGGATAATGTTGAATTAAATAATTAATTAAAATTTCAGAAATTAATAAAAACTTTAGAAAATCATATCTTTTAAACCGTAACTCCGATGAAAATATTTTATACATGAAACTTGCTCAGAGCGACGATACGAACCCGGATACGCCCTCGGTATCTCCGTCAGACGCCCGCAGCTATGAGAATGTTGAACAATTAGACCGATTTCGATAAATGAATAGTGTCCAACTTTAATTAAATAAATCCGAATAAATTCCTAAATTAACTAAATCGCTTAGTTAGGTTGTATATCACCCCGGCATATCATTTAGACATGTCATGCATCCCTGTTGCATTATTGCCGTGTGTTTACTGTTTCTTCCCCCTCTTCTCTTCGGTAGACTACGAGACCGACGCAGCTGCTGGTGCCTCGACCGACTACGTTGTTGACGACCCCTACTTGCCAGAGCAACCAGGCAAGCCCCCCCCTTGATCACCAGATATCGCCTATTCTCCTCTATACTGCTTGCATTAGAGTAGTGTAGCATGTTACTGCTTTCCGTTAATCCTAGTCTGATGCATAGCCTGACCCTGTTGCTACATCTGTTGATACCTTACCTGCAATCCTAAATGCCTAGTGTAGGATGCTAGTTTATCATCATTGGCCCTGCATTCTTGTCAGTCTGCCTTGCTATACTATCGGGCCGTGATCACTCGGGAGGTGATCACGGGTTATACTATACATATATACATACTATACAAATGGTGACTAAAGTCGGGTCGGCTCGAAGAGTACCCGCGAGTGATTCACGGATTGGGGGCTGAAAGGACCTTTGTCCCAACGGCCCTTTGAGTGGATCTTTGTGGCGGAGCGACAGGGCAGGTTGAGACCACCTAGGAGACAGGTGGGCCAGGCCCTGGTCGTCGTCCGCGGTGATCTCATAATAACACGTTTAACGAGATTGGATATTTGATCTGAGTCTGGCCACTGGCCTATACGCACTAACCAACTACGCGGGAGTAGTTATGGGTATCCCGGCGTCGTGGTATCAGCTGAAGCCTTCTTGACGTCAGCGACTGAGCGGCGCGCGCCGTGTTGGACCGCGCTAACGTAACCGCCGTGATCGTGTGGGTTGCTAGGTCTGCTCGCGGCCGCGTACGCAACGTGCAGGAGCGCACTAGGCGATGGGCCCAGACCCCAGAGTGCCTAGGATTAGTCCGGCGTGCTGACCTCTCTGTTGAGCCTAGGTGGGGCTGCGACGTGTGGATCTTCCGAGGCCGGGCATGACCCAGGAAAGTGTGTCCGGCCAAAGGGGATCAAGCGTGTTGGGGAATATGTGGTGCACCCCTGCAGGGAAGTTTATCTATTCGAATAGCCGTGTCCCTCGGTAAAAGGACGACCCGGAGTTGTATCCCGACCTCATGACAACTAGAAATGGATACTTAATAAAACACACCCTTACAAGTGACAGATATAACCCGGTGGTCGCTCTCTCGCATGGTGGCGACGAGAGGATCGACGGGTAGGATTATGCTATACGTTGTTGTTTGGTTAACTTCCAACTAATCTCTTCTATTGCTTCAAGACGAAGGCTGCCAGAAGCGTAGTCTTCGACAGGACTAGCTATCCCCCTCTTATTCTGGCATTCTGCAGTTCAGTCCACCGATATTGCCTCTTTACACATATACCATGCATATGTAGTATAGATCCTTGCTTGCGAGTACTTTGGATGAGTACTCACGGTTGCTTTCCCCCTCCTTTTCCCCTTTTCCCTTCTTGCTGGTTGTCGCAACCAGATGTTGGAGCCCAGGAGCCAGACACCACCTACGACGACTACTACCACCAGGACGGAGCCTACTACTACGTCCAGGACGCCGACGACCAGGAGTAGTTAGGAGGATCCCAGGCAGGAGGCCCTGCGCCTGTTCGATCTGTTGTATCCCTGTTTGTGCTAGCCATCTTATGGCACCTTGTTTAACCTATGTCTGTACTCAGATATTGTTGCTTCCGCTGACTCGTCTATGATCGAGCATTTGTATTCGAGCCCTCGTGGCCCCTGGCTTGTATTATGATGCTTGTATGACTTATTTATGTTTTAGAGTTGTGTTGTGATATCTTCCCGTGAGTCCCTGATCTTGATCGTACACGTTTGCGTGCATGATTAGTGTACGATCGAGCCGGGGGCGCCACAGTCTATGTATTCACACATGTACTAAGTTTCTGGTTAATACAATTCTAGCATGAATAATAAACATTTATCATGAAATAAGGAAATAAATAATAACTTTATTATTGCCTCTAGGGCATATTTCCTTCAGTCTCCCACTTGCACTAGAGTCAATAATCTAGTTCACATCGCCATGTGATTTAACACCAATAGTTCACATCACCATGTGATTAACACCCATAGTTCACATCGCTTATGTGACCAACACTCAAAGGGTTTACTAGAGTCAATAATCTAGTTCACATCGCCATGTGATTAACACCCAAAGAGTACTAAGGTGTGATCAAGTTTTGCTTGTGAGAAAAGTTTAGTCAACGGGTCTGCCATATTCAGATCCGTATGTATTTTGCAAATTTCTATGTCTACAATGCTCTGCACGAAGCTACTCTAGCTAATTGCTCCCACTTTCAATATGTATTCAGATTGAGACTTTGAGTCATCTGGATCGGTGTAAAAGCTTGCATCGACGTAACCTTTTACGACGAACTCTTTTATCACCTCCATAACCGAGAAATATTTCCTTAGTCCTCTTAGGTAACTAAGGATAACTTTGACCGCTATCCAGTGATCTATCCCTGGATCACTATCGTACCTCCTTGCTAAACTCATAGCAAGGCACACAACTGGTCTGGTACATAGCATGGCATACTTTATAGAACCTATGACTGAGGCATAGGGAATGACTTTCATTCGCTTTCTATCTTCTGCCGGGGTCGGGTTTTTAGTCTTACTCAATTTTACACCTTGTAACACAGGCAAGAACTCCTTCTTTGACTGATCCATTTTGAACTTCTTCAAAATCTTGTCAAGGTATGTGCTTTGTGAAAGTCCTATTAAGCGTCTCGATCTATCCCTATAGATCTTGATGCTCAATACTTAAGCAGCTTCACCGAGGTCCTTTTTATTGAAAAATTCTTATTCAAGTATCCTTTTATGCTATCCAGAAATTCTATATCATTTCCAATCAACAATATGTCATCCACATATAATATCAGAAATGCTACAAAGCTCCCACTCACTTTCTTGTAAATACAGGCTTCACCGTAAGTCTGTATAAAACCATATGCTTTGATCACTTCATCAAAGCGTATATTCCAACTCTGAGATGCTTGCACCAGTCCATAGATGGATCGCTGGAGCTTGCACATTTTGTTAGCACCTTTAGGATTGACAAAACCTTCTGGTAGCATCATATACAACTTCTTCTTTAAAAATTCCATTAAGGAATGTAGTTTTGACATCCATTTGCCAGATTTCATAAAATGCGGCAATTGCTAACATGATTCGGACAGACTTTAAGCATCGATACGAGTGAGAAAATCTCATCGTAGTCAACACCTTGAACTTATCGAAAAAAATTTGCGACAATTCGAGCTTTGTAGATAGTAACACTACTATCAGCGTCTATCTTCCTCTTGAAGATCCATTTATTCTCAATGGCTTGCCGATCATCGGGCAAGTCAACCAAAGTCCACACTTTGTTCTCATACATGGATCCCATCTCAGATTTCATAGCCTCAAGCCATTTCGCGGAATCTGGGCTCATCATCGTTTCCTCATAGTTCGTAGGTTCGTCATGGTCTAGTAAAATGATTTCCAGATCAAGATTACCGTACCACTCTGGTGCGGAACGTACTCTGGTTTACCTACGAGGTTCGGTAGCAACTTGATCCGAAGTTTCATGATCATCATCATTAACTTCCTCACTAATTGGTGTAGGCATCACTGGAACTGATTTCTGTGGTGAACTACTTTCCAATTCGGGAGAAGGTACAATTACCTCATCAAGTTCTACTTTCCTCCCACTCACTTCTTTCGAGAGAAACTCCTTCTCTAGAAAGGATCCATCCTTAGCAACGAATATCTTGCCTTCGGATCTATGATAGAAGGTGTACCCAACAGTCTCCTTTGGGTATCCTATGAAGACGCATTTCTCCGATTTGGGTTTGAGCTTATCAGGTTGAAACTTTTCACATAAGCATTGCAACCCCAAACTTTAAGAAACGACAGCTTAGGTTTCTTGCCAAACCACAGTTCATATGGTGTCGTCTCAACGGATTTAGATGGTGCCCTATTTAACGTGAATGCAGCTGTCTCTAATGCATAACCCCAAAACAATAGTGGTAAATCAGTAAGAGACATCATAGATTGCACTATATCCAATAAAGTACGGTTATGACGTTCAGACACACCATTATGCTGTGGTGTTCCAGGTGGCATGAGTTTGTGAAACTATTCCACATTGTTTTAATTGAAGGCCAAACTCGTAACTCAAATATTCGCCTCTGCAATCAGATCGTAGAAACTTTATTTTCTTGTTACGATGATTCTCTACTTCACTCTGAAATTCTTTTGAACTTTTCAAATGTTTCAGACTTATGTTTCATCAAGTAGATATACCCATATCTGCTCAAATCATCTGTGAAGGTCAGAAAATAACGATACCCGCCGTGAGCCTCAACACTCATCGGACCGCATACATCGATATGTATTATTTCCAATAAGTCATTAGCTCGCTCTATTGTTCCGGAGAACGGAGTCTTAGTCATCTTGCCCATGAGGCATGGTTCGCAAGCATCAAATGATTCATAATCAAGTGATTCTAAAATTCCATCCGAATGGAGTTTCTTCATGCGCTTTACACCAATATGACCTAAACGGCAGTGCCACAAAATATGTTGCATTATCATTATCAACTTTGCATCTTTTGGCATCAATATTATGAATATGTGTATCACTACGATCGAGATTCAATAAACCATTTATATTGAGTGTATGACCATAGAAGGTTTTATTCATTTAAACAGAACAACAATTATTCTCTGACTTAAATGAATAACCGTATCGCAATAAACATGATCCAATCATATTCATGCTCAACGCAAATACCAAATAACATTTATTTAGGTCCAACACTAATCCCGAAGGTAGAGGGAGTGTGCGATGGTGATCTTATCAACCTTGGAATCACTTCCAACACACATCGTCACCTCGTCATTAACTAGTCTCTGTTCATTTTGCAACTCCTGTTTCGAGTTACTAATGTTAGCAACTGAACTAGTATCAAATACCCAGGGGCTACTATGAACACTAGTAAAATACACATCAATAACATGCATATCAAATATACCTTTGTTCACTTTGTCATCCTTCTTATCCGCCAAATAGTTGGGGCAGTTCCGCTTCTAGTGACCAGTCCCTTTGTAGTAGAAGCACTCGGTTTCAGGCTTAGGTCCAGACTTGGGCTTCTTCCCGGGAGTAGCAACTTGCTTGCTGTTCTTCTTGAAGTTCCCCTTCTTCCCTTTGCCCTTTTCTTGAAACTAGTGGTCCTGTCAACCATCAACACTTGATGCTCTTTCTTGATTTCTACCTTCGTTGATTTCAGCATCACGAAGAGCTCGGGAATCGTTTTTGTCATCCCTTGCATATTATAGTTCATCACGAAGTTCCAGTAACTTGGTGATAGTGACTAGAGAATTCTGTCAATTACTATCTTATCCGGAAGATTAACTCCCACTTGTTTCAAGCAACTGTAGTACTCAGACATTCTGAGCACATGCTCACTGGTTGAGCTATTCTCCTCCATCTTGTAGGCGAAGTACTTGTCAGAGGTCTCATACCTCTCGACACGGGCATGAGTCTGAAATACCAATTTCATCTCTTTGGAACATCTCATATGCTCCATGGCGTTCAAAACATTTTGAAGTCCCGGTTCTAAGCCGTAAAGCATGGTGCACTAAACTATCAAGTAGTCATCATACCGAGCTTGTCAAACGTTCATAATGTCTGCATCTGCTCCTGCAATAGTTCTGTCACCTAGCAGTGCATCAAGGACATAATTCTTCTGTGCAACAATGAGGATAAACCTCAGATCACGAAACCAGTCCGCATCATTGCTACTATCATCTTTCAACTTAGTTTTCTCTAGGAACATATCAAAAATAAAACAGGGGAGCTATACGCGAGCTATTGATCTACAACATAATTTGCAAATACTACCAGGACTAAGTTCATGATAAATTAAAGTTCAATTAATCATATTACTTAAGAACTCCCACTTAGATAGACATCCCTCTAATCATCTAAGTGATCACGTGATCCAAATCAACTAAACCATGTCCGATCATCACGTGAGATGGAGTAGTTTTCAATGGTGAACATCACTATGTTGATCATATCTACTATATGATTCACGTTCGACATTTCGGTCTCAGTGTTCCGAGGCCATATCTGCATATGCTAGGCTCGTCAAGTTTAAGCCGAGTATTCCGCATGTGCAAAACTATCTTGCACCCGTTGTATTTGAACGTAGAGCCTATCACACCCGATCATCACGTGGTGTCTCAGCACAAAGAACTTTCGCAACGGTGCATACTCAGGGAGAACACTTGTACCTTGAAATTTAGTGAGAGATTATCTTATAATGCTACCGCCGTACTAAGCAAAATAAGATGCATAAAAGGATTAACATCACATGCAATTCAATATGTGACATTATATGGCCATCATCATCTTGTGCTCTTGATCTCCATCATCGAAGCACTGTCATGATCTTCATCGTCACCGGCGCCCCAGCTTGATCTCCATCGTCACCGGCGCCCCAGTATGATCTCCATCGAAGCATCGTTGTTGTCTCGCCAACTTATTGCGTCTACGACTATCGCTACTGCTTAGTGATAAAGTAAATCAATTACATGGCGATTGCATTGCATACAATAAAGCGACAACCATATGGCTCCTGCCGGTTGCCGATAACTCTGTTACAAAACATGATTATCTCATATCACATCATGTCTTGACCATATCACATCACAGCAAGCCCTGCAAAAACAAGTTAGACGTCCTCTACTTTGTTGTTGCAAGTTTTACGTGGCTGCTACGGGCTGAGCAAGAACCGTTCTTACCTACGCATCAAAACCACAACGATTTTTCGTCAAGTGTGCTGTTTTAACCTTCAACAAGGACCGGGCGTAGTCACACTCGATTCAACTAAAGTTGGAGAAACTGACACCCACTAGCCACCTGTGTGCGAAGCACGTCGGTAGAACCAGTCTCGCGTAAGCGTACGCGTAATGTCGGTCTGAGCCGCTTCATCCAACAATACCGCCGAATCAAAGTATGACATGCTGGTAAGCAGTATGGCTATTATCGCCCACAACTCTTTGTGTTCTACTCGTGCATATAACATCTACGCATAAACCTGGCTCTGATGCCACTGTTGTGGAACGTAGTATTTCAAAAAAAATCGTACGATCACGCAAGATCTATCTAGGAGAAGCATAGCAACGAGCGGGGAGAGTGTGTCCACGTACCCTCGTAGACCGAAAGCGGAAGCGTTTAGTAACGCGGTTGATGTAGTCGAACGTCTTCGCGATCCAACCGATCCAAGTACCGAACGTACGGCACCTCCGCGATCTGCACACGTTCAGCTCGGTGACGTCCCTCGAACTCTTGATCCAGTTGAGGCCGAAGGAGAGTTTCGTCAGCACGACGGCATGCTGACGGTGATGATGAAGTGATTCCGGCAGGGCTTCGCCTAATGTAACATCCCCAGGTTACCCCACTCTGGTTAAGCTACTTAACCTGCCATGTCATCATGATCCCTCTAATAAAATTTCATTAGAAAATAATTCAACTTCAAATTCAAATTCCAAACTCAAGTCAAATAATTATTTCATCAAACATCAAAACAAAAATGTTCATTAAATGGCAAATAATCCAGGAACATTTCTAAAATCATCATCAATAAAGTTGGAGTTAGACAAATGACTCTATCAAGATGAAACAGCACCAAAACAGCCATATTAAATCCATTTAAAATCATTTCTAATTCAAAAGAAATCCAAATATGTCCAAACCAGTTTTTGGTGGAAGGAAATATTGCATTGCAATATTTGGGTCAACTCTCACATTTTACAAAAGTGTAAAAGTGCCCTAACTATTTCAGGACAGAAATGAAATAGAGAAAAGGAAAACAGAAAAGGGAAAAAGGAAAGATGGGCCAATGTGCACAGGCCTAAGTGCACAGTGCCAGGAGCCCAGCCCACCGCGGCCTGTTTCTCCCTCCTCCCTATCTCTCCGACGCCGTGTCGCCTCGTCCCTGGCCGCGCGCGCTCGCGCCGGTCGCCGCTCGACAGCACGACGCCGCGGGCGCCGCGAGAGGATAAGGGCGACGCCCGAGCCATCCCCCCTGGTCCTCCTCGACCACTCATCCCTTCTCCCCTCGTTTTCTCCTCCTCTCCCCATCGACGCCCGACGCGGTCGCCGCCGTGCCTCGCCGTTGCCACGGCCACCGGCCACCCTTCGTCAAGCGGACAAGTCAGCGAGCTCCGCCCTGCTCCTCTCCATCGCCCGGCGTCCTCAGTTCGAGCCGAGGAGCAGCGAAGGCGGTGAATCGAGCCGTTCCCCTTCAACTCTGCCTCCGGCGATCTTCGTCGACTCCGGCGACCTCCTGCGCTACTAAGCTTTCACAGGGCCACCGTGAGCCTGCTAGGTGAGCGCCGCCTTCTTCTCCTTCTCTTCCCGCTGTCGTTTGAGCTCTCTGGCTCTAGTTTCACCGGCGCCCGAACGCGCCTCCGCATGAGCTTGTCGCCGGCAGCCGGCCGGTGAGCGTTTGGTCACGGGCTCACGCCCGTCGAGCTCGCACACGCACGTAGAGGATTTCTGGCCGTTTAGTTCTTTGCTAGCGCGTCTGCATCGCCGATCTCCACCGCACCCGAACTCCGGCGTCCGCCGCGATGCTCGCCGTCGTCGCTACACGCCGTCTCCGGCCACGCCACCGCCACCACTCGACGCGCCGTCGAGTGGCCGTTCGAATGCGACCGGCCCTGTCCTTTTTGGTGGCCCGTAGGCAAAATCCGACGAGGCCCGAGGCCACCGCCGCGTTCTGGCGTCGCCGCCGGCGAGCCGCCGGCCCCGCTGACGTGGCACAGGTAGGACCCACCTCTGGGTCGCTGCCTGCGGGCCCGTGGGACACCAGTTGACTGGGTTGACCCAGTCAACTGCTGACTGGGCAACCCAGTGAGGCTGACATGTGGGCCCCGTGTTAGTTAAAAGATTTAAAAGAAAAAGAAAATGTTAAATAAGTTAATTAAACTAATCTCTCGCTGACAGATGGGGCCCACCCTCTAATTAACCCTCTGTTAGACTAAATTAACTCTGTTAAAATCACAGAGGCTGACATGTGGGTCCCACATGCCAGGTTTGACTGGTCAGCCGTCCTGTTGACTTGCTGATGTCAGCATTACCTCATGCTGACGTCATAATTCACTTTTCTGTAAAATAAATAAATTCCAGAAATTCAAATAAACTTTGAAAATTAATAACTTTTAAACCGTAGCTCGGATCGAAAAAGTTAAAACATGAAAGTTGCTCAGAACGACGAGACGCATCCGAATACGCAGACTGTTCGTCTGTCACGCGTCCCTAGCATAGTGAACCTGCATCCGTCCTCCTCCATTTCATCTGTCCGGAAAGGCCAGATTTCGGGAAAACATTCCCGGATGATCTCCTCCTTCACCGTTGTCGTGTAGCACTACG
Source organism: Thinopyrum elongatum (assembly GCA_011799875.1). Lineage (NCBI taxonomy): Eukaryota > Viridiplantae > Streptophyta > Magnoliopsida > Poales > Poaceae > Thinopyrum > Thinopyrum elongatum. The sequence continues at coordinate 239,940,574 of CM022303.1, forward strand.
TTAGGCCACCTCTAGCATTGTGTATCGTATTGTCATGCATATGTTGCCATGTATTTATATTGTTTCTTCTCCCCCTTTCTTCCCGGTAGACCCTGACGTTGACGTAGCTCCCGAGGCAGACGCAGCTCAGGAGTACGACTACGTCCCCGACGACACCACAGGCGACCTTGCCCTTGCCCCCGAGCAAACAGGCAAGCACCCCCATTTTGAACATGCCTATATCGCCTATTCTCTTCTATCTTATGCTTGCATTAGAACTGCTACTGCTACTGTTTTCCTATATCTACTGCATAGCCTGATTATTATAACCTGCCTTGCTACCTTTCTGGTTATCCTAGACTGATTAGTATAGGCTGGGTAGAGTCCCGACAGAGACCCCCACTTGATCCCGACTGCCCCGCTGGATGTCAGAAGACCCGGTCATCGGGATTGAAGACTAGACCCTGGCACCGCACATCACTTCCCCCTTAGTTGCCGACACTACTGGGTTACCGTCAAGTGCCGAGGGTGATACCTCGTCAGCACTTCTGATGTTAACCTTGTAGGTTAGTTACTCGGTCGTGGTAAGCGAGTGTGATTCCTCCTACACCACCCCCGATAACAGCGTCGTCGTGCAACTTCTCAAGTGTGGACCTCGAGGGTGATTCCTCCTTCGTTCACCTTGACTTTAACATCAGGTGGGATTCCATCGAGGGTGATTCCTCAGGATTCCCCTGGTGCCAGACACACAGGTACTGTTGTTGATTTGACTTGCACTAAACCATGTTACTAAAGACGGGTCGGCCCTGAGGGGTACCCGCGCGAGCTTAATGCGAAGTGATGTGGAGTCGGGTTGACCTGAGAGGTGCCCGCGAGATAACTACGAGGCGTGGCCGGGCATTCTTAGCCCTTGCCGCAAGTCCTCGAGACGGGGCGACGGTGTCACATCGATCGTGAGTCTCTGCTCGTTACCGCGCACTCCTAATCCACTACGGTTTGGATATTTGATCCGAGGGGCCTCTGGCCCGATAGCACTAACCATCACATGGGCATAGTATGGGCGTTCTGCGTCGTATACATCAGCCGAAGCTTATTTGACGTCAGTAAGGAGCGGCGCATGCCGAGTTGGACTGGGAACGCAATCGCGCTTGTATAAGGGGTTGCTAGGTCTGCTCTCGGTGGCCCCGTAACGTGCAGGAGTTCCTGGGGCGATGGCCCAAGACCCCTGGGGGCATAGGTTTAGTCCGGCGTGCTGACCTCTCTTATAAGCCTAGGTCGGGTTGCGGCGTGTTGCTTAGCCGAGGCCGGGCATGACCGGAGTTAAGCGAGCGTGGTGGGTAACTTGGTGCACCCCTGCAGGGAAGAAACTTCTATCGATAGCCTGTCCTACGGTAACGAACACTCGGAGTTGTATCCCGATCGGTACAACTAGAATATGTGATAAGAACTGGATAGTACGGCTCTGGGATTGCTTTCTCGCAGGGAGTCGAGAAAGGATCTCAGGTCGAGGTTGGTGATACTACTACTACTACTATACATTATGTTCATCTGTTCTCTTCTATTGCAGCAAGACTGTTGAAGATGCTAGTCTTCGATAGGACTAGGCTTTCCCCCTCTATTCTGGCATTTCTGCAGCCCAGTCCACATATACAGCCATTCCTTTGACAATGTTGCATATGTAGTGTAGATCCTTGCTTGCTGAGTACTTCGGATGAGTACTCACGTTTGCTTTATTTTCTTTTTCCCCCATATCCAATTGATGCCACCAGACGACGGAGCCCCTGAGCCAGACGCCCCAGTCGACGACCAGTACTACTACCCGCCTGGCGAGTACTACTACTACTACGAGGAGCCGTTTGACGACCAGGAGTAGGATCGAAGGGTCCAGGGCAGGAGGCCTACGCCTTTCGATCGTAGTATTTTATTTTACCCCGCCTCTGTGAAGGCTTATCTCTCTCTCTCTCTGTAATATATCTGTACTCAGATATCTGATGCTTCCGCTGACGCTTGTATGCCATCGAGCTATGTATTCGAGCCCTCGAGGCCCTGGCTTGTAATATAAAGCTTGTATGACTTTATTTATGTTTTAGAGTTGTGTTGTGATATCTTCAAGTGAGTCCTTAGACTTGATCGTGCGCATTTGCGTGTATGGTTAATGCACGATTAAGCCGGGGTCGTCACACCTAAGCTCTCCGAAAATATGACCGAGGTGAAAATCTGTGGAGGGGGGCACCGCACACGGCTAAGACAAATCTTGGTGTCCCTTTGGGGTGCCCCCTGCCCCCGTATATAAAGGAGGGAGGGAGGAGGTGGCCGGCCTAAGGGGGAGGCGCACCAAGGGGGAGTCCTACTATGATTGGGAATCCTAATAGGGAGAGGGAAGGAGAGAGAGGGAGAAGGAAAGAGGGGGGCGCCGCCCCTCCCTAGTCCAATTCGGACTTGCCATGGGGGGGCGCGCAGCCACCCCTTGGACTGCCTCCTCTTTTCCCGTATGGCCCAATAAGGCCCATTACTTCTCCCGGTGAATTCCCGTAACTCCCCGGTATTCCGAAAAATACCCGAATCACTCGGAACCTTTCCGATGTCCGAATATAGCCTTCCAATATATGAATCTTTACCTCTCGACCATTTTGAGACTCCTCGTTATGTCCCCGATCTCATCCAGGACTCCGAACAAACTTCGGTCATCAAATCACATAACTCATAATACAAATCGTCATCGAACGTTAAGCGTGCGGACCCTACGGGTTCGAGAACTATGTAGACATGACTGAGACACATCTCCGGTAAATAACCAATAGCGGAACCTGGATGCTCATATTGGCTCCTACATATTCTACGAAGATCTTTATCGGTCAAACCGCATAACAACATACGTTGTTCCCTTTGTCATCGGTATGTTACTTGTCCGAGATTCGATCGTCGGTATCATCATACTTAGTTCAATCTCATTACTGGCAAGTCTCTTTACTCGTTCCGTAATGCATCATCCCGTAACTAACTCATTAGTCACATTGCTTGCAAGGCTTCATATGATGTGCATTACCGAGAGGGCCCAGAGATACCTCTCCGACAATCGGAGTGACAAATCCTAATCTCGATATATGCCAACTCAACAAACACCATCGAAGACACCTGTAGAGCATCTTTATAATCACCCAGTTACGTTGTGACGTTTGATAGCACACTAAGTGTTCCTCCGGTATTCGGGAGTTGCATAATCTCATAGTCATAGGAACATGTATAAGTCATGAAGAAAGCAATAGCAACAAAATAAACGATCATCATGCTAGGCTAACGGATGGGTCTTGTCCATCACATCATTCTCCTAATGATGTGATCCCGTTCATCAAATGACAACACATGTCCATGGCTAGGAAACTTAACCATCTTTGATTAACGAGCTAGTCTAGTAGAGGCATACTAGGGACACTCTGTTTGTCTATGTATTCACACATGTACTAAGTTTCCGGTTAATACAATTCTAGCATGAATAATAAACATTTATCATGAAATAAGGAAATAAATAATAACTTTATTATTGCCTCTAGGGCATATTTCCTTCATGAACAGCCGGCTGGCTCTGCCGGCGTCGACGAAGGAGCCGGCCGGCGAGGAGACGCGTGCCTCCCTTGGACCAGGTGGCTGCCCTGGAGGCGTCCGACGAGCGTGTCGACGTCAGGCCGGAGGAGCGGGCCGGGGCGGCGAGGTGGCTTCCTGCTCGCGTCGGCGTCAGGAGGTGCGGGTGGGAAGCTTCGGTGCCCCGGCGGCGAGACGATGGTGGGGGCGACGTGGGAGGTGGCGGCGTTGGGGGAGGTGTGTCGGCACCGGCTGCTGGTAGAGGCATCGGAAATGGGTGGCGGCGGCGACGCGGCGGAGGTGGGCGAGGGTTCGCTGTCGATCTTGGGGTGGGAGAGGATGGCCAATGTGCCACCGACTAGTGGGCCAGGGGGAGAAGGAGGCGGGCGCCGCGCGCGTCCGTTTCGTGTCCGCGCCGACGCAAATGAGCCTAAAAAATGGGTCGGGAATGGGTCGACGGGCGGACAAAAGCGGACACACGTTCATTTGGGTCGACGCAAACGAACGCCCGAGGATAAAATGGGTCGCCTCGTTGGAGTTGCTCTAAGAGTATCAAAACCGAAAACCAATCCGCATAAAGGTGGCCAGAGACGACAGGCAGCATGCCTCTTTGCAAAAGAATGGAATGGAACCGTGCAGTGCTGTGCTGTCGAGGAGGCACAAGCCAGCGCGGTGCTGGCTGGTTTATTGGCACTCAGAAGTTGGAAGCAAAGGAAGGCAGGCGATGTCGATGGGATCGGATGAGAGGCTCAACACCAACAACGACTTGTATCAGTCGAATATATGCGCCTTTTCCGACGAATCCAATCCGATTAATTACTTGGCGTGTCGAAAATTTGTAGTAAAAAAAAGTGCAGGGCACAGCACTACTATTTGGGAGTTGGGACTGAGCTCTGCTCACTGCTCGCGTCCAACAAGAGGTGCCGCCCGAGAGAAAACAAATCCACTCACGCACGCACGCACGCACGCACAAATCCAGTTCAATGCATCCACCATCCAAGCAAGCAAGTGCCGAATCCAATCGGGACTAGCGGCGGCGGCATCCACCGGAGCAGGGGGCCCTGGCCGCGCGGCCTCGGAGTCGGAGCAGGAGGCAGCCCCACCGCCTCCGTGGCGCATACAAGCGGCTGCTTCTACTTCTAGCTAGGGTTTCAGTCGGCCTCCGAATCCAGTCGCACAAGCTCAACATCGACCAAGGTGAGGACAGAATCAGCGCGCTCCCGGACCATCTCCTCCTCGGAATCCTCGAGCGCCTCGACCTGCGCGACGCGGTACGCGCCGGCGCGGCCTCGAGGAGGTGGCGGCACCTCCCCCACCGGCTCTCGCGCCTGCACCTCGACGTTCGCCACTTCCACGGCGCCTTTCCGGCCGCGATCATGGAGGAGTTCACGGCCGCGACGTGCAGGTTACTGTCTCCGCCGGCCGAGCGCGAGTGCGCTCTCAAGACCCTCGTCCTCGACTTCTTCCCTGTGTCCGACGACCTGAGCACCCTCGGACGCGCCGTCGAGGACCTTGTCACCCACGGCGAGACTGAATGTCTTGAATTTCACATATGCTCGCCGTACAAGAGCAGCACTGCCCCGCAGCTTACCGAGCAGCAGCAGCGGTTCATGTCCTTCTCCCGTGCCTGCCCCGTCGCCTTCCGGTGGCTCACCAAGTTAACTCTCAGTGACCTCGCGTTTCGACATTCTCAAGTCACCGACCTCATCGCCTCTTGCGATAGGCTCAAGCACCTTGCCCTGAGTTTCTGCTCGCTGGACCACTCGCCGCTCAAGATTGACGCTCCGCACTCTGGGATCCAGGAGCTCGAGTTCATCTACTTTGCATGCACACGGATCGAGCTCGTCTCTGTCCCTAAGCTTAGGAAAGTGTGCTGCCTATCTTGGCTCTGCGAGAACCCCCCGGTGCGCTTCGGCTACGTTCCAGAGCTTCATGATATAACTCTCCGTCCTCATACCAAGGCATGGCATGCGCCATTTGCTTTGAGCGAGTGCCTGCCAAGGAGCGCCAGGAATCTGTCTAATTTGTGTCTTGGTTTTGGCACCCGAATGGTAAGTTAAGTTAATTTTGTCGTGCGTGCCACATGAATTTTTCTTCTCCATCTAAATATTGCACGTTTGTCTTCTTCTCTAACTATTTCACCTCTCTACTTGTGTTCCTCTTCTTGCTGTAGATTTGGATTCAGCCGGAGCATCCGAAGCACCTCACTGCTACGCTCCGCAACTTGACTTCTGTGATGCTTCTCAGTATCTTTCCTGAGTGTGGTCTGAGCTGGACCCTGTTTATCCTTGAAGCTGCACCTGCCCTGCAGAATTTCAGTGTATGTCTGCTATTTTACCTCCTTCAAATTTAATCCTTATCTTAGCCTAGATATGACTCACTTCTAGTAGGACATGCTTTCGGAGTATTCAACATTAACAATGTATTAGGAAGTCGATCCGATTTTCAGTCACTCATCAAACTCTATTAGAAGTAATGCATACATGCTGCATTGTAACTGGATATAGGAAACACATTGGTTGCATAGGAATGATAGTGCAATGCAAATGAAAGTTTTGATGCTCCATTTGAATTTTGCGGAGGGGGGCATGATTTCATAGGAATCCTGGAAACATATTCATATGTGTTACTTTTGTGGAGGATTTATTTAATGTGGATTCTACCAAAAGCTTTGCAGAGAAAATTAAAAAAAAGCCCTGCAGAGGCCTAAACTTAATTAACTGCTAGTGTTGAGCATGTTGCACAATTTTAAATGGCAGAGATGTTTAACTGCCATTTTTGCTATGTTTTCCTGCATGGGTTGGCTGCGAGTTTAATGTTAACATGTATTGTTTATTTTCTATGTCGATGCATGAAGTTGTCTCTAGGTCGACATTCATGTTTTGACATACCCAAGGACAGTGCTGAGAAGACCATCGTGGTGTGGGAATCATCCAAGGGTTTGAAGCACCTGAACTTGAAGTTGCTCCAGATAATATGGTTCGAGGAGGAAGACAAGGTGATAAACTACATAAGGCTAGTCATGGAGCGAGCTGTGGGGTTGAAGAAAATCCTACTGCCTGGTGAACTCCCATGCAAGAAATGTGATGCCATTTACCCGAGGAGATCCCAGGTGGATGAAGCTCGCAGGCGTCGAATCAAGGAGCGACTCACACGTGGATCCTCCTCATCCATGGATATAATAATGTGCTGACGGATATGGTCAAGGAATGCTATGTCGTTTTATAGCACTCGCTGCTGCTGGAGTGATGATTGTGTGTGTGGCACACCCAGTAGTAATTTTAATTTCTAGGTACTGATAGCCTGAGAATATTTGACTGGTGCGGACCTCATAGTGTAGCTCAACTGTGTACTGCAATCGGCGTGCATGTGCTTTTCTTTTTAGTACCTGCCTATTGTATGCTGATTTGTTCACCGGCTGGGGGCATCACTCAAATTCTTCAATTCTTAGGAAATGGAAGCGAGGTTTGCGTAGTTAAAGCAATGGGCCAATGGCAATGGAAGTGGCAATGGCAGTAGGGGGCATCAACACTGACTGAAGCAGCTAAGGCAATGGAAGCGAGGCTGACCGCGACGGGGTAGAGAATTGCACCCCCTGGGGGTGTCATTCAAATTGCTTTGCTGTTCTATTTCCAGAATGTGGCATTCAAAAGTTGTGTAATTATAATATCATCAACCGACTTCTGACTAGACAGGGCCTAAATTGACCAAGTTCTACTCTTCTACGTACATAGTGTACAGTACCTAGTGAGGAGGCAGTTGCCTCTTCACTAAAGTTCAGAAGTATCCGTAGCGAACAGGTAGTTGCCTCAAGGATCCTGCGTCAACAGTGTGCATGATTTCTATTGATTGGTGACAGCAAAGAGTGGCTACCAATGAAAGGAGCCAGCTCAGAACCAGTTTTTCTTGCAGGGGTTTCAGCAGCTCCAGCCGCCCCTTCACGTTTTAGGTGCGCCACTCCTACAGTCCTACGAATGTCTGCAGTTTGTACACAATGAGAATAATGCCATCATTTTGTCAACATTTGGGCATAAAGTATTTAAGCCTGTCTTTGAAATTTCTCATGGCATTTGGCACCAACACCCCTCACGATTCAAACTCGCAAGATGTGATTGTGATCTTAGTTTAGTCAGAATTAGCTGGAGCTCGAGCAGTGCATGTTTGCTAGGCAATGCTGCCTTTTCGTTGCCGTACCAGTGGCATACGCAGCAATTTACGATGGTGTTGTTATAACTAGATGATACTCCGCACGTTGCTGCAGGAATTTGTAGTAGTGTGTAGGAGGATTTATGGAATGATAAATAATGAAATTTATGATAATAATTATAAATATACTATTTGACCGTTTGAATGGTATGAAAAGTAAGAAAATATCTTATATTTTAGAGTATCTTCATGTTTGTGTAATTAGAAGAATGCATCGCCAACAGAAACAATTCAGTGCCCTTGTTTTTCATCAGAATTGTACACCCCTGGGAGGAGCATACATGAGAACTATATTCTCAACTGAAAAAAAAAATTGTCGAGTATCTCCATAACCATGAAGCACATTATTTAGTTATGGGCTATACAATCATATATGTGAAAGAGTAGAACTTGGTGTTGTATTTCAACCAAATATTTGTTAGCAAGCATGTAGTAGAGCTATAGGCACCATATATTTATCTTGAATTTCAGGGATAATACCAGTAGAACTCTGCATGCAGTAGGGTAAGAACAAAATTGTCGAACATAAAATTGTATCACTCGGGTAAAAGAATGAGCAGATAAAATTCACAATGGAATAGTACTTCCAGGGAACGAATAACCTGAATATGACATACATTGTGATTCTACAAAATAATTAGATGAGTTATATAAAAACTACAAAATTCGTACTAAACTCACATGTGTGAGAGGGGAGAGAAATGTAGGATTGCAGTTGGGCACAGTATATGGTAGATTATTTGTTTATTCTTCGCAGAACACTGAAGATCACAAAACGAAGAAAAAGTAACCACGCTATCTGGCGTTTCCAATAAAAAAACGGATTGGGGGAAACTTCAATGATCTATCGTATCTGACGCATGTTTGTCGGTAGTAGTTGAGTAAGACAGTAGTTTGAGTGAGAGAGACTGACTGGTCTTGTTGCCACGGAGGAGATTGTTGGAGATGGAACAGATCTTTGTACAAAGGAAAATTCCCTACCACACACAAATCAAGCGTCAAACCAATCTAACTCAAAACAGATAAAAATTACAACAGGAGAGGCATTAGAAATGTATCAAGCATGTCGACCAACACGGAATGCTAGCTTGGTCTCAAAAGATTATCCTAGTTCTGCGGTTCCTCCAAAACTGGTTCGGTAAATAACGCTTGTAGATTGTCAGTTGTGTATGCTCTTGTCCAGATTGGTTTGTCTTACCGCCTGTACCATCTCATGGTTCGTTGATTTGCACGTATGCAAAAGTTAGCCTGTACAGAATCAGCAGCGTATGGATGAAGACTTTTAGGCTTAAGTTACCTACTCTTGAGCTTGAACATGCTCTGTTTGTCAAAAACTGCCTAGAAAAGAAGCCACTCTTTAAAAACACTCGACCGTTCTTGGTTCTGATGGGTACTTCCATGGCGATTGGAGATGCCATCCCCACTCCATCAATGTGAGGTGCTTCATGTCAACACTCCTTTGTCCTTGTTTCTTCTACCAACAGAGATTTTGAAATTTCTATTCACCTCGAGAATGCATTATTGCTGACCCTCCTCTTGTTTTGTGTGTGTGTTCAGTTATGCCTGCTGTCAGTGGTCTCCAGGGTCTAGTTGCTGGATTTGATACAGGTTTGGCATTTTTTATGCCCTTCATGAATATCGCAACAGTTCGCTTATGTCATGTCATTAGATCAGTGACGACATATCAAACCATATTTTCATACAATCCTACTTTCAAAAGCCACAAGACTTTTTTGGCAGATGTTATTGCAATCGTTTCAATCCTAGTTCTTCTACTATTGTTCAGCGTCCAGAGGTATAGAACAAGCACAGTTGGAATCATGTTCGCTCCTGTTTTGGCTTTATGGTTTCTTAAACAAGAAAACATACTCCGCTTCTATCTCTAGAAAGCTCAGAACATGGCCAAGATGCATAAACCCCTACTGAAACATGAATTGTACTTAGGCAATTCTAGCTACAGATTATATTTAATGATAGTAGTAGTAAGAAACGACATAGACACACGAAGAGAGAGTATCTAGGGAGGCTTGTGGAGGGACTCGTTTTTGAAAAAATGGGCAGTGCTTTGGTCACAGTGTAGTCACATCTCTACTACTGTTCATGTTCTTCACACATATTTTGTTTGGAACGCATATTATCATTACTGTAGGGATATGTGAAGTCATATGTAGCATGTTGTACTTACGACGACGAAGATGAGACTGTAATATGATCGTAGGTCTTGTAACTGTTGGTATTGATCTAAAGGCCCAATGGGCCAAAAGAAATAAAACAGAAAAGTTACTTTAACGGGAAGGGGGCATGCACCAACGTACGTTCCCCTCGACCCCAACTGACGCGCCCTGATCGGGGGCGATCCAAACCAACATGGTTTAGGTCCCCTGATCGCCAGCGCCACATATAAAGAGGGGGGCAGCTGGCCACGCACGATCTGACCAGTTCACGAGCGTCTACTCTGCCCTCCTAAATCTTAAAACCCTGATCCGATCTGGGGGAGTGCTGTGCGATGGGAAGACCTTCTCCCACCTCTGCTCCGGTGCCAGGGCAGTGCTGCTGGCGCCCGGAAGGACGCCGCTACCCGCTGCGAACATCTACACCGAGCCTGCATCACACCTGCATCGAGCAGGCACGGGACTTCACATCGCCTACACCAATGGCTACTTCCATTGGTGGTAAGATCTTAATCTTCCTCTCTGATCTATGCAATTAGGTGATCTAATGACTAGGCTTACGATCCAATCATGTAGCCGTATATGCCTAGATTAGATACCTAATGATCTTCTGGTTATCTCAATGTGCTTAATTAAGTCCAGCTGATCACTGTTAAAGGTTAATGATTAAAGCTTATAGTCAATTTTCTCTGTTAAAGTCAAGGTTTAATGCCTAGGGTTAAGTGGTTTCGGTTAAGATCTAATTTGCTACGGGATTAGTGCTAGCCAGAAGTTTATGATCATTAACATGTTCTGTTAGTTCTAGCTATGCCACGCTTCCGCATCAATTTTTGTCAGCTAGCACAGTTTTTGTTTCCTCTTAAGCAAATAGAAGGAGGGGAATCAGATGAATCACTCGATTTTTTCCCAAATCATCAGAAACCCTAACCCTAGAATTTTTTCCCCATTTCAAAGTTCCCAAAAACAGAGCCCAAATATTTAAAATAGAATAGAAAGGAATGGAATTGGGGCTCACCTAGATGACACCGACCTTAGGGGTCCGCACGGCCGCCGCCGTGTAGGGCTGCAAACGAGTCGAGTTCGAGCGAGTTGGAGTTGGCTCAGGTCAACTCATATTGAAATTCGAGCGAGCTCAAACTGAGGGAAGCTCAAGATCGAGCTGTAGAACATGACTCGTGCTTAGCTTGTAACGATCTCGAGTCGATCTCGAGCTACTTTCGAGCTAAATGAAATGGTAAAAATTTATAAATCTATGGCAATTATTCCAACTAGATAAGGACACAATACGACACAACTTTGTACGGCAATCTCGTCGTGGTCGGGAGAGTTCATATTTGTCTCTTGGGCGACCTAGCAATAGATGGTGGTCTTCGTGGACAAAAAAGAAGAAAAAGAAGGTGCATATGCTGGGAAATTTTGCCAAAAGCAACATAATATTTAACACATAGTCGACCACGTACCATAATTAGGCCTAAATCTTCTCTGCACTTAATTAAACTTTCATATTTGCTGGTAAATAAAATGGAGAAAAATCATGCACATCATATATATGGTAACAAATTATCTTATTTTCATTTAATATATGGCATGATCATTTAAAATAATGGTATTATGTCGAGCTATCGAGCTAAAATCGAGCGAGCCAATATCGACTCAAGATCGGTTTGTTTCTCGGCCGAGCTACATAAAGTGTTCAAATTCAGCTCGTTTCTTTTCGAGTCGATCTCGAGTTGAGCCAAAAAACGAGTCGATCTCGAGCAGCTCACGAGCCTCGATCTTTTCTTGCAGCCCTACCGCCGTGTGTGCTCTCGATGGTCCGAGCACCACCGTCCTTCGGGACATCGCGTGGAATGAAGGAGCAGCGCCGTCGATGCTGCGCTCTAATGGATGCGCGCGTGCCATGGGTGGTGCATCTCGCACGTGGCCATCCCCGCCAAAAGATTGTGCCGGCGAACGCTGTGCTCGCGACGCCCGTAGCCACGCTCGCCGGAGGAGCGCTTCGGACTCGGTCCGCGGCACGCTGCTCCATCGACAAAAAATGTGGGATGAACGAGGCTGCATGCAATCGTGTGGAGCGAGGCAAATTAATTATGTTCGCTTAATCGATGCAGCACCAGTGCATGTTCGATTTAAGCGGGCCTACATTCCTATCGGTGAATGCGGTTAGCAGATACGCGTGTTTAATTGCTTTCCGCAACTGACTCCAATTAAATACTTCACTACAAAAAAAACACATTCATAACATTTTGGCCCGAACGAATTTTTTTCTGTCATGGTTATGACACTTCTATGATGATAATTATGACAAAAACACGTATCATCATAGATGTGGTGGGCTCCTACTTCCATGACAAAAAATCATGACAGAAAATGGGCTTTTCGCCCTGGGAGGGCCGGGGACGCACCTGCATGACATTCTTTGGGCCTTCCATGACATAAAAAATTATGGTGGAAGTGAGGGCGAGGAACTTTTCGCGGAGTTCCCGATTACGGTGGGTGGTCGGGGCCGAACAATGCAGTGTGGTTTGCGCGTTTCTCTCGTATGCGCGCGTGTTGCGAGCCGTGTCGCTATAACGGAACCCGAGTGACAGGCGTTCACTTACTAAACCCGAGCGATCGCCTGCTGCTACGTACTGAAGCCGATCGATAGATCTTTTCGCTGCTAACTGAACCCGACCGACTCCTTCGCTGCTAACTGAACCCGATCGATCACTGCTGCTGCTTACTGAAGCCGATCGAAACCCCATGCGAGATGTAGCTAGCCGGTTGTTGGGTTGTGTGACGCCCCCGACTCAATCATGCACTAATCATACACGCAAACATGCACGATCAAACACAGGGACTCACGGGAAGATATCACAACGCAACTCTAACACAAATAAACGGAGATCCACAATATTACAGACTAGGGATCACGAAGGTCCGAATACATAAGTCAGTCATACAAATAATATCTGAGTACAGACATAGTTAGACAAGTTTTGCCTTAAGAAGGCTAGCACAAACAACGACTCTAGATCGAAAAGCGTAGGCCTCCTGCCTGGGAGCCTCCGATCCTACTCCTGGTCGGCTGGCTCGATCCAATAGTACGTGCCGTCTGGACCCTCCTGGTAGTAAGCTCATGTGGTGGCATCAGGCTCCGGGGCTCCATCGTCTGATGTATCATCAAAGTGGGGTATGGGGAAAAGAAGTAACAAAGCAACCGTGAGTACTCATCCGAAGTACTCAACAAGCAAGGATCTACACTACATATGCAATATTATCAAAGAGGAAAGGTTGTATATGTGGACGGGGCTGCAGAAATGCCAGAATAGAGAAAAGGCCTAGTCCTATCGAAGACTAGCATCTTCATGAAGTCACCATCTTGCAGCAATAGAAGAGAGAAGAATAGCATTTTATTAAGCAAACATGTTGAAGCAAGCCTAGAGATCCTTCCACGACTCCCTGCGAGGAAGCGATCCCAAAGCTTCAATTAAGTAACAAGTATCCAGTTCAAGTAGTAGATCGGGATACACAAACTGAGTGTCCTTTACCGTAGGACCGGCTATCAATAGATTATTCTTCCCTGCAGGGGTGCACTACTGTTACCCAACACGCTCGATCACCTCTGGCTGGACACACTTGCTGGGTAATGCCCGGCCTCGGGAGATCAACACGAAGCAGCACCCTACCTAAGCTCAGCAGAGAGGTCAGCACGCCGGACTAACCTATGCACCCAGAGGTCTTGGGCCATCGCCCTGGGCACCCTGCGCGTTGCGTGGCTGGCCGGGGTGCAGGCGCGACACTGAACTCGTCAGTGAAGTATCCAGCCCATTCTCGGCGATCAGCCCGCACGGTGAAACATGACGTCTGAAGAGCTTTCGGGAGAAACGTACATCGCAGAGGGCCCCATAACCATTATCCCGCGTGGTGGTAGTGCGTAAAGGGCACGACGACCCACTCAGATCAAACACCCAAATACGATAGGCTCATTTAGTAACACGCGGAGACAATCAGAGTTTCTGAAGCTCCGCTACAATATCACACTCGAGTGCCCTTCCGACACACCCGATATCATAGATCCCCTACGGGTACCCATCAGGGTCGACCCGCCTGTAACAAAGGTCAAAGTAACCGTGTGGTCATAACATCAAGGGGGAAACCCCGAGGAATCACCCTCGATGGATTCCATTCGATGAAATCATCAGGGTGAACGTATGAGGCATCACCCTCGAGGTTCACACAGAGGGGTTGCACGATAGAGTCGTATCGAAAGTGGAGAAGGAGGAATCACCCTCGATGACCACGACCGAACAGCTACACTGCAGAGTATTCATCAGGAGTGCGTTACGAGGTATCACCCTCGGCACTCGATAGTAACTATGCAGAGTCGTACAACTAAGGGGGTGAAGTGATGTGTCGGTCTCTAGTCGACGATCACATTGATCGAGTCGTCGATGATCAAGCAGGGGCAACAAGGGTAAGGTGGTGGGGGTCACTGATGGTTCACTACCAACCTATACTAAGCAGTTTAACATAGGCAGGTAAGGTAACAATAAACAGGTTACAAAAGCAGGCTATGCATCAGAATAGGAGCAAACATTAACAGTAGCAAAATCTAATGCAAGCAGGAGAAATGGAATGGGTGATATCTGGATGCTCAAGGGGGGAGGCTTGCCTGGTTGCTCTGGCAAGAAAGAGGGGTCGTTAACGGGCTGCTCGTCTGTAGCGTAGTCGTACCCAGCTGCAACGGCGTCGGTCTCGGCGTCTATCGAGAGAGAAGGAGGGGGAGAGAAACAATAAATTCACGACAAAAAATTGCAAACAATACGTATGACATGCCTAAATGCTATGCAGAGGTGTTCTACTGCCTAACTAAATGAGTTAGTTAATTTAGGAATTTATTTAGATTTATTTAATTAAAGTTGAGCACTATTCATTTATTGGAATCGGTCTAAAAGTTCCATGTTCATCTAGCTAGGGGCATCTGACAGGAATACGGAGGGCGTATTCAGATTCGTATCGAAATTCTGAGCAACTTTCATATATAAATTATTTTCATCGGAGTTACGGATTATTTTATATGATTTTCTAAAGTTTTAATCATTTTTAGATTTTAATTATTTATTTAACTTCGAATTATCCAGAATAGTAAATGATGACTTCAGCATGTCATCACCATGACATCAGCAGGTCAAACCCAGCTGGCCAGAGTCAAACCTGACAGGTGGGTCCAGTGGGACCCACATGTCAGCCTCTGATTAGTTTAAACAGAGTTAATTTAAAGTAAATAGGATTATTTAGTGGGTGGGGCCTACTGTCAGTGAGTGGTTAAGTAACTAATTAACTAATTAGGTTAATTAACATTTTAGTTAGTGTTTTATTTATTTTAAAAACGTTCTAAGGGGGTGGGGCCCGCGTGTCAGTGACACGGGTTGCCCAGTCAGCAGCGCTGACTTGTCAACGGACCCCACGGGGACCAGTGGCAGTGGCACTAGGGGCGGGCCCCAGCCGGCCACGTCGGCGCCGGCCGCCGGCGAGCGCCGGGCGCGGCAGAGAACTCTGGCGAGCCCGGAAATGCGCTATGATGGGTCGTTTTGCACGCGGTCACTTGCGTTCAAACGAGAAGAGCGCCCCGTGTCAAACGGTGGTAGTTTCGCGACATGGGACCACCGGAATCGGTGCCGGCGACGAGCCGTGGCGGAGACCGAAACGGGAGCTAGTCGGGTTTGGCTTTTGAGCGCGCGAGCGGCCGTTCTAACTAGCCAGGCGAGGTATACGGCGCACAAGGTGCACGCCAGAGCAGTCGTGCGAGCTCGCAGTGGCTCGGGAGCACGACAATGGCAGCGACGGCGGCGGACAGAGCACGGCGTCGGAGGCGGCAAGCTGCGGGACTCGCGCAAGGCCAAAGAGAGAGAGGAGGAGGTGGGGCTCACATTGAACCTACAGATGTGCTAGATTGGGCTCGGGGAAGACTTGGGGCGGCAGATCGATGTCAGCGACCACCGGGCAGAGGCGGCGGAGATGGCAGCGATGGCGATGGAGGAGGGCCTCCCGGCTTGTTCTAGCCGGCGTAGCCGACGTAGTCGACGTCGGGGAGGCCACTGGACACGTCGGAGCGATGAGGAGGGCTCGGTGGACGCGCGATCTAGGGAGGCGCAGCCATGGCGGCGGCGGATGAGGTGAGGGGAACGAGGAAGAGGGTGAACGGGGCGGCTAGGGTTCGCCAGAGGGGTCGAGGGGAGTCACTCTTATCCACCACTGCGAGCGCGGCGACGCGCTATCGAACGAGGGAGAGGGGGGCCATGCCGCGGCGTGCGGGCGCGGCGACAGCGCGCGCACGGTGAACAGGGAAGGAAGGAGGGGACAGGCGCGGGCTGGGCCGGCGCTGTGCACTCGAGGCCCAGGCACAGTGGGCCTTTTCTTTTTCTTCTTTTCTTTTCTCTGTTTTTCTTTTATTTCTACTTTTGCAATAATGCGTGGCATCACACACAGTTTTGTAATATAGGTTACTTGTTCCAATATATACAGTGCATTAGTTAGTACTGCTAAAAATTGGTTTGGAGGAAAATGGAGTTCACACAAATTTTGTATTAAATAAAATGTATTAAACCTTGCTGTTTTGGTACTGTTAGAGTCACTTAATTAATTTATTAAATGTTGGTTCCAATTTTAGTATTGTCTCTGGAATATTTGTTATTTAATAAACATTTTAGTTTCTGTTTTTGAAAAACTTTTATTTTCACTTTAATTTAATTGAAGTTTGAACTAGGAGTTGAAATGCAATATGATGCAAATGATGATTATGCACTATTAAACTTGCTGACATGGCATTAACTAAGGGTGATCACTGTTGTGCATTACAGGGGGTGTTACAATTCTCCTCATCTAACAAGAATTCTCGTCCCAAGAATTAAGAGGAAGACTGAAAGAAAGCGGGGTATTCTTCGCGAAGACGATCCTCGCGTTCCCAAGTGGCTTCATCTTCAGAATGATTCGACCACTGAACCTTGAGGAATTTGATTGACTTTTGACGAGTCCGGCGTTCAGCTTGATCAAGAATACGGATGGGATATTCTGGATAAGACAGATCTTCCCGTAATTCAAGCACTTCATGGTCCACGGCTCGAATAGGATCCTTGAAGCAGCGACGGAGTTGGGATACATGAAAGACATCATGCACTTGAGAAAGAGTTGGTGGCAATTGCAGCTGATATGCCACTTCTCCTCGACGGGCAAGAATACGGAACGGGCCAATGTAGCGAGGAGCTAACTTGCCTTTGATTCCGAACCGATGAGTGCCTTTCAACGGAGTGACGCGAAGGTAAGCTTGCTCGCCAGGTTGATAGACCATTTCCTGGTGCTTTCGGTCATAGTTGCTCTTCTGACGAGACTGAGCAGTTTTCAAATGTTCACGGACGATGCGGACTTGTTCTTTAGCTTGCTGAACAATGTCTGGTCCGACGAGTGAGCGTTCCCTAGTTTCTGACCAATTCAGAGGGGTTCGACACTTACGACCGTATAGAACTTCAAACGGTGCCATCTTCAAACTAGCTTGATAGCTATTGTTGTAAGAGAATTCGGCATACGGGAGAGATTCCTCCCACTTCTTACCGAAGGAGATGACGCAAGCTCGAAGCTTATCTTTGAGCACTTGATTAACTCGTTCGACTTGACCCTGTGACTGAGGGTGAAAAGCGGTACTGAACGACAGGTGAGTTCCCATAGCTTCTTGGAAACTATTCCAGAATCTGGAGGTAAAGAGACTACCACGATCCAAACTGATCTCCAACAGAACACCGTGGAGTGACACAATTCGGGAAACATACAAGTCTGCTAACTGACTAGCAGTGATTGTCTCCTTAACTGGCAGAAAGTGAGCAACCTTTGAGAATCGGTCAATGACGACAAAAATAGCATCATGACCCTTCTGAGATCTGGGAAAACCAGTAATGAAATCCATTTGGACTTTGTCCCATTTCCATTCAGGAATATCAAGTGGTTGCAGAGTTCCAGCAGGCCTTTGATGTTCTGCTTTAATGCGGCAGCAAACATCACACTCAGAAACATAACGAGCAATGTCTCGCTTCATATTAGGCCACCAGTATCTCTGACTAATGTCACGGTACATCTTTGTGCTACCAGGATGAATTGACAGAGGAGTGTCATGAGCTTCTTTCATAACGTGCTCCCTCTCATCCTTGAACTTGGGTACGAAGAGACGGTGTTGGAAAAATAGGATCCCATCCTTATCAAGATGGAATCCCGACGGCTTTCCTTTTTCGAGGTATCACTTAATCCTTTCAACTTCAGAGTCATACCGTTGCATAGTCTTAATGCTATGTTCTAAATCTGGTTCAACAACCAGGGTATTGAGATAACCCTGTGGAACAATATGGAGGTTCAATTTGCGAAGTTCTTCATAAAGGAGAGGTTGTGCTTCCTGAACCATAAGATTGTTGCAATAAGCCTTGCGACTCAAAGCATCGGCCATTACATTAGCCTTGCCAGGGGTGTATGAGATATTCATATCATAATCAGCAATTGTTTCGAGCCATCTTTGTTGACGAAGGTTCAGATCTGGTTGAGTATATAAATACTTCAAACTCTGATGATCCGTGTATATCTCGCAATGATTACCGAGAAGATAATGTCGCCATAGCTTCAAGGCATAAATAACCGCAGAAAGTTCAAGATCATGCACTGGATAATTTTCTTCATGAGGACGCAATTGTTGAGAGGCATAAGCAATCACCTTATGCTCTTGCATTAGGACATAGCCTAATCCTTGACGAGATGCATCACAGTATATCACGAAATCCTTTTGGGAATCCGGGGGTGCTAGCACTGGGGCAGATGTTAACTTATCTTTTAGTGTCTGAAAGCTTTCTTGACATTTTTCTGTCCACTCAAATTTAACACCTTTGTGGAGCAGATCAGTAAGTGGCTTTGCAATCTTGGAAAAGTTCTCAACGAATCGACGGCAATAACTAGCGAGTCCGAGAAAACTCCTGACTTGCTTAACATTCTTCGGGGGAGTCCAATCAAGAATAGCCTGTACTCGCTCGGGGTTAATAGCAATGCCATTCTTGGAAATCACATGACCAAGATAGGTCACTTCAGATAACCAGAACTCACACTTGGAGAATTTAGCATACAACTGATGTTCTCGTAGCTTCTCCAATACAAGCCGAAGATGTTCAGCATGTTCTTCTTCATTCTTGGAATATATAAGGATATCATCCAAATAAACCACGACGAATTTGTCGAGGTAATCCATGAAGATATAGTTCATCAACCGGGAGAAGGTTGCTGGAGCATTTGTTAAGCCAAATGACATGACAGTGTACTCATAAGAGCCATATCGAGTAACAAAGGCAGTCTTCGGGATATCGTCTTCGCGAACACGGATCTGATGATAACCCAACCTCAAGTCGAGTTTCGAGAAGACAGAGGATCCAGCAAGCTGATCATAAAGATCATTGATCCGGGGGAGTGGGTATTTATTCTGGATTGTGGCTTGGTTAATAGGCCGATAATCCTGAACCAATCGGTTAGTTCCATCCTTCTTCCTAACGAAGAGTGAAGGTGCTCCCCAAGCAGAGGAACTGGGGCGGATGAAACCTTTCTTAAGTGACTTGTCGATTTCTTCCTTAAGCTCGAGAAGGTGGTGCGAAGGCATCTTATAAGGACGCTTCGCAATAGGGGTAGAACCAGGCTTCAAGTCAATGACAAACTCGACAGCCCTAACCTGGGGTATTCCTGGAAGTTCTTCCGGAAAGACGTCTGGAAAATCTCGAACGACAGGAACGTTCTCGATTCCTTCCAGAGGTGAGGCGTTCAAAGCATTCAGAGCATATATCTGAGCTTCAGCATCTCGAGTAATTCGGGCGGTGTAGTTCACTATCTCATCGGAAGGGTGAAGAAGTTGGATGACTTTTGTGGCACAATTGATCGAAGCTATATGAGCTTTCAATCAATCCATTCAGAGGATGAGGTCTATGGTGGAAGACTTCAGGATAATGGGCGAAACAAGGAATTCCAACCCTTTAATTTCAACGGGGACATTGTGTGCCATCATAGTGGTTTGACACTGGCCTCCAGGGGTGCGGATAACTACTGGCAGATTCATCTTTTGAAATGCAATGTCATGCGATAATGCAAATGCTTCTGACATGAATGAATGCGATGCTCCTGAATCAAATAATACAGAAGTGGGTACTGAGTTAACGAAAAGGGTACCCATCACAGTAGCAGGTTGATCCTGGACTTCTTCAATATCAATGTTGTAGCGTGTCCACGACCATGTGCAGCAGACCCAGTATTATAGTTGCGGGCCTGATTGTTGCCACGACCATTGCCACGGCCAGTACGAGGAAAAGCCAACTGATTCTGAGTCTGGCGGCAGTCCTTAGCAAGGTGACCTGGTTTGCGGCACTTGAAGCACAGACCATCTTCAGGACAGAGAGGAGCATTCTGTTGAATAGCTTGAGCTCTTGGCTGCCTCGGTGGTGGAGGAGGCAGACGTGGTGCAGCATAGTTGTTCCTTGGCGCAGGGGCATTTGGATGGAACACGTTGTTGGGAATCCAGACTCGACGCTTCTGTGTTGAGCCCGAAGATGAGCCAGCATCACGATAGCACTTCTGTGAGTCCTTGTGCTTCATCTGAGCGGTCTCAACCAGAATAGCCTTGTTCACAAGAGTAGAAAAGTTGTTGAAGTCTTGAGCAGCAAGTGCAAGCTCGAGGTCTGGGTGGAGTCCATTACGGAACTTCTCTTGTCTACGGGCATCTGTGGCGATGTCTTCTTCAGCATAGCGGGACAGGTAAAGGAATTCCCGCTGATAAGCTTCGACAGTCTTGTTGCCCTGAGTGAGGTTGCAGAACTGGGTCTTCATCCGGTCCATAATTCCCTGAGGAATATATCGGGCACGAAAAGTAGCCTGGAACTCAGGCCAGGTAACCACTGTTCCAGCAGGCAGTGTACGCTTGTGTGTGTCCCACCATTGAGCAGCGGGACCCTTTAGGAAAAAGGCCGCGAAGGTGACGAAGTGGGCAGGGGCGACATTAGCAGACTCCATCTCGTGAGTGATGTTGCGGAGCCAGTCATCAGCATCCAGTGGCTTGTCAGAGTTGCGGAACTGAGTGGGGTTGACTCGCATAAACTCTGTCAAAGTTATTGAAGGAGGGTTCTGGTTCTGGTTGTTCTGATGCGGAAACTGAGCCTTAATCCCAGTCATGAACTGGCGGTTGAGCTCGAATTGTTGCATCATAGCTGCCATATAGTCTGGCGGTGGTGGGCGTTCAGGGGCACGACCACGACCACGACCACCTGGTCTAACTATCCTGCTAAGTATCAACAGGGGGTAGTTTAGTAAAAGAAATTGTGAGTGTTTAGCGACAAGCAGGATGTGACTCGACAACAATTTAAGCAGTGCAACAGATACATAACAGTAGTCAATTAAGACATACAGATCCATACACAGAGTTGGGTACATGCGGACAGCATAACGGCGCAAATTTAGAAGCTAGACATACTAGGCGGCGCGCAGGCACGCGGTAAGGAAGTACACAATGAGACATAGCAAAGGCTACATCAACGTCGGGGGAAACCACTAAAACGGGGTAACTGCGAGTTGTGCTCCATGTGCACTCTGATGCAGAACCCGGTCTCGAGCTGTAAGAAGAGGTCCACGTGCAGGTGTGTGACCTCCAACAGCAGGCCAATCAATACCAGCATACATCTGATTCCTGCGCGGGTAAAGGATGTGCTCCGGATGTATCCCTGCACGAACAGCGGGTAGCAACTGCGTCATAGCATCGTAGAGACGTGCTCGAGTGGCAACCAACTCGACGGCAAGAGCCCAAACAGTGCGATCCAGAGCCTGAGTGCACTGAATCAGAACGCACGGGTCGTAGCGACGAGGCTCGTACGGGGCACAGATAACTGTGTAGTATCCAGTAGCATCTCCAGCAGGGGCATACGGAATGTATCGAAACTCAAAGGCATCCAAGATATCGTTGATCTCTCCTCGGAGACGTGCGATAGCAGAGTAGGCGGCATCATGGACTGCCATCTCAATTGTCACGCCGATAACGTGGAAAAGGTGCAGCTCAGTGTCTGAGTCATCTTGCTGATCATAGATACAAGCATCATCATGGTACTGCTCCTGGTTGAACTCGCGGTAATCCTCGTAGACCATGTACTCGGGGTACCAGCGGTAGCCAAGTCTGGTCAGGAGGGCGATCAGAACAGCTGGAAACCCAGGGGCATCATGAGCCCAAGTGCGAAGCACAAGCTGTGCCGTAGGACATGGTGGAAACAAACGATCCATCTGAAACAGAGGAAATTCAGGATTGTCAAATGACAGTGAGAAGTTTAATACAACTCGGAGAGAAAGGTTAAACAAAACAATGGAAAGGAAAATGATTATCAGACTAATCAGATCAATGACAGGGAAATCGCACAGACATCCAGCTCTCCGGGTAGACGGGATTTACGAGATCCTAAGTGTCGGCGTTAGTAAAATTTATTTAACCCGAATAGAAGAGAGATCAGAGTCCGAGAGTATAGACGAGGAATAAAAGATCCTAATACCACCCAGTTTGCGACGTGGGCCCGTAAGCCACACAGCCAAGTTAGTAAATTAGTTTTTGGATATCTAGACTCAACTTCGGCCATGGAATTGGAAGGGGGCTTCCTACAGACAGTCGGCTCTGATACCAACTTGTGATGCCCCCGACTCAATCGTGCACTAATCATACACGCAAACGTGCACGATCAAGCACAGGGACTCACGAGAAGATATCACAACACAACTCTAACACAAATAAATGGAGATCCACAATATTACAGACCAGGGATCACGAAGGTCCGAATACATAAGTCAGTCATACAAATAATATCTGAGTACAGACATAGTTAGACAAGTTTTGCCTTAAGAAGGCTAGCACAAACAACGACTCTAGATCGAAAGGCGTAGGCCTCCTGCCTGGGAGCCTCCGATCCTACTCCTGGTCGGCTGGCTTGATCCAGTAGTACGTGCCATCTGGACCCTCCTGGTAGTAAGCTCATGTGGTGGCATCTGGCTCCGGGGCTCCATCGTCTGATGTATCATCAAAGTGGGGTATGGGGAAAAGAAGTAACAAAGCAACAGTGAGTACTCATCTGAAGTACTCAGCAAGCAAGGATCTACACTACATATGCAACATTATCAAAGAGGAAAGGTTGTATATGTGGATGGGGCTGCAGAAATGCCAGAATAGAGAGAAGGCCTAGTCCTATCGAAGACTAGCATCTTCACGAAGTCACCATCTTGCAGCAATAGAAGAGAGAAGAATAGCATTTTATTAAGCAAACATGTTGAAGCAAGCCTAGAGATCCTTCCTCGACTCCCTGCGAGAAAGCGATCCCGAAGCTTCAATTAAGTAACAAGTATCCAGTTCAAGTAGTAGATCGGGATACACAAACTGAGCGTCCTTTACCGTAGGACTGGCTATCGATAGATTATTCTTCCCTGCAGGGGTGCACTACTGTTACCCAACACGCTTGATCACCTCTGGCCGGACACACTTGCTGGGTAATGCCCGGCCTCGGGAGATCAACACGAAGCAGCGCCCTACCTAGGCTCAGCAGAGACGTCAGCACGCCGGACTAACCTATGCACCCAGAGGTCTTGGGCCATCGCCCTGGGCACCCTGCGCGTTGCGTGGCTGGCCGGGGTGCAGGCGCGACACTGAACTCGTCAGTGAAGTATCCAGCCCATTCCCGGCGATCAGCCCGCATGGTGAAATGTGACGTCTGAAGAGCTTTCGGGAGAAACATACATCGCAGAGGGCCCCATAACCATTATCCCGCATGGTGGTAGTGCGTAAAGGGCACGACAACCCACTCAGATCAAACACCCAAATCCGATAGGCTCATTTAGTAACACGCGGAGACAATCAGAGTTTCTGAAGCTCCGCTACAATATCACACTCGAGTGCCCTTCCGGCACACCCGACATCATAGATCCCCTGCGGGTACCCATCAGGGTCGACCCGCCTGTAACAAAGGTCAAAGTAACCGTGTGGTCATAACATCAAGGGGGAAACCCTGAGGAATCACCCTCGGTGGATTCCACTCGATGAAATCATCAGGGTGAACGTATGAGGCATCACCCTCGAGGTTCACACTGAGGGGTTGCAAGACAGAGTCGTATCGAAAGTGGAGAAGGAGGAATCACCCTCGATGACCACGACCGAACAGCTACACTGCAGAGTATTCATCAGGAGTGCGTTACGAGGTATCACCCTCGGCACTCGATAGTAACTATGCAGAGTCGTACAACTAAGGGGGTGAAGTGATGTGTCGGTCTCTGGTCGACGATCACATTGATCGAGTCGTCGATGATCAAGCAGGGGCAACAAGGGTAAGGTGGTGGGGGTCACTGATGGTTCACTACCAACCTATACTAAGCAGTTTAACATAGGCAGGTAAGGTAACAATAAACAGGTTACAAAAGCAGGCTATGCATCAGAATAGGAGCAAACATTAACAGTAGCAAAATCTAATGCAAGCAGGAGAAATGGAATGGGCGATATCTGGATGCTCAAGGGGGGGGCTTGCCTGGTTGCTCTGGCAAGAAAGAGGGGTCGTCAACGGGCTGCTCGTCTGTAGCGTAGTCATACCCAGCGGCAACGGCGTCGGTCTCGGCGTCTATCAAGAGAGAAGGAGGGGGAGAGAAACAATAAATTCATGGAAAAATTGCAAACAATACGTATGACATGCCTAAATGCTATGCAGAGGTGTTCTACTGCCTAACTAAATGAGTTAGTTAATTTAGGAATTTATTTGGATTTATTTAATTAAAGTTGAGCACTATTCATTTATTGGAATCGGTCTAAAAGTTCCATGTTCATCTAGCTAGGGGCATCTGACAGGAATACGGAGGGCGTATTCAGATTCGTATCGAAATTCTGAGCAACTTTCATATATAAATTATTTTCATTGGAGTTACGGATTATTTTATATGATTTTCTAAAGTTTTAATCATTTTCAGATTTTAATTATTTATTTACTTCGAATTATCCAGAATAGTAAATGATGATATCAGCATGTCATCACCATGACATCAGCAGGTCAAACCCAGCTGGCCAGAGTCAAACCTGACAGGTGGGTCCAGTGGGACCCACATGTCAGCCTCTGATTAGTTTAAACAGAGTTAATTTAAACTAAATAGGATTATTTAGTGGGTGGGGCCTACTGTCAGTGAGTGGTTAAGTAACTAATTTACTAATTAGGTTAATTAACATTTTAATTAGCATTTTATTCATTTTAAAAACGTTCTAAGGGGGTGGGGCCCGCGTGTCAGTGACATGGGTTGCCCAGTCAGCAGCGCTGACTGGTCAACGGACCCCACGGGGCCCAGTGGCAATGGCACTGGGGGCGGGCCCCAGCTGGCCACGTCGGCGCCGGCCGCCGGAGACGCGCCGGCGAGCGTCGGACGCGGCAGAGAACTCCGGCGAGCCTGGAAATGCGCTACGATGGGTCGTTTTGCGCGGGGTCACTTGCGTTCGAACGAGAAGAGCGCTCCGCGTCGAACGGTGGTAGTTTCGCGACCTGGGACCGCCAGAATCGGTGCCGGCGACGAGCCGTGGTGGAGACCGAAATGGGAGCTAGTCGGGTTTGGCTTTTGAGCGCGCGAGCGGCCGTTCTAACTAGCCAGGCGAGGTATACGGCGCACAAGGTGCACGCCAGAGCAGTCGTGCGAGCTCGCAGCGGCTCGGGAGCATGACAATGGCAGCGATGGCGGCGGACAGAGCACGGCGTCGGAGGCGGCTAGCTGCAGGACTCGCGCGAGGCCAGAGAGAGAGAGGAGGAGGCGGGGCTCACATTGAACCTGCAGATGTGCTAGCGTGGGCTCGGGGAAGACTTGGGGCGGCAGATCGACGTCGGCGACCACCGGGCAGGGGCGGCGGAGATGGCAGCGATGGCGATGGAGGAGGGCCTCCCGGCTTGTTCTAGCCGACGTAGTCGACGTCGGGGAGGCCGCTGGACACGTCGGAGCGATGAGGAGGGCTCGGTGGACGCGCGATCTAGGGAGGCGCAGCCATGGCGGCGTCGGGTGAGGTGAGGGGAATGAGGAAGAGGGCGAACGGGGCGGCTAGGGTTCGCCAGAGGGGTTGAGGGGAGTCACTCTTATCCACCACGGCGAGCGCGGCGACGCGCTGTCGAGCGAGGGAGAGGGGGGGCCATGCCGCGGCGTGCGGGCGCGGCGATAGCGCGCGCGCGCGCGGTGAACAGGGAAGGAAGGAGGGGACAGGCGCGGGCTAGGCCGGCGCTGTGCACTCGAGGCCCAGGCACAGTGGGCCTTTTCTTTTTCTTCTTTTCTTTTCTCTGTTTTTCTTTTATTTCTACTTTTGCAATAATGTGTGGCCTCACACACAGTTTTGTAATATAGGTTACTTGTTCCAATATATACAGTGCATTAGTTAGTACTGCTAAAAATTGGTTTGGAGGAAATGGAGTTCACACAAATTTTGTATTAAATAAAATGTATTAAACCTTGCTGTATTGGTACTGTTAGAGTCACTTAATTAATCTATTAAATGTTGGTTACAATTTTAGCATTGTCTCTGGAATATTTGTTATTTAATGAACATTTTAGTCTCTGTTTTTGAAAAACTTTTATTTTCACTTTAATTTAATTGAAGTTTGAACTAGGAGTTGAAATGCAATATGATGTAAATGATGATTATGCATTGTTAAACTTGCTGACATGGCATTAACTAAGGGTGATCACTGTTGTGCATTACAGGGGGTGTTACAAGTTGTCGCTGGATGAACAGTGCTTGTTGCTGCCGCGCGCGTAATACGTAGAACGAGTCGAGACGTGGTGAGTCGAGCCGGTTGGGTTGGGTGTGGATGAACAGTTCCCAATGGGGGTTGGATGAACAGGACCCCGGCCGTGTGTAGGCGGTTGCCGCTGGATGAGCGGGACCCCGTGGTAGTACGTGGTTGCCGCTGGATGAATGCGACCCCGAGGAGGCCGCCACACACCCTAGCCGGTTGGGGGTGGATGAATAGGACCCCGTGAAGGCTGGTTGAGCTGTAGCCGGTGGAGGCTGGATGAACAGTAGCTCATAGATGAACAGTGGCTGATGGAGGCTACAGATGGTGGATAAATAGTAGCAGGTGGAGGCTGGAGGAAGTCGACAGTGGATGAACAGTAGCCCGTGGAGTCCCGTCTTGCGGTACGCCACACCCCTCTCGTTGAACAGGACCCCGTTTCGACCATAGGAGGTCGAAGAGAGGTCCGTTTCCTTCGTTTTGCGGTACGCCAGACCCCTCCCGATCAAGAGAACCCCGTTTCGACCGTAGGAGCTCGAACAGAAGTCCGTCTCCTCCGTTTTGCGGTACGCCAGACCCTTCCCAATGAACAGGATCCCGTTTCGACTGTAGGTGGTCGAACAGAAGGTCGTTTCCTTTGTACTGCGGTACGCCAGACCCGTTTCGGCTGTTCCGTCCAAGCCGGTTGGCTCCTGTTGAATAGGACACATTCGACCCAGCCGGTTGGCTGACGATGAACAGGACGCCATCGCTATACGCGTTCGAGACCACGCCCGTATGTACGTACGTGGCCGCCTTTTTTGCAGCGTGGCTGTCGTATGTGTGCAGGATTTAGGCGGGACTGCCTTAACTGCTACCACTCCTTACTCGGCCACGGTTCATCGTGGCAGACAGACCGATCGACCGGTATGTACGTACACGTCTGCGCCCACACAGACAACGGTACGTATGCTTCGACCTGGTGGGTCCCAACTATTAGGAAGGATAAGAATGCACTTCCTTGCGTGCCAAGATAAAGCTGATGGGTCCCAGCTGTCAGTGGAGGAATCATTTTTCGCGTAATAAGAAAGCACTTCCTTCCGTGCGAAGATGTAGCTGGTGGGTCCAGCTGTCAGCCTCACCACGTACAGTCCTCTTCCGATGGATGTCGTTCGTTGACCATGTTGACGACGCCACGCCGAGAGCACCAACGCGGTGGACAATGGTGAGGCCTAGGAAGGGAACGAACCGGAGCCGGGGAAGACAAGGCAGTGGTTTCCCACGCGGAAGGGAGTACGAGGGTTGACTGGTTAGGCTACGGTGTGAGGCAGTGATAACCCACAAGTATAGGGGATCGTTTGTAGCTTTTTTCAATAAATAAGAGTGTAGAACAAATATTCCCTCAAATTCTATCGACCACCGATACAACTCTACGCACACTTTACGTTTGCTTTACCTAGAACAAGTATAAAACTATTTGCAAGAATAAAACTACGAGTACTTTGCGAGAATAAAACTACAAATAAATTGCAAGATAGTAAAGTAGATAGCTTTTATCAAACAAGAAAGTCATTTGTCCCTAGGCAATTGATAACTAGACAGGTAATCATTCTTGCAATTTTACATGAGGGAGAGGCATGAGCTAACATACTTTCTCTACTTGGATCATATGCACCTATGATTGTAACTCTAGCAAGCATCCGCAACTACTAAAGATCATTAAGGTCGTAAAACCCAATCATAGCATTAAGTATCAAGTCCTCTTTACTCCCATACGCAATAACCCACCTATCCGTGTTCAGGCTTCTGTCACTCCGGCAACCGACAATAAGCAAATTATGAACGTATTGCAACACCCTATAGCGGGGACTCCTCACATTTTTGCGAGACGGAGGGCACCATAGGACAGCACCATAATAAAATATACACTCAAACCAACCATGATCATCAATTAGCCCATAGGACAAAACGGATCTACTCAAACATCATAGGATAACCACATATCATTGGGAAATAATATATAGTGTTGAACACCATGTTTAAGTAGAGATTACAGCGGGGAGAAGGGGTGTTACACCGCTGCATAGAGGGGGAGAAAGTTGGTGTTGACAGTAGCAAGATTGTTGATGTAGATTGCCGTCACGATCCTTGCCCCGGCGGCACTCCGGCGCCACCGGGAGAGAGAGCCCCCCTCCTTCTTCTTCTTCCTTGGCCTCCCCCCTAGATGGAAGGAGAGTTCCCCCTCTGGTCCATGGCCTCCATGGCGGCGGAGGGGCGGGAGCTCCTCCGAGATTGGATCTCCCTCTCTGTTCTCTTCTGTTTCGTGTTCCCCAGATCTGGCTGAAAACCGTTTCTTAAATATTCAAAGATCCGTAACTCCGATTGCGCTGAGATTGTAACACGATTTTTTTCCGGATATAAGCTTCCTTGCGCCCGAAGTAGAGCCCCAACTGACTTACGAGGTGAGCACAACCCACCACCCCGCGCCTGGAGCCTGGGCGTGCCCTGGTGTATGTTGGGGGTTGTGGGCCTCCTTTTGCGTTGATTCCACCTCCCAAAAATCACATATATTCCAAAATAATTCTCTGTAAATGTTTATCGCGTTTGGACTTCGTTTGATATGGATATTCTGCGAAACAAAAAACATGCAACAAACAGGAACTGGCACTGGGCACTGGATCAATAGGTTAGTCCAATAAATAATATAAATTATTGCCAAAAGTATGTAAAAGTTGTATAATATTGGCATGGAACAATAAAAAATTATAGATACGACGGAGACATATCAGCATCCCCAAGCTTAATTCCTGCTCGTCCTCGAGTAGGTAAATGATAAAAAAGATAATTTTTGATGTGGAATGCTACCTAGCATAATCTTGATCATATATCTAATCATGGCATGAATATTAAGACATAAGTGATTCAAAGCAATAGTCTATAATTTAACATAAAGAAATTAATACTCAGGCATCCCAACAAACAACCGTGTCTTTCAAAATATCAACACTAAAGAAAGCTATCCCTACAAAATCATATAGTCTTGGCATGCTCTGTCTTCTTAACACAAAGTATTTATCATGCACAACCCCGATGACAAGCCGAGCAATTAGTTCATATTTTTTAACGCGCTTCAGCTTTTTCAACCCTCACGCAATACATGAGCGCAAGCCATGGATATAACACTATGGGTGGAATAGAGTATGATGATAGGGGTAAATATAAAAAAGACAAAAAAGTAAGAAAGTCTCACATCGACGCGGCTAACTAACGGGCTATGGAGATGCCCATCAATTGATATCAATGCGAGGAGTAGGGATTTTCATGCAACGGATGCACTAAGAGCTATAAGTGTATGAAAGCTCAATATGAAAACTAAGTGGGTGTGCATCTAACTCTAATAAAAAAATTCCACTAGTATATGAAAGTGACAACATAGGAGATTCTCTATATGAAAAACATGGTGCTACTTTGAAGCACAAGTGTGTAATTAGCATGCCCATTCTCTCATTTTTTTTTCCTTTTTTTTTCTTTTTTTTCTTTTTTTTCTTTTTTTCTCTCTTTGTCCGGAGTCTCATCCCGACTTGTGGGGGAATCATAGTCTCCATCATCCATTCCTCACTGGGACATGCTCTAATAATGAATAATGATGATCATCACACTTCTATTTACTTACAACTCAAAAGAAATAAAAATTACAACTCGATACCTAAAACAAAATATGACTCTATATGAATGCCTCTGGCAGTGTACCAGGATGTGCAATGATCTAGCATAACAACGATATCAAAAAACAGACAAGCCATGGAAATATCATGCTAGCTATCTTACGATCATGCAAAGCAATATGACAATGAATGCTCAAGTCATCAAAACGGAAGTGGTGGAAGTTGCATGGCAATATATCTCGGAATGGCTATGGAAATGCCATAATAGGTAGGTATGGTGGTTGTTTTGAGGAAGATATAATAAGGCTTATGCGTGATAGAGCATTTCATATCATGGGGTTTGGATGCACCTACGAAGTTTGCACCACATCTTGAGGTGAGAAAGGGCAATGCACGGTACCGAAGAAGCTAGCAAATTGCGGAAAGGTAAGAGTGCGTATAATCTATGGACTCACATTAGTCATAAAGAACTCATATACTTATTGCAAAAGTTTATTAGCCCTCGAAGCAAAGTACTACTACACATGCCTCTAGGGGGATAGATTGATAGGAAAAGACCATCGCTCGTCCCCGACCGCCACTCATAAGGAAGACAATCAATAATAAATCATGCTCCAACTTCATAGCATAACGAGAGACTATACGTGCATGCTTCAGGAATCACAAACCTTAACACCAATATTCTTACTAACCACAACCATTTACTAGTACCTCCCACATATTTTCATCTCTATATCGCAAAAACTATTATAAGGAATCAAACATATCATATTCAGTGATCCATAAGTTTTACGTAGGATTTTATGACTAACCATGCAAATGACCAATTCCTGTTGACTCTCTAAATAGATATAAGTGAAGCATGAGAGTTTAATTCTTTCTACAGAAGACCATGCTCTAACAAATATAAGTGAAGCAAAAGAGCATTCTTCAAATAACGGTTTTCTATGTGAAGAAAAACAGGCAATCCAAACTTCAAATGATATAAGTGAAGCACATGAAGCATTCTATAAAGCCATACTCAAAAGATATAAGTGAAGTGCAAAGAGCATTCTATAAATCAACCATGGACTATCTCATACCAGCATGATTCATAAAAGAAAAGTTAAAACTAAATACAAAAGACGCTTCAAGATTTACGCATATCACATGAACGAAATGAAAACGAAAACATACCGATACTTGTTGAAGAAAGACGGGATGCCTTCCGGGGCATCCCCAAGCTTAGACGCTTGAGTCTCCTTGGATATTTACTTGGGGTGCCTTGGGCATCCCCAAGCTTGAACTCTTTCCTCTCCTCATTCTCCTCATATCGAGACCTCCTCGCTCTTTGAACACTTCATCCACACAAAACTTAACAGAAAACTGGTGAGATCCGTTAGTATAATAATGCAAATCACTACTCTAAGTACTGTTGCAAACCCATTCATATTTTGTTTTTGCATTGTAGCTACTGTATTATAACTTCTCCATGGCTTATACCACCGATAAAAATCGATAGTTTCATCAAAACAAGCAAAACAATGCATCAAAAACAGAATCTGTCTTAAACATGACAGTCTGTAGTAATATGAACATTCACCATACTTCTGTAATTCCAAAAATTCTGAAATATTAGGACAAAATATAAAATTTGTATGGAAATACTGTGCAAAAAGTTTCGGAAACTTTTTACGTTCCAGGTAAAAATGTAAAATCACGCACTACAGCCAAAGTTTCTATTTTTGCACCGCACATACCAACAAGCAATCTAATCATCCTAAAGGCAAATCTTGGCACATTATTTTTATAATACAATGGATTTGTACAAGGGGGTAATTATTTTTGTGAGAAACTTTCCATGAAAAATTTACATTGTTTCCATGAGCATGAACACAAATGTTCAAGGTCGAACCTCACTTCTCCAATGCATCACATTTCAATCGCTTCTCTTTTTGAACAAAAAATTAGGTTCACCTCTATATTTTTTTGTTTTTAAACTTTATAAAAGCACACAACAGAATAAAATGACTCTCTAAAACTTTCGGGTTGTCTCCCTGGCAGCGCTTTCTTTAAAGCCATTAAGCTAGGCATAAAGTGCTCAAGTAATGAATCCACCCGGATCCCAAGGTATATCAAAGCCAATTTTAATTAACAATGATTTGACGTTTAGTAGTGAGCACAAAGCAACATATATCATGTAATGATGAAGTCTAACTCTCTTCCTATGCATCGGCATATCATACAAGAATAATTCATGCACATCAAGTAAAGACCAATACATAGCATAAGCAGTTTGTTGCAATTTTATCGTGTTGAAAACATAGAGAGGCGGAGATGTAGTTCCACTCTCATAATAATTGCAAGTAGGAGCAGAAAGCACATGCATATTATATTCATCAAAATCATCATGTGTAGTAGCAAAACGCAACCAATCAACATAATCTTTAATAAGAGCAAACTTCTCCGGTATAGTGTAGTTAGGAGAATTCAAAAAGATAATAGGACTATTATGCGTGAGTGCAATAGCAACAATTTCATGTTTAACATAAGGAACTATAGCAAATTCATCTCCATAAGCATCATTCATATTGGCATCATGGCCACAAGCATAGCAACCATCAAGTTCATCAAAAAGGGATATTTCAAACAAATCAACAGGATCATAGCAATTATCATAGCATTCATCCTTCGGTAAGAACGAAGGGATATTAAGCAACGTATGAGTTGAAGAGTAACTCTCATTAGAAGGTGGGCACGGGTAGCTAATCCGTTCTTCCTCCGTTTGTTCTTCGCTCTCCTCATCATCTTTTTCATCCAATGAGCTCACAGTTTCATCAATTTCTTCTTCCATAGACTCCTGCAAAATATTAGTCTCTTCTTGGACAGCGGAGACATTCTCAATAAATACATCAATATCGTAATTGCATTTATAATTCACATAGCAATATTTAAGTATAGCAAAATTTTCAGGTCTATAAACTGAATCATCAAAATCTTCATAATTTTCAAACAAAGATTCAATTTCATAAGCACCCTTAAAAGCAACAAATTCTTCTATTCGTTCCACATCATAGTAATCATGTATACCATTAGCATAAGAAGCCAAGGTTTCATTATCATTAAATTTGCACGAAAAGGAAAGGTGTGGAGCCTTCATCCTAGAGCAACAAGTATAATCATATCTCAAGTATAAATTCCAAGCATACCAATGCAACATATCAATTTGATCCTATAATAATTTCCATTTTTGAGTCAAGCGATAATCCCTAAAGTATTCACGTCGATCCAACGTGTCTCCCATTATCAAGTTGAATGGAGTTTTCTCAGGATTATCAAAGTATTGCATAATATTTTTCACATAACGAGCATTGAGGGTTTTAGGAGGTTCCCCATCTCCATGAGTAGCAAGTAAAACTAAATTTTTTGGTGTTTTGTGTTCCATATCCATAACTAAAGATAGAGAACAACTTAGAACAGAAAATAAAAACAACTTAGTGATAAAGCAAATAAGCACACACGAGAATATTCACCCCACGCTATTGCTCCCCGGCAACGGCGCTAGAAAAAGGTCTTGATAACCCACAAGTATAGGGGATCGTTTGTAGTCTTTTTCGATAAATAAGAGTGTCGAACCCAACGAGGAGCTAAAGGTAGAACAAATATTCCCTCAAGTTCTATCGACCATCGATACAACTCTACACACACTTTACGTTTGTTTTACCTAGAAAAAGTATAAAACTATTTTGCAAGAATAAAACTACGAGTACTTTGCGAGAATTAAACTACGAATAAATTGCAAGATAGTAAAGTAGATAGATTTTGTCAAACAAGAAAGTCATTTGTCCCTAGGCAATTGATAACTAGACCGGTAATCATTCTTGCAATTTTACATGAGGGAGAGGCATGAGCTAACATACTTTCTCTACTTGGATCATATGCACTTATGATTGGAACTCTAGCAAGCATCCGCACCTACTAAAGATCATTAAGGTCGTAAAACTCAACCATAGCATTAAGTATCAAATCCTCTTTACTCCCATACGCAATAACCCACCTATCCGTGTTCAGGCTTTTGTCACTCTGGCAACCGACAATAAGCAAATTATGAACGTATTGCAACACCCTACAGCGGGGACCCCTCATGTTTGCGTGAGACGGAGGACACCGTAGGACATCACCATAATAAAATATACACTCAAACCAACCACGATCATCAATTAGCCCATAGGACAAAACGGATCTACTCAAACATCATAGGATAACAACATATCATTGGGAAATAATATATAGTGTTGAGTGATGTCTACTACGCAATCTTCTTCTTGTAGACTCGTGTTGGGCCTCCAAGCGCAGAGTTTTGTACGACAGTAGCAAATTTCCCTCAAGTGGATGACCTAACGTTTATCAATCCGTGGGAGGCGTAGGATGAAGATGGTCTCTCTCAAACAACCCTGCAACCAAATAACAAAGAGTCGCTTGTGTCCCCAACACACCCGATACAATGGTAAATGGTATAGGTACACTAGTTCGGCGAAGAGATGGTGATACAAGTGTAATATGGATAGTAGATATAGGTTTTTGTAATATGAAAATATAAAAAACAGCAAGGTAGCAAGTAACAAAAGTGAGCAAAAACGGTATTGCAATGCTTGGAAACAAGGCCTAGGGTTCATACTTTCACTAGTGCAAATTCTCTCAACAATGATAACATATTTCGATCACATAACAATCCCTCAACGTGCAACAAAGAATCACTCCAAAATTTCTATCGGAGAACGTAGGACGAAAACGTGCATCAACCCCTATGCATAGATTACCCCAATGTCACCTCCCTATAAGTTGTCGTTTGCATATCATGATTATGGTTTCCAGTAAGATTGCCAGAAAAAGATTATCGTTTGCAATATTATTTTAAGGAAAAGCTCCCTCTAGGGACATTTCTTGTGAGCAACATATTACATTTGAGATTGTTATGTTAATACATGTCACTGCTAAAAACATGATTGAATGGGCAAGAAGCATCACAATAATTCATACAAGAAATAGACAAGGATCTGGAAGAAATAGTGTTCCTAGCTAAGTTGTGCGCTTTCTTGTATTGATTTCTAAAAATACGTCTGAAGATAGCATCGTTCATGTATCCCTGCTGGCGAATGAGACTGATAGTGGGTCTCAATTGCCATTTGTGTGGATTCATACTTGAGTCTTGGGAATTAATTGCTTTAATACCAGTAGCATTATCTGATGAGATGATGCAACCATGTACTCTCTCTGTCCCAAAATAAGTGACTCAACTTTGTACTAGCTTTATACGGAGGGAATATTTGCTAGCATCATGACTTCAGCCTATTGATAGCATTATGCGATGAAATGAGGGGGCGACCATGTATTTTCCAGTATGATGACTTGAGCCGCAGCATCATACCGAGTAGCCGAAGAAGTAACTCAATCACTTTTATTGTAGATTCGTGTTGGCCAACTTTAGACTGAATATAAACTAAGGCGCATAGAGTGGGATCAGTCATAATAAGCATCTGTGTACATCGTAATTGTAGTCCTCCGTCGAGTACACAAGAGGGGTATGCTGTTTTAGAAGAGGGCAAAATAAAGCATGTAGACTGATGAATGTCAATTTAGACCATCATTTTGCAATCGCTACTTTTGGTTCCAAAGGATTAACAAGATAAACTCGATTGTTTATATGACCTTGCAGTTATAAGTTTACTCTGCAAATTTTATCACACTAGCAATGTTGTGTGCAGAGACATTTTGTTTCAGCAAACTTGATCAGGTGGACATTGCTGTGTGCGGATATCAGACTTCAGTGGCTATAAGAAAAACTCAAGCTCTTTTTCCACTGGCGAGTAAATGCAACCTGACTGAAGAACCGAAGCTTATATATAACAAAGTGAGGTCCTTATCCTGGTTGGTTTGGCACGGCCACATCCTCATGGCCGATAAGCTGTTGCGCTAGAGATGGCCAGGCGGTGAGATTTGCCCGACGTGTGGCTCTTGCAAAGAGACGGCCAGCTTTGCGAGGCAGGTATGGCCAGCGGTGGCCTTTTGGTCGTGATACCAGGTGTTGTCTCCCCTCAATTCCTAGAACATCGCTCCCATCTATGACTGGTGGATGGCGATCAGGTTTCAAAGGAGGAGAAAAGGCATTTTCATGGAGTCACCTCGTTTTGCGTTAG
The DNA here is from genome assembly GCA_011799875.1 of Thinopyrum elongatum. Classification (NCBI taxonomy): domain Eukaryota; kingdom Viridiplantae; phylum Streptophyta; class Magnoliopsida; order Poales; family Poaceae; genus Thinopyrum; species Thinopyrum elongatum. The sequence goes on from CM022303.1 coordinate 239,977,137, forward strand.
GAAAAATTGGAACAGTAAGATTTTTTAGCACGATTACAGGGGCGTCAGTGACACCACATTCAAGATCTGCTTTTGTTATAGTTGTTCCAGATTCATGGTGGGGGTTGAGGTTTTGGGCCTCCCTTTTCCTCTCTATTAGACAAAATCTAGCTGTATGGGTCTGGCTGTAAAACGAACTTCTTCTACTAACATATCCTTGCTTGCGATGGAATATGAATGTATTTTCTTTAAGATGTAATACTAATATACTTGTTTTTGCGATGTAATATGGATATAGTTGATTTTTTTGTGCGTGCATACTCAAGGATTTCATGAATGGAATATTGTGTTTTTTCTGCGATGAAACAAAACATTATACTTGTATAATCAATTTGCTTCACATGAATATAATTGTATCTGATGCATGAGATGAATACGGCTCATTCGTGTAGGGGGTAGATAAAGCATAGAGCCACCTCCAAGATTGCCATAATGGAATAAGAAAACCGGTATGCTGTGACTTAACAACTACAGTAGATTTTTGGACTACCAGTTATTTATTACAACGGTTAGATGCTTGTCTTTGTTTCCTCGGAAAAAAATGCTTATCTGTGCATTGCAATTTGCAGGTCGAGAGGTTCCGAAATCTTGCCTAAATATTTTTGCTGCAATTATTTAGTTAAATCTTGCATCTGGAAATTAATATATGTTGTTATTTATTGCCTCATAAGTCATAATTAGATGAATGAGAAAATAGTTTTCTACTTTGTGTGTTGCACGTGCCAGCTTACTAGTTACAATTTAATGTTTCTTTCTTTTATTTTCTTTCTTGTTTGAATACATATGCTAAATGAGGATTCTTACTAACTTGAGCATTATCCGCTTGACCAAAACGTTGGGACCGGCACCCTCGCGCCATCCCGATCTAGTATGCATGGTGCCCATCCAGCTTAATTAAGATGTAAGCATCTGCTAGCTTGAGTCCTCAGTGAAGAGGAAAGAGTATCAAAACCCAAAACCAATCCGCATAAAGGTGGCCAGAGACGACAGACAGCATCATGCCTCTTTGCAAAAGAATGGAATGGAACCGTGCAGTGCTGTGCTGTCGAGGATGCACAAGCCAGTGCGGTGCTGGCTGGTTTATTGGCGCTCAGAAGTTGGAAGCAAAGGAAGGCGATGTCGATGGGATCGGATGAGATGCTCAACACCAACAACGTCTTGTATCAGTCGAATATATGCGCCTTTCCCGACGAATCCAATCCGATTAATTACTTGGCGTGTCGAAAATTTGTAGTAAAAAAAAAGTGCAGGGCACAGCACTACTATTTGGGAGTTGGGACTGAGCTCTGCTCACTGCTCGCGTCCAACAAGAGGTGCCGCCCGAGAGAAAACAAATCCACTCACGCACGCACGCACGCACAAATCCAGTTCAATGCATCCACCATCCAAGCAAGCAAGTGCCAAATCCAATCGGGACTAGCGGCGGCGGCATCCACCGGAGCAAGCAGGGGGACCTGGCCGCGCGGCGGAGGTGGCTTCCCCTGTTCCTTCCTTTCAGATCCACGGGCCGGGCCGCACGATGGAGGTGGGCGGTGGAGCGCCGGAGGAGCCGCGGCCTCGGAGTCGGAGCAGCGTCTCTGTCCCTAAGCTTAGGAAAGTGTGCTGCCTATCTTGGCTCTGCGAGAACCCCCGGTGCGCTTCGGCTACGTTCCAGAGCTTCATGATATAACTCTCCGTCCTCATACCAAGGCATGGCATGCGCCATTTGCTTTGAGCGAGTGCCTGCCAAGGAGCGCCAGGAATCTGTCTAATTTGTGTCTTGGTTTTGGCACCCGAATGGTAAGTTAAGTTAATTTTGTCGTGCGTGCCACATGAATTTTCTTCTCCATCTAAATATTGCACGTTTGTCTTCTTCTCTAACTATTTCACCGCTCTACTTGTGTTCCTCTTCTTGCTGTAGATTTGGATTCAGCCGGAGCATCCGAAGCACCTCACTGCTACGTTCCGCAACTTGACTTCTGTGATGCTTCTCAGTATCTTTCCTGAGTGTGGTCTGAGCTGGACCCTGTTTATCCTTGAAGCTGCACCTGCCCTGCAGAATTTCAGTGTATGTCTGCTATTTTACCTCCTTCAAATTTAATCCTTATCTTAGCCTAGATATGACTCACTTCTAGTAGGACATGCTTTCGGAGTATTCAACATTAACAATGTATTAGGAAGTCGATCCGATTTTCAGTCACTCATCAAACTCTATTAGAAGTAATGCATACATGCTGCATTGTAACTGGATATAGGAAACACATTGATTGCATAGGAATGATAGTGCAATGCAAATGAAAGTTTTGATGCTCCATTTGAATTTTGCGGAGGGGGGCATGATTTCATAGGAATCCTGGAAACATATTCATATGTGTTACTTTTGTGGAGGATTTATTTAATGTGGATTCTCCCAAAAGCTTTGCAGAGAAAATTAAAAAAAGCCCTGCAGAGGCCTAAACTTAATTAACTGCTAGTGTTGAGCATGTTGCACAATTTTAAATGGCAGAGATGTTTAACTGCCATTTTTGCTATGTTTTCCTGCATGGGTTGGCTGCGAGTTTAATGTTAACATGTATTGTTTATTTTCTATGTCGATGCATGAAGTTGTCTCTAGGTCGACATTCATGTTTTGACATACCCAAGGACAGTGCTGAGAAGACCACCGTGGTGTGGGAATCATCCAAGGGTTTGAAGCACCTGAACTTGAAGTTGCTCCAGATAATATGGTTCGAGGAAGACAAGGTGATAAACTACATAAGGCTAGTCATGGAGCGAGCTGTGGGGTTGAAGAAAATCCTACTGCCTGGTGAACTCCCATGCAAGAAATGTGATGCCATTTACCCGAGGAGATCCCAGGTGGATGAAGCTCGCAGGCGTCGAATCAAGGAGCGACTCACACGTGGATCCTCCTCATCCATGGATATAATAATGTGCTGACGGATATGGTCAAGGAATGATATGCCGTTTTATAGCACTCGCTGCTGCTGGAGTGATGATTGTGTGTGTGGCACACCCAGTAGTAATTTTAATTTCTAGGTACTGATAGCCTGAGAATATTTGACTGGTGCGGACCTCATAGTGTAGCTCAACTGTGTGTACTGCAATCGGCGTGCATGTGCTTTTCTTTTTAGTACCTGCCTATTGTATGCTGATTTGTTCACCGGCTGGGGGCATCACTCAAATTCTTCAATTCTTAGGAAATGGAAGCGAGGTTTGCGTAGTTAAGGCAATGGGCCAATGGCAATGGAAGTGGCAATGGCAGTAGGGGGCATCAACACTGACTGAAGCAGCTAAGGCAATGGAAGCGAGGCTGACCGCGACGGGGTAGAGAATTGCACCCCCTGGGGGGTGTCATTCAAATTGCTTTGCTGTTCTATTTCCAGAATGTGGCATTCAAAAGTTGTGTAATTATAACATCATCAACCGACTTCTGACTAGACAGGGCCTAAATTGACCAAGTTCTACTCTTCTACGTACATAGTGCACAGTACCTAGTGAGGAGGCAGTTGCCTCTTCACTAAAGTTCAGAAGTATCCGTAGCGAACAGGTAGTTGCCTCAAGGATCCTGCATCAACAGTGTGCATGATTTCTATTGATTGGTGACAGCAAAGAGTGGCTACCAATGAAAGGAGCCAGCTCAGAACCAGTTTTTCTTGCAGGGGTTTCAGCAGCTCCAGCCGCCCCTTCACGTTTTAGGTGCGCCACTCCTACAGTCCTACGAATGTCTGCAGTTTGTAAACTATGAGAATAATGCCATCATTTTGTCAACATTTGGGCATAAAGTATTTAAGCCTGTCTTTGAAATTTCTCATGGCATTTGGCACCAACACCCCTCACGATTCAAACTCGCAAGATGTGATTGTGATCTTAGTTTAGTCAGAATTAGTTGGAGCTCGAGCGGTGCATGTTTGCTAGGCAATGCTGCCTTTTCGTTGCCGTACCAGTGGCATACGCAGCAATTTACGATGGTGTTGTTATAACTAGATGATACTCCGCACGTTGCTGCAGGAATTTGTAGTAGTGTGTAGGAGGATTTATGGAATGATAAATAATGAAATTTATGATAATAAATATAAATATACCTATTTGAACGTTTGAATGGTATGAAAATAAGAAAATATCATATATTTTAGAGTATCTCCATGTTTGTGTAATTAGAAGAATGCATCACCAACAGAAACAATTCAGTGCCCTTGTTTTTCATCAGAATTGTACACCCCTGGGAGGAGCATACATGAGAACTATATTCTCAACTGAAAAAAAAAATATTGTCAAGTGTCTCCATAACCATGAAGCACATTATTTAGTTATGGGCTATACAATCATATATGTGAAAGAGTAGAACTTGGTGTTGTATTTCAACCAAATATTTGTTAGCAAGCATGTAGTAGAGCTATAGGCACCATATATTTATCTTGAATTTCAGGGATAATACCAGTAGAACTCTGCATGCAGTAGGGTAAGAACAAAATTGTCGAACATAAAATTGTATCACTCGGGTAAAAGAATGAGCACATAAAATTCACAATGGAATAGTACTTCCAGGGAACGAATAACCTGAATATGACATACATTGTGATTCTACAAAATAATTAGATGAGAGTTATAAAAACTACAAAATTCGTACTAAACTCACATGTGTGAGAGGGGAGAGAGATGTAGGATTGCAGTTGGGCACAGTATATGGTAGCTTATTTGTTTATTCTTTGCAGAACACTGAAGATCACAAAACGAAGAAAAAATAACCACGCTATCTGGCGTTTCCAATAAAAAAACGGATTGGGGGAAACGTCAATGATCTATCGTATCTGACGCATGTTTGTCGGTAGTAGTTGAGTAAGACAGTAGTTTGAGTGAGAGAGACTGACTGGTCTTGTTGCCACGGAGGAGATTGTTGGAGATGGAACAGATCTTTGTACAAAGGAAAATTCCGTACCACACACAAATCAAGCGTCAAACCAATCTAACTCAAAACAGATAAAAATTACAACAGGAGAGGCATTAGAAATGTATCAAGCATGTCGACCAACACGGAATGCTAGCTTGGTCTCAAAAGATTATCCTAGTTCTGCGGTTCCTCCAAAACTGGTTCGGTAAATAACGCTTGTAGATTGTCAGTTGTGTATGCTCTTGTCCAGATTGGTTTGTCTTACCGACTGTACCATCTCATGGTTCGTTGATTTGCACGTATGCAAAAGTTAGCCTGTACAAAATCAGCAGCGTATGGATGAAGACTTTTAGGCTTAAGTTACCTACTCTTGAGCTTGAACATGCTCTGTTTGTCAAAAATTGCCTAGAAAAGAAGCCACTCTTTAAAAACACTCTACCGTTCTTGGTTCTGATGGGTACTTCCATGGCGATTGGAGATGCCATCCTCACTCCATCAATGTGAGGTGCTTCATGTCAACACTCCTTTGTCCTTGTTTCTTCTACCAGCAGAGATTTTGAAATTTCTATTCACCTCGAGAATGCATTATTGCTGACCCTCCTCTTTTGTGTGTGTGTGTGTTCAGTTATTTCTGCTGTCAGTGGTCTCCAGAGTCTAGTTGCTGGATTTGATACAGGTTTGGCATTTTTTATGCCCTTCATGAATATCACAACAGTTTGATTATGTCATGTCATTAGATCAGCGCCGACATATCAAACCATATTTTCATATAATCCTACTTTCAAAAGCCACAAGACTTTTTTTGGCAGATGTTATTGCAATCGTTTCAATCCTAGTTCTTCTACTATTGTTTAGCGTCCAGAGGTATAGAACAAGCACAGTTGGAATCATGTTCGCTCCTGTTTTGGCTTTATGGTTTCTTAAACAAAAAAACATACTCTGCTTCTATCTCTAGAAAGCTCAGAACATGGCCAAGATGCATAAACCACTACTGAAACATGAATTGTACTTGGGCAATTCTAGCTACAGATTATATTTAATGATAGTAGTAGTAAGAAATGACATAGACACACGAAGAGAGAGTATCTAGGGAGGCTTGTGGAGGGACTCGTTTTTGAAAAAATGGGCAGTGCTTTGGTCACAGTGTAGTCACATCTCTACTACTGTTCATGCTCTTCACACATTTTGTTTGGAACGCATATTATCATTACTGTAGGGATATGTGAAGTCATATGTAGCATGTTGTACTTACGACGACAAATATGAGACTGTAATATGATTGTAGGTCTTGTAACTGTTGGTATTGATCTAAAGGCCCAATGGGCCAAAAGAAATAAAACAGAAAAGTTACATTAACGGGAAGGGGGCACGCACCAATGTACGTTCCCCTCGACCCCAACTGACGCGCCTTGATCGGGGGCGATCTAAACCAACGTGGTTTAGGTCTCCTGATCGCCAGCGCCACATATAAAGAGGGGGGCAGCTGGCCACGCACGATCTGATCAGTTCACGTGTGTCTACTCTGCCCTCCTAAATCCCAAAACCCTAATCCGATCTGGGGGAGCGTTGTGCGACGGGAAGACCTTCTCCTACCTCTGTTCCGGTGACAGGGCAGGGACGCCGCTACCCGCTGTGAACATCTACACCGAGCCTACATCACGCCTGCATCGAGCAGGCACGGGACTTCACATCGCCTACAACAATGGCTACTTCCATTGGTGGTAAGATCTTAATCTTCCTCTCTGATCTATGCAATTAGGTGATCTAATGACTAGGCTTACGATCCAATCATGTAGCCGTATATGCCTAGATTAGATCCCTAATGATCTTCTGGTTATCTCAATGTGCTTAATTAAGTCCAGTTGATCACCGTTAAAGGTTAATGATTAATGCTTATAGTCAAATTCCTCTGTTAAAGTCAAGGTTTAATGCCTAGGGTTAAGTGGTTTCGGTTAAGATCTAATTTGCTACGGGATTAGTGCTAGCCAGAAGTTTATGATCATTAACGTGTATTGTTAGTTCTAGCTATGCCACGCTTCCGGATCAATTTTTGTCAGCTAGCACTTTTTTTGTTTCCTCTTAAGCAAATAGAAGGAGGGGAATAAGATGAATCACTCGATTTTTTCCCAAATCATCAGAAACCCTAACCCTAGAATTTTTCCCCATTTCGAAATTCCCAAAAACAGAGCCCAAAAGTTTGAAATAGAATAGAAAGGAATGGAATTGGGGCTCACCTAGATGACGCCAGCCTTACGGGTCCGCACGGCCGCCGCCGTGTGTTCTCTCGATGGTTGGAACGCCGCCGTCCTTCGGGACATCGTGCAGAATGAAGGAGCAGCACCCGTCGATGCTGCGCTCTAATGGATGCGTGCGTGCCGTGGGTGGTGCATCTCGCACGTGGCCATCCCCGCCAAAAGATTGCGCCGACGAACGTCGTGCTCGCGACGCCCGTAGCCACGCTCGCCGAAGGAGTGCTTCAGACTCTGTCCGCGGCACGCTGCTTCGTCGACAAAAATTGTGGGATGAACGAGGCTGCATGCAATCGTGTGGAGCGAGGCAAATCAATTATGTTCGCTTAATCGACGCAGCACCAGTGCATGCCCGATTTAAGCAGACTTACATTCCTATCAGTGAATGCGGTTAGCAGATACACGCGTTTAATTGCTTTCCGCAACTGACTCCAATTAAATACTTGCGATAAGAGCGGTTGGGACGGTGAGGTTGCTAGTGGCCGGCGTCGCCTCTGAGCCTGGTGGAGGCTGTCCTCACCGTCGGGAGGAGCAAGACGAGGTCGCCTTGGGCGCAGCAGTGCGCCGAGAAGCAACACAGGACGGCTGGATCTGGCATCCTCCAACTCGGGCGGAGGAGGGCCTCAACCGGAGCAGGGAGTGGACCCGCGCCAAATTACAAAACAGTAAAACTGAGCCACCTACGGCTTTCCACAGCGATTTGGCGTCTACAGTCGTCAGATTAGGCTTTTCAACGCCCCAGATATCATGAGCATCCCCACACTGCGTAGCCTCCCGTCTTTTACAATCAAGCCCAATGTAATCGGGCTGCTACTCCTCAGACCAACCTGGGCCGAGACTCCTTGGGCCACGCGGGCACGAAGGGGTGACTCTTTTATCGGGCTATTTCCATTTGTAGCTATCGCGGAGTGATTAAAAAAACATGGGATGAACGAGGCTGCATGCAATCGTGTGGAGCGAGGCAAATCAATTATGTTCCCTTAATCGACGCAGCATCAATGCATGCCCAATTTAAGCCGGCCTACATTCCTTGGCCTTAATTTGGCGCAGTGCGAGGCAGATCGCTTTCTAGAGCAGATCTGACGGCCAAGGACGTCCAGATCGTGAAAACGGACGACCGAAAATTCAAATTGCTGTGAGGGCTTGCTTTAGGTGCGGTTATACTATCCTTAATTTGGCGCGGGCCCACTCCCTGCTCCGGTTGAGGCCCTCCTCCGCCCGAGTTGGACAATGCCAGTTCCAGCCGTCCCGTGCTGCTCCTCGGCGCACTGCTGCGCCCAAGGCGACCCCGTCTTGCTCCTCCCGACGGTGAAGACGGCCTCCACCAGGCTCAAAGGCGACGCCGGCCACTAGCAACCTCACCGTCCCAACCGCTCTTATCGCAAGTATTTAATTGGAGTCAGTTGCGGAAAGCAATTAAACACGCGTATCTGCTAACTGCATTCATCGATAGGAATGTAGGCCGGCTTAAATCGGGCATGCACTGGTGCTGCGTCGATTAAGCGAACATAATTGATTTGCCTCGCTCCACACGATTGCATGCAACCTTGTTCATCCCATGTTTTTTTTAATCACTCCGCGATAACTATAAATGGAAATAGCCCGATAAAAGAGTCACCCCTTCGTGCCCGCGTGGCCAAGGAGTCTCGGCTTAGGTTGGTCCGAGGAGTAGCAACTCAATGTAATTGGGCTTGATCGTAAAAGACGGGAGGCTACGCAGTGCGGGGATGCTACGCAGTGCGGGGATGCTCACGGTATCTGGGACGTTGAAAAGCCTAATCTGACGGCTGCAGACGTCAAATCGCTGTGGAAAGCCGTAGGTGGCTCAGTTTTACCTGTTTTGTAAAATAATTCGATCCTGATTGCTGCAGCCGCCGCACCCAACCTTCTCTCGTCCTGATCCACCCTAGCCAGGTTGCCAGCCAGGCAGGCCCCTCGCGCAGCCGGCCTCCCACTCGCCGCTCCTCAGGCCGCCGCACGGAGCTCGCCCCGCCGGCCACCACTCCGCCACCCCGCCGCAGGAAAGCGAGGTCCTAGGTGCGCCCCTCCTTCCCCCCTTCCTGCACTCCTTGGCTCTCGCTTCTCCCGGCGTTCGGGCTTCGTGGAGCCCTCCCTTGCTGGTCTGGATCGGGAGCGTGTTTGTTGCCGCGTCTGTTGATTGGGCATGGGGAGGCTCGAGTCTCGGATATTGCGTGGGTGCTGGTTCGTTGCCGTTGCATTGCCTCGATGCGGTTGTCCGTTCCGTGATTTGGGCGTGATTGGTACTACATGCTGTTCGGACGGGGAGACGTCGTGACCATGAGCTAGGGTTGGGGGCGCGGGGAGGTAGCATGTGGCTGTAGTGCTGAGATGAATCTTTATTTCAAGACGGGGAAGGGGAAGACGACGACGAGACTGCCTCTGTTAGATAGGATGTGAAATGATTTGTGGTGGACGATGGGGTGAATACCCAAATTTCTTGTCTAACAATTGTTGCCATTCTGCAGTTACCGGAAGAGTTGGGAATGGAGGGTGCGGCGACGGAGAACTCGAGGGTGCACTTGGTGGCGCCAGAGGTGGCTGACCATGCAGGTCAGCATGTCGAGGGCTCGACGGTGCCCATGGTGGTGCCAGAGGCGGCTGTTGACGCGGAGCAGCATGTCGAGCGCTCGACGGTGCCCATGGTGGTTCCAGAGGCGGCTGTCAACGCGGACCAGCATGTCGAGGGCTCGACAGCGCCCATGGTGGTGCCAGAGGCAGCTGTCAACGCAGACCAGCATGTCGAGGGCTCGACAGTGCCTATGGTGGTGCCAGAGACAGCTGTCAACGCAGACCAGCGTGTTGAGGGCTCGACAGTGCCTATGGTGGTTCCAGAGGAGGCTGTCGACGCAGACCAGCGTGTTGGCGCTGTGGCAGCGCCCATGGTGATGACTGAAGCAGATGTAGATGCAGATCAGCGTGCTGACGGCGTGGCAGCACCCATGGTGATGACTGAAGCAGCTGCTGACGCGGATCATCCTATCGAGGATGCGGCCACCCAGGACAGGAAGCACGGGTAATCCATTCAAATTTATGTGGCCGCTGTGGTTCTGTAGATCTAGCTTTAATCATTGTCCTTTTCCTTTTCACAAGAAGCTTCCAATGATTGTTAGGTAGTGAAACTTATATGTGTATGCATGGGTACTTGGGTAGAGACGTAGAGTACAGAGGATAAAGATGCCCATGTTACCTGGACAATAATTGGGTATCACTGAGGGATGTGTGACACGTGGCTATTGCTGCATTGGTTGTTCGTATGAGCTTGAAACGAGGCCAGGTAGACACTCGTGCATACCAGCTAACCTGAATGCAAGTAAATTTAAAGAATGGTGAAATAAGAATCCAACAACCATTGTGCCGACACACATTTTTCCGTCCATTAAACGCACAAGCACAATCACTTCTTTTGTCTTGCAGACTCGCACTATCACATCACCCCATGGCTATGCCTTTTCTTTGGGGTCATTCTCACTTTCTGTATGGTTTGCATTCAAATGTTTATCCAACCCTGTATTTCCCTAGAATTTGTAGTTTGTTTAGATCTATTACATCACTACATTGTGATCGCTGTCATTTCCCATGCCATATCAATACTGTATTGGCGATGTTGTATATTCATTGTGATTGCTGTCAGCTTGTTGCTGAGTTGGTGATATGCTTGAATAGAACCAAGTTCGTAATTTCATATTGCTTCTGATTTCAACAAACATATAAATTGCATTAAATGTTTATGAGTGCTTTGTGTGGGTGAGTGCTCATGCTATCTCATCCACATGTATCTGGCATGAGATGTGTGCATCTTCTTTTCTTCGAGGAACCATATATAGGCATTTTCTCTCACCTCACTCACACGGGGGGTGGGAGAGTGTTCACTTATATCAAGACACATTGTATGTGTGAGGAAAATATGAGCACTCACCCATACAAGTATAGATGGTTCGCACTAATGCATATTCAGTGCATTTCAAATATAGAATAAAATTCTGTTTGGACACAAGATAACAGAACATGCAAGTACACACCTTCCCCTTTCATGTTCTCACACTCGATCTGCATCGGGTTAAGTTTATTTAACTATTCAGTGATATATCCGGCCTTCAAAATTCATGCTATGACTGTAAGATAGGATTTTTTTTTCTTGCAACACATACATATACTCTTATCTTGACTTAAAATTGCAGTAACTGTTAATATTTAAATACACAATTTGCTGAATTCAGATTTTTTATTTGGTTCTAAACATTTGAAAAATGTATTTCATTATAGGGATGATGACGGAGTTGTCAATGTTACTCCTGAGGAAATGAGAGCCATCATCGAAGTTATAGCTGAGACGGGGAAGTTCTGGTATAATACTGGATCCATTGCCCCCTAGATTCCAATCCCTGATGAATTTACAAACTTTAAATCTTAATGCTCTTTAGAGGTTCTTGAATGTCGCAAGCAACTTCATGCTTCATATTTGTGTTCAGGTCTACAATTTTGTACTTCAGTTTTCTTCCTCATGTGTTTTCTCTTTGGATAAAATGTGTTTCATTGGGTTAATGGCTATCATTTGAAAAGAAGTAACCCCCTTAGTGCTACTTTTAGTAGTTTTATTCTTCTAGGTGAACCAAACTTTAGGTTGATTTAGCTGTTCACGTGTTGTTTTCAAGAGATATGGTCAGGGGCATTTGGACAAAATTACTATAGTGGGATTACTTCTACTCTTGGCCTTGGGATTAACTTCCGTCTTACAGGCACGACTGGAGTTTTCTCAAGAGATTGTTGTCTCTCCAATTGATGCAGGTATGGGGAGGTATGCCATCAAAAAGTTTCACATTGTTTCTAGATCGTTGTATTGGCTATGTTCATCAGATTATAGTAGCTTTACGTACCTTCTAAACTGATTTCCATCATTTCACACATCAAGGTCTTGGGTGAATATTTTGAGGCTCAAATGGTGATCCGAGAGGACGGGCAGCAACAGAATTCCTTGTTTAGAGAGACACACTCAGAGCTGTTTAGCCAGCTCAATGATGGTACTGTTATGAGTCTTCAGTTTGTCTCAGTTTCTACCAAAGATAATTTGTCTCGAGTCTTAATTTGTTGCTGTTGCGATGTTAAAGTTTTAACAAAATTCTCTATATTGTATGATACGTATATGTAATTCTCAAACCCTTATAATCTCATATGGTCCCAGACTCCTAGTGTCCTCTCACTAAGTTCAGCTTATTAAATTCAGTATGGTTCACAATCCAGGCGCAATTCATGTTGACCTTTAAGAATATGAACTGGACACTTTTATGTCATTGCAGTCCAGGCACAAATATACTGCTGGACATCTACTTCTAAGAACATGAATAAGAGAGCATGTTTGGGAAATTTCAGTTATATTACTGAAATTTTTGGCGTGTTGTTTCAGAAATCCCTGACATTTTTTCATCTTATACTTTGGAATTATGTCGCGCGGTTAAAATAAGGGCAGCATTAGATGGGTTTTGAATTGCTTGTGGGTAAGCCACTTTACTAGAGTTCAATTGTATGTTTTTTCCACTGGACACCTAGACTCAGTTTGGTCTCAGTGTGATGTGTTTATTTTCAAAGCTGATGTGGACAAACTGCTCTAGCAGTTCTTTGGCTAATCATATTTATGTTAAAATAAATTCTTTGGCAGTTCTTTGGCCTACCCCAACTTGTTTGGGACTAAAGGCTTTGTTGTTGTTTGTTTTATTGTTTCAGATATAACTTTATTTTCTGTTAAAAAAATAGCTAGCCTTAGAAGTGGATCTACAAAATGTCCTAGTGTGATTCTACTGAGATTTGCACACTCGAAACAATCATAATGGAGCCTTAGAAGTGGATCTCCACTTGAGTTCATAGAAGACCTTGCACATTTGTTGGTTCAACTTCAATATAGATGTTAAGAGGTGATATCTGATGTACTTTCTGTGGACCATGCCATATCTGTGATCATTTTGTTTGCACATTTCCACAGTTCTCTTGAGGTTTGAAGAGGGTCCTCCGTTTACACTTCAAAGGCTTTGTGAGGTGATGAATTTTCCCTTTGAATCTGCTTCTAAAATTTCTATCAGTGATCCAATGTCTATAATGTATTTACTCGCAGAAGGTTATACCTTCATTCTGTGTTGCATTGGTGTTGCTTCAAAAGGAGTCTTACACTAGTTCTGTGTTGACAGATTTTGTTGGATCCAAAAGGAACATACACAAAATTGTCGAAGCTTGCTTTGGCCTTGGAGAAGGTTTGCTAACTGAACTTTCACCATCATGTAGTATCTAGTTCTTTGCTCTGTTACCCTGTGCTGTCTTGACTTGTCCATTTATTGAGCCGTCGCTTGAAATAGCAGCTAGTAGGTTAAATGTAGTTCTTTGTAAAATGAAATTGATCGTTTTTACCAATTTTAAGCTCTCTTATTTGCAGAACCTCCTAGTCACGTCTACCATAACTAAGTGTACTGAACCCTACCCTACTGCTCATGGGCCAAATTCAGAAGGACCAGTGATCACAGAAAACACAGGTTCTGTTGATGTAGAGCCTGAGAGGCCGGCAGAGCATCCTGCAGCAGTGCCCAATGGAACACAGTATGCAGGAGGTGATGGTGATGAAGAGATGGCTGACGCAGAAGCGGAGGGGCTGCCTGGTAGCCATGATGTCGAGATGCAGGAGGAGAAGCCTGATCAAATTCCAGATGTTAACTCTGACACCAACTCAGTTACTGCAGTTGCTTGTGAAACAGTTAATGCCAGTGAAAAAGCTCCAGATTCACAAAGTTGAGCTCACTCGCAGCGAAGGCCAGAAGACCTAGTGCAGCTCTCTTTAACAATCCAGCTATTGTGACATCTCTGTGACTAGCTGATTATGCTATTTGGTTCTCCCATGAATCGCACCCATAGACAATATGATTAGGGGGTCGTGCTGTATGCTTTGAAGTTGTAGTGAGCTGTTGAAGATGGAAATGGATATCTTGACCATGGTTGAGATGAATGAAATTCTCCGAGGAAAAATGTACTCAAAATGGCGATGGTACATTCTCCTTAGTTGTCACCTGAAAGTATGTGGACTTCTTCACTTCACTCCATACTTCCAGGTGCCAAAACTTGTGATGTACCCAAGGTTAGATTGGATATTTGGCTATCCTTTTTTGCAACTTGTACTGTAGTGAACTTGTGCATCATTAGAAAGCGACATCTTTCCTGCCCCATTTTTACTGTGAAGCAATTAACCTGGGCCGCGTATTGACCTTCTAGTGTTTCTTAGCACATCCCACTGTCATCTGCGGTTGTTTATGAGTGCACGCCATCTTATTCGTGATTCTCTCGATGCAACCTTTGTGGATTAGTAATGTTTGTGCTGCTGTCTCATGTTGACAGTAACGTTTGTGTTAAACTGACGATGTGACAGTAACCAGGATTTTGTTGTCGTCCCATGATGACACAAGAAGCTCTTTTTTTTTTTTGAGAAAGTATGCCTGTGTTCAAGACACAAAACAGTACAAAGCCAAGCTCACATACAAGCACACAAGCCCCTGAACTCTAATAGAAAGCGCCCCAAGAACAACGGAAGAACACGAAGATCCTTGGGGGGCTCTGACAGCACAGCTGAACTCTGCAGAGAAACAAAGCAAAGGCAAGGCGTCAACACCGACGCCGGCAGCATCTCCTCCGCACAGCCCCTCCTCCTCTTCAAAGCAGCAGAAGGTGGAAGCGGACGCACAGCAGCCTCCAGTCAACCTGCTTGAGCCGTCGCCTCGATGGGCTTTGAGTACCGCACAAAGTGCCCCATCCCAGGGGACGGAAACTGATCTCCGGTTCCAGCACCGTGGCCAGGAACTCCTCACGGGCATAGCAGGCCCTCCCTCCTTCGCGGCAGCCCAGCAGAGAGAAGAAAGACAAGCACGAGCAGATACTCCGGCGCGGACGAAGATCCAAGATCTGCAAAGAACAGCTGACCGCACCAAACCTCCTGTACAAAATCCGTCGGCCAGTCATCGGTGACGGAGGAGACACCGCCGACGCGGAACGGAGACCAACGGAACAAAAGCCACAACGAGGCTGCCGCCGCCGCCACGACGGCCCCGCCCAGCACGCTTTCCACCCAGATCCATAGCCGACGAAGGAGAAGACCACGTCGGAGGGGATCTGGAGGCAACTTTATTCGAAGCCGCCGTCGAACACCACCGCAGCGAGCGACGAACGGCCAAAAACTCAAGCCCCTAGGTACTAAACTACCTACAGCTATACAGATCTGCGCAACGGATCCGACGATTTCACCCACGCCGACGAGCACACGGGCCTCAGCGAAGGGAAATCGCCGGATCCGCCGACACAAGAAGCTCTTGGCCTTGTGTCGATTTTAAATTGGTTCACATGCCGGGTGTCATCACGATAGAACCAGCGTCTTAATTTCGAAGGTTGGATGGCGATGCATTTCTTCAATGCTTTTCAGTCACTGGATTAGTAAGAGTATGAATCTAAGGCGTTCTATGATTTTTACAAATGAAAAACACCTGTTCCATGGATTATTTTGCAAAACACTCTTGTTTTCTGGTACAATGTCATATATTCACCATTCTTTCATCAGTAAATGATATTTATCCAAAACTTTGGTAGCACCTTATGAAAATCATGTATTAAGTTGGATAGTTTAATCGTCTGCTGGTGCCTTGCGTGATCATGATCCTTGAAAGTAGTATAAATATAAATATATTGCCCTGTCGAGATTTCTTGGATTTATATAATGGATTTTTTTTCGTGTTACGAGTGAGTAGTAGAAATGCAGCAAAACATATTACGATTGGTTAATTATTATACCCTCTTTCCTTTGGTGTGCTGCGAGGTGCCATGAAGGATAGGGCACTCGGTACTCAGCTCGATCGTTGAATGGTGGCATCGTACGTGTCGATGTATGGATATATGGTATTCCGGCATGCTACATCATTGATGTACATGTGAAAATGTGTATTGGTCGACCATACATGGATTTGCAATGTTTTAAAATATCATTTGGCAATTTTATTTACAGTAATAAGATACATCATATGAACTTACGCTAATGATTTTTGGGTCAAGTTTTATTTCAAGCGGGTCAAGTTTTTTTTAATGATTTTATTTGATATCATAAATACCTTTTGCTCATTGTTACGTCTGTAATACGCAACAATGCACATCTACAAAATATTTACGTACTTTTTTGGTAGAGAAAAATACACATGTGGGTCGTGTTGTTTCAAACATGTTAAAGTACTCAGCACATATATACCCGGGTAACTGTTCTCATTCAGGCTATGTTTGGCCCATCTGAGCATCGTTTTTCTGATTACAATGCTATTTTTTCGGCTATACACAATCAGGAATACATTTCCTCGCATGCAATTGAAGTGGAAGTGCAACAACCTAATCTAGTATGTAGTGCATGGTTAATTAATAGCACTTTTGACTTATGAGCTGTATAAGAAGCATGCTGATACTTGCTTGATATGATTGGAGATGTATCAAAATTGCTCAATGGCCCATTCATACTAGTCGGAGTATTACGGGGAAAGCAATATCAACAAGTGGCTCTGAGGGAATATTTAATTTTTGAAATTTAGGAACAAAGACCTTACGGGAGCTCCATGAGACGCCAAACTTGCCTTGCCAACAACCTGATTGAAAAATTCTCAAATCCGTTGATGCATTGTTTACCAGGAACTTAGTAGCGAAACGGAGCGATAGGTTCGTAGGTTTTATGTGTGCAATATATTATGATATATAACAAAAAATAATAATACACGATGAGACCAGGGTGGGAACTTGGAACAAGGGGATGAAATACAAACAAAGACTAATATACTATGATACCATCGAGTTCCCATGCTCGAGGGAGAATGCACAAGGTGGTAAGCTCTGGATATTTAAGAGAGAGTCTTGACTCTTGACACAAAGAGAAATAGAGAGGATGGGGCTACTTGGTAAGGAAAATGCTCAGACGCTACAGTCAAGCGGGTTGGTCAAATAGCTACACAATATGGAGGGTGGTTGTGGACAGGTGCGGCTGTAGTCATGGAAAGCAATTCATGAATGTAGGAGTTGTGCACGTTAATAAGAGGGGTAGCACCAAGAAAATGTGAAGGGATGAATGGTAGGGGAGGCATGGAGGGAACGACGGTGGGCCCAACGATGATGCACCTCATTAGTGTGTGTATTATGTCGATTCAAGAGGCCTTCTCTTGTACCAACTGTCATCGCGTGCCACAACACAAAAGCAAGAAGGATCACAACAAATCGGGGAGGGATGCCCTTCATACATAAACACAAAACATGCCTTAAGTTATAACTTATATTTGTCGCCGTGCGTGTTTTCCTCTATTTGTGGCATGCACACCAACTGTATCATTTGTACAATACTCTACATCGTTTTAATGACATAAAGAGTGTTGCATGTAAAAATTGTCATTTTGCGATATATGGTGATACATTTCCCATGTCAACGTGGTTTCTTCTACATGTAGCATTCATGACAAACTATATCATTTATAACATACTTCACATCGTTTCAATAATGTAAAACTGCATGCAGAAATTGTCATTTGGAGTGTATAGCGATAATTATCTTTGTGAACATGGCATATCTAAAAGCAGTTAAATTATTTCTTGTGAGATAAATCTTTGTAAAAGCTATATTAACCTCGTGGCAAGGTCAAAATAGTCATTCTTTTTTTCGATAAAGGATGTTTTTTATTGACTCATAATATAGCATCGAGGGATACAATCATAATGAGTACACATCCGGCCTCTGCATAGTTAGGATGCACACAACCAACACTAACACACACAAATGATCACGCCCGCGTGGAGCAAAGTCATACAAGACCGAAGCTATGCCAGACGGAGTGATAAAAAGAAAAATTCCCGAAGTGAACCAACAATATACGATGGTGACCATCGGCACCCACCATCTCTCGACAACACAAGGAATACGAGAAAGGTTCTTCAAAAGCAACGCCTCCGGGAAGGGAACGACGCACAAGCGCCGCCGTTGCCGGGTCCAACCACCAAAGGTCAGACCATGGGTTTTCACCCTGAAGATCAAGTCCGAGCAAACTCCAAACAATGCCTTCATCAGGGTAACGACGCCATTGTCAGGTACAACCAACTAGGGTCGAACCTAGGGTTTTCACCCCGGAGCTCGAGACCGGGTACTCGAGAATTACTACCCAATCAAAGTCATCCTCTATTGTCTCCTCCACTTTCCGCAATCCCTGCAACAACATACGTGCAAGAGCCGCTCACCACGACAAACCTTTAACACGGAAAGGACACCAGCACCACCAAAATCCTGAGATTCTCACGCAGCGCCGCATCATCCTCACAAGTGGTAGCTAATGGTTGATCTGCATCAGACGAGACCACCGTGTGACGCCACTAACTTCACCGTCCTCACCTGTGGCAGCATGACCGCGAACGATCCAACGCCGAAATGACGCGACGCTCCAGGCCACAATCAACAACAGCTTCGTGCAGCCGGCTGCAGATCTGACTGATCCATGCGAACATTATTGTTTTTGCTAGATCGATGGTCGAAACTGCAGTACCCCACCAGCCACCGTCGTCCCGCAGATGCCAGAATCAGAGGCCACTCAGCCTTGCGCCCAAGCCCAAGTGAAGACCATCATGACTTCCGCCTTCCTGCCGGCGGCCCGGTCGATGGCCCATGGCTGTTGCGAATTGACTTGGTTGCTTGGTGCACCCATGATACGTCTCCGTCGTATCTACTTTTCCTAACGCTTTTACTCTTGTTTTGGACTCTAATTTGCATGATTTGAATGAAACTAACCCGGACTGACGCTGTTTTCAGCAGAACTACCATGGTGTTATTTTTGTGCAGAAATAAAAATTCTCGAAATGGAACAAAACTTTTTGGAGAATTTTTATACAATAAAAGAAAAATACTGGGGTCAAGAACCACCGGAGGGGGGGGGGGTCCCTGGGGGAGCACAACCCACCAGGGCGCCCCCCTCCTGGCGCGCCCAGGTGGGTTGTGCCCACCTAGTGGCCCCGCTGACCCTATCTCCGCCGCTATAAAATCCTATTTTCGGAGAAAAAATCAAGAAGAAAGAATTATTGCGTTTCACGAGACGGAGCCGCCGCCGCCTCCTGTTCTTCATCGGGAGGCCAGATCTGGAGTCTGTTTGGGGCTCCGGAGAGGGGAATCTTCGATCTTCGTCATCACCAACCCTTCCCCATCGCCAATTTCATGATGCTCCCCACCGGGAGTGAGTAATTCCTTCGCAGGCTCGCTGGTCGGTGAGGGAGTTTGATGAGATTCATCATGTAATCGAGTTAGTTTTGTTAGGGCCTGATCCCTAGTATCCATTATGTTCTGAGATTGATGCTGCTATGACTTTGCCATGCTTAATGCTTGTCACCTTGGGCCCGGGTGCCATGATTTCAGATCTGAACCATTTATGTTATCACCATTATATCTATGTTCTAGATCCGATCTTGCAAGTTATAGTCACCTATTACGTGTTATGATCCGTAAACCCCGGAGTGACAGTATTCGGGATACTTTCCGGTGATGACCGTAGTTTGAGGAGTTCATGTATTCACTATGTGTTAATGCTTTGTTCCGGTTCTCTATTAAAAGGAGGCCTTGATATCCCTTAGTTTCCTTATGGACCCCGCTGCCACGGGAGGGTAGGACAAAAGATGTCATGCAAGTTCTTTCCATAAGCACGTATGACTATTTACGGAATACATGCCTACATTATATTTATGAACTGGAGCTAGTGCCGTATCGCCCTAGGTTATGACTGTTATATGATGAATATCATCCAACGAATTCACCGATCCAATGCCTACGAATTTTCCATATATTGTTTCTGCTAAGTTACTATTGCTATTGTCACTATTACACTTGCTACAAAACTATTGCTTTCATTGTTACCGTTACCGCTACTGTTACTACTACTATCAAAACCATCATATTACTTTGCTACTGATCATATTGCTGTAGATAATTAATCTCCAGGTGTGGTTGAATTGACAACTCAGTTGCTAATACTTGCAAATATTCTTTGGCTCCCCTTGTGTCGAATCTATAAATTTGGGTTGAATACTCTACCCTTGAAAACTGTTGCAATCCCCTATACTTGTGGGTTATCAAGACCTTTTTCTGGCACCGTTGCCGGGGAGCATAGCTATATTTGTTAAGTCACTTGGGATTATTATCAATTTATCACTATGAAGAATCTGAAGGATACCAAGACTAAGATTTTTCCCTCTAAGACGAGGGGAGGTAAGGAACTGCCATCTAGCTCTGCACTTGATTCACCTTCTATTTTGAGTAGACTTGCAACACCACCACATGCTATTAATCCTGATATGTCGCAAGTTATTGATGATGCTACTTCTATGAATGATACTCATGATGATGCTAGTACCTTGCTTGATAATAATGTGCCACTAGGTGAATTTCTTGATGAACAAATTGCTAGAGCTAAAGATATTGAGAATGCTGAAACTGATGAAATCTTTGAAACTAGTGAAGTACTTGAAACTGAAAATCTTGAAACACCTATTAGACCTAGCTCTCCTAGATATGAATTGCCTAAGGTACCTGAAGGTTATGTTATGGATGAGGAGACAGCTAGAGACTTTTTTGCTTGCAATGATAGAGATGATCTTAAGAAATTATTATGCAAACTGAAAGAGAAATATTTGAATGCTAGAATGAAGTGTGATCCCAAGTTTGCTACTTCACCTATCGTTGTTGATGATAAGGATTATGAATTCTCCGTCGACCCAGAGTTAATTACTTTGGTTGAATCTGATCATTTCCATGGCTATGAAATTAAAACTGTTGTGGCACACCTTACTAAGTTGAATGATATAGCCACCCTATTTTCTCATGATGAGAAGATTCGCTATTATTATATTCTCAAATTATTTCCGTTCTTATTAAAGGGTGATGCTAAGATATGGTACAATACTGTTGCTCCTGGTTGTGTGCGTAGTCCCCAGGATATGATTTATTACTTCTCTGAAAAGTATTTTCCTCCTCATAAGAAACAAGCTGCCTTACAGGAAATATTTAACTTTGCGCAAATTGAAGAAGAGAGTCTCCCACAAGCTTGGGGGAGGCTTCTCCAATTGCTTAATGTTTTGCCTGATCATCCTCTTAAGAAAAATGAAATACTTGATATCTTCTATAATGGACTAACCGTTTCTACTAGGGACTTCCTAGATAGTTGTACTGGTTGTGTTTTCAGGAAACGAACTGTTGCGCAAGCTGAGGAGTTATTGAATAATATATTGAAAAATTATGATGATTGGACTCTTCCTGATCCACCGCATAAACCCACTCCAAAGAACAGGGGTATCTTATATCTCAGTCCGGAAGATATGTAAGAGGCAAAGAAATCAATGAAGAAAAAAGGTATTAAAGCAGAGGATGTTAAAAATTTACCTCCTATTGAAGAGATACATGGACTTGACACACCACCACCTAAGGTGGTAGAGGTGAACTCTTTAATGAGATTTGATGAAAGTGATATCCCTTATAATAAACATCCTAGTCAATGCCTTTATGAGTTTGATAATTACATTAGAAAACAAGATCACTTCAATGCCAATGTTATGAAACAATTGAAATACAATTCTGATATCATTGCTCGCTTGAGTGACTTGTTATCTAGAATCTCCAATGATGTTAGAGGTGTAGGAAAACATGCCTCTATGGTTCAAACTCAACTAGAACAAGTTGCTAAATCTCAAAGAGAATTGCTTGATGAAATGAATAATAATATAAATGACTTTGTTTTTAGAGTAGCAACTAGAGGAGGTAAAATGACTCAGGAACCACTTTATCCTGAGGGACACCCTAAAAGAATTGAACAAGACTCTCAAAGAATTAACATTGATGCACCTAGTCCTTCTAAAAATAAAAAGAAAAAGAAAAATGATAGGACTTTGCATGCTTCTAGTGAACCTGAGATGGAAAAACCTCCTGATAGCAATGATGTTTCTGTTTCTGATGCTGAAACTCAATCTGGTAATGAACATTCACCTAGTGATAATGAAAAAGATAATGATGATGTTCATGAAGACAGTCAACCATACAATGAAAAACAACCAGATAATGATGTTGAGATAGAACCAATTGTTGATCTTGATAACCCACAATCTAAAAATAAAAGATATGATAAAAGAGACTTTGTTGCTAGAAAACATGGAAGAGAAAGAGAACCATGGGTTCAAAAACCCGTGCCCTTTCCCCCTAAATCAACTAAGAAAAAGGATGATGAAGAATTTGAACGTTTTGCTGAAATGCTTAGGCCAGTCTTTTTGCGCACTCGCTTGACTGATATATTAAAGATGGCCCCTTATGCAAAATATATGAAAGACATCATCTCTAATAAAAGAAAAATACCTGAAGCTAAAATCTCCACCATGCTTGCTAATTATTTTTTAAGGATGGAGTACCTAAAAAACTTGGAGATCCGGGAATACCAACTATACCTTGCTCCATAAAAAGAAATTATGTCAAAACTGCCTTGTGTGATTTAGGAGCTGGTGTTAGTGTTATGCCTTTCTCTTTATATAAAAGACTTGATTTGAATAAACTCACACCTACTGAAATATCTTTGGAAATGGCTGACAAATCAACTGCCATACCTATCGGTATTTGTGAGGATGTGCCCGTTGTTGTTGTTGCAAATGTTACTATCTTAACTGACTTTGTTATACTTGAGATGCCCGAGGATGACAACATGTCGATTATCCTTGGTAGACCCTTCTTGAATACTGCAGGGGCTGTTATTGACTGCAATAAAAGCAAGGTCACTTTTCATATCAATGGTAATGAGCATACGGTGCACTTTCCGAAGAAATAATTCCAAGTGAATGGTATTAATGTTATTGAAAAATCTCTGACACTCACTGTTGGAAGTTTTCAACTACCTCTACCTACTGCCAAAAAGAAATATGAAATGCTTATTGTTGGGGACATACATATCCCCGTTGAGGTAACTTAGTGTTTTACGAAAATTCTTCGGTTTCATGCTAATCGAAAGTGGTTGTTAATAAGACTTGATCAACCTTATTAATGGATCATTTTTGAGCGGTATGAAGTTGATGAATGTAGTATGCACACCTTTCTGTTTCCAACGTTTGTTTTCTGTTTTTCTTAGTTAAATAAAATAAAATGCCATGTTTTGTCTGTTTTCTGAATTTCCCGTGCAATAAAAAATGACCCAAAAATAAAAGTTCTCAAAATGCCCTAAAAAATTAATACGTTTTTTTTTTGAATATTTCTGAATTTATAGTGCAAATGACATCAGAGGGGGGTGCACCAGGTGGGCACAACCCACCTGGGCGCGCCAGCAGCCCCAGGCGCGTCCTGGTGGGTTGTTGTCCCCACGTGGGCCCCCTCACTTTCTCTTTAGCCCATGTCATGACCTACCTCCAGAAAAAATTCACCATTGCTCTCTCCCTCGTGTTCTTGCTCTCAAACCCGCAGATTTCAATCTCTTTGCTCGAAGCTCCGTTTCTGACACTGTTTTGGGGGATTGCTACTTGGTATGTGACTCCTCCATTGCTCCAGTTAGTTTTTGCTTTAGTGGATTATATTTTGAATAAATAGCTACTCTTGGTGCTGCTGTAGATGAGCTTGCATGTTGAATTCTTAGGGTTCTAAGTAGTTTGAATGCTTAATATGGCCTCTATGCATCCCTATGAGTAGTTGCTATCAATCTTGTGAAGTTTTGTTAACAAAATTTTGTGACCCAAAATTTTTCAGAAATTTGTACACGAATAAAATGAACTTCTTTGGAAGGAGTTCTTCGAGGCGGAGGTCCTCTGAGGCATCTTCTAGTAGTGGCTCAACCCATCGGTCTTATGTTGAACCAAGTGCAAGTTCAATACGGGATGCCGCTACCAAATCATGCTTATGGCCGTGCGACAATTTCATGTTGAGTGCAGGTATTAAAGAAGAATTTGAGCAATATATTCATAACACCGAGCTCGGTCCCTACATTGAAGATAAGTGCAACCAGCATCTCAGTCTCACAGAGTCGTTTACTAAAGAGTTTAAATTTCATCCTCGTGAGTCTAGAGTTTCCTTTAAACTTTATGACCGTCCAATCACCATGCCTCTAGACGCGTTTAGTGGTGTGTGTAAAATTCCATTTTGGGGTTTGTTGGATGAACCACCAAGGTCTGAGTATGAGTCATTTTTGACTAGTCTTTGCTACGGTGAGAATAGAGGAGTGACACAAGGTAGAATAAAAAGTATTCATTTCCCATCAATTCAATACTTTGCACTGTTTAATGAAAAATGCATCGTAGGCAAACAAGACTGTAGTACACTCTGTGCTCCTGACTTGAGCCTCATACGCACAACTCTCACCGGTAATAAACACTATAACCTTGGAGCGATTGTTGCACGCAGATTGCAACACAATGCTGGTAGTGGATACTTTTATGGTGGGATTTATGCTTCACGTTTACCAAAGGAGTTTGGCGTATCACTTTGGCCTGATGACCCCATCCTACCTACTCAGTACTTAGACTTTGAGGCCATGAAGAGCCATAAGTTCCTTAAGGGTGAGATCACTGATTATACTTATAACTTGTTGTTCAATAAATATTCTGTTGTGCACACCTGTTTGCCTGCGCCTGCTCTCTTTGATTATCACATCAAAGGAAGGTATTATGTTCTTGAGAGCGAGGCTCGCGCACACAACGCAGAGGTTGTGGCTGCTCGGCGGGCTGAGGAGGCTGCACCAAGAGCCTTCGTGAGCTATCACTCTGATTATTATGCAAGCCGCGGGTGGTGATTACCAAGCTAGGCCAAAAGCCTAAGCTTGGGGGAGTACGTATTTCCACCGACATTACATTCATGTTCACACACTGCATTACAGTTGTCGGTGTTCACACTTTTTCATTGTATTATCCATGCTAGATTTATTTTCTTGCTTTCTTCTTGTGTGTTTGAAAAACTTTGAGAAAATCACAAAAAAATGTTTCTTGCTTTCTTTTCAGTTTTTCTTTCTAATTTAATTAGTTGTAGTATTAAAAGAAAACTCAAAAAGATTTCCTTGTTCTTCTTTTGCTTGTTGGGAGCTTTCTCGTGTAAATAGTTTTTCCCATTTTTGTTTTCCCTTTTCCTTTAACTTGATTTCTTCTAGAAAAACTAAAAACTTCAAAAATATCTCAGTGTGTTTCTCTGAAATTCTTTTTCTTTTATTGAGTCATATCGAGGAGAAGACCACGATGAAAATGTTGAGTGGCTCTCATATGCATTATTGTTGATCTAACAACGAGCTCAAATTGCCTTGTCTTCTCCTTTCAAATAAAATATTTGCAGATTCTGGCTTAGTCCACGACACTCTTGCTCTATTATTATTTTCATATAGTTCGGTCGTGCAAGTGAAAGGCAATAATGACGATATTTGATGAACTGGATGTGGCAGAGAGAAACGGGTATGAACTCAACTTGTTCTGTTTTTGTAAATATGTTTAACCTAGTATCCATGATTCAGCCTATTATGATCAAACATTTTTGCAATGACAATTGGAGATTATAGTTTCTCATGCCATGTTTAAGTAGCTAGAAGTGGATAATGATTTATCTTGGATGTCAACATGCATTAAAACGATTGTGATGTAGTATGATGATATGGTAGTGTAGGATCGAAAGTAGGTCTAGAGGGGGTGATTAGACTACTTGACCAAATAAAAATCTAGCCTTTTCCCAATTTTAGTTGTGGGCAGATTTTAGCAATTACCAGAAGTCAAGCAATCAACCTACGCATGCAAGTCTAAGAGTATAGCAGCGGAATGTAAAACATTGCATATGAAGTTAAAGGGAAGGGATTGAAGAGTACAAACGCAATGTAGACATGGAGATTTTTGGCGTGGTTCCGATAGGTGGTGCTATCGTACATCCATGTTGATGGAGACTTCAACCCACGAAGGGTAACGGCTGCGCGAGTCCATGGAGGGCTCCACCCACGAAGGGTCCACGAAGAAGCAACCTTGTCTATCCCACCATGGCCATCGCCCACGAAGGACTTGCCTCACTCGGGTAGATCTTCACGAAGTAGGCGATCTCCTTGCCCTTACAAACTTCTTGGTTCAACTCCACAATCTTGTCGGAGGCTCCCAAGCGACACCTAACCAATCTAGGAGACACCACTCTCCAAAAGGTAATAGATGGTGTGTTGATGATGAACTCCTTGCTCTTGTGCTTCAAACGATAGTCTCCCCAACACTCAACTCTCTCTCTCAGATTTGGATATGGTGGAAAGATGATTTGAGTGGAAAGCAACTTGGGGAAGGCTAGAAATCAAGATTCTTGTGGTAGGATTGGTATATCTTGATCTCAACACATGAGTAGGTGGTTCTCTCTCAAAAAATGTATGCTGGAAGTGTAGGCATGTTTTGATGGCTCTCTCACAAATGGAGATGGGGGTGGAGGAGTATATATAGCCTCCACACAAAATCCAACCGTTACACACATTTGACCCAACTCGGTCAGACCGAATAGAAGAACTCGGTGAGACCGATTCAGTTCAAAATGTGAACATTAGGAATCTCGGTAGGCCCGACTGGAACAACTCGGTGTGACCGATGTGCTAGGGCATAGGGCAAACCTCATCTCGGTGACGCCGATTGGTTCAACTCAGTGAGACCGAAGTGAAACAATTGAGCAATAGAGAGTTGGTCAAGCAAACTCGGTGGGACCAATTGCTATCTCGGTGAGACCAAAATAATTGCAACAGGCAACAGAGAGTTTGCAAGGCCATCTCGGTGAGACCGAGATCCGTATCGGTGTGACCGAACAGTTAGGGTTTTTGGCAGTGGCTATGTCATATGAACTCGGTGGCTCTGGATAGGATGTTTCGGTGGGGCCGAGTTTGACTTTGGGTTTTGGACATATTTGGAATGAGAAAGTGGTTGAGGGCTTTGGAGCAATATCACTAAGCACTTTGAGCTATATGTTGTTATGAATTACCAAAACCACCCGGGGATTAGTTGCACTTTCAATCTCTCCCTTTTTGGTAATTGATGACAACATATAGCTCAAAGCTTCGACAAATGATAATGTGAATGAAATACATCGTCACTTTGAGAAGTATGTGATAAGCAAGAGCTCCCCCCTAAATTTGTGCATTATTTAAAATTTGCGATTGAATGCAAATGCACAATCGATTAGGATCATGGGTCACTCTTCCATGTCACATACATCTTGGTGGAGCGCTCAAAATGATAAGAATTAAATTACATGCACTCATCACCAAGGATACAAGTGATTGATCATACACAAATAATCATAGAAATAGGCATGTAAGCACACATTAAGCATAGTATGATCAAACACATGATCACATAAGTATCTCACGAGCATAACACAAATGTAGCAAGAGTAGCAACAACCAAACAACCAAAGTAGCAAATAGTAAGGCAAATAAAACCAACAAAAGCAAAAGACACTCTCTCTCGAAGCCTATGATCTATACACTTTCTCCCCCTTTGGCAACAAGTTACCAAAAAGTTCGAAAACGTATAGTGCTATACGACACTCTAGGCACGATCTTCGGGAGCTCCTGAAGGAGTCTTCTGGCTTGTAGCTCCGGTGTGCGTAGACGGCGTGGAGAGGAGTCCATCTGCAAATTGCTCTGCTGAAGTCTGTGGAGCTGGTGGAGTAGATACTGGAGGGGCAACTGGGGCTGTGGTGGCAGGAGCAGAATGAGCAGGCCTCAAGTCTGCAACTGGCTCAGCAGAAGACCTCTGTGCCCTTGGCACTGACTGGAACCTATCTGTAGTGGGTCAATCATCATTGTCCTCAGCATCATCCCTTAGCTTCTCCACAATGGTCTGAATCTCTGTGACCTTCACATCAAGGTCATACATCTTGGTCTCAACAATCCTTTCTAAGCTTTCCCGATTCTTGGTTAAGTTGGCCAGACTCTTCTCAATCCTCAGGGTAGCCTCAAGCAGATAGGTGAGCTGATCTTGCTTTGTCTTGAGATTCACAGTTGATGCACCTGAAGCACTTGCTTCCTTTGCTGCTTTTGCAGCCTTTGCCTTCTCAATCTTCTCTCGAGCCTCTGCACATATAGGATGAGATGCATCCATGACAACCTCGTTGTCCTAAAAATCAGGCCTAAGAGGTAGGTGCTCTTTGTCAAGCAGATATGTCCTAGTTCCAACCTTGGAGTTGATCAACATCTGAATGTGTGGGGCATATCCACAAGACCTCTTTTCGGCTGATGTCCTCTTTACAGTCTCAACAATCAAGCTCATGACTTTGAATTTCTATGGCACATCAAACAAATGTAGCAAGTTGATGGAGTGACCACGTATCATCCTGTGATCTCCTGACTTAGGCAACAAAGTATGCCTCAAGATGGTGTTGGTGGTGGTCAGTCCAGCTAGCAAGTAATAGATTGAACCAAACTTGTGAGTGTCCAAAGCAGCATCTGGAATAGGCTTGTACATATGAGCCATAGAGTTGTGATCCTTCCTGGATTCTCCATATACATCAACATCATCTTCTCTTTCTTCTGGGGCATTGATGAGAGCAGCCCACTCTGAGATTGATGACTGGTACCTGGTGCCCTCAGTCATCCACACTATCTTCCCATCTGGATAGAAGTGTGTAGTGGAGTAAAATTGCATGACCATCTCAACACTCCACTTTGTCAGTTTCTGTCCAACAAAGGCATCAACTCCATTCATCTTCAAGCTCTCATGTACATGGGGAAAATAGTCTTCATTGTTGTTAATGTATTTCCAGTCAACCCATTTCATATCACAAACTATGGGCTTCTTGTCCAGGAGCACAGTTTCATAGAAGTCCTGCTGTTCTATGGTGTGAAAACGGTAGTCCACAGCAGTCCTTCTCCTTGTGGCATAGGGATCAGTCTTCCTCCATTGTCTCAGACCATGATCCTTTCTCAATTTCATATTTTCTGCAACTGGACGATCATCATTATGATCTGGGATCTTGGGCTTCAATTTCCTGAGCACTAGTGGCTCATCATCTTCTTGGACCTCAGGCACAGGGGCCTTGTTCTTCTCTGCAGCAGAAATATTTCTTGTGGATCTCTTTGGAGCAGTTGACTTTGGTGCTTGAGCTGGAGCTTTAGGCTTGGGTGCAGCAGGTTTGGGAGCAGACTTGGGCTTGGAAGGAGCAGCACCTGTCTTGATAGCATCTGCCATCAACTTTTGTGACTTGGTAGGAGGTGCAACAGTCTCTTATTCCTCCTCTTCTTCATCTGAAGAATGCCTTTCAAATTCAGCCATTGGATCAACCACTTTGCACCATCTTCTTCTTTTCCTTTCTTTCTTCTTGCTGACCTCTCCTCCAGCACCACTTGCTGGCTTTGCTTGCTCTTGAGTAACAGTGGATTGCCTAGCTTTAGACATAGGGGCTCTTTTAGCAGTAACTTTCTTCTGCAATCCAGGCTTGGTGGCAACAACAGTGCCATACTCTTTTTTCAACACCCTCTTCTTAGAGGTGGCCTCATCAGCAACAAAGTCCTCATCCTCACTGTCAGAAGTTTTCTTCTTCTTTGTTTTGGTAGCAGCTTTTTGCAGATTGCTTGGGGTGCTTCTGCTACCCTCATCATAACTACCAGAAGGACTAGAGCCTTCACTGAGATCAACCTGTTCCTTTGATCTGTTCTGACTATCACTGCCCTCTGACATCTCTGCAACTGACCCTGCGAATAGATGGATGTAGGTAGAGTGGATGAGCATCACAAAATACAGCTGGTTTTTGCAAAGACTGATTCAAAATCTTAACTTGAGTTTTCTGCAGAAAGCATTTCGGAGCTACCGATTTGATAATATCGGTGACACCGAAGCACTAACAGAGTCTAAACATGCAGTTTCGGTCAGACCAAGACGCAGTTCGGTGACTCCGAGATGCTAGGGTTTCACTGAGAAATTGCTTTCGGTCTCACCGATAAGTATGTTTCGCTCAGACCGAGTTGTACTAGTGCAATGGCCTAAGCCAATCGGTGTGACCAAAAACTTCAGTTCGGTCGGTCCAAGATGAGTTCGGCGGAAACCTAACCCTAAGATTTTGCATCAAAACTAATCTAGAGGAATATTTGTGTGGATAGAAGGTTTTCAATCATGGCAAGAAGACATGCATTTGCTTTGTGCATTGAATCAGAGTAAGGGAATAAGCACAAAGGGTCGAACCATACCCTAACTCGGTTATGGTTCGCTACTGCGGCAACGGCAGTGAAGAAATCCGTTGATGGTGGCGGAGACCAGCGGCGGAGCGCACTGGCGTAGACGGCGACGATCCGGAGACCAAGGGGCGGCAGTGCTGGGGCGTGAGCTCGTGCGGTTTGAAAAACTTTTCAACTGTACGGGTATCCGAGATATATATACCCAGGCGCTGTCGGTGGCACCGAATGGATCTAATCGGTGGCACCGAGATGCAAAACTTCAGGCAGTTACAGCAACTCAGTGAGACCGAGTGGATCTAGTCGGTAGCATCGAGATAGAAAAACCTAGATCAGTCTATTGCATTCGGTGTGACCGAGTTGGAATGGTTGGTCAGGCCGAAATGCATTAGAAGGTTTTGGAAGTCAGCCCTTGACGGATCGGTGGCTCCGAGTGCTCCTCACCCGGAGGGTCTGAAAAAGACTTGTTCAAATTTTGTGATGTAGCATGAATAGAATTTGAGACAAGAAGAGCATAGATAGCTAGAGGGAGTACTTAGGTATTCTTGTCCATCCATTTGTCCAATTAAAACCAAACAATGAAAACTACAAATGGATGTCCTCGAATGGAGAAAATTATGCATCCAACATGCTCACACAATAAGATAGCAAATAAAACATGTGAC
Source organism: Thinopyrum elongatum (assembly GCA_011799875.1). NCBI lineage: Eukaryota > Viridiplantae > Streptophyta > Magnoliopsida > Poales > Poaceae > Thinopyrum > Thinopyrum elongatum. Next base: position 240,008,164 of record CM022303.1, read on the forward strand.
AAAGCATGCACAAACACTCTAGCATCTATCAAGCAATTGGTGATGACTAGGTCATCTATATATGAGTATATTGACTTAGGAGTCAAATGAGAACATTTGATCATAGGTCATACTCATCATTTAAGCACAAGTGGGGTTACCACTTTTACATAAAGCATTGTTGTGTTCACACCATTAGAGTTGCTTTAGCTCAATTTTTAGAGCAAAGCTCCCCCTAGATGTGATATCCCCCCTAAGAGGGATGAACTAACCTTGGGTTTTGTCGATGATTACTTCATGTAGATAGTGAAGATGTGGATGCTCAATGTTGATGTAGATCCTTTGGAGCAATCCATTGGAGTGGGTTGCACTTTCAATACCTACATGGGTTAGTCCCACAAGGAACATGCAAAATATCCATAGACATAGAGCGAAACACACATATGATGATGTCCATGAAAGCATTAGGTTACCTTGTCCCTTGTCTTACCAACAAGAGGGTTTGTGACTCCTTGAACTAGTGCAATATTTGAAAGTTGATTGCACATGTCCTTGCCAAAATGAATATGAGTGAAGTATGTTGGTGGAGTCACCCTCAAGAACACTCTAGTTCTTCTTTGGGATCCACATCAACTTGATAGGAATCCTTGGAGTTGTAGGCGAACTTGATGAAGTGGAACTTGATGTAGTCTTGGGAACCCACTTGACCATGGCCTTAGGAGCTTCTTCAAATGAATCAATCTCTTCTTGAAGCTTGTCCTTTTGCCTTTTAGCTTGTGGTCTTGTGGTGGAAGATCATCTTGAGCTTGTGTTCCCTTGAAAGAAGTGGGATCATACTTCTCTTGTTGAGGAACAAACTTCGTCTTGGGGTATTGTTCTTCTTCCCACTCAACTCCATTGGCATTGAACTTTCGTTCAAAACCAACACCTTGATTCTTCCAGTGCCTTCCTTGCTTGCGTACAATTTCCTCAAATTGCTTACTTCTGGTAAGGCTCTTGTAAACACCTTTCTCTGTAATTCCCTTCAATAAACTATTTTCTTGCTCAAGTGTAACTTGGCTAAGAGAATCATTAGTGGAATCAGGAGAACTACTAGAAGTAACAATATTGGATTTAACATTGTTATTGCTACTACTAGAAGAAGAATCTTTCTTGCTCTTGTTGCTAGATTTTACTTGTGGCATGTAAGTAGACAAGAGTAAACGCTTGGCAATGTAAGAAGAACTCTTCTTTCGAAGATCATCATTGATTGCTTTGGGAACCCATGTTCTTACTCTAAATTTAGCTTCTCGAAGCGTAGCTTCTCATGAGTTCTTAGGAGCTCTCTATGATCCTCTAGAGTTGTTTCATGAGCTAACTTAAGAGTGTTTAGTTCTTTAGTTAGACGCTCAATCTCCTTCTTATCATTGTCATTTGTTTCATCTTGATTAGCATGATTACTAGCAAGTTCATCATATTTTTCATCACTAGAATTGTCAACAAGTAAATCATCATCACCTAGCAAATCATCTCCATCACTATTGAAATCAACATACTCGGGGTGTGATACTTTAGGGCCTTTAGCCATGAGGCATCTTCCAATTCCTTCATTTGGAGAGTCAAATATGTCGTAGGAGTTGGATGACACAAGTGCAAGACCGGCAACACCTTCATCTTGAGTATATTCAGAGTCGGAGTGATAGCTTCTCTCGGAGTAGTTGTCGGAGTCGGAACCGGAAACCCATTCACCAACGTGAGCTTGATGTCTTCGTCTTGTGTAGCTCTTTAATGACTTGTCCTTCCTTTCCGAATCCTTGCTTCTACGAGAGGGTCTTCGTTCATAACGATCATCTCTACTCCTTCTCTCTTTTGGAGGTGATTCATCTCTTCTACTCCTCCTTTTTGGTGAATCTTCTCTTTTCTTGTAGGGAGCCATACACTCATTGGAGTAGTGTCCGGGTCTTCCATAATTGCAGCAATTACGATCATGACTAGAAGATCTTTTGTCATTGTAGGACCTTGACTTGGAGCTTCTCTCTTTGCTTCTATTCTTGTAGAATTTGTTGAAGTTCTTCACCATTAAGCTCAATTCTTCATTGAAGACTTCATTTTCACTTGATGTTGTAGGAGCATCACATGAAGCTTTGTAAGCACCACTTGACTTGTTATGGAGCTCTTCCTTATCCTTGAGTGACATCTCATGAGCAACAATTCTACCAATGACTTCTGTTGGCTTGAGATCTTTGTAATTGGGCATCATTTGGATCAATGTGCACACGATATAATATTTTCCATCCAAGGCTCTTAGGATCTTCTTGATGATGAATTTGTCGGTCATCTCTTCGCTTCCTAAGCCGGCAATCTCATTTGTGATGAGTGCAAGCCTAGAGTACATCTCGGCAACTCCTTCACCATCCTTCATTTTGAACTTGTCAAGTTGACTTTGAAGCACATCCAATTTGGATTCCTTGACGGACTCAATACCTTCGTGCATATCAACCAAAGTATCCCAAATTTCCTTCGCATTCTCAAGGTGACTGATTTTGTTGAATTCTTCGGGGCACAATCCATTGAAGAGAATATCACAAGCTTGAGCATTGTATTGCAACATCTTCATTTCTTCCGCTGTCGCTTCACGATCTGGTTCTTTTTCCATCCTCGAAGAAATCACCTTGCAAGCCAATACGCACAGCAACCCAAATGATGGGGTTATGACCAAGAATATGCATTTTCATCTTATACTTCCAACTAGCAAAATTAGTACCATCAAAATAAGGACCTCTTCGGTGGTAATTTCCGTCGCTAGACGCCATACTCTCCTAGGTTGTGAAACCAAGGCTATGATCACAAAAGCTATGGAAATCAAGGCAAATGGAGACCAAAGCTCTGATACCACTTGTAGGATCGAAAGTAGGTCTAGAGGGGGGTGATTAGACTACTTGACCAAATAAAAATCTAGCCTTTTCCCAATTTTAGTTGTGGGCAGATTTTAGCAATTAGCACAAGTCAAGCAATCAACCTACACATGCAAGTCTAAGAGTATAGTAGCGGAATGTAAAACATTGCATATGAAGGTAAAGGGAAGGGATTGGAGAGTGCAAACGCAATGTAGACACGGAGATTTTTGGCGTGGTTCCGATAGGTGGTGCTATCATACATCCACGTTGATGGAGACTTAAACCCACGAAGGGTAACGGCTGCGCGAGTCCATGGAGCGCTCCACCCATGAAGGGTCCATGAAGAAGGAACATTGTCTATCCCACCATGGCCATCGACCACGAAGGACTTGCCTCACTCGGGTAGATCTTCATGAAGTAGGCAATCTCCTTGCCCTTACAAACTTCTTGGTTCAACTCCACAATCTTGTCATAGGCTCCCAAGCGACACCTAACCAATCTAGGAGACACCACTCTCCAGAAGGTAATAGATGGTGTGTTGATGATGAACTCCTTGCTCTTGTGCTTCAAATGATAGTCTCCCCAACACTCAACTCTCTCTCTCAGATTTGGATATGGTGGAAAGATGATTTGAGTGGAAAGCAACTTGGGGAAGGCTAGAAATCAAGATTCTTGTGGTAGGATTGGTATATCTTGATCTCAACACATGAGTAGGTGGTTCTCTCTCAGAAAATGTATGCTGGAAGTGTAGGCACGTTCTGATGGCTCTCTCACAAATGGAGATGGGGGTGGAGGAGTATATATAGCCTCCACACAAAATCCAACCGTTACACACATTTGACCCAACTCGGTCAGGCCGAATAGAAGAACTCGGTGAGACCGATTCAGTTCAAAATGTGAACGTTAGGAATCTCGATGGGACCGACTGGAACAACTCGGTGTGACCGATGTGCTAGGGCATAGGGCAAACCTCATCTCGGTGGTGCCGATTGGTTCAACTCGGTGAGACCGAAGTGAAACAATTGAGCAACAGAGAGTTGGTCAAGCAAACTCAATGGGACCGATTGCTATCTCGGTGAGACCGAAATAATTGCAACAGTCAACAGAGAGTTTGCAAGGCCATCTCGGTGAGACCGAGATCCGTATCGGTGTGACCAAACTGTTAGGGTTTCTGGCAGTGGCTATGTCATATGAACTCGGTGGCTCCGGATAGGATGTTTCGGTGGGGCCGAGTTTGACGTTGGGTTTTGGACATATTTGGAATGAGAAAGTGGTTGAGGGCTTTGGAGCAATATCACTAAGCACTTTGAGCAAGTAGACCATTAAGCAACACCTCATCCCCTTTTAATAGTATTGGCTTTCCTATGGACTCAATGTGATCTTGGATCACTAAATAAGAAATGAAGAGTCTTGAGCTTTTGCCAATGTGTGTCCTTAGCATTTTGAGGGGTCCACATTCCTAGTCCATGCCATGCCATACATTAAACTTTCTGAAATATCAAACTTGAATGATCATTAGTTCAATGAGCTATATGTTGTTATGAATTACCAAAACCACCCGGGGATTAGTTGCACTTTTAGGTATCCTCCTCCGAATGTTCGAGTGGCTTGACTTGGCGCATGTTCATGCATGTATTTGAATCAAAACCAACATAGCCTCTATGATATTTATGTTCATGGTGTTCATATCCTACTCATGCTAGTATCCAATGTTACTTATGCATAATGCATGTACATGACTGTTTTCGCTCTCTAGCTGGCCGCTTCTCAACCTATTTGCTAGCCTTCACCTGTACTAAGCGGGAAAACTGCTTGTGCATCAAAATCCTAAAACCCAAGTTATTCCAGATGAGTCCACCATATATCTACCTATATGCGGTATTACCCTGCCGTTCTAAGTAAATTTGCATGTGCCACCTCTAAAAACTTCAAATAAACATCCGTTTTTGTGTGCCTGGATTGTTCATAGACTGACAGGAGGTAGTCAATGTCTTCCATGCTAGGCGGGTTATTCTCATGATGAGTGTTTATTCACTCGTCCTTGCACAAGAGGGGCGGTAAAAGGGATTCCCAGTCCCGAATTCAAATTGCAAATAATTAAACAAAACTCCCCTAGGAATGATGTTGGTATGGACGGCACCCGTGGATTCGGCGAGCCGTGGAGTGTGTTTGTGGTGGAGGGGGAGTAAACCTTTACTTTTATCGCTTGGGAACCGCCACTAATGTGTTTAGCATGGAAGATATCGATAACTGATGGTCGTGAAGTAAACAGGCAAGGTGCATTTCTCAAAATTTCATTTATCTCTGTTTTAAAATTCTAAGCTCTGGCACCGTTGCAAATCACTGCTTCCCTCTGCGAAGGGACTATGTTGTGTCATCACCTTCTCAAATAAGCGCTAGATCTGAGAGCATTATTGTCATCCTCATGCATTGTGTATAGCTAATGTTGGATGCATCATGACTGGATCTTTTGTACCATGAATTACAATGTTTAGTCACTGCTTGAACTTTGGAGGTGCTCTGCATTTATGTTTTGCGGTCTCAGAAAGTGCTAGCGAGATACCACTGTTGTCATATTATATCATGATTGTTTTGACAAAGTGTTGTCATTTGAGATGCTTTATTATTGCTCGCTAGTTGCTTATGCCATTGATATGAGTTAATATAATTTTTAAGAGTTATTGTTGACATGGTTAGTTATAATCTTTGCTGAAAACCTGGGTGCTACTTAAGCTTATTTATGTAAACAAGAGCAAAAGAATTCGTAAAAGTTTTTCTTTTTCACTTTCAGTTTATCAACTGAATTGCTTGAGGACAAGCAAAGGTTTAAGCTTGGGGGAGTTGATACGTCTCCATCGTATCTACTTTTCCTAATGCTTTTACTCTTGTTTGGACTCTAATTTGCATGTTTTGAATGAAACAAACCCGGACTAACGCTGTTTTCAGCAGAACTACCATGGTGTTGTTTTTGTGCAGAAATAAAAGTTCTCGGAATGGAACGAAACTTTTTGGAGAATTTTTATACAATAAAAGAACAATACTGGAGCCAGGAACCACCGGAGAGGGGGGGGGGGGTTCCTGGGGGAGCACAACCCACCAGGGCGCCCCTCTCCTGGCGCGCTGTAACATCCCCAGCATCACTCTACAGTAATCCCTTATGATCAGTGCCAAGTCATCTTGATTTACAAAGCTTAATCATATTGGATTAATATCTCATTTCAAATTCCTTCTCTGAATCCAATTCAAATTCAAAGTGAAATTTCAATTTGCACAAAAGTTGCTGGAAAAATGTTTACCTTCTAGCAAATATTCCAAAACAATTTGCTGTTAAGGAAAACAACATCACCATCAACTCAAAATGGGCCTAAGCATTTAAAACAATGCCAAAACATCACTATTAATGCCAAATCCATTTTAGAAAAATCCAAATGAATTCTAAAATTGCCCACACTTTTTGTGGTAGTGCTGGATAATGCATCTTATTTTGTGGACAAGTTTCACATTTTAATAAATACATTTGGCAGCTCAAATATTTTGCTAATCCCTGCTGTAAAAAGAAAAGCAGAGAAGAAATAGAAAAAGGCTGAAATGATACTCTGTATCTGGGCCTAAGTGAAACAGTGCCAGGGCCCAGCCCATCTGGCCTTTTCTCCCTCCTCCCTCTCTCTCTCCCTCAACGTATCGCCTGCGCTGTGGCTGGGCGCGAGCGCACCGGCCAGCCGGCGACAGTGCGACGCCACCAACACTTGGGGGGATAAGGCCGAGCCCCCATCCACTCCCCCTGGACGCCTCGCCATCCCCCCTTCTCTCTTCCTCGCTCGCTCACCCCCCTCTCTCTGACCCGAGCGCGCCCGTCGCCGTTCGCCGTCGATCTCGCAGCCACCGTCGTCCCCGCGCCTCGCCAGCTCGTCCACGAGCTCCGCCGAGCTCCGCTGCGACCTCCCCGACCCCGAGCTCGAGCTCTACGCCACCATAGCCTCGGGATCGAGCCCATCTTTTTCCTCAGATTGCCGGCGCTTCTCCGTCAAATGTCGTCGCCCCTGCGCTCCTAAACCTCCGACGAGCCTCCGTGCACTCCTATGTAAGCTCCAACCCCCTCCCTCTCCCCATTCGAGATCGATTTTGAGCTCCAGCCGCTGCTGCCATCGCGCCCAAACCCAGCTCCGCCGCATCGCATGTCGCCGCCGTTCGAGCCCCTGTCATGGCCATCCGAGCGTGGGAACGTGCTCAGCGTCTCCCCGCGGTGCCAACGCGACCAACCCCGTAGCTAGCCATGCCCTCTAGCCCCGTTTCCGATCACGGCCGAACGCCGCCGTCCGCCCCACTGCTCGTCGCCGTCCTCATCGTCCATCTCCGGCCGCGCAACCACTTTGGTTGGACGTGGCATCGTCTCCCCGTTCCAACGCGCTCTCGCGCGTACAAAATGGCCCTCTGTGGGCGAATCCCGATCGCCTCCTGTGGCTTCCGCCGTGTTTGACGTCACCGGAGCGTCGCCGCCGGTGCGCCACCGTGGCTGTGACACTGCCAGGTGGACCCCAGACCATTAGCCCACTAATCCAACCTCTAACACCCACTGACGTGTGGGCCCGCACTGTAGCTAATTAGTTTAAATAGATAATCTGATTAAAAGATAAGCCACTGACACCCTGGGCCCACTTCTAATTAACTCCGTTTAACTAGAGATAAACACTGTTTAAAACTACTGAGAATGACAGGTGGGTTCGGTGCACTGTTTAAATGGATAGGGTCGGCCCAGTCAGCTCCTGAGTCAGCAGGCTGGCCCACATGTCAGCCTCTACTGACTAGCCCTTTGACCCAGTCAATGGGCCCACTGGTCAGTCTCTGTGCTGGTCAGTTGGGTACAAAACTGGGTGCACATAGCAATTCCATTTACTATTTAAATTCGAATTTAGTAACTAAAATAAATCCCGAAAATGCTAAAATCATTAGAAATTCATATCTTCTAAACCAAAGCTCAGATCGAAAAACTTTCTACATGAAAGTTGATCAGAAAGACGAGACGAACCCGACTGTGCTATCTGTTTCCATGTCGGGACCCTCTACGGAGGTGAACTCGTAAATTTTAGCCTGTTTTTGGTAGATGAATAGTGCATATATACCGGTTAATAAATCCAACTTTAGTCCTAAAATAACTAAAATGATTTAGACATGCTTTTAGGCAACCATGCACTACACGTTAGCATAGCATGCTCTGTGTTGCATATGTTTGCTGTGTATTTATCTATTTCCTCCCCCTCTTCTCTCTCGATAGACCCCGACACTGACGTAGTCCCCGAGGCTGACGCAGCTCCGGAGTTCGACTACACTGTTGACGACCCTTCTCTTGCCGCAGAGCTTCCAGGCAAGCACCCCCCTTGAACATGCCGATATCGCCTATTCTTTCTCTCTTATGCTTGCATTAGAAATTGCTGCTGCTACTGCTTTACCTATTCTAATGCATAGCCTGATTTTGTAACCTGCTTTTGATAATTACTTGCTTATCCTAAACTACTTAGAATAGGCTGGTTAGTAAACCCTAGAGACCCCACTTTGTCCCAGTTGCCCCGCTGGATTATCAGATGACTCGATCAACATGATCGACAACCAGGCCCCGGTACAGCACATCACCCCCTTAGTTGTACGACACTGCAGCGTTACTATCGAGTGCTGAGGGTGATACCTCATTTAGCACTTCTAATGTTAACTCTGTAGAGTAGCTATTCGGTCATGGTCATCGAGGGTGATTCCTCCTTCACCACTCCCGATAATGACGATGTCGTGCAACACCTCAAGTGTGAACCCATCGAGGGTGATTCCTCCGAGTTCACCTTGACGGTTACATCGAGTAGGAATCCAACGAGGGTGATACCTTGGATTCCCCTGATGTTATGGACACACGGATACTTGGACTTTACAACTGTTACTTGGAGAGTCGGGTCGACCCTGACGGGTACCCGAGCGAGCATAAGATGCGAGTGATATGGAGACGGGTTAACCTGGAGGGTACCCGAGAGATAATTACGAGGCGTGGCCGGGCATTCTCAGCCCTTGCCGCAAGTCCTCGAGACGGGGCGACGGGGTCACATCGATCGTGAGTCTCTGCTTGTTACCGCAAACCCCCAATACACTAATGATTTGGATATTTGATCCGAGTGGGCCTCTGGCCCGTAACGTGCAGGAGTTCCTGGGGCGATGGCCCTAGACCCATGAGGGCATAGGTTAGTCCGGCGTGCTGACCTCTCTGTTAAGCCTAGGTTGGGTTGTGGCGTGTTGTTTAGCCGAGGACGGGCATGACCCGGAAAAGTGTGTCCGGCCGATGTTAAGCGAGCGTGGTGGGTAAGTTGGTGCACCCCTGCAGGGAAGAAAATATCTATGCATAGCCGGATCCTCAGTAACGGACGCTCGGAGTTGTATCCCGATCAATACAACTAGAACCTAACGATGAGATGAGATATGGATATTAGGGCTCTGGGATTGCTTTCTCGTAGGGAGTCGAGAAAGGATCTCTGGCCGAGGTTGATACTTGGATATTAGGGCCCTGGGATTGCTTTCTCGCAGGGAGTCGAGAAAGGATCTCTAGCCGAGGTTGATACTTAATGCTACTACTACTTTATACGGTGCTAATCTACACTCTTCTAATGCTGCAAGACCGCCGAAGATGCTAGTCTTCGATAGGACTAGGCCTTCTCTCTATTCTGGCATTTCTACAGCCCAGTCCACATATACAGCCTTTCTTTGATAATGTTGCATATGTAGTGTAGATCCTTGCTTGCTGAGTACTTCGGATGAGTACTCACGGTTGCTTTGCTTCCTCTTTTTCCCCATATCCATTTGATGCAACCAGATGACGGAGCCCCTGAGACAGATGCCCCCACCGACGACTACTACTACCACCCCGAGGGTGGTAACTACTTCGAGTTAGCTGACGACCAGGAGTAGGTTCGGAGGGTCCCAGGCAGGAGGCCTGCGCCTTTTCGATCGTAGTGTTTTCTTTTTCCCCGCCTTTTAAAGGCCTATATGTCTTTCTTTTATATATGTACTCAGATATCTGATGCTTCCGCTAACGCTTGTAAGCGAGCTTATGTATTCGAGCCCTCGAGACCCATGGCTTGTAATATATAACTTGTATTATTTTAAATTTGTGTCTAGAGTTGTGTTGTGATATTTTCAAGTGAGTCCTTAGGCTTGATCATGTGCATTTGCATGTATGATTAGTGCACGATTAAGCCGGGGGTGTCGCAGGTTGGTATCAGAGCCGACTGCCTATAGGAACCCCCTTTCCAACTCCTTGGCCGAAGTTGAGTCTAGTTGTCAAAATTGTTTTACTAACTTGGCTGTGTGGCTTACGGGCCCACATCACCAATTGGGAGGTATTAGGACCTTTTATTCCTCATCTATACTCTGGGACTCTGATCTCTCTTCTATTAGTGTTAAATGAATTTACTAACTACATTAGGCTCTCGTAACCACTTCATCCAGGAGAGCCCCTTCACTACAGATGATCGCTTGCTTCGCCAGAAGATTCTGCAGATACTCCTCGATGTTTCCCGAGACCCTGTGCCCACTGCTTTGCAGTCCCTGACCACCGATAAATCCCCATGGATAACATCCTTGCCGTCTGTACCTTCATCCCCAGTTGTTCTTATGCTTTCCAAAATACTTGGAAATGCTATCTGATCTCCCGAAAATCCTCTGCAGCCTACTGCTCTTGATTTTCCTTGCCTGCTTGCATTATGGTTAATTCCACACGTCTAGCAATATTTATTAAAATCCTTTGTGATTGTCATTCTGTTCCTATGGATTCAACGTGTGTGCGAATACTCGCAATCATCAATTAATCCTTAGAAATTTTCTTTCGGGCTCAGACATCATTTCGGATATGAGCTGGTTCTTGCCCAATCAAGATTTGATCGGGTGCGCCTCTAAGTCTGTTCAACCTATCCATCTTCAATCAGAGCATTTGATTCTGATACACCGATCTAGAAATCAAAATTTTCTTTGTATTTTAAGCATCAAATTATTCAGATGTTTCTATAAGCCAATGCCTTTGCATCCCTTCTTCCTTTGATTGATTACCGATACTCACATCAACTCCGTCGTGAATCGCCAGATCAATTGTTGGGTTGTTATCCGACAGTGTCCTTAACATCTGAAATCTTGTAAGTTCTCCCCTGATACATAATGCCTTTGGTAAAATGTATCCTCTCCTTTAGTCAGCCATGCTCTACCATCGAGCTTGAGTTATGTACTCCTGAAGTTCGTGGTATATGTTCCTAAGATGCCCCGATGGGTTGAACCTATGCCTCCTTAATCTGTGTGAACCCGATAATTTTCGCAGGTCATACTCCTCTGGTATTTCACGAGGTAGTTCTTCATGTTCATATAATTTTTAACAGAGCAGTGAATGAAAGGTTATGCATTGAAGAAGTGGGAGTCGACCTTGAACCTTTGTGTTCATGCCCATGGACCCGATGTAGAAATTATCATGGCAGCTGCTCGTAAAAATAATTATTTCCTTGGTACAAATTCATCTTGTATCTGTGAATTGTTCCTTTGCAACTCTTGTGCTCTTCAGATCCAACCTTTTACTTGAAACACCATACCAATGCTACCTCGAAGCATGGCTGTGGTATTCCGAATATCAACAAGAACATTGGAGGCACATTGCCAAATGTTTCTTGCTCTATTATCCAGACACCATTGTATGGATAACATCATGAATTCCCTTGCCCTTTATTTAAATGGTGGTGTACTTGTTGATCTGACATGTATATCGTGCTCTACTTTTCCTTGGGAAAAGATACACTCCTAATTCTTGTGCATAGACACATTTTCCTTTCCATTGGTTTGTTTAACCTTTCTTGTGATCTATATATGATATAAGCAGAAATAAATCCCCGCTTATAAAACACCCCGATGAACAACCTTGTCAGTGAGACCCTGTTACTATTGTTGATGACATTCCGGTAACCCCCGATGGACAAGAACTTTGCCTTTTGGTCTGCCTCATTTTAACGAGTAGGAAAATGGTTCTCTTCGTCCCTCGCCCTTGGTACCGACGTTGTTACCGACATAAATGACAGACTATTCTCTGACATACATTGTTGTCGTGACCGGTAAGATGACACCGTTCTCCCTACTCTCGATCGACCCTCTTCATAGTTCCACAGGATCGGAACCTAACTCTCCTGTATATCCTTGATTCCGAAGTATCTTATGCTCTTGGCTTTGTATGTTATCACGAGCCACCCTCCGAGGGATGTTCCATTCCCGATGCCCTGAACCCCCTTCTCACACTCTGTTCAGGTATCGATCGTTTGCCCATTCGCCTGAAACTTCCTATTATACCTTCACACTTTACTCTCGATGTTTTCTTAAGTTTCAACTTGAGAGATACTTCCACCACATTCCCTGAATTGTTCACCAGATAATTAACCCTATAAGAGTCAGTTCTCCCGAAGTTACTCTTTACTTCCCCACTTAAATCTCGGGACGAGATTTCTTGTAGTGGAGGAGATTTGTAACATCCCCAGCATCACACTACAGTAATCCCTTATGATCAGTGCCAAGTCATCTTAATTTACAAAGCTTAATCATATTGGATTAATATCTCATTTCAAATTCCTTCTCTGAATCCAATTCAAATTCAAAGTGAAATTTCAATTTGCACAAAAGTTGCTGGAAAAATATTCACCTTCTAGCAAATATTCCAAAACAATTTGCTGTTAAGGAAAACAACATCACCATCAACTCAAAATGGGCCTAAGCATTTAAAACAGTGCCAAAATAGCACTATTAATGCCATATCCATTTTAGAAAAATCCAAATGAATTCTAAAATTGCCCACATTTTTTGTGGCAGTGCTGGATAATGCATCTTATTTTGTGGACAAGTTTCACATTTTAATAAATACATTTGGCAGCACAAATATTTTGCTAATCCCTGCTGTAAAAAGAAAAGCAGAGAAGAAATAGAAAAAGGCTGAAACGATACTATGTATCTGGGCCTAAGTGAAATAGTGCCAGGGCCCGGCCCATCTGGCCTTTTCTCCCTCCTCCCTCTCTCTCCCTCGACGTGTCGCCTGCGCCGTGGCTGGGCGCGAGTGCACCGGCCAGCCGGCAACAGCGCGACGCCACTGACACTCAGGGGGATAAGGCCGAGCCCTCACCCACTCCCCCTGGACGCCTCGCCATCCCCCCTTCTCTCTTCCTCGCTCGCTCACTCCCCTCTCTGACTCGAGCGCGCCCGTCGCCGTTCTCCGTCGATCTCGCGGCCACCATCATCCCCGCGCCTCGCCAGCTCGTCCACGAGCTCCGCTGCGACCTCCCCGACCCCGAGCTCGAGCTCTACGCCACCGCAGCCTCGGGATCGAGCTCGTCTTCTTCCTCAGATCGCCGGCCCTTCTCCATCAAATGTCGTCGCCCCTGCGCTCCTAAACCTCTGACGAGCCTCCGTGCGCTCGCACATAAGCTCCAACCCACTCCCTCTCCCTGTTTGAGCTCGATTTCGAGCTCCAGCCGCTGCTGCCATCGCGCCCGAACCCAGCTCCGCCGTTCTAGCCCCTGTCATGGCCGTCCGAGCGTGGGAACGTGCTCAGCGTCTCCTCGCGGTGCCAGTGCGACCAACCCCATAGCTAGCCGTGCCCTCTAGCCCCGTTTCCGATCACGGCCGAATGCCGGTGTCCGCCGCGCTGCTCGTCGCCGTCGTCTCCGTCCATCTCCGGCCGCGCAACCACTTTGGTTGGATGCGGCATAGTCTCCCCGTTCCAACGAGCTCTCACGCGTACAAAATGGCCCTCTGTGGGCGAATCCTGATCGCCTCCTGTGGCCTCCGCCGTGTTTGACATCGCCGGAGCGTCGCCGCCGGTGCGCCACCGCGGCTGTGACACTGCCAGGTGGGCCCCAGACCATTAGCCCACTAATCCAACCTCTAACACCCACTGACGTGTGGGCCTGCACTGTAGCTAATTAGTTTAAATAGATAATCTGATTAAAAGATAAGCCACTAACACCCTGGGCCCACTCTTAATTAACTCTGTTTAACTAGAGATAAACACTGTTTAAAACTATTGAGAATGACAGGTGGGTCCGGCCCACTGTTTAAATGGATAGGGCCGGCCCAGTCAGCTGCTGAGTTAGCAGGCTGGCCCACATGTCAGCCTCTGCTGACTGTCCCTTTGACCCAGTCAATGGGCCCACTGGTCAGTCTCCGTGCTGGTCAGTTGGGTACAAAACTGGGTGCACATAGCAATTACATTTACTGTTTAAATTCGAATTTAGTAATTAAAATAAATCCCGAAAATGCTAAAATCATTAGAAATCCATATCTTCTAAACCGAAGCTCAGATCGAAAAACTTTCCACATGAAAGTTGATTAGAAAGACGAGACGAAGCCGACCGTGCTATCTGTTTCCGTGTCGGGACCCTCTACAGAGGTGAACCCGCAACTTTTAGCCTGTTTTCGGGAGATGAATAGTGCATATATACCGGTTAATAAATCCAACTTTAATCCTAAAATAACTAAAATGGTTACACATGCTTTTAGGCAACCCTGCACTGCACGTTAGCATAGCATGCTCTGTGTTGCATATGTTTGCTGTGTATTTATCTATTTCCTCCCCCTCTTCTCTCTTGGTAGACCCCGACACCGACGTAGTCCCCGAGGTCGACGCAGCTCCATAGTTTGACTACACTATTGACGACCCTTCTCTTGCCGCAGAGCTTCCAGGCAAGCACCCCCCCTTGAACATTTCGATATCGCCTATTCTTTCTCTCTTATGCTTGCATTAGAAATTGTTGCTGCTACTGCTTTACCTATTCTGATGCATAGCCTGATTTTGTAACCTGCTTTTGATAATTACCTGCTTATCCTAAACTGCTTAGAATAGGCTGGTTAGTAAACCCTAGAGACCCCACTTTGTCCCAGTTGCCCCGCTGGATTATCAGATGACTCGATCAACGTGATCGACAACCAGGCCCCGGCATCGCACATCACCCCCCTTAGTTGTACGACACTGCAGCGTTACTATCGAGTGCCGAGGGTGATACCTCGTTTAGCACTTCTAATGTTAACTCTGTACAGTAGCTATTCGGTCGTGGTCATCCAGCGTGATTCCTCCTTCACCACTCCCGATAATGACGCTGTCGTGCAACACCTCAAATTTGAACCCATCGAGGGTGATTCCTCCGAGTTCACCTTGACGGTTACATCGAGTAGGAATCCAACGAGGGTGATACCTCGGATTCCCCTGATGTTATGGACACACGGATACTTGGACTTTACAACTGTTACTTGGAGAGTCGGGTCGACCCTGAGGGGTACCCGAGCGAGCATAAGATGCAAGTGATATGGAGACGGGTTGACCTGGAGGGTGCCCGAGAGATAATTACGAGGCATGGCCGGGCATTCTTAGCCCTTGCCTCAAGTCCTCGAGACGGGGCGACGGGGTCACATCGATCGTGAGTCTCTGCTCGTTACCCCAAACCCCCAATACACTACCGATTTGGATATTTGATCCGAGTGGGCCTCTGGCCCAATAGCACTAACCATCACATGGTCACAGTTATGGGCACTCTGCGTCGTATGCATCAGCCGAAGCTTAATAGATGTTAGCGACTGAGCGGGACACGCTGGGTTGGACTGGGAACGCAACCTCGCTTGTATTAAGGGGTTGCTAGGTCTGCTCACCGGCGGTGCACGTAACGTGCAGGAGTTCCTGGGGCGATGGCCCAAGACCCCTGGGGGCATAGGTTAGTCCGGCGTGCTGACCTCTCTGTTAAGCCTAGGTCGGGTTGCGGCGTGTTGTTTAGCCGAGGCCGGGCATGACCCAGAAAAGTGTGTTCGGCCGGAGTTAATCGAGCGTGGTGGGTTAGTTGCTGCACCCCTGCAGGGAAGAAAATATCTATGCATAGCCGGATCCTCGGTAACGGACGCTCGGAGTTGTATCCCGATCGATACAACTAGAACCTAACGATGAGATGAGATATGGATATTAGGGCTCTGGGATTGCTTTCTCGCAGGGAGTCGAGAAAGGATCTCTGGCCGAGGTTGATACTTGGATATTAGGGCTCTGGGATTGCTTTCTCGCAGGGAGTCGAGAAAGGATCTCTGGCCGAGGTTGATACTTAATGCTACTACTACTTTATACGGTGCTAATCTACACTCTTCTAATGCTGCAAGACCACTGAAGGTGCTAGTCTTCGATAGGACTAGGCCTTCTCTCTATTCTGGCATTTCTGCAGCCCAATCTACATATACAGCCTTTCTTTGATAATGTTGCATATGTAGTGTAGATCCTTGCTTGCTGAGTACTTCAGATGAGTACTCACGGTTGCTTTGCTTCCTCTTTTTCCCCATATCCATTTGATGCAACCAGATGACGGAGCCCCTGAGACAGCTACCCCCGCCGACGACTACTACTACCACCCCGAGGGTGGTTACTACTTCGAGTTAGCCGACGACCAGGAGTAGGTTCGGAGGGTCCCAGGTAGGAGGCCTGCGCCTTTTCGATCGTAGTGTTTTCTTTTGCCCCGCCTTTTAAAGGCCTATCTATCTTTCTTTTATATCTGTACTCAGATATCTGATGCTTCCGCTAACGCTTGTAAGCGAGCTTATGTATTTGAGCCCTCGAGGCCCCTGGCTTGTAATATATAACTTGTATTATTTTAAATTTGTGTCTAGAGTTGTGTTGTGATATCTTCAAGTGAGTCCTTAGGCTTGATCGTGTGCATTTGCGTGTATGATTAGTGCACGATTAAGCCAGGGGCGTCACACGTGCCCAGGTGGGTTGTGCCCACCTGGTGGCCCCGCTGACCCTATCTCCGACGCTATAAAATCCTATTTTTGGAGAAAAAATCAAGGAGAAAGAATTATCGCATTTCATGAGACGGAGCCGCCGCCGCCTCCTATTCTTCATCGGGAGGCCAGATCTGGAGTCCATTTGGGGCTCCGGAGAGGGGAATCTTTGATCTTCATCATCACCAACCCTTCTCCATCGCCAATTCCATGATGCTCCCCACCGGGAGTGAGTAATTCCTTCATAGGCTCGCTGGTCGGTGAGGGAGTTGGATGAGATTCATCATGTAATCGAGTTAGTTTTGTTAGGGCCTGATCCCTAGTATCCATTATGTTCTGAGATTGATGTTGCGATGACTTTGCCATGCTTAATGCTTGTCACCTTGGGCCCGGGTGCCATGATTTCAGATCTGAACCGTTTATGTTATCACCATTATATCTATGTTCTAGATCCGATCTTGCAAGTTATAGTCACCTATTACGTGTTATGATCCGTAAACCCCGGAGTGACAGTATTCGGGATACTTTCCGGTGATGACCGCAGTTTGAGGAGTTCATGTATTCACTATGTGTTAATGCTTTATTCCGGTTCTCTATTAAAAGGAGGCCTTAATATCCCTTAGTTTCCTTATGGACCCCGCTGCCACGGGAGGGTAGGACAAAAGATGTCATGCAAGTTCTTTCCATAAGCATGTATGACTATTTACGGAATACATGCCTACATTATATTTATGAACTGGAGCTAGTGCCGTATCGCCCTAGGTTATGACTGTTATATGATGAATATTATCCAACGAATTCACCGATCCAATGCCTACGAATTTTCCATATATTGTTTCTGCTAAGTTACTATTGCTATTGTCACTATTACACTTGCTACAAAACTATTGCTTTCACTGTTACCGTTACCGCTACTGTTACTACTACTATCAAAACTATCATATTACTTTGCTATTGATCATATTGCTGTAGATAATTAATCTCCAGGTGTGGTTGAATTAACAACTCAGTTGCTAATACTTGCAAATATTCTTTGGCTCCCCTTTTGTCGAATCTATAAATTTGGGTTGAATACTCTACCCTCGAAAACTGTTGTGATCCCCTATACTTGTGGGTTATCAACCCACATCTCCCTGAACTCGACATCGTCAGGGAAATCCGAGGCAGACTCCCAAGCATGAACCAGTGTTGCCGCTGCAATGTCCACCTTCAGAGCATCTGGTCACCTCACACACATCATCAAACGCCATGGGAACGGAGCGCCACCGCTGGCCGCCCAGGCAAGCCCGGCGGTGCCGACCGGCGGCGGTGAAGGCAGGGCTTGCCCGGGAAAAGTGGATCGGGGGTGGCCGCTGCTTTAGTTAATTTTTTAAGCGCAGATGTTCATATACATGCGCATACACTCATCTCTAGAAACACACACACGCACACTCTACCCCTATGAGCACCTTCGAGATACTGAACCAACACAAAATTTTGAGATTGATGAAGCCATCACAGGCACCTTCGTAATCGATGGAACTTCTTCTCCCACTGAACAAACATCATCAGAAAGGCTAAACTAAATCTAAAAAAAATACAAGCAATAATTCTAAGTCCAGGAGTTGAACCCTAGTGGACTGGTTCCACGACCACAAGGAAACTAATCATCTGAGCTACGCTCAGTTTGCTGCCTTAATCAACGTTTAAGAACACATTCTTCCCTCTTTTGCTATTTTTTCAGAAACTTAGACCATCTACTGCCAGGCACCCCAAACCGTCCTCAAACGCCTGGGCGGCCTGCCCGGTCATTGACCGATCACGATTTTTTAACCCAGACGGACGCCTCAAACGCCCAGGCTGACTGACACCCCTCATATACAACCCAAATATGGGGCGGATATGGGGGTGCCTGGGCGCGCCCGGGCACGCCCGCCATGTCGGACCGGGGCCCATGCTGGCTGCTACTTCTTAAGCTTCCGTTGGTTTTTCCCTTGAAAAGGAAAGGGTGATGCAGCAAAGTAGAGATAAGTATTTCACTCAGTTTGAGAACCAAGGTATCTATCCAGTAGGAGGAACACATAAGTCACCAATGGTTGCACCTACACAAACAAACAAATACTTGCACCCAACACAATAAAGGGGTTGTCAATCC
This sequence comes from Thinopyrum elongatum, assembly GCA_011799875.1. Classification (NCBI taxonomy): domain Eukaryota; kingdom Viridiplantae; phylum Streptophyta; class Magnoliopsida; order Poales; family Poaceae; genus Thinopyrum; species Thinopyrum elongatum. Next base: position 240,026,947 of record CM022303.1, read on the forward strand.
CTTCACGGTTACTTGCAAGGATGAGATCTGATAGAGATAGGTATAAAAGATAGATAAAAGTGCAAAACTAAGTAAAAGTAAATAAATTGCAGTATGGTATTTTTGGGTTTTTGGTTTTATAGATCTAAAAATAATATGATAAAAATAGACTCGGGGGCCATAGTTTTTCACTAGAGGCTTCTCTCTTGAAAGAACGCATACGGTGGGTAAACAAATTACTGTTGGGCAATTGATAGAAAAGCGCAAAGTTATGACGATATCTAAGACAATGACCATGAATATAGGCATCACGTCCGTGACAAGTAGACCGACTCCTGCCTGTATCTACTACTATTACTCCACACATCGACCGCTATCCAGCATGCATCTAGTGTATTAAGTTAACAAGAACGGAGTAACGCCTTAAGCAAGATGACATGATGTAGAGGGATAGATCCAATCAATATGGTAAAACCCCCATCTTATTTTCCTTAATGGCAACAATACAAATACGTGCCTCGCTACCCCTTCTGTCACTGGGTGAGGACACTGCAAGATTGAACCCAAAACAAAGCACCTTTCCCATTGCAAGATAAACCAATCTAGTTGGCCAAACCAAATCAGTAGATCGAAGAGAAATACAAAGCTATCTTAATCATGCATCAAAGAGTTCAGAGAAGACTCAAATAATATTCATAGATAATCTGATCATAAATTCACAATTCATCGGATCTCAACACACGCACCGCAAAAGGAGATTACATCGAATAGAACTCCAAGAACATCGAGGAGAACATTGTATTGAAGATCAAAGAGAGAGAAGAAGCCATCTAGCTACTAGCTATGGACCCGTAGGTCTGTGGTAAACTACTCGCACATCATCGGAAGGGCAGCAAGGTTGATGTAGAGGCCCTCCGTGATCGAATCCCCCTCAGGCAGAGTATCAGAACAGGTCTTCAGATGGGATCTGATACGTCTCCAATGTATCTATAATTTTTTATTGTTCCATGCTATTATATTATCCATCTTGGATGTTTTATATGCATTTATATGCTATTTTATATCATTTTTTGGGACTAACCTATTAACCTAGTGCCCAGTGCCAGTTGCTGTTTTTTTCCTTGTTTTTGTCTTTTACAGAAAATCAATACCAAACGGGGTCCAAACGGAACGAAACTTTTTGACAATTTTTCTTGGACCAGAAGACACCCAAGAAGCTTCAGGAGGAGGCCGGAGGAGCCACGAGAGGGCCACAAGCTCACAGGGCGCGCCCCCCAAGCTTGTGGGCCCCTCGGGACTCCCCTAACCCTAATCTCAGCTCCATAAATACCCAAATATTCCCCGTATACCAGAGGGCACACCAAAAATACTTTTTTGCCGCCACAAGCTTCTGTTCTCATGAGATCCCATCTTGGGGCCTTTTCCGGTACTCTGCCGGAGGGGGATTCGATCACGGAGGGCCTCTACACCAACCTTGCCACCCTTCCGATGTATTTGTGAGTAGTTTACCACAGACCTACGGGTCCAAAGCTAGTAGCTACATGGCTTCTTCTCTCTCTTTGATCTTCAATACAATGTTCTCCTCGATGTTCTTGGAGTTCTATTTGATGTAATCTTCTTTTGCGGTGCGTTTGTTGAGATCCGATGAATTGCGGATTTATGATTAGATTATCTATGAATATTATTTGAGTCTTCTCTAAACTCTTTTATCCATGATTAATATAGCTTTGTATTTCTCTCCGATCTATTGATTTGGTTTGGCCAACTAGATTGATCTATCTTGCAATGGGAGAGGTGCTTTGTTTCGGGTTCAATCTTGCGGTGTCCTTGATACGTCTCCAACATATCTATAATTTTTGATTATTCCATGCTGTTATATTATCAATCTTGGATGTTTTACAATCATTTTATAGCAACTTTATAACATTTTTTGGGACTAACCTATTGACATAGTGCCCAGTGCCAGTTGCTGTTTTTTTGCTTGTTTTTTACTTCGCGGAAAATCAATACCAAACGGAGTCTAAACGCAGCGAAACTTTTTGGTGATTTTTTCTAGACCAGAAGACACAAGTTGGGCCAAGGAAGTACCAGAGGGGTGCCCCGAGGGGGGCACAACCCACCTGGGCACGCTTGGGGGCCCAGGCGCGCCCTGGTGGGTTGTGCCCACCTCGGTGGCCTCCTGCACCGCCTCTTTGCTCTATAAATACCCCAATGTTCCAGAAACCCTAGGGGAGTCGACGAAATACAATTCCAGCTGCCGCAAGTTCCAGAAACCACATATCCAATCTAGACACCATCACGGAGGGGTTCATCATCCTCATTGGTGCCTCTCCGATGATGCGTGCGTAGTTCATTGTAGACCTACAGGTCCGTAGTTAGTAGCTAGATGGCTTCCTCTCTCTCTTTGGATTCTCAATACAATTCTCTGTTTGAGATCTATTTAATGTAACTCTTTTTGCGGTGTGTTTGTTGGGATCCGATGAACTTTGAGTTTATGATCAGATCTATGTTTTTATCCATGAAAGTTATTTGAGTCTTTTGATCTCTTATATGCATGATTACTTATAGCCTCGTATTTCTTCTTTGAATCTTTGGTTTAGTTGGGCTGACTAGATCAATTTTTCTTGCCATGGGAAGAGGTGCTTTGTGATGGGTTCGATCTTACGGTGCTCAATCCTAGTGACAGAAGGGGAAATGACACGTATGTATGATTGCTATTAAGGATAACAAGATGGGGTCTATTCCTATATGAATAGATCTTGTCTACATCATGTCATTGTTCTTATTGCATTACTCCGTTTCTCCATGAACTTAATACACTAGATGCATGCTGGATAGCGGTTGATGTGTGGAGTAATAGTAGTAGATGCAGGCAGGAGTCGGTTTACTAATCTTGGACGTGATGCCTATATAATGATCATTGCCTGGATATCGTCATAATTATTTGAAGTTCTATCAATTGCCCAACAGTAATTTGTTTACCCATCGTATGCTATTTTCTCGAGAGAAGCCACTAGTGAAATCTACGGCCCTCGGGTCTATTTTCCCATCATATACTTTCAGATCTATATTGCTATTTGCCTTTTTATTCATTTGCATCTTTTGTTTTCAGATCTATATTTCCAAAAACCCAAAAATACCTTGTTGCACTTTATTTTATTCGCATTTTATCGAGATCTTTTTATCCAATCTATTACATTTAGTCTCCCGTCCACGTGACAATTTATGGCACCGTTACCCGAAAGGGATTGATAACCCCTTTAACACGTCGGGTTGCAAGTATTTGTTCTTTGTGTGCAGGTACCGTTTACGTAGTGTTGCTTGGTTCTCCTACTGGTTCGATAACCTTGGTCTCATCACTGAGGGAAATACCTACCGTAGCTGTGTTGCATCATCCCTTCCTCTTTGGGGAAATACCGACGTAGTTCAAGCCGCATCTAAAGGAATTTCTGGCGCCGTTGCCGGGGAGGATCAAGTCAAGATAGTCTCCCGTCAACGTGCGAATTTCTGGCGCCGTTGCCGGGGAGACATCATCAACATCTACCAGGTTCCGAATCACAAATCTCATCTCCTTGCAATTTATATTATTTGCCATTTGCCTCTCATTTTCATCGCCCCCACTTCACAAAAATTTGCCATTTTATTCGCCCTCTTTTTCATTCGCCATTTTCTCGTCACATCTCTTAATTGCTTGAACTTGTCATCATGAGTGACTTTGGTATGGCAGAAACAGATGATGGCCTAACTCCTAAAATTGGATGATCTGGCAATCTGGATGCTAAGACTTTTTTTTTGGGGCAAGGGAACGTTATGGGAAAAGAACATATCCAATAATTTTTCAATTGCGTTGGAAATTTGACTCTTGATGATGCCCTTATACTTAAAAGAACTAAATCTTATGCGGAAGCTATTTTAGCACTAGTATTGAAAATTGAAAATAGATTTATCCGTACACATCCTACTTTGCAAAAATTGTTTTATGAGTTACCCGTTATAAAGGATCCTAAAGCTAAAAAGCTAGCTACCCTTGTTCTTATGAATGAATTCGATTATATAGTACGGGAAGCTAGGGAATTTTTTGATTTTTATGGTATGAACCATGAAAAACCGGTGATAGATGAGATCCTTTATAATAGTGATTATATGTTGAGACATTTGCTTGGAAATAATCAAATCTTTGATGAGAATCTTAAAAAGAAATCCCCATTTTAGATATAATCCAACAAGTTTTCAATGATGTCAATCAACACTATTCTTGGATTGTTACCGGAAATCAAAGGGGTTACACAAATGGCCAAATTGACAATGCTAAAATTTCTATGGATAATGTGTTTCAAGTTATTTTTGCAAAACCACCTAACAAGAACACATCCATGGAAAATAAGAAGAAAGATGACAATACTTAGATCTATGCATTATGCTTAGCAAGGGGCATAAAACAATAGCGCTTGTTGGGAGGCAACCCAATGAATAAAATTTATTTTTACCTTTTTATTTCTGTTTTTGAGTGTTTGCACAATTATTCTACTATTATGATTGTGTTTTTGTGTTTTAATTAGAGTTTGTGCCAAGCAAAGCCTTTGGGATCATGTGGGATGATAGTTGATTTGATCTTGTTGAAAAACAGAAACTTTTGTGTCCAGTAAAATAATTTTAGAAATTCACAGAAGCGACAAAAAATTCTGAAATTTTAACACAAGATTGATATACAAATTTCCTACGTTTCCTAATTTTTCTGAATTTTTGGAGTTAAAGAAGTATTCGAAGTTTTCAGATTGTTACAGACTATTCTGTTTTTGACAGATTCTGTTTTCTTTGCATTGTGTGCTTATTTTGATGAATCTATGGTTTTATTGGGGTATAAGCCATAGTAAAGTTGGAATACAGTAGATATAATGCAAAAATAAAATATGAATGGGTTTGCAACAGTACTTATAGTAGTGATTTGCTTTGTTATACTAACGGATCTCATGAAGGTTTTGTTGAGTTTTGTGTGATTGAAGTTTTCAAGTTTTAGGTGAGATCACGATGGATGAAGGAATAAGAAGTAAGAAGAGCCTAAGCTTGGGGATGCCCATGGCATCCCAAGCTATTATCTAAAAGATAAGCAAGCAACTAAGCTTGGGGATACCCGAGTGGCATCCCCTCTTTCTTCTAACGACCATCGGTATTTTACTTGGAGCTATATTTTTATTCGTCACATATCATGAGTTTTGCTTGGAGCGTTTTGTATGATTTGAGTCTTTGCTTGTTTTGCTTTTTATTTTTAGTCAAGTATCCTTGCTGGACACACCTATTTGAGAGAGGCAAAATTATGCTATGATTTGTTAGAATTTCTCTCTATGCTTCACTTAAATCTTTATGAGATATTGGAATTGCTCTAGTGCTTCACTTATATCTTTTTGAGCATGGTGTGCTTTAGTATTTTTGAAGAAATGCTCTCATGCTTCACTTAGATTAATTTGAGAGTAGTAATTTTGAAGAAATTCTCTCATGCTTCACTTAAATTATTTTGGGAGAAGAAAAATTTTATGCTCATGTTCTTCACTTAAATTTGTTTGAGCTATCAAAAACAACATATTAAACTAGTCCCAAAGTGATAGATATTCAAGAGGGATATAATAAAAACTTTCATGAAGATCATTGGACAAAATAAACTTGATTCCTTGTAATAGTTTTGCGATAACAGTAAAAAAAATAGTTTTGCGATATGATGATATAATATGTGAGTCATGTTGATGAGTAATTGTGCTTTAGTAAGAATATTAATGTTAAGGTTTGTGATTCCCTATGCAAGCACAAAACAATAGTTATGCAATGAAATTATATCCTACTTGTGGTGCATTATTCGGTGTTAGTTATGCTTAATGCTCGCTTATGAGATTTTTCGTTTCTTGGTTGGATGCTTCTCAATCTTTTGCTAGCCTTCATTTGCACTAAGTATGATCACTACTTGTGCATCCAAAATCCTTAAACCAGTTTTGTCATATGAGTCCACTATACCTACCTATATGCGGTATTCTTTTGCCGTTCTAAGCAAATTTGTATGTGCCATCTCTAATTTTCAAAATAAATTTCTCTTTTCTGTGCTCGTACCACTCATGAAATGGTAAGGGGTGGCTGATATTTTTCCATGCTAGATGTGGTATTCTCAAGATGAGTGTTTATTCACTTGTCATTGCACGAGAGTACGGCAAAGGTATTAGAGATGCCCAGTTCCGAAATGAAAAAATGAATTTACTTTATGTTGTCAAATAATAAATTCCTTGGAAAGTGTTGGTATGGACGGCACCCGTGGATTCGGTTAGCCGTGGAATGTGAAAGTATGGTGGAAAAATGAATAAACTTTATTTTCTGTATGGTAACCGTCTATGATATATCTAGCATGGAAAGTATTGGGAACTACTCGATCGTTTTCATTGATAGGAAAAGCATGCCATCCAAAATGTTTTTATCTCTATCTTTTTTGCTTTGAGCTCTGGCACTTCTACAAATCCCTAATTCCCTCTGCGAATGGCCTTTCTATTTACTTTATGCAATTTTTATTTTTGAGTCTCCATCTTCTCTTATAAAGTACCAACTAAGGGGCACTATGATCGTACTTGAGCATTGGGTGTAGCTAATATGCGAGCGTGTTTCACAAATGGATCAATGATTGAGCATAATGGGCTAGAGATAACTTGCTTTAGTGTTGATATTTTGAAAGACATGGTTGCTTGTTGATATGCTTGAGTATTGAAATCTTCATGTCAAAACTAGACTATTGCTTTGAATCATATAAAATTCCAAATGTCCATGCTACAAAAGAAAAGATTATGTGATGAACATGTTAGGCAGCATTCCACATCAAAAATTCTGTTTTTATCATTTACCTACTCGAGGACGAGCAGGAATTAAGCTTGGGGATGCTGATACGTCTCCAACGTATCTATAATTTTTTATTGTTCCATGCTGTTATATTATCAATCTTGGATGTTTTACAATCATTTTATAGCAACTTTATATCATTTTTTGGGACTAACCTATTGACATAGTGCCCAGTGCCAGTTGCTGTTTTTTGCTTGTTTTTTTACTTCACAGAAAATCAATACCAAACAGAGTCCAAACGCAGCAAAACTTTTTGGTGATTTTTTCTGGACCAGAAGACACAAGTTGGGCCAAGGAAGTACCAGAGGGGTGCCCCGAGGGGGGCACAACCCACCCACCTCGGTGGCCTCCCGCACCGCCCCTTTTCTCTATAAATACCCCAATATTCCAGAAACCCTAGGGGAGTCGACGAAATACAATTCCAGCGACCGCAAGTTCCAGAAACCACATATCCAATCTAGACACCATCACGGAGGGGTTCATCATCCTCATTGGTGCCTCTCCGATGATGCGTGAGTAGTTCATTGTAGACCTACGGGTCCGTAGTTAGTAGTTGATGGCTTCCTCTCTCTCTTTTGATTCTCAATACAATGGTCTCTTGGAGATCTATTTGATGTAACTCTTTTTGCGGTGTGTTTGTTGGGATCCGATGAACTTTGAGTTTATGATCAGATCTATGTTTTTATCCATGAAAGTTATTTGAGTCTTTTGATCTCTTATATGCATGATTACTTATAGCCTTGTATTTCTTCTTCGAATCTTTAGTTTAGTTAGGCCGACTAGATCAATTTTTCTTGCCATGGGAAGAGGTGCTTTGTGATGGGTTCGATCTTACGGTGCTCAATCCCAGTGGCAGAAGGGGAAATGACACGTATGTATCATTTCTATTAAGGATAACAAGATGGGGTCTATTCCTGCATGAATAGATCTTGTCTACATCATGTCATCATTCTTATTGCATTACTCCGTTTCTCCATGAACTTAATACACTAGATGCATGCTGGATAGCGGTCGATGTGTGGAGTAATAGTAGTAGATGCAGGCAGGAGTCTGTCTACTAATCTTGGACGTGATGCCTATATAATGATCATTGCCTGGATATCGTCATAATTATTTGAAGTTCTATCAATTGCCCAACAGTAATTTGTTTACCCACCGTATGCTATTTTCTCGAGAGAAGCCACTAGTGAAATCTACGGCCCCCGGGTCTATTTTCCCATCATATACTTTCAGATCTATATTGCTATTTGCCTTTTTATTTATTTGCATCTTTTATTTTCAGATTTATATTTCCAAAAACCCAAAAATACCTTGCTGCACTTTATTTTATTCGCGTTTTATCGAGATCTTTTTATCCAATCTATTACATTTAGTCTCCTGTCCACGTGACAATTTCTGGCACCGTTACCCGAAAGGGATTGACAACCCCTTTAACACGTCGGGTTGCAAGTATTTGTTCTTTGTGTGCAGGTATCGTTTATGTAGTGTTGCTTGGTTCTCCTACTCATTCGATAACCTTGGTCTCATCACTGAGGGAAATACCTACCGTAGCTGTGCTGCATCATCCCTTCCTCTTTGGGGAAATAGCGACGTAGTTCAAGCCGCATCAGTCCTCACCCAGTGACAGAAGGGGTAGCGAGGCACGTATTTGTATTGTTACCATTAAGGATAAAAAGATGGGTTTTTACCATATTGATTGGATCTATCCCTCTACATCATGTGATCTTGCTTAAGGCATTACTCCGTTCTTGTTAACTTAATACACTAGATGCATGCTGGATAGCGGTCGATGTGTGGAGTAATAGCAGTAGATGCACGCAGGAGTCGGTCTACTTGTCATGGATGTGATGCCTATATTCATGATCATTGCCTTTGATATCGTCATAACTATGCGCTTTTCTATCAATTGCTCAATAGTAGTTTGTTTACCCGCCGTATGTCTTCTCTCAAGAGAGAAGCCTCTAGTGAAAACTATGGCCCCGGGTCTATTTTTGTCATATTATTTTCAGATCTATAAAACCAAAAACCCAAAAATACCTTGCTGCAATTTATTTACTTTTATTTAGTTTTGCACTTTATTTATCTTTTATACCTATCTCTATCGGATCTCATCCTTGCAAGTAACCGTGAAGGGATTGATAACAACTTTATCGCGTTGGGTGCAAGTATTTGTTTGTTTGTGTAGGTGCTATCATTGGAGACTTGTGTGTTCCTCCTACTGGATTGATACCTTGGTTCTCAAACTGAGGGAAATACTTATCTCTACTTTGCTACATCACCCTTTCCTCTCCAAGGGAAAAACCAACGCAAGCTCAAGGAGTAGCAGGAAGAATTTCTGGTGCCGTTGCCGGGGAGGATCTACATCAAGCCTACCAAGTACCCATCATAAACTCTCATCTCTTGCATTACATTATTCGCCATTTGCCTCTCGTTTTCCTCTCCCACACTTCTAATTTTTTTTAGGAAAACACAAAAATATTGGTCTTTTTATTCGCCTTCTTTTCGTTCGTCTTTTCTTTTAATTTTTGTTTGCTTGTGTGCTAGATTGCTTGCTTTGTCACGATGTCTCAAGAAAATACCAAGTTATGTGATTTTTCAAAACTAATAATAATGATTTTATTAGTACTCCGATTGCTCCCTCCACTACTGCGGAATCTTATGAAATTAATGCCGCTTTGTTGAATCTTATTATGAAAGAACAATTTTTTGGTAGTCCTAATGAAGATGCCACATCTCATCTAAACACTTCCGTTGAATTGTGTGATATGCAAAAGAAAAAATATATGGATAATGATATTGTTAAATTGAAGCTATTTCCATTCTCACTACGAGATCGTGCTAAAACTTCATTTTCATCTTTGCCTCAAAATAGTATTGATTCATGGAATAAGTGTAAAGATGCTTTTATTTCCAAGTATTTTCCTCCCGCTAAGATTATCTCCCTTAGGAATGATATAATGATTTTTAAGCAACTTGATCATGAGCATGTTGCACAATCTTGGGAGAGGATGAAATTGATGATAAGAAATTGCCCTACTCATGGTTTAAGTTTATGGATGATCATACAAAAAATTTACGCTAGATTGAATTTTGCATCTAGAAATCTTTTCAGCACGTAATATAAATTTTTCCTTACCAATTTCCACTTACCAAGAGCGCTTCACTCCCTGCCAACGGCACCAGAAAAGTGTCTTGATGACTCACAAGTATAGGGGATCAATCGTAGCCCTTTCGATAAGTAAGGGTGTTGAACCCAACGAGGAGCAAAAGGAAATGACAAGTGGTTTTCAGCAAGGTAATTTCTGCAAGCACTGAAATTGTAGGTAACAGATAGTTTGATAGCAAGATAATTTGTAATGAGCAAGTAAAGGTAACGATAAATAAAGTGCAGCAAGGTTGCCCAATCCTTTTGTGGCAAAGGACAGGCCAAAACGATCTCTTATAATAAGCAAAGCGTTCTTGAGGGCGCACGGGAATTTCATCTAGTCACTTTCATCATGTTGGTTTGATTCGCGTTTGCTACTTTGATAATTTGATATGTGGGTGGACCGGTGCTTGGGTGCTTTTCTTACTTGAACAAGCCTCCCACTTATGATTAACCCCCTCGCAAGCATCCGCAACTACGAGAAAAGTATTAAGATAAAATCTAAGCATAGCATTAAACGTATGGATCCAAATCAGTCACTTACGAAATAGCGGATAAACTAGGTTTAAGCTTCTGTCACTCTAGCAACCCATCATCTAATAACTAATCCACAATGCATTCCTTTAGGCCCAAATATGGTGAAGTGTCATGTAGTCGATGTTCACATAATACCACTAAAGGAATCCCAACATACATACCATCAAAATATGAATATCAAATTAACATGATTACTAGCAACATGACTTCTCTCGTGTCCTCAAGAACAAAAGTAACTACTTGATATGTCTCCAACGTATCTATATTTTTTGCTTGTTCCATGTTGTTATATTGTCATTCTTGGATGTTTTACAATCATTTTATAGCAACTTTATATCATTTTTTGGGACTAACCTATTGACATAGTGCCCAGTGCCAGTTGCTGTTTTTTTGCTTGGCTTTTACTTCATAGAATATCAGTACCAAACGGAGTCCAAACGCAGCGAAACTTTTTGGACAATTTTTATGGACTAGAAGACACAACTTGGGCCAGAGAAGTACCAGAGGGGGACTCCAAGGGGAGCACGACCCACCAGGGCGCGCCCAGGAGCCCAGGCGCGCCCAGGTGGGTTGTGCCCACCTCTGTGGCCTCCCGCACCGCCTCTTTGCCCTATAAATATCCCAATATTCCAAAACCCCTAGGGGAGTCGACGAAAAACAATTCCAGCCGCCGCAAGTTCCAGAACCACCAGATCCAATCTAGACACCATCACGGAGGGGTTCATCATCCTCATTGGTGCCTCTCCGATGATGCGTGAGTATTTCATCATAGACCTATGGGTCCGTAGTCAGTATCTAGATGGTTCCTCTCTTTATTTTGTTTCTCAATACAATGGTCTCTTGTAGATCTATTTGATGTAACTCTTTTTTGCGGTGTGTTTGTTGGGATCCGATGAACTTTGAGTTTATGATCAGATCTATATCCATGAATATTATTTGAGTTTTCTTTGATCTCTTATATGCATGATTACTTATAGCCTCGTATTTCTTCTTTGAATCTTTGGTTTAGTTAGGCCAACTAGATCGATTTTTCTTGCCATGGGAAGAGGTGCTTTGTGATGGGTTCGATCGTGCGGTGTTCTTTCCCAGTGACAGAAGGGGCAGCAAGACACGCATGTATCGTTGCTATTAAGGATAACAAGATGGGGGCTATTCCTACATGAATAGATCTTGTCTACATCATGTCATCATTCTTATTGCATTACTCCATTTCTCCATGAACTTAATACACTAGATGCATGTTGGATAGCGGTCAATGTGTGGAGTAATAGTAGTAGATGCAGGCAGGAGTCGATCTACTAATCTTGGACGTGATTCCTATATAATGATCATTGCCTTGGATATCGTCATAATTATTCGATCTTCTATCAATTGCCCAACAGTAATTTGTTTACCCACCGTATGCTATTTTCTCGAGAGAAGCCACTAGTGAAATCTATGGCCCCCGGGTCTATTCTTCACCGTATTTGCTTTGAGATCTATTTTTATTTGCTTTTGTTTTCAGATCTATTATTCCAAAAACCCAAAAATACCTTGCTGCACTTTTTTATTACTTATTTTATTTCGCGTTTTATCGAGAGCTATTTATAAAATCTACCACAAATTTATCTATCTTTTTACCGTGGAGGGATTGACAACCCCTCTTACGCGTCGGGTTGCAAGTATTTGTTCTTTGTGTGCAGGTACCGTTTACATAGTGTTGCTTGGTTCTCCTACTGGATTGATACCTTGGTTTCATAACTTAGGGAAATACCTACCGTAGCTGTGCTGCATCATCCTTTCCTCTTTGGGGAAATACCGACGTAGTTCAAGTGACGTCAAAAGAAATTTCTGGCGCCGATGCTGGGGAGGATCAAGTCAAGATAGTTTCCCATCAACTTGCCAATTTCTGGCGCCGTTTTCGGGGAGACATCATCAACATCTATCAGGTTCCTAATCAAAAATCTCATCTCCTTGCAATTTACATTATTTGCCATTTGCCTCTCGTTTTCATCTCCCCCACTTCACAAAAATTTGCCTTTTTATTCACCTTTTTCTCGTTCGACCTCTTGTTTGCTTGTGTTACCATGTGCCTTTTATTTGCTTGCATCATCGCTTGCTAAAAATCTATTGATATGGATCCTCATCCACTTGCTAATCTTTTTAAAAGATCCAATTATGATGAACCAATTGCTAGTGAATTGAGTGCACTTGATTATCTCTATGAAGTTTTGCTTGAAATTCATGAATCTGAAGATTGTGATGAAGTGTTGGAAGAAGAAATTGATAAAGTGATTCATGTTATTCTTTCAATGAAAAGCATGATTGTAATGATGTTATTATAAATTCTATTAATGTCAATTGTGTTAATGATATGCAAAACCCCAAGCTTGGGGATCCTAATTTTGATATGTCCACTACTTATTGTAATGATCATGATTGGGGTGATTCTTCTTATGATCTTGAAAATTTATTTGAGCCTCATGATGAATATTTTATTGATAATAATTTTTGCAATAGTATTGAAAGTGGGTTTGGAAGAGTGTCAACTTTAGGTAAAAATAATCCCACATATTTATAGAGTGTTCAATCTTATGAATTTTTTGATGAAAGTGAGTTTGAAGAGGTCATGACTTTAGTTGATGTTAATCCCACTATCTTGGAAGATTATGAAACTTTTATGCATGTGGATCATAAAGAGAAAATTTTATATGATAGCTATATTGTTGAATTTGATTATGATCCCACATGTAATTATTATGAGAGAGGAAAATATGGTTATAGACATCTTCATGATACCAAGTTACCTCTCGTTATGTTGAGATTGTTAATGTTTTATTCCTCTCCTTTGCATATGCTAGATCTTTCTTGTCTTGCTAATTTGTTATCCTATAAAATTCCTATGCATAGGAAGTATGTTAGAATTAAATTTGTTTGTCACATGTTTTATGATGCTCTCTTTGTGTTTCAACTATTATCTTTATTGTGAGCATCAATAAAATTTTATGCCAAGCTAGGGGCATAAAACGGTAGCGCTTCTTGGGAGGCAACCCAATGAATAAAATTTATTCTTGCCTTTTTATTTTTGTTCTTGAGTGTTTGCACAATTATGATTGTGTTTTTCTGTTTTAATTAGTTTTTGTGCCAAGTAATGCCTTTGGGATCACGTTGGGTGATAGTTGATTTGATCTTGTTGAAAAACAGAAAATTTTGCGGCCAGTAAAATAATTTAAGAAATTCACATAAGTGATGAAAAATTCTGAATGTTTTACAAAAGAGTGATATATGAATTGACTACATTGTCCTAATATTTCAGAATTTTTGGAGTTACATAAGTATGGGTAAAATTCGCGTCTTTACAGACTGTTCTGTTTTTGACAGATTCTGTTTTCGTTACATTGTGTGCTTATTTTGATGAATCTATGGATTGTATCGGGGGGTGTAAGCCATGGTAAAGTTATAATACATTAGGTATAATGCAATAATAAAATATGAATGGGTTTGCAACAGTACTTAAAGTGAAGATTGGTTTTCTTATACTAACGGATCTCACGAAGGTTTTGTTAAGTTTTGTGTGATTGAAGTTTTCAAGTTTTGGGTGAGATCACGATGGATGAAGGAATAAGGAGTAAGAAGAGCCTAAGCTTGGGGATGCCCACAGCACCCCAAGATAATATTCAAGGAGAAACAAGAAACTAAGCTTGGGGATGCCCCGAGTGGGGGCATCCCCTCTTTCTTCTAACGACCATCGGTATTTTACTTGGAGCTATATTTTTATTCGTCACATATCATGAGTTTTGCTTGGAGCATCTTGTATTATATGAGTCTTTGCTTGTTTTGCTTTTTAGTTTGTCACAAGTATCCTTGCTGAATATTTGAGAGAGGCAAAATTATGCTATGATTTATTAGAATTGCTCATTATGCTTCACTTAAATTTTTTTGAGCTATGGAATTGCTCTAGTGCTTCAGTTATATCTTTTTTAGCACGCTGTGCTTTATTATTTTTGAAGAAATACTCTCTTGCTTCACTTAGATTTATTTGAGAGTTAGTAATTTTGAAGAAATTCACTCATGCTTCACTTATATTATTTTGAGAGACGAAATTTTTATGCTCATGTTCTTCACTTAAATCTATTTGAGCTTGTCAAAAGTAATTGCGATATATGAAACTAGTCCCAAAGTGATAGATGTTCAAGAAGGATATAATAAAAACTTTCATGAAGATCATTGGACAAAATAAACTTGATTCTTTGTAATAGTTTTGAGATATGATGATAGTGATATGTGAGTCATGTTGGTGAGTAATTATGCTTTAGTAAGAATATTGGTGTTAAGGTTTGTGATTCCCTATGCAAGCACGAAAGTCAATAGTTATGCAATGAAATTACATCCTACTTGTGGTGCATTATTCGGTGTTAGTTATGCTTAATGCTCTTTTATGAGATTTTTCGTTTCTTGGTTGTATGCTTCTCAATCTTTTTGCTAGCCTCCACATGTACTAAGTAGAAATACTACTTGTGCATCCAAATCCTTAAACCCAGTTTTGCCATATGAGTCTACCATACCTACCTATATGCGGTATTCATGTGCCGTTCTAAGAAAATTTGTATGTGTCATCTCTAATTTTCAAAATAATTTCCTTTTTGTGTGCTCGTACTGCTCATGAAACGGTAGGGGGTGGCCGATATTTTTCCATGCTAGATGTGTTATTCTCAAGATGAGTGTTTATTCACTTGTCATTGCACGAGAGTACGGCAAAGGTAATAGGGATGCCCAGTCCCGAAAGGAAAAATGAATTTACTTTTTGTTGTCAAATAATAAATTCCTTGGAAAGTGTTGGTATGGACGGCACCCGTGGATTCGGTTAGCCGTGGAATGTGAATGAATGGTGGAAAAAGGAATAAACTTTATTTTCTATTTGGGAACCGCCTATGATATATCTAGCATGGAAAGTATTGGGAACTACTCGATCGTTTTCGTTGACAGGAAAAGCATGCCACCCAAAATGTTTTATCTCTCTTTTTCGCTTTGACCTCTGGCACCTCTACAAATCCCTACTTCCCTCTGCGAAGGGCCTATCTATTTACATTATGCAATTTTTATTTTTATTTGAGTCTTCATCTTGTCTTATAAGCACCAACTAAGGGGCACTATGATCGTACTTGAGCATTGGATGTATCTAATATGCGAGTGTGTTTCATGAATGGATCAATGATTGAGCATGATGGGCTAGGGATAACTTTCTTTAGTGTTGATATTTTGATAGAGATGGTTGCTTGTTGATATGCTTGAGTATTGAAATCTTCATGTCGAAACTAGACTATTACTTTGAACCATATAAAAGTCCAAATGTCCATGCTACAAAAGAAAAGAATATGTGATGAACATGTTAGGCAGCATTCCACATCAAAAATTCAATTTTTATCATTTACCTGCTCGAGGACGAGTAGGAATTAAGCTTGGGGATGCTGATACGTCTCCAACGTCTAATTTTTGCTTGTTCCATGCTGTTATATTATCATTCTTGGATGTTTTATAATCATTTTATAGCAACTTTATATCATTTTTTGGGACTAACCTATTGACATAGTGCCCAGTGCCAGTTGCTATTTTTTGCTTGTTTTTTACTTCACAGAATATCGGTACCAAACGGAGTCCAAATGCAGCAAAACTTTTTGGAGAATTTTTATGGACCAGAAGACACAACTTGGGCCAAAGAAGTACTTGAGGGGGGCTCCGAGGGGAGCACAACCCACCAGGGCGCGCCCAGGTGGGTTGTTCCCACCTCGGTGGCCTCCCGCATCGCCTCTTTGCCCTATAAATACCCCAATATTCCAAAAAACCTAGGGGAGTCTATGAAAAACAATTCCAGCTGCCGCAAGTTCCAGAACCACCAGATCCAATCTAGACACCATCACAGAGGGGTTCATCATCCTCATTGGTGCCTCTCCGTTGATGCGTGAGTAGTTCATCATAGACCTACGGGTCCATAGTCAGTAGCTAGATGGCTTCCTCTCTCTCTCTTTTGATTCTCAATACAATGGTCTCTTGGAGATCTATTTGATGTAACTCTTTTTTCGGTGTGTTTGTTGGGATCCGATGAATTTTGAGTTTATGATCAGATCTATATCCATGAATATTATTTGAGTTTTCTTTGATCTCTTATATGCATGATTACACTTAGCCTCGTATTTATTCTTCGAATCTTTGGTTTAATTAGGCCAACTAGATCGATTTTTCTTTCCATGGGAAGAGGTGCTTTGTGATGGTTTCGATCGTGCGGTGTTCTTTCCGAGTGACAGAAGGGGCAACAAGACACGCATGTATCGTTGCTATTAAGGATAACAAGATGGGGGCTATTCCTACATGAATAGATGTAACATCCCAAATTTTCAATTTGGAATGTTTTACAATTATTAGCTAAGCATCTATGCATTTTGTTTGAATTGAGTGGCATTTGGAAATTTCAGAGGCATTTGAGTTTTATTTGAATTTGGATTCAACTTGGCATTTGAAATTGATTTCAAAAATCTCTGACAAATACTTGTGCAAAAGTATGAGAGGAGAAAAAATGACACTCCAAAAATGTCAGAAGAAAATAATGCCAAAAGTTTTGAATTCAAATTTGAGTTTTATTTGGAATTTTCAAAAAATGTTTTTTTATAAAGTTTGGATTTTCCCTCTGAAAAATAGTTCACTGTTTAGGATTTATTTTTATGAGAATTTTGATATATATATATATATATGTCCTATATAAAAGTATTTCTATTTTCTCTTTATTTTATTTTCTTTTTGTCTTATTTCAAAAAAAATACTCAGCGAGTCGGCGAGGCCAACCGGCCCAGCCAGCAGCGCCACAGCCCACCAGGGAGCCGAGCCAACCAGCCCAGCGCCACGCCCGCATCCGACCACCTCTCCCCTCGGTCGCCCGATCGCTCTTCCCCCTCTCCCTCTCTCACTGACCCGCGGGGCCCGTGCCATCTCCTACCTCCCGCAACGCCCGCGCCTGGTTTCCCGCATGCGCTCGCGCCGGCCGAGTCTGTGCCCTCGCTAAAACCCTAGCCCGGGCTTTCCCCTCACCCAAGTTTGATGCCCTATAAAACCCCTACGCTCTCCTCCCTGGACCCCCCAAAAACCCTACCTCAACTCCCACCGCAGCTCGCGCCCTCGCCGATCACATCTAGCCTCTGTCGCCACGGTTCGTCGCCGTTGCCGTCACCGGTGAGGACCCCCTGCCTCCAAGTTCCGCCATCCGAACCCCCTCAAGCTCGTGCACTCCGCTGACATCATCTCGCCGCCCAGGAACCACCGACGCATCGACCCCGAGCTCATCCGCCGCCCGCCGGAGCTGCAGAGCATCGAACTCTGCACCGCCTCGTCCTCGTCGCCTCCATCGTCTCCGAGCTCCACCAACAACACCCCGACGACCCCCTCGGCAAGCCGCACCCGCCCGACCACTTCCCCGTCCTCCCAGATCGCCGGAACTGCCGCACCGCCATCGCCCGAGCCGCCCGCCACCGTCGAAGCCCATTGTAAGCCGCCGGCCTCCTCCCCACCGTTGGATCCCTAATCTACGGCTTAGATTAGAACTAGTGAAGAGTTAGGTTTTTTTAGTAGATCGGTTTAGTTACGGTTTATTCTCGGTTTAGTTAAATTAGATCAAACCGGTCGTTTTATTCGTTAGCCCGTATGTGTTTTATGTGTTTTCTCGCCCGAGCGCTGTTTAGTTCCAGATCGCACCCCCTAGGCCCATTAGCACCCGTTTTTTTTAGTTTTTTGTTTCTATTTTTAAAACAGAAAAGTTTCAATCTTATAAAATCTATTTCTCCTAGGTTACTTAATATTTTCTAGTGATTCTTTTTGCTCTAGTTTGTAAATTTCCTAAAGTTTCTGTAGATATATTTTTTGTCCATGTTTGAAGTTTTTAAAATTGTTTTGCATGAATTTTTTTCAAACTACCGTTTTTGCAATATCTAGAGCTAGGATTAATATTTTTAGGCTATTCTTTTTTGCTACTATTTTCTTGTGATCTTGTCTACCAGTAGGTTTAGTTTGGAGAATTTTAGATTTTATAAAAAAATAGTTTATCATGAAAACAATACTGTTTTGCTATTTATTGACTTTTGCACTATTTCTTGTACTTTAAATTGTTTTAAATTAGTTTCTTTTGTTATTTTTGTTTTGTTCAGATTAGTTTCTGTAGAGTTAATAGTGGAACTTTTATTTGTAGAAAAAAATGTTTTAGTATTTTATTTCTTTTTTCTTACTAGATATTTGTTTTAGGCATAAAAGGAGTTTTATTATAGCCTTTAATGCGATTCTTTTTGCATAAAATTCATTTGCTTTTTCTTTTTTGTTATTTAGCAAAAAACCTTATTTTGGTTCTGTTGAAGAAAATTTTCGTAGTAGAAAACTATTTTATAACTTGTTCTACTTGTAGTAAAAAACACCTTGCTTTGAGTTTATTCTTTTCCATGGTTTTCTTTTGTGTGATTTGATTGTGTGATAATTACTTTTAGTTGTTGTTATGTTAGTATATTATATGATGGTATGCTTATTATGCTTTGTTTGTTTCGATAGAATTCCCGGAGTGCGAAGCTTGTTGCTACGAGTCGCTAGCTTTCGAAGATCGTCAGTAAGGCAAGTCTTTGATCATGAATTTATTTACCTATGTTTTATTGCATTAGTAGAATTTTCCCCCACCATGCATGCAGTAGGAGTAATTGAATCAAGTCTTGAGTAGTATCATGTGTTAGGTTGGCCCAAAATCCCTATGTTACCATTTCCCGGGACGTTGTAGTTTATCATGCTATGCACGTAGACAGGGTTGGTTGAGTGTTTCAAATGGGAGATGTGAGAGTCAAGATGATGACATCCCCATGACTTCAAGATGCTCAAGATGGACTTCAAATTCACTACTGGGTGGAGGACGGACTGATGGGCACCCTGGAGCAACCAGCGGATGGCCGGGATGCATGGAGAAGCGCCATGACATCTTGCGGAAAGCTTCACCCAGCCATGAAGAGATGGATGGATACACCTTGACCGGAAGCTTACCTGTGCAGCCGCAAGCCATTATGGGCTCTGGCTTGGTCGACCCTAGGCATGACTCTGGACGGACGGTGCCAGCAGATGTAGAAGAACGGTAGGACATGGATGGGTACCGGCAGTGGCCCAGAGGATCCCTACGGAAGACCCTGTTTTGTTCGTCCCGTCTTCAAACACCATGCAGTGCGAGGACTCAAAGGAGGGAATGATTCTTGTGGGTAAAGTGCACAAGACTCTGCAGAGTGGAAATCTAATCGATTAGCCGTGTCCCCGGTTATGGACAACTGAGCCTCTGGAATTGGAGTTATTCGGAAATCTCAACAACGAACATAATTAATTAATTGATGGGTTATAATGATTTCGGGTATGAGACACTGGTTGGCGGAACCATCTCAAGAACAACCAAAATTTTGTAGTAATTGCAAGCAAGTCCTTTTGTTGTAGGAAAAAAATGGCTTTTTCGCAAAAACTTAAACTTAGAGCCCCACAGCCAAAATTGCATATAGTGATAGCATTATTATTGTTCTCTCTTCATGACTTGCCAGCATATTCAAAATGCTGACCTAAACGGCTGCAACGTCTCATGTTGCAGAGGAGTTTTCCGACCAGGAGTGAGGCTACAATCTACGCTCGGTGATTGCCCTATGGAGTCGGATGGACTCGCTTATCGTCTACGCTTCTGCAGCATTTAGTTTTTTTCTCATGAGTTGGCCTTCGGCCGAATTTATTATGATGTAATAAAGACTCTATATGAGAATCGTGTAATAAATCAGGTGTGATTGAACTTTGAAATTTTCATCAATGTACTATGTGTGCCAGCATGATCTTGGCCTCTTGGGATGGTGCAGATACACAGAGACTTACCGATTTCGGGTTGGGTCGCTACAATAGATCTCGTCTACATCATGTCATCGTTCTTATTGCATTACTCCATTTCTCCATGAACTTAATACACTAGATGCATGCAGGATAGCGGTTGATGTGTGGAGTAATAGTAGTAGATGCAGGCAGGAGTCGGTCTACTAATCTTGGATGTGATGCCTATATAATGATCATTGCCTTGGATATCATCATAATTATTCGATCTGCTATCAATTGCCCAACAGTAATTTGTTTACCCACCATATGCTATTTTCTCGAGAGAAGCCACTAGTGAAATCTACAGCCCCCGGGTCTATTCTTCACCATATTTGCTTTGAGATCTATTTTTATTTGCTTTTGTTTTCAGATCTATTATTCCAAAAACCCAAAAATACCTTGCTGCACTTTTTTATTACTTGTTTTATTTCGCATTTTGTCAAGAGCTATTTATCCAATCTACCATAAATTTATCTATCTTTTTACCGTGGAGGGATTGACAACCCTTTTACGCGTCGGGTTGCAAGTATTTGTTCTTTGTGTGCAGGTACCATTTACATAGTGTTGCTTAGTTCTCCTACTGGATTGATACCTTGGTTTCATAACTGAGGGAAATACCTATCGTAGCTGTGCTGCATCATCCCTTCCTCTTTGGGGAAATACCGACGTAGTTCAAGCGATATCACTACTCACAAATAATATTCATGCTCAAGATCAGAGGGATATTAAATAGCATAATGGATCTGAACATATAATCTTCCACCAAATAAACCATCTAACATCAACTACAAGATGTAATCAACACTACTAGTCACCCACAGGTACCAATCTGAGGTTTTGGTACAAAGATTGAACACAAGAGATGAACTAGGGTTTTGAGATGAGATGGTGCTGTTGAAGATATTGATGAAGATTGGCCTCCCAAAGATGAGAGGGTTGTTGGTGATGACGATGGCTTCGATTTCCCCCTCCGGGAGGGAAGTTCTCCCGGCGGAATCGCTCCGCCGGAGGGCAAAAGTTCTCCTACCCAAGTTCCGCCTCGAGACGGCGGCGTTCCGTCCCGAAAGTCCTCCTTTTATTTTTTCTAGGTCAAAAGACTTTATATACTAGAAGATGGGCACGAGAGGTGGGCCGGGCTGCCCACCACCCACCAGGCGCACCTGGGGGGCTGGTGCGCCCTGGTGTCTTATGGGCACCTGGCAGCCCCCCTCCGGTAATTCTTTTCTCCAATATTTATTATATATTCCAAAGTAATTCTTCGTAAAGTTTCAGCTCATTTGGAGATGTGCAGAACAGGTATCTCTGACATAGCTTTTTCAGGTCTAGAATTCCATCTCCCTACATTCTCACTCTTTGTGTAAACCTAGCATATTATGAGAGAAAAGGCATTAGAATTAATCCATAAAGTGTTATAAAGCATAAAAACATTATAAATAGCAGTAGGAAAACATGATGCAAAATGGACGTATCAACTCCGCCAAGCTTAGACCTCGCTTGTCCTCAAGCGAAAGACGATATCGAAAATCATGTCCACATGTTTAGAGAGAGAGAGGTGTCGATAAGAACAAAATACGGACATAGTAGCATCATGCATATTATTATAACAACAACAAACTTTATCATAAAGCTTTATCATATAACTTCTCATTAACAAGTAACAATTCATCACAACATCGAAGTAAAAAAGCATAAACTTTATTGAAAACTAACAAACTATGTTCTCAGTCAACTTTGCAACTACAATTCATCATGTTTTCAGGAAGGGTCTCGTATCGGAGCCTTTTGGCAAGTCCACATACTCAACCACCAATTAATGTTCTATGATTGCTAACACTCACATCATACATATGAGCAAAAAGTTTCAACCGGACACATAGAAAGATAGGGGCTTATAGTTTTGCCTCCAACTTATTCACCTCGAGGGTGATGTCAACAATAATAACTCATGATCACTCACATTCAACTGGATATATGTGCCTAGATCTTTCCTCACCACATGGTGCTTGCAAAAGAGAAAATAAAAAAAATAGAGAAGAATACTTTGACTCTTGCATAAAAAGTAAGTACATAAAAGTAAATGACAGGCCCTTCGCAGAGGGAAGCAGAGGTTGTCATGTGCTTTTTGGTTTTGTATGCACTATCTCTTAATGCAAAAGAACATCACGTTATATTGCCCCTTATGATAGCAACCTTTATTATGCAGTCCGTCGCTTTTATTACTTTGCCATCACAAGTTCGTACAACGCTTATTTTCCCTTACACTAAAGGATCAAACACATTTAGGAGCAATTTTTATTGCCTTTTTGCACCGATGACAACTTACTTGAAGGATCTTACTCAATCCATAGGTAGCTATGGTGGACTCTCAAAACATGGATTTGGGTTTAAAGTTTTTGGATGCACAAGTAGTATCTCTACTTAGTGCGGATTTTTGGCTAGCAAAGATATTGAGCAAGCACCACATGTTGAAGGATCTATGACAATATAACTTCTATGTGAATATGAACAACATAAATCATTACGTTGTCTTCCTTGTCCAACGTCAACAATTTTGGCATAAAATACTTAATGGATACTCACAATCATAAAAGATGTCCAAGATAGTGTATTTGCATGTGAATCTTCTCTTCCCTTATTAATTCTTTCATGAGTTGCATCATTAACCAATGCTATGTTTGTCAACTTTCAATAAATTTTACCACTTATGCTTTTCCTTATGTGATGTCATTACTTACCATAAGATTAGCATATGATCTTTTTCATTGTTTCCTTTTTTTTGATTGAAACAAGAAAGTAAAGAAGCAAAAACTCAAACTAAACTTTATTATATAACTCTCACTCAATTACATAGATAGATAGATCACGAAACTA
This sequence comes from Thinopyrum elongatum, assembly GCA_011799875.1. Lineage (NCBI taxonomy): Eukaryota > Viridiplantae > Streptophyta > Magnoliopsida > Poales > Poaceae > Thinopyrum > Thinopyrum elongatum. The sequence goes on from CM022303.1 coordinate 240,050,231, forward strand.
GCACTAAAAAATAGATCATACTAAACTTTTATTCAACTAAATCATGAAATAGCTAAGGATCGAACTAAGATAGGTAAAGGTAATAAAAGTGATGGTGATACGATATCGGGGCATCTCCCCCAAGCTTGGCACAAGCCAAGGGGAGTGCCCATACCCGTGTACTCAAGTCTCCTTTGGTGATGATGATGGAGGAGTGGGCTTGCCCTCCAATATATTCATGAGTGCATCCCTTAAACTTTGAATCTCTCAAAGGACTCGATGAAGCAACTCAGTGTTCTTCTCCACTTCAGCCATGATATGTTTATTCCAATAGTTTGTTCCTGCATCACTTTCTCTTGGACAAGATATGTCCCAATTGGAGGGTATGTGCACACGAGGAGTGTTTTCGAACCCATAATTGTGAATCAAATTGTGAAAATTGTTTTGATGTAACCTGTGTAAAGGCCTCCTTGGAGGGAGTCCTTCTTGCACTTCAGGGCTCTCTTGATTGTTTATTGATCTCATGGCTTGATGGGGATTAGGACGAGTGGAGATGCCGGCCAGTGTGCCCCTCTCGAAAGACGAAGGGTGAACTCAAAGAGAATTCCCTTCATCTTCCTCCATGGCTACCTCCTCAACTCCCTCTCCCCTTAACTCCACCTGTAGCAACCAAGCATCGCCTTCTTCATTGTTGTTGGAGGGAGAAGACATGATGCCTGGCTTGATAGATCTGGTAGAGAAACAGCACGAAACAAGAACAGAGGATTTCTCCGTGATACGGAGGTCAAATCGTCCGGGGTATATATAGAGATTTTTTATCTTGGGAAACAAGTATACAGAAGGAAAACGGAGTCGAAAAGGTGCCCGAGGGGCCCACCACCCACCAGGGCACGCCAGGTGGGGCAGGCGCACCCTGGTGTCTTGTGGGCACCAGGGTGGCCTTCCCGGTTGTTTCTTATTTTTCGTATTTTTTCTAATATTCCAAAACTGACATAAAATATTTTTGCGTATTTTTCGGAGTCTGTTTACTTACCGTATCACGTACCTCTTCCTTTTCAGGGTTCTGGAGTGTTTTGGAAGGTTTCTTTTATGTGTTACTCCGGTGTCATGGTTTGAATAATATTGGTTTCAACATTGATAGGCGTACCTGAGATATAATGCTTAATTCTTTGCCTATTAACCACCTTCGGATTAGTACCTTCGACATTATTGATCTTAATGGCTCCAGAACAATAAACTTCTTCGATAACATATGGCCCTTCCCATTTGGAAAGAAGCTTACCTGCAAAAAATCTGAAATGAGAATTGTACAATAGAACATGTTCACCAACTTTGAATTCCTGTTTTTGGACTCTTTTGTCATGCCATCTTTTAACTTTCTCTTTGAATAGTTTGGCATTTTCATAAGCTTGGGTTCTCCATTCATCTAGTGTGCTAATATCAAATAACCTCTTTTCATCGGCAAGTTTGAAATCATAATTGAGTTCTTTAATTGCCCAATATGCTTTATATTCTAACTCAAGAGGCAAATGGCAAGCTTTTCCATAAACCATTTTGTATGGAGACATACCCATAGGATTTTTATAAGCTATTCTATAAGCCAAAAGTGCATCATCCAATTTCTTAGACCAATTCTTTCGGGACCTATTGACAATTTTTTGTAATATTAATTTTATTTCTCTATTGCTAAGTTCAACTTGACCACTAGATTGAGGATGATAGGGTGATGCAATTCTATGGTTAACATCATATTTAGCAAGCATTTTATGAAAAGCACCATGAATAAAGTCTGAACCACCATCGGTCATTAAATATCTAGGGACTCCAAACCTAGGGAAAATAATCTCTTTGAGCATTTTAATGGATGTGTTATGATCAGCACTGCTGGTTGGAATAGCTTCTGCCCACTTCGTGACATAATCAACAACAACCAAAATATGAGCATACCCATTAGAGGAAGGAAAAGGTCCCATATAATCAAAATCCCAAACATCAAATGGTTCAACAACAAGTGAATAATTCATAGGCATTTCCTGACGCTTACTGATATTATCAATTCTTTGACATTCATCACAAGACAAACTTACGGGCATCCTTGAAGAGAGTAGGCTAATAAAAACTAGACTATAATACCTTGTGTGCAGTTCTATCTCCCGCATGATATCTTCCATGGGTCTCGGAGTGACATTTCCGTAGGATTTGTTCCTGTTCATGCTCAGGTACACAACGTCTAATAATACCATCTACTCATTCTTTATAAAGATGTTGGTCATCCCAAAAGTAATGTCTTAAGTCATAGAAGATTTTTTTTCTTTTGTTGGTATGTGAAACTAGGTGGTATAAATTTAGCAACAATATAATTAGCATAGTCAGGATACCAAGGAGTATTATGAGAAGCATTTATTATAGCTAGTTGTTCATCAGGGAAGCTATCATCAATAGGTAGTGGGTCATCAAGAATATTTTCTAACCTAGACAAGTTATCAGCTATGGGATTCTCAGCTCCTTTCCTATCAGTAACATGTAAGCCAAATTCTTGGAGCAAGATAACCCACCTAATGAGTCTAGGTTTAGCATCTTTCTTTTCCATAAGATATTTAATAGCAACATGATCAGTGTGAACAATTACTTTGGAATCAACAATGTAAGATCTGAATTTATCACAAGCAAACACAACTACTAAAAATTCTTTTTCAGTAGTAGCATAATTTATTTGGGCACTGTTTAGAGTTTTGCTAGCATAATGGATAACATTTAATTTCTTATCAACTCTTTGTCCTAGAACAACACCAACAGCATAATCACTAGCATCACACATAATTTCAAAAGGCAAGTTCCAATCAGCTGGTTGAACAATAGGTGCAGAAGTTAAGGCTTTCTTAAGTGTTTGAAAGGCTTATACACAATCATCATCAAAAACAAAAGATTAGTAAGAGGCCTATAAATTTTAGAGAAGTCTTTAATGAACCTCCAATAGAAACCAGCATGACCAAGGAAATTACGAATACCTTTAATATCTTTGGGACATGACATTTTCTCAATTGCATCAACTTTAGCTTTATCCACCTCAATGCCCTGTTCAAAAATTTTATGCCCCAAGAGAATGCCTTCATTAAGCATAAAGTGACACTTCTCCATATTCAAAGCAAGATTAGTTTGTTCACATCTCTACAAAACTCGATCAAGGTTGCTTAAGCAATCATCAAAATAAGTTCCATAAACAAAAAAATCATCCATGAAAACCTCAACAATCTTTTCACAAAAATCAGAGAATATAGCAGTCATACATCTTTGAAAGGTATCAGGTGCATTGCATAAACCAAAAGGCATACGTCTATAAGCATAGGTTCCAAAGGGACAAGTAAAGGTGGTTTTCTCTTGATCAGGTTGTGATACAGCTATTTGAGAGAAACCAGAATATCCATCAAGAAAACAAAAGTGTGTGTGCTTAGATAGTCTTTCTAGCATTTGATCAATAAGAGGCAAAGGGTAATGATCTTTTCTAGTAGCTTTGTTTAATTTCCTGAAATCAATTACCATTCTATAGTCAGTAACAATTCTTTGTGGGATAAGTTCATTTTTATCATTAGGAACAACAGTAATACCTCCTTTCTTAGGGACACAATGAACAGGACTTACCCATCTACTATCAGCTATGGGATAGATTATACCTGCTTCCAGAAGCTTTAGTATTTCAGTTCTTACCACTTCTTTCATCTTAGGATTCAATCATTATTGGTGATCAACAACGGGTTTAGCATCAGGTTCCATATTAATCCTGCGCTGACAGAGAGTGGGACTATTGCCCTTAAGATCATCAAGAGTATATCCAATAGCAGCACGGTGCTTCCTCAGAATTTTTAATAATCTCTCTTCTTCATGTTCTGAAAGGTTAGCACTAATAATAACAGGATATATCTTTTCCTCATCAAGATAAGCATACTTCAGAGTGTCAGGCAATTGCTTTAATTCAAACACAAGATCACCTTTAGGTGGAGGAGGATCTCCTAGAGTTTCAATAGGCAAATTGTGTTTAAGGAGTGGTGTTGTTCAAAGAAAATTTTGTCTATTTCATTTCATTCACGCAAGTGCATATCATTCTCATGGTCTAGCAAATATTGTTCTAGTGGATCACTAGGAGGTAAGGCAATAGAAGCAAGACCAATTATTTCATCCTTACCAGGCAATTCTTTATTATGAGGTTGTCTACAAAACTTAGAGAAATTAAACTCATGAGACACATCACCAAAACTAACACTAATGGTTTCTTTTTCACAATCTATCTTAGCATTGACAGTCTTCGAGAAAGGTCTACCAAAAATTATGGGACAAAAATCATCTTGTGGGGAACCAAGAACTAGAAAATTGGTAGGGTATTTTATTTTCCCACACAAGACTTCAACATCTCTAACAATCCCAAGTGGTGTGACGGTATCTCTATTAGCAAGTTTAATAGTAACATCTATGTCTTCTATTTCAGCGGGTGTTATATCATTCATAATTTCTTGGTATAAGGTAAAAGAAATAGCACTCACACTAGCACCTAAGTCACATAAACCATGATAACAGTGATCACCTATTTTGAATGAGACAACAGGCATGCCAACAACTGGTCTATGTTTATCTTTTTCATCAGGTTTGGCAATTCTAGCTGCTTCATCACAGAAGTAAATAACATGCCCATCAACATTTTCGACCAAGAGATCTTTAACCATAGAAACACTAGGTTCTACTTTAATTTGTTTAGAGGGTTTAGGTGCTTTAATATTACTTTTGCGAACCGCTGTTGATACCTTAGCATGTTCCTTTATCCTAACAGGGAAAGGTTTTTTTTAATATAAGCAGTAGGAACTACTGGATCAAAATTATAAATAATAGTTTCATCTTTAACTATAATTAGTTCTTTAATTTCTTCTTTAATAGGGGGATGATATTTATACCACTTCTCCTTAGGGAAATCAACATGGGTAGCAAATGATTCACAAAAAGAGATTACTATCTCAGAGCCAAGTCCATGTTTAGTGCTAATCTTGTGAAAAGCATCGGTATTCATAAAAGATTTAACACAATCAAACTCAAGCTTAATACCCGACTCTTTACCTTCGTCGAGTTCCCAATCTTCAGAGTTGCGTTTAATTCTTTCTAAAAGATCCCACCTGAATTCAACAGTCTTCTTCATAAAAGCACCAACACAAGAAGTATCGAGCATGGATTGATCATTACAAGAAAGACGAGCATAAAAATTCTGAATAATAATTTCTCTCGAGAGCTCATGATTGGGGCATGAATATAAAATTGACTTAAGCCTCCCCCATGCTAAAGTGGTACTTTCTCCTTCACGAGGCTAAAAATTATATATATAATTCCGATCACGATGAACTAGATGCATAGGATAAAACTTTTGGTGAAATTCCAATGTCAATCGGTTCCAGTTCCATGATCCAATATCATCGCATAGCCTATACCATGTCAATGCTTTTCCCTTCAAAGATAAAGGGAAAACCTTCTTCTTAACTTTATCTCCAGGTAAACCTGCAAGCTTAAACAATCCACAAATTTCATCCACATGTTTCAAATGCATATCGGGATGTTTCGTTCCATTTCCTGCATAAGGATTAGCTAGCAGTTGCTCCATCATACCTGAAGGAAATTTTTAAATAATATTTGTAGTAGGTGCAGTAGGTTGAGGGGCAACTCTTTGTGCTTCCAGTTGAGGTGAAGATACCCCGAACAAGCCCCTCAAAGGATTGTTTTCCATAGTAACAAGTGACAATAAATTTCAGCACGTAATATAATTTTTTCCTTACCGATTTCCACTTACCAAGAGCGCTTCACTCCCCGGCAACGGCGCCAGAAAAGAGTCTTGATGACTCACAAGTATAGGGTATCAATCGTAGTCCTTTCGATAGGTAAGAGTGTTGAACCCAACGAGGAGAAGAAGGAAACGACAAGCGGTTTTCAACAAGGTAATTTCTGCAAGCACTGAAATTGTAGGTAACAGATAGTTTGATAGCAAGATAATTTGTAATGATAAAGTAACGGTAACGATAAATAAAGTGTAGCAAGGTTGCTCAATCCTTTTGTGGCAAAGGACAGGCCAAAACGATCTCTTATAATAAGCAAAGCATTCTTGAGGGCACACGGGAATTTCATCTAGTCACTTTCATCATTTGATAATTTGATATGTGGGTGGACCAGTGCTTGGGTGCTTTTCTTACTTGAACAAGCACTTATGATTACCCCCCTCGCAAGCATCCGCAACTACGAGAAAAGTATTAAGATAAAATCTAAGCATAGCATTAAACATATGGATCCAAATCAGCCCCTTACGAAATAGCGCATAAACTAGGGTTTAAGCTTCTGTCACTCTAGCAACCCATCATCTAATAACTACTCCACAATGCACTCCCTTAGGCCCAAAGATGGTGAAGTGTCATGTAGTCGACATTCACATAACACCACTAAGGGAGTCATAACATACATACCATCAAAATATCGAGCGAATATCAAATTCACATGATTACTTGCAACATGACTTCTCAGTGTCCTCAAGAACAAAAGTAACTACTCACAAATAATATTCATGCTCAAGACCAGAGGGAAATTAAATAGCATAATGGATCTGAACATATAATCTTCCACCAAATAAACCATCTAGCATCAACTACAAGATGTAATCAACACTACTATTCACCCACAGGTACCAATCTAAGGTTCCGGTACAAAGATTGAACACAAGAGATGAACTAGGGTTTTGAGATGAGATGGTGCTGTTGAAGATGTTGATGAAGATTGGCCTCCCAAAGATGAGAGGGTTGTTGGTGATGACGATGGCTTCGATTTCTCCCTCCGGGAGGGAAGTTCCCCCGGCGGAATCGCTCCACCGGAGGGCAAAAGTGCTCCTACCCAAGTTCCGCCTCGAGACGGCGGCGTTCCGTCCCGAAAGTCCTCCTTTTATTTTTTCTAGGTTAAAAGACCTTATATAGCAGAAGATGGGCATCGGAGGTGGGCCGGGCTGCCCACCACCCACCAGGGCACGCCCTGGTGTCTTGTGGGCACCTGGAAGCCCCCCTATGGTAGTTCTTTTCTCCACTATTTATTATTTATTCCAAAATAATTCTCCGTAAAGTTTCAAGTCATTTAAATATGTGCAGAATAGGTATCTCTGACATAGCTTTTTCAGGTCCAGAATTCTATTTGCCGGCATTCTCCCTCTTTGTGTAAACCTTGCATATTATGAGAGAAAAGGCATTAGAATTACTCCATAAAGTGTTATAAAACATAAAAACATTATAAATAACAGTAGGAAAACATGATGCAAAATGGACGTATCATTCACCTCATGCTTATAATCAAAATAAAGCTTTTACTAAACATATCGTTGATGTTATGATGAAAGATTTTTTAGAAAAACTTGAGTTGGAAGTTTCAATCCCTAGAAAGCTTTATGATGAATGGGAACCTACTATTAAGATTAAAGATTATGAGTGCAATGCTTTGTGTGATTTGGGTGCTAGCGTTTCCACTATTCCCAAAACTTTATGTGATGTGCTAGGTTTCCATAAATTTGATGATTGTTCTTTAAATTTGCACTTAGCGGATTCCAATATTAAGAAACCTATGGGAAGGATTAATTAATTATGTTCTTATTGTTGCATATAGGAATTATGTTCCCGTAGATTTTATTGTGCTTGATATAGATTGCAATCCTTCATGCCCTATTATTCTTGGTAGACGTTTCCTTAGAATGATTGGTGCAATTATTGATATGAAAGAAGGAAACATTAGATTTCAATTTCCGTTAAGGAAGGGCATGGAACACTTTCCAAGAAAGAAAATTAATTTGCCATATGAATCTATTATGAGGGCGACTTATGGATTGCATACCAAAGATGACAATACCTAGATCTATGCAATATGCCTAGCTAGGGGCGTAAAACAATAGCGCTTGTTGGGAGGCAACCCAATTTTATTTTTTTATTTTTTTGGTTTTGCTTCTATTCTTGAATAAATATGCAATATTACCTCTGTAATAATTGTGTTTTAGTGTTTTAATTAGTGTTTGAGCCAAGTAAGACCTTTGGGATGCTTTGGTAGATCGTTGAATTGATTTTGCTGAAAAACAAAAACTTTTGCGTCTAGTAGCAGAATTGTTAAATTCACTGGAACTTGGAAAAACCCTGAATTTTTTACACAAGATTGATATATGAATATCGTATGTTGTCCTAATTTTCCAGAATTTTTGGAGTTACAGAAGTATTACTATAATTCAGGTCTTTACAGACTACTCTTGGCAACAATACAAATACGTGCCTCGCTACCCCTTCTGTCCGGGGCATCCCCAAGCTTAGATGGTTGGTTGTCCTTGAATATTACCTTTCGGTGCCTTGAGAATACCCAAGCTTAGGCTCTTGCCACTCCTTATTCCGTAGTCCATCGAAACTTCACCCAAAACTTGAAAACTTCACAACACAAAACTCAAAAAAAAAACTCATGAGATCCGTTAGTATGATAAAACAAATCTCCACTTTTAGGTACTGTTGTGAACTCATTCCAATTTTATATTTGCATTATATATAATGTATTCTAACTTCTCCATGGCTCATACCCCCCGATACTACCCATAGATCCATCAAAATAAGCAAACAACACATCAAAAAACAGAATCTGTCAAAAACAGAACAGTCTGTAAAGACCCGAATTATAGTCATACTTATGTAACTTCAAAAATTCTAAAAATTTAGGACAACGGAGTAAATTCATATATAAATCTTGTGTAAAAATTTAGAGTTTTTCGACGTCCCAGCGAATTTTAGTAATTCTTCTACTGGACGCAAAAGTTTCTGTTTTTCAGCAAAATCAAATCAACAATCTACCAAAGTATCCCAAAAGTCTTACTTGGCTCAAACACTAATTAAAACATTAAAACACAATCATAACAGAAGTATAATTGAGTATTTATTGAAAACATAAACAAAAACATAAAACATAAAATAAAATTGGGTTGCCTCCCAACAAGCGCTATTGTTTTACGCCCCTAACTAGGCATATTACATAGATCTAGGTATTGCCATCTTTGGTATTCAATCCCGTAGATGTGTTTTTGTCGGGAGGTTTTTCAAATATAACATGAAACACATCATCCATAAAAAATTTAGCATTATCAAGTTGTCCCTCTGCATATCCCCTTTGATTACCGGCTACAATCCAAGAATATTGTTGATTTACATCATTGAAAACTTGTTGAATCATGTCCAAAACAGGGACTTCCTTTTTAAGGTTCTCATCAAATATGCAATCATTACCAAGAAAATGCCTTAATAAATAATCACTATTGTAAAGAATCTCATATATTACTGGTTTTTCATGGTTCATACTATAAAAATCAAAGATCTCTCTAGCTTCCCGTACTATATAGTCAAATTCATTCATAAGGACAATTGTATCTATGTTCTTAGCTCTAAGATCTTTTATAAAAGGAAACTCATAAAACAATCTTTGCAAGGTAGGATGAGTGCGAATAAATTTCTTCTCAAGCTTAAGAACAAGTGCTAAAATAGCTTATGCATAAGTTTTAATTCTTTTAAGTATGGGGACATCATCATAAGTCAAAGTTCCAATGCAGTTAAAGAATTCTAGGATGGCCCCTTTTCCTATAACATTCCCTTGTCCCATAACGAAAGTTTTAGCATCCAAATTAGTGGAACACCCAATTTTAGGAGTTCTACCATCATCTGTTTCTGCCATACCAAAATCACTCATGATGATAGGTTCGAAGCAAGTAAAGAAGCAAACGAAAAAGACAAACTGAAAGAAGGCGAATAAAAAGGCAAATATTGTTGTGTTTTTCTGAAAACGTTCTAGAAGTGGGGGAGAGGAAAATGAGAGGCAAATGGAAAATAATGTAAATACAAGAGATGAGAGTTTATGATGGGTACTTGGTAGGCTTGATGTAGATCCTCCTCGGCAACGATGCACAGAAATTCTTCCTATTACTTCTTGAGCTTGCGTTGGTTTTTTCCTTGAAGAGGAAATGGTGATGCGGCAAAGTAGAGATAAGTATTTCCCTTAGTTTGAGAACCAAGGTATCAATCCAGTAGGAGGAATACATAAGTCACCAATGGTTGCACCTACACAAACAAACAAATACTTGCACCCAACGTGATAAAGGGGTTGTCAATCCCTTCACGGTTACTTGCAAGGATGAGATCTGATAAAGATAGGTATAAAAGATAAATAAAAGTGCAAAACTAAGTAAAAGTAAATAAATTGCAGTAAGGTATTTTTGGGTTTTTGGTTTTATAGGTCTAAAAATAATATGATAAAAATAGACTCGGGGCCATAGTTATTCACTAGAGGCTTCTCTCTTGAAAGAACGCATACAGTGGGTAAACAAATTACTGTTGAGCAATTGATAGAAAAGCGCAAAATTATGACGATATCTAAGACAATGATCATGAATATAGGCACCACATCCGTGACAAATAGACCGACTCCTGCCTGCATCTACTACTATTACTCCACACATCGACCGCTATCCAGCATGCATCTAGTGTATTAAGTTAACAAGAACGGAGTAACGCCTTAAGCAAGATGACATGATGTAGAGGGATAGATCCAATCAATATGGTAAAACCCCCATCTTATTTTCCTTAATGGCAACAATACAAATACGTGCCTCGCTACCCCTTCTGTCACTGGGTGAGGACACCGCAAGATTAAACCCAAAACAAAGCACCTCTCCCATTACAAGATAAATCAATCTAGTTGGCCAAACAAAATCAATAAATCAGAGAGAAATACAAAGCTATCTTAATCATGTATAAAAGAGTCCAGAGAAGACTCAAATAATATTCATAGATAATCTGATCATAAATCCACAATTCATCGGATCTCAACAAACGGACCGCAAAAGAAGATTACATCGAATAGAACTCCAAGAACATCAAGGAGAACATTGTATTGAAGATCAAAGAGAGAGAAGAAGCCATCTAGCTACTAGCTATGGACCCGTAGGTCTGTGGTAAACTACTCACACATCATCGGAAGGGCAGCATGGTTGGTGTAGAGGCCCTCCGTGATCGAATCCCCCTCCGGCAGAGTGCCGGAACAGGTCTCCAAGGATCTCACGAGGACAGAAACTTGCGGCGGTGGAAAAGTATTTTTGGTGTGCCCTCTGGTATACGAGGAATATTTGGGTATTTATGGAGCTGGAATTAGGGTTAGGGGAGCCACGAGGGGCCCACAAGCTTGGGGGACGCCCCCCTAGGGCGCACCTCCCGAGCTTGTGGCTCTCTCGTGGCCCTTCTGGCCTCCTCCTGAAGCTTCCTAGGTGTCTTCTGGTCCAAGAAAAATCATCAAAAAGTTTCGTTCCGTTTGGTATTGATTTTCTGTAAAAGACAAAAAAGGAAAAAAACAACAACTGTCACTAGGCACTAGGTTAATAGGTTAGTCCCAAAAATTGATATAAAATAGTATAATAATGCATATAAAACATCCAAGATGGATAATATAATAGCATGGAACAATAAAAAATTATAGATACGTTGGAGACATATCACTGGCCCACCTGACCCCACATATATTCGTCTGCATCCTCTCGCCGGACCAAACCCTAGCCACTTCACTCCACTCCACTCCCCTCCGCCACCTGAGCTCACCTCCGGCGGTTTTCGGCCTTCTCCAGCATGGTAGACAGCGGATCTGACTCCGACCAGTCTGGATCCGTCGACGGGATGTTGAAAGATCGTGGATGTCGCCTAGAGGGGGGTGAATTGACGCTTTAAAATAATTACGGTTTAGGCTTGAACAAATGCGGAATAGAACTAGCGTTTAATTTGTCAAGCACAAAACCTAAAACACTAGGCTCACCTATGTGCACCAACAACTTTTGCTAAGCAAGATAAAAAACTAAGTGATAGCAAGATATATGACAAGAAACAATATGGCTATCACAGAGTAAAGTGCATAAGTAAAGGGCTCGGGTAAGAGATAACCGAGGCACGCGAAGACGATGATGTATCCCGAAGTTCACACCCTTGCGGGTGCTAATCTCCGTTTGGAGTGGTGTGGAGGCACAATGCTCCCCAAGAAGCCACTAGGGCCACCGTAATCTCCTCACGCCCTCGCACAATGCAAGATGCCGTGATTCCACTAAGGGACCCTTGAGGGTGGTCACCGAACCCGTACAAATGGCAATCCTTGGGGGCGGTCACCGAACCCGTACACTTTGGCAACCCTTGGGGGCGGTCACCGGTACCCGTCAAATTGCTCGGGGCAATCTCCACAACCTAATTGGCGACCCCGACACTTGCCCGGAGCTTTACACCACAATGATTGAGCTTCGAACACCACCAACCGTCTAGGGCGCCCAAGCACCCAAGAGGAACAAGCTCAAGGGTACCAAGCACCCAAGAGTAATAAGCTACTCAACTTCAGTTCCACGTATCATCGTGGAGAACTCAAACCGATGCACCAAATGCAATGGCAAGGGCACACGGAGTGGCCAAGTCCCTCACTCTCAAATCCCACCAAAGAAATGAAAGCTATGGAGGAAAAAGAGAGGAAGAACAAGAAGGAGAACACCAAGAACTCCAAGATCTAGATCCAAGGGGTTCCCCTCACATAGAGGAGAAAGTGATTGGTGGAAATGTGGATCTAGATCTCCTCTCTCTTTTCCCCCCAAAACTAGCAAGAATCCATGGAGGGATTGAGAGATAGCAAGCTCGAAGAAGGTCAACAATGGGGGAAGAACATGAGCTAAAAAGATTAGGTTCAATGGGGAAGAAGACCCCCTTTTATAGGTGGGGAAAAATCCAACCGTTATGTGCTCAGCCCGCACACGAGCGGTACTACCGCTCCAGCGAGCGGTACTACCGCTCGGACGGTAGTAGCAGGAAAATAGAGCAACGGCTATGAACCTGGGTCGGTACTACCACGGGAGAAGCAGAACACAGGAGCAGAGGAGGCAGGGCAGAGAAGAGTGCGACGATAGTACTGCAGTAGCGGTACTACCGCCCGACCAGGGCGGTACTACTGCTTATAGGCGGTACTACCGCATACACTACCGCCCTACTACCGCTGAACCCGACACGAAAACAGAACCCCCAGAATAAGCAGCGGTAGAAGCCGCGGAACTGGACAGCTGAAGTACCGCTTACAAGCGGTACTACCGCCCGACAGGGACGGTACTACCACTTACAAGCAGTACTACCGCTGCCCAGAGCGGTACTACCGCAGGGGTGCAAAAAGAAAGCCCCAAGCAAAACAGATTTAACAAGAAAACCAGAACTGCCACAACTTCTGCATATGAGCTCCGAATTGAGAAAACTCAAGCTTGTTGGATAGATGGCGACAAGCAGCATCCAACAACGATATAGAAGAAGAGGCAGGGGAGGTATGCCTAAGATATAGAAGAGTGAATCTCCAACAGAGAAGAACCGACATAACCTCCAACATCGAAAACATCATAGAAGATGCATGTGAACTCCGTTTTCGATGAACTCGAGCTTGTCATGAAGATGACCATAAGCTCTAAAACTCACAAAGAGAAACACCAAACAAGAACCAAGAAAGATGATGCAAGGATGCAATGGTTTGAGCTCTCTATGAACGATACGATCAAGCTACCAACTTGAGAGCTCCCATTGATAGTACGGCAATCGATCCTATAACCCAGTCCCCCAACTACCACCATGAGCCCAGTAAAATAGAAAACCTATCAAGGGCAAACCTTTGCCTTGCGCATGATCCACTTGAGCTAGATGATGACGATCTTGTACTCCTCAAGATGGACCACCTTTCTTGATTGCGTTGGGTCGATGAAGACTAGTTGATTGCTCCCCCATACTCCACTATGGGTGAGCCACTCTTCGGCACATCTTCACAAGTCCATTGTCACCACAATGGACGGCAAGCTTCAAGCACTTGATCTCTTAGTGATGCTCCACTTGAACTTGCACACCACAATCTTGATGACGATCACCACTTGATGTCATCCTCTCCATGGGTTGTATGATATCTTCCACTTGACGCAAGCCCATGGACACATACCTAACCCCACATAGAACTCTCACGTAGACCATGGGTTAGTACACAAAGTGTAATGGACAATGCTTACCATACCATGGGATCACTTGATCCTTCTCGGTACATCTTCTACGCTTTGTGTGTTGATCAACTTGAATCACTCTCTATACTTAGTCTTGATCAACCTTGAATCTTTCTAACTCTCTTCATTTGGATGATGTTTTCAAGGTAAACATGAATGATCACACAATATTCTTCTTCAAGACATGCTTGCAATAAGCTCAACACTCGCATGACCAATCTTTGGATAATTCCTTGAATAGCACCTTGGCCAACACATAAACTCCTTGAAACCAACACATGGACTTCAAGAAAAGCCTATGGACAAATCCTTCAAATATAACTCAAGGCAACCATTAGTCTATAGAGATTGTCATCAATTACCAAAACCTCACATGGGGGCACCGCATGTTCTTTCAGATGTCATTCCGTGCGGGTTGGAGGAGGCAATGGTGATCCGCATTGCACTCCACCGCTCCCAGGAGGACATCACCGGGCCGACGGACGGATCTGTCTGCCGCGACTCCATAGCGTTGGCTCAACGGGCGCTCAGGTCCTCTGGGGCTAGATCCTCGTGGTCCGGCAGCCGGAACCCCTCTCCTTCCCCATCACCGGTCGGGCAGACTATGAGTCTGATAACCCACAAGTATAGGGTATCAGTTGTAGCCTTTCTCGATAAATAAGAGTGTCGAACCCAACGAGGAGCTAAAGGTAGAACTTATATTCCCTTCAAGTTCTATCAACCACCGATACAACTCTACGCACACTTAACGTTCGCTTCACCTAGAACAAGTATGAAACTAGAAGTACTTTGTAGGTGTAAAGGGATAGGTTTGCAAGATAATAAAGAACGTAAAAATAAAAGTTAGGTGCTGTTTAGATAAAGAAACAATTAAGTTAGTTTAACAAGTGTGGAAAAGTGGTGGAAGGATTTGCGGAATTGTCCCTAAGCAATTGACTACGTTACTAGACCGATAGCAAGTTTTTATGTGGGAGAGGCCACTGCTAGCATGTCGTCCCTTACTTGGAATTCTATGCACCTATGATTGGAACTATTAGCAAGCACCCGCAACTACTAACGTTCATTAAGGTAAAACCCAACCACAGCATTAAAATATATATTGGTACCCCCTTCAATCCCGTATGAATCAATTTCTATGGTAGGCTGAAGCTGCTGTCACCCTTGCCCTCCAATGCATAGTCCTATCAACATACAACTAACCCTATGGTGTGATCCACACACGCGCTAATATGATGGGCACCAAAGGACAACAACATAACCACAAGCAAATTAAACCAATCATAGCAATTCACCAATTACCCGATAGGACAACAAAAATCTACTCAGACATCATAGGATGGCAACACATCATTGGATAATAATATGAAGCATAAAGCATTATGTTCAAGTAGAGGGTACAGCGGGTTGCGTGAGAGTGGACCGCTGTAGATAGATGGAGGAAGGTGATGGAGGTGTTGGTGAAGATGACGGAGTTGTTGGAGTAGATCACCGTCACACGATGATTGCCCCGACGGTGTTCCGGCGCCATCGGGAGAGAGGGGGAGAGAGCCCCCTCCTTCTTCTTCTTCATTGGCCTCCCCCCTATATGGGAGGAGGGTTTCCCCTCTGGTCCTTGGCCTCCATGGCGGTGGAGGGGCGGGAGCCCCTCCAAGATTGAATCTCTCTCTCTGTTTCCTTCTGTTTCTGCGTTGCTGTTTTCTGGCCTTTCACCGTTTCTTAAATTCCCGGAGATCCGTAACTCCGATTGGGCTAAAATTTTAACACGATTTTATCCGGGTATTAGCTTTCTTGTGGCGAAAGAAGGGCACCAACCGCCTTACAGGGTCCCCACAAGCCTCCTGGCCGTGCCCAGAGTAGGGGCGCGTCCCTAGGGCTTGTGTGCCCCTCAGGCATCGTCTCGTGTTAATTCTTTTTCCCAAAAATCACAAATATTCCAAAATAAAACTCCGTAAACTTTTATCGCGTTTGGACTTCGTTTGATATGGGTATTCTGTGAAACAAAAAACATGCAACAAATAGGAACTGGCACTGGGCACTGGATCAATATGTTAGTCCCAAAAATAATATAAAATTTGCCAAAAGTATGTAAAAGTTGTAGGATATTGGCATGAAACAATAAAAAATTATAGATACGACGGAGATGTATCAGCATCTCCAAGCTTAATTCCTGCTCGTCCTCGAGTAGGTAAATGATAAAAAAGATAATTTTTGATGTGGAATGCTACCTAGCATAATC
The DNA here is from genome assembly GCA_011799875.1 of Thinopyrum elongatum. Classification (NCBI taxonomy): domain Eukaryota; kingdom Viridiplantae; phylum Streptophyta; class Magnoliopsida; order Poales; family Poaceae; genus Thinopyrum; species Thinopyrum elongatum. The sequence continues at coordinate 240,066,556 of CM022303.1, forward strand.
TTGATCACATAATCTAATCATGGCATGAATATTAAGACACGAGTAATTCAACGCAATAGTCTATAATTTGATATAAAGACATCAATACTCAGGCATCCCAACAAACAATCATGTCTTTCAAAATATCAATGCTAAAGAACGTTATCCCTACAAAATCATATAATCTTGTCATGCTCTATCTTCATCACACAAAGTATTTATCATGCACAACCCCGATGACAAGCCAAGCAATTGTTTCATACCACTACTAGGGAAATGCTTATAGGTAGGACATCAGTAGTAGCGCTGGAAAATAGCAAGCGCTGTTGCTAGTTAGCAGTAGCGCTGTTTTAGGGCAGTGCTACTAGTAACTCTTTAGCAGTAGCGCTGGAAAACAAAAAAGCGCTACTACTAAGTGGGACCAGACGAGGCCACCGACGCTAGCTATAGTAGCAGCGCTGTCCGGAATACAGCGCTACTACTAAGATTTTAGCAGTAGTGCTTTATTTTATTGAACCGCTACTGCTAATGGGCCCCAATTAATAGTAGCGCTTTTCCTGGAAAGCGCTACTACTAAGTACCATAGCAGCAGCGCTTTCTGTGAAACAGCGCTACTGCTAGTTGCGGCTGGTGCCACCTTTTCACCCCCCCTCTCCCCCTCCTCCCCCCCTTTGCCCTCTCTCCCCCTCCTTTCCCCTCTCCCCTCTCCACCATTGTTGCCCTTCTTCTCTCTTCCTCTACCTCTCTTTCTCTCCCATTAATCCCCCCTCCACCATAACTCTCCTCCATAAATGGCCTTCTCATCTCTCTCTTCCTCCTACGTACCTCTCTTCTCTCCCCATTAATGCCCCCTCCACCATAACTCCCTCTCCATTAGTTAGCTAGAGTCATCTCTCCTCCCCAACAACTAGATCTAGCTAGCTGTTTAGCCATCCACACTTTCGATCCCTATAGGTAGCGAAAGGCCTCATCTAACCGTGCTCGGTCTCTCTCGGGAGATATATAGGTGACTAAAAAGTTGTTCATTTCAAGAATGGGAATATGTGTGTGAATGGAAATATGTGTGTTTGAGATATGGAGAGATTTGTGCGAGTGACATGCCCCCGAGTTGCTTATGTTTTGCCGAAATGTCGATTTATTTCTGTTTCGGTGAATTTCGAGCAAACTCGATATGTCCTATTTTTAGGCAAGGTCATGCCAAATTTTTTATATGACTTTGATGCATGCATGCATTTTGTTTATAACCCTTTTGCTTGTTATACCGTGCAGTCGGTCATGAAGGTGAGTGGATGGAACATGGAGCGATACATGCAATCCGCGATGATGGACATGTATGCAAATAATTGGACTAGGATTAGATGTCCGTGTACAACATGCAAAGAAGGAGTCCTTTTGGACCCTTTTGATCGTGGCAGTTTGAAGGCGCACCTGCTGATGAATGGTTTCATGGATGGCTATACTCGGTGGATAAGTGAAGAAGATGATGATGAGGAGGACGTCCACATGGAAGGGAATAACGACATGGGGCTAGACGAAGAGATGACCGATCGGCACGAAGACGATGGCGCCGGACATGGCGGCGGGGAAGAGTCCAGAAATGACGGCGGCAGAGAAGATTCCAGACACGGCGAAGAAGAGTTCGTACATGGCAGAGAAGAGGCGGCGGTCACGTGATATCTATTACGCAACTTTATTCTTGTAGACTCGTGTTGGGCCTCCAAGCGCAGAGTTTTGTAGGACAGTAGCAATTTTCCCTCAAGTGGATGACCTAAGGTTTATCAATCCGTGGGAGGCATAGGATAAAGATGGTCTCTCTCAAACAACCCTGCAACCAAATAACAAAAAGTCTCTTGTGTCCCCAACACACCAAATACAATGGTAAATTGTATAGGTGCACTAGTTCGGCGAAGAGATGGTGATAAAAGTGTAGTAACGATAGTAGATATTGATTTTTGTAATAGGAACAATAAAAACAGCAAGGTAGCAATTGATAAAACGGAGCACAAACGATATTGCAATGCTTGAAAATGAGGCCTAGGGTCCGTACTTTCGCTAGTGCAATCTCTCAACAATGCTAATCTAATTGGATCATATAACCATCCCTCAAAGTGCGATGAAGAATCACTCCAAAGTTCTTATCTAGCGGAGAACATAAGAAGAAATTGTTTGTAGCTATTCTTTCCGATCGATCTATCCAAGAGTTCATACTAAAATAACACCAAGTTATTCTTTCCGATCGATCTATCAAGAGTTCGTACTAAAATAACACCAAGTTATTCTTTCCGATCGATCTATCAAGAGTTTGTACTAAAATAACACCAAAGCAAATTCAGATTCATAATACTCAATCCAACACAAAGAACCTCAAAGAGTGCCCCAAGATTTCTACCGGAGAAACAAAAGATGAGAACGTGCATCAACCCCTATGCATAGATTACCCCAATGTCACCTCAGGAATCTGTGAGTTGAGTGCCAAAACATATCTCAAGTGAATCAATATAATACCCCATTGTCACCATGGGTACTCATATGCAAGACATACATCAAATGCTCTCAAATCCATAAAAGTATTCAATCCGATAAAACGAAATCTCAAAGGGAAAACTCAATTCATCACAACAAGATAGAGAGGGGAAAACACCATATGATCCAACTATATTAACAAAGCCCGCGATACATCAAGATCGTGACATCTCAAGAACACGAGAGAGAGAGAGAGATTAAACACATAACTACTGGTACAAACCCTCGGCCCCAAGGGTGGACTACTCCCTCCTCATCATGGTGGCCGCCGGGATGATGAAGATGGCCACTGGTGATGATTTCCCCCTCTGGCAGGGTGCCGGAACGGGGTCTAGTTTTGTTTTTCATGGCTACAAAGGCTTGCGGCGGCGGAACTTCTGATCTAGGGTTACCCCTGATGGTTTCTCTATTTATAGGAATTTTTGGCATTGGTTTCATGCTAAGATGGGCCTCGAGGTGAGCATAACCCACCGAGGCGCGCCTGGGCCCCCTGGCGCGCCCCGGTGTCTTGTGCCCTACTTCTTCACCTTCTGGTCCTTCCATGAAGCTTCGGGGGTCTCTTTTGTTCCAAAAAAAATCATCAAAAGTTTCAGCTCATTTGGAGAACTTTTATTTCTACACAAAAAACAACACCATGATAGTTCTGCTGAAAACAGCGTCAGTCCGGGTTGGTTCCATGCAAATCATACCAAAACCATATAAAATTGTTGTAAACACGGCATGAATACTTCATAAATTATAGATACGTTGGAGACGTATCATCACGCCACAGTTTTCGATGCTACTAAGTGCAGTCATGCAGGACCCTCATGTTCGAGACCTCCTTCGCAAGAGTACGACTAGCGAGAGAGCTGCTTCTAGAGAGGAGGCCAAGCTGGCGCAACTTGAAGTAGACTCGAAGACTCCATTGTATGACAGTTGCGATCCCGAGGTGACCCGCTTGAGTTTCACGCTCGAACTTCTAAAGACGAAGGCCAAAAACAAATGGACAGACAAAAGCCTCGATGAGCATTTGAAGTATCTACATAATAAAGTTCTTCCGGCGGGGAACCTGTGTCCTACTAGTGTCGAGGAGGCCAAGAAAATCGTTTGCCCTTTTGATTTGCCGCACATTAGGTACCACGCATGCATCAACGATTGCATCATTTATCGGGGGGGAGCACGCAAAAAAAACCATCTGTCCAGTGTGCAATGCTTCTCGATACAAGAAGGCAAGAAAGAAAGCTCCTCAGAAAGTTGTATGGTACTTTCCGATCACTTCCCGTCTACAGCGGTATTTCGTAGATCCTAAGGAAGCCAAGCTCATGCGCTGGCACGCGGAGAGGAAGAAGCCCAACGATGGAGATGATCTGAAGCTGAGACACCTCGTAGATGGTAGCCAGTGGAGAGCATTCAACATTGTATATGGATTTGCTATAGAAGATCCAAGGAACATCGTGCTTGGTGCGAGTACCGATGGCATGAATCCGTTTGGAAACCAGAACACCAACCACAACACATGGCCCGTCTTTGTATGGATGTACAACCTCCCCCCATGGAAGTGCATGAAGATAAAGTACATACACATGAGCATGCTGATTCAAGGGCCAAAACAACCGGGAAATAATATTAACCTGTATATGGGGATTCTGAAAGAGGAGCTAGACACGTTATGGAAAACACTAGCATGGACATGGGATGCCAGCAAAGGAGAGTATTTCCATATGAGAGCCGCGCTGATGATGACGGTGCACGACTATCTCGGTTACGGGTACACCTCAGGCCAGGTGTACCACGGATACTGCGGATGCATGAGGTGCATGGATGATACAATGTCTCAGCAGCTTACATCAACGAAAGATGGCGGGTCCAGGAAAATCGTGTACATGGGGCATCGTAGATGGCTCGAGAAGGATGACCCATGTAGAAAGCATGGAGATCTATTCAATGGATTGGCTGAGCATCGAGGACCTCCACGTAAGAGGAGCGGCGCCGAAATCAACGAGCTGTTGAAAAACTGGGAACAGTGCCCCGCGTCGGGAAAGATGAAAAAGGAGCCGGAGCCGCTGCTGAAGGTATGGAAAACGAGGTCTATTTTCTAGGACTTGGAGTACTGGCCCAATCACGACACGTCGCATTGCCTTGATCAAATGCATATCACGAAGAATGTCCTCGAGTGCTTGCTTGGCACACTGATGAACATGCCAGAGAAGACCAAGGATGGGCCGAAGGCAAGGAAAGACTTGGAAGATTTGAAGATCAGGAAAGATCTCCACCGTAAAAAGTCGACGGAGGAGACGGAGACGGAGACGGAGGAGGGGGAAAGGGGCAAAAAAGTTAACAAGAAGGAGGAGAATTATTGCCCCCCTTCTTGCTTCACCATAAGTGCGAAGAAGATCGATCAATTCATCAAGTGCCCTATGGGAATCAAAGTCAGTTCTGGTTACTGTGGGAAGATAAGCAGATTTCTAGACACCAAGAAGAAAAGGTTCAGCGGGATGAAGTCTCATGACTGTCACGTGATGATGACGCAGATACTCCCGGTTGCCATTAGACGGATAATGGACAAGCACGTCTGTGACACGCTTACTGGTCTCTGCAACTTCTTCGACGTTATCTCTCGAAAGTCCAAAAGTGTGAAGCAGCTCTGAAGGCTATAGGAAGAGATCGTTGTCATACTATGTGAGCTTGATATGTACTTCCCGCCCGCGTTCTTTGATGTCATGGTGCATCTGTGTGTCCACATCGTGGACGACATCATCGACCTCGGGCCGACATTCCTTCACAGCATGATGCCGTTCGAGAGGATGAATGGGGTCATCAAAGGATTCGTTCGTAACATGTCCCGTCCCGATGAGAGCACCGTCCAGGGGTATCTGACGCATGAGTGCATCTCCTTTTGCGAGAATTATATAGGCGTCGGAGACCCTGTTGTCGGTTTGCCCATCAAGAAGCACGATGGGAGGCTCGAAGGAGAAGGTCACAACAACGGCCGGGGGGAATTGCACGTGGACTACTCGGATCAACGGAACGACTTTGACAGGGCTAACTTAGTAGTGCTACAACACCTAGATGTGGTAGATGATTATGTGGCACGGCACAAAGAAACCATCGCAAAGAAGTACCGTGATAAGGGGATGCTCAAGACGGACCACGAAGTTACTGTAGAGCACAACGCCACTTTATTGCGTTGGTTCAAAGAGCAAGTTCTTGAAAATCCCCCGGAAGAGGGCAGTTCGGACAGATTGCTCATACACGCCTTAGCACATGGCCCCGCGCCCAAACTCACGACCTATCAGTCATACGATATCAACGGGTACACGTTCTACACGGAGGCCAAAGACATGGACAGTGATTACCAGAACTCCGGGGTGACAATTGAATGCGTGACCGATGCCAACGGCACAACTGAAAGATTCTACGGAAGGGTCGAAGAGATCTGGGAGCTTGACTATGCTGGAATGCACGATGCAACGATGTTCCGTGTCAGATGGGCTAAGGACGTCGTAAGAGAAAACAAGTATTTCACTACCATGTCTATACCCGACGCGAAGAGCACTACCGTGAACGTTAACGTCATCGCCAAAAATGAGCCATGGGTACACGCTAAGCACGTGGCACAATGCTTCTTCATAACCGACCCGACCAATCCCAGCCGTGTTGTCGTGAGGAGAGGCAAATGGAGCATCGTCGGAATGGATGGAGTCGCCAACGAGGAAGACTACCACCAATACGGCAACCCGATGAGGGAAGATGACGATGACGATGAAGCATACGTGAAAAGAAGAATCAATACTACATTACCTAAGAAAGATCGTACTCCATGGTTCCGGAAAAGTCACAAGGAGGGGCTCAATTATTTGGCAACGAACAAGAAAGGGAAGAAGCTCAATGTGAAACGTCGTCGACGCAGCTAAGAAACCATCATTTATATATATGTATCTATTTTGTGTACGCACTTAAGTAACCGTTATCGGTCAACTGATATGTTACCACCACATGCATGGTTCCGATGATATTCGCGCAGTGTGGGAGGGAGACGCCGTCGTCGGGAGAAAAAAAAACAAAAACAAAAGGGAGAAAGCAATACAAAAGAAAAAGAAAAGTAAACAGAAAAGAAAAGGAAAATAATAAAAAGAAAAGAAAACTAAAAACTAGAAAAGGAAAATAATAAAAAGAAAAGAAAACATATCAGTAGCGCTGGATTATGAACCAGCGCTATAGCTAATGTAGTTATAGCGCTGGATCCTAACCCAGCGCTACTACTATGCGTAATTTAGAATTAAAAAAACTAAAAACTAAAATAGTTAGCAGTAGCGCTGGATTACCACCCAGCGCTATAGCTAATTTAGCTATAGTGTTGGATCCTAACCTAGCGCTACTACTATTTTGAGTTAACCCACCGCGCGGGCTCAAATTTTGCCAAGCCCCATTCCCCCCCCCCCCACCACTCTCCCACCTCTCCCCCTCCTCTCTACTGTCACGCGCCGCCGTCGCCCCTGCCCGCCGTTGTCGCCCCTGCCCGCCGCTCCGACCTCCTCCTCGTCCGCGCCGACGCTGCTCCGGCCTCCTCGTCCGCGCCGTCGCCGTCGACCTCACCCTCTCTCTGCGTCGCCGCCATTCAGGTACCCCCCACCTCCCCCTCTCTCTAGTCAATTAGGAAAAAAATTCTAGGGTTCATATCTTGCTTAATTTTAAAAAAAATTAGTTTTTAAAAACAGAATTGTTGCTACTTAGTAATAGAAGACAGTAAGAATTAATTAATTTTTGTAGCTATAAATAAAAAACAGTAGCAAATTTTGTAGCTTTAAATAAAAAACAGTAGCAATTTTTGTAGCTTTAAAAAATAGTAGCAATTTTTTAGCTATAAATAAAAAATTAGCTAGGCTTTGTAGGTATAAAAAACAGTAGCAATTTTTTTTTAGCTATAAAAAACAGTAGCAAAATTTTTGCTACTGTTTTTATAGGTATAAATAAAAACAGTAGCTCCCTTCCTATACTTTTTTAGCTATAAATAAAAAACAGTAGCAAATGTTTAGTGAGGTCATTTTGCAATAGTTTTTGGTTTTTGAAAAGACCACTATTTTGCAATGTTTAGTGAGGTCATTTCACTATGTGTACTTGCTTTGTATATGTGCTCCTGTTGGTTGAATGTTGGTTGCAAATTGATGTTATATATGTGCTCCTGTTGGTTGCAAATTGATGCTATATGATTTTGCAATGTTGGTTGAATGTCGAAGAATATCCGAGTGGCCTATGTTTTGCCGGAATGTTGATTCATTTCCATTCCGGCAAATTTCAGGCACTCCATATGTCCACTTTTTAGCAAAGGTCATGCCGAAAATTTCCGTGATTTTCGGCATGACTTGTGCTAGAAACTAGGACATATGGAGTGCCCGAGATTTCCCGGGGGGAATGAATCAACATTCCGACCAAACATAGGCCCCTTTTTTCTCTTCATTATATCTTTTATTTACAATTGTTGAATAGGAAACATGTCTAGCCACGCCGAAGTCGAGGGTTCTGCTCGCCTCGAAGAAGACCCCATCGAGGCAGCAAATCACTATTTCGATTACCTGGACGAACACCAGACAGGGGTGCATGGTGGCGACAGTGGCATCAACCCCGACACCGACGCCAACACCGGCACTGGCACCGACACCACCCCCGAGACCAGCAATGATTGTGTCATAGCCGGTAAAGCACCAAAGCAGAAGAGGACACGAAGACCAAACGAGCTCGGCTTTGGAAAATTGTGGTCACGGAGATGCACCCCAAGATATTAGAGCCAACAGCGCCGGAGGAAGCGCGCTCGTGCTGGGGAAAACAACTAGGATGCATCCTCAGGGAAACCACCAACATCAATGACGAGAAGTTGAAGAAGATACCACATATGGAGCACATGCTCCTAAAGAAGTTGCACAATAGGTTCATGTTCCCCGGCCGGGATGAAAGCAAACATCCGTGGGACGACGACGCCATGACAAAGATAAACAGCAAGGCGATGGTGACGTTCACCAACGACTTGTCGACCTGGAAAGTTCGGGTGAAAAAAGCGATTGCGAAGAATGAACCGTGGTCCAAGATTCATGCTGACAATCCATCACTAAAGGAAGAGGACTTTGAAAAGTTCAAGGAGACTTGCGCTAAAGAAGAAGTCAAGGCAAGGTCAGAGAAAATGAAGGCACTCCAGGCCAGGAACACGCCTCCCCACCGCCTCAGAAGCTGTGGTTACGAGGGGAAGAGGCACGTATGGGCCAAGGAGGACGCCGAACATGAAAGTCACGGAATCCTAGACCCCTTGGCGGAGTTCACCGACCCGCTAGAGCGTGACTGGATCAGGTCCTGGTACAAGTGGGACAGAGTCAAAAAGATCTTTACACGGACCCGAACACGAGGGAGTTCATGAGACTTCTGGTAATTGTTATATTACCACATTATCGTATTAGCTTCCAATCAATTCGACTACAAGTTTTGTCAAATTATTAGTAAATCATCCACATTCCTTTTGCAGAAAGAGCAGCACCAAAAGGCAGCCGAAAGCGACGAGTCGTCATAGTCGGCGGCAAGGCCCAAGTGGGACACCCCATTCAACCGGGTCATGAACATACTGAAAAAGGTCCCGGAGGACAAACCGCCGTCCTATGGACGTGTGCACGGCATTGGAGATGGCGCCTCGTGGAAGACGTGCTACTGCAAGGAGTCGTAGGAAAGAAGGAAGAGACGGTTGGTTGTCACTCAGTAGACCATCGACGAGAAGGTCAGGATTGCGGTCAATAAGACCAAAGCTGAGACCAAAGAAGAGTTGCTCGGGGTAGTCAATACAGCGGTCAGTGACGCGGTGGCCAGCTTGATTCCGGCAATTTTTGATTGGTCGAAGAGCAATCCAAATAAAGGGCCAGAAGACTTTCCCCTTCCCAGCTTTGTCGGGAGCAATTTGGTGAACATCACAGCACCAGCACCTGCTCAAGCAACCGCAAAAGGTCCCGCTCATGTTCATAGCAGCCCGACCTCCGTCTCTGGCATGCTCGGCGGGCCTTCGTCTATGGCTGAGCTCGATGCCCTCACGGTAATTACGCGTCATACCCTTTTCACCAGCATGTCTAGTCTTCCGTTTTAGTTGCCTTTCGGATGTTTGCCGTCGTAGACATGTCTTCTTCATAGGCCGACGATACCCTGTGCACCCTACTCTATGACATCAAGGGCCAGAAGGTGGCCGTGGGAAAGGCAATGATCGTGAAGCCGAAGGACCGCATGTTCCACAACCGAGAGATGCCCGATGGCGTCTTCAAGGTTAACGTGGCCAGTGTCTTAGCGGGCTCCGAGGATTTGCCTCCTCTGGTACCAGTCGATGACGAGGAGACCCCTAAGCGAATTGGTGCATGCAAGAGCTGGTTCTTGCCTTGGCCGAAGACTCTTCTTCATGTTGAGGCGCCCAGTATCACATCAACGACAACTTCTCAAGAAGGTATGAACACCACCCCACCTACCAAATTACCTGCACCTGTCGTGGCGGGTGATAGCGGACGACGCGAGGGAGAGCCTCCATTAGTGCCAGATGACGTCGCCCCCGTTGTCGAAGAAGCAAATGCTGATGATGACATGGAGGAGGATGATGATGACCCAGACAAGTATTTCCATACCGCCTATGATGATGGAGGATTGATGGCCCAGGACGACAAAGACTCAGGCTATGAGCATGGAGATGATGACTTGATGCTGCCTGATTTGCCGGAGCCGGAACGTCCTAAGGCGGAATGCAAAAAGTCTCTCTTTAAGCGATCCTCGCAGGAGACGCCTCCAGATGCCGCCTCTAGCCAGCAACAACCCGAGGGCCGTCCACTGATTAGCCCGATGACACTGGGGGTGGTGGTTAGGGAAGGTATGGTGGGCTCACTACCGCCACCCACCAAGAAGCAAAGGAGGAGACCGGACAGGAAAGGCCCTAAAGGCGCCAGAGCTGCTTCAAGCAGCCAGCTGCCTCTGAAGCCCCGGGTGGTAGACAGAATACCTGTCGAAGGTGCGAAGCATTTCCATGTCGCCGGCGACCCGATCCTACCTGCCAAAGCGCTAGAGCACATACTGAACAATGATCTAAGGAGACTCCATGAAGATGTGCTGGCCAGAGAGAAAAGCCTTCTCATCGCGGAAAAACCAGGATACCCGCTTTACGCGGCTCAGGTGCCGGGTGGGAAGTTGTACGTCAAGATCTGGCCCGCGAATCAGTTCATCCTGCGATTTGACTACATCTACGACATGTTCCACATGACCAAGCTGGATTTCTAGTTCATCTGCATGTATGCGCTGTATCTCAACTACTTCATCAGGATCGAGAACATAAAATATATCTACATCGCGGACCCGTACTATATGCACGAGAGCTTCTTGGCAGTCTACAAAGAGCACCGTGACTATGCGATCAAGTACATCGGCGACTTCATGATCGCTAATAAGGACAAGGAAGTGATTCTCCTGCCTTATCATCCCACGTAAGTCATCCGCGCATATCCTTTCGTAAGTGTTAATCATTCCTTTGCAAGCATGGAGGCTAATTTGAGGTGTACTTAATTTGCGCAGCGGGGGGGGGGGGCGCCATCCTCATCGTTCTGTACCCAGAATACTCCCATGCTATGTACTTGGAGTCATTGAAGAACATCAAGAAAAAGGATTACACGCACATAAAGAGTGTTCTCGATAGTGCCCTATTAACCTTCAGCCTGTCTGGTGGATATATCAAGGTGAAAAAGTACAGGAAGAACTGCTGGTTTTCAGCCATAAGACCGACTTCTGCTGCATCCAGCAACCGCACACTAGTAAGGCTGATGGATTCTACCTCATGCATCACCTGCTCGAGTACAGAAGGGATAATCAATGCCTTTGCATGTCAGCTACTACAAACGATGCCGAGATTGTCAACTGGGCCACAAGCATAGGAAAGACACCGGATCATCGAATCCGAGCTGAGTTTTATCACGTACAGTGTGAACTTGCCCAAGTGATCATGAAGCATGTCCTCGAACCAACAGGGATGTTCTACCATGGGCCAATCACGCGGGATGATGTCCGAGCACTGCTACTCGCTCATCGTCTGGACCTGAAGCCTTTCAAGAAGCTTGGGTGCTTCCTCCCTGACTATGAAGATTGGACCGCCAACATGGAGGACTGATTGGCGATGACAATGTGTCACTACTGTCTTTCTATCGCAAAACTATGAATTTATGCATGGTGAAACTATGTGATGTAATTAAACCGCGTGGTCCTGAACTAGCGTAGATCGCTCTAGTTAATTAGTTTGGGTATGAGGGACTTCGTCATTTCTGTTTACTATATGTTGCTTGTATTTTGCTAATTATGCCTCTTTGTTTTCTTAAGTACATTATGTTGCATATTATCGTTCAATTCATCAACTGACGATGCAGGTACATAGATCAGAGATGGCAAAGGACTGCTACGCCGTGCTCGTTGGGAGGGTTCCAGGAGTCTACGACCACTGGCCAGACGCTCAGGCCCAGGTGGACAAGTACCCGGGTGCTAGCCACAGAGGGTTCGACAGCAGAGCCGAAGCGGAAAGTAGTTACTTGAGGTGGACGCTCCAGCAAGAGCGGGGGCGGAACCGCCGGTGCCTCAAGTACTACATAGTCGCGGTCTTGCTCATGCTGATCGCTCTTCTCTTCTACATCATGGTTTAGATATAGATGATGAAACTTGTGTGTGTGCCATGACTATGCAGTTGCACTTATTCGTGACATGACATGACTTGTGTATCGCTATTTTCGAGATGTGATGATATTTGTGTTGAATGATGATGATGATGATGGTATGACGAGACTACTGTATGTGTATGATATGATGAGAATAGTGTATGTTTAGTATGATCTGATGAAACTATTGTATAGAGCCTGTACAAATACATCACAAATACATAGAGGGGGTATAAATCTGTGAAAGCAGGAATACTAGCAGTAGCGCTGGAAAGCATCTAGCAGCAACGCTGGATTAGCAGCAGCTCTTTTTTTGTTCAAGCGCTACAGATAGTTATCAGTAGCGTTGGTCAGGGCAGTGCTACTGGTACCCATACTTACCACTAGCGCTGGTCAGGGCAGCGCTACTGCTACAACTTAGCTATAGCGCGTTAGCAGTAGCGCTGGACCCAGCGCTACTGCTATATGTATTTCAAGCACTACTAGTAGCCTTTCTCCTAGTAGTGTACTTTTAACGTTCTCAAGCTTTTTCAACCCTCACGCAATACATGAATGTGAGCCATGGATATAGCACTATAGCTGGAATAGAATATGATGGTGGAGGTTGTGTGGAGAAGACAAAAAAGGAGAAAGTCTCACATTGACGCGGCTAACCAATGGGCTATGGAGATGCCCATCAATTGATGTCAATGCAAGGAGTAGGGATTGCCATGCAACGGATGCACTAAGAGCTATAAGTGTATGAAAGCTCAAACTGAAAACTAAGTGGGTGTGCTTCCAACTTGCTTGCTCATGAAGACCTCGGGCATTTGAGGAAGCCCATCATCGAAATATACAAGCCAAGTTCTGTAATGAAAAATTCCCACTAGTATATGAAAGTGATAACTCAAGAGACTCTCTATATGAAGAACATGGTGCTACTCTGAAGCACAAGTGTGGTAAAAGGATAGTAACATTGCCCCTTCTCTCTTTTTCTCCCTTTTTTTATTTATTATTTTTTTCTCTCTTTTTTTCCTTTTTTTTGTTGGGCTCTTTTTGGCCTCTTTTTTCTCTCTTTTTTTTATTTTCGTCCGGAGTCTCATCCCGACTTGTGGGGGAATCATAGTCTCCATCATCCTTTCCTCACTGGGGCAATGCTCTAATAATGATGATCATCACACTTTTATTTACTTACAACTCGATACTATAACAAAATATGACTCTATATGAATGCCTCGGGCAGTGTACCAGGATGTGCAATGATCTAGCATAGCAAAGATATCAAAAAACGGACAAGCCATGAAAATATCATGCTAGCTATCTTACGATCATGCAAAGCAATATGACAATGAACGCTCAAGGCATGTATATGATGATGATGGAAGTTGCATGGCAATATATCTCGGAATGGCTATGGAAATGCCATAATAGGTAGGTATGGTGGCTGTTTTGAGGAAGATATAACGAGGCTTATGTGTGATAGAGTGTATCATATCAGGGGGTTTGGATGCACCGGCGAAGTTTGCACCGACTCTCGAGGTGAGAAAGGGCAATGCACGGTACCGAAGAGGCTAGCAAAGGTGGAAGGGTGAGAGTGCGTATAATCCATGGACTCAACATTAGTCATAAAGAACTCACATACTTATTGCAAAAGTTTTATTAGCCATCAAAGCAGAGTACTAATACACATGCTCCTAGGGGGATAGATTGGTAGGAAAAGACCATCGCTCGTCCCGGACCGCCACTCATAAGGAAGACAATAAAAAATAAATCATGCTCTAACTTCATCGCATAACGGGAGACCATACGTGCATGCTTCGGGAATCACAAACCTTAACACCAATATTCTTACTAAACCACAATCATTCACTAGTACCTCCCAAATATTATCATCTCTATATCGCAAAACTATTGCAAGGAATCAAACATATCATATTCAGTGATCTACAAGTTTTATATAGGATTTTATGACTAACCATGTGATTGACCAATTCCTGTTGACTCTCTAAATAGATATAAGTGAAGCAAGAGAGTTCAATTCTTTCTACAAAAGCTTTGCCCATGCTCTAACAAATATAAGTGAAGCAAAAGAGCATTCTACAAATGACGGTTTTCTATGTGTAGAGAAACAGGCAATCCAAACTTCAAATGATATAAGTGAAGCACATGAAGCATTCTATAAAGCCAAACTCAAAAGATATAAGTGAAGTGCAAAGAGCATTCTATAAATCAACCAAGGACTATCACATACCAGCATGGTGCATTATTAAAAGAAAAATAAAAAGCACACGATGCTCCAAGATTTACGCATATCATGTGACAGGTAAAAATATAGCTCCAAGCACTACAAAAAAAATACACTTTCGTGATGATACGTGTTTGTCACAGTAGGTCACGTTTTCTGTCATGCATGTACATCCATGACGATTTTATGACAGAATCAAGATAGTCATACCTGTGCCGACGTAGAAGTGTTCCATGACATTACCAAAATTATCATCACGGAAGTGTCCACTTCCATGACGATAAATGGCGCGTCATGGAAGTGCTTTCGTTAAGGGTAACCGACACATGGCATCCACCGTAACGGGTCACCGTTAAGCTATCGGGTTCCGGTTTGGATCCGATAACCCGTTAACAGCCCAGACCAATGGGGATTTTCCACGTGTAAAATTCTCAATGGCCAGAGGAACCACGTGTCGGCTCAGCGTTGGGACAGATGTCATCCACTCATTGGACGGGAGGCACCTATGATACGTCGACACATGGCACAGGCCAACAGAGGCCCATTCAGGTGAAAAGGCCAGCCCGTTTGACTTGGTCAAAAGGTAGCGGGCCGGCCCACGAAAAGCATGTTAATGGCCTGTTCGCATATAGCCCATTTACAGCCCGCTAACTCACGGCCGTTATGGCCTATCCGAATTGGGCCCAGTAGCGTTATCTGGGCCGTCCAATATGATTCCAGCCCATTGTAACTTCTGGCCCATGTATGGCCGATGACGTCTTTCGGCCCATACGAGGTCCTTTGTAACTCTTGGCCCTTTAAAGGCCCGTGGTGAAACTGGCCCATAATGAACAGTGTAACACTTTACACCCATTAACGGCCCATTATTCCGTTGGGCCGTTTTCAGCCCATGCTACCTTTCAGCCTTCTAAGGGCCCATTTATTCTTGGGCTCATTTCCAGCATTCGGTTACTTACGGCCCATTACTGGCCTGTTCTACTTGTGGGCCAAATTCAGCCCGTGGTTACAGTCAGCCCGTTTGTGGCATGTTAACCCATTGGGCTGTTTTCATAGCATCATCAAATATGGCCCATTAACGACCCGTGATGCATGTCAATAGAATTAAGCCCGTTATACATTTCGGCCTATTAACGGCCCGTTATGGTCGGGCCATAAACACATGATTTCCACTCTAGCCCGTTTATGACCCATTTTGCGGACCGTCATTGGTCCACGAATAATACGGCCCGTATAAGGCCCATTGAATATACAACCCGTCGAAGGCCCATGGATCCTATGGCCCGTAGGAGGCCCATCTGAAGGAAATATGCCCTAGAGGCAATAATAAAGTTGTTATTTTATATTTCTTTATTCATGATAAAGGTTTATTATTCATGCTAGAATTGTATTGATCGGAAACTTAAATACATGTGTGAATACATAAACAAATACCATGTCCCTAGTAAGCCTCTACTAGACTAGCTCGTTGATCAAAGATGCACTAAAAAAAAGACACATCCGTGACATTTTGGGCCGAACGAAATTTTTTTCTGTCATGCTTATGACACTTCTATGATGATAATTATGACAAAACCCGGTATCATCATAGATGTGGTGGGCTCCTACTTCTATGACAAAAAATCATGACAGAAAATGGGCTTTTCGTCCTGGGCGGGCCGGAGACGCACCTGCATGACATTCTTTGGGCTGTCCATGACGGAAAAAATCATGGTAGAAGCAAGGGCGAGGAAAATTTCGGGGAGTTCTCGGTTACGGTGGGTGGTCGGGGCCGAGCGATGCATGGAGGTTTGCGCGTTTTCTCTCGTATATGTACGCGCGTGTGTGTGAGGCGTTGGACTCTAACTGAACCCGAGCGAGGCGTTCGCTTACTGAACCCGAGCGATTGCACTAGCTACGTTACTGAACCCGAGCGATCGATTGATCCCTCGCTGTTAACTGAACCCGATCGAGGGATTCCTTCGCTACTGCTGCTAACTGAAGCCGATCGAACCTGCTGCCTCTTGATGAACAGTGAACGTGGGGGTTGGTTGAACGAGTCGAGACATACGTGGTTGGGGTTGGATGAACAGTTCCCGGTGGGGGTTGGATGAACAGGACCCCGTGGTAGTAGTAGTAGGCCGTTGCCGCTGGATGAACAGGACCCCGAGAGGAAGCCGCCACAGCCGAGCTGGTTGGGGTGGATGAACAGGACCCCGTGGAGGGCTGGTTGAACAGTAGCCGGTGGAGGGCTAGATGAACAGTAGCTCATGGATGAACAGTAGCTGGTGGAGGCAGGAGGAAGATGCGGTGGATGAACAGTGCAGGTGGAGGCTGAAGGAAGTCAACGGTGGGTGAACAGTAGCCCGTGGAGTCCCGTTTTGCAGTACGCCACACCCCTCCGATGAACAGGACCCCCGTTTCGACTGTAGCGCTCCAACACAAGTCTGTTTCCTCCATTTTGCGGTACGCCACACCCCTCCCGATGAATAGGACCCCCGTTTCAACCGTAGCACTCCAACACAAGTCTGTTTCCTTCGTTTTGCGGTACGCCACACCCCTCCCGATGAACAGGACCCCCGTTTCGACCGTAGCGCTCCAACACAAGTCTGTTTCCTCCGTTTTGCGGTACGCCACACCCCTCCCGATGAACAAGACCCCCGTTTCGACCGTAGCCAGTCGAACAGAAGGCCGTTTCCTCCGTACTGCAGTACGCCAGACCCTGTTTCGGCTGTTCCGTCCAAGCTGGTTGGCTCCCGTTGAACAGGATGCATTCTGACCTAGTTTGTTGCCACCTGATGAACATGACATTGTTTCTCCATTCCGACCCAACCGGTTGGCTGCCCTATGAACAGGACGCCGTTGCTGTCGTCCATGGCCTCTCCATGTACATGAGCCCTGGCCGTATGTATGCGCGAGTAGGCGTTCGAGACCCCGCCCGTATGTACGTATGTGGCCGTATTTTTTGGCATGTAGCTGTACGTACGTGTACACGGTTTAGAAGGGACTGCCTGAACTGCTACGTCGGGGGCTTTACTACTACACGTGCTGCTGCTTGCTCGACCACGGTTCATCATTGCAGAGAGACCGATCGACCAGTATGTACGTACATGTTCGCGACAACGCTACGTACGCTTCGACCAAGTGGTTCCCGGCTGTCAGGGAGGATAAGGACGCACTTCCTTGCGTGCGAAGTTATTGATGTTGGGTCCGAGCTGTCAGGGGGAGGATTCATTTTTTTTGCGCCTAATATGGAGGCACTTTCCTTGCGTCCGAAGATATAGCTGGTGGGTCCCAGCTGTCAGGGGGGAAAAGTTTTTTTTGCAAAATACAGCTAAGCCAAAATACAGAGGCCCTTCCAGTAGGTCCCTGCTGTCAGGTGGAGGAATCATTATTTTGCGCGTAATAAGGAGGCACTTCCTTGCTGCAGCCATGGACCCAGCTGTCAGCCTCTCCACATACAGTCCTCTTCCGATGTAAGTCGTTCCTTGACCACGTTGACCACGCCGCGCCGAAAGCACCAAGGCGGTGGACGACGGCGAGGCCTAGGAAGGGAATGACCCGGAGCCGGGGAAGACTCGGCAGTTGTTTCCCATGTGGAGGGGCGTACGAGGGTTTACTGGTTGGGCTGCAGTGTGAGGCTGCCGTCATCGAAGAATAACAGCAGGTCTGGGTGAGTACAGTGATGGCCAGGCCAGCGATGGGAGTAGGGTGGGGCGGTGAGGCCTGCGCAGCAGCAGAGCCGGCCACGGGAGGCAGGAGCAAGCGGCACGACCGGCGCTGGTTTGGGCGGCTGGAGCAAGAAGACCAGAGGTTGAAGAAGCACTACGGCTGTTGGATGGACATCGTACGGTCACTGGAGCTAGAATCGTTCATATTGACTAAGTTGACAAAGCCCTCCGTCCGCATCAACTTAGTAGACCCACAAGTCAGCCTCCAACTATGGTGGGTCCCAGATAGCAGGGGGAGTATTCATTTTTTTGTGCGTAATAAGGAGGCACTTCCTTGCGTGCGAAGATATAGCTGGTCGATCTGAGCTATCAGCGGGAGGAACGTTTTTTTCATGAAATACAGAGGCCCTTCCGGTGGGTCCCTGCTGTCAGGTGGAGGAATCATTATTTTGCGCGTAATAAGGAGGCACTTCCTTGCGTGCGGCCGTGGACCCAGCTGTCAGCCTCTCCACATACAGTCCTCTTCGGATGGATGTCGTTCATTAACCACGTTGACCATGCCGCGCCGAGAGCAACAGGGCGGTGGACGACAGCGAGGCCTAGGAAGGGAACGACTGGAGCCGGGGAAGACTCGGCAGTGGTTGCCCACGCGGTGGGGAGTACGAGGGTTTACTGGTTCACCTGCCGTCACCGGAAAATAACAGGAGGTGTGGGTGAGTAGAGGAATGGCCTGGCCAGCGATGTAGTAGGGTGGGGTGGTGCGGCTTGTGCGGCAGCACAGCCGGCCACGGGAGGCAGGAGCAGGCAGTCCCACCGGCGCTGGTTTGGGCGGCTGGAGCAAGAAGATCAGATATTGAAGAAGCAGCATGGCCGTTGGATTTAACATCCAATGGTCACTGCTGCTAGAATCGTTTGTGGACTAAGTTGACAAAGCCTTTCGTACACGTCAACCTAGTAGACCCACAAGTCAGCCTCCAAATCTGTCCCAAACAGCATACAGCCCGAAATTTCTAGCCAGATTCAAATTAATTTAAAAACTAAACATACCTTAATTTAAATCCAATGAAATTTTACCCGCACAAAAACAATGAAATTTAAAATATCAAAATCTGAAAGAAAAAAGTATTTTGGAACTAATTGCCTGTTTGCTATATTTTTTCATTTTACAGCTCATTTCTTATTACTTATAGCCCATTTCTTATTACTTATAGCCCATTTTCTGGGCAAGCCCGAATGCATCCCTCCTCGTCTTGAAAGATTTCCGGCCCAGTAGGGCGTAGAAAAGCAAGTAGGCCTACGTTGGTTATTCTGCAAAAAACAAAATAGCTGGGCTAGCCATTTTCAGAAAGGAAAAAAACTGGGCTGGTCATGTGGTAAACATATGAAATAAAAGCCTGGGCTAGACGGGCCACAGTTCCCGCACAACCCAGTTGATACCCTTCTCCATCTCGAAATTTTTTTTACTGCGTGCGCTGCTGGGTCCCGGGTGTCTGCCGCTCCTTGTGCAGTAATCTCGCTTATTGGCTACGTTGACAGTGGCGTGCGACCCAGATGTCAGGAAACCATCAGGAGGAACCCTTTTTTTGTAATAAAGGAGGCACTTGCTTGCCTACTGCCATGATCCTGGTGGGTCCCTACTATCATCCTCACCATGTATAGTCATCTCCTTATTCCTCTCGGTTGTTGACCATGTTGACAACACCGGAGGGCGGCGCCGCGGCGAGCGAACCAAGGCGGAGGACGATGGTGAGGCCTCAGACGGGAACGAACAGGAACCGGGGAAGATGCGCAGAGTTTTAGGGTGCGATGTGGCCATGATGCGTGCGCGGCAGCACAGCCAGTCGTGGGAGGCGGGAGCAGGCGGTCTCGCCGGGGCTGGTTTGGGTTTGGTGGCTGGAGGAAGAAGAGACTAAAGAAACACGACAGGCATTGAATGTCAATCCAACGGTCAAGGTTTGCACAATCGTTTGTTGACTAAGCCGACACCAAGTAGCATACTTTTTATATATAGGAAGAAAAGAAAAAGTGGGCTCGTTCGCCAGATAACATTCCTGAAACTGTGACCGTTTGATCTTGCATCGCAACTAAAACTGCGAGGAAAATGCGTTCGCTTGCCGTCCTCCTCCCAGGGACCATTCGCCACATAAGTGACTAGCACCCTTGGTTTTCAACCGAGAGGTCTTGGGTTCGAGTCCCAGGAACCCTCAATTTTCTCCTCCTTCCTTCCTCGCAAAAAAAGAGAAAATCAAAGACTTGAGAAGGCGTATAGAACAAGCTAGTGTACCAGTAAAGAGACGTTGCTAAGTTTTAGAAAAAAGAGAGACGTGCTCCTGTAGCTGGTTCGAATCCAAACCTAGACTATGACTATATATGGTGCTATGCTACTTTGCAAGTAATGAAACTGACATATCCAACGTTCGCTTCTCCTCTTCTCTACTTACTCTACCTAGCATCAGAAGCTCTGGCCGCAGCAACCATGTCTGCTGGCGGCTCGTCCACCTGCTCTTCAGCAGGCAACAACCAGATATGCGCCAAGTCGCCACCCGTACCATCGCCTGTGGGTCTCATCACCCCCCCCCCCCGCCGGTACACGCACCGCAGCCGGTTGCTCATCGCAACCTGCTACCGTTGGTGTGGTGCCACTGCTGCAAATCATGCAGAGTCATCCGTCGCGTCTCAACCACAATCCTCAACCCTGGCCGTGTCTTCTACAAATGCCCGAATCATGGGGTAATAATATGTCCAAGTGTTGTTCCGCAGCTTTCAGTTGCTGATTTTTTTAATAGTTTGGTTGATGATCTTCCAATTTGATTCGTGCAGAAAAGGGAAGATTCGTGTGATTTGTATTTTTGGGAAGTTGCTGATGTGGGGGAATGCAACTACGCTGATTATTTGGTTAGCCGAGGAATCCCAATACCAGCAGGTTGGGGTGTTGGACAAGTAACTGAAGGAACGGCAGAACAGGAAGATGCAGAGCAGAAGGTTAAAGATGCAGTTCCTCTGATCATGGCCAAGCAACAGCTATTGAACGGCCTTGACAGCAATGAGGAGATGAAAGAGCTTGTGAAGATAATGGGCAAAATCGATGTGCTCTGTAGGATGATTGTCTCTTTATTTGCAGTTTATGTAGCACTCGTGATGTATTCAGTGGCTATGACATGAGCACTTTGCTGAAACTAGTAATGAATGAAACCTGTTTAGCAGGCTGGGCGTAGTGTTGTGAACATCTAATGATTTCTATTAATGGAAATCGGGGGGTATCCCCTTTTGCTCATAAATAAATAAATAGTAGAGGCCCTTTTGCTAATAAATAAATTAATTAACAGAGGCCCTGTCGGGTCATCTTTGTTCCCATTCGAAGACGTCGAGCAAATTGCAGTCCAACAGCAAACTATGTCATCAAATACAAGTTTCACAGCCAAATATGAGTACAACTAAACAACAATGTCATCATGTTTTAATCGTCATACGTACAATCACCAAACACAAATCAACATACATAATAAGTGATATTCTCACAGCAAAATACTAAACAACAACTTCATCAGGTTTCAGTTGTCATAGCAAACACAATTTCACATAGTAGATAAAAAAATGTCTTTTGACAAGCAAATACAACAAAAGCAATCTAATCATCATCCGCAACAGCAGCGTTAACATCTTCACCATGTGTATCAGTCTGAATCGTAACTCCCCCGGTGTCATCTTCTTCTTCATCCTCAATGTCCTCGAACGTTGGCATCTTATTGATCAACTCTCGTATGTCCACAGCCCGACAGGCAATCTTTTCGCCAGCGTCATTGACGTGATGGTTCTCAAAGATATTAGGAACATCTGTGGAATCTTCTACATCAGGAGCAGTGTAAGCATCATCTTGTTGTGCAACTTCATTAAACGAATTCCTCTGCTCTAACCTTTGCAATACTCTCAGTCATCGCTACGTGCAAATGTGTCTTCCAAGAAAAATATCTGTGTTGCTTGATTTGCCAAAATAAAAGGCTCGTAGGTCTGCTACGCTGCCTTGACATTGATGGATTTGAAATAATCATCAGCTCTGGGTTTTGCGATCCTGGAAAACAGGTTATACCAACGACAGCACAACAGAACCACACACCGATGAACCTCGAAACTGGAGATATACTGCAACTGAACAATGTCTGTTATGTTAGCATACATTTTAGTTGTCTCTTTGTTGTACTTATACGTGCTCATGATGGCACTATTTTGTGTCTTCCTGCCTTCGTCGCGTGGAAGGGTGTTGTAGCGCACATCTCCAACAACGCAAGATTCATAATGTCTTACCCGAGTATCAGGACCCATTGCTAGTGCGTAAAGGGCATCATTAACTGCCTGCCCATCCTCCCGCATCTTCTTAACCTATGGTTAGAAAATAGACAAGCTGATCATCTTATGTACTCAATACATTAAAAAACTGATAGTGCAATTCAAAAGCTTACATGGCTCTTGAACCATTTCGCAAATCCTGCCATAACCAGTTTGTCAATGTTTCTTGGATTTTGCGGCAGTAACTCCTTTTTGTAGATGCTGCACAACATAGTGATCGCGTCAAACATCTAAATATATAAGAATGTGCTGCAAGTTTAGTAGATTATGATAGTACTTAGCACTTACTCGATACCAAACCATTTTGTCCAAATCTTTAGGTTTGTCATCTTGTCGACTCTTCCCTGTAACTCGAACAGAACAATAGAAAACATTGAGCTCGGGATTGTCTTCACCCACCTCTTTGCTAAGCTCATCAGCTGTTTCAATATATTTTGCGCAGAATGTCAACGCTTCTGTAGCAATGTAGGCCTCTGCTATGGAACCCTCAGGTCTAGCTCTGTTCCTAACATAGCCCTTGAAAGTGCCTAGCCGCCTTTCAATAGGGTACATCCAGCCATACTGTACTGGACCTCT
The DNA here is from genome assembly GCA_011799875.1 of Thinopyrum elongatum. Classification (NCBI taxonomy): domain Eukaryota; kingdom Viridiplantae; phylum Streptophyta; class Magnoliopsida; order Poales; family Poaceae; genus Thinopyrum; species Thinopyrum elongatum. Next base: position 240,089,529 of record CM022303.1, read on the forward strand.
AAGTAGTGCCCCATCAGGTAGATGAACAGCCAAATGCACCATCACATCAAAGAAGGCTGGAGAATATATCTTCTCAAGGTCGCATAGGATAATTGGTATCTTGTCTCTAAGACGCTCCAAAGCATCTATCCTGATATTTCTACTGCAGAGTTCCATGAAGAATTGTCCCAACTCTGCAACTGCTCTGTATAAGTCAGGGCGGCCCAATCCTCTAAGGATAACAGGTAAAACCCTTTGAAGTAGGACGTGGGAGTCATGAGTTTTCAACCCTTGTACCTTGTTTCCATCTGCACTGACTCTCCTTTCAGGGTTGGAAGCAAATCCATGTGGGAATCTCACACGTGACAGGACCTTGCAGAATTCTTTTCTTTTTACCTTGTCCAAGACATACACAGCTGGTGCCATATCCCGTGGTTTACCTTCATCTTCCACCTGCAAATCCTTTCTGATACCCAGGTGTGTCAAATCAATCCTAGATTTTAAGGTATCTTTCGTCTTGCCTTCAATATTAAGAAGTGTGCCGATAATGCTGTCACATATATTTTTCTTGATGTGCATCACATCAAGATTATGCCGCAGATCCAAATCTTTCCAATACTCCAAGTCCCACAAAGTGGACCTACGGGTAAACAATAATCTCTCTTCTGCCCTGCCACGCTTCCTTTTCCCGCTACCATTATCAGGATGGTTTCCTGGTGTAATATGCCTGACCTTCTCTAATTCCACTTGCAACTCATCACCGGTGAGCCTCTTTGGCGCATCACGGTTTTCATCCTTTGCATTGAACACATGTCTTCGGTATTTTGTAGGGCACGTCTTGTCCTTGGCAAGGAAACGGCGGTGTCCAATGTAACAAATCTTGCTAAGTATTGCGTATGATAGCGGATTCTTGTCACAGCGAACACATGCATTGTAACCATGTGTCGTTCGCCCTGACATAGTGCCCAAAGCCGGATAATCATGGATGCACCAAATTATAATAGCACGCAGAAAGAAATCAGCTGGTGGGCTGCTATATAGGTCTTGAGTGAGAACACCCCTCCATAGCTGTTGAAGTTCCTCCACAAGAGGCTCCATGAATAAATCAAAATCCTTTCCAGGACATTTTGGACCTGGGATGGGCAAGGCCATCATGTAGTTTGATTCTTTGGTGCAGACATTTGGAGGCATGTTGTAAGGGATAACAAGCACTGGCCACATGCTATATGTGGCGCTCTGGTGGCCAAATGGGTTAAATCCATCTGTAGCTAAGCCAAGTCTAATGTTTCTCGGGTCAGCAGCAAAATTTTTGTGTTTCTGATTGAAGCTTTTCCAGTCACTACCATGAGATGGATGGCTCATTACATTCTGATCTCTATACTCCTGGTTCCTAGAATGCCACAGTACATCCTCTCTTGTTTCAGTATCATGAAACAACCTCTGCAATCTTGGTATAATTGGAAAATGTCTCAGAACATTATGAGGAATCCTCTTCACAGCATCGCCATATTTCCATCTTGATGATTTGCATTTTGGGCATTCACTTAAGTTGGCATAATCCTTCCGGAACAGAACACAATTATTCTTACAAACATGGATCATATCATATCCAATTCCAACTGCACGAAGAAAATTCTTCATTTTACTGTAGGTGTGTGGCAGCTCAGACGCATCTGGGAAAGATTTGCGGAAAGCAGCCAACATCGCATTGAATGATTTGTTGGTCATCCGCTCAGATGTCTTCACCTGAAGAAAGGTGACCATAGCTAAGAATACTGATAGCTTATTTCCTAGGGTGACAGCCACGTTGCATTATTCCAACATGCGGGCCCACTGTTTTTCTTCTGCAGGTGAAAGTTCACGAAATGCGCAAGCATTTCGTAGCATTGTTTCAATGTTGGTCAAACTCACTGGCTCCGCCACCACCACCTCCTCCTCCTCTTCCACCTAAGCATCAGGCAGATCAAGATGGTGATCTGTTGCTTCCACATAGTCAGTAACATTGATGTTCACAGCTTCACCATGATGAACCCACCTAGTATATGTGACCGACATCCCATACAAGTGTAGATGATTTTGCACAGTTGACTGGGGTCTTGTAACTGAATTTATACAACTGCTACACGGGCAGAGCACATCTGATTTCAGACCACTGTACTCAGCTCTGATAAAGTTCATGAAGTTTTCAACCCCCTCGACATATGCAGCGGAGAATCTTCAAGCAGAACTTATCCAAGTCATGTACATCAGTTAGACATACAAATTAGTTCTTCTACTAGATATTACAGGAAAAACATATATGCTTTTTTATGAAGTCCAGAAAAAAATACCTAGGTCAATGTCTAAAGCTATGGCAAGATATTTGGACAAGCAGATCTAAGTAACAAAATATATATGTAAAGCTAATTCAGCAAACAAATTTGAGTGCTAAATTATGGCAGGCTGTTTCAGTAGTCAATGAGGCCGAGCACACAGCCATCGAAGGCCATCTCAGCAACAAAGATCGAGTATAAAACGGTGTAGAGATATTTCACCTAACAGATTGGCTACTAGACCATGGCAATCTACGTCACAATAAATATATGGCAGGATATTTTAGCAACTAATCAGGCATGGCATGCCATCTCAGCTAAGCAGATTGAGTGTAGAACAGGGCAAGGAAGCATCTTAAGCAGAGCATATTGACTGTAAACTATTTCGGCAAACAGTGAGATTAACAGCGTCTATCAGCGCTACTCCGACATGCACGGGGCCTCAGTCTAGAATGTGCGTACCGTGGGAGAAGCTGACCGCCGTGCGTCTCCACAAGAACGTCGCCAGCGGTGGTGGCGCGGCTAGAGGACGGCAGTCTACGAGAGCATACTGTGGGAGCGAGAGGATAGCCGTGCGTCCCCTCGACGAACCGCGGCGCCGACGTATCGGCGCGACGGGGAGGGCGGCTTTGGCGGAGCGAATGGGGTGGAGTGGGCCGGGGGGAGGGGGGTTTGGGGAATATTATTGGCTAGTTGGCCGAAGGGCGGTTGAATTTGGGATTTGGGGGGAATTTTCGCGTGGTGGGCGGGGGAGTTTGGCGCATGGTCGGTTTCTCCAAGTGCGGTCCCTCGTGTCAGTGAAGAGGCAAGCCGAAGCGCGTTCCGTTTGCGTGAGCCGTGTGCAGGACCGACTGTGTGAGGGGTGCAATGCGACCGCGACAGGCGTGCTGTGAGTGTACCGCCTTTTTTCCTTTTAAACTTGGTGCTTCGCGCGATCCATTGATACTACTACTAGTAATCCGGTAATCCCGACTAAAACGGCGCGGTCGGGTCTTTTCCCGCGCGATATGCTGGGAGGTTGGCTTAGTTGGGTTTTTTAGGACAAGTAATGCTACACCTACGTAATCCCTGTTACGTAATTAACGTAATGTGAAACGTGTGGGCTGTTGATTGGAGATTGGGGGGAGGGAGGGCCCACCACCATGAAAATCAGGGGGGAGAGAGAGAGAGGCAATTTACGTTAACCCTTTCATAGGTTCCCGTAGATGTAGAAAGATGTGAAATGCATGAATGTGTAGTGGACGTACTATTGGAGTGCCTAAGATAAATTGTGTATGTAGGCCCTATGTGTTTATTTACTTCGCATGTTAGCTTTGTCTCGGGTCAAAACTTCTAAGTTTATACACACAAAAACGAATCATCATTCCATATATTTTCATACTCCTACAATATATCTTACTATTATTGTGAAAGTTCATATACACCGGACGAGATTCATGCAAACACGGCAGATTTTCATTACATTTAGAACTTTTATAGGACAGAAAAATAAAAGAAACCCGACCCTAAACTGTCACACCCTAGCTAGTTCAGGCATTAGAGTGTTGCATCATGTTTAAGTTTTTCCAGAAACTTGAAATGGGGATGATAGAACCCCCAGCACCCCCTGGAAACAACTAGGGTTTACTAAAATCTTTTTCAATGAACCTGAAATGCCCTTCTAAAATGTCCATCATTTTTGTCTTGGGTTAGAACCTCTGCCAAAACTGGTTCACATTTTTCTAGGTCATCATAAGGTCATTGAATTAAATCATATGTAACTTGCATTTGGGCATTTAAATGCTAGTAAATATTTTAAATGTCCAAATAATCCCAAACTGAAATGTTCCATGTTGGATATACTCTATACAGTGGGCATGAGCAGTTTGGTGATTTTTGAAAGTGCCTAGGTATTTTTAGAAAAGCCACAAACTTGCAGAAATAAAAAAAAAGAGGAAAATAAACTTACCTGGCAAAGTCACCAGCCGGCCCACCTCGCGGCCTAGCACTGTGCTGGCCCATGCCAGCCAGCTGCTTCGTCCCCGCCAGGCAGGTAGGGAGGTGACGCCGGCGTGCGCGAGCCCGCCACGGCGCCAGCTGCTTGCCGCTCGAGCCGCTGGACGCCTGGACGTCCTCCACGTCGTCGCCTCGACCCCCTCGACACCTCATTCTCCCCCCTGCGCCTCTCTCTCGCTCTCTCCCCACCATGGCCGACGCAGCCGCAGCCGCGCCACCGTGAAACCCGCGTCCACCGTCGTCCCCGAGCCGTGCTGCCGTGTCCACGAGCTCCGTCGTCGTCCTCTCCATCGAGCAGACCGAGCCCCGAGCGCTCGTTTGCTTCGGAACCACCGCAACAGCCTCGCCCGACCTCGCCGTCGCCGGAGATCCCTTTCGCCGTCTCCACCGCAGCAGTTCGTCCCCGACCTCGCCGACCGCTCCGTCGTGACCGCCGTGAGCTCAGCTACCTCCCCATCCTTTCCGTTCTCGCTCTCGAGCCCTACATCGACTGCACTGAGCTCGGCCGCACCCGCCGCCGCCTCAGCACGTCGCCGTCGTGGCCACATCCACGTTGGCTCGATTCCGAGCACGCCATCGTCTTCACCGCATCCCCAGGAGCCCGCAGCACCACTCCACGCACCTCGCCGTGCCCCCTAGCGACGAGCCCGAGCTCGCCCGAACTCCGACAGTCGCACAGCTCGTCGCCGGCGTCATTTCCGGCCACCCCAGCTCCACCCACTGCCACCACTCGACGCGGCTCACTCCCCGCTTCACGTAGATGTGCTCCGCCGTTGTTTTGGTCGTCGGAGGACGAAACCCGCACCGCCCCGCCGCGTCTGGCCTCGCCGGCGGCTAAACGCCGGTGAGTCAGCCCAGTTTGACCAGGGATTTGACCCCCCCTGGGTCACTGACGTGTGGGCCCAGGGCCTTAACTAATCTGGTTTAGGGTTAGATTAGTACTAATTAACTTAAGTTAGTTAGTTAGACACTGACATGTGGGCCCCAGCGTCAGGTTTGACCTGGACCGGCCCCGTTGACTGCTGACGTCACCCTGACGCAATGCTGACGCAATAAGTATTTTCTGGATTTATTTTAATCAGGAAATTCCAGAAAATACCAAAAAATTCAAAAATTCATAGTAATTCAACCGTAGCTCCAAATCAAACAAATTATATATGAATTTGGATCAGAAAAATCCAATCTTTCCATCTGTACTAGTTTCATGCATGTCAGAACACTTTAACCTTGCTGATTAGATGAAACAAGTTATTGCACTAATATGACCTCTTATTTTGGGTTTGCATTTGAATCATTGACTCAAATGAACTCAAACCAACCTGTTCTAAGATGCATTAGCCAAAACACACTCATTTTGCCATGTCATAGCATGCATCATATTGTTGCATATTGCCATGTGATGATTGTGTTTCGATGTGTTCTTCGTGGTAGGTTCTGCCTCCGAGGATATTCACGAGTATCCAACTGAAGGGCAGTATTCCACTACCACTCTGTCAGGCAAGCAACCCCATTGATCATTTCGATACAAACCCATCTTCTCGCTTCTGCTCTCGTTTACTGCATTAAGACAACGCGTTTCAAACTGCTGTGTGTTGCGGTAGTTGAACCCATATCCTCTGCATGACCTGTCATTGCCACAGTAACTAGATGAAACCCACTAGCATGTGTAGGAGTTGATTGAGCCATGTCTGTGTTTCCTACCATGCTATGCCTGCTATGCTTAGAGTTGTGTCAGGTCTGGCTCATCAGGGTGATGAACTAGAGTGAATGGTTGTGTCGGTAATGAGGGTGAAGTGTTGAACATGTTTTGGTAAAGGTATCGATGAGAGGCCATGTAGGAGTACATGGTGGGTTGTTTCATTGAGGCCGTCCTTAAGAACTGAGATCTGTATGCGTGATTTAAGATTCAGCTACTACCACACATTGGGATCCTTAATTGACTCTCTCGACTTATTAATCACCCCGTCCTCTGTCCAGGAGTTGCAAGTAGTTTCTGGTGTTTGTAGTTGCTGGAGGCCGTGCGCAGCGCTGACCTTAGGGGTGGGCTGTGATGTGGTAGGCACGTGGCACGGTGTACCGGGTCGCCCGTTTGGTATCTCGAGAACCCTGCACACATCGTTTGGGGCCGTTGAGGACACCCCGGCTGGATTTCCTTGCGGATGGAACCCGAATAGGCGATAAACCTGGACTAGAGACTCGTGTGTTTAGTTAGGTCGTGGTCTACACCCACGTCGGCTTTCGCTTGAAGTCTGCCGAGCACATGTCATGTGCAGACGCTAAGTGGTGGAAACATGTGTGAAGAGGTACACCCCTGCAGGGTATAAAACTATTCGAATAGCCGCGTCCGCGGTAAAGGACTACTTGGTCGCTTATGCAGTTCATAGACAAGTTAATGGTTACTACTAAAAGACTCAAGATAAGTGTGAGTACCGCGGATGGCCCTCTCGTAGGATTACGAGGGAGGATCCACGGTGGAGTATTGTGATGGTGATTAGTGGACTCGTGTGCGAAAACTAATTTCTCAAGTGGTGTCTCGTAGGATAGTGTAGCCAAGAGTCAAAGCTGGCTTGCTGCAATAACTCCACCACCCTTCTTGAGAATGTGCATATATATTAGGATCTATTGTAAGACTTGCTGGGTACCTTTGTACTCATGTTGCTTTAATAACTGTTGCAGACGAGAACACCGCCCCCTCCGATGGGTTCTATGTAGATCTCGACGTTGACAAGTGACTTGCCACCCAGGTGGTGACCTGAGCTTGTGAAGGGCCTATGTAAATAGACATGCTTCGTCAAGCCTTCTTTCTTTCTAGTGTCTGTACTCAGACTAATTGCTTCCGCATGTGCTTGTATGTTTGTATGACTTGAGTGTCGGGTCATGTGACCCCTATCTGTATGAACATGTTATGTATGGCTCCCCGGAGCCTTTAAATAAAGTACTTTGAGTTGTAGAGTTTTGTTGTGATGCCATGTAGTATTTACACATATCGAGCATATTGTGTGTATGATTGAAATGCTTGCTATGTGTGGGATCCGACTATCTAGTTGTTTATCCTTGGCAGCCTCTCTTATGGGGAAATGTAGTCTGGTGTCTCCACTGAGCCTTGGTAGTCCGCTACAGCCCGGTTTACCGGAGTCCTGCTAGCCCAGCACTGCTGCTCCGGAACACCTAGACTGGCCGGCATGTGTTTCACTTCGTTCCTGTGTCTGTCCCTTCGGGGAAATGTCACGCAGTGATATCCGGAGTCCTGCCTAGCCTGCTACAGCCCGGTTTCCCGGAGTCCTGCTAGCCCAGTGCTACATCCCGGATTCACACGCTGCTGACCGACATGCTCGATGTTGATTCATGTATGCCTGTCCCCGTAAGTTAGCGCCGCTTTGGGTTCACGACTAGCCATGTCGGCCCGGGTTCTCTGTCATATGGATGCTAGCAACACTATCATATACGTGAGCCAAAAGGCGCAAACGGTCCCGGGCCATGGTAAGGCGACACCCGTGGGAATACCGTGCGTGAGGCCGCAAAGTGATATGAGGTGTTACAGGCTAGATCAGTGTGACTTAGAATCGGGGTCCTGACATAAACCTTTTCTACGGTGGCGACCGACGTCCTCCATCTGCCATCTCCATGTACGAGGGCGGGGTTCAAGACCTGTGAAGTGAAGGTGCGGTCTCCGGCGAGGAAGAGTAGAACACGGGAGACGGACCGGCCAGTTGGCACACCATGCCCTGCCGCCTCCCATGCCCTACTCATCCTCGGAGGAGTCCCCGACCTCGGCGGTGCCGGTGGACATGAGGTCGATGATGATGGACGTGGACGGTCCGTCGCTTCACCTGCCACATGCACCACCGAACATTGGACGGCGGCAAGTAGGACGCGTGGCTGACGGTGCTCCCATCGTCGGCCGCCAATGTGGCCACCGCTTGTGCGGTCGCGTCCGCGTCCGGCTACGCCGCTATTGCGTTGCGAGCGGCGACTTGAGTGATGGCGGCGACCTCGAGCTTCATCCCCAATGACAAGCTCTCCCGCAGAGCGTTCGCGCTCGCGGTCATGGTGGATGTGGTGCCACCGTGCCAGGTAGCAGGAGGATGCGCTATGGTGTGGAGTTTAGCTGGGCGTTGCCGCTTTAAGTAGCGCATTCCGGTGAGGCCAAGCATCTGGGTGAATTATTAAGTCACCGGATTTGGTTCCTCGGGCACCGAGCCTCTTAATGACGGCATACGGATGGACGGCATGAATGCGGGCAGCTGGCGCCGGCTGGGAACGCACCACGCGACGGCGCGAGGGACGAGGGTTTTTGGTGTGCCAGGGTAGTCAGCTGCGGCCGTGGCAACGTTGGAGATGCCCTTTGCTCACATGTGATCCCCACATGTCATTGAAAAAGCAAGATGACCCGGCATGGTCTCAGGTCCTGGGGATGCAGTTGGCCGCGCTAGAACACTCCGCGGACGCGGCGCGGCGCGCGCGCACTTCGGCGCCCCGTGCATCCTCGATGAGCTGGGTGTTGATCTGCTGGTTGTGCCACAGCGCTAACGCCACCCTCGGCACCCTAAATCCAAGCGTGTCCAGCGACGATGAGCGTGTCGCTCACCGTGGTCGCCGTGTCCAGAGGCGGTGCGGGAGCTGCGCCACATTGCTGGCCCCCACGACCCACATGAACGGTTGCCGGTGGCGAGGAGGTCGTGGGCCAGCACCTCCATTGGACTAGTCTATGCCATGTCATCCCAACAGGTGTGCCCCACATGTCAGTTTCCCTGTTTTCCCGGCCAAATTTGAGCGTCAGCTCCGCGTTACGCATTAGGCGCAGAACAGGTGGTTTTTGTGCCCTGGTTCAAATGTGGTACAGTACCAAGTTGTTACCCTAGCCCCAAGTGTGGTGGTTTTGGGTACGGTACCACCCTTTTCCTTTTCAACTAGTGAAGCGTAACACTTGATTAAGTAGCCAGATGGTGTGCTAATGTAGGTGTCCGACTGTTTGAAGGAATAATTGAGGTGTGACCGGTCCGTGCCCGCATTTAGGGGTCCAACTTACCATGTTCCGGCAGTAGTAACTATATACTAGTCCCTGCTACTCCCTCTATTTTTATTTACTCCGCATTTTAGCTTTGCTCAAAGTCAAACTTTGTAAACTTTGACAAAGTTTATAGACAGAAATAATAACATATACAATAACAAATCAATACCATTAGATTCATTATTGAATATACTTTCACATCATATAGATTTGCTATTGTAAATGTTCATATTTTTTCTATAAATTTGGTCAAATTTTATGAAGTTTGACTTCAGTCAAACCTAATATGCAGAGTAAATAAAAATGGAGGGAGTATCTTACTCTGTGACCAAGACGGAAGGGAAAACGAGACAACTTTATGTTTATTTGAGCCATTCAAGTACAATCATGTGGCGTTGCTTATTTCTCATTCCTCTCCAACCCTCTTCTCCATCGATCATGCCGCCCTCCGGTCGAGTCCATCCTCCTGCATGCCTCATTTGAACATTCCGCCGAGTATCATTCACATGTGGGCCTAGACCATGCATGTATTTCCAATGTTGTAATTTGTCCAACATGCATACAGACAAACGGTTCGTTTAAAGTTTCACTTTGCCTCCACTATGTGTCACTTCCCATCTTAGTTTTGGCATCCCATTCGGTTCATGCCCCAACACATCTTGACGAGATCGATTGATGTTGAGAGATCAAGTGTGTGTCGTGCAAGGAGATAAAGGTTTGGTGTGTTTCCATGATAGAAATGACCCGGGGGGTCTGTGTGGATCGGAGGGAGTATATTGTACGTTCAAAAGTGAAATGAACGTACTGTACCCACCCTAGTCCTCTTTCAATCGATCTCCGGACCCCGAGATGAAATCGAGAGAGAATGAGTGGGTGCATGTGTGATACCTAAGGCGGATTCAAAAATTTGAACCGGTGATCATAGCATCAGAAAATCATATATAATGGGTATTCAATGTTTGTTTCGCTTTTGAACGTAAAATATACTCCCTCCGATCCTTTCTAGTTTACATATAAGTTTTATGTGTAGTCAAAGTATCTCTACTTTGCCCAAACTTACAGAAAAAAGTATCAACATTCAACAACGCCCAATCAATATTGTTAGATTCGTACGTACTGCTAGATTTGTATTCAAACAGAGATGGTTTCCAATTTGTTTTCAAACACGTGAATGTGCTTGTTCTCGCGCATGCTCTTCCTACTAAGATTTCGCCACGTATAGCCAGTCCAATAGTAACTTTTTTTAAGCTCACTGTCTAATAGTAGTAGAAGTAGTAGTACTAGTGGAGTACTGACAACATCTGCAGTAGAGTATGCAGTGCTCATAGTACTAGTAGTATACTCCCTCCGTTTTTATTTACTCCACATAAAACGGAGGGAAACACTCGGCCAACCTCTCTCTCTTCTAGTAGTATAAATGACGCGGGCGGGGGAGGGGGAGGGACGTTGGTTTGCTCTCAAATGCGGTCCCACAAGCGAGCGAAAACGCAAGACGAAGCGCGTTCCATTCGGTGAGCGACGTGGAGGGTCCAGCGTGCCGGGGTGCAACGCGAACGCGACAAGAGTGATGTACACCGTCCATTCCTTATGAACTTGCATACTTCGAGTACTCCTTTTTTTAACACAGTACAGACGCAAGCGCTCATACATGCGCGCATACACTCACCCCTATGAACACACACACGCACACCCTACCCCTATGAGCACCTTCGAGAGACTGAGCCGTCATACCTCTATCTCTACTCTCGGTGATGATGGTGTGCCTGCCATCTTACAATATAGACCGTCCAATCTATATCTGACGGATAGAAAGCAAACTATGGTAAGTTTGTAAAAGGATACCCGCACCTCTATCATTCATCCTTATCTCCCACAACTTCATTGTTGAGTAATTAAAAAAGGAAGCCTCTAGAACAATCTAGCATGGTGGCTGCTGCCGGCGTCGTCCATCCCCAAGCCTCCGCTAAGTCTGACCACCAATCACCACCACGCCCCACTCCTCCTCACCTTATCTCTCATCTTTCTCGAGATATCATTTTTCGATGAAATTCTCGAGATACCATTTTTCGATGAAATTCTCGAGATATCATTAAAAAATGCATCCTGATGTTCCGTGCAATGCACGGGCATCTTGCTAGTCATGTTGAGATTTACGAAGTCATCGCCTCATCATCGACAGGAACTATGGGGAGGTCCGGACGTCTGCCACGTGAAACTCTGAAACTTTGGTCCCATCCCACCCCACAACTCTCCAAGCTCCAGGCGTCTGGCTTTGCAAACTCCGCACAGTCAAAACCGATTGACCGGTCGTCACCGGAACCACTATTCACACCAGAACCTTCGCTGCTCGGCCTACGCCAGCTACTTGTTAGCCGGTCACCACTGCCCCAAAACCACACCTCCTCTCCAGCCCATTCCCCCACCTTTCGATCCCCTAGCCCGCATCAACCGTCCCCTAGTTCTCCGAAAAGCCATGGTGCGCTGCAAGATCACGTACTACAAGATGCTGACGCCGGAGCGCCGCGCAGAAATTGCGGCGGCGGTCGGCGCCACAGACCTTCGTTCCCAAGTTTGCTTTGCGGCGGGCCAATCCCCGAGTACTCTGGAGCCAAGCTCCGAGTAGGAGGAAGCCGATCCAATGTTCATGGCAGAGGTCACGGCGCAGAAGGCCCCCGATGCGTATGAGACGATGGACGTCGACTTCGTGCCGGCGTCCGGGTCCCCCATGGTGCAGGCGGACCAGCGGTTCAACCTGGCGATCCTAAAGGAGGACCGAGAGGCGGAGGCTCAACTCGACACGGAGCGCGCGGATGCCGCTGCCATCGAGGCCCTCCTGCAGGTGGAACCGGATGTTGTGGATGTGAACTGGGCGGCGGAGGCTCAACTTGACGCGGAGCGTACGGATGCGGCTACCATCGAGGCCCTCCTGCAGGGGGAACCGGACGTCCTGGACTTGAACCGGGCGGCGGAGGCTCAACTCAACACGGAGTGCGCGGATGCCGTTGCCATCGAGGCCCTCCTGCAGGTGGAACCGGACGTCCTGGACTTGAACCGGGCGGTGCTCGTGTCCGTGCAGAGCGCCCGCACGCTCCGCGTGAACGAGTATCTGGAGGCCAAGGACAACCACGGTGCGGAGACACACGTCGGCAGCTACGGCTGGTTCGCGTCGGCAGCCAAAGACGATGGGGCCGTCTCGTTCCACGAGCAGTGATAGTTTTTCTTTATGTTGTTTCTTTTAGGGATCTTTTGCTGTGTAAAAACATATATTTATGCAAGTCGCCTGACTTTCATCATTTGGGTCAGTCAACCATTTCAGGCAGTTGGATGAATATCCTACGTCTCCTAACCCTTCTTCTTCCTCGCCTCTTCTTCTTCCCCAATAGACCACCGCATAGGCCATACGGATCTTCCCCAACATGCGGTTGATAAACATATTATATGAACGAAAATTATGTGTCAGCGGTAGGATGGCTGATTTTGGTTTGATCACATGCGGTAGCACGTGTCAGTAAGGGTGCGTTCCCTTGGTTGGGTTTGCGGCGTGTAGGAGCGACTGTGTGAGGATGCGGTGCGACCGCGACAGCCGTGCGCAAGTGTACCTCCTTTTCATTTTGAAAACTTTAGGCAAGCTTGGCAAAAATGTGTGGCGAAGTATGGCAATGCAAGGCCTAGACCCAAACAGGATACAAGTACGTACGTAATACTTGTGTTAAAAAAGAAAGGTGGGGTTTTCCTTTGCGGGATTGATCGATACAAATCCTCATTTGACGTGTCAATTAATGCGTATTTTTTTCTCCAACGCCCAAAGAGCTAACCATCTCACTCTTCATTGCTTGATTAATGCAGTGCCATGCAAACCAACCTTCTCACTTCCGCATGCATGCAAGGGTATATTTAATGTCCTTGGTTGCTAGTACGAGGCAAACCCCATCAATTTTGCCTTGATTAGTGTTAGTGGCCTTCTGCAAATTGTAATTTTGATACTGGCCTTGTATACAAAAAAAATGGAGGTAGTAACTATTTGACTTCCTTCCCCATTGCGGTGACGTCGACGATATCTCGAACATTGTGGTTTGGCGAAGTGCGTTCGACGGAGCACACCATTGAGGGAGACCACGGTAAGTCGTTTGTAAGTGCCGCCTGCAAGCCGAGATAACCGCCTTCTTTGCATCAAGGAAGTCCGTTGAACCAAAGGACGCGTAAATGTACTAGTACTACACAATAGCGTCGTCCGTCCAGCTTAGTGAGGTAAGGTGGTTTCTCGAAGAAGACGATGGAGAAGTGGAGTCAACGAAGAGTGAAATGATGGTTGCTTCATCCGTGCTTTGTGATTTAACACCTCACTGCTGTGTGATTTGTGATAGAAGGGACAGGGGAGTAGACTCTGTGCTCTATACTGTACATGCGTCCAAGCACGGGAGAAAGAGGAGAGAGGTTGCATTTTTCTATTCCTTCAATCAATCAATTAGGGAGCTTCGGTTCCATCTTTTTGGCTTTGGCAGCACCATCCACAATGGTTCCCATCGATGCCAAAAGCTATTTTCACATTTGGCTACACATTGTGGATGCCCTTAACCGTACCACTTGGTTTTGCTCCTGTGTGCTATCTATACAAATCTCGATTATATTGATCTAAAAAATTATAGTATCAAGATAAGTAAAAAGGAGGTGATTTTGCCACGCGGAAGGCGGGGGAGGTTTCTTATTTTTAGAGGACGTTAGCCTGGCGGTTTGCTAACATGCGGTCCCACGTGTCAGTGCTTTACCAAGCCGATTCGCATCCCACATGAGGCAGAACAATGGCAGAAGCAACACGTGGTTAACTTGAAGAAGATGAGGGAGAAGCGGATTCAACAACGAGTGAAATGATGGTTGCTTCGTCCCTCCAACTTCTTTTTTTAGCATTACTTCGTCCCTCCAACTTAACTGCGGGAAAGGTGCGGCTTTGTGATTTGACGCCTCATTGCTCATTACTACGCCGGCGCCATGACTGGGGTGCTTCACCCCTGCTGCACTGCACTGTTATTTCGTTATGGCACGTGGACCCGGTTGCTTGATGTCCCACATGTCGGCAAAAGGGACTAGAACATTTATTAAAGCGAGCGCTCCACTCTTACGATGGAGGAGTACACGACACGGTGGCCCAGTGAACTGTTACTTGTACTGTAGTACTACTATAGTTTTGTTGTTTCACATGATCCATCGATACAAACCCGATTAAACAGGCAAGGGCAGGATTTTTCCCGCGTGGTAGATGATACTAGCCATACATTTCAAAGGCAATTTTAATGTATGCAAACTGAATAATTAAGTAACAATATGAGATCTAGTAAAACTAAAAACACATATGATTTATTGTGTTAGAGTGTAGTAGTAGTGATGTATTGCATAGTTGTTAGATGTAACATGCGAGAATGTGTAGAGATGTACTTTTGGAGGGCCTACAGAGAGAAATTGGGCATAAAGTGGATTCAAATATTTGTATTCGTCTTCATAGCATTTTTAACTCATATCTACAGTTTATACAGTAGACGTGAATGCTTGTTCGCTCTTACGAAACCAGTACAATAATAATGGGGTGGCGTGCGCCAATTTAGGCACTGGCACGTTGGCCTACTCGGCTCCACAGAAAGAGCGGGAGAAGAGATAAATACACGGGCGGTCGGTGTATTTCAAGCGAAAAGCGTAATACGGTCACCGAACTTCAGAATACGCTCATTACGGTCACTATATACATTTTGCAGTGATTATACGGTCACTTGCTCACCGTTCAGCATCGGATTGCACTCTATTGACTGGCCAAATAGTCTGCGTGGCACTATGTTGACTGGTTAAATTGACCACGTTTCTTGTGGGTCCCACCTGTCAGTTCGCATAGGAAAAAGGTGAGATAAACACAAATTTACGCAAGCGCGACAAGACTCCAACCCGTGCGCGGGAACCACCTGGTTGTGTATGTGTCTGTCAGGGCCTGATGTGTGCGCATGCACGTGTAGGTTGAGCACTTGAGCGTGAGAGTGTGTGTTGGTCGTGTGGTGTGTGCATGCATGCTTGCGTGTGTGCGTGTGAGTGTTGCGTGCGTGCATGGCTGTGTGTGTACGTGTGAGTGTTGCATGCGTGCATGGCTGCGTGTGTTCGTGTGAGTGTTGCATGCATGTAGTTCGTGTGCATGCGTGCGTGTGTGTATAATCACCACACCAGCTCCTGTGTGTTAAAACAGACGGCTCAGCATACCAATACAAGGCCACCTTGTCCACTGTGCCCGCGGTCATGACTTCGAACCACTGTCCAATATTTTTTTATCATTTGTTTTTATTCTTATACACGCCGACAGGTAGGCCCAATGGTAGTGAGATAATGTGATGCAACACTAGAGGTGCCACGTGAAGCGTTTAACAGGTCAACTAGTCGTGTCTTGAGCAAATACAGAGCTGTACAATGACCCCTTGACTGTAAAATAACCACAAAACGTAAATGGTGACTGTAATGAGTGGATTCTGAAGTCCAATGTACGTATCGTGCTTTCGCTTCAAATACAATGATCGTCACTGTATATATCGCGAGAGAAAGATGAAACATGGGTGAATGTGCTGGGGGCGTACTTTTAGAGGACCTGGAGATAGTTTGTGTGCGTACGTGAAAGGGGCGTGGAGGGGGTGTATGTGATGGAGAGAGAGATGCTCTTCGTTTCTCTTTATTATGACTAACTTTATATATAGTATAAAAATATAAAAATTCACAGTGCGGAATAAATATCATTGGGTGCACCATGCAATGCAAATTAACGTTCATACTCCTCCATATAACTTTGTAATGTTGTATATATGTAGAAATTCTAAAATATTTTTTTGGCCACACTTTGTGTGGTTTTATTCAAAAGGAATGTTGTATGCGAAATAAACGTGAAGAGAGGGCTTTCTAGATCAATGGGGTACGTGATGTAACATGTGTGAATGTGTAGTTGGCGTATTTGGCAGGGCCTAGAGAGGTATGTGTATGTATTACGTATTCGAGAGAGGCATGGATAGAGGGGGCGGCGGGGGGCGTGGGAGAGATAGCACGAGAAATGAGAGAGGTCTAGAGAGAGAGAGATGAATAGGATGTCACGGCGAGAGATGCCCTTGAGTGTGTATATACAAGGGGGGAGGGGATAGAGGCACAAGGAGAGAAAAATTGTGTGGTGTCTGTGTTGGTATGTGTGGGTGTGAGAAGATAACGAGACCTGGGGGAAGAGGGCGTGTCACCGCGTGAGGTCCGGTGGGCCGAGGTGAGGCCCTTGGTTCGGTTCCGTCCTGCGCCACATTGGTCGGCCCGTGACGCATTTAGGGAGACCCATGGAGGACTAGTCGTACAAGACAAAGATACCAGAGTCGTGAAGGACTCTGTGTCCACTGACAAAGCCGGCTAGGATTTGTAACCCTAGGTCCTCGGACTAAGGTAACCCCTTACCTCTGATATTACCATTCATCCAACCTAACTTTCAGGGGCATCCGACAGAATGCTCTGCTAGAATCATACTCATCAATTAGGAAAAGAGGTGGAGACAATGTGTGCGAGACAGGCCTAAAGATAATGTGCGTGCGGGAGACACGCAGGCAAGTCTATGTATATAGAAAGGGTTGATGGGGATTGTGCGTGTGTATGCTTGTGAGAAGAAGAGTGCTTGTGATAAAGGTTAGTGAAAACAGACGTAAATGGTTGCGAGAGGGAGGGAAGGTTATATCGAGAGCATGTCTGCGAGAAAGATACCTCGGGAGAGAGTGTGTGAGCATGTGTGAGAGACCACCGATGGATATACACCGTGTGCGCGTATGTGTGAGAGAGAAAGTCAGCGCGTGTGTGAGGAGGGGCCTATGGAGAGTGAAACTACACGTAAAAGACTGATGTACACATTGATTAAAAATATAAATTGTATCCAAATATTAGGATGGGATCATGATATTTGCAATTCGCGTAAGGAACGGTCATTGATCCATCAGACATCTATATTCTATCGAATTTGAGCATGTCTATGTTATTATTCGACATAATTGATCCACAGAGTTAGTATTTTGAACTCCAGACAATGCATCGCTTTAGCAATCAAATATAAACATGAGTATAGTTCATGTTGTGTGTGTAAAGCACATTATACATACAAAAGTTACACAATGAACATTATAAATAGCTAGCTATGAACTAGCATACATTTGAATTCAACTTAAGGTGGTTTAAAAAATTTGAATTCAACATGAAGTCCATTCAATTATTTGAATTCGAGATCATGGCATTTGTAAATCATACCTAAATTATGGGGGCACCAATCTTTGCTCTGCTTTTGTACATAATAGCATATATAGTCATGTACAAAATAGATTCAAATTTACCTCCTCCATTCCAAAATAATCGTAGTTATAGGATTTTCAAGTGTCAAATTTTCAAAAAGAAGCGCATAATTTAATGAGGTTTTCAAACATACAAGGTCAAATTTAATGTTGTCTATTTAGGTCAATCCTCAAAGTTCAAGAGTACTCTAAACATGAATGCTTTTGTTTCAAAATTTCGAACGAAGCACCAAAAGAGCCTCTACTTGCCCGAAACCGCGTGAGACCAATGTTTGGTAGAAGGAAATTACTTTTCTAACTCCGACCCGTGAAGCCTACCGGCCCGACGTCTATAGGTCTAAACCGGGGTAGGTTTGTAACTTCATCTAGACGCCACGCAACCGCCTCCGAAAAACATTCATACACCGTGGCCACCTAAACACACATTCGCTCGGCCTAAATCGCTCCCGCCCACTATTTGGGACACCTGGGATTATCGTCCTACCCCCGACCCGCAGTAGGTCTGAAATTTAAGAGGGGGGCAAAGTTTGTACTTTCCCCAAATTTCAAACAAGCACGTCCCATCTGTTCAAAAAAAACAAAAACAAGCGCGTCCCAGACCGAAACATGGTTCCCCCCGCCACCCCCGCCCCCCGTCCGATTCCCCATTCGTACTCCATGGGCGCCAAAACTACCTCTCCACCAGCCGCAAAACCCCGGCGTCCTCCATCCGCCACCCCATCCCACCCATCAACCGCCGCCCTCCTCCATCACGCCGGAGCCAATACCCCGACATCATCATCCACCGCAACCGCAACGCCCTCCACAGCTAGTAGTTGAAGCCAAGGCCGAGCTGCCTCCAGGACGCCGACGTGCGCCGTACCCGAGCCAGTTCAACCACGTCGTCCTGCGCCTCACCATTGTCGCTCCAACGTCGCCACCGTCCACCGCACCGGAGCTGTTCCCGCTATGCCGTCCTTCGCCGCCTCGGATCTGCTTACCCTCCGCCGACAGACAACCACCACAACACAGTCAACAATTTGGCCATGGGTTCGTCCAAGGCTCCACCCTCCTCCAATACATCGGTTCCCCCGGTAAAAAGAAGAACATCGCCGCGATATCAGGAGGATACAGCACTGGCAACCGGAAATGGTACTCCTCTTTCCTTATTCATGCAAATCTTACGTGTCTGCTTGCATGGTATTCATCCCATAGAAGACACTAGTTGACCGCTTCTTCCTACACCTTCTTCCTGATACTAGATGTTCCTAGTAACTCACGATGCACAAGGTTTCACCTCATATACTATTTCACCTTAGCTAGAGGTCCGTCGCCCCCCTGGATTTCAATTCCTGGTCAGTTGATTCCCAATTAAAGGAAGCATTCCCCGGTGTAACAGGCACTAGTCCGCCTATTACGCCGGGGAAGCAGCGCCTCGGTGTTTATCTTAGGGGTGTGTGGGGCCTAGGAGTTGCTGGCGCCCGATATGGAGGTCGGTCGGGCTTAAAGGGATGGCCGGGGGGCGCTGCCAAGCATGGCAGTGGTATGAGGTCGAGGGGAGGGCGGGGCGGTGGAGGCAGGGGTCTGGGCCGGTGGTCGCTGGCGGTTCGAGAAATATCATCAACAGTGACTGGCGAGAGGTAGACGAAGGCCATCTGCCCGTTCCTTGTAGATCGGACGGTTCATAAAAAAAATTGACTGACCTATTTATTTTCAATCGACTGTTATTTTGATAGGACCACATGTGGTGGTGTGCTGGAGGAGTACCGGCATTTCCCAGCCATCCCTGTGCTCATATATTACAAAATCATACGGAGTAGAATCTAATTTTGTTTGCCATGCAATGTTGTAGAGCTATCATATGTCTCCTGTCATTTATTTTTCAGCCACCTGCTATCTGCTACTTTTACAGTGCGCTAGTTCTGCACACACTTCAACCATACTCTCACTATTGTTTTTTTATGCATGGGTATTTTAGCCTCTGCCAACCGGTTGATAGAAGCACGAAATTAAAGAGACAAGCAGCTCCAGATTTCTTCGGGCTTAGGCAAGACATGTTTCGGCGCTATAAAGGGTGCAGTGTCAGCAGATGGAGACGGTAAACGTAGCTCCAGAGTTGATGATCTTGCTCGCCATGAACCACCATCCCAGGTGCTTGCTTTAACTTTGCGGTGTCATATGTGGTTGCATGTTGCTTATGGTGTCTAGCTTGTATTCGAAAGGCCAAAGTCGGTCTTTATTAAGATAAGGAAAAATATTTTTTACATGGACCACCATCCCGGGAGCACCAGAAGCCAAATAGCTAGTCAGGGCACTGGCCGAGCCAGTGACAAGCCCAGCACAGACAGGCATCACCTGCAAGCCAACTAAAAAGCCACGGTGGTGGCGAAGCAGCCCACCTCCCACCAGGCTCTCAGGTCCTTGATGATCATGCTCACCACTCCAGTCGGGTGTCTAGCTTGTATTGCTTCCTATTTGGTTAAATTGCATCTTCTTAGCTTACACATTATACCTTTGAATA
This sequence comes from Thinopyrum elongatum, assembly GCA_011799875.1. Lineage (NCBI taxonomy): Eukaryota > Viridiplantae > Streptophyta > Magnoliopsida > Poales > Poaceae > Thinopyrum > Thinopyrum elongatum. The sequence continues at coordinate 240,109,650 of CM022303.1, forward strand.
TGACATGCCTTCCTATTTTTGGTACATACTACTACATCTATCTATTAACCATGTTCTTACATCAAACTAATTTCTTGTGTATCCCTCATCAATCACTTATGATGAGACAGTCAGGCTCGTGGACTGCTGTAAGAAAAGATCCTCTTTAAAGAATGCAGTGTCAGCCTCCCCACATGATTCTCAAGAAACAACAATGCTAGATGAAGATAGTCAACGTAGCTCTGTAGTTGATGACCGCATTTCCCCTACACCACCATCGCAGGTGCTTGCTCTAACTCGGCAGCATGATATGTGGTTGCATGTTGCATATAGTGTCTAGATTGTAATTCTTCCAATCTGGTTAAATTGCATGTACTATTCTACTTAGTTTATACATTATACCTGTTAATGTGACATGCCTTCCTGTTTTTGGTACATAGTACATCTGTCTATTAAGCATGTCCTTACATAAAACTACTGTTTTTTTGTATCCCGCATTAATCAATATGACAAGACACCTTTAGTATATGCATTGTGATATTGGTTGCATCTTTCATATGATTTATAGCATGTGCTGCTTCTAATTTGTTGAAACGCCATTTATGATGGGACACTTTTAACTTGGAAGAGTCATATTGGTTGCATCTTTCATGTGGTGTCTAGCTTGCATTGCTTCTTATTTGTTGAAATGGCTTCTGCTTAGTTTACACAAATAGTTGTGAATAAGCCATGCCGTCCTGTTTTTCGTACATATTCCATCCTGGTATCATGTGTTTGCATTACATCAAAGTAGTGATTGTCAGTATCATGCATGAATGAGTTCTGAAGAGTGAATTTTATTGCTTTTTCTTGTCGGTTTTACTTGACAATTCAAAATCAATAAAGAGGAAGGAAATTAGCAAGGCAGTGGATAAAGGTGCTCCTTCCAAATGGAGGGCCTCTACAGATTCTACTCCGCCCCCCCCCCCCCCCCCCCAAGAAGATTTGCAAGACAACACATGCATAGACACTCAATGTAGCTGTGTTGATGATGAGCACGTCTCCCCTAGTCCATCATCACAGGTGCTCCCTCTAACTTGGCACTGTTATATGTGGTTGCATGTTATGTATGATGTCTAGCTTGTATTGCTTCTAATTTTGTTGAATTCCATCTGCTTACTTTACACATTATACTTGTGAATAAGACACGTGTTCCTGTTTCTAGAACATACAATATCTGTCTATCACACCATGTTCTTACATCAAAGTACTAATGTTGTGTAAACTGCAACAATCACTTATCATAAGACACGTTTAACTTGGGAGTGTGATATAGGTTACATCTCGCATTCTTTTCTATCTTGTACTACTTCTAATTTGTTGAAATGGCACTTATGACGAGACAGTTTTAACTTGGTAGAGTGATATTCGTTGCATCTTTCATATGGTGTCTAGCTTTCATTGCTTCTAATTTGTTGAAATGCCTTCTGCTTAGTTTACACATCATAGCTGTGAATATGCAATGCATCCTTTTTTCTTACACATTCAATCATCCTATCATGCGATCGCCTTAAATTAAAGTAGTGCTCGTCAGCATCCTGCATCAATGGGTTCCGAAAAGCGAATTTTTATTCATTTTTTTTGTGGGTTTGACTTGACAAGGCAATACAATTAAGAAAGAGGAAGGAAAAAAATAAGGCAGGGACTGATGGCGGTCTTCTGGCGAAACCGGCATCCCAGGTGCTTTCTCTAGCTTGGCAGTGTGATATTGTCTTACATGTTGCATATGATTTTGTTGAATTCCATCTGCTTACTTTACACATTATACTTGTGAATAAGACACGTGTTCTTGTTTCTAGAACATACAATATCTGTCTATCACACCATGTTCTTACATCAAAGTACTACTGTTGTGTAACCTGCAACAATCACTTTTCACAAGACACGTTTAACTTGGGAGTCTGATATAGTTTACATCTCGCATTATTTTCTAGCTTGTACTACTAATTTGTTGAAATGGCACTAATGACGAGACAGTTTTAACTTGGTAGAGTGATATTCGTTGCATCTTACATATGGTGTCTAGCTTTCATTGTTTCTAATTTGTTGAAATGCCTTCTGCTTAGTTTACACATCATAAGTTGTGAATATGCAATGCTGTGAATATGCAATGGCACTAATGACGAGAGACCTTTAACTTGGTAGTGTGATGTTGTTTGCATCTTGCATATGATTTATTTCTTGTACTGCTTCACATTTGTTTAAATGCCAGTTATGACGAGACACTGTTAACTTGGCAGAGCAATATTTGTAGCATCTTTCATATGGTGTCTACGTTCCATTGCATTGCTTCAAATTTATTGAAATGCCTTCTGCTTAGTTTACACATCATAGTTCTGATTATCTCATGCCATCCTGTTTTTCGTACATATTACATCCTCCTATCATGCGGTTGTCTAACATCAAAGTTCAGTTCGCCTGTATCATGCATCAATTTGTTTTGAAGAACTAAATTTTTATTCCTTTTTCTTGTCGGCTTGACTTGACATGGCACAGAGAAAGAGGAAGGAACACAGAATGGCAGGGCATGGTGTTAGTACTCAGGACACACGGAAATGGAAGCGGAAGAATTATGCAGATTCTGCTGGTACTGATGGTGCAATAGAAGGTCAAAGTCCACCGGAAAATTGTACAAACGCGGTATCCCGTGCTACACGAGCTGCAAAATAAGCCAAACAGAAACTAATAGCTGCCACCAAACAAGCAGCGACAGCCCTAGTTGTTGCAACACCTTCCACAGTACCACCAGCTGCACGAGTTACTCGTTTGTCAACTCAGCTAGCAGCACGTTCCCAAGCTCCCTTGCCACCTGACACTACTTCCAAAGCACTCTTGACACAAGACGAGTTGGCAAGATCAGATGAACCTTGTGAGCTTCAACAGCAAGAAGGTAGTTGCTGGAGTCAAGTTACAGTCGCATGCTTCTTTATATGTAGTCTCATAGTTTGATGTACACTAACACTTCCTATGTTTGTTGTTGGACTAGCACCTAGGCGCAAGAGGAAACAGACATCAGGGATAATGCTCGATAGGTTAACTAAATCTAGAGGAGGAAGAATGGAGATCCGTTTTGAGGCAGGTTTAAAAAGGCCACGTGATGCTACAGAGTCAGCCAAGTTAGTATCAGAGGCAGCGGTTGCCGTTAGGTTTCATGCACGTATCCTCCCAACATGGATTCAGTACAGGAATGACAAAGATGAAACCCAGTTCAACACCTTCCTCGACCATTTATCTGTAAGTATGGTTATATATGGAAACTAGTAATATCGTCTTGCTCTGTCCCATACTTTCTAGGTTGCTGATAATGAGACTCCCATAATTTTCAACAGATGAGGTTCAAGTTGGATAGCCAAGATGATGCAACCAGACAAGCTTGCACCCATGTTTTCAAGTCTGCTCTGCGACAGTATCGGTATAACTTGAGGAAAACTCACTTTGAAGGCAAGGCTAACAGTGAACTTTCCCAAACATCTCTAGTGGAAAATATATCGGATGAAGACTGGAGAGGCCTCGTTAAACACTGGTCTGATCCAAAGTATCAAGTACGTTATATATATGTGATCAGATCACATGTTGAACTCCTATTTACGCATGTGCCTCACAAATCTCTCTTCTTGTAGGTGAACTGTTCAAAGAACAAGGCCAACCGTACGAAAGTGAAATTCCAACGGACGACAGGATCTCGTAGCTATATTGCACACTGCGAGGCTCTTGTAATTAGCTGCTGTTTCACTCTTTTCGTTGTGCCATATTATCAGATCTATATTGACTTGTTCCAAATGCAGAGGAAAGCCCGCAAGGACTAAAAAGTACCTAAACCAAATGCTGTGGAAATCTTCAAGGACTGTCACACCAGCAAGATGAAGGGCATGACTACACCATTCAAAGCTGTTGTTGTAAGTCCTTAATCCTCATGCCTTTTAACTACTACTTACTCTGACTTGTGCATTGAACTGCACGGTTTGCAGCCAATGTCTATTACTCTTTCCAATTTTATACACAATTGTGTTAGCGTATCATTGCACCTTACAAGGTTTAAAAGAGAGGAGTGATGTTCCTTTGATCTTGATCTGTAATCTAGTTCCGTGCTGGACTTGCCCACACAACGTTACAATTGCCTGTTTGTCTGTTCTCAGTTGTTTTGTGATATGAATGATGTCATACTATGCTTACCGTATTATAAACTTTGTCTCTTTATCCTTAGCTGTCAATACAATGTGAAGAAATAGACAATACATTAGCCATGGTACATGGTCATATGTTTGGAACCTGGTTTTATTATGTACTTTGCAATAAAATACAACTAATATTTTACACGGGTTCACCAGAATAAGTTATGTATATAGACCAAAGATATTTTGTTTGGTTTTGCTGCCTTCTTAATATCTTCTGTTCTGGTACTACTAATGTAAAAACTCAACTTTTCAGCAAGCTATGGAACAAATGGTGGAACCGCCACCTTCTGAAGGTGACGAGGCAACTATAACTGCAATGTCACCTCTTGCTGCAGTGGGCCAGTACCTGTCCACTAACAGTGCCAAAAGCACGTTCCTGCGTAATACTGGGTTGGTTGTTAAGGCAATCTCGTCCAAACTGCCTCATGATCAAGATATGCAAGCTCAAAACAATGTTATATCTGCGCTCCAGACACAAGTCCATTCCCTAACAGAGACCCTTTTTGAAACAATGACAGCCATTGTTCGCTGTCGTCGAGATATGCATGGTTTTGAAACCAGACTATCAGACATTTGCTATGTTGTTCAGGAGCCTAGGAGAAATGAAGGCGAAGGTTATGGTGCTCCATCGGACAGTACAGCATGAAAACGTAACAGTCAGGTCAAATGAACTGAGCTTCTGAAGTTCTGGTGGTGCATTTATCTGCCGGACTATTAACTTTTATGCCAACCTTCCTTTTGTTTTATGGTTGTAATTTATTTTGTTGCGATACAAAATTTGTTCTTAATGTGTAGCCATCGGCGCAAGAAAACAGCAAGCCATTTTTGTATGGTGTAGGGTGTTCCCTATATTTGCACTGGTGGCGAACTTTGATGCCCGGTGGATGTAATCTGTGCAATCGCCTTAATAGCCTAGCGTTAGTTTCTGGCTTATTTATTTCCTAGTCTTCTTTTTCCTTGGTTTGCTAGTGGCCGCAACAACCATGGGCCATATACAGACCGTGGTAACCTTGAGCCTGCTACAGGCCGTAGGATCCATGGGCCTCCTACAGGCCGTCGGATAAATGGGCCTCCAACGGGCCATAGAATCAGTGGGCCTCAGGCCGTCGGATAAATGGGCCCACATGGGCCGTAAACGGGCGTAATTGGTATCGGGCCAGCACGATAACGGGTCATTAACAGGCCGGAAGACAGCAAAGGCTTAATTCTGTCACAGGCATAACGGGTCGTTAATGGGCCAGAATATAGGACGAGCTGGAAACGGTGCAACGGGTTAACAGGCCACAAACGGGCCGATTCTAACCATGGGCCGAATTTGGCCCATTAGGGGAACAGGCCAGTAACGGGCCGAAAGTAATCGAGGGCCGGAAAGGAGCCCAAGAACGTATGGGCTGTTAGTAGGCCGAAAGCTAACACGGGCTGGAAACGGCTCATGTGAATCATGGGCCATTAATGGGTACAAAGAAATTTACTGTTCATTATGGGCCAGAGTCACCGTGGCCCACTAAAGGGCCCAAAGATACGAAAGGCCTCATATGGGCCGAAAGACGTCGTCAGCCATACATGGGCCAAAAGTGAAACGGGCTGGTGTTATATTCGACGGCCCACATGACGTTGTTGGGCCGATTTCGGGAAGGCCCTAACGGGCCGTGAGTTACCGGGCCGTAAAATGGGCTATATGCGAACAGACCATTAACAGGCTTTTCATGGGCCAGCCCGCTAGCTTTTGACCAAGTCAAACGGGCTGGCCTTTGTAAGCTAAATGGGCCAGTGTTGGGCCGTCGCACGTGTCGACATATCATAGGCGCCTATCTGACCCAACGACGAGCTGACACATGTTTCCTTCGGCCAATGCGAATATTACATGTGGAAAATCCCCATTGGTCCGGGCTGTTAACGGGTTATCGGATCCAAAACCGGACCCGATAGCTTAACGGTGACCCGTTACGGTGGATGCCATGTGTCGGCTACCCTTGACGAAAGCCCTTCCATGACGCGTCATTTATCGTCATGGAAGTGAACACTTCCGTGATGATAATTTTGGTATTGTCATGGAACACTTCTACGACAGCACAGGTATGACTATCTTGATTCTGTCATAAAATCGTCATGGATGTACATGCATGACAGAAAATGTGACCTACAGTGACAAACACGTATCATCACGTAAGTGTATTTTTTTTGGAGTGATGGTTATGGTTTCCTGACCATGGACATGTGTTGTCATTTGATAACAGGATCACATCATTAGGAGAATGATGTGATGGACAAGACCCATCCGTTAGCTTAGCATTATGATCGTTCAGTTTTATTGCTATTGCTTTCTTCATGTCAAATACATATTCCTTCGACTATGAGATTATGCAACTCCCGGATACCGGAGGAATACCTTGTGTTCTATCAAACGTCACAACGTAACTGGGTGATCATAAAGATGCTCTATAGGTATCTCCGAAGGTGTTCGTTGAGTTGGCATAGATCGAGATTAGGATTTGTCACTCCGAGTATCGAAGAGGTATCTCTGGGCCCTCTCGGTAATACACATCATAAGCTTGCAAGCAAAAGACTAAGGAGTTAGTCACGAGGTGATGTATCACAGAACGAGTAAAGAGACTTGCCGGTAACGAGATTGAACTAGGTATGAAGATACCAACGATTGAATCTCGGGCAAGTAACATACCGATGGATAAAGGGAATTATGTATGTTGTCATAACGGTTCGACCGATAAAGATCTTCGTAGAATATGTAGGAGCCAATATGGGCATCCAGGTTCCGCTATTGCTTATTGACCAGAGAGGTGTCTCGGTCATGTCTACATAGTTCTCGAACCCGTAGGGTCCGCACGCTTAACATTCGATGACGATATAGTATTATATGAGTTATGTGATTTGGTGACTGAATGTTGTTCGGAGTCCTGGATGAGATCACGGACATGACGAGTAGTCTTTAAATGGTCGAGAGGTAAAGATTGATATATAGGATGATGGTATTCGGACACCGGAAGTAGACCTGGCCATCCTCCGGGCCGGGCCGGGCTTCGGGCCGGGCCTAACCAAGCCCGAGGTAGAAAACTCAGGCCCGAGCCCGGCCCGGCCCAGCCGTCGGGCCTAATTTTTAGGCCCAAGCCCGGCCCGTCACAGCAAAAAACACACCGGGCCTCAGGCCTCGGGCCGGGCCTCTTCAGTAAATGGCAGAAATAGCGGGCCCAGGCCCGGCCTGACCTAGTCTTCGGGCTCAAAACCTAGGCCCAGGCCCGGCCCGGGAGCAGCGTCGGGCCGGGTCGGGCCAGGCTTTTTTGGGCCGGGTCGGTCAGGGCTGTTCGGGTCGGGCGGCCCATGGCCAGGACTAACCGGAAGTGTTTCCGGGGGTACCGGGTACTTATCGGGTCACCGGAAGGGGTTCCGGGCACCCCCGGCAAAAGATATGGGCCTTATGGGCCAAGAGGGGAAACGCACCAGCCACAAGGGGCTGGTGCGCCCTCCATATGGGCCGGCCTAAGGAGGAGAAGAAAGGGGAGAAGGGAAAGGTAAGTGTGGATTAGGATTCCCACTTCCTTCCCTCTCCCCCCATCTTTCCTTCCCCCTCCGACAAACATGGCAGGGGGCGCGGCCAAGGGCAGGAGCCCAAGTAGGATTCGGACCTACTTGGGGCGCCCCTTGGCCTCTCCCCTCTCCCCCCCACCTATATATATGAGGAGGGGGGCGCCTAGCACACCCCAGACAATTGCCTAGGCGTGTGTGGCGCCCCCCCTCCACCGTTTACACCCCCGGTCATATTTTCATAGTGCTTAGGCGAAGCCCTGTGGAGATCACTTCACCATCACAGTCACCACACCATCATGCTGACGGAACTCATCTACTACCTCGACGTCTTGCTGGATCAAGAAGGTGAGGGACGTCACCGAGCTGAACGTGTGCAGAACACGGAGGTGCCGTGCGTTCGGTACTTGATCGGTTGAAGCGCGAAGAAGTTAGACTACATCAACCGTGTTGTGAAACGCTTCCGCTTACGGTCTACAAGGGTACGTAGACACACTCTCCCCCTCGTTGCTATGCATCTCCATGGATAGATCATTGCATGTGCATAGAATTTTTTTTGTTTTCCATGCAACGTTTCCCAACAGTGGCATCAGAGCCAGGTCTATGCGTAGATGACATGCACGAGTAGAAAACAAAGAGTTGTGGGTGGTGATAGTCATACTGCTTACCACCAACGTCTTATTTTGATTCGGCGGTATTGTGGGATGAAGCGGCCCGGACCAACCTTACATGTCCACGCACATGAGACCAGTTCCACCGACAGACATGGAACTAGTTTTGCATAAAGGTGGCTGGCGGGTGTCTGTTTCTCCTACTTTAGTTGAATGGAATTTGACTACGGCCGGTCCTTGAAGAAGGTTAAAATAGCAAACTTGATGAAACACCATTGTGGTTTTTGCCGTAGGTAAGAACGGTTCTTGCTAGAAGCCCGTAGTAGCCACGTAAAACTTGCAACAACAAAGTAGAGGACGTCTAGCTTGTTTTTGCAGGGCATGTTGTGATGTGATATGGTCAAGATATGATGTGATATATGTTATTGTATGAGATGATCATGTTTTGTAAATTATCGGCAACCGGCAGGAGCCTTATGGTTGTCTCTTTATTGTATGAAATGCAAACGCCATGTAATTGCTTTACTTTATCGCTATGCGTTAGCAATAGTTGTAGAAGCAATAGTTGGCGAGATGACCACGACGCGATGGAGATCAAGGTGTCGAGCCGGTGACGATGGAGATCATGATGATGCTTTGGCGATGGAGATCAAAAGCACAAGATGATGATGGCCATATCATGTCACATATTTTGATTGCATGTGATGTTTATCTTTTATGCATCTTATTTTGCTTAGTACGGCGGTAGCATTATAAGATGATCCCTTCACTAAATTTCAAGGTAAAAGTGTTCTCCCTGAGTATGCACCGTTGCTACAGTTCGTCGTGTTGAGACACCACGTGATGATCGGGTGTGATAGACTCTACGTTCACATACAACGGGTGTAAGACAGTTTTACACATGCAGAATACTTGGGTTAAACTTGACGAGCCTAGCATGTACAGACATGGCCTCGGAACACTGGAGATCGAAAGATCGAACGTGAATCATATAGTAGATATGATCAACATAGAGATGTTCACCATTGATGACTACCCCATCTCACGTGATGATCGGACATGGGTTAGTTGATTTGGATCACGTATCACTTAGATGACTTCAGGGATGTCTATTTAAGTGGGAGTTCTTAAGTAATTTGATTAATTGAACTTAATTTATCATGAACTTAGTCCTGATAGTATTTGCATATCTATGTTGTAGATCAATAGCTCGCGATGTAGCTCCCCTATATTTTTTATATGTTCCTAGAGAAAACTAAGTTAAAAGATGATAGTAGCAATGATGCGGACTGGGTCCGTGATCTGAGGATTATCCTCATTGTTGCACAGAAGAATTATGTCCTTGATGCACCGCTAGGTGACAGACCTGTTGCAGGAGCACATGCAGACGTTATGAATGTTTGGCAAGCTCGATATGATGACTACTTGATAGTTTAGTGCGCCATGCTTTAAGGCTTAGAACCGGGACTTCAAAAACGTTTTGAACGCCACGGAGCATATGAGATCTTCCAAGAGCTGAAATTGGTATTTCAGACTTATGCCCGTGTTAAGAGGTATGAGACCTCTGATAAGTACTTTGCCTACAAGATGGAGGAGAACAGCTCAGCAAGTGAGCATGTACTCAGAATGTCTGGGGTACTACAATCACTTGAATCAAGTGGGAGTTAATCTTCCAGATAAGATAGTGATTGACAGAGTTCTCTAGTCACTATCACCAAGCTACTAGAACTTCGTGATAAACTATAATATGCAAGGGATGACGAAAACAATTCCCGAGCACTTCGCGATGCTAAAATCGGTGAAGGTAGAAATCAAGAAAGAGCATCAAATGTTGATGGTTAACAAAACCACTAGTTTCAAGAAAAAGGGCAAGGGATAGAAAGGGAACTTCAATAAGAACAGCAAACAAGTTGCCGCTCCCATGAAGAAGCCCAAAGCTAGACCCAAACCTGAAACTGAGTGCTTCTACTGCAAAGGAAATGGTCACTGGAAGCGGAACTGCCCAAAAAACTTGGCGTATAAGAAGAATGGCAAAGTGAACAAAGGTATATTTGATATACATGTTATTGATGTGTACTTTACTAGTGTTCATAGTAGCCCCTGGGTATTTGATATCGGTTCAGTTGCTAAGATTAGTAACTCGAAACAGGAATTGCAAAATGAACAGAGACTAGTTATGGGCGAGGTGATGATGTGTGTTGGAAGTGATTCCAAGGTTGATAAGATCACCATCGCACACTCCCTTTACCTTTGGGATTAGTGTTGAACTTAAATAAATGGTGTTTGCGTTGAGCATGAATATGATTGGATCATGTTTATTGCAATACGATTATTCATTTAAGTCAAAGAATAATTGTTGTTCTGTTACATGAATAAAACCTTCTATGGTCATACACTCAATGGTTTATTGAATCTCGATCGTAGTGATACACATATTCATAATATTGATGCCAAAAGATGCAAAGTTGATAATGATAGTGCAACATACTTGTAGGCACTGCCGTTTAGGTCATATTGGTGTAAAGCGCATGAAGAAACTCCATGCAGATGGGATTTTGGAATCACTTGATTATGAATCATTTGATACTTGCGAACCATGCCTCATGGGCAAGATGACTAAAACTCCGTTCTCCGGAAAAATGGAGCGAGCTGATGACTTATTGGATATAATACATATTGTTGTATGCGGTCCGATGAGTGTTGAAACATGTGGATGGTATCGTTATTTGCTAACCTTCACAGGTGATTTGAGTAGGTATGGGTATATCTACTTGATGAAACACAAGTCTGAAACATTTGAAAAGTTCAAAGAATTTTAGAGTGAAGTGGAGAATCATCGTAACAAGAAAATAAAGTTTCTATGATCTGATCGTGGAGGCGAATATTTGAGTTACGAGTTTGGCCTACATTTAAAACAATGTGGAATAGTTTCACAACTCACGCCACCTGGAACACCATAGCGTAATGGTGTGTCCGAACGTTGTAACTGTACTTTATTAGATATGGTGCGATCTATGATGTCTCTTGCCGATTTACCACTATCGTTTTGTGGTTATGCATTAGAGACAACCGCATTTACATTAAATAGGGCACCGTCTAAATCCGTTGAGATGACACCGTATGAACTGTGGTTTGGAAAGAAACCTAAGTTGTCGTTTCTTAAAGTTTGGGGTTGCGACACTTATGTCAAAAGGCTTCAGCCTGATAAGCTCGAACCCAAATCGAAGAAGTGTGTCTTCATAGGATACCCTAAGGAAACAATTGGGTACACCTTCTACCACAGATCCAAAGGCAAGATCTTTGGTTCCAAGAATGGAACCTTTCTAGAGAAGGAGTTTCTCTCGAAAGAAGTTAGTGGGAGGAAAGTAGAACTTGATGAGGTAATCGTACCTTCTCTCGAATTGGAAAGTAGCACATCAGAGACATCCGTTCCCGTGATGCCTACACCAACTAGAGAGGAAGCAAATGATAATGATCATGAAACTTCAGATCAAGTTGCTACTGAACCTCGTAGGTCAACCAAAGCACGATCCGCACCAGAGTGGTACGGTAATCCTGTTCTGGAAGTCATGTTATTAGACCATGGCGAACCTACGAACTATGAAGAAGCTATGATGAGCCCAGATTCCGACAGATGGCTTGAGGGCATGAAATCTGAGATAGGATCCATGTATGAGAACAAAGTGTGGACTTTGGTGGACTTGCCCGATAATCGGCAAGCCATAGAGAATAAATGGATCTTCAAGAAGAAGACTGACGCTGATGGTAATGTTACTGTCTATAAAGCTCGACTTGTCGTGAAAGGTTTTCGACAAGTTCAAGGAGTTGACTACGATGAGACTTTCTCACCCGTAGCGATGCTTAAGTCCGTCTGAATCATGTTAGCAATTACCACATTTTATCATTATGAAATCTGGCAAATGGATGTCAAAACTGCATTCCTTAATGGATATCTTAAAGAAGAGTTGTATATGATGCAACCAAAAGGTTTTGTTGATCCTAAAGGTGCTAACAAAGTGTGCAAGCTCCAGCGATCCATCTATGGACTGGTGCAAGCATCTCGGAGTTGGAATATACGCTTTGATGAGGTGATCAAAGCATGTGGCGCCCCCAATCCATCGTACACTAATCATGCACGCAAACGTGTACGATCAAGATCAGGGACTCACGGGAAGATATCACAACACAACTCTAAAACATAAATAAGTCATACAAGCATCATAATACAAGCCAGGGGCCACGAGGGCTCGAATACAAATGCTCGATCATAGACGAGTCAGCGGAAGCAACAATATCTGAGTACAGACATAGGTTAAACAAGGTGCCATAAGATGGCTAGCACAAACAGGGATACAACAGATCGAACAGGCGCAGGGCCTCCTGCCTGGGATCCTCCTAACTACTCCTGGTCGTCGGCGTCCTGGACGTAGTAGTAGGCTCCGCCCTGGTGGTAGTAGTCGTCGAAGGTGGCGTCTGGCTCCTGGGCTCCAACATCTGGTTGCGACAACCAGCAAGAAGGGAAAGGGGGAAAGGAGGGGGAAAGCAACCGTGAGTACTCATCCAAAGTACTCGCAAGCAAGGATCTATACTACATATGCATGGATATGTGTAAAGAGGCAATATCGGTGGATGACTGCAGGATGCCAAGATAAGAGGGGGATCGCTAGTCTGTCGAAGACTACGCTTCTGCAGCCTCCATCTTGAAGCATAGAAGAGATTAGTTGGAAGTTTAACCAAAACAACAACGTATAGCTAATCCTACCCGTCGTCCGTGAGAACTATGATGCTCACGCCACGAGGACTGCGAGAGAAGAGCAGAGACACCAAGGTTATATCTGTCTTGTAGGTGTGTGTTTTATTAAGTATCATTTCTAGTTGTCATGAGGTCGGGATACAACTCCGGGTCGTCTTTTTACGGAGGGACAAGGCTATTCGAATAGATAAAACTTTCCCTGGCGAGGGTGCACCAAATATTCCCCAACACGACGATGCCCCTTTGGCCGGAACACACTTTCCTGGGTCATGCCCGGCCTCGGAAGATCCACACGTCGCGCCCCACCTAGGCTCAACAGAGAGTGGTCAGACGCGGACTAATCCTAGGCACTCTGGGTCTGGGCCATCGCCCAGTGACGCTCCTGCACGTTGCGTACGCGGCCGCGAGCAGACCTAGCAACCCACACGAATCACGGCTGGTTACTTAGTGCGGTCCAAACACGGCGCGCGCCGCTCAGTCGCTGAACGTCAAGAAGGCTTCAGCTGATACCACGACGCGGGATACCCATAAACTACTCCCGCGTAGTTGGTTAGTGCGTATAGGCCCAGTGGCCAGACTCAGATCAAATATCCAATCTCGTTAAACGTGTTTATTAATGAAGTAAACGCGACACGCCGACCAGGGCCTTGGCCCACCTGTCTCCTAGGTGGTCTCAACCTGCCCTGTCGCTCCGCCACAAAGAACACTCAAAGGGCCGTTGGGAAAAGGTCCTTTCAGCCACAATTCCGTGAAATCCTCGCGGGTACTCTTCGAGCCGACCCGACACTTTGTCACCATTTGTATAGTTTATATAGTATAGTATTACACCCGTGATCACCCTCCGAGTGATCACGCACGATAGTTCCGATAGCCTATACAAGGCAGACTGACAAGAATGCAGGGCCAATGATGACAAACTAGCATCCTACACTAGGCATTGAGGATTGCAGGTAGGTATCAAAAACAGTAGCAACAATGAAGGCTATGCAGCAGAATAGGTTTAACCGAAAGCAGTAACAGGCTACACTACTCTAATGCAAGCAAGTATATAGAGAAGAATAGGCGATATCTGGTGATCAAGGGGGGGGCTTGCCTGGTTGCTCTGGCAAGTAGGGGTTCAACAACGTAGTCGGGCGGCGGGGCACCAGCAGCTGCGTCGGTCTGTAGTCTACCGAAGAGAGAGGGGGAAGAAACAGTAAACACACGGGCAATAATGCAACAGGGGATGCATGACTGTCTAAATGATAGCGGGGTGATATACACCCTAACTAAGCGATTTAGTTAATTTAGGAATTTATTCGGATTATTTAATTAGGGTTGACACTATTCATTTATCGAAATCGGTCTAATTGTTCAAGTTCTTATAGCTGCGGGCGTCTGACGAGATACGAGGGGCGTATCCGGGTTCGTATCGTCGTTCTGAGCAAGTTTCATGTAAAAAATATTTTATCGGAGTTTACGGTTTAAAGAATGATTCTCGTTTTTTAAGTTTAAAATCAATTTCTGGAATTATTTAATTAATTAAATTCGAATTATCCAAAAAGTGCGGAGGATGACGTCATCGCGACGGTGCTGACGTCAGCAGTCAACAGCGGCTGACCGAAGTCAACACCTGACAGGTGTGGGACCCACCTGTCAGCCTCACAGTAGGTTAATTAGGCTTAAATAAACTAATTAGGATTAGTCAGGGGGGTGGGCCCATTAGTCAGAGGTAATTAGTCAGCTAATTAACTAATTAAAGTACAGTAATTATAAAGTTAGGAGCGGAGGGAAGAGGACTTAACGGGGGGAGGGGCGACGGGAACGTACAGGGACCCGCAGGTGGGCAGGGCGGGCCAAGGGACCAGGGGCCCAGGGCGGAGTGGGGGCGGGGGCACGGGGAGGGAGTCGATGACGCGGCACCGGAGTGCGGGCGAGCTCAGGCGCGGCGAGAGCCTCGGTGAGCGCGGGTTTCGCCCACAGGGCACCCAGGGGCTGGGGCCGGGCGCGTTGGAACGTGCGGAGCACGCCGCACGGATGGTGGGGATGGGTGGCGCGGGGGGCGGGGGGGGGAGAGAGGCGCGTCGTCACCGAGGGGAGAAAGGGCTCGGTGAGTGGGGGACGGGAATAGGAGGGTTCGGCGCGGGGTTTTTGGGCGCGTTCGAAAGAGCCGGATGCCCCGCGTCGAGCATGGCAACAGGTGCGCCGAGGATTGACTGAAAACGACGGCGGCGCCCAAAAACGACGAGGACAACGGAGCAGGTACGAGTAGGGGTAGTTTTGAGTGCGGGGGGACGAAAGGGGGAGGAGCAGGAGGTAGGGAAGGAGCTCACGGTGATGGTCGCCGTCAAATGTGCTCGACGGGGAGGCGGAGCAGACGGGGGGATGGAGATCGCCGGGGGGGATCCGAGAAGGGGGACGACCCAGGGAAGAGGGAGGGGGGGGCGGGTCGGTTTCGGCGTAGGAGCAAGCAGCGGCCGCCGGCGAAGCTTGGGGAACGTCGTGGAGACGAGAGGTGGGCGGTGGTCGCGAGGTTCAACCGAGGCCGTCCATGGCTGGTCGAGAGCGAGCAGTAGGGAGAGGGGAGGAGGAGAGTGGGCGAGGGGGAAGCTAATTCCAGACCGTTTACTGCCGGGGAAGAAGACCGCGGGAGATGTGGGGGAAGAAAAGGGTGGGCTGGGAAGGAGCAGCATGGGAAAGGCCGGAAGACAAGGTTGGCATCAGAGAGAGAGTACCGAAGAGATGGGAGAGAAGGACCTGATTCGAGGGGGAGGAAACCTGGGCAGGGAGACTTCCCTAGGAGAGGGCGGAAGAAAAAAGCACCAACGAGAGAGAACCAGAGGGAAAGGGAGGGGAGCGCGAAGCGGCGAGGGGGGGGGGGGTGAGCAGTGCGGGGGGGTAGGGGATGGGGCTAGTTGGGCCGGGCACTGTGGCCACTCAGGCCCAGTGGCCGTGGGCCTTTTTCCCCTTTTCTTTTTCTTTTCTGTTTCTCTTTCCTTTTCTTTATTCTCTTTTCTCCACTGTTAAATGTTTAGGCCCCAAATGGTTTTTGTAAAAAGTGTGACCTATTTCATAAATACCAGCGCATTATTCCTTAACACCTAAAATTAGTTTGGACAAAACATAATTCCATATTTATTTCAGATTTAATAAATGGTTATTAAATATTATCTTTATCCACTGTTTGAGGTTGTTCGAGTCACTTATCCAATTCCAATGATGTTGGTTTCAATTTTAGAATAGCCTCTGGAATATTTGCCACTTATCTGACATTTTAGTTTCTATGTTGGACAACTTTTATATTCCACTTTCATTTAAATTTGAATTTGACTTAGGAGTTGAAATGCAATATGATGCTAATGATGATTATGCACTATTAATCATGATGACATGGCCTCATCAAAAGGGTGATCACTGTAGCTTAATACAGGGGGTGTTACAAAGCATATGGTTTTATATAGACTTACGGTGAAGCCTGTATTTACAAGAAAGTGAGTGGGAGCTCTGTAGCATTTCTGATATTATATGTGGATGACATATTGTTGATCGGAAATGATATAGAATTTCTGGATAGCATAAAAGGATACTTGAATAAGAATTTTTTTCAATGAAAGACCTCAGTGAAGTTGCTTATATATTGGGCATCAAGATCTATAGAGATAGATCGAGATGCTTAATAGGACTTTCACAAAGCACATACCTTGACAAAGTTTTGAAGAAGTTCAAAATGGATCAGTCAAAGAAAGGGTTCTTGCCTGTGTTACAAGGTGTGAAGTTGAGTAAGACTCAAAACCCGACCACAGCAGAAGATAGAGAGGGAATGAAAGTCATTCCCTATGCCTCATCCATAGGTTCTATAAAGTATGCCATATTGTGTACCAGACCTATTGTGTACCTTGCCATGAGTTTGGCAAGGGGGTACAATAGTGATCCAGGAGTAGATCACTAGACAGCGGTCAAAATTATCCTTAGTTACCTAAGAGGACTAAGGAAATATTTCTCGGTTATGGAGGTGATAAAGAGTTCGTCGTAAAGGGTTATGTCGATGCAAGCTTTAACACCGGTTCAGATGACTCTGAGTCTCAATCTAGGATACATATTGAAAGTGGGAGCAATTAGCTATAGTAGCTCCATGCAGAGCACTGTAGACATAGAAACTTGCAAAATACATACGGATCTGAATGTAGCAGACCCATTGACTAAACCTCTCTCACAAGCAAAACATGATCATACCTTAGTACTCTTTGGGTGTTAATCACATGACGATGTGAACTAGATTATTGACTCTAGTAAACTCTTTGGGTGTTAGTCACATGGCGATGTGAACTATGGGTGTTAATCACATGGCGATGTGAGCTAGATTATTGACTCTAGTGCAAGTGGGAGATACATGTGTGAGCTAGATTATTGACTCATGCTAGAATTGTATTGATCGGAAACTTAAATACATGTGTGAATACATAAACAAATACCGTGTCCCTAGTAAGCCTCTACTAGACTAGATCGTTGATCAAAGATGGTTATGGTTTCCTGACCATGGACATGTGTTGTCATTTGATAACAAGATCACATCATTAGGAGAATGATGTGATGGACAAGACCCATCCGTTAGCTTAGCATTATGATCGTTCAGTTTTATTGATATTGCTTTCTTCATGTCAAATACATATTCCTTCGACTATGAGATTATGCAACTCCCGGATACCAGAGGAATACCTTGTGTTCTATCAAACGTCACAACGTAACTGGGTGATCATAAAGATGCTCTACAGGTATCTCCGAAGGTGTTTGTTGAGTTGGCATAGATCGAGATTAGGATTTGTCACTCCGAGTATCGGAGAGGTATCTCTGGGCCCTCTCGGTAATACACATCATAAGCTTGCAAGCAAAAGACTAAGGAGTTAGTCACGAGGTGATGTATTACAGAACGAGTAAAGAGACTTGCCGGTAACGAGATTGAACTAGGTATGAAGATACCGACGATCGAATCTCGGGCAAGTAACATACCGATGGACAAAGGGAATTACGTATGTTGTCATAATAGTTCGACCGATAAAGATCTTCATAGAATATGTAGGAGCCAATATGGGCATCCAGGTTCCACTATTGGTTATTGACCGGAGAGGTGTCTCCGTCATGTCTACATAGTTCTCGAACCCGTAGGGTCCGCACGCTTAACGTTCGATGACGATATAGTATTATATGAGTTATGTGATTTGGTGACCGAATGTTGTTCGGAGTCCCGGATGATATCATGGACATGACGAGGAGTCTCGAAATGGTCAAGAGGTAAAGATTGATATATAGGATGATGGTATTCGGACACCGGAAGTGTTTCGGGGGGTACCGGGTACTTATCGGGTCACCGGAAGGGGTTTCGGGCACCCCCGACAAAAGATATGGGTCTTATGGGCCAACAGGGGAAACGCACCAGCCACAAGGGGCTGGTGTGCCCCCCATATGGGCTGGCCTAAGGAGGAGAAGGAAAGGGGAGAAGGGAAAGGTAAGTGTGGATTAGGATTCCCACTTCCTTCCCTCTCCCCCCCCCCCCTTTCCTTCCCCCTCCGACAAACATGGCAAGGGGGGGCGCGGCCAAGGGCAGGAGCCCAAGTAGGATTCGGACCTACTTGGGGTGCCCCTTGGCCTCTCCCCTCTCCCTCCCACCTATATATATGAGGAGGGGGGCGCCTAGCACACCCCAGACAATTGCCTAGCCATGTGCGGCGCCCCACTCCACCGTTTACACCCCCGGTCATATTTTCGTAGTGCTTAGGCAAAGCCCTGCGGAGATCACTTTACCATCACAGTCACCACACCATCGTGCTGACGGAACTCATCTACTACCTCGATGTCTTGCTGGATCAAGAAGGCGAGGGACGTCACCGAGCTGAACGTGTGCAGAACGCGGAGGTGCCGTGCGTTCGGTACTTGATCGGTTGAAGCGCGAAGAAGTTCGACTACATCAACCGCGTTGTGAAACGCTTCCACTTACGGTCTACAAGGGTACGTAGACACACTCTCCCCCTTGTTGCTATGCATCTCCATGGATAGATCATTGCGTGTGCGTAGAAATTTTTTTGTTTTCCATGCAACGTTTCCCAACACCATGGTCACTACAGCAGGTAGCAGGACCATGGTTACAACGGTCTGTATGTTGCCCATGGTTATTGTGGCCTAGTTATAAAAAATAGTTTATTGTGGCCACTAGAAAAACACGGAAAAAGAACTGCGGTGACTACAAGCAAACAACTAAACAAGACAATAAGGGAATAAATAAGCAAGCAACAAACGCTAGGCTATTACGGCTATTACACATATTACATCCACTGGGCAGCAAAGTTTGCCACCAGTTCAAATATAGGGAACAAAGCAGCATATCACATACACTGTTTTTCAAAGTTGGCGACCAGTGCAAATAAACACCGCAGCAAAACAAGTCCAGAACTGAAACCACTTCAGAAGAGCTCAAGAAACAATATCCTGGGTACCCAGCATGCTGGCAAGATGCTTAGCAAGCTTATTAATTTTCTCTTGTTTGGCGCTTAAATCCTCCAGCGCTTGCTGTTGCACCAGAAAGTATGCATCTGAATTCTGCAGGGACTTCCTCAGTCCTTCAGCTTCGTGTCGCAGCACATCTGATCGATGTCTTTCAACTTGAAGTTGAGACTCAAGAAGACGAACTGATTCAGGCAACGAGTTCGAAGAGCTTGTGCCAGCAGTAGTGGCCAGTAACTCAAACACTACATCAAGACAGGACTTTTGGTTTGTCTCACTATCATCAAGATAGTTTTTATCAGCTTTCTTGGAGACCAACAGGGATGTCTCACTATCTTGAACCTTATCTGCATTACTTCCTTTACCATTGCATAACAGGGTACTCTTCTCCAATATTTTGTCCGCATTCTAAAAGAGAAACAAGCGGACACATCACAGGTTTACCATGTTGTATATGAGACTCATTTTGGTAAATCAGTTCAGTAGTAAAGTGGATAGGATAACAGCATGAAACAAACATATATCTATGTACCATGGTCACTGTATGGTCTATATCATTCTAGTTTTTGTTGCCAAATCAAGATAGAGACACAGTTCAAATAATATATGTTTAAGACAAAGCAGCATAGACAGAATATAAGTGTGGAAAACTACAGAGCAATAACAACACTTGTAACGTGCATGACATGAGAACATAACTATTTATTCAATTGAAACTGAAATCAACATAGAGCAAGTTACAACAGCAAACCAATTAAATAAACAGGTTTAAAACATACCTGTTGCGCCATTGGAGTTTCAATTCCATCCTTCAAATTTGAAAATAGTTGGTATGAGTAAATACAGTGATGCAAGAGCAAAGGAGTATGAACCATAGCTACAGAACCTGACCTGAGAACAATTCTTCTTCTGCTTTAAGCATTGAGTTGGGGTTCAGAGTGGTGGTCCTCGTGCTTTGGGCATTGCAGTTGCCGTACTAACTGCTTGTGTTTGGGTGCTCTATGGTGGCTACGGTGTTGTGTCAACTGGAACTAGGTTACTATCTGCTGGGGTTGGGGTTAGAAGGGGTGTAGCTGGTTCTCTGTCCAACTGGGTAGGGGTACAATCTGCAAGAGTCTGGGTTATGTGTGGTGGGGCTGGTTCTCGGGCAAGTACAACCATGGTTCTATCTGCATCGACTGGTAGCACTATCTTTTCTGAAGACCGTGTTGTTACTCCCTTACATACTGCCATCACCCTCTCCAATTCAAATGACTGATAAACAAGAAAAGTAATTGAATGTACATACATTGTATGATAGACAGGTGCAATGGATAGTGGGGAATAAAAGAGGGCATGAAATAATTCACATTTATGTTGTCTAACAAACAGGATAGCATGACACAATTTCACATATATGATGGCTAACTAAACAGGATAGCATGACACAATTTCACATATATGATGGCTAACTAAACAGGATGGAAAGACATAGATCAAAATATGATGACTATGTAAATAGGATGACATGGTATAACTATATAATGTGTTTATTAAATAGGTTGGCATGCCATAATTCACATACATGCCGCCTATGGAAACATGATAGCATGATATAATTCATGGATAGAATGACATAATTCAAAATATGATGACTGTAAACACTAAGCAGGATGAGATGATATAACTATATGATGTCTTTATTAAATGGGTTGGCATGCCATAATTCAGATAGATGCTGTCTATGTAAACATGATGGCATGATATAATTCAAATATATGATTTATATACTAAGCAAGTAAGCAGATGGCAATCGCATATACGATGTAAAAACTAAGCAATGCAAGACAACATATGCATGATATGAGTAATATAACCCTGCCAAGTTTGAGCATAGACCTCAGCGGGGAAATAGGACTAGTCATCTGTCTCTGAATCCTCCTCTGAGGAGCTATCTATAACCAGCAAGATGTCTGCTTCAGCAGGTAGCATTGTCTGCTCTGAAGACCTTGTTTTCACTCCAGATACTTCCATCACCGCTTCAAATGGCTGATGCACAGGAAGAGTAGTTGAATATACAAACGTTGTCGACAAATGGAATATGTAATACAAAAAAAGGATAGCATGATATAATTCACATATATGATGATTGGCTAAACAGCATGGCATTGCATAATTCACATATATAATGCCTTGCAACAAGATAGCATTGCATAATTCACATATATAATGTCTTGCAACAAGATGGCATTGCATAATTCACATATATGGTAATTAGACACTAAACAGGTGGCATTCACACAAAGCATGTCTAAACTAAGCAAATGACATAGCAATGCAAGACACCATGCGCACGATATGAGCAACATAACCCTGCCAAGTTAGAGCATACACCTCGGGGGGGGGGGAATAGGACTGTTCATCTGTCTCTGAATCCTCCTCTGAGGAGCTATCCGTAACCAGCGAGATATGCGCTTCGTCAGATAGTATAGTCTGCCTTGAAGACCTTGTTTTCACTCCAGAATTTTCCATCACCGTGTCAAATGGCTGATGCACACGAAGAGTAGTTGAATGTACTAACATTGTTGACAAATGTAATACATAATAAAAAAAGGATGGCATGATATAATTCACATATAAGATGACTAGCTAAGCAGAATGGCATTGTAAAATTCACATATATGATGCCTGGCTAAACAAGATGGCGTTGCATAATTCACATATATGATAAAGAAACTAAACAGATGGCATTCACACAAAGCATGTCTAAACTAAGTAGATGACATATTTGATATATAAAGTAAGCAATGCAAGGCACCATATGCATGATATGACCAACATCAGCATGCCAAGTTAGAGTGAAGACCTCAGTGGGTAAATAGGAGTGGTCTTCTCCTTCTGAATCCCCCTCAGAATAGTTATCTTCCTCTTGATTACAATCTGAAATGGGTGGAGGGGGGCTGCCTTTGCGCCCACCATGGAGCGACGTCTGCATGAAATTTTATTGCCACGCAAGGCTTGTCTCTTTTGCTCTACATGTTTAGTTCCATTGTGTACAATAACTGACATGCATAGGAATAAAACATAGTGAGATTATGTAAGGATAAAACATTGTGTACAATAACTGACATGCATAGGAATAAAACATTGTGTACAATAACTGACATGCATAGATTATGCATGCAGAAATCCAGAGTGATGGTAGCAACCTGTGGATAGACCCAAAACCAATGATAGCAGGCAGCTAATGGCTTCAGTTAAAAAATACAGATAATGTCTTCTTTACTATTTGTTTCCCACCCAACATGAAACTCATAGTAGACACCAGGGATTAACCAGATAGTAGACATATACTATTGATTGCGGCCCCGATATGTACCCCACAACCATTTAAAAACTCAAGTTTGAGCATTAGTTTGGAGCTGACTCAGAGTCTAATCGGTGAACAGGATAATAAAGTAGCATGAAATAATAAGTGATGCATAACGTAAGCAGACACGAAAGAGTGCGACCTCTCTTGCGGACCCGTGTAGTCCTCGAGGTCATCTGCTCAGTTGATGATGGTAATGTAGTTGTCGTGCCTGCCGGTGGCGGGGAAGAAGATCTGAGGTGGTGAAAGGCAGTCTGGAGGGCGGATTCCAGCTGTGGTGGACCCTTCTATCGTTGGAGCAGCTGAGCTCGGGTGGACGACGGCGCAGCAGGAGTGGGACAAACCACATAAGGTTTTCTTTGACAACTATCTGTAAGAGAAGTAATTCTGCAAGGGCTCGTTTGAATTGGAGGATTCTAACAACACAGGGATAGGAAATACACAGTAATAGGATAGGAATGCATGTGCAAAGAATTTAAAATCACAGGATTTCTGTCAATCTGGGTGTTTGGTTCACAGGAATTGGAAGGTCACAGGAATGCAAAGAAGCACGGTCAAATTAAGTCAAACCACAAGAAAATGTACAGTTATAATGCTATTATGCTATTATCACTTAGTCTTGTTCTTCATGAATAGGATTTGAAAAGGAGGGCCAAGTGGATATTAAAATTCCTACGGTTTTTCTTTGAAAGAGACACTAAAGGAACAAATCCTATAGTTTTCCTTTGCTCCATTCTTTTGAACCAAATGCATTAATAGTAGTACCATAGGAAACTTTCCAATTCCTATGTTTTCCTCCACTTTTACTTTCAACCACTAGCAATTCTAGTAGGTAGGCTTGAACAGGCAAAAGCCTACACTCCAAAAATGTTTTTGTGCTACTTGTACTACTTTGTACCCAGGCCACTGCCCTACTAACTCAACTCCCAGGCCCATCTACACATGCACAGCTCCAACGCGCAGAAATAAATAATGATGGCTTTCGAGAGAGTCCATCACGGATAGCTAAGTTACCTGGTACCTCACTGCTTGTCATATAGTAGGAGAAACTAATCATATTTTCACGTTACTACGTGTGCTCAGTGGATAATATATATAACATGTAGAGTAAAAAAGTGATGCAACAAGTGTACAACCTCTTTGGCGAAGCCATGTCGATCTCAGCATGATTGGGTTGGTCGGTGAGAATGCTCCGGCAGATGTGGCTGTCGGAGGAGGGGAAGAAGATCTTAGGCATCTAGAGATCAAGCCGAGGGTACTGCTCCGCTGTGATGGAGGGTTTCGTCGTTGGAGCAGCTCCGGTGAGTTGTACGACGGTGAGGCTGAAGCAGGACAAGAGAGACAACGTTAACCTGAGTGGAATTCTAATAGCATCTCCAATAGATGATGTAAAATACATAACCACAAAGTGCTAGATATAAAATACATCAGTCGCTCATCTCTGAACTTAACTGTCGAAACTGAATTTAACTGTCGAAACTGAATTTTACTGTCGAAACTGAATTTTGCTGTCGAAACTGAATTTTACTGTCGAAATTGAACACACTAGTAGCAGAAAAGCAGTAGCAGCAGCAGCGCCCGGAGCAGCAGCGTGTGCGAGAGCCAGGGTAGCTGGTCGTGTAGCAGCATCTCGGGTAGCAGCTGCAGGGGCTCGAGCGAGAGCAGGATCTGCTGCTCGTGCAGCAGCAGCGTGAGCAAGAGTAGAGTAGCAGCACAAGCAAGAGCAAGAGCAAGAGCGAGAGCAGCAGCGTGAGCAACAGCAAGAGCTGATTAGGCAGGGGACCGAGAGCAAGAGCAGAGCAGTAGCGCGAGTGAGAGCCAATGCAGCAGCAGCTCCTACTGATGTGGACGTCGCCGCCGAGGGAGCGACGCCGTGGAGGAAGTGGCCGGTGATGCTGCCGTAGATGGAGCCGCGCCATGTTGGCTCGGGACCGAGCACCGGCAGCACCGTGAGATTGAATCAAGAAGAAAGTGCAGCTATTAGTGTAGAACCTCTTTGGTGGCACCGATTAGGCCTCAGCTTCATCCGAGGAATCGGTGATGATGCTGCTCTTCCGGTGGTGCAGGTGAAGACGGTGGTGTGGGAATGGACGAGGGGAACGTCGGGGCAGCTCCTTGGAGGTGGAGGATGGGGTGGCTGAATCGGCGGGACGACGAGATCGATGACGGATCCTCATCCGGTGCGGTGGATGAGGGAAGTCGAGGTGTTGCTGTGGACGACGTCGTCGGGGAAGAGGCTCCGGTTGGGTGGGCGGACGGAGGAGGGTGTGGGGCTTCGCGGGTTTTCATGGCCTCGGTGTACGAATGGGGGGCGGAGGGGATGGGAGGGGGAACCATGGCTTAGGGACGCGCTTGTCCGAAATGTGGGGTAAGTTATGAAAGTAGCCCCACCGATTTGAACTAGGTGGTTCTTTTGGTTTAGGGGTATCACGGGAATTTCGCGTGTCGGGATTTGGCAGGAGGTGGGAGTTTTCGCGCGCGTTGTAATTTTGGGATAGCAAGGCTCGGGTTGAGATGGAGGGAATTTTAGGAGCACAACGAGATGATACGTCTCCAACGTATCTATAATTTTTTATTGTTCCATGCTATTATATTATCTGTTTTGGATATTTTATATGCATTTATATGCTATTTAATATTATTTTTGGGACTAACATATTAACCTAGAGCCCAGTGCCAATTTCTGTTTTTTCCTTGTTTTTGAGTTTTACAGAAAAGGAATATCAAACGGAGTCCAAATGACCTGAAAATTTATGGTGATTTTTTATGGACCAGAAGAAGCCCCCGGAGCAAAAGAGTTTGGCCAGAAGAGTCCCGAGTCAACGACAAGGGTGGAGGGTGCCCCCACCCCCCTAGGGCGCGCCCCCTGCCTTGTCGCTGACTCGTGGACCCCCCTGACGTGAAACCGACGCCAAAAATTCCTATAAATCCAGAAACCCCCCGAAAGAAACCTAGATCAGGAGTTCCGCCGCCGCAAGCCTCTATAGCCACGAAAAACCAATCGGGAGCCCGTTTCGGCACCCTGCCGGAGGGGGAAATCATCACCGGTGGCCATCTTCATCATCCCGGCGGTCTCCATGACGAGGAGGGAGTAGTTGACCCTCGGGGCTGAGGGTATGTACCAGTAGCTATGTGTTTGATCTCTCTCTCTCATGTTCTTGATTTGGCATGATCTTGATGTACCGCAAGCTTTGTTCTTATAGTTGGATCATATGGTGTTTCTCCCCCTCTATCTTCTTGTGATGAATTGAGTTTTACCTTTGAGGTTTCACTATTATCGGATTGAATACTATTATGGATTTGAGAACACTTGATGTATGTCTTGCGTGGGATACCCGTGGTGACAATGGGGTATTCTATTGATTCACTTGATGTATGTTTTGGCACTCAACTCGCGGATTCCCGAGGTGACATTGGGGTAATCTATGCATAGGGGTTGATGCACGTTTTCGTCCTTGTTTCTCCGGTAGGAATTTTGGGGCACTCTTTGAGGTTCTTTGTGTTGGATTGAATATTATGAATCTGAAGTTGTTTGATGCATATCGTATAATTGACCCACGGATACTTGTGGTGACATTGGAGTATCTAGGTGACATTAGGGTTGATTGATGTGTGTCATATGGTGTTATTTTACTATGAACTCTAGGGCTGTTTGTGACACTTCTAGGAATAGCTCAATGGATTGATCGGAAAGAATAACTTTGAGGTGGTTTCGTACCCTACAAGCAACTTCATCTTATGTTCTCCGTGATAGGAACTTTGGAGTGACTTTAGTCGCACGTTGAGGGATTGCCATATGATCTAATTATGTTATCATTGTTGAGAGAACTTGCGCTAGTGAAAGTATGAACCCTAGGCCTTGTTTCTAAGCATTGCAATACCGTTTTTGCTCACTTTTGTTACTAGTTACCTTGCTGTTTTTATATTTTCATATTACAAAAACCTATATCTACCATCCATATTACACTTGTATCACCATCTCTTCGCCGAACTAGTGCACCTATACAATTTACCATTGTATTGGGTGTGTTGGGGACATAAGAGACTCTTTGTTATTTGGTTGCATGGTTGTTTGAGAGAGACCATCTTCATCCTACGCCTCCCACGGATTGATAAACCTTAGGTCATCCACTTGAGGGAAATTTGCTACTGTCCTACAAAACTCTGCGCTTGGAGGCCCAACATGAGTCTACACGAAGAAGGTTGCGTAGTAGACATCAAGCTCTTTTCTGGCGCCGTTGCCGGGGAGGCTAGGTAAGCGGCACTAACATCCCGTCAACGAAGCTCTTTTCTGGCACCGTTGCCGGGGAGGTGAGTGCTTGAAGGTATATCTTTAGATCTTGCAATCGGATATTTTAGTTTCTTGTTTTATCACTAGTTTAGTCTATAAAAGAAAACTACAAAAAAATGGAATTGAGGTTGCCTCATATGCTTCATCTTTTTAATGTCTTTCGTGAAAATGATGGAAAGGAAAATTGTGCTCAAGTGTTAGAAGAAGAAGTCTATAAATTGTTTGGCACTAAATCTTTGAATGATGAGCATGATTGCAATGTTGTTAGTATGAATTCTTTGAATATCCATGATGCTAATGATATGCAAAGCCACAAGCTTGGGGATGCTATATTTGATGAAGATGATATTTTTAGTCCCCCAAGTTTTGATGAGAATATTTATTATGATGATAGCATGCCTCCTACTTATGATGATTATATTGATGAAAGTGGGTTTGGAAGAGTGTCAACTCTAGGTAGTATTGATCCTACTATTTTGGAGGGTGTTGAATCTTTTCACAATATTGATAAAAGCGGATTTGGAGAGGTCATGACTTTATTTAGTGATGAATCCACTATTTTGGAAGAGGTTTCAATTGATTATGAGAACAAAGTTGCTATCTATGATGATTATTGTGATGACATGTATGCTATAAAGAATAATGGTAAACATGAAACTTGTCATCATGATTTCAATTTTCAATTGGATTATGCCTCACGTGATAGTTATTTTGTTGAGTTTGCTCCCACTACTATTCATGAGAATAAATTTGCCTATGTGGAGAGTAATAAAATTTCTATGCTTGTGGACCATGAAAAGAATGTTTTATGTGATAGTTATATTGTTGAATTCATTCATGA
This sequence comes from Thinopyrum elongatum, assembly GCA_011799875.1. NCBI lineage: Eukaryota > Viridiplantae > Streptophyta > Magnoliopsida > Poales > Poaceae > Thinopyrum > Thinopyrum elongatum. The sequence continues at coordinate 240,137,702 of CM022303.1, forward strand.
TGCTACTGAAAATTATTATGAGGGAGGAGTATATACTTGTAGGAATTGCAATAATATCAAGTTTCCTCTCTATGTGTTGAGAATTTTGAAGTTATACTTGTTTTGCCTTCCTATGCTAGTTGATTCTTGTTCGCATAAGTTATTTGCTCACAAAATCCCTATGCATAGGAAGTGGGTTAGACTTAAATGTGCTAGTTATATTCTTCATGATGCTCCCGTTATGTTTCAATTCTTATCTTTTATGTGAGCATCATTGAAATCATCATGCCTAGCTAAAAAGGCATTAAAGAAAATCGCTTGTTGGGAGACAACCCAATATTTACCCTTACTTTTTTTGTGTGTTCACATGATTAAGCTACTGTAGTAATCATGTCTTATAGCTTTTGTTTGAATAAAGTGCCAAGTAAAGCCTTTGGGATAGTGTGGTTGATAGTTGATTTGATTCTGTGCAAAAACAGAAACTTTTGCGTCCAGTACAGAAATTCCTATATTTTACTAGAATGTGTAAAACTTCTGAAATTTTTACAGTTGATTGTTATACAATTTTTCTACGTTGTCCTAATTTTTCAGAATTTTAGGAGTAATAGAAGTATGAGCTTAATTCAGATCTTTACAGACTGTTCTGTTTTTTACAGATTCTGTTTTCGATGCATAGTTTGCTTGTTTCCTAGTTTCTATGGCTTATATTGCTCAATATAAATTGTAGAAATGATAGGGTACAGTAGGTATCATGTGATAAAAAAATTGAATCTTGTCTTGATAGTACCAAAATGAATGATTTGTTTTATCATACTAACCCATCTCACGAAGTTCCGTTAAGTTCTGTGTGATTGAAGTTTTCAAGTTTTGGGTGAGAAATTGATATGAGGAGAATAAGGAGTGACAAGACCCTAAGCTTGGGGATGCCCAAGGCACCCCAAGGTAATATTCAAGGAATACCCAAGCAACTAAGCTTGGGGATGCCCCGGAAGGCATCCCCTCTTTCGTCTTCAACATTATCGGTAACCTCACTTGGAGCTATATTTTTATTCGTCACATGATATGTGTTTTGCTTGGAGCGTCATTTTCTTTTATTAGGATTTGCTTGCTATTATTTATATTAATGTGTTGCATCTTTTATTTCAATAAAAGTGTCAAGTATAGCCTTTACCATGCTTATTTTGCAAGTCTATATGTTGCTGTTTTGAAAACAGAAAGTTTTCTATCGTTGTCTGAATTCTTCTGGAAAGTCAGAACATGATAAATCTTGAAATTTTTACACAATGAGTAACAACAAATTTTATACAGTGTGGTAATTTTTCAGAATTTTTGGAGTTATGTAAGTATGATTATAATTGCACTCTTTACAGACTGTCCTGTTTAGACAGATTGTTGTTATGTTTGCATATGTTTGCTTGTTTAATGATTCTATTTGAGAATAGGAGTATTAAATATGCAGAGGCATTTAGTATGCAATGTTAAATAATAATTTTAGTGATTTGCTACAGTAGAGAATGATAAGGTTTTGCATTTGATTTATACTAACTTTTCTCACAAGTTCTTGTTGAGTTTTGTGTGCATGAAGTTTTTAAGATTTAGGGAAACCGTGATATAAAAGGAATTAAGGAGACACAAAAGCTCAAGCTTGGGGATTCCCAAGGCATCCCTAGTTAATATTTCAAGAAGTCTCAAGCATCTAAGGTTGGGGATGCCCCGGTTGGCATCCCACCTTTGTTCTTCAATAATGATCGGTTAGTATCGGTTGAGCCTAAGTTTTTACTTCTTCACATGATGTGTGCTATTTTTAGAAAGTCATTTTATTTTATTTTGCTTGCTGTTTTAATAAAATAATTAGATATGAAATTTTTAAATGAGAGAGAATCTTCACATAGCTAATTAATTATTTGACTACTCATTGATCTTCACTTATATCTTTTTGGAGTAGTTTGTCAGTTGCTCTAGTGCTTCACTTATATCTTTTTAGAGCACGATGGTGGTTTTATTTTGAAGAAATTGATGAACTCTAATGCTTAACTTATATTATTTTGAGAGTCTCTAAACAGCATGGTAATTTGCTTAGGTTATGAATTTAGTCCTAATATGATAGGCATCCAAGAGGGATATAATAAAAACTTTCATATAAAAGTGCATTGAATACTATGAGAAGTTTGATTCCTTATGATTGTTTTGAGATATAAATATGGTGATATTAGAGTCATGCTAGTGAGTAATTGTGGATTGGTAGAAATACTTGTGTTAAAGTTTGTGATTCCCGTAGCATGCACGTATGGTGAACCGTTATGTGACGAAGTCGGAGCATGATTTATTTATTGATTGTCTTCCTTATGAGTGGCGGTCGGGGACAAGCGATGGTCTTTTCCTACCAATCTATCCCCCTAGGAGCATGCGTGTAGTACTTTGTTTCGATAGCTAATAGACTTTTTCAATAAGTATGTGAGTTATGTATGACTAATGTTGAGTCCATGGATTATACGCACTCTCACCCTTCCATCTTTGCTAGCCTCTCTAGTACCGCGCAACTTTCGCCGGTGCATTACACCCACCATATACCTTCCTCAAAATAGCCACCATACCTACCTATTATGGCATTTCCATAGCCATTCCGAGATATATTGCCATGCAACTTCCACCGTTCCGTTTTATTATGACACGTTCCATCATTGTCATATTGCTTTGCATGATCATGTAGTTGACATAGTATTTGTGGCAAAGCCACCGTTCATAATTTTTATACATGTCACTCTTGAGTCCTTGCACATCCCGGTACACTGCCGGAGGCATTCATATAGAGTCATATTTTGTTCTAAGTATCAAGTTGTAATTTTTGAGTTGTAAGTAAATAAAAGTGTGATGATCATCATTATTAGAGCATTGTCCCATGTGAGGAAAGGATGATGGAGACTATGATTCCCCCACAAGACGGGATGAGACTCCGGACGAAAAATAAAATAAAAAAAAAATAAAAAAAGGAAAGAAAAAAAGAGCCCAAAGAGCCCAAAATAAAAAAAATGAGAGAAAAGAGAGAAGGGGCAATGCTACTATCCTTTTTCCACTGTGCTTCAAAGTAGCACCACGATCTTCATGATAGAGAGTCTCCTATTTTGTCACTTTCATGTACTAGTGGGAATTTTTCATTATAGAACTTGGCTTGTATATTCCAATGATGGGCTTCCTCAAATTGCCCTAGGTCTTCGTGAGCAAGCGAGTTGGATGCACACCCACTTAGTTTCTTTTTAAGCTTTCATACACTTATAGCTCTAGTGCATGTGTTGCATGGCAATCCCTACTCACTCACATTGATATCTATTGATGGGCATCTCCATAGCCCATTGATACGCCTAGTTGATGTGAGACTATCTCCTTCTTTTTGGTCTTCTCCACAACCACCATATTTTATTTCACCTATAGTGATATATCCATGGCTCACGCTCATGTATTGCGTGAAAGTTGAAAAGGTTTGAGAACATTAAAAGTATGAAACAATTGCTTGGCTTGTCATCGGGGTTGTGCATGATTTGAATACTTTATGTGATGAAGATGGAGCATAGCCAGACTATATGATTTTGTAGGGATAACTTTCTTTGGCCATGTTATTTTGAGAAGACATGATTGCCTTATTAGTATGCTTGAAGTATTATTGTTTTTATGTCAATATTAAACTTTTGTTTTGTATCTTATGGATCTGAATATTCTTGCCACAATAAAGAAGATTACATGGATAAATATGTTAGGTAGCATTCCACATCAAAAATTCTGTTTTTATCATTTACCTACTCGAGGACGAGCAGGAATTAAGCTTGGGGATGCTTGATACGTCTCCAACGTATCTATAATTTTTTATTGTTCCATGCTATTATATTATCTGTTTTGGATGTTTCATATGCATTTATATGCTATTTTATATTTTTTTGGGACTAACCTATTAACCTAGAGCCCAGTGCCAGTTTCTGTTTTTTCCTTGTTTTTGAGTTTTACAGAAAAGGAATATCAAACGGAGTCCAAATGACCTGAAAATTTACGATGATTTTTTATGGACCAGAAGAAGCCCTCGAAGCAAAAGAGTTGGGCCAGAAGACTCCCGAGTCAACGACAAGGGTGGAGGGCGCACCCCCCTACCTTGTCCCTGACTCATGGACCCCCCCCCCCCCCTGACGTGAAACCGACGCCAAAAATTCCTATAAATCCAGAAACCCCCAGAAAGAAACCTAGATCGGGAGTTCCGCCGCCGCAAACCTCTATAGCCACGAAAAACCAATTGGGAGCCCGTTCCGGCACCCTGCCGGAGGGGGAAATCATCACCGGTGGCCATCTTCATCATCTCGGCGGTCTCCATGACGAGGAGGGAGTAGTTCACCCTCGGGGCTGAGGGTATGTACCAGTAGCTATGTGTTTGATCTCTCTCTCTCGTGTTCTTGATTTGGCACGATCTTGATGTACCGCGAGCTCTGTTATTATAGTTGGATCATATGGTGTTTCTCCCCTCTATCTTCTTGTGATGAATTGAGTTTTACCTTTGAGGTTTCACTATTAACGGATTGAATACTATTATGGATTTGAGAACACTTGATGTATGTCTTGCGTGGGATACCCGTGGTGACAATGGGGTATTCTATTGATTCACTTGATGTATGTTTTGGCAGTCAACTCGCAGATTCCCGAGGTGACATTGGGGTAATCTATGCATAGGGGTTGATGCACGTTTTCGTCCTTGTTTCTCCGGTAGGAATCTTGGGGCACTCTTTGAGGTTCTTTGTGTTGGATTGAATATTATGAATCTGAAGTTGTTTGATGCATATCGTATAATTGACCCACGAATACTTGTGGTGACATTGGAGTATCTAGGTGACATTAGGGTTGATTGATGTGTGTTATATGGTGTTATTTTACTACGAACTCTAGGGATGTTTGTGACACTTATAGGAATAGCTCAATGGATTGATCGGAAAGAATAACTTTGAGGTGGTTTCGTACCCTACAAGCAACTTCATCTTATGTTCTCCGCGATAGGAACTTTGGAGTGACTTTTGTCGCACGTTGAGGGATTGCCATATGATATAATTATGTTATCATTATTGAGAGAACTTGCGCTAGTCAAAGTATGAACCCTAGGCCTTGTTTCTAAGCATTACAATACCATTTTTGCTCACTTTTGTTACTAGTTACCTTGCTGTTTTTATATTTTCAGATTACAAAAACCTATATCTACCATCCATATTACACTTGTATCACCATCTCTTCGCCGAACTAGTACACCTATATAATTTACCATTGTATTGGGTGTGTTGGGGACACAAGAGACTCTTTGTTATTTGGTTGCAGGGTTGTTTGAGAGAGACCATCTTCATCCTATGCCTCCCACGGATTGATAAACCTTAGGTCATCCACTTGAGGGAAATTTGCTACCGTCCTACAAAACTCTGCGCTTGGAGGCCCAACACGAGTCTACAAGAAGAAGGTTGCGTAGTAGACATCACGAGACAAAGAGATATCTTAAAATTTCGGGATAACAAGGCGCGGGTTGAAATATCCGGACAAGCCTAACGTGTATACTATGGGTGTGTTGGTTTGTGCCCAAGGTTGTCCCACCAAAGCATTGGCTAGACAAAATTTTGGTTGAGGTTTTGGTTGCCCATGATTTAGCCAACATTGGCAAGAAAAATGAACTAGAGTTGGCTAGAGTTCATTGGCATGCCAAAAACTTGGCAACCATCCAAACAATGACCAATCTTTGGGTCATGACCAAAATTTTGGTAAGGTGCACTTTGGCCACAATCCAAACACACCCTATATCAAATCAATTCACACTTCCCTCGACGAAAAAACAAAAAGAAATCAATTCGCACCACACAAGAGAGTCTAGTCCCGTGTATTGTACCAAACCAATTCGCACTACAAATGCCATTCAAAACTTTGAATCCATGTTAAGTTCAATTAAAATATTTTGCTACGTGTATAATGCATGCAACTTGCTACTCAAATGAACATTTTAGTGCATTAAAAACGTATATACTACTGCTTCAATATGAACTAAATTTGAATTCGTTTATCTATTTGAATAAGATTGTGACGCCCCCGGCTCAATCGTGCACTAATCATACACGCAAATGCACACGATCAAGCCTAAGGACTCACGGGAAGATATCACAACACAACTCTAAAACATAAATAAAGTCATACAAGCTTTATATTACAAGCCAAGGGCCTCGAGGGCTCAAATACATAAGCTTGCGAACAAGCGTCAGCGGAAGCATCAGATATCTGAGTACAGATATAAAAGAGAAACAGAAAGGCCTTTAGAAAGGCGGGGCAAAAGAAAAACACTACGATCGAAAGGCGTAGGCCTCCTGCCTGGGACCCTCTGATCCTACTCCTGGTCGACGGCAAGCTCGTAGAAGTAACCACCCTCGGGGTAGTAGTAGTAATCGATCGATGAGGCAGCTGTCTCAGGGGGCTCCGTCATCTTGATCACATCAAACTGATATGGGGAGAAAAGGAAAACAAAGCAACCGTGAGTACTCAGAAGTACTCAGCAAGCAAGGATCTACACTACATATGCACCATTTTCAAAGGGAGGCTGTATATGTGGACTGGGCTGCAGAAATGCCAGAATAGAGAGGAGGCCTAGTTTTATCGAAGACTAGCATCTTCAGAGGTCTTGCAGCATTAGAAGAGTGTAGGCAGTACCATATAATGTAGCAGTATCATTAAGTCTCAACCTCACCCAGAGATCCTTTCTCGACTCCCTGCGAGAAAGCAATCCCAGAGCCATACAGTCATCAACCTCGTCCTGAGATCCCTTCTCGACTCCCTGCGAGAAGCAATCCCAGAGCCTCATATCCAGGTCTCATCTCATCTTCTAGCTGTATCGATCGGGATACAACTCTGAGTGTCCGTTACCGTAGGACAGGCTATTGATAGAAGTTTTCTTCCCTGCAGGGGTGCACCAACTTACCCACCATGCTCGCTTAACTTCGGCCGGACACACTTTTCCGGGTCATGCCCGGCCTCGGCCAAACGACACACCGCAGCCCTACCTAGAGCTCAGCAGAGAGGTCCCCGCAGGTCTACATCCTAAGCGCAAGGGGGTCTTGGGCCATCGCCCCTCGCCCTCCGGGTCGTTGCGCACATGGCTCAGATCCAAGCACCACCTCTGTCGTGAATGGCGCCAATCACTCCATGCCGCACTGCTGAACTGGACGCCTGTCAGAGCTTTCGGCTGATGCATATGATGCAGAACACCCATACTATGCCCACATGGTGGTTAGTGCTATCGAGCCAGAGGCCTACTCAGATCAAATATCCAAACCGTTAGTACCCTGGGCTTGCGGTAACGAGCAGAGACTCACGAAAGATGTGACCCCGTCGCCCCGTCTCGAGGACTTGCGGCAAGGGCCAAGAATGCCCGGCCACGCCTCGTATTCTCACTCGGGCACCACACAGGCACCCGTCTTCACAACACTCGCCTCTCAGGCGCACGCGGGTACCCCTCAGGGTCGACCCGCCTATCCAAGTAACAGTGTAAAGTCCAAGTATCCGTGTGTCCATAACATCAGGGGAATCCGAGGTATCACCCTCGTTGGATTCCTACTCGATGTATCCGTCAAGGTGAACTCGGAGGAATCACCCTCACTGGGTTCACACTTGAGGTGTTGTACGACGGCGTCGTTATCGGAAGCGGTGAAGGAGGAATCACCCTCGATGACCACGACCGAATAGCTACTCTACACATTTAACATTAGAAGTGCTACAAGAGGTTTCACCCTCGGCACTCGATAGTAACACTGCAGTGTCGTTACAACTAGGGGGGGTGATGTGCGGTGTCGGGGCCTGGTCTTCAAGTCCCGTTGATCGGGTCTTCGGATAATCCAGCGGAGCAATCGGGATAAGTGGGGTCACTGATAGGTCTCTACCCAGCCTATACTAAGCAGTTTAGGATATGCAGGTAATTATCAACAGCAGGTTACAATAAACAGGCTATGCATCAGAATAGGTAAAGCAGCAGCAGCAGCAGTTCTAATGCAAGCATGAGAAATAGAATGGGCGATATCGGGATGATCAAAGGGGGGGGGCTTGCCTGGTTGCTCGGCGGCAAGGGCAAGGTCGTCAATGGTGTCTTCGGTCTCCGGAGCTGCGGCGATACCGGGAACTACGTCGGGGTCTAACGAGAGAGAAGAGGGGGAGGAAACAGTATAAATACACAACCAACATAAGCAACACGGAGCAGGCTACGCTAACGTGCAGTGCAGAGTTGCCTGAAGACACGTCTAAGTCAATTAGTTATTTTAGGAATTTATTCGGATTTATTTAGTTAAGGTTGTGCACTATTCATTTACTGATAACGGTCTAAAAGTTCCACGTTCATATAGCTACGGGCGTCTGACAGGAATACGGAGGATGTATTCGGGTTCGTATCGAAATTCTGAGCAAGTTTCATGTATAAATTATTTTCATCGGAGTTATGGTTTATTTTATATTAAATTCTGAAGTTTTATTAACCATTTTGAAATATTTTAACTCAGAAATTGTTTACTGCATCAGCAATGATGTCATGCTGACATCAGCAATCAACATGACAGTTGACTGGTCAATTGACCAGTGGGTCCCACTGTCATAGACTAGTCTGACCTAATTATCACATTAGCTACTAACTAGCTAATTAGGTTAACTAATTTAATTAGTATAAACTAACAGAGTTAATTAAGTTAACTAATTGATTAATTAATTAATTAATTAATATTTATTTATTTTTATTACATTTTTCTTTTTAACTAAACGTTCTGTGGGGGGGTGGGGCCCCTCTGTCAGTGGCCCGGGCGGACGTGTCCGCAGCCGTGCCCATTCGGGTGCCGGACACGTCCGGGCACAGCGCGCGCGGGGGCAAGGCCGCAGCGGCAGAGGAAGGCGGCGCTGTGGTGGCAGCGGAGCCGCGACGAGGTAGCGGCTGCGGTGGCGCGCGAAGGCGCCGGCGGCAGCGGACGGGCGACGGCGTAGGCGGAGGCGGGGCGGCCGGGGACAGGGACGCGGGACGGCGCCGATGTGGGCCGCGGCGGTGATGTGGCGCGTGCGTGCGTGGCAGCTGCAGTGCGCGGCGAGGAGAGGCTGGCGCGCGGTGACGGGCAGCAGCGGCCTGCGCGGGGTACGGCGGAGGCGGAGCGCGGTCGTGGTGCGGTCGACGAGCACGAGCAGGTGCGGCGGCGAGGGAAAGGGAGGGGAGGCGGCGGCGCTCACGTGCGGTGCAGAGGAGACGGGCGGCGAGGCTCGAGGTGGCCGGCGTGGGGAGAAGGCGAGGACGCAACGGCGATGGTGGCGATGGGCGGCGTCGGGCGCGGCGTCTGTGGCGACGCGGCCCCGATCCCGTCCTGGATCGGGAGGGGGACGGGGACAGCGAGGTGGCCTCGACGAGGGCGCTGGCGTGGTGGCGGGGACGGGAGGCGGCGGCGACGGGGCGCAGGGACGAGGCGGCGGGCGATCCGGCGGCCGGGGCGGCGTCGGGCGTCGATGCCCCTGATCCCGATCTGGATCAGGGGAGTGAGCGAGCGAGGGGGGAATGGGGTTGGGCTAGGGTTTAGGTGGCTCGGGGGGGTTATAGGCCAGGGGTGGGCCGGCCTGGTGGGGTGGGTCGAGGCCCAGTGGGGGGGAAGAGTGGGGATTGTTTTCCTTTTCTTTTTCTATCTTCTTTTCTTTTCTGCTTTGTTTTTACTTAATATCCAAAATGATCTCTAAATTAGTAATAACACAAAACCCACTGCCACAAAAAGTTTTTACCCCAAAACCATCTAGTTTAGTATTTTATTAATTATAAAAGCATTCAAATATTGGTTTTTGCTACTGTTTCTAGTTATTTGAGTTATTTAAATAATCCAGTTAAAGTTGCTTACAATTTTATAATTGCCTCTGAATTATTTGCTATTTAACGAACATTTTAGTTCTAGGTTTTGAGTAACTTTTATTTTCACTTTGAGTTTGAATTTCCATTTGAATTTGAATTAGAAAAGAGATATGATACTAATGATGGTTAAGCACTGTTGATCATGATGACTTGGCATAATCAAAAGGGTGATTACTGTAGCTAACCACTGGGGATGTTACAAAGATCTACAATCATGATTGTTGTCAAGTTAAACCATTTGAATTCGTTTCTCTATTTTAATAAGATCTACAATCATCATTATTGTCAAGTTAAACCATCGTTTGTATATTATCTTCACAGCACACCACATGATTACTGTCGAGTTAGATATGAACTATGTGTACTATATGAACTCGAACTCGATTTTTTGAATCCACTTTATGTTGATATCAAATCACAGTACATTTCAAGCTCTAGTTAGATCTTCGTAATCTAAACCATGTCTCATATGTATAATGTGTTTATCACATAATGTATGGTGCCCCGCCCCCTACGCCTACAAGTATTTAGATGTGAGTTGCAAACGCCACACATTATCACAAATTCAAATAAAATGTGAGATTGTTCGATATATAGTATGGTTTAGATTGTTCGATATTTAGTTGTGAGCTGCAAACGCCACACATTATCACAAATTCAAATAAAATGTGAGATTGTTCGATATATAGTATGGTTTAGATTGTTCGATATTTAGCTGTGAGTTGCAAACGCCACGCATTATCACATTATGGTATAACATGTCCAAAACCACACCACACGTATCACCGCTATATTCATGCATGCATAGGTTTATAACACTATGATATCTTATTCAAATATATGAATCCACTTTCATATCGAATTATGATCTTTGTTAGTCTCTTACACCCACACAATCCTCTAACATTTGTAGCTAGCACTAACTTTCTCTCGTGCATGCACACGCCCTCCCCCTCCCTCAGCATTCTATCCATCGCGCACATTCATTTTTTTTCTTTAGGTCGTTCTCCCACGGTCTCCACAACTCCTTTCCGACACACACCGAACGATAAACCTCTCCAGCGATGTCTGCCTACCACATACACACGCACTTTCCATCTCCTCCTTTCCGTGTCCATGCCTCGTGTCTCTCATACGGTCCCACACACGTGTAAACTCTCACCCCTCTTTTTATCGATCTCACAATCGCACACTCGTCCCCCTATCTAGCTAGTAGGCCTCTCGCACCACCTCCTAGCTCCATCTCTCTCTCTCTCTATCCGTCTCTCTGGGCCTTATTTGCCTCTAACAAATGGATGTACACCGACCGATCTTCCTCTATACATATAGCTAGCTAGGTCGTTTATAACTCGTTTTCCCCACGCGCCGATCGATCTACCTCATTAGTTATGTCTCTCCCTTCCTCCGACACACAACAATTGATCTACCGATCTAGTTAGGTCTGCTTACCAAACACATGGTCCCCCTTCATCATCCATGCATGCCTCCCACTCTTCTTGATAATATTGCAGTTGTACCCTCAGTTTGTCTAGTAGGCCTCTCCCACCATCTCCGAGAAGCAACTCCACCACCCCTACGGCACTCTACCTCTCTCTCTCTCTCTCCCCCCTCTCTCTCTCTCTCTCTCTATGTCCCAACCTATTCCCCGTCCTTCACTTATGTATGGATGTCGACCGATCTCCTCACAGACATAGCTGGTCTCTCCTTCTCAACACGTATACGAGTCGATCTACCTCTTAGTTAGGTCTCTGCCTCCCCCTCCCCCCCCCCCACACAACCACACGAGACATGATGGCTACAGTCATGTCTCCCTGCCACACACAAACTTGCTCTGTGCCCTCTGATGTTCCGGTAGGTCAGTCGCCCTATATCTTTGACGTGCACACACACGATTTAGATGGCTCTCTTCATCGATCTCGCACACACACACACTTGATCCTCTCTTCGACTCTATCGATATCTATGACACCTCCCTCTCTTCTTGTGGATCTCCCCCTCTATATATGATATAGATACGCCTCTATTTCACACACATTGCATGTGTCAAATTTTTGTTTGAGATATCATCGACACATATTCCCACAAATACATTCACGAAATCACCCCCCATAACAAAAAACACTCACAAACATGCACGCCATCTCTCTAGGTTTGTATCTCTCTCACACACACCCACGTAGGTGGGGGACATGCACGAAGAGAAGAGGTGCACGCACGGAGCACGTACTCCCGTCTCTTTCCCAACCACACCCGCGCGGGTACACGGTGGAGCTCATTTCTGTACGAAAAGGCAACCCACGTGGTAATTTGACACGTGTACTGGTTGTCCACTTGATGGAGGATCGTGTACCATGGGTGAACAAACAAATTGCAACATGACGCGTTATTTTAAAAAAGAGGCAAACCATGTGGGTCCTACCTTAGAGGCAAGGCTCTATACACTAGAGATGCTCTGTATTACTTTTGATATGTCCCATCAACTCGCAGAACGAGGAGAAGCTTGCTTAGTGTTGACACTGGATTTTGGCATGGTCAAAAACTTAATTAAGATGAACTCAAATGGAAAAGGACCTTCGAGTTTGTATGCAAAAGTCAAAGGCAAACACTTTGCGGACTGGTCCTGAATAAAAAGATGACGTGAGGGACCAGACACTTACCTGGATGGTGTCTGATGAGTCGCGTAAGTTATTCAGCCTTTACCGGCTGAATAAAGCTTGCCGGTCACGGGAGTCTTGCTGAATCTGAAAGAAGAACTTGCCAGCAAGAAGCTTGCCGGCGAGAGGCTTGCCGGGTCCGAGTAAAAGGCTTGCCGGTTCTGAATGCTTGCCGGTCTTTGCTAGCAAGAAGCTTGCCGGCGAGAGGCTTGCCGGGTCCAAGTAAAAGGCTTGCGGTTCTGAATTCTTGCCGGTCTTTGCCAGCAAGAATCTTGCCGGCGAGAGGCTTGCCGGGTCCGAGTAAAAGGCTTGCCGGTTCTGAATGCTTGCCGGTCTTTGCCAGCAAGAAGCTTGCCGGCGAGAGGCCTGCCGGGTCCGAGTAAAAGGCTTGCCGGTTCTGAATGCTTGCCGGTCTTTGCCAGCAAGAAGCTTGCCGGTGAGAGGCTTGCCGGGTCCGAGTAAAAGGCTTGTCGATTCTGAATGCTTGTCGGTCTTAAGTGCTTGCCAGTTCTAAATGCTTGCCGGTCTAAGTGCTTGCTGGTTATGAATGCTTGCCGGTCTTTGCCAGCAAGAAGCTTGCCGGCGAGAGGCTTGCCGGGTCCGAGTAAAAGGCTTGCCGGTCTTAAGTGCTTGCCGGTTCTGAATGCTTGCCGGTCTAAGTGCTTGCTGGTTCTGAATGCTTGCCGGTATTAAGTGCTTGCTGATTTGGAAGGCTTGCCGGATTTAGTGAAGATCCAACCAGAAGTTGGAGATGGGCCCTAAAAGTCATAAAGACGGCCTTAAAAGGAGAAGTGGCATGCGTGGTATTATGCAGATCGTCGAAACAGACAAGTTTGATGTTGGATTCGACTCCATCCGAGTTAGTATGCGATTTCTACAGCCCACGCAAAAGCGGGACAGAAGTATGGAACAGATCCGAGCCAAATCCGAGTTGGACTAGAACTAGGACTTTTTAGGACATGAATTGATGTAATATTCTTGTAAGGGAAGCCTAGATGAATACTTTACTTGTACGGGAAGTCCAGCCGCCTCTTATATATGTTGGGGGTGACGGCCGATTAAACAACACACAATCGACATAACAATATACTACTTTTTCATCTATGTTTTATCTCTCCATCGTTTTCTCTCTCGTTCTTTGCTGTTCCTCGAGTTTGAGAGCTACGAATCCCGTTGCTCTAGGGGCGAGCGAATCGATCTAGGGCAGCCCATAGCCGCCGCACTCCCCGACGGGGTCCCTCCCGGGCGTGTGGGGTTTTGGGTCTCAAAAGCGCCCGCCGACTATCCTGCGTATTGCACTGTCGGTTGGGTCTCCTTCGACGTGAGCTGCGGTGCATCACCCCCGGTGTCGAGGGTACACATGACATATTCGTGTGTCAACACACTTTTTGGCGACTCCGCTGGGAACCGAAGATCAATCGTCATCATCCACCATGTCCGATCTTCCCAATCTATCTGAGGTAGACGCTGATAACATCATTAAGCCCAGTCTTGATGAGATATCGGCGATCATTGCCAAATCTATGAGGAGTACAAGAAGGCGCGCAAAGAGAAGGATTTGCAGGAGTTCCTTGCAAAATTCAAGAAGGATCGCCAAGGCAACATCACTCCGATTGAAGAAATCAAGTTCCCTCCTCTTCAAGCCGAGCAGGTTAAACCCTTTGTGAGTACTACCTTTTCTCCTGAGCAATGGGCTGAGATTGAAAGTCGTATTGCTAATGGTAACAATCTGGTCTATCAAACATTCATAGAAAATACTAATGCTCAAAAGAATATATCTCAATCGTCTAGTGGTAATGGTGGTGCAGCTGCTAGTGTGCAAAACCCTAATCTGGCTTTACCTATCTCATCGGCGCCTCCCATGCCGATGACTTATTATCCTACCCAAACAAATCAGATTGTGACTGCACCCATTAATCCTATTATGAGCATGCCAGGTTCGGTGGCAACGCCGAACCAAACCCTACCTACAGGTACAACCACTCGACCACTACCGAACTATGGTTCGGCATATATGCCACAGTTCCTACCTACAGCTAGTAGTCCTACTCCTCTTGTGCCACAGCAGCAAGCTTCATCGTCTACTACAGATGATGCCCTAGCTAATTTTAGAGAGGAGATGGCTAAGATGCTTCGGGAGAATTTTGGACTTGAGTTGCCTCGGAATCGGATTTACCAAAAACCGTACCCCGAGTACTTTGATGCCATCCAGTGCCTCCAGGATATAAGATTCCATATTTCATTAAGTTTAATGGAGAAGGCACAAAAACCACATGGGAGCATGTTAGTCAATATTTAGCTCAATTGGGTGAAGCAGGCTCACTAAATGAATTGAATGTGCGTTTATTTCCTTTATCATTAACTAGTACCGCATTTTCATGGTTTTCTTCTTTACCACATGGTTCCATTCGGGTTTGGTCACAACTAGAGCAAAAATTTCATGATCACTTTTATAGCGGTGACAATGAACTCAAATTATCACATCTAACATCGGTTAAACAGAAGCACGATGAATCGGTCTCTGATTACGTCAAGAGATTCAGAGAAACAAAAAACCGGTGTTATAGTTTGGTGATAACCGAGAGAGACTTGGCAGACCTAGTGCTGAGCGGTTTGAGAACTCCCATTAGAGAAAAGCTAGAAGGCTATGAGTTCTTAAATATCAATCAAGTCTTACAAAGGGCTTTGGCTCAGGAAATCCGAAGCAAAGATCTCAAAGAAGTGCATAGATACAAAGCTGATCGTCCTAAAATGAATATGGTTGAATATGATAGTGATCACTCGGACGATGAAGGTGATATTTATGCTACTGATTTGTGTGGCCATCTAAGGCCAAACCATTTACTTGCAATGATTTAAGGCCGATTCATAAGAATCGTGATGAAGAGATAAAATTTACTTTCAACATTGCTAAGTGTGATAGAATATTTGATGCCTTATTGCAAGCGAAGATTATTAGAATATCTCATACTTTACCACTGTTTGAAGAGCTGAAATGGCGTGCTTATTGCAAATATCATAATTCTTTTTCTCATGCTACTAATGATTGTAATGTTTTTCGACGACAGATACAATCGGCCATTAATGACGGACGATTGAATTTTTCTGAGATGCAAGTTGATAAGCAGCCTTTCCCAATGAACACCATGGATTTGGAGGGGAAGAAGATGTTAATTCAGCCCAGTATAGCCGAATCAGCTAATAAGAACAATATTGTCATTGGTGAGCCCAGGGAAAATAAGGAGAGTGACAAGGTCTTGGGGAGACAAGTTGTGCTTGACAAGCAACCCGATGGCAAGGAGATAATCAAGATCACCATCAAGAATCCTACAATCGGGGGGCAACCACAAGTGCAAGAGAACACTCATGTCACATTTGTTAAGCCCAAGAGCCCAGAGGTTGGCAAGTGGAAGACGAATGAGGCTAAAGTGCATCGCAAGAGAATCAAGCCAACTTTTGATATGTTGTTGTCCAAATATGTCAATCAAGCGGCCGGTTCTAGCTCTAACCGGTCATCAAATTTGAAGCGCTCAAGGTCACCTCCTCGGGAAGAATTTCAGCATCATGCAAGGCCATATGGGTCGTGGGCACCGGGACCATGGATGGCGCCACCTCCCTATGTGCCATAGTACATGGGAGACTTCAATGGAGGATGGGGGCAGCCCCCAATGGCCCCTTATGCTTTTCATCCGGGTTGGGTAGAACCAAGGAGGCCCGTTCATGAGAGGCTTTCTTATCCCACATGAGGCCGTTTGAACAATGGTGTCAATCGGCCAATGCAAGATAGTCAAAAAAGGGTTGGCAAGCAAGTGTGGCGTGTTAAATCACCAAGTGCTAAAATTTCAGAGCCTAGCAAGCAAAAGGAGAAGAATACTAGTGCTAAAACTATTATGATAGGCACTAAAGAATTAACAATCAAAGAGCCAATTATTGTTGAAAATCCGGCTGATTCTAATAAAGATGTGGCTGTTGTCCAGCAAGGTCCCATGGCTAATGATCATGAAGCTAGCACAAGCAAGGCCAAGTCGAGGGATCCAAAATATACTCAACCTAAGTGGTGTCCTTCCGGTCTAACCGAGGCATAAAAAAGGAGATTGCAGCGCATGAGGAGCCACGAGAAGGAGGAACAAGAAGCAGAGAAGCAAAGGGATAAATTGTTCAATGAAACCCGTCCCATGGTGCCACCAAAACAAGTGTGGAAGCCTAAGCAAAAAGAAAACATAGCAGCTTCTGCATTGATCATAGCAACATCTACACCACCAACGGAGGATGATGCGGCTGCTATTACATCGTCCACATTGCCTATTACTTCCTCTTCCCTTCGAGCTATTTCGGAGTCAGTGGACATGCTTGAGGAAGGAGATGAAATGCTTGATTATGAGTCTACACCGGTTCATGAAGGTATGGATATTAATATGGTGTATTACTTACCTACTGAATTTCGTGCTATAGATGAAGAAGGGGAAGTAGCTCAGCTAGATTTTGGCCCTAAAAATGCTATATTCGAGAAGCCAAAAGAACCGGTGATGCACTTGAAGCCATTGTTCCTTAAAGGTCATATTAATGGATCATCGATTGCTAGAATGCTTGTCGATGGTGGTGCTGTGGTGAATCTTATGCCATATTCGGTCTTCAAAAAATTGGGGCTGCGTGATGAAGAGTTAATAAAAACCAACATGGTGCTTAATAGATTTGAAGGCAAAGAGAAAACTGAAGCCAAAGGTGTAATGTATGTGGAGCTTACGGTGGGAAGCAAAACTTTGGCTACCACATTCTTTGTTGCCGAGGTGCATGGTAACTACAATGTGATATTAGGCCGTGATTGGGTTCATGCAAACCAATGTCTATCATCTACTATGCACCAGTTTTTGATTCAATGGGTTGATGATGAAGTGGAGGTCATTCATGCGGATAATTCGGCTTGTGTTGCTTTGGCCGATGCATCGGTGGATTGGCAACATCCTAATGCTACTTGCTTGACGGGGCGCGACTTATCAGAATTTGATTTTCTTAGCGCCACAAAAAGTGGTTTCGTGCCCGTTTCTTTAAAGCCGGTTGGCGATAATCGGCTCCAAGGTATGATGCATTTAAATGGATCCTAACTCAGAGTGGTTACAAAAGCGTCTTGTAGAATATCGGTCCAATGAGAACGATATGTATGAGTCCATAGAAGAGTTAGATGATATGGATAAATTAGGACAAGGTTTTACATCGGTCGATCCATTAGAGGAGATAGACATAGGGAATGGTTCAATTCCTAGGTCGACATTTGTAAACGAAAATTTAAGAGCCGATCATAAAGCTAAGTTGATCGAGCTATTGAAAGAATATGTTTGTTGATTTGCATGGGAATATCATGAGATGCCAGGTTTAAGCCGAGAGATAGTGGAGCATCGGTTACCTATAAAGGCCGATTTTAGACCATACAAGCAATCGGCCAGAAAGTTTAATCCAAAAACATATGACCGGATCAAGGAAGAGATCAGTCGTTTGCTTAAAGCTAATTTTATTAGACCTTGCAGGTATGCCGAGTGGATTTCTAACATTGTACCAGTAGAGAAGAAAGGCTCCAGTAAGTTGAGGGTGTGCATTGATTTTAGAGATTTGAATAGAGCTACACCTAAAGATGAGTATCCCATGCCAATAGCCGATATGCTTATTAATGATGCTTCTAGACATAAGGTCATTAGCTTTCTTGATGGTAATGTGGGGTATAATCAGATTTTTACGGCCGAAGAGGACATGTCCAAAACGGCTTTTCGATGTCCCAGTTTCCTTGGTTTATTTGAGTGGACAGTGATGACCTTTGGATTAAAGAATGCCGGTGCCACGTATCAAAGGGCTATGAATTTAATTTTTCATGATTTACTTGGTGTTATACTTGAGGTTTATATTGATGATATTGTTGTCAAATCGGATGCTTTTGAATCTCATCTAGCCGATTTACGCTTAGCTTTTGAGAGAATGAAAAAATATGGACTAAAGATGAATCCTTTGAAGTGTGCTTTTGGTGTATCGGCTGGAAAGTTTTTGGGTTTCATTATTCATCAAGATGGCATAGAAATTGATCCCAAAAAGATAGAAGCTGTATAAAAGGTGAAGGCTCCAACATGCAAGAGAGATATGCAAAAGTTCCTTGGCAAAGTCAATTATTTGAGAAGGTTCATAGCTAATCTGTCAGGGAAAGTTGATGCATTTACCCCTACCCTTCGGTTAAAAAATGATGTTGATTTCACTTGGGGGGCAAAACAGCAAGAAGCATTTGATATGATCAAGAACTATTTGTGCACTCCTCCGATGATGAAAGCGCCCAAGCATAAGGAACCCTTTAAGCTTTACATTGCAGCAGAAGAAGGTGTTATTGGTGCTGTTTTGACTCAAGAAACCGAAGGAAAAGAGCATGCTATTACATATCTGAGCAGGCATTTATTGGACGCCGAGACAAGGTATACATTTATTGAAAAACTATGCTTATGCTTATATTATGCTTGCACAAAATTGAGACATTATTTGGTGCCGAGTGCTTGCATAGTAGCTTGTCAAACCGATGTCATTAAATACATGTTGCATAGGCCAATTCTTAGTGGTAGAATTGGCAAGTGGGCTTATGCTTTGATTGAATATGATTTGGCTTATGAATCTAAAATCCATGAAAGGCCAAATCGTTGCTAATTTTATTATTGAGCATCGGATTAATGACAAGCATGATGTTGATATAAACCTTGTTTCATTAGTACCTTGGAGATTATATTTTGATGGTTCAGTTTGTAGCAATGGCCAAGGTGTTGGTATTGTTTATATATCTCCTCATGGTGCTGTTTTTGAAGCCTCATGCCGCTTAGAATATTTTTGCACAAACAATCAAGCCGAATATGAAGCATTATTATTCGGCCTAGAGATGTTACTTGCTATAGGTGTTACACATATTGAGGCTTACGGTGATTCATTACTAGTAGTGCAGCAAATATCCAAAGTCTTTCAGTGTTTGGACGAATCACTTAATGTTTATCTTGATAAATGTCTAGATATAATCTCTACTTTGGACCATTTTAGCATTGCTCATATATCTAGGCATGACAATTGGAGAGCAAATGAGTTGGCACAACAAGCATCCGGCTATCATGTTGATCATGGTATGTTTCATATTTATCAAAAGCCGATGTCTTGTCTTGCCAATGTAGGAGAGGCCGGACCAGGGCTCACTGCTTCGGCCACTAATGAGCAATCTAGTGTAGGTGGAAATCCCGACTGGAGGAAGCCCATTGTTGATTACTTGCGCAATCCGAGTGAAAGGGTGGATAGGGTTGTTCGGCGTATGGCTTTTAAATACACGATGAGGGATGATGACCTTTATCGCCGAACAGTTGATGATGTTCTTTTAAAGTGCTTGGATGAGGACCAAGCAAGAGTTGCTATGGGAGAGGTACATGAAGGCATCTGTGGCACTCACCAGTCGGCTCCCAAGATGAAATGGTTATTGCGACGTGCTCGGTTTTATTGGCCGACTATGATTAACGATTGCTTCAGATATTACAAAGGGTGTGAAGCTTGTCAAAAATTTGGTGATATTCAGTTGGCTCCTGCTGCTATGTTACATCCTATTATCAAGCCGTGGCCTTTCAAAGGATGCGGTTTAGAATTTATTGGAGAAATTCATCCATCTTCCTCAAAGGGGCATCGGTTCGTATTGGTGGCAACCGATTATTTCACTAAATGGTCTGAAGCAGTACCTCTCAAGAACATGACACATACAGAGGTAATTCAATTCATAATTGAGCACATTATTCATAGATTCGGCATTCCACAAACGTTAACTACAGATCAAGATTCATCTTTCATGTCACATCAAGTCAGAGAATTTGCCGAATCTTATAACATAAAGTTGCTCAATTCCTCTCCGTATTATGCCCAAGCTAATGGACAAGCTGAGTCCAGCAATAAAATTTTAATCAAGCTTATCAAGAAGAAGATTGAGGATAATCCGAGGAGATGGCATGAGTTGTTGTCTGAAGCTTTGTGGGCACATAGGATCTCAAGGCATGGTGCTACGAAGGTGACTCCATATGAGCTAGTATATGGTCAGGAGGTTGTTTTACCGGTGGAAGTAAATTTGAATGCTTTGAGAATAGCCAAACAAAATGATTTATCGGCAATAGACTTTTATAACTTGATGATGGACAATATTGATGAGGTTGCCGATAAATGTTTGGCTACTTTGAAGGCCATAGAGAGAGACAAGTTGAGGGTGGCAAGAGCTTACAATAAGAAAGTCAAGTTGAAGAATTTTCAAGTTGGTGATCTCGTCTGTAAAGTGATTCTACCGATTGGTTCAAGAGATAGAAAATTCGGGAAGTGGTCTCCAAGTTGGGAAGGTCCTTTTAGGATTACAAGAGTAGTTCCCAGAAACTCTTATTTGGTGGAATCCATACAAGGGACATTGTTACCTCGAGCTCTCAATGGCAAGTACTTGAAGAAATACCACCCGAGTGTGTGGCAAGAAGCCTAAGTAGGCAATGGCCGATATACGATTATCGCCCTTAGCACAAACATGGTCGATACATAATTATCGCCCTGAGAAGAATAAATGGCCGATGGAGTGTTGACATCGTCCTTAGAACAAACAAGGTACAAATTATTTTTCGGCATACAAGTTTTGCCGAAAAACAGGGGGGCATGTGTTGACACTAGATTTTGGCATGCTCAAAAACTTAATTAAGATGACCTCAAATGGAAAAGGACCTTCGAGTTTGTATGCAAAAGTCAAAGGCAAACACTTTGCGGACTGGTCCTGAATAAAAGATGACGCGAGGGACCAGACACTTACCTGGATGGTGTCTAATGAGTCGCGTAAGTTATTCGGCCTTTGCCGGCTGAATAAAGCTTGCCGGCCGAGGGAGTCTTGCCGAATCTGAAAGAAGAACTTGCCAGCAAGAAGCTTGCCGGTGAGAGGCTTGCCGGGTCCGAGTAAAAGGCTTGCCGGTTCTGAATGCTTGCCGGTCTTTGCCAGGAAGAAGCTTGCCGGCGAGAGGCTTGCCGGGTCCGAGTAAAAGGCTTGCCGGTTCTGAATGCTTGCCGGTCTTTGCCAGCAAGAAGCTTGCCGGCGAGAGGCTTGTTGGGTCCGAGTAAAAGTCTTGCCAGTTCTGAATGCTTGCCGGTCTTTGCCAGCAAGAAGCTTGCCGGTGAGAGGCTTCCCGGGTCCGAGTAAAAGGCTTGCCGGTTCTGAATGCTTGCCGGTCTTAAGTGCTTGCCGGTTTTGAATGCTTGCCGGTCTAAGTGCTTGTTGGTTCTGAATGCTTGCCGGTCTTAAGTGCTTGCTGATTTGGCAGGCTTGCCGGATTTAGTGAAGATCCAACCAGAAGTTGGAGATGGGCCCTAAAAGTCATAAAGACGGCCTTAAAAGGAGAAGTGGCACTCGTGGTATTATGCAGATCGTCGAAACAGACAAGTTTGATGTTGGATTCGACTCCATCCGAGTTAGTATGCGATTTCTACAGCCCACGCAAAAGCGGGACAGAAGTATGGAACAGATCCGAGCCAAATCCGAGTTGGACTAGAACTAGGACTTTTTAGGACGTGAATTGATGTAATATTCTTGTAAGGGAAGCCTAGATGAATACTTTACTTGTACGGGAAGTCCAGCCGCCTCTTATATATGTTGGGGGTGACGGCCGATTGAACAACACTAAATCGACATATCAATATACTACTTTTTCATCTACGTTTTATCTCTCCACCGTTTTCTCTCTCATTCTTCACTGTTCCTCGAGTTTGAGAGCTGCGAATCCTGAGGCTCTAGGGGCGAGCGAATCGACCTAGGGCAGCCCATAGCCGCCGCACTCCCCGATGGGGTCCCTCCCGGGCGTGTGGGGTTTCGGGTCTCAAAAGCGCTCGCCGACTGTCCTGCGTATCGCGCAGTCGGTCGGGTCTCCTTCGACGTGAGCTGCGATGCATCACCCCTGGCATTGAGGGTACATGTGACGTGTTCATGTGTCAACACTTAGTACGCCCTCTCCCCCGCCCACAGGCGCGGTGGCTCGCAGAGTCGCAGGACGAGGAGAAGCTTTGCTTATGACGCCTATGCCCGCTCCCTCGCCCACGCGCGTGGTGGCTTGCAGGACGAGGAGAAATTTTTACTACTCCCTCCGTTAGACGTATATACACTCCTCGTCCCTACCTTGGTTAGAGAGATTATCATATTGTTTGAAATATATGTCTTTTAGCAGATTTCAATATGAACTACTAGTACATACTCCAAACACTGATGTATATAGACGTATTTTAGAGTGTAGATTCACTCATTTTGCTCCGTATGTAGTCCATATTGAAACGGACGTAGTAGTACGCACTCTCCCTCGCCCCTCGACCCTCGCCCACGTGGTGGATGTGCAACAATTCATTCAGTCTCAGATAGCCAGAACCATATA
The DNA here is from genome assembly GCA_011799875.1 of Thinopyrum elongatum. NCBI lineage: Eukaryota > Viridiplantae > Streptophyta > Magnoliopsida > Poales > Poaceae > Thinopyrum > Thinopyrum elongatum. The sequence goes on from CM022303.1 coordinate 240,160,669, forward strand.
CTGTAGTACCATTATTGCTCGACTTCCCGAAGAGGCGAAGAGCCAAGCGCAAGGTTAATATTTTTGAGATGCCAAGCGCAAGGTTTATAGGAGAACGAGTAGTAATACGTACTGTACCAGTGGTACGTACTGTATGAGGAAGAAGGCAACAAGAATGTATGTTTTGCGTGACAGTCTCTTCTTACAGGACATGCTAGACCTAGTGGACCTCATTGTTGCAATGGGAGTACTATCATAGATGGCACGATTCAGAGTGGTGGGCAGCGGGAATAATTCGGAGCTGCTTAGTCTTAAACCCCACGAAGAAGTCCCATCGAAAGGAATAGCCATCCTCTACACGTGCTCCTATGTAAAATGAGTAAATGAGACAAAAAGAGAAAGAGACAAAGTAAAAAAAATCACTAGCCTTAGAGCCAGCCCTATTGTATCAGTGAATGATATTTCTACGCCGTGATTGACATGACTATATTATTAACCATGCTGTGGAGGTAGAAGCAGATTTTTATTTATTTGCGGAGGTAGCAGCGGATGGATATTCAACGAGGAGTGAAATGATGGCTGCTTCCTCGGTCAAACATAGAGAAAGGTGGGCCTCGTGATTTGATGGCTTATTAGTCATTATTACTGCCTATACTCTTTGCCCATATAATAACCGCGTGGTAGAGTACTAGTGGGCTATACTTAACCATGCACGTAGTACTAGTAGCACTCTTTGTGTCTTTTGCGTCTTCCCCAACCACGCACGTGACACGGTGGAGCTCATTTCTGTATGATGATGCATCGCACGTGATAATTTGACGCGTCTAGTAGTAGTTACTCACTTAATGGAGGGTCGGGAACCACGCATGAACGGTGCCGCGTCATTTATAAATAAAGTTTTTTTCTTCAGTGGCACGTACGCAATATAAATAGGTTCATATGGAGAGAAAAAGAAACCGCTCCACTATATACATAGCCAGGACGAGCCTACACGGTTGCTTGCTGGGGTTGCTCTCTTCACACTTTCTCGCACAAAACGACTGTGGCCACATCTCTAACATCCGGGCGGATTACGTCCGCCGGGGGAAGGGGTGGATACTTTGTGTAGATGCGGTTGCCGTCGCCGACGGTGAAAACCCACTGTCGACGCGTCCCGATCAGGGGTCCCCGCCGTTCTCTCTCACAAAGTCGGTGTGGTTGCCTTCGTCCCTTGCTCACTACCGCGACGTGGGCAGTTGCCGCCTCCCGCTGCCCTCCTCTAAGCTAGCTACATCCCGACATCCCTCAGGTACAACTTCCTTTACAGCCGGCTTGCACCACTGCCCCAGCTGCCCACATCGCTCCTTGTGGATATTTCTCTACTTCTTTGCCCCGCACGTACCTCTACTAGCTTCTACTGTATTTTTGATGAGTTTATGTCTCATCAACTAGTCCCACTAGTCTTATTCTAATCACGCTTCTTCAATTTCTTTGCCACAGGGATGCTCAACTCGATTTTAGTAAAACTGCACAAAATGATCTGATGGTCAAAGGGTTGCAAACCTCATTTCTTCGGAAGGTTCAACGTCGCCAGCAAATTAAAGCCTGGTTAGGGTTTAGGGTTCAAGGCCTAGAGACTGCATGGATCGTTTTTTTCTTTAGTTGTCTCTGTTCCAAAATAAGTGTCAACTTTAGTAGTAGTACAACTTTGTACTAAAGTTTGCATAAAGTTGAGACACTTATTTTGGAACGGAGGGAGTACATATTGGCTATGATCTGTCAATCATTAAGATGCAATAGCATGCATGTTAGTCTCCTTTGTATTTGATGGAATGTTGCAACGGGGCAACCTTGGACGCAAGATACATGAAACAGAAGCTGGAAGCTTCATAGCATTGTACAAATTTATCTCGCTGAGAAATTACAGTATGTACTACTCTGTACTAAAGAGTTATGTGTCGCACGGTGTCCAGAAAATATGATGATAGTGTGAGGTGGGCCATTGATAACCCACAAGTATAGGGGATCGCAACAGTTTTCGAGGGTAGAGTATTCAACCCAAATTTATTGTTTCGACACAAGGGGAGCCAAAGAATATTCTCAAGTATTAGCAGCTGAGTTATCAATTCAACCACACCTGAAAAACTTAATATCTGCAACAGAGTATTTAGTAGCAAAGTAGTATGGAAGTAACAGTAACAGTTTCGTAGCAATTGTTACAGTGGCAACGGAAAAGTAACGTAGCAAAGATCAATATGTGAAAAGCTCGTAGGCAATGGATCAATGATGGATAATTATGTCAGATGGCATTCATCATGTAACAGTTATAACCTAGGGTGACATAGAACTAGCTCCAATTCATCAATATAATGTAGGCATGTATTCCGTATATAGTCATACGTGCTTATGGAAAAGAACTTGCATGACATCTTTTGTCCTACCCTCCCGTGGCAGCGGGGTCCTAATGGAAACTAAGGGATATTAAGGCCTCCTTTTAATAGAGAACCGGACCAAAGCATTAGCACTTAGTGAATACATGAACTCCTCAAACTACGGTAATCACCGGAAAGAATCCCAATTATTGTCACCTTGGGGTATGCGGATCATAACACGTAATAGGTGTCTACAACTTGCAAGATAGGATCAAGAACACATATATATTCATGAAAACATAATAGGTTCAGATCTGAAATCATGGCACTCGGGCCCTAGTGACAAGAATTAGGCATAGCAAAGTCATAGCAACATCAATCTTAGAACATAGTGGATACTAGGGATCAAACCCTAACAAAACTAACTCGATTACATGATGAATCTCATCCAACCCATCACCGTCCAGCAAGCCTACAATGGAATTACTCACGCACGGCAGTGAGCATCATGAAATTGGTGATGGAGGAAGGTTGGTGATGATGATGGCGATGATTTCCCCTCTCCGGAGCCCCAAACGGACTCCAGATCTGGCCTCCCGATGAAGAACAGGAGGTGACGGCGGCTCCGTATCGTAAAATGCGATGAATCCTTCTCTCTGATTTTTTTCTCCCCGAACGTGAATATATGGAGTTGGAGTTGAGGTCGGTGGAGGTCCAGGGGACCCACAAGGCAGGGGCGCGCCCTAGGGGGGTGGGCGCGCCCTGCACCCTTGTGGACAGCAGGTGGGTCCCCCTCTGTTGATTCTTTTGCCAATATTTTTTATTTATTCCAAAAATATTCTCCGTGAAGTTTCAGGTCATTCCGAGAACTTTTATTTCTGCACAAAAATAACACCAAGGCAATTCTGCTGAAAACAGCGTCAGTCCGGGTTAGTTCCATTCAAATCATGCAAATTAGAGTAAAAAACAAGGGCAAAAGAGTTTGGAAAAGTAGATACGATGGAGACATATCAACTCCCCCAAGCTTAACCCATTGCTTGTCCTCAAGCAATTCAGTTGATAAACTGAAAGTGATAAAGAAAAACTTTTACAAACTCTGTTTGATCTTGTTGTTGCAAATATGTAAAGCCAGCATTCAAGTTTTCAGCAAAGATTATAAACTAACCATATTCACAATAACATTTAGGTCTCACATTTACTCATACCAATGGCATAATCAACTAACGAGCAATAATAATAAATCTCGGATGACAACACTTTTTCAAAACAATCATGATATGATATAATAGAATGGTATCTTGCTAGCCCTTTCTGAGACAGCAAAACATAAATGCAGAGCACCCCTGAAGATCAAGGACTGACTAGACATTGTAATTCATGGCAAAATAGATCCAGTCACAGTCATACTCAATATCAATTAATAACAATGCATACAAATGATAGTGGTGCTCTCTAACTGGTGCTTTTTATAAGAGGATGATGACTCAGCATAAAAGTAAATAGATAGGCCCTTCGCAGAGGGAAGCAGGGATTTGCAGAGGTGCCAGAGCACGAGCTTTTTGAAATAGAGATGAATATAATTTTGAGCGGTATGCTTTCATTGTCAACATAATGACCAAGAGATCTCGATATCTTCCATGCTACATGCATTATAGGCAGTTCCCAAACAGAATGGTAAAGTTTATACTCCCCCACCACCAACAAGCACATTCCACGGCTTGTCCGAAACAACGGGTACCGTCCAACTAACAACAATCCTGGGGGAGTTTTGTTTGCAATTATAATTTGATTTGATTTGAGCATGGGACTGGGCATCCCAATTACCAGCCATTTTCTCGTGAATGGCGAGTGGAGTCCACTCATCGTGAGAATAACCCACCTAGCATGGAAGATACTGGCAGCCCCCAGTCGCTACATGAGCGATTCGGGCATACAAAACAGATTATTATTTGAAGGTTTAGAGTTTGGCACATGCAAATTTACTTGGAACGGCAGGTAAATACCGCATATAGGTAGGTATGGTGGACTCATATGGAACAAATTTGGGTTTATGGAAGTGGATGCACAAGCAGTATTCCCGCTTAGTACAGGTGAAGGCTAGCAAGAGATTGAGGAGCAACCAACTAGAGAGCGACAACAACCATAAACATGCATTGAGATTAACCAACATTGAGTGCAAGCATGAGTAGGATATAAATCACCATGAACGTAAATATCGTGGAGGCTATGTTGATTTTGTTTCAACTACATGCGTGAACATGTGCCAAGTCAAGCCACTCGAATCATTCAAAGGAGGATACCATCATATCATACTACATCACAACCATTTTAAAAGCATGTTGGCACGCAAGGTAAATCATTATAAACTCCTAGCTAATTAAGCATGGCATGAGTAACTATAATCTCTAATTATCATTGCAAACATGTTTCATTCATAGTAGGCTGAATCAAGAACGATGAACTAATCATATTTACAAAAACAAGATAGGTCGAGTTCATACCAGCTTTTCCTCATCTCAATCATTTCATCATATATCGTCATTATTGCCTTTCACTTGCATGACCGAACAGTGTGGATAATAATAATAGTGCACGTGCATTGGACTAAGCTGGAATCTGCAAACATTTATTCAAAGGAGAAGACAAGGTAATATGGGCTCTTTGTTAGATCAACAATAATGCATATGAGAGCCACTCAACATTTTCATCGTGGTCTTCTCCTCTCGACCCCCAAAGAAAAGAAAAGAATTTCAAAGAAACACACTAAAATATTTTTGGAGTTTTTGTTTTTCTGAAGAAGGTAAAACAAGAACGAGAAAAACTATTTACACGGGAAAGCTCCCAACAAGCAAAAGAAGAACGAGAAATCTTTTTGGGTTTTCTTTAATACTACTACTAAATAAACATAGAAAGGAAATAGGCTACAACTAATTTTTTTTGGTTTTTCTTAAGGTTTTTCAAACACACAAGAAGAAAGCGGGAAAAAGAAAATAAACTAACATAGATAATACAATGAAAAAGTATGAACACTGACAACTGGAATGAGTGTGTGAACATGAATATAATGTCGGTGAGAAATACGTACTCCCCCAAGCTTAGCCTTTTGGCTTAAGTTGGTCTAGGGCCATGGTTGGCCCGGCGGATATCCAAAGTTGTAGTCAGGGTTGTACTGTGATGCGGCAGCTACTGCCTGAAGGGCTGCAGCATGGAGGCGAGTGGCCTCAACCTCTCTCTCATACTCGTTTGCCTCCTCTCTAGTTATAAAATATCTCCCTCTGACCTGAAAGTTAAAGAAGGTAGGAGCAGGAAGAGTAATATGGACAGCGCGCTGTCGGTCAAAGAATAGTCGGTACAGGAGGGACTGTTCGTTCCTCACAAGAAACTGGTAGCGAACCAAAGCATTATAATCAAGAAAAGCATGTGGTAACTCAATGTCATTCCCCCTTATGGGTACTCCAAGATAATTAGCTAAACGGGTTGCATAAATCCCACCAAATAAATCTCCATCTTTAGCATTAAGATGTAACCTCCTTGCAATAAAGGCCCCCAAGTTATATCGTTTATCACCCAACATTGCACACTTAAGGACACTAAGATTCGATGCGCAAAGGTGGCTATGATCATGTTTACCATTAATGCATCTACCTATGAAGAGAGCAAAATAATGTATGGCAGGAAAATGAATACTCCCCATGGAGGCTTGTGTAATATGTCTAGTTTCTCCCACAGTAATGCTAGCAAGGAAATCATTGCACTCAGTTTTACGAGGCTCGCTATGAATGCCCCATTGTGGGATTTTGCAAGCAGTATTAAAATCTTCAAGGTCCATGGTATATGATTCATCATAAAGATCAAATAGGACAGTATGAGTATTGTGCTGAGATGTAAATTTAAACCTTCTCACAAATGAATCAGTGAGTTGATAGTATTGGGGACACTTATCTGACAAGAAGTCCCCCAGTTCAGCATTTTGCACGTATGCATCAAACTCATCCTTGAAACCTGCACGAACCATGAATTCATCCGACGGCCATTCACAAGGCTGCACTTGAGCTTCCCTTGGTGGTTCAAGGTCCGGTTCACGTATCACGAGCCTCGGTGCTTGCTTCCTCGAGGAACCACCTTGGCATATTTTCCTCAACATTTTTCTTCCTCGAAGAACAATCCCCCAAAACAGTTTTGCAAATGGATCTTTACACAAGGAGATCGAAAATGGCAGCAAGATGAGCTAGAAGACAGGTCTGAGCACTGGGATGATTTTTTCTGGAAGAAGACGAAGTGGATGGGTGCTGGAATAAGTGAGGGGGCCTACGTGGGACCCACAAGGCAGGGGGCGCGCCCAAGGGGGTAGGGCGCGCCCTCCACCCTTGTGGTCCACTGGTGCAGCCCCCTGATGCAATCTCAGTGCCAGAAATCCTAAAATATTCAATAAAAATCATACTAAATTTTCAGGGCATTTGGAGAACTTTTATTTTTGGGATATTTTTATTGCACGGATAATTCAGAAAATAGACAGATAATACTATTTTTGCTTTATTTATTCTAAATAACAGAAAGTAAAAAGTAAGTACAGAAAGTTGTGCTTTCCAAATTCATCCATCTCATGCTCATCAAAAGGAATCCGTTAACAAGGTTGATCAAGTCTTATTAACAAACATCTTTTGAATAACATGAAACTAGAGAAATTTTTAATAACACTAGGTTACCTCAACGGGGATATGCATATCCCCAACAATAAGAATATCATATTTCTTTTTGACAGTAGGGAGAGGAAATTCAAAACCTCCGATAGTAATAGTTGAAATTTTTCCAATAGAATTGATACTATGAACTTGAGGTTGTTTCTTCGGAAAGTGTACAGTATGCTCATTACCATTAACATGAAAAGTGACATTGCCTTTGTTGCAATCAATAACAGCCCCTACAGTATTCAAAAAGGGTCTGCCGAGGATGATCGACATACTGTCGTCCTCGGGAATATCAAGAATAACAAAGTTCGTTAAGATAGTAACGTTTGCAACCACAATAGGCACATCCTCACATATACCGATGGGTATAGTAGTTGATTTATCAGCCATTTGCAAAGAGATTTCAGTAGGTGTCAACTTATTCAATTCAAGTCTACAATATAAAGAGAAAGGCATAACACTAACACCGGCTCCCAAATCACATAAAGCAGTTTTAACATAGTTTCTTTTAATGGAGCATGGTATAGTTGGTACTCCTGGATCTCCAAGTTTCTTTGGTATTCCACCCTTAAAAGTATAATTAGAAAGCATGATGGAAATTTCAGCTTCAGGTATCTTTCTTTTATTTGTGACAATATCTTTCATATACTTAGCATAAGGAGACATTTTCAGCATATCAGTCAAACGCATACGCAAAAAGATAGGTCTAATCATTTCAGCAAAGCGCTCAAAATCCTCATCATCCTTTTTCTTGGATGGTTTAGGAGGAAAGGGCATGGGTTTCTGAACCCATGGTTCTCTTTCTTACCATGTTTCCTAGCAACGAAGTCTCTCTTATCATAATGTTTATTATTTGATTGTGGGTTATCAAGATCAACAACAGGTTCTACCTCCACATCGTTATCAATACTAGGTTGAGCATCAACATGAACATCATCATTAACATTATCACTAGGTTCATGTTCATCACCAGATTGTGTCTCAGTATCAGAAATAGAAATATCATTTGGATTCTCAGGTGTGTCTATAACAGGTTCACTAGAAGCATGCAAAGTCCTATCAGTTTTATTTTTTATTTTTATTACTAGGACTAAGTGCATCAGTATTAATTCTCTAAGAATCTTGCTCAATTCTCTTAGGATGGCCCTCAGGATACAAAGGTTCCTGAGTCATTTTACCACCTCTAGTCATAACCCTAACAGCATTATCATTGTTCTTACTATTCAACTCATTAAGCAAATCATCTTGTGCCTTAAGTACTTGTTCTACTTGAGTTTTAACCATGGAAGCATGCTTACTAATAAGCTTAAGATCATTAACAGTTCTACTCATATAATCACCCAAGCAGTCAAGCATGTGAGCATTACGTTTCAATTGTCTACTAACATAAGCATTGAAATTTTCTTGTTTAACAATAAAATTATCAAACTCATCCAAGCATTGACTAGCAGACTTATTATGAGGAATATCACCTTCATCAAATCTTTAGAGAGAATTTACCTCTACTACTTGTGTCGGGTTATCAAGACCATGTATTTCTTCAATAGGTGGTAGATTCTTAACATCTTCAGCTTTAATACCTTTTTTCTTACATAGATTTATTTGCCTCTTGCATATCTTCAGGACTGAGGAATATAATACCTCTTTTCTTTGGAGTTGGCTTAGGAGTTGGTTCAGGAAATGTCCAATCATTATCATTACTCAATATATTATTCAATAGCAATTCAGCTTGCTCAACAGTTTGTTCCCTGAAAACACAACCAGCACAACTATCTAGGTGGTCCCTAGAAGCATCAGTTAGTCCATTATAAAAGATATCAAGTATTTCATTTTTCTTGAGAGGATGATCAGGCAAAGCATTAAGTAATTGGAGACGCCTCCCCCAAGCTTGTGGGAGACTCTCTTCTTCAATTTGCACAAAGTTAAATATTTCCTTTAAAGTAGCTTGTTTCTTATGAGCAGGGAAATATTTTTCAGAGAAGTAGTAAATCATATCCTGGGGACTACGCACACAACTAGGAGCAAGAGAATTAAACCATAACTTAGCATCACCCTTTAATGAGAAAGGAAACAACTTAATAATATAGTAATAGCGAATTTTTTCCTCATGAGTAAATAGGGTGGCTATATCTTTCAATTTAGTAAGATGTGCCACAACAGTTTCAGATTCATAACCATAGAAACGATCAGATTCAACCAAAGTATTTAACTCAGGATCGACAGAGAATTCATAATCCTTATCAGTAACAAAGATAGGTGAAGTAGCAAACTTAGGATCATATTGCATTCTAGCATTCAAAGACTTTTCTTTCAGCTTAGCTAACAGTTTCTTAAGATCATCTCTATCATTACAAGCAAAAAAGTCTCTAGCAGTTTCTTCATCCATAATATAACCCTCAGGTACAACAGGAAGTTCATACCTAGGAGAGCTAGTCTTATCAGGTGTTTCAAAGTGTTCAGTTTCAATAATTTCATCAGTTTCAGAAATATCATCATCTTCAGCATAGTCAATAGTTCTAACTCTAGCAAGATGTTCATCAAGTAATTCACCCAGTGGCGTAGTTTTATCAAGCAAAGTAGTAGCATCATAAGCATCATTCATAGTAGAATTAGCATCATCAATAACATGTGACATATCAGAATCAATAGCAGGTGTCGCATGCTTACTCAAAACAGAAGGTGAATCAAGTGCAGAGCTAGATGGCAGTTCCTTACATCCCCTCGTAGTAGAGAAAAAAATCTTGGTTCTAGTATCTTTCAAATTCCTCATAGTGATCAACAGATATAAATCCCAAGTAACTCAGAGAATAGAGCTATGCTACCCGGCAACGGCGCCAGAAAAATGTCTTGATAACCCACAAGTATAGGGGATCGCAATATTCGAGGGTAGAGTATTCAACCCAAATTTATTGATTCAACACAAGGGGAGCCAAAGAATATTCTCAAGTATTAGCAGCTGAGTTGTCAATTCAACCACACCTCAAAGACTTAATATATGCAACAGAGTATTTAGTAGCAAAGTAGTATGGAAGTAACGGTAACAGTGGCAAAAGTAACAGTAACAGTTTTGTAGCAATTGTAACAGTGGCAACGGAAAAGTAACATAGCAAAGATCAATATGTGAAAAGCTCGTAGGCAATGGATCAATGATGGATAATTATGTCGGATGGCATTCATCATGCAACAGTTATAACCTAGGGTGACACGGAACTAGCTCTAATTCATCAATATAATGTAGGCATGTATTCCGTATATAGTCATACGTGCTTATGGAAAAGAGCTTGCATGACATCTTTTGTCCTACCCTCCCGTGGCAACGGGGTCCCAATGGAAACTAAGGGATATTAAGGCCTCCTTTTAATAGAGAACTAGACCAAAGCATTAGCACTTAGTGAATACATGAACTCCTCAAACTATGGTAATCACCGGAAAGAATCCCAATTATTGTCACCTTGGGGTATGCGGATCATAACACGTAATAGGTGTCTACAACTTGCAAGATAGGATCAAGAACACATATATATTCATGAAAACATAATAGGTTCAGATCTGAAATCATGGCACTCGGGCCCTAGTGACAAGCATTAGGCATAGCAAAGTCATAGCAACATCAATCTTAGAACATAGTGGATACTAAGGATCAAACCCTAACAAAACTAACTCGATTACATGATAAATCTCATCCAACCCATCACCGTCCAGCAAGCCTACGATGGAATTACTCATGCACGACGGTGAGCATCATGAAATTGGTGATGGAGGAAGGTTGGTGATGATGATGGCGACGATTTCCCCTGTCCAGAGCCCCGAACGGACTCCAGATCTGGCCTCCCGATGAAGAACAGGAGGTGACGGCGGTTCCGTATCGTAAAATGTGATGAATCCTTCTCTCTGATTTTTTTCTCCCCGAACATGAATATATGGAGTTGGAGTTGAGGTCGGTGGAGGTCCAGGGGACCCACAAGGCAGGGGGTGCGCCCTGCACCCTTGTGGACAGTAGGTGGGTCCCCCTCTGTTGATTCTTTCGCCAATATTTTTTATTTATTCCAAAAATATTCTCCATCAAGTTTCAGGTCATTCCGAGAACTTTTATTTCTGCACAAAAATAACACCAAGGCAATTCTGCTGAAAACAGCGTCGGTCCGGGTTAGTTCCATTCAAATCATGCCAATTAGAGTCCAAAACAAGGGCAAAAGAGTTTGGAAAAGTAGATACGATGGTGATGTATCAGCCATGTAATCACTGAGCTTGCGTGTTTTCACTGCTTTCGCACTCCTCCGTTGTAAGAATGGAGAAAATTGTAAAGAGTTGAGACGGTCTACCTCCTTTTGCCGAAACGTGGGACATCTAGCATCCGGTGCACGTGTCATGCACCAAAGTAAAGTGTACAGTGCAACTGAGACTCAGCACGGTCGTACCACCTCAGTAATAATGACCAATGAGCCGTCAAATCACATAGAACCGGTAGTAAGTTGGACGGACGAAGCAACCATCACTCTTGAATCCGCTTCTCCCTTCAACGCAGGCGCCAGTGAGAGGTCGCATCTGCTCTGCCTGGGCATGAATGCGGCACCGATTCTCTGGAGCGGCGCTGACCATTTCGGGCGGGAAGCGCGTGCGGGCGATGTAGGGGCTTTGGGTGGGCCAGGCTGGTCAGGAGCGGGCATGGCAGCTGTCCCGACCGGATGCCCAGAAATGAGAGGATGCACCGACTCTCACGGCTAAATCATAGTACGACACACCATCTCTCTGTAGGAGTAGGTCGATGTGTCGCTCTCTCTAACACACACACGAACACACAGGTTCATAGAATAGGAATATCGTGGGAGTGGGAAGCCACAGGAAGTGAGATAAATGGAGTACGTACAAGAAGAGAAGAGGTACACACACGTCCGTCGGAGCCTCGCACTATAGCCCAGCCGACCACAGCACGACGAACGGATCTGTGCCTCTCGTCCCGGCGCCGACGGTCAGCCGCTATATCTGCGGCCGCGGGATTTGACGCACGCGGCTGCCGGATTTGGAGCATTACGACTGCCTACGACTGCTCCTTGCCATGGAGTGTCCGGGTACCAGGTCGCACAACAATGGCAATGCCTCCACGTCGCGTGCATGTGCTGAATCCGCCTCTAGCCGCTCGAATCTATCCCATCGGCGGATCACCGACAAAGACACGACCGGCCACCGTACGGGCTCGGCCCTAGCCCAGTGGCTAGTCGGTTCACCGTTGCCGCTCATAAAGTGTGATGGCTGCCTGCGGCAGGTCCTGCGCCGCGTTTCGACCACGCCACAACATCCCGGATGGGTGTTCATCAAGTGCGGAAAAGATAAGGTGCGTAATACTTCTTTTGATTTGGCTGTGCTCCCTTATTCGGCGCATGTTTGGCAGCTTATACTCAAACATATGTGTAGGATGGATGCAAGTTTTGGTTTTGGGAAGAAGAATACATCGATCTATTGATAGCACGAAATTTGGTAGATGCTCGTGCACTCCTTGCTAGAATAGAGGCTAGAGATGAGACTAGAGATGATATTAGATGTGAAGCAACGTCTAGTTCTTTAGAATCGAAGAAGAAAGAAGTGTGCAAGCTCGAGAAGCCACAGATCAACAATGAAGACATATAGAAGATATTAATACAATTACTGGGAGCAGTTATGGAAACTGGATTTCTTTTAAAATGTCTAATTGTGGTTCTTGTTTTCTTTGGTCTTGCTCTCCTAGCAAAGAATTGGTGAATGTACTTCCCTGTATCAAAATGTCGTTGATGAAATAAAGAAATGTGCTGGAAAATAAATGTATTCACATTCCTAGGTGCATTAAATTGATGATTGCAAGGATTAAAAAAACCAACCAATGCATGTAACCATTCCTACTCATTTAGTGGTCGTCCATGAATATATTGTAATTAATGCAGATTAAAGTTTGAGTAATTTTGTAAACTACGAGATGGAGTACTACATTTCTCCATTCATCATCTGCCTTGGTTGATGAGATTTCAAATTTATGCCCTATTAACCGGAAAGTAGTGAGTAGTTAAAAAATTTGGTCAAACTTTGACAAAAAATATATGATGTGGCGTAAAAACTTGGACTGGGGTAGTACTCCCTCCGTCTAGGTGTTAAGCCATCTTACGAAAATCAGATATTCCCAAAATGTTTGGGCATCATCCATTAACTTTGCATCTCAATCCCCTCCTAGCCTCGTTGCTAGCAAGTGTTACTTACTCTGCCTTGTTATCTCCCCCGAAAACCCAATGCATGGAGCGCAACTACGCGTTGATTAGTCAAGGAATCGAAGCCGGCTTGCATGCGAGTTAATATGTGGCCCTGCATGGTAGCTAAAACGGCATCTCTTAATTGATGTGATTAATTGTTGCGTTTAGAGATAGAAATCAAGGCTTTGATTGGAGGAAGGACCGGTCAAGTTTCTCCTTCTCCTCCAATCTGCTTGCACCTTGGTCCCGCTGCACCTTCTAACGTGACTTATACACCTAGACGGAGGGAGTAGTACGAGATATGGTGGCACACTGACTTAGGCCGAATACAAGTGCCCGAAATTATTGGAAGAGAGCAAAGTGTACATACAAAATAATTAAAATTGAATTTCTTGTTTTTTCGAAACGGAAGCAAAAGATTTGCCTCATCCATTAAATAAGAGGAGAATAGAGTTTGACAGTTTGCAAGAGACCCTACAAATAAATGACGTGGCAATTACTCTCAATACGCCCTAGTTTCTTAGCACCCGCTGTAACCCTTAGTACATACGGTGGCACACAGACTTAGGCCGAATACAAGTGCCCAAAATATTTAAAATTGGAGGATGGTGCAGCCCACCTTTCCGATATTTTGACCGAGTGTGGTTCAGTTGTTGCTTTTCATACCACACGTGAACGATAGTAAGTGCGACCAGGAGGCGTGGAGTGTTAATTTCGAGTTGACTCCTTGGAGCGTTAAATTTTCTTCACGTAGTAGTATTAGCTTTGCCCTACTAGTAGTAGTATTTTTCTTCACTAGTAGTACGTTAAATAAAGAGTTCCGTTTCGTGCACAATTTAAAACGATTTTTATGGAGAGAAAAAGAAAACCACTCCAAATATATACGTTGCAGCCTCAGCGCTTGTTTTCTAGGGTTTACTCTCTTCACACTCTCCACTATATATATACACGCTGGAGCCTCAGCGCTTGTAGTTGCTCTCTACACACTCTCCCACCCTATCCAGATCTAAACAAGACTGCGTTGGCCTCTCCTCTCTTTCTCTCACCTCACTGCTGGTCAAAGAGCCGGCAGGATCCCGTCCGTCGGGGAAGGCAAGGAGGCTTAACGCTGTCGCCGTCGGCGAGGGAGGGAATCCACTGCCGGCATCGTTGTTCTCTTTCACCCAGCGGCGGCGCGGGGGGGGGGGGGCTCCGACCCCTTCTTCCTCGCCGCCGTACATAGTGTGGGCAGATCGACCTCCGGCCGCCCACCGAGCCACACCCCTAGAACCTTAAGGTATAATTTTCTTAATCCACAGGCATTGCTCTAGCTGCATGTGGAATTTTTTTGCTTCTGCACTCGAATCTAGGTGTTGGATCAAACAGGAAAGTAGTGGGGAAAGTTGTATAGCATGAATCTAGGACGTGGTTCAAAGAGGAAAGGAAGGGGGAAAGTAGTACAGATTGGCTATCCAACACCTATGTTAGTCGAAAAGGGAAAATAATGACAAACGCAGTACACACATCTGTAAGGAACTAATCTTTCTGTGGGTGGGGGACAAGGCTGTATAGTTTGAGCAGGACTAGATTTGCTGCCCTCACATAGGGAAAGGTGTCTAAAGATAACAAAAATGGGACCAACACAAATATGTTCCTTGGTTGTTTGTTGCAACAGACTGTGCATCACCCCTTTATACATCGGTACATGCACATGGTGCTTGTGTGTCCACTGTCCCATACAACTCTTTAGCTGTTGTTAATCTAATAATGCCGCTGGAAAATTGAAGCAATGCCACAGTTAAAAGCAAATTACATGTTTAACGAATTTTATTGTTAATATAATCTCTCTGTTAATATGAATCAATGCCACTGTTTGAGAAATGCTACTGTCTTGCTTTCTTTCCCATTTAGATAAGATAGATGCTTCTTTTTGTGGGCTTCTGTGTCATCCATCGTTATTGACCACTAATTGTTTCATTTGCACCTCTGTGTAAACAGGGTTATCTACCTCACCTCGTTGCTATTGTGACCTTTTGTTGCACTGCATGAAACACTTTTGTTTTAAGAGTGTTTTGTGCAGTTCAACCAAAATGTCACACCGACAACATTGCTTGATTGCTTGATCTTAGTGGAACTGCACAAGAGGAGATCTGACTTCCTATCTGTGTTGGCAAATTTGTTTCAGATCTTCTTCTCGTGAGTTGTTTCAATTTCGCGTCATGAGAGGTCAGTACTGGCCTTCTTCCACATGATTGTGCAGTGTGCTTTCATATGTTTTACTACTTATACGGTAATGTTGCTTGATTTTAGTGAACTGCACAAAAGGAGACCAGACTTCCAATCTGTATGTGCACCGTAATATCCCATTGAGGTAAGATAATGATATTTCGCAACTGTTGGCCTGTATATTGCTACTGTCATCAGAAAAGTAATGTTGTTGTTTACTGCTATACTTGTGCTCCCTAATTGACATGCCAAATCTTACATTGAAGGCGAAGCTTGTGTGTTATTGACCCAAGTGATGAAGGGGAAGAACAATCGGAAGAAGAACAAAAATCAACTCCCGGTGCTGTAATGAAGCACTGGAACTGTGATAACACAAGTAATGATATAGTTTTGCATCTTAATTTATTGCTATGGCTGGAACGAGCAATTGTTTTGCCACTGTGATTTGATGCCACTCTTAATGTAATAAGTAATTATCTCTACTTGTGCAAACAGGGATCTTGTTTGAAGATAACATATATTTTAGTGGAACTACACAAGAGATGTTGGAAACATTAAACTAATTGAGGAGTTTATAGTAAGCATGGCAACCACAGTAGATAATAATGGATGGTTCCGGAGAAGTGCTTCATCTGCATGCTCTACACAATAAGCCTCCTGACAAAGGTTGGTACCGGCCCACGGATTTCATCCATATGATCGAGCTTTGTCATCTCTATTGGTGTTGTGCTACTGTTTAGCTACTGTCATGAGAAAGTGGTATTGTTTCGTATGTTAATCTAAGGCTGCTAATAAATTGAGGCACCGGTTTGCCACCGTTATAGCCACTGATAAAATTAAGTAATAATACAGTTCAAGTTGAGCTGCTGTGTTTGGTATCATATCATTTCCTATGAGGAAAATGAGGATGCATCTCTTTGTGACTATACATTTCATCAGTTACTCCCATTGTTAATGTAATGGTTGTTTTAAATATTTCATTTCCTTCTTTTCGAGCAAACAGGGATGCTAGCATTTAGTTGTTCTCTTGTCTTTGCACAACAGGATCCTCCTCCTCTGAAGAAGAATATGCCAGGATGAAGAAGCCAGGCCCTTCTCTTCTTATCAGAAGGAGCAGTTGAAGGATGGTTACATTACTGCCCACAAGAACAAACTAACTTCAGCTCAGAAGGACTCACAGATCTTCATCTTTGTTGCTGTGATGGCCAATACAATGTTCTTTTAGGATTCTTTCTGGTGAGTTCTATTTTTTTAAATGTGTGCTCTGCATGGATCATGTAGGTTGCCTGTTTAAACTGTAAATTCATAATACAATTATCCAAAATATAATGGACTGATGGCAAACCCGGCCCATTCCACAATCATAGGCATTTGATATTTTGGAATGGGAAAACCTTGTCAAAGTTTGCTCATTGATGTACGCAAAAAGCATTTGATATTTTGGAATGGGAAAACCTTGTCAAAGTTTGATCATTGATGTACACAAAAAGACACGCATTTGATATTTTGGAATGGACAACATTCTCAAATTTTGCTCATAGATGTTAGCAAGAAGACATGCGTTTGATATTTTGGAATGGGACGCCCTTTGCCGTTAGTAGCATCGATCGATTTTTCATTATTCTTTAGTTGTGAAGTAAATATTAGCTCTGACGTGTGAATCATTGAGATGCATAATCATTGCTGACCGATTACATCTTCTTGAAATCTCTCGACGAAATTTGTCGTGATCACCGTCAACACTTTGGCTTCTTCAGAGATGTCAATTGAATTCATGGCTAGAAATACCATCCCTGCCCCTCGATGATATGTGATATCATCGATGACGTCTTGACTTTCTGCCAACACAGACCTGGTTGTGTTTGGTTATTTCTTGCGTTCCGAGATAATCTTGGAAGCGTTCCTTTGTATCTCTTGTGATTATTCGATCCAACCCTTACTTGAAACACCATGTTATCACTACCTCGGAGCATGACTATGGCATTCCGAATATCATTGAGAACAGTGAAAACGCAATGCTGCATGTCTCTTCATCAATTATCCAAACACCGTTGTATGGGTAATATCATGAATCTTCCCTCACCCCTTTAACTAAACTCTTTTTGAACTTGCTGTCCTATCTTGTACATCATGATCCACCTTTCCTTGGGAAGGACATGCTCCTAGTTCTTATGAGAAAACACATTTTCCTTTCCATTGATCTGTTTAATCCGATAATTTCATTTTCATTTCCATTGTTTTGTTTAACCTTTCCAGTAAACTAGCTTGTCTAAGCAGAAATAATCCTCTTCCTATGAAAACATCTCGGTTACAACTCTGTCAGTAAGACCCTGTTACTAATGTTGATGACATTCTGGTAACCCCCGATGGACGAGAACTTTGCCTATTGGTCTGCCTTGTTTCAACGAGTAGGAAAATGGTTCTCTTCGTCCCTCGCCCTTGGTACCGATGTTGCCACCGACATAACTGACAGACTATCCTCTGACTTACCTTGTTGTCGCGACCGGTAAGATGACACCGTTCTCCCTACTTTTGATCGATTCCTCCCCACCGTTCCACAGGATCGAAACCTGACTCTCCTGTATATCCTTGATTCCGAAATACCCCTTTGCTCTTGGCTTGATGTGCTCCCACGAGCCACCCTCCGGTTGATGGTCCGTTCCCGATGCTCTGAACCCCTTATCACACTCTGTTCAGGTACCGATTAGATGACCATTCGCTTAAAACTTCTTATTGTACCTTCATACTTTGCTCTCGATGTTTTCTTAAGTTTCAACTCGAGAGATACTTCTGCCACATTCCCTGAATCGTCCACCAGATAATTAACCCTATAAGGGTCAGTTCTCCCGAAGTTACCCTTTACTTCCCCACTTAAATCTCGGGACAAGATTTCTTGTAGTGGAGGAGATTTGTAACATCCCCAGCCCCACACTACAGTGATCACCCTCTGATAACGCCAAGTCATCATGTTCAACAGTGCTTGATTATCATTAGTGTCATAACCCATTTCTAAATTCAATTCAAATTTACAACTCAAATTTAAGGTGAAAATAAAAGTTGTTCAAATCAGAAAACTAAAATGTTCATAATGTTGTAAATATTCTCAGAGCAAATACAAAAATAAATCCAACATCATATAAATTCCCGAGTTGACCCTAGCAACCAAAACAGTGGACCAGCAGCACCTTTTCTCTCCATTTAAATTCAAATCAAATTCAAATGAATTCATTCAAACCCCAAACTCATTGAGGCGGAGTAGAATAATGCGTTGCAATATTGTGGACCCGTTTCACATTTTTGCAAAAGCATTTGGCAGCCCATTTGCTTTTCTACACTTCTGCAAAACAGAAAACAGGAGAAGAAATAGAAAAGGCCGCAAGGCACTGTGCACCTACCCAGCCCAGGAGGCAGAGCAGCCCAGCCCGTCTGGCCTCGTCTCCCACTTCCCGCCTCCGTGTCAGTCTGCGCGCAGCGCAGATCCGGCGACGCCGGCCGATGCACGACACGGGCGCGCTACAGGAGCCCTGGAGGGCTTCATAAGCTTGCCCCTGCCACTGTGGACAACCCTAATCCCCATTTCCCCCTCTCTCTGCCTCGCCCCTTTCTCTCTCGTCGGTGCCCGAACGCCGCCGCCGCCGAGCCACTCCGGATCCACGGCCTCCGTGCCTCCCTCGCCTCGCCGACCGGCTCATCAGCTCCACCGTCGACTCCTCCTTCTTCCTCGACTATGTTTGCAAGCCCGAGGCCACGGCGTTGGCCGAATTGAGCCGGCGATCGCTGCGGATCGCCGAAGCACCGCAGCTCCGTTCGTCGTCTTCTATGCGCTACAAAACCACCAAAGGCCACCATGAGCCGCTGCGGTGAGCTTCATCTCTCCTCTCTCCTTCTGCTACTCTTTCCGAGCCCAAACAGCGTCGCCTTACCTCCGCTGCTCCGGTTGTCGCCAACGCCGGCGAACAGCACAGAGCAGAGCCGCCCGCGCCCTTCCTCCATGCCCGTCGTGCTCTGGGTGCTCGCAGTAGCCGCCTAGCCGCGTAGCCGCTCGAAAACGACCCAAAAACCCCGCGCCCGAGCTCGACCGAATGGCTTCGCCGCTGACCTCGACACCGGCGGCTATTCCGGCCGCTCCACGGGCAACCACCCCCACCATTGGATGCGCGCAAGTCTCATGAGGCCGTAGGTGCAAACTGCGTCCAAAATGGACCACCGTACGCGAATTCCGAGCTCGCCGGAGCTCTCTACCGCTCCCGGCGCTCGCCGGAGAGGATTCCGGCGCCGGCGCTGAGCTGGCTGCCCACGTGGCGCCTCTGGGTCGCTGGCAGCTGGGTCCCGCAGGGCGCAGTTGACCAGTTGACCTGGTCAACGCCGCTGACGTGGCCCCTACAGTCACTGGCAAGTGGGGCCCACATTGTTAACTAGCTAAATTAAACCAATTTTAATTAAAACTAAATTAATTAAGCTAATGACACACTGACAGCCCGGACCCGCTAGCTAAACCCCTCTGTTAGTTTAATTTAAACACTGATTAACCCCTCTAAGGCTGACAGGTGGGTCCCAGCCATCAGTTTGACTAGTCAACTGGCTGGTTGACTGCTGACATCACTCTAACCACATGCTGATGTCATAAATCATTTTAGACAAATCTGTTAATTTGAATAATTCCAGAAAATGTCTAAAATCTTTGAAAATTCGTAGAAATTAAACCGTAGCTGGGATCGAAAAACTTTCTACATGAAAGTTGCTCAGAATGACGAGACAAATCTGATCGTGTCGTTTGTTTCCATGTCGAAACCCCCTACGTAGGTGAACCCATAACTTTTTGCCCGATTCCGTTAGGTGAATAGTGCATATACACCGGTTATTAAATCCTACTTAAATCCTAAAATAACTAAAAATGACTTAGACATATCTTTAGGCAACCCTGCACTGCATGTTAGCATAGCATGCTCTATGTTGCATATGATTGCTGTGTATTTATTTGTTTCCTCCCCCTCTTCTCTCTCGGTAGACCCCGACGTCGATGTAGCTCCCGAGACCGACGCAGCTCAGGAGCCCGACGACACCATTGATGACCTTGCCTTTGCCGCAGAGCAACCAGGCAAGCACACCCCTTTTTGAGCATTCCGATATCGCCTATTCTCTTCTCTCTTATGCTTGCATTAGAAGTTGCTGCTGTTACTGTTATCCTATTTCTGCTGCATAGCCTGTTTATTGTAACCTGCTATTGTTACCTCCCTGCTTATCCTAAACTGTTTAGTATAGGCTGGGTAGAGACCCATCAGAGACCCCCACTTTGTCCCGACTGCCCCGCTAGATTATCAGAAGACCCGATCAACGGGATCGAAGACCAGGCCCCGGCACCGCACATCACTTCCCCCTTAGTTGCTCGACACTACTGGGTTACTATCGAGTGCCGAGGGTGATACCTCGTCAGCACTTCTGATGATAACCTTGTAGGTTAGTTAATCGGTCGTGGTCAGTGAGGGTGATTCCTCCTACACCACCCCCGATAATGACGTCGTCGTGCAACTGCTCGAGTGTGGACCTCGAGGGTGATTCCTCCTTCGTTCACCTTGACGATAACATCAGGTGGAACTCCATCGAGGGTGATTCCTCAGGGTTCCCCTTGGTGTTAAACACACGGTTACTATGGTTACTATGACTTTACACTGAACCATGTTACTAAAGACGAGTCGGCCCTGAGGGGTACCCGCGCGAGCATATTTGCGAAGTGATGTGGAGACGGGTTGACCTGGAGGGTGCCCGAGAGATGAATACGAGGCTTGGCCGGGCATTCTTAGCCCTTGCCGCAAGTCCTCGAGACGGGGCGACGGGGTCACATCTTTCGTGAGTCTCTGCTCGTTACCGCACTACCAACACACTAATGGTTTGGATATTTGATCCGAGGGGCCTCTGGCCTGATAGCACTAACCATCACGTGGGCGTAGTATGGGCCTTCTGCGTCGTATACTTTAGCCGGAGCTTAATAGACATCAGCGACTGAGCGGCGCGCATCGAATTGGACTGGTTAAGCCCGCGCTTGTATTAAGGGGGCTAGGTCTACTTTCGGCCGCCTGACGCAACATGCAGGAGTTCCCGGGGCGATGGCCCAAGACCATTGGGGGCATAGGTTAGTCTGGCGTGCTGACCTCTCTGTTAAGTTTTCGGTCGGGTTGCGGCGTATCATTTGGCCGAGGCCAGGCATGACCCAGAAAAGTGTGTCCGGCCGGAGTTAATCGAGCGTGGTGGGTAAGTTGGTGCACCCCTGCAGGGAAGAACAATCTATCAATAGCCTGTCCTACGGTAACGGACACTCGGAGTTGTATCCCGATCGGTACAACTAGAACTGGACACTTGAGATGATAAATGGATAGCATGGCTCTGGGATTGCTTTCTCGCAGGGAGTCGAGGAAGAATCTCTGGGCGAGGTTGATAACACTACTGTTACTTTACATTATGTTATTCTGCACTCTTCTAATGCTGCAAGACCGCTGAAGATGATGAAGATGCTAGTCTTCGATAGGACTAGGCTTTCCCCTCTATTCTGGCATTTCTGCAGCCCAGTCCACATATACAGCCTCCTTTGATAATGTTGCATATGTAGTGTAGATCCTTGCTTGCTGAGTACTTCGGATGAGTACTCACGTTTGCTTTGCTTTCTTTTTCTCCCCATATCCATTTGTCGCAACCAGATGACGAAGCCCCTGAGCCAGCTGCCCCCGCCGACGGCTACTACTACTACTACCCTCCCGGCGAGTACTACTACGAGGAGCCGACCGACGACCAGGAATAGGTTCGAAGGGTCCTAGGCAGGAGGCCTACGCCTTTCGATCATAGTGTTTTATTTTACCCCGCCTTCTTAAAGGCCTATCTGTAACTCTGTTATATCTGTACCCAGATATCTGATGCTTCCGCTGACACTCGTATGCCATCGAGCAATGTATTCGAGCCCTTGAGGCTCTGGCTTGTAATATAAAGCTTGTATGACTTTATTTATGTTTTAGAGTTGTGTTGTGATATCTTCAAGTGAGTCCTTAGGCTTGATCATGTGCATTTGCGTGTATGATTAGTGCACGATTAAGTCGGGGTCGTCACACCAAGCTTGGCTTCAACCGGAGGGTAGCAGCGGTGGCCTCACTTGGACCCGAGCGGTGGCGACCTGCCATGTTCTACTCTTCCTTGTTTTCTGTGTGGCGTGGCCTCATTGGCTGCGGGGCGGGGCCTCGACGGAGCCGGCGATGTCCTCTGTCTCGCTGCTGGCGGGGCGGCGCCTCAGCGGAGCTGGGGAAATCCTCCCCCTCGTTGCCGGCAGGGCGGGGCCTCGGTGGAGCCGGCGATGTCCTCTGCCTTGTTGTTGGCAGGGCGGGGCCTCGCGGAAGCCGGCGAAGTCCTCCGCCTAGGTGCCGGCGGGGCGGGGCCTCAACGAAGCCGGCATTGTCCTTCGCCTCGTCGCCGGTCTCGCCAAACAGCGCCTTGCCCACTTCATCACCCTCTTTGTAGGCGGCCGCAACCTCCGCCACCCGCATGCGGTACTGCCAGCGCGCGAGGCGGCTCTCGCGGGCTCAGCGGTACGACTCAAGCAGCGCCTCCTACTCCGCCCGCTCCGCGGCGATCTGCTCCTCCGCCTGCAGGTGCTCCTGGAGGACATGGTGGTTGTAGAAGGTGTTGGCTTGCGCCTCCTGGAACTGCTCCTCACGCTTCTGCCTCACCATGTCCATGTATTGGGCACGGGCCTCGCCGATGGTCATTGTGCCATGCACCGGCGAGGATGGCGCGGAGGAGGGGGTTGGCGCCGGATCGTCGACTACCACGTTCTCCATTGGGACGTCGTCATCCTCCGACTGCCTGCCAGCCAGCCAGTAGGCAGCAATGGCTGCCATCTCCTTCTGGTCCGTTGTCCGCCCGTCCCGAAGAGCGCTGGAGCGCGACGAAGCCATGGTGGGAGTGGTGTGGACAGGAGAAAGGGAACGGAGGTGGATGACTACGGCTATGGCCAGCGCAGCAGTTTATATAGCAATGGTGGGCGGCAGAGGGACGGCAACCGCGTATCATTAATACGGGTGGCAGACGGACGGACGGACGACACTTCTGTCGTTTGAACGCGGAGCAATCGCCTGCACCCGGAAGCGGCGTGGGCGGCGCTAACCATTTCGGGTGGAAAGCACGCGCGGGCGAGGGAGGGGGTCTTGGTGGGCCAGGGCGGTCAGACTCGTGCTTGGCAGTGGTCTGGTCCAGCAGCCGGACATGCTGGCTGTGACGCCCCCGGCCCGATCGTGCACTAATCATACACGCAAATGCACACGATCAAGCCTAAGGACTCACGGGAAGATATCACAACACAACTCTAAAACATAAATAAAGTCATACAAGCTTTATATTACAAGCCAGGGGCCTCGAGGGCTCGAATACATAAGCTTGCGTACAAGCGTCAGCGGAAGCATCAGATATCTGAGTACAGATATGAAACAGAAATAGAAAGGCCTTTAGAAAGGCGGGGCAAAATAAAACACTACGATCGAAAGGCGCAGGCCTCCTGCCTGGGACCCTCCGATCCTACTCCTGGCCGTCAGACAACTCGTAGTAGTATCCATCCTCTTAGTAGTAGTAGTCGATCGACGGGGCATCTGTCTCAGGGGCTCCGTCATCTTGGTCACGTCAAACTGATATGGGGAGAAAAGGAAAACAAAGCAACCATGAGTACTCAGAAGTACTCAGCAAGCAAGGATCTACACTACATATGCAACATTGTCAAAGGGAGGCTGTATATGTGGACTGGGCTGCAGAAATGCCAGAATAGAGAGAAGACCTAGTCCTATCGAAGACTAGCATCTTCAGAGGTCTTGCAGCAATAGAAGAGAGAAGAACAGTACAGTATAATGTAGCAGTATCATTAAGTCTCATCCTCACCCAGAGATCCTTTCTCGACTCCCTGCAAGAAAGCAATCCCAGAGCCATACAGTCATCAACCTCGTCCGGAGATCCCTTCTCGACTCCCTGCGAGAAGCAATCCCAGAGCCTTATATCCAGGTCTCATCTCATGTTCTAGCTGTATCGATCGGGATACAACTCCGAGTGTCCTTTACCGTAGGACCGGCTATCGGTAGAAGTGTTCTTCCCTGCAGGGGTGCACCAACTTACCCAACACGCTCGATTAACTCTGGCCGGACACACTTTCCTGGGTCATGCCCGGCCTCAGCCAAACGACACACCGCAACCCTACCTACAGCTCAGCAGAGAGGTCCCCGTCGGTCTACATCCTAAGCGCAAGGGGGTCTTGGCCATCGCCCCTCGCCCTCCGGGTCATTGCGCACATGGCTCAGATCCAAGCACCACCTCTGTCGGGAATGGCGCCAATCACTCCATGCCGCACTGCTGAACTGGACATCTGACAGAGCTTTCGGCTGATGCATACGATGCAGAACGCCCATACTATGCCCACGTGATGGTTAGTGCTATCAGGCCAGAGGCCTGCTCGGATCAAATATCCAAATCATTAGTACCTTGGGCTTGCGGTAACGAGCAGAGACTCACAAAAGATGTGACCCCGTCGCCCCGTCTCGAGGACTTGCTGCAAGGGTTAAGAATGCCCGGCCGCGCCTCGTATTCATCACTCGGGCACCATACAGGCACCCGTCTTCACAACACTCGCCTCTCAGGCACATGCGGGTACCCCTCAGGGTCGACCCGCCTATCCAAGTAACAGTGTAAAGTCCAAGAATCCATGTGTCTATAACATCAGGGGAATTCGAGGTATCACCCTCATTGAATTCCCACTCGATGTATCCGTCAAGGTGAACTCGGAGGAATCACCCTCGATGGGTTCACACTTGATGTGTTGCATGACAGCGTCGTTACAGGAAGTGGTGAAGGAGGAATCACCCTCGATGACCACGACCGAATAGCTACTCTACAGAGTTAACATCAGAAGTGCTACAAGAGGTTTCACCCTCGGCACTCGATAGTAACGCTGCAGTGTCGTTACAACTAAGGGGGGTGATGTGCGGTGTCGGGGCCTGGTCTTCAATCCCGTTGATCGGGTCTTTGGATCATCCAGCGGGGCAGTCAGGATAAGTGGGGTCACTGATAGGTCTCTACCCAGCCTATACTAAGCAGTTTAGGATATGCAGGTAATTATCAACAGCAAGTTACAATAAACAGGCTATGCATCAGAATAGGTAAAGCAGCAGCAGCAGCAATTCTAATGCAAGCATGAAAAATAGAATGGGCGATATCGGGATGATCAAAAAGGGGGGGGGGGCTTGCCTGGTTGCTCGACGGCAAGGGCAAGGTCGTCAATGGTGTCTTCGGGCTCCGGAGCTGTGTCGGCCTCGGGGACGACGTCGGTGTCGGGGGCTACCGAGAGAGAAGAGGGGGGAGGAAACAGTAAATACTAAGCAAACAAGTGCAGCACAAAGCATAACATGGCAATACGCGGTGACGGAGGTGATCTAACGCAGTGCCGGGTGATACTGGCGAAGGTGGGATTCATCCGGGAATGTTTTCCCGGTTCCGGACATTTGTCACACAGATGACCGGGGGGGAACGGTTGCATGTTAGGATAGTTAGGGACGTGTGACAGATGAACGGACCGCGTGTTCGGATTCGTCTCGTCGTTCTGAGCAACTTTCATGTACAAAGTTTTTCGATCTGAGCTACGGATTATTTAATATGATTTTCTAAAACTTTTATTAATTTTCTAGAATTAAATTATTTATTTAAATTAAACATTATCCGAAACAGTGTTCTGCTGACGTCAGCACGACATCAGCAGGCGTCCTGACATGTGGGTCCCACATGTCATAGACTGTTAGGTTAATTAGGTTTTAACTAATTAAATTACTGTTTAATTAACACTAACTACTTAATTAGATTAACCTAATCATGATTAATTAACTAATTAATTAATTAATTAATTAATTATTTTATCTTTTTCTTTTTCTTTTAAAAAAACATTTCAGGGGGGGTGGGCCCCGGCTGTCGGTGGCACAGAGGCCAGCGGGCGCGAGGGCGCGGGCGATGGGGCGCTGCAGGCGCCCAGCCCGAATGGGCGCCGATGCGGGAGCGAGCGCCGGCAGCGGGCGCCGGGCGGCGGAGGAGCAGCGCCGCGGTGGCGAAGCAGCGCGAGGCCGGTGGCCAGGGACGGGGCGGAGCCGCGACCAGCAGCAGAGGAGGCGGCGAGTGGGGCGCGTAGGCAGCCGCGAGCCACAGCGGCAGAGAGCAGTGGCAGCGCGGCCAGGTGCGCGTGGGATCGTGCCTTGGCGCGGCGGACGGCACGGTGGAGTCGAGGCGTGGGCGACAGAGGGCGAGCGTCGAGCGCGGACGGGGCGGCGGTTGGCGTCGACGACAGAGGAAAGGGGGAGGGAAGTGAGCTCACGAGCGCTGGAGGGGAGTGGGGCGGCGAGGGTCGAGGGGGCCGGCGGGGAGGAGATGATGACGGGGCGGTCCGGCGGGGAAGCGGCGCCGGCGAGGTAGAGGCGGGGCGGCGGTGGCCGCGGCGTGTACGGCCTTCGGGCGCGATCTCGAGCGATGGGGAAGGGCGAGGGAGAGACGATGGATCGGCGCCGACGGGGTCCGACGAGCGCCTGGCAACGGCGGGACGGCAGGGTAGGCAGCGCGGCGCCGGGCGCCAAGGTCCGATCCAGTGGGGATCAGGGTGTGGGGAAGCGAGGAGAGTGGGGGGGCTTAGGGTTTCCGTCGGGGTGGGGATAAGGGGAGTGAGGGGTGGCCGGCTGGGCCGGCCTGGTCGACGGAGCCGACTGGGCTAAGAGGCCCAGTGGGGTAAGGGGGGTTTTGCTGTTTTTCTTTTCTTTTACTTTCTGTCTTTTTCTTTTCTTTTATTTATTCTTATATCTCTGTTCTGTAAATAGTTAGGCCCCAAATGATTTTTATAAAACATGGCAATTGCTCCAATAAATACTAGGCATTACCTACTACTACCAAAAATTAGTTTGGAGACAATTTGAGTTCACACAATTTTTATAATAATTAAAATGCATTAATCCTTGCTGTTTTGACAATGTTAGAGCCACCTAATTATTTTATTTATTGTTGGTTTCAATTTTAGAATAGTCTCTGGAATATTTGCTATTTATTGAACATTTTAGTTTTTATGCTGGACAACTTTTATTTTCCACTTTCATTTAAATTTGGATTTTGACTTAGGAGTTGAAATGCAATATAATGCTAATGATGATCATGCACTGTTAAACATGATGACATGGCATAATCAAAACGGGATTACTGTGGCTAACCACTGGGGGTGTTACACTGGCTCGCCAGCGAGCTCGCCGAGCTCAGCAACGACAATCAGACGATGGACGTGGCTTCCGACCAGGAGCCGGCGCCACCGCCCAAGCCCTGTTCATGTCGTGTTCACCATAGAGCAGGTGTGGCCGCACTTCGACGCCCTAATGGCGGAAGAGCTACCAGCGCAGGAGGACCTGTGTTGCAACCTCCGTCTCCTCAACGAGCACCGGCTCACGGAAGGACGAGTCGCCGGTGAACAAGCGAACGATAATGCCATCGCGGACATGTGGCCCTATGATCCTGGCTTCCTGAATGAGCAGCGGGCATTGTATCAGACCATCCGTAGGGCCCGCGAGGCCCTCTCCGTCGTCCTTCTAGTTGTTGCGCTCACCGTGGCGCCGCCGTCTCACGTTGTCAACATGGTCAACGAACATGAGGAATCAGGAGACGACTTTAATTGGAGAGGATGATAGTGGGGACCCACCAGGGCCATAGCCGCACGTACGCAAGTGCCTCCTTATTATATACAACTATATTTTTTTTGCTTCCTCCTGGTTTCCTGACATCACGGTCCCACACCATTGTCAACCTATATAGTCAATAAACGAGGGAATTGCACAAGGAGCGGCCGACAGCTGGGACCCAGCAGCTCGAGCAGTATTTGTGTTTTTGAGGTGTGAGCACAGTTTTTCTTGAGCGATATTTTTGTTGTTGTTCAGAGGAGATCACCTGGGCATGCTGTAGCCTATCTAGCCCAGGCTATTATTTTATGTCGACCAAATATCCAGCCCAGATATTAATTTTTTTCAAGCTGAAAATGGCTAGCCCAGCTATACTTTTTTTTAGGAATACCCAGCCCAGGTCAACTTGTTATTCTCCGTCCCGCTGGGCTGCAAATCTTTCCTAGGAGGGATGCATTAGGCTTAACAAGAAAATGAGTTTTAAGAAATAATAAATGGGATGTAATTATAAAAACTAGGCTGTAACTATAAAAAAAACACCAAACACGTAATTAGTTAAAAAATGTTATTTTTGGATTTTGAAAATTTTAATTTCATTACTTGTTGCGCGCGCAATATTTCGTTGGATTTTTATGTTATACAAATTTATTTTGAAATTATATTTAATCTGACTTCAAATTTTGGATAAAAATATTTCGGATCCCATCAAAATGTGGGAAATTTTATTCAATTCTGTTTTGAGCGTTTGGTTGAAATTATTAATCGTTGTCCTAGCTAGAAAATGGGCTGTAATTTTAACAAACTGTAAATGGGCTGTAGTAAATTCCATTAGAATTCAAAAATGGGCTGTACATTCTTACAAATCGCAAATGGGCTATATGTTCTCTGCCACACACTTGTGGGCATACTAGGTTGACGCGTACGCAAAGCTTTGTCAACTTATAGTCAACACACGATTCTAACAGCAGTGGCCGTTGGATGTCTATCCAACGGATGTCGTGCTTCTTCTTCAATCTTGGATATTCTTGCTTCAACCGCCCAAACCATCGCCGGCGGTACCGCCTGCTACCGCCTCCCGTGGCCGGCTGTGCTGCCGCGCAGGACTCACCGGCCCACCCTACTCCCATCGCCGTCCAGGCCATTCCTCTACTCACCAACACCTCCTGTTATTCTCCGGCGACGGCAGCCTCACACCGCAGCCGAACCAGTGAACCCTCGTACTCCCCTCCGCGTGGGCATCCACCTGCCTAGTCTTCCCTGGCTCTGCGTCATTCCCTTCTTATGCCTCGCCGTCGTCCACCGCCTGGGTGCTGTCCGCGCGGCGTGGTCAACGAACGACAGCCATCGGAAGAGGACTCTACGCGTGAGGCTGACAGATGGACCCACCAGCTACATCTTTGCACTCAAGAAACTGCGTCCATATTACGGGCAAAAAAATGATTCTCCCCCCTGAAAGCTGGGACCCATCAGCTATATCTTCACACGCAAAGATGTGCATCCTTGTCCTCCCTGACAGCTGGGACCCACCCGGTCGAGGCGTATGTACCATTTTCTGTCTGGTCGTGAACATGTACATACATACTGGTCGATCGGTCTCTCTGCAACGATGAACCATGGCTGAGCAAGCAGCGGCACATGTAGTAGTAGAGCCCCTGACGTGAAAGTTCAGGCAGTCCCTTCTAAACCATGTACACGTACGTACAACCACATGCCAAAAAATACGGCCACGTACGTACATACGGGCGGGGTCTCGAACGCGTACTCGCGCATACGTACGACCATGGCTCGTGTATATGGAGAGGCAACGGACGGCAGCAACGGCGTCCTGTTCATCGGGCAGCCAACCGGCTGGGTCAAAACGGAGAAACGGCGTCCTGTTCATCGGGAGGCAACAGACTGGGTCGGAATGCATCATGTTCAACGAGAGCCAACCGGCTTGGACGGAACAGCCGAAACGGGGTCTGGCGTACCGCAGTATGGAGGAAATGGCCTTCTGTTCGACCGGCTACGGTCAAAACGGCATCCTGTTCATCGGGAGGGGTGTGGCGTACCGCAAAACGGAGGAAACGGACTTGTGTTGGAGCGCTACGGTCAAAACGGGGGTCCTGTTCATTGGGAGGGGTGTGGTGTACCGCAAAACGGAGGAAACGGACTTGTGTTGGAGCGCTACGGTCAAAACGGGGGTCCTGTTCATCGGAGGGGTGTGGCGTACCGCAAAACGGGACTCCACGGGCTACTGTTCATCCACCATCGACTTCCTCCAGCCTTCACCTGCTACTGTTCATCCACCGTCGACTTCCTACTGCCTCCACCAGCTACTGTTCATCCACGGGGTCCTGTTCATCCAGCCTCCACCGGCTCCTCTTCAACCAGCCCTCCACGGGGTCCCTCCACCGGCTACTGTTCATCCACCCCCACCTCCTCGATCGGGGTCCTGTTCATCTAGCGGCAACGGCCTCTACTACCACGGGATCCTGTTCATCCAACCCCCACCGGGAACTGTTCATCCAACCCCCACCAGGGACTATTCATCAAGAGGCAGCTTCGATCGGCTTCAATTAGCAGCAGTAGCGAAGGAATCACTCGGGTTCAGTTAATAGCCAAGGGATCGATCGGGGTTCAGTAACGTAGCTAGTGCAATCGCTCGGGTTCAGTTAGAGCCCAACGCCTCGCTCGGGTTCAGTTAGAGCCCAACGCCTCGCTCGGGTTCAGTTAGAGCCCAACGCCTCGCACACACACGCGTACGTCTACGAGAGAAACGCGCAAACCTCCATGCATCGCTCGTGTGACGCCCCCGACTTAATCGTGCACTAATCATACAAGCAAATGCACATGATCAAGCCTAAGGACTCACGGGAAGATATCACAACACAACTCTAAAACATAAATAAAGTCATACAAGCTTTATATTACAAGCCAGGGGCCTCGAGGGCTCGAATACATAAGCTCACATACAAGCATCAGCAGAAGCATCAGATATCTGAGTACAGATATAAAAGAAAACACAGAAAGGCCCTTAAAAGGCGGGACAAGAGAAAACACTACGATCGAAAGGCGCAGGCCTCCTGCCTGGGACCCTCCAATCCTACTCCTGGTCGACGGCAAGCTCGTAGTAATATCCACCCTCGGGGTAGTAGTAGCGATCGTCGGCGGGGGCAGCTGTATCCGGGGCTCCGTCATCTGGTTGCATCAAAAGTATTTGGGGGAAAAAGAAAGCAAAGCAACCGTGAGTACTCATCCGAAGTACTCAGCAAGCAAGGATCTACACTACATATGCAACATTATCAAAGGAAAGGCTGTATATGTGGACTGGGCTGCAGAAATGCCAGAATAGAGAGAAGGCCTAGTCCTATCAAAGACTAGCATCTTCAAAGGTCTTGCAGCATTAGAAGAGTGTAGATTAGTACCGCATAAAGTAGAAGTATCAATAAGTCTCATCCTCACCCAGAGATCCTTTCTCGACTCCCTACGAGAAAGCAATCCCAGAGCCATACATTCATCAACCTCATCCGGAGATCCCTTCTCGACTCCCTGCGAGAAGCAATCCCAGAGCCATAGTATCCAATTCTAGTTGTATCGATCGGGATACAACTCTGAGTGTCCGTTACCGAGGATCCGGCTATGCATAGTTTAGTTCTTCCCTGCAGGGGTGCACCAACTTACCCACCACGCTCGCTTAACTCCGGCCAGACACACTTTCTGGATCATGCCCGGCCTCAGCCAAACGACACACCGTAGCCCTACCTAGAGCTCAGCAGAGAGGTCCCCGCCGGTCTACATCCTAAGCGCTCAGGGGTCTTGGGCCATCGCCTTGTGCACTCCGGGTCGTTGCGAGCAGGGTGGATACCAGCGCCAACAGCACGATCCGACCCGGCCGCAATGCTGAACTGGACATCTGTCAGAGCTTTCGGCTGATGTCACGATGCAGAGTACCCATATTTATTCCCGCGTGATGGTTAGTGCTATCGGGCCAGAGGCCCACTCGAATCAAATATCCAAATCGTTAGTACCTTGGGGGTTGCAGTAACGAGCAGAGACTCACGATCGATGTGACCCCATCGCCCCGTCTCGAGGACTTGCGGCAAGGGCCAAGAATGCCCGGCCACGCCTCGTATTCATCACTCGGGCACCATCCAGGCAACCCGTCTTCACATCACACCCGGGTACCCCTCAGGGTCGACCCGCCTTTCCAAGTAACAATAGTACAGTCCAAATATCCGTGTGTCCATAACATCAGGGGGAATCCGAGGTATCACCCTTGTTGGATTCCTACCCGATATATCCGTCAAGGTGAACTCGGAGGAATCACCCTCGATGGGTTCACACTTGATGTGTTGCACGACAGCGTCGTTATCGGAAGTGGGGAAGGAGGAATCACCCTCGATGACCACGACCGAATAGCTACTCTACAGAGTTAACATCAGAAGTGCTACACGAGGTTTCACCCTCGGCACTCGATAGTAACGCTGCAGTGTCGTTACAACTAAGGGGGGTGATGTGCGGTGCCGGGGCCTGGTCTTCAATCCCGTTGATCGGGTCTTCTGATAATCCAGTGGGGCAGTCGGGACAAGTGGGGTCACTGATAGGTCTCTACCCAGCCTATACTAGACAGTTTAGGATAAGCAGGTAAGGTTTCAATAGCAGGTTACAATAAATAGGCTATGCATCAGAATAGGTAAAGCAGTAGCAGCAGCAATTCTAATGCAAGCATGAGAGAGAAAGAATAGGCGATATCGGTATGCTCAAAGGGGGGGTGCTTGCCTGATTGCTCTGGCGAAGGCAAGGTTGTCAACGGTGGCGTCGGGCTCCTGAGTTGCGTCGGTCTCGGGGACGACGTCGGTGTCGGGGTCTAATGAGAGAGAAGAGGGGGAGGAAACAAATAAATACACGACAAACATAAGCAACACGGAGCAGGCTATGCTAACGTGCAGTGCAGGGTTGCCTGAAGACATGTCTAAGTCATTTAGTTATTTTAGGAATTTGTTTGGATTTATTTTATAAAAGCCAGGCACTATTCATTTATCGAAAACGGGCAAAAGTTCCATGTTCAGATAGTTAGAGGCATCTAACAGGTATGTGGGTAGCGTATTCGGATTTGTCTCATTTTTCTGGTCATTTTTCATATATAACTTATTTTCATCGGAGTTACGGTTTAAAAGATATGATTTTCTAAAGTTTTTATTAATTTCTGGAATTTATTTAATCATTTAAAATCAACATTATCCAGAACAGTACAGGGTGACGTCATCTTGACGTAATGCTGACATCATCAGTCAACTCTGGCTGACCAGAGTCAAACCTGACATGAGGGACCCACCTGTCATAGACAGTGGGCTTAAACAGAGTTAAAACTAATCTAAATCTACTTAATTAAACTACTGGGCCCACACGTCAGTGTGTAATTAGGTTAAACTAATTAACTTAATAAATTTAATTAATTAACAGGGTGTGGGCCCCATATGTCAGCGACTGGGCCAGCCCAGTCAGCGGGCTGACCCGGTCAATGGGTCAACTGGGGGCCCCTGGGCCCACCAGTCAGTGGCCCAGAGGCGGCCAGGTCAGCGCCATGTCGGACCGGCCGCCGGAGAGCACTCCGGCGAGCCTCCCGCGGCGGCGACCTCGCCGGAGAGCGTCGGAATCGCGCTGTACTGAGCCGTTTCGCGTCATTTTCATTGCGTTCGAAAGGCTTCTTGCTCGCGCGTCGATCTACGGGGTCAGAGCGAGCGGGGGTGGCTGTTAAAGGCGCCGACGCCAAGCTTTGGCGGCGGCGGCGTTCGGGTGGTGTTGGCAACGGCGAAGCAGGGCTCGAGGAGGTACGCGCGTGCGCGCGTTGGGTTCACGGGGAGAAGCTGAGCCGAACCGCGTGCTCGAATGGGCATGAAAGCAACTAGGGCGACGGCAACGAGCTTCGCAGCGGAGCACGGATCGGCCATTGCTGGCGACAGCGTCAGAGGCAGCAAAACAGGGAGGAGGCAGAGGGGAAACGTTGCGGGGCTCACCTAGCGGCTCAAGAATGGCCCTTGGCAGATTTGTAGCGCAGGGGAGCTCAGGGTCGACGGGGATCGCCGGCGATGGAGAAGATGAAGCCGAGGTCGATCCTGTCCTTGAGGTCCTCCTCGAACTCGATGGCGAAGCGCAGTCGAAGGAGTCGGGCGAGGCGGAGCAGACGGGCACGTCAGAGCGACGAACGGGAGGCGGTGGCCGCGCTAGTCCACGGCCATGGCGGCAGCGGCTTTCGGAGAGGTGGGGAGCGAGGGAGAGAGAGAGTGAGCGAGGGGGGGAAGCCAGAGGAGCGCGGGAGCTGCGGCTTTAACCTCGACGGGCGGGCGCCGGCGCGTTGTCGACCACGGGGCAGGGGGGCCGGCGCGGCGGGTGCGGGCGAGGCGACAGCGTGCGAGGGGGAGGAGCAGTAGGAAGGAGAAAGGGGAGGTGGGCTGGGCCTGCCCGGTTTGACTTAGGCCCAGGCGCCAGTGGGCTTTTTCCTTTTCTTTTATTTCTTTTCTGTTTTTCTTTTTAGTTTCTGTTTTGCAAAATATGTGGCACCCAAATGAATTTTGTAAAATATATGACCTAGTCCATAAATCACAGTGCAACATACCCTATCACCAAAAATTAGTTTGGGGTATTTATCATTTCAGATTTATTTTATATTTATTAATAGGTTATTAAATATTGTTTTCAGCCACTGTTTGGGGATGTTCAAGTCACTTATCCAATTTTAATAAGGCTGGTTAAAATTTTAGAATTGTCTCGGGATTATTTGCTATTTAATGAACAATTTAGTTTCTGGGTTTGGACAACTTTTATTTTCACTTTAAGTTTGAATTTCCATTTGAATTTGAATTGGAAAGGGATATGTTGCTAATGATGATTAAGCACTGCTGATCATGATGACTTGGCATAATCAAAAGGGTGATCACTGTAGCTTAATACATGCGGTGTTACAAATCTCCTCTACTAACAAGAATTCTCGTCCCGAGAATTAAGAGGTAGAAGGAAAAAGTTCGGGGTATTCCGCACGAAGATTATCCTCGCGTTCCCAAGTGGCTTCATCTTCAGTATGATTTGACCACTGCACTTTGAGGAACTTGGTAACCTTCTGACGGGTCCGACATTCAGCTTCATCGGGAATGCGGATCGGATGCTCCTTATAAGAAAGATCATCATGCAATTCGAGCATCTCGTGATCCACAGCTCGGTGCGGAGATTCCTTGAAGCATTTACGAAGTTGCGACACATGGAAGACGTCGTGGATATGAGAGAATTGCGGCGGCAACTCCAATTTATACGCCACCTGACCACGTCTTGCAACAATGCGGAAGGGACCAATGTAGCGTGGAGCTAGCTTGCCCTTAATTCCAAAATGGTGAGTGCCCTTCATAGGAGTAGCACGCAGATAAGCTTGATCACCAGGTTGATAAGTCAAACCCCATCGTTTGCGATCATAGTTGCTCTTCTGGCGGTCCTGAGCCGCCTTGAGGTTTTCATGGACGATACGGACTTGTTCTTCGGCGTGTTGAATAATATCCGGACCCATGAGCGGTCGTTCCCCAGTTTCTGACCAATTCAGAGGGGTTCGACACTTACGTCCATGTAGTACTTCGAAGGGGGCCATTTTCAAGCTGGCTTGATAGCTGTTGTTATAAGAGAACTCGGCATATGGAAGAGATTCTTCCCACTTCTTGCCGAAAGAAATAACACAAGCTCGCAGCATGTCTTCAAGCACTTGATTTCCTCGTTCGACTTGGCCTTGGGACTGGGGGTGATAAGTTGAACTCTAGGTAATATGAGTACCCATAGCTTCTTGGAAACTTTCCCAGAACTTGGAAGTGAAAAGACCGCCACGGTCCAAACTAATCTCTTTCGGAATGCCGTGGAGTGAAACAATTCTGGAGATATATAACTCTGCTAACTGACTAGCAGTGATCGTCTCTTTGACAGGCAGAAAGTGTGCAACTTTAGAGAGTTGGTCGATGACTACAAGAATAGCATCGTGACCCTTCTGTGACCTGGGAAGTCCGGTAATGAAATCCATTTGAACTTTATCCCATTTCCACAATGGAATAGGAAGTTGTTGCAGAATTCCAGCAGGCTTCTGATGTTCTGCTTTAACGCGACGACACACATCACATTCAGCAACATAACGAGCAATGTCCTGCTTCATTCTAGACCACCAGTACCTTTGACGGAGATCACGATACATCTTGGTGCTACCCGGATGAATAGACAGCGGGGTATCATGGGCCTCCTTCATGACTTTGTCAGTCATAAGCTCGAAGCGAGGTACCACAATGCGGTTTCTGAAATACAAGGTTCCATCTTCACACAGCGAGAAATCCCTGTACTTTTCAAGGTGAAGATTTTTCTTCATCAGATCAACTTCAGCATCTTTAGCTTGCGCGTCCTTAACAGCTTTCTCAAGATCTGGTTGTATCACAAGGTTATTTAGAGAACCCTGTGGAACAATACGCAGATTCAGCTTGCACAGTTCTTCAAAAAGACGAGGTTGAGCTCGCCTAACCATGAGGTTGTCGCAATAGGACTTGCGGCTTAAGGCATCAGCTATCACGTTAGCCTTGCCAGGGGTATAAGAAATACCGAAATCATAGTCCGCAATGGCCTCCATCCATCTTTGCTGACAGAGGTTTAGAGAAGGCTGGGTGAACAAGTACTTCAGACTTTTATGATCCGTCTAGATCTCGCAACGATTTCCGAGAAGGTAATGTCGCCACAACTGCAATGCATAGATCACAACAGCTAGTTCTAGATCATGTACCGGATAATTTTCTTCATACGAACGCAACTGACGAGAGCCATAAGCAATCACCTTACGCTCTTGCATTAGGACACAGCCTAATCCTTCACGGGATGCGTCACAATAAATCACGAAGTCTTTGCAAGAATCTGGAGGAGCAAGTACTGGCGCAGATGTCAGCTTGTCTTTGAGTGTTTGAAAACTTTCCTGACATTTGTCTGTCCATTCAAACTTAACGCCTTTGTGAAGTAGATCAGTCAGGGGCTTAGCAATCTTGGAAAAGTTCTCGACAAATCGACGGCAATAGCTTGCAAGGCCGAGAAAACTTCTCACTTGCTTGACGTTCTTCGGAGGAGTCCAGTCAAGAATAGCCTGAACTCGTTCTGGGTTAACAGCAATGCCATCCTTGGAAATCACATGACCAAGGTAGGTTACTTCAAAAAGCCAGAATTCACATTTGGAGTATTTGGCATACAACTGGTGTTCTCGGAGCCGTTCCAGTACAAGACGGAGGTGTTCAGCATGTTCTTCTTTATTCTTCGAATAAACCAGGATATCATCTAGATAAACCATGACGAATTTGTCGAGGTAATCCATGAAGATATAATTCATCAGGCGGGAAAACGTAGCTGGAGCATTTGTTAAGCCAAATGACATGACAGTGTACTCATAAGAGCCATAGCGAGTAACAAATGCAGTCTTCGGAATATCCTCTTCACGAACACGGATCTGATGATAACCCAACCTCAAGTCGAGTTTAGAAAACACCGATGATCCAGCAAGTTGATCATACAAATCATTGATCCGAGGAAGCGGATATTTATCCTGGATTGTGGCTTGGTTAATGGGCCGATAATCATGAACTAATCGGTTAGTTCCATCCTTCTTCTTGACAAAGAGGGAAGGTGCTCCCCAAGCAGAGGAACTGGGGCGGATGAAACCTTTCTTAAGTGACTTGTCGATTTCTTCCTTAAGCTCGAGAAGGTGGTGCGGAGGCATCTTATAAGGACGCTTCGCAATAGGAGTTGTGCCTGGTTTCAAGTCAATGACAAACTCGACAGCTCTAGCAGGGGGTATTCCTGGAAGTTCTTCTGGAAAGACATCTTGAAAATCACGAACAACTGGAACGTTCTCGATGCCTTCAAGAGGTGAAGCATTCAATGCATTCAGAACATATATCTGAGTCTCGGCATTCTAAACCGTTCGGGCTAAGTATTTGACTATCTGGCCAGAAGGATGGGTAAGTTGGACTTTCTTAGCGGCACAGTCAATCAAAACATTGTGGGCAGTCAACCAGTCCATACCGAGAATGATGTCTATGTCGGAAGGTCCAAGAGCAATAAGGGAAGCAGAGAACATCAACCCTTCAATTCTGATCTGATTGTTGTGACTTACCATTTTGGTTTGCCACCTGGAACGGGGAGTGATGATTTCTAAAGGAGTGGGCAATGAGCTCATAGCTAACCCATGCAATTGTGCAAATTGCTGGGACACGAAGGAATGTGATGCACCTGAATCAAACAGAACAGAAGTTGGCACTGAATTCACAGAGAGTGTTCCCAGCACGATAGTCGGTTCCTTCTGAGCCCTTTCAGCATTGACGTGATTGGCATGGCCAAGTACAACAGTAGATGGTATGACATTACGATTTTTGAATCGGTGGTTTTGACAATTCTTCTTACGACCAATAGGAGGACATGGGGCATCCTGAGGAGAAGCCATAACATTAGGCGGTCCAACATGAACCGTTAGCTGTCTCGGCGGTGACGGCAGACGAGGTGCAACATATGATGGCCTGGGTGTTGGAGCAGGTCGGTGGTAAACATTGTGCGGAATCCACACTCGGCGTTTCTGAACAGGCTGACCCGAGGATGGGCCAACGTCATGAGTGAGCTTGAGCGACTCCTGGTACTTAGTCAGAGCAGTTTCAACTTGGAAAGATTGGCTGACAAGTGTTGTGAAGTCTGTGCAATCATGGACAACAAGTGCAAGGTTTATATCAGTACGCAGTCCTTCACGGAATTTCTCCTGCTTGCGTGCATCAGTGCGGACGTCATCTTCAGCATAGCGGGACAATTCGAGAAATTTCCTCTGATATTCATCCACAGTCATTGTGCCATGAGAGAGTTTGCGGAACTCCTGCTTCTTTTGGTCCATCAGACCTTGAGGAGTGTACCGTGCATGAAAAGCTGATTGAAATTCCTGCCAAGTGGTTACTGTTTCAGTAGGCAACATACCCTTGTGGCTTTCCCAGCATTGAGCAGCTGGACCCTTTAAGTGGAATGTCGCAAAGGTGTAACACCCCCTTGTAATAAGCTCTATGACACTCTGTTAATCTTGCCAAGTCATGATCATTTGCAGTGCCAAGTCATATGGGTTAATGCTCCAATTCAAATTCACATCTGAAAATCAACTCAAATTCAAAAGTGAAATATGAAGTTGATCAAACCCTGTTGGAAAAATGTTCATTAAATGGCAAATAATCCAGGAACATTTGAAAAACCATCATCAAAATATTTGGAGTTAGATAAGTGACTTAAACAAGTTGCAATAGCACCAAATCAGGATATTTAAATCCATTTAAAATCATTTCAAATACAAATGAATTCCAAATCTGTCCAAACCAATTTTTAGTGAAAGATAATAATGCAATGCAATATTTGGGGCAACTCTCATATTTTGAAAGTGCAAAAGTGTGCTAACTATTTCGAAACAGGAAATTAAATAAAGAAAAGAGAACAGAAAAGGAAAAGAATAAGCAAAGGCCACTGTGCACTAGCCTAAGTGCACAGTGCCTGGCGCCAGCCCATCCAGCCCACCTGGCCCATTTCTCCTTCTCTCTCCGTGCGTGTCGCCGCCGCTGTGGCGAGCGCGCGCGCGCCGACCGCGCGCCGACACGCCGCCGCCCACCGACGGTACAGGAGCACGGAGAGGATAAGGGGGAGCTCGAGCCGTCCCCCCTGGCCTTCCCCCTCACTCTCCCCTCCCTCCCTCACCAGCTCCGCCTCTCCCTTCCTCCCAAATCCATCGAACCCGAGCGCCGCCTGGACGTGCCAGGGAGGAGCGCTGTGGTCAACCACGTCCGCTGGAGCCGCTGGAGAACGCCGAGGAGCTCTGCGTCGCCCGTGCGCATCATCATCTTCCTCGGATCGCCGACGATCCCCTTCCTCTCCGACGACGATTCTGCTGCTACTAAGCTATCAACAGCCTTCAGCGTGCCGCACGGTGAGCTACGCCATCCCCTGCTCCTCCCAGTTGACCCCTCGATCACCGTAGTTACCTCATCGCCGATGCCATGAGCCCGACGCCGCGATTTGCCTCGCCGCCGTGGCCATGGCCTCTGTCGTGCTCGTCTGAGCACGGCATCGTGTTCCTGCTGCTTCCAGGAGTCGAACACGCCCGCGCACATGCTCTCCCGTACCCCCTAGCTATGGATTCGTCGAAGCCCGAACTCCGGCGACCGCTCCACCGCTCGCCGCCGTCGTTAGAGGCCGTTTTCGGTCGAACCACCACCGTAGTTAGATGCGCGGGCGAGAGGCCGATCGAACGCAAGTGGTTGCGGGCGATTTGGCGCAGCGTAGTGGTTTTCCGGGCAGCTCCGGCGAACTTCCGCCGCTGGAGAGGTCGCCGGCGCGTCTCCGGCCGCCGCGCTGGCGTGGCACCCACGTGGCACCACCTGGGCCACTGACTGGTGGGCCCAGGGACCCCACTTTGACCTCGTTGACCAGGGTCAACGCGGCACTGTTCACCCCCTCTCACTGACATGTGGGCCCCCGCGGCTAATTAACCTAATTAAACATTTAATTAAATAAAATTAATTAGTTTAGCCTAATGTCTCACTGACAAGTGGGGCCCGCCCCCTAATTAACCCTGTGGATTAAGTTAATTCGCTGATTAAGATAAACAGAGACTGACATGTGGGCCCCACATGTCAGGATTGACTCTGGTCAGTGCCTGTTGACCGCTGACGTCACAGTGACATCATGTTGATGTCATAATTCATTTTCTGTAAATAAATAAATTCCAGAAATTCAAATAAACTTTGAAAATTAATAACTTTTAAA
This sequence comes from Thinopyrum elongatum, assembly GCA_011799875.1. Classification (NCBI taxonomy): domain Eukaryota; kingdom Viridiplantae; phylum Streptophyta; class Magnoliopsida; order Poales; family Poaceae; genus Thinopyrum; species Thinopyrum elongatum. Next base: position 240,201,633 of record CM022303.1, read on the forward strand.
CCGTAGCTCGGATCGAAAAAGTTAAAACATGAAAGTTGCTCAGAACGATGAGACGAGTCTTATTGTGCCGTCCGTTTCTTTGTCGGAACCCCCTACGTAGAAGAACTCGTAACTCCGGATCCGTATCCGGTAGATGAATAGTGCACACACACCGGTTAATAAATCCCAGATTAATTCTAAAAATAACTAAAATGACTTAGATGCATATTTAGGCAACCCTGCACTGCATCATAGCATCACACGCACCGTATTGCATTTGTTTGCATTATGTTTACCTGTTTCTTCCCCCTCTTCTCTCTCGGTAGACCCCGACGTTGACGTAGCTCCCGAGGCAGACGCAGCTCAGGAGTACGACTATGTCCCCGACGACACCACAAGCGACCTTGCCCTTGCCCCAGAGCAAACAGGCAAGCACCCCCATTTTGAACATGCCTATATCACCTATTATCTTCTCTCTTATGCTTGCATTAGAACTGCTACTGCTTCTGTTTTCCAATATTTGCTGCATAGCCTGATTATTGTAACCTGCCTTGCTACCTTTCTGGTTATCCTAGACTGATTAGTATAGGCTGGGTAGAGTCCCAACAGAGACCCCCACTTGATCCCGACTGCCCCGCTGGATGTCAGAAGACCCGATCATCGGGATTGAAGACCAGACCCTGGCACCGCACATCACTTCCCCCTTAGTTGCCGACACTATTGGGTTACCGTCGAGTGCCGAGGGTGATACCTCGTCAGCACTTATGATGATAACCTTGTAGGTTAGTTAATCGGTCATGGTAAGCGAGGGTGATTCCTCCTACACCACCCCCGATACCGACGCCGTCGTGCAACTTCTCAAGTGTGGACCTCGAGGGTGATTCCTCCTTCGTTCACCATGACTATAACATCAGGTGGGATTCCATCGAGGGTGATTCCTCAGGATTCCCCTGGTGTCAGACACACAGATATTGTTGTTGATTTGACTTGCACTAAACCATGTTACTAAAGACGGGTCGGCCCTGAGGGGTACCCGCGCGAGCTTAACGCAAAGTGATGTGGAGTCAGGTTGACCTGGATGGTGCCCGCGAGATAACACGAGGCGTGGCCGGGCATTCTTAGCCCTTGCCGCAAGTCCTCGAGACGGGGCGACGGGGTCACATCGATCGTGAGTCTCTGCTCGTTTCCGCGCGCTCCTAATCCACTACGGTTTGGATATTTGATCCGAGGGGCCTCTGGCCTGATAGCACTAACCATCACGTGGGCATAGTATGGGCGTTCTACGTCGTATACATCAGCCGAAGCTTGTTTGACGTCAGTAAGGAGCGGCGCACGCCGAGTTGGACTGGGAACGCAACCGCGCTTGTATAAGGGGTTGCTAGGTCTGCTCTCGGTGGCCCCATAACGTGCAGGAGTTCCCGGGGCGATGGCCCAAGACCCCTGGGGGCATAGGTTTAGTCCGGCGTGCTGGTCTCTCTTATAAGCCTAGGTCGGGTTGTGGCGTGTTGCTTAGCCGAGGCCGGGCATGACCCAGAAAAGTGTGTCCGGCTGGAGTTAAGCGAGCGTGGTGGGTAAGTTGGTGCACCCCTGCAGGGAAGAAAACTTCTATCGATAGCCTGTCCTACGGTAACGGACACTCGGAGTTGTATCCCGATCGGTACAACTAGAACATGTGATGAGAACTGGATAGTACGGCTCTGGGATTGCTTTCTCGCAGGGAGTCGAGAAAGGATCTCAGGTCGAGGTTGATGATACTACTACTACTTTACATTATGTTCATCTGTTCTCTTCTATTGCTGCAAGACTGTCGAAGATTGTTGAACATGCTAGTCTTCGATAGGACTAGGCTTTCCCCCTCTATCCTGGCATTTCTGCAGCCCAGTCCACATATACAGCCATTCCTTTGACAATGTTGCATATGTAGTGTAGATCCTTGCTTGCTGAGTACTTCGGATGAGTACTCATGTTTGCTTTACTTTCTTTTTCCCCCATATTCCATTTGATGCCACCAGACGACGGAGCCCCTGAGCCAGACGCCCCAGCCAACGACCAGTACTACTACCCGCCTGGCGAGTACTACTACTACTACGAGGAGCCGTTTGACGACCAGGAGTAGGATCGGAGGGTCCAGGGCAGGAGGCCTACGCCTTTCGATCAGAGTATTTTATTTTACCCCGCCTCTGTGAAGGCCTATTTCTCTCTCTGTAATATATCTGTACTCAGATATCTGATGCTTCCACTGACGCTTGTATGCCATCGAGCTATGTATTCGAGCCCTCGAGGCCCTGGCTTGTAATATTAAGCTTGTATGACTTTATTTACGTTTTAGAGTTGTGTTGTGATATCTTCAAGTGAGTCCTTAGGCTTGATCCTGCGCATTTGCGTGTATGGTTAGTGCACGATTAAGCCGGGGTCGTCACAGGTTGGTATCAGAGCCGAATGCCTCTAGGTATCCCCCTTCCCAATTCCTTGGCCGAAGTTGAGTCTAGTGATCAAAACTGTTTTACTAACTTGGCTGTGTTGCTTACGGGCCCATGTCGCCAACTGGGTGGTATTAGGATCTTTTATTCCTCGTCTTTACTCTGGGATTCTAATCTCTCATCTATTCGGGTTTAATAAAAATTTACTAACACCGACATTTAGGATATCGTTAATTCTATCCACCCGGAGAGCTGGATTCAGTGCGATTTCCTCGTCATTGATCTGATTAGTCTGATAATCATTTTTCTTTCCATTGTTTTGTTTAACCTTTCTCTCCGAGTTGTATTATACTCCGAGTTGTCATTCGATAAGACCGGATTCTGCATCGGAGAGCACATGGAGAGTAGGATCCTGCAAGTTGATTGATCTTCAGTGTTTTCTAAACTCGACTTGAGGTTGGGTTATCACCAGGTCTGTGTCCGCGAAGAGGATATTCCGAAGACTGCATTCGTTACTCGTTATGGCTCTTACGAGTACACAGTCATGTCGTTTGGCTTAACAAACGCTCCAGCTACCTTCTCCCGCTTAATGAATTACATATTCATGGATTACCTCAACAAATTCGTCGTGGTATATCTGGACGATATTCTGGTTTATTCGAAGAACAAAGAAGAACATGCGGAGCACCTTCGTCTTGTTCTGGAGAGACTACGAGAGCACAAGTTATATGCCAAGTACTCTAAGTGTGAATTCTGGCTTTCTGAGGTAACCTACCTTGGACATGTCATTTCCAAGGATGGTATCGCAGTTAACCCGGAACGAGTTCAGACTATTCTTGACTGGACCCCTCTGAAGAATGTTAAGCAAGTCAGAAGTTTTCTCGGGCTTGCAAGTTATTGTCGTCGATTCATCAAAAATTTCTCCAAGATTGCCAAGCCCCTGACTAATCTGCTCCACAAAGGTGTTAAGTTTGAGTGGACAGACAAATGTCAGGAAAGCTTCAAGACCCTCAAGGACAAGCTGACTTCTGCCCCAGTCCTTGCTCCTCCAGACTCTCGCAAAGATTTTGTGATCTTCTGCGACGCCTCTCGCCAAGGACTAGGTTGCGTCCTAATGCAAGAGCGAAGAGTAACTGCTTATGCTTCGCGACAATTGCGTCCACATGAAGAGAATTACCCAGTGCATGATCTTGAACTTGCTGCTGTGATTTATGCTTTGAAGCAGTGGCGTCATTACCTCCTTGGTAATCGGTGTGAGATTTACACCGATCATCAGAGCTTGAAGTACTTATTCACTCAACCGGAACTTAATCTCCGTCAGCAGCGTTGGTTGGAAACAATCACCGATTATGACTGTGGTATTTCCTACACTCCTGGCAAAGCTAATGTGATGGCTGATGCCTTGAGCCGCAAGTCATATTGTAGTAACCACATGGTAAAGCAAGTTCAACCCTAGCTATATGAAGAATTGCGCAAGCTGAACCTTTGTATCATTCCGCAAGGTTCTCTTAATAACCTTGTGATACAACCAGATCTTGAGAAAACTGTCAAGATTGCACAGGCTAAAGATGCTGAAATTGGTCTAATGAAGAAAGAGCTTCACCTTGAAAAGTACAGGGATTTCTCGATGGCTGAAGATGGAACCTCGTACTTCCGAGACCGCATTGTAGTACCTCGCTTCGAGCTGATGACTGACAAAGTCATGAAGGAGGCCCATGATACACCGCTATCTATCCATCCGGGTAGTACCAAGATGTATCGAGATCTTCGTCAAAGGTACTGGTGGTCTAGAATGAAGCAAGATATTGCTTGTTATGTTGCCGAGTGTGATGTTTGTCGTTGCGTGAAGGCAGAACATCAGAAACCTGCTGGAATTCTGCAACCGCTCCCTATTCCTCTATGGAAGTGGGATAAAGTGCAGATGGATTTCATTACTGGTCTTCCCAAGTCTCAGAAGGGTCACGATGCTATTCTTGTCGTCATCGACCAACTCTCCAAGGTTGCACACTTTCTGCCAGTTAAGGAGACTATTACTGCTAGTCAGTTAGCAGAGCTATATATCTCTAGAATTGTTTCACTCCATGGTATTCCCAAAGAAATCAGTTCAGACCGTGGCAGCATTTTCACTGGCCATTTCTGGGAAAGCTTCCAGAAAGCAATGGGAACTCAGATTACCTGGAGTTCAGCTTATCATCCACAATCCCAAGGCCAAGTTGATCGCATTAATCAAGTGCTTGAAGATATGCTTCGAGCTTGTGTTATATCCTTCGGTAAGAAATGGGAGGAATCTCTCCCGTATGCCGAGTTCTCTTATAACAACAGCTATCAAGCCAACTTGAAAATGGCCCCCTTTGAGGTTCTTTATGGTCGTAAATGTCGAACCCCTCTGAATTGGTCAGAAACTGGGGAATGACCTCTTGTTGGACCGGACATTATTCAACATGCTGAAGAACAAGTCCGAATTGTCCGGGAGAATCTCAAAGCAGCTCAAGACCGTCAGAAGAGTAATTATGATCGCAAGCGACGGGGTGTGATCTATCAACCTGGTGATCAAGCTTATCTTCGTGTCACTCCGATGAAGGGCACACGTCGTTTCGGAATCAAGGGCAAGCTAGCTCCTCGTTATATTGGTCCTTTCCGCATCGTGGATAGACGTGGACAGGTGGCATATAAATTGGAGTTGCCACCGCAATTCTCCCATATTCATGATGTCTTCCACGTGTCGCAACTCCGTAAGTGCTTCAAGGAATCTCCGCACCGTGCAGTGGATCATGAGATGCTCGAGCTACAAGATGATCTTTCCTATAAGGAGCATCCAATTCGCATCCTCGACGAAGCTGAACGTCGAACTCGTCAGAAGACGACCAAGTTCCTGAAAGTGCAGTGGTCGAATCACACTGAAGATGAAGCCACTTGGGAACGCGAGGATCATCTTCGGGAAGAATATCCCGGCCTTTTCCCTTCTACCTCCTAAATTCTCGGGACGAGAATTTCTTTTAGAGGAGGAGAACTTGTAACACCCCCTTGTAATAAGCTCTGTGACACTCTGTTAATCTTGCCAAGTCATGATCATTTGCAGTGCCAAGTCATATGGGTTAATGATCCAATTCAAATTCACATCTGAAAATCAACTCAAATTCAAAAGTGAAATATGAAGTTGATCAAACCCTGTTGGAAAAATGTTCATTAAATGGCAAATAATCCAGGAACATTTGAAAAACCATCATCAAAATATTTGGAGTTAGATAAGTGACTTAAACAAGTTGCAATAGCACCAAATCGGGATATTTAAATCCATTTAAAATCATTTCAAATACAAATGAATTCCAAATCTGTCCAAACCAATTTTTAGTGAAAGATAATAATGCAATGCAATATTTGGGGCAACTCTCATATTTTGCAAAAGTGCAAAAGTGTGCTAACTATTTCGAAACAGGAAATGAAATAAAGAAAAGAGAACAGAAAAGGAAAAGAATAAGCAAAGGCCACTGTGCACTAGCCTAAGTGCACAGTGCCTGGCGCCAGCCCATCCAGCCCACCTGGCCCATTTCTCCTTCTCTCTCCGTGCGTGTCGCCGCCGCTGTGGCCGAGCGCGCGCGCGTCGACTGCGCGCCGACACGCCGCCGCCCACCGACGGTACAGGAGCACGGAGAGGATAAGGGGGAGCTCGAGCCGTCCCCCCTGGCCTTCCCCCTCACTCTCCCCTTTCTCCCTCACCAGCTCCGCCTCTCCCTTCCTCCCAAATCCATCGAACCCGAGCGCCGCCGTCGCCGCGCATCGCCACCGCCGTGGCCAGTGGCCTCCCCGCGTCGCCTGGACGTGCCAGGGAGGAGCGCTGTGGTCAACCATGTCCGCTGGAGCCGCTGGAGAATGCCGAGGAGCTCTGCGTCGTCCGTGCGCATCGTCGTCTTCCTCGGATCGCCGACGATCCCCTTCCTCTCCGGCGACGATTCTGCTGCTACTAAGCTATCAACGGCCTTCGACGTGCCGCACGGTGAGCTACGCCATCCCCTGCTCCTCCCAGTTGACCCCTCGATCACCGTAGTTACCTCGTCGCCAATGCCATGAGCCCGACGCCGCGATTCGCCTCGCCGCCGTGGCCATGGCCTCTGTCGTGCTCGTCTGAGCACGGCATCGTGTTCCTGCTGCTTCCAGGAGTCGAACACGCCCGCGCACACGCTCTCCCGTACCCCCTAGCTATGGATTCGTCGAAGCCCGAACTCCGGCGACCGCTCCACCGCTCGCCGCCGTTGTTAGAGGCCGTTTTCGGTCGAACCACCACCGTAGTTAGATGCGCGGGCGCGAGGCCGATCGAACGCAAGTGGTTGCGGGCGATTTGGCGCAGCGTAGTGGTTTTCCGGGCAGCTCCGGTGAACTTCCGCCGCTGGAGAGGTCGCCGGCGCGTCTCCGGCCGCCGCGCTGGCGTGGCACCCACGTGGCACCACCTGGGCCACTGACTGGTGGGCCCAGGGACCCCACTTTGACCTCGTTGACCAGGGTCAACGCGGCACTGTTCACCCCCTCTCACTGACATGTGGGCCCCCGCGGCTAATTAACCTAATTAGACATTTAATTAAATAAAATTAATTAGTTTAGCCTAATGTCTCACTGACAAGTGGGGCCCACCCCCTAATTAACCCTGTGGATTAAGTTAATTCGCTGATTAAGATAAACAGAGACTGACATGTGGGCCCCACATGTCAGGATTGATTTTGGTCAGCGCCTGTTGACCGCTGACGTCACAGTGACATCATGCTGATGTCATAATTCATTTTCTGTAAATAAATAAATTCCAGAAATTCAAATAAACTTTGAAAATTAATAACTTTTAAACCGTAGCTCGGATTAAAAAAGTTAAAACATGAAAGTTGCTCAGAACGACGAGACGAGTCTGATCGTGCCGTCCGTTTCTTTGTCGGAACCCCCTACGTAGAAGAACTCGTAACTCCGGATCCGTATCCGGCAGATGAATAGTGCACACACACCGGTTAATAAATCCTAGATTAATTCTAAAAATAACTAAAATGACTTAGATGCATATTTAGGCAACCCTGCACTGCATCATAGCATCACACGCACCGTATTGCATTTGTTTGCATTATGTTTACCTGTTTCTTCCCCCTCTTCTCTCTCGGTAGACCCCGATGTTGACGTAGCTCCCGAGGCAGACGCAGCTCAGGAGTACGACTACGTCCCCGACGACACCACAGGCGACCTTGCCCTTGCCCCAGAGCAAACAGGCAAGTACCCCCATTTTGAACATGCCTATATCGCCTACTATCTTCTCTCTTATGCTTGCATTAGAACTGCTACTGCTTCTGTTTTCCTATATCTGCTGCATAGCCTGATTACTGTAACCTGCCTTGCTACCTTTCTGGTTATCCTAGACTGATTAGTATAGGCTGGGTAGAGTCCCAACAGAGACCCCCACTTGATCCCGACTACCCCGCTGGATGTCAGAAGACCCGATCATCGGGATTGAAGACCAGACCCTGGCACCGCACATCACTTCCCCCTTAGTTGCCGACACTACTGGGTTACCGTCGAGTGCCGAGGGTGATACCTCGTCAGCACTTATGATGATAACCTTGTAGGTTAGGTAATCGGTCGTGGTAAGCGATGGTGATTCCTCCTACACCACCCCCGATACCGACGCCGTCGTGCAACTTCTCAAGTGTGGACCTCGAGGGTGATTCCTCCTTCGTTCACCATGACTATAACATCAGGTGGGATTCCATCAAGGGTGATTCCTCAGGATTCCCTTGGTGTCAGACACACAGATATTGTTGTTGATTTGACTTGCACTAAACCATGTTACTAAAGACGGGTCGGCCCTGAGGGATACCCGCGCGAGCTTAACGCGAAGTGATGTGGAGTCGGGTTGACCTGGATGGTGCCCGCGAGATAACACGAGGCGTGGCCGGGCATTCTTAGCCCTTGCCGCAAGTCCTCGAGACGGGGCGACGGGGTCACATCGATCGTGAGTCTCTGCTCATTTCCGCGCGCTCCTAATCCACTACGGTTTGGATATTTGATCCGAGGGGCCTCTGGCCTGATAGCACTAACCATCACATGGGCATAGTATGGGCGTTCTGCGTCGTATACATCAGCCGAAGCTTGTTTGACGTCAGTAAGGTGCGGCGCACGCCGAGTTGGACTGGGAACGCAACCGCGCTTGTATAAGGGGTTGCTAGGTCTGCTCTCGGTGGCCCCGTAACGTGCAGGAGTTCCCGGGGCGATGGCCCAAGACCCCTGGGGGCATAGGTTTAGTCCGGCGTGCTGGTCTCTCTTATAAGCCTAGGTCGGGTTGCGGCGTGTTGCTTAGCCGAGGCCGGGCATGACCTAGAAAAGTGTGTCCGGCCAGAGTTAAGCGAGCGTGGTGGGTAAGTTGGTGCACCCCTGCAGGGAAGAAAACTTCTATCGATAGCCTGTCCTACGGTAACGGACACTCGGAGTTGTATCCCGATCGGTACAACTAGAACATGTGATGAGAACTGGATAGTACGGCTCTGGGATTCCTTTCTCGCAGGGAGTCGAGAAAGGATCTCAGGTCGAGGTTGATGATACTACTACTACTTTACATTATGTTCATCTGTTCTCTTCTATTGCTGCAAGACTGTCGAAGATTGTTGAACATGCTAGTCTTCGATAGGACTAGGCTTTCCCCCTCTATCCTGGCATTTCTGCAGCCCAGTCCACATATACAGCCATTCCTTTGACAATGTTGCATATGTAGTGTAGATCCTTGCTTGCTGAGTACTTCGGATGAGTACTCACGTTTGCTTTACTTTCTTTTTCCCCCATATTCCATTTGATGCCACCAGACGACGGAGCCCCTGAGCCAGACGCCCCAGCCAACGACCAGTACTACTACCCGCCTGGCGAGTACTACTACTACTACGAGGAGCCGTTTGACGACCAGGAGTAGGATCGGAGGGTCCAGGGCAGGAGGCCTACGCCTTTCGATCGTAGTATTTTATTTTACCCCGCCTCTGTGAAGGCCTATTTCTCTCTCTGTAATATATCTGTACTCAGATATCTGATGCTTCCGCTGACGCTTGTATGCCATCGAGCTATGTATTCGAGCCCTCGAGGCCCTGGCTTGTAATATTAAGCTTGTATGACTTTATTTATGTTTTAGAGTTGTGTTGTGATATCTTCAAGTAAGTCCTTAGGCTTGATCCTGCGCATTTGCGTGTATGGTTAGTGCACGATTAAGCCGGGGTCGTCACAGGTTGGTATCAGAGCCGACTGCCTCTAGGTATCCCCCTTCCCAATTCCTTGGCCGAAGTTGAGTCTAGTGATCAAAACTGTTTTACTAACTTGGCTGTGTGGCTTACGGGCCCATGTCGCCAACTGGGTGGAATTAGGATCTTTTATTCCTCGTCTTTACTCTGGGATTCTAATCTCTCATCTATTCGGATTTAATAAAAATTTACTAACACCGACATTTAGGATCTCGTTAATTCTATCCACCCGGAGAGCTGGATTCAGTGCGATTTCCTCGTCATTGATCTGATTAGTCTGATAATCATTTTTCTTTCCATTGTTTTGTTTAACCTTTCTCTCCGAGTTGTATTATACTCCGAGTTGTCATTCGATAAGACCGGATTCTGCATCGAAGAGCACACGGAGAGTAGGATCCTGCAAGTTGATCGATCTTCAGTGTTTTCTAAACTCGACTTGAGGTTGGGTTATCACCAGATCCATGTCCGTGAAGAGGATATTCCGAAGACTGCATTCGTTACTCGTTATGGCTCTTATGAGTACACAGTCATGTCGTTTGGCTTAACAAACGCTCCAGCTACCTTCTCCCGCTTAATGAATTACATATTCATGGATTACCTCAACAAATTCGTCGTGGTATATCTGGACGATATTCTGGTTTATTCGAAGAACAAAGAAGAACATGCGGAGCACCTTCGTCTTGTTCTGGAGAAACTACGAGAGCACAAGTTATATGCCAAGTACTCTAAGTGTGAATTCTGGCTTTCTGAGGTAACCTACCTTGGACATGTCATTTCCAAGGATGGTATCGCAGTTAACCCGGAACGAGTTTAGGCTATTCTTGACTGGACCCCTCCGAAGAATGTTAAGCAAGTCAGAAGTTTTCTCGGGCTTGCAAGTTATTGTCGTAGGTTCATCGAAAATTTCTCCAAGATTGCCAAGCCCCTGACTAATCTGCTCCACAAAGGTGTTAAGTTTGAGTGGACAGACAAATGTCAGGAAAGCTTCCAGACCCTCAAGGACAAGCTGACTTCTGCCCCAGTCCTTACTCCTCCAGACTCTCGCAAAGATTTTGTGATCTTCTGCGACGCCTCTCGCCAAGGACTAGGTTGCGTCCTAATGCAAGAGCGAAGAGTAACTGCTTATGCTTCGCGACAATTGCGTCCACATGAAGAGAATTACCCAGTGCATGATCTTGAACTTGCTGCTGTGATTTATGCTTTGAAGCAGTGGCATCATTACCTCCTTGGTAATCGGTGTGAGATTTACACCGATCATCAGAGCTTGAAGTACTTATTCACTCAACCGGAACTTAATCTCCGTCAGCAGCGTTGGTTGGAAACAATCACCGATTATGACTGTGGTATTTCCTACACTCCTGGCAAAGCTAATGTGATGGCTGATGCCTTGAGCCGCAAGTCATATTGTAGTAACCTCATGGTAAAGCAAGCTCAACCCCAGCTATATGAAGAATTGCGCAAGCTGAACCTTTGTATCATTTCGCAAGGTTCTCTTAATAACCATGTGATACAACCAGATCTTGAGAAAGCTGTCAAGATTGCGCAGGCTAAAGATGCTGAAATTGGTCTAATGAAGAAAGAGCTTCACCTTGAAAAGTACAGGGATTTCTCGATTGCTGAAGATGGAACCTTGTACTTCCGAGACCGCATTGTAGTACCTCACTTCGAGCTGATGACTGACAAAGTCATGAAGGAGGCCCATGATACACCGCTATCTATCCATCCGGGTAGTACCAAGATGTATCGAGATCTTCGTCAAAGGTACTGGTGGTCTAGAATGAAGCAAGATATTGCTCGTTATGTTGCCGAGTGTGACGTTTGTCGTCGCGTGAAGGCAGAACATCAGAAACCTGCTGGAATTCTGCAACCGCTCCCTATTCCTCTATGGAAGTGGGATAAAGTGCAGATGGATTTCATTACTAGTCTTCCCAAGTCTCAGAAGGGTCACGATGCTATTCTTGTCGTCATCGACCAACTCTCCAAAGTTGCACACTTTCTGCCAGTTAAGGAGACTATTACTGCTAGTCAGTTAGCAGAGCTATATATCTTCAGAATTGTTTCACTCCATGGTATTCCCAAAGAAATCAGTTCAGACCGTGGCAGCATTTTCACTGGCCATTTCTGGGAAAGTTTCCAGAAAGCAATGGGAACTCAGATTACATGGAGTTCAGCTTATCATCCACAATCCCAAGGCCAAGTTGAGCGCGTTAATCAAGTGCTTGAAGATATGCTTCGAGCTTGTGTTATATCCTTCGGTAAGAAATGGGAGGAATCTCTCCCGTATGCCGAGTTCTCTTATAACAACAGCTATCAAGCCAGCTTGAAAATGGCCCCCTTTGAGGTTCTTTATGGTCGTAAATGTCGAACCCCTCTGAATTGGTCAGAAACTGGGGAACGACCTCTTGTTGGACCGGACATTATTCAACATGCCGAAGAACAAGTCCGAATTGTCCGGGAGAATCTCAAAGCAGCTCAAGACCGTCAGAAGAGTAATTATGATCGCAAGCGATGGGGTGTGATCTATCAACCTGGTGATCAAGCTTCTCTTCGTGTCACTCCGATGAAGGGCACACGTCGTTTCGGAATCAAGGGCAAGCTAGCTCCTCGTTATATTGGTCCTTTCCGCATCGTGGCTAGACGTGGACAGGTGGCATATAAATTGGAGTTGCCACCGCAATTCTCCCATATTCATGATGTCTTCCACGTGTCGCAACTCCGTAAGTGCTTCAAGGAATCTCCGCACCGTGCAGTGGATCATGAGATGCTCGAGCTACAAGATGATCATTCCTATAAGGAGCATCCAATTCGCATCCTCGACGAAGCGGAACATCGAACTCGTCAGAAGACGACCAAGTTCCTGAAAGTGCAGTGGTCGAATCACACTGAAGATGAAGCCACTTGGGAACGCGAGGATCATCTTCGGGAAGAATATCCCGGCCTTTTCCCTTCTACCTCCTAAATTCTCAGGACGAGAATTTCTTTTAGAGGAGGAGAACTTGTAACACCCCCTTGTAATAAGCTCTGTGACACTCTGTTAATCTTGCCAAGTCATGATCATTTGCAGTGCCAAGTCATATGGGTTAATGATCCAATTCAAATTCACATCTGAAAATCAACTCAAATTCAAAAGTGAAATATGAAGTTGATCAAACCCTGTTGGAAAAATGTTCATTAAATGGCAAATAATCCAGGAACATTTGAAAAACCATCATCAAAATATTTGGAGTTAGATAAGTGACTTAAACAAGTTGCAATAGCACCAAATCAGGATATTTAAATCCATTTAAAATCATTTCAAATACAAATGAATTCCAAATCTGTCCAAACCAATTTTTAGTGAAAGATAATAATGCAATGCAATATTTGGGGCAACTCTCATATTTTGCAAAAGTGCAAAAGTGTGCTAACTATTTCGAAACAGGAAATGAAATAAAGAAAAGAGAACAGAAAAGGAAAAGAATAAGCAAAGGCCACTGTGCACTAGCCTAAGTGCACAGTGCCTGGCGCCAGCCCATCCAGCCCACCTGGCCCATTTCTCCTTCTCTCTCCGTGCGTGTCGCCGCCGCTGTGGCCGAGCGCGCGCGCCGACCACGCGTCGACACGCCGCCGCCCACGGACGGTACAGGAGCACGGAGAGGATAAGGGGGAGCTCGAGCCGTCCCCCCTGGCCTTCCCCCTCACTCTCCCCTCTCTCCCTCACCAGCTCCGCCTCTCCCTTCCTCCCAAATCCATCGAACCCGAGCGCCGCCGTCGCCGCGCGTCGCCACCGCCGTGGCCAGTGGCCTCCCCGCGTCGCCTGGACGTGCCAGGGAGGAGCGCTGTGGTCAACCACGTCCGCTGGAGCCGCTGGAGAACGCCGAGGAGCTCTGCGTCGTCCGTGCGCATCGTCGTCTTCCTCGGATCGCCAACGATCCCCTTCCTCTCCGGCGACGATTCTGCTGCTACTAAGCTATCAACGGCCTTCGGCGTGCCGCACGGTGAGCTACGCCATCCCCTGCTCCTCCCAGTTGACCCCTCGATCACCGTAGTTACCTCGTCGCCGATGCCATGAGCCCGACGCCGCGATTCGCCTCGCCGCCGTGGCCATGGCCTCTATCATGCTCGTCTGAGCACGGCATCGTGTTCCTGCTGCTTCCAGGAGTCGAACACGCCCGCGCACACGCTCTCCCGTACCCCCTAGCTATGGATTCGTCGAAGCCCGAACTCCGGCGACCGCTCCACCACTCGCCGCCGTCGTTAGAGGTCGTTTTCGGTCGAACCACCACCGTAGTTAGATGCGCGGGCGAGAGGCCGATCGAACGCAAGTGGTTGCGGGCGATTTGGCGCAGCGTAGCGGTTTTCCGGGCAGCTCTGGCAAACTTCTGCCGCTGGAGAGGTCGCCGGCGCATCTCCGGCCACCGCGCTGGCATGGCACCCACGTGGAACCACCTGGGCCACTGACTGGTGGGCCCAGGGACCCCACTTTGACCTCGTTGACCAGGGTCAACGCGGCACTGTTCACCCCCTCTCACTGACATGTGGGCCCCCGCGGCTAATTAACCTAATTAAACATTTAATTAAATAAAATTAATTAGTTTAGCCTAATGTCTCACTGACAAGTGGGGCCCGCCCCCTAATTAACCCTGTGGATTAAGTTAATTCGCTGATTAAGATAAACAGAGACTGACATGTGGGCCCCACATGTCAGGATTGACTCTGGTCAGCGCCTGTTGACCGTTGACGTCACAGTGACGTCATGCTGATGTCATAATTCATTTTCTGTAAATAAATAAATTCCAGAAATTCAAATAAACTTTGAAAATTAATAACTTTTAAACCGTAGCTCGGATCGAAAAAGTTAAAACATGAAAGTTGCTCAGAACGACGAGACGAGTCTGATCGTGCCGTCCGTTTCTTTGTCGGAACCCCCTACGTAGAACTCGTAACTCCGGATCCGTATCCGGCAGATGAATAGTGCACACACACCGGTTAATAAATCCCAGATTAATTCTAAAAATAACTAAAATGACTTAGATGCATATTTAGGCAACCCTGCACTGCATCATAGCATCACACGCACCGTATTGCATTTGTTTGCATTATGTTTACCTGTTTCTTCCCCTCTTCTCTCTTGGTAGACCCCGACGTTGACGTAGCTCCCGAGGCAGACGCAGCTCAGGAGTACGACTACGTCCCCGACGACACCACAGGCAACCTTGCCCTTGCCCCAGAGCAAACAGGCAAGCACCCCCATTTTGAACATGCCTATATCGCCTATTATCTTCTCTCTTATGCTTGCATTAGAACTGCTACTGCTTCTGTTTTCCTATATCTGCTGCATAGCCTGATTATTGTAACCTGCCTTGCTACCTTTCTGGTTATCCTAGACTGATTAGTATAGGCTGGGTAGAGTCCCAACAGAGACCCCCACTTGATCCCGACTGCCCCGCTGGATGTCAGAAGACCCGATCATCGGGATTGAAGACCAGACCCTGGCACCGCACATCACTTCCCCCTTAGTTACCGACACTACTGGGTTACCGTCGAGTGCCGAGGGTGATACCTCGTCAGCACTTATGATGATAACCTTGTAGGTTAGTTAATCGGTCGTGGTAAGCGAGGGTGATTCCTCCTACACCACCCCCGATACCGACGCCGTCGTGCAACTTCTCAAGTGTGGACCTCGAGGGTGATTCCTCCTTCGTTCACCATGACTATAACATCAGGTGGGATTCCATCGAGGGTGATTCCTCAGGATTCACCTGGTGTCAGACACACAGATATTGTTGTTGATTTGACTTGCACTAAACCATGTTACTAAAGACGGGTCGGCCCTGAGGGGTACCCGCGCGAGCTTAACGCGAAGTGATGTGGAGTCGGGTTGACCTGGATGGTGCCCGCGAGATAACACGAGGCGTGGCCGGGCATTCTTAGCCCTTGCCGCAAGTCCTCGAGACGGGGCGACGGGGTCACATCGATCGTGAGTCTCTGCTCATTTCCGTGCGCTCCTAATCCACTACGGTTTGGATATTTGATCCGAGGGGCCTCTGGCCTGATAGCACTAACCATCACGTGGGCATAGTATGGGCGTTCTGCGTCGTATACATCAGTCGAAGCTTGTTTGACGTCAGTAAGGAGCGGCGCACGCTGAGTTGGACTGGGAACGCAACCGCGCTTGTATAAGGGGTTGCTAGGTCTGCTCTCGGTGGCCCCATAACGTGCAGGAGTTCCCGGGGCGATGGCCCAAGACCCCTGGGGGCATAGGTTTAGTCCGGCGTGCTGATCTCTCTTATAAGCCTAGGTCGGGTTGCGGCGTGTTGCTTAGCCGAGGCCGGGCATGACCCAGAAAAGTGTGTCCGGCCAGAGTTAAGCGAGCGTGGTGGGTAAGTTGGTGCACCCCTGCAGGGAAGAAAACTTCTATCGATAGCCTGTCCTACGGTAACGGACACTCGGAGTTGTATCCCGATCGGTACAACTAGAACATGTGATGAGAACTGGATAGTACGGCTCTGGGATTGCTTTCTCGCAGGGAGTCGAGAAAGGATCTCAGGTCGAGGTTGATGATACTACTACTACTTTACATTATGTTCATCTGTTCTCTTCTATTGCTGCAAGACTGTCGAAGATTGTTGAACATGCTAGTCTTCGATAGGACTAGGCTTTCCCCCTCTATCCTGGCATTTCTGCAGCCCAGTCCACATATACAGCCATTCCTTTGACAATGTTGCATATGTAGTGTAGATCCTTGCTTGCTGAGTACTTCGGATGAGTACTCACGTTTGCTTTACTTTCTTTTTGCCCCATATTCCATTTGATGCCACCATACGACGGAGCCCCTGAGCCAGACGCCCCAGCCGACGACCAGTACTACTACCCGCCTGGCGAGTACTACTACTACGAGGAGCCGTTTGACGACCAGGAGTAGGATCGGAGGGTCCAGGGCAGGAGGCCTACGCCTTTCCATCGTAGTATTTTATTTTACCCCGCCTCTGTGAAGGCCTATTTCTCTCTCTATAATATATCTGTACTCAGATATCTGATGCTTCCGCTGACGCTTGTATGCCATCGAGCTATGTATTCAAGCCCTCGAGGCCCTGGCTTGTAATATTAAGCTTGTATGACTTTATTTATGTTTTAGAGTTGTGTTGTGATATCTTCAAGTGAGTCCTTAGGCTTGATCGTGCGCATTTGCGTGTATGGTTAGTGCACGATTAAGCCGGGGGCATCACAAAAGGTGACGTAACTGTCAGGGGCAACATTAGCTGACTCCATTTCAAACAGGATATCACGAAGCCAATCATCAGCATCCATAGGATTGGTGGAGTTGCGGAAAACAGATGGATTGAGGCGCACAAATTCTGGCAGAGTTATTGGAGCATTCTGTTGCTGAGTATTCTGAGTTGGGAATTGAGCCAATACTCCGGTCGTAAACTGACGGTTGAGCTCAAACTATTGATGGTTGAGTTCAAACTGCTGCATCATTGCGGCAATATAGGGTGGAGGTGGAGGATTGTCAGCCATCCTGCCAAATCAACAGGGGCAGTTTAGCAAGTAAAACTGCATGTGAATGGAGTTATTCATGATGTAACACGAGTGACGAACAAGAAGGCATTAGGTGCATATTAGTAGTCATTAAAGACATGCAGAACAATGCATGGAATTGGACACAAACGGCGGTAGGAGTTCGGAAATGCACGTGGCTAGACAAACTAGGCGGCGCGCAGGCACGCGGTAAGGAAGCACACAACGAGACATAGCAAAGGCTACATCCACGTTGGAGAAAATTGCTGGGGCGAGGAATCTGCAAGGGACAACACAGGGTGCCCTCGATAAAAGGATCCTGTAAGCAGAACCTGGCCCACAATCTTGAAGCAAGGGGGGAAAATTTTCGGAACTCCGGGTGGATGTGATTACGAGAACCTAATGTTGGAGTTAGTAAAAAAATTAACCCGAAAGGAAGAGAGATCAGAGTCCCAGAGTAAGGGTCGAGGAGTAAAAGATCCTAATACCACCCATTCGGTGACGTGGGCCCGTAAGCCACAGAACCAAGTTAGTAAAACAGTTTTGGACCACTAGACTCAACTTCGGCGAAGGAGTTGGAAAGGGGGACTCCTACAGGCAGTCGACTCTGATACCAACTTGTGACGCTCCCGACTTAATCGTGCACTAATCATACACGCAAATGCACATGATCAAGCCTAAGGACTCATGGGAAGATATCACAACACAACTCTAAAACATAAATAAAGTCATACAAGCTTTATATTACAAGCCAGGGGCCTCGAGGGCTCGAATACATAAGCTCACATACAAGCGTCAGCGGAAGCATCAGATATCTGAGTACAGATATAAAAGAAAACACAGAAAGGCCCTTAAAAGGCGGGACAAGAGAAAACACTACGATCGAAAGGCGCAGGCCTCCTGCCTGGGACCCTCCAATCCTACTCCTGGTCGACGGCAAGCTCGTAGTAATATCCACCCTCGGGGTAGTAGTAGCGATCGTCGGCGGGGGCAGCTATATCCGGGGCTCCGTCATCTGGTTGCATCAAAAGTATTTGGGGGAAAAAGAAAGCAAAGCAACCGTGAGTACTCATCCGAAGTACTCAGCAAGCAAGGATCTACACTACATATGCAACATTATCAAAGGAAAGGCTGTATATGTGGACTGGGCTGCAGAAATGCCAGAATAGAGAGAAGGCCTAGTCCTATCGAAGACTAGCATCTTCAGAGGTCTTGCAGCATTAGAAGAGTGTAGATTAGTACCGCATAAAGTAGAAGTATCAATAAGTCTCATCCTCACCCAGAGATCCTTTCTCGACTCCCTGCGAGAAAGCAATCCCAGAGCCATACATTCATCAACCTTGTCCGGAGATCCCTTCTCGACTCCCTGCGAGAAGCAATCCCAGAGCCATAGTATCCAATTCTAGTTGTATCGATCGGGATACAACTCCGAGTGTCCGTTACCGAGGATCCGGCTATGCATAGTTTAGTTCTTCCCTGCAGGGGTGCACCAACTTACCCACCACGCTCGCTTAACTCCGGCCGGACACACTTTCTGGGTCATGCCCGGCCTCGGCCAAACGACACACCGCAACCCTACCTAGAGCTCAGCAGAGAGGTCCCCGCCGGTCTACATCCTAAGCGCTCAGGGGTCTTGGGCCATCGCCCTGTGCACTCCGGGTCGTTGAGAGCAGGGTGGATACCAGCGCCAACGGCACGATCCGACCCGGCCGCAATGCTGAACTGGACGTCTGTCAGAGCTTTCGGCTGATGTCACGATGCAGAGTACCCATATTTATTCCCGCGTGATGGTTAGTGCTATCGGGCCAGAGGCCCACTCGAATCAAATATCCAAATCGTTAGTACCTTGGGGGTTGCGGTAACGAGCAGAGACTCACGATCGATGTGACCCCGTCGCCCCATCTCGAGGACTTGCGGCAAGGGCCAAGAATGCCCGGCCACGCCTCGTATTCATCACTCGGGCACCATCCAGGCAACCCGTCTTCACATCACACGCGGGTACCCCTCAGGGTCGACCCGCCTTTCCAAGTAACAATAGTACAGTCCAAATATCTGTGTGTCCATAACATCAGGGGGAATCCGAGGTATCACCCTCGTTGGATTCCTACCCGATATATCCGTCAAGGTGAACTCAGAGGAATCACCCTCGATGGGTTCACACTTGATGTGTTGCACGACAGCATCGTTATCAGAAGTGGGGAAGGAGGAATCACCCTCGATGACCACGACCGAATAGCTACTCTACAGAGTTAACATCAGAAGTGCTACATGAGGTTTCACCCTCGGCACTCGATAGTAATGCTGCAGTGTCGTTACAACTAAGGGGGGTGATGTGCGGTGCCAGGGCCTCGTCTTCAATCCCGTTGATCGGGTCTTCTGATAATCCAGCGGGGCAGTCGGGACAAGTGGGGTCACTGATAGGTCTCTACCCAGCCTATACTAGACAGTTTAGGATAAGCAGGTAAGGTTTCAATAGCAGGTTACAATAAACAGGCTATGCATCAGAATAGGAAAAGCAGTAGCAGCAGCAATTCTAATGCAAGCATGAGAGAGAAAGAATAGGCGATATCGGTATGCTCAAAGGGGGGGTGCTTGCCTGATTGCTCTGGCAAAGGCAAGGTTGTCAACGGTGGCGTCGGGCTCCTGAGTTGCGTCGGTCTCGGGGACGACGTCGGTGTCGGGGTCTAACGAGAGAGAAGAGGGGGAGGAAACAAATAAATACACGACAAACATAAGCAACACGGAGCAGGCTATGCTAACGTGCAGGGTTGCCTAAAGACATGTCTAAGTCATTTAGTTATTTTAGGAATTTGTTTGGATTTATTTTATAAAAGCCAGGCACTATTCATTTATCGAAAACATGGGAAAAGTTCCATGTTCAGATAGTTAGAGGCATCTAACAGGTATGTGGGTAGCATATTCGGATTTGTCTCATTTTTCTGGTCATTTTTCATATATAACTTATTTTCATCGGAGTTATGGTTTAAAAGATATGATTTTCTAAAGTTTTTATTAATTTCTGGAATTTATTTAATCATTTGAAATCAACATTATCCAGAACAGTACAGGGTGACGTCATCTTGACGTAATGCTGACGTCATCAGTCAACTCTGGCTGACCAGAGTCAAACCTGACATGGGGGACCCACCTGTCATAGACAGTGGGCTTAAACAGAGTTAAAACTAATCTAAATCTACTTAATTAAACTACTGGGCCCACACGTCAGTGTGTAATTAGGTTAAACTAATTAACTTAATAAATTTAATTAATTAACAGGGCGTGGGCCCCATATGTCAGCGACTGGGCCAGCCCAGTCAGCGGGCTGACCCGGTCAATGGGTTAACTGGGGGCCCCTGGGCCCACCAGTCAGTGGCCCAGAGGCGGCCAGGTCAGCGCCACGTCGGACTGGCCGCCGGAGAGCGCTCCGGCGAGCCTCCCGCGGCGGCGACCTCGCCGGAGAGCGTCGGAATCGCGCTGTACTGAGCCGTTTCGCGTCATTTTCGTTGCGTTCGAAAGGCTTCTTGCTCGCGCGTCGATCTACGGGGTCAGAGCGAGCGGGGGTGGCTGTTAAAGGCGCCGGCGCCGAGCTTTGGCGGCGGCGGCGTTCGGGTGGTGTTGGCAACGGCGAAGCAGGGCTCGAGGAGGTACGCGCGTGCGCGCGTTGGGTTCACGGGGAGAAGCTGAGCCTAACCACGTGCTCGAATGGGCATGAAAGCAACTAGGGCGACGGCGACGAGCTTCGCGGCGGAGCACGGATCGGCCATTGCCGGCGACAGCGTCAGAGGCAGCAAAACAGGGAGGAGGCAGAGGGGAAACGCTGCGGGGCTCACCTAGCGGCTCAAGAATGGCCCTTGGCAGATTTGTAGAGCAGGGGAGCTCGGGGTCGACGGGGATCGCCGGCGATGGAGAAGATGAAGCCGAGGTCGATCCTATCCTTGCGGTCCTCCTCGAACTCAATGGCGAAGCGCAGTCGAAGGAGTCGGGCGAGGCGGAGCAGACGGGCACGTCAGAGCGACGAACGGGAGGCGGTGGCCGCGCTAGTCCATGGCCATGGCGGCGGCGGCTTTCGGAGATGCGGGGAGCGAGGGAGAGAGAGAGTGAGTGAGGGGGGAAAGCTAGAGGAGCGCGGGAGCTGCGGCTTTAACCTCGACGGCGGGCGCCGGCGCGTTGTCGACCGCGAGGCAGGGGGGCCGGCGCGGCGGGTGCGGGCGAGGCGACAACGTGCGAGGGGGAGGAGCAGTAGGAAGGAGAATGGGGAGGTGGGCTGGGCCTGCCCGGTTTGACTTAGGCCCAGGCGCCAGTGGGCTTTTTCCTTTTCTTTTATTTCTTTTCTGTTTTTCTTTTTAGTTTCAGTTTTGCAAAATATGTGGCACCCAAATGAATTTTGTAAAATATATGACCTGGTCCATAAATCATAGTGCAACATACCCTATCACCAAAAATTAGTTTGGGGTATTTATCATTTCAGATTTATTTTATATTTATTAATAGGTTATTAAATATTGTTTTCAGCCACTGTTTGGGGATGTTCAAGTCACTTATCCAATTTTAATAAGGTTGGTTAAAATTTTAGAATTGTCTCTGGATTATTTGCTATTTAATGAACAATTTAGTTTTTGGGTTTGGACAACTTTTATTTTTCACTTTAAGTTTGAATTTCCATTTGAATTTGAATTGGAAAGGGATATGTTGCTAATGATGATTAAGCACTGCTGATCATGATGACTTGGCATAATCAAAAGGGTGATCACTGTAGCTTAATACATGGGGTGTTACAGCTCAGCCCCGACCACCCACCGTAACCGGGAATTCCCCGATATTTTCCTCGCCCTCGCTTCTACCATGATTTTTTCCGTCATGGACGGCCCAAAGAATGTCATGCAGGTGCGTCCCCGGCCCGCCCAGGACGAAAAGCCCATTTTCTGTCATGATTTTTTGTCATAGAAGTAGGAGCCCACCACATCTATGATGATACGTGCTTTTGTCACAATTATCGTCATAGAAGTGTCATAAGCATGACAGGAAAAAAATTCGTTCGGCCCAAAATGTCACGGATGTGTCTTTTTTTGTAGTGAAGTAAAATTACCGATGGTTGTTAGAAGAAAGAGGGGATGCCTTCCGGGGCATCCCCAAGGTTAGTTGCTTGGGAGTCCTTGAATATTACCTTAGGGTGCCTCGGGCATCCCCAAGCTTAGGCTCTTGCCACTCCTTATTCCTTCATCCATCGTGATCTCACCCAAAACTTGAAAACTTCAATCACATAAAACTTAACAAAACCCTCATGAGATCTGTTAGTATAGTAAAGCAAATCACCTCTTTAAGTGCTGTTGCAAACCCATTCATATTTTATTTTTGCATTATCCCTACTATATTCTAACTTCTCCATGACTTATACCATTGATACAATCCACAATTCCATCAAAACAAGCAAAACAATGCATCAAAAGCAGAAACTGTCAAAAACAGAACAGTCTGTAGAAATATGAAAATTCACCATACTTCTGTAACTCCAAAAATTCTCAAATATTAGGACAAAATAAAAAATTTCCATAGAAGTATTGTGTAAAAATTTCAGAAACTTTTAACCTTCCAATAAAAAATGTAAATTCACGCACTTCAGCCAAAGTTTTTGTTTTTGCACTGCACAAACCAAACAAGCAATCTAATCATCCTAAAGGCAAATCTTGGCACATTATTTTTATAATACAATGGATTTGTACAAGGAGATAATTATTTTTGTTGAAAAGTTTCTGTAATCAAGATTCGCAAAGTTTCCATGGGCATGAACAAAGTTCAAGGATGTCCCCCACTTTAACGGTGTTCGTCTTTCTCACTTTCACTTTTCTTTTCGAAAAGTTTTAAGTTCCCCTCTATATTTTTTTGTTTTTAAACTTTTTAAAAGCACACAACAGAATGAAATGACTCTCTAAAATTTCCGGGTTGTCTCCCTGGCAGCGCTTTCTTTAAAGCCATTAAGCGAGACAAAAAGTGCTCAAGTAATGGATCCACCCGGATCCCAAGGTATATCAAAGCCAATTTTAATTAACAATGATTTGTAATTTAGTAATGAGCACAAAGTAACATATATCATGCAATGACGAAGTCTAACTCTCTTCCTATGCATCGGCATGTCATAAAAGAACAATTCATGCACACAAAGTAAAGACCAATGCATAGCATAAGCAGTTTCTTGTTATCGTATTGGAAACATAGAGAGGCGGAGATGTAGTTCCTCTTTCATAATAATTGCAAGTAGGAGCAGCAAGCACATGCATATTATATTCATTAAAATCATCATGTGTAGTAGTAAAATGCAACCCATCAATATAATCCTTAATAAGCGCAAACTTCTCTGATATAGTGTAATTGGGAGAATTCAAAAAGATAATAGGACTATCATGCATGGGTGCAATAGTAACAATTTCATTCTTAACATAAGGAACTATAGAAAGTTAATCTCCATAGGCATAATTCATACTGGCATCATGGCCACAAGCATAGCAAGCATCAATATCATCAAAAAGGATATTTCATACGAATCCAAGGGATCATAGCATTCATCCTTCGGTAAGCACGAAGGGAAATTAAACAATGTATGAGTTGAAGAGTTACTCTCATTAGAAGGTGGGCATGGGTAGCTAATCCGCTCTTCCTCCTTTTGTTCTCGGCTCTCCTCGTCATCTTTTTCATCTAATGAGCTCACAGTGTCATCAATTTCTTCTTCCATAGTTTCCTGCAAAATATTAGTCTCTTCTTGGACAGCGGAGACTTTCTCAATAAACTCATTAATATCTGCATTATATTCATAATTTTCATAGCAATATTTAAGTATAGCATAATTTTCAGGTCTTTAAACAGCATCATCATAATTTTCACACTTTTCAAACAAAGATTCCATTTCACAAGCACCCTTAAAAGCAACAAATTCTTCTATTCGTTCCACATCATAGTAATCATATATACCATCAGCATAAGAAGCCAAGGTTTCATTATCATTATATTTACATGAAAAGGGAAGGTGTGGAGCCTTCATCCTAGAGCAACAAGTATAATCATATCTCAAGCATAAATTCCAAGCATACCAATGCAACATATGAATTTGATCCCATAAGAGTTTCCCTTGTAGAGTCAATCGATAATCCCTAAAGTATTCATGTTGATCCAACGTGTCTCCCATTATCAAGTTGAATGGGGTTTTCTCAGGATTATCAAAGTAGTGTTTAATATTTTCCACATAACGAGCATCGAGGGTTTTAGGAGGTTCCCCATCTCCATGAGTAGCAGGTACACCTAATTTTTTTGGTATTTCGTGTTCCATATCCATAACTAAAGATATAAAACAACTAAGAACATCAAATAAAATCTACTTAGTGATAAAGCAAACAAGCACACACGAGAATATTCACCCCACGCTATTGCTCCCTGGCAACGGCACCAGAAAAAGGTCTTGATAACCCACAAGTATAGGGGATCAGTTGTAGCCTTTCTCGATAAATAAGAGTGTCGAACCCAACGAGGAGCTAAAGGTAGAATTTATATTCCCTTCAAGTTCTATCGACCATCGATACAACTCTACGCACGCTTAACGTTCACTTTACCTAGAACAAGTATGAAACTAGAAGTACTTTGTAGGTGTAAAGGGATAGGTTTGCAAGATAATAAAGAACGTGAAAATAAAAGTTAGGTGATGTTTAGATAAAGAAATAATTAACTTAGTTTAACGAGTGTGGAAAAGTGGTGGAAGGATTTGCGAAATTGCCCCTAAGCAATTGACTACGTTACTAGACTGATAGCAAGTTTTTATGTGGGAGAGGCCACTACTAGCATGTCATCCCTTACTTGGAATTCTATGCACTTATGATTGGAACTATTAGCAAGCATCCGCAACTACTAACGTTCATTAAGGTAAAACCCAACCATAGCATTAAAATATATATTGGTCCCCCTTCAATCCCGTATGAATCAATTTCTATGGTAGGTTGAAGCTGCTGTCACCCTTGCCCTCCAATGCATAGTCCTATCAACATACAACTAACCCTATGGTGTGATCCACACGCGAGCTCATATGATGGGCACCAAAGGACAACAACATAACCACAAGCAAATTAAACCAATCATAGCAACTCACCAATTACCCGATAGGACAACAAAAATCTACTCAGACATCATAGGATGGCAAACACATCATTGGATAATAATATGAAGCATAAAGCACCATGTTCAAGTAGAGGGTACAGCGGGTTGCGAGAGAGTGGACCGCTGTAGATAGATGGGAGAAGGTGATGGAGGTGTTGGTGAAGATGACGATGTTGTTGGAGTAGATCGCCGTCACACGATGATTGCCCCGGCGGCGTTCCGGCGCCACCGGGAGAGAGGGGGAGAGAGCCCCCCTCCTTCTTCTTCTTCCTTGGCCTCCCCCCTAGATGGGAGGAGGGTTTCTGTTGGGAATCATTGCATGGAAAACAAAAAAAAATTCTATGCACACGCAATGATCTATCCATGGAGATGCATAGCAACGAGGGGGAGAGTGTGTCTACGTACCCTCGTAGACCGTAAGCGGAAGCGTTTCACAACGTGGTTGATGTAGTCGAACTTCTTCACGCTTCAACCGATCAAGTACTGAACGCACGGCACCTCCGCGTTCTGTACACGTTCAGCTCGGTGACGTCCCTCGCCTTCTTGATCCAGCAAGACGTCAAGGTAGTAGATGAGTTCCGTCAGCACGACGGTGTGGTGACGGTGATGGTGAAGTGATCTCCGCAGGGCTTCGCCTAAGCACTACGAAAATATGACCGGGGGTGTAAACGGTGGAGGGGGGCGCCGCACACGGCTAGGCAATTGTCTGGGGTGTGCTAGGCGCCCCCCTCATCATATATATAGGTGGGAGGGAGAGGGGAGAGGCCAAGGGGCGCCCCAAGTAGGTCCGAATCCTACTTGGGCTCCTGCCCTTGGCTGCGCCCCCCCTGCCATGTTTGTTGGAGGGGGAAGGAAAGAGGGGGGAGAGGGAAGGAAGTGGGAATCCTAATCCACACTTACCTTTCCCTTCTCCCCTTTCCTTCTCCTCTTTAGGCTGGCCCATATGGGGGGCGCACCAGCCCCTTGTGGCTGGTGCGTTTCCCCTCTTGGCCCATAAGGCCCATATCTTTTGCCGGGGGTGCCCGGAACCCCTTCCGGTGACCCGATAAGTACCCGGTACCCCCCAAAACACTTCCGGTGTCCGAATACCATCATCCTATATATCAATCTTTACCTCTCGACCATTTCGAGACTCCTCGTCATGTCTGTGATCTCATCTGGGACTCCAAACAACATTCGGTCACCAAATCACGTAACTCATATAATACTATATCGTCATCGAACATTAAGCGTGCGGACCCTACGGGTTCGAGAACTATGTAGACATGACCGAGACACCTCTCCGGTGAATAACCAATAGCGGAACCTGGATGCCCATATTGGCTCCTACATATTCTACGAAGATCTTTATCGGTCGAACCGTTATGACAACATACATAATTCCCTTTGTCCATCGGTATGTTACTTGCCCGAGATTCGATCGTCGGTATCTTCATACCTAGTTCAATCTCGTTACTGGCAAGTCTCTTTACTTGTTCCGTAATACATCACCTCGTGACTAACTCCTTAGTCGTTTGCTTGCAAGCTTATGATGTGTATTACCGAGAGGGCCCAGAGATACCTCTCCGATACTCGGAGTGACAAATCCTAATCTCGATCTATGCCAACTCAACAAATACCTTCGGAGATACCTGTAGAGCATCTTTATAATTACCCAGTTACGTTGTGATGTTTGATAGCACACAAGGCATTCCTCCGGTATCCGGGAGTTGCATAATCTCATAGTCGAAGGAATATGTATTTGACATGAAGAAAGCAATAGCAATAAAACTGAACGATCATTATGCCAAGCTAACAGATGGGTCTTGTCCATCACATCATTCTCCTAATGATGTGATCCCATTATCAAATGACAACTCATGTCCATGGTTAGGAAACCATAACCATCTTTGATCAATGAGCTAGTCAAGTAGAGGCTCACTAGGGACACGGTGTTTGTTTATGTATTCACACATGTATTTGGGTTTCCGATCAATACAATTCTAGCATGAATAATAAACCTTTATCATGAATAAGGAAATATAAAATAACAACTTTATTATTGCCTCTAGGGCATATTTCCTTCAGTCTCCCACTTGCACTAGAGTCAATAATCTAGATTACATTGTAATGAATCTAACACCCATGGAGTCTTGGTGTTGATCATGTTTTCCTCATGGAAGAGGCTTAGTCAACGGGTCTGCTACATTCAGATCCGTATGTATCTTGCAAATTTCTATGTCTCCATCCTTGACTTGTTCACGAATGTAGTTGAAGCGTCTCTTGATGTGTTTGGTTCTCTTGTGAAACCTGGATTCCTTCGCCAAGGCAATTGCTCCAGTGTTGTCACAAAAGATTTTCATTGGATCCGATGCACTAGGTATTACACCCAGATCGGATATGAACTCCTTCATCCAGACTCCTTCATTTGCTGCTTCCAAAACAACTATGTACTCCGCTTCACACGTAGATCCCGCCACGACGCTCTGCTTGGAACTGCACCAACTGACAGCTCCACCATTCAATATAAATACGTATCCAGTTTGTGACTTAGAGTCATCCGGATCAGTGTCAAAGCTAGCATCGACGTAACCGTTTACGATGAGCTCTTTGTCACCTCCATAAACGAGAAACATATCCTTGGTCCTTTTCAGGTACTTCAGGATGTTCTTAACCGCTGTCCAGTGATCCACTCCTGGATTACTTTGGTACCTCCCTGCTAGACTTATGGCAAGGCACACATCAGGTCTGGTACACAGCATAGCATACATGATAGAACCTATGACTGAGGCATAGGGAATGACTTTCATTTTCTCTGTATCTTCTGCAGTGGTCGGGCTTTGAGTCTGACTCAACTTCACACCTTGTAACACAGGCAAGAACCCTTTCTTTGACTAATCCATTTTGAACTTCTTCAAAACTTTATCAAGGTATGTGCTTTGTGAAAGTCCTATTAAGCGTCTCGATCTATCCCTATAGATCTTGATGCCCAATATATAAGCAGCTTCACCGAGGTCTTTCATTGAAAAATTCTTATTCAAGTATCCTTTTATGCTATCCAGAAATTCTATATCATTTCCAATCAACAATATGTCATCCACATATAATATCAGAAATACTACAGAGCTCCCACTCACTTTCTTGTAAATACAGGCTTCACCGAAAGTCTGTATAAAACCATATGCTTTGATCACCTCATCAAAGCGTATATTCCAACTCTGAGATGCTTGCACCAGTCCATAGATGGATCGTTGGAGCTTGCACACTTTGTTAGCACCTTTAGGATCGACAAAACCTTCTGGTTGCATCATATACAACTCTTCTTTAAGATATCCATTAAGGAATGCAGTTTTGACATCCATTTGCCAGATTTCGTAATCATAAAATGCGGCAATTGCTAACATGATTTGGACGGACTTAAGCATCGCTACGGGTGAGAAAGTCTCATCGTAGTCAACTCCTTGAACTTGTCGAAAACCTTTTGCGACAAGTCGAGCTTTATAGACATTAACATTACCATCAGCGTCAGTCTTCTTCTTGAAGATCCATTTATTCTCTATGGCTTGCCGATCATCGGGCAAATCCACCAAAGTCCACACTTTGTTCTCATACATGGATCATATCTCAGATTTCATGGCCTCAAGCCATCTGTCGAAATCTGGGCTCATCATAGCTTCTTCATAGTTCGTAGGTTCGCCTTGGTTTAGTAACATGACTTCCAGTACAGGATTTCCATACCACTCTGGTGCGGATCGTGTTCTGGTTGACCTACGAGGTTCTGTAGTAACTTGATCCGAAGTTTCATGATCATCATCATTAGCTTCCTCTCTAGTTGGTGTAGGCATCACGGGAACGGTTTTCTCTGATGTGCTACTTTCCAATTCGAGAGAAGGTACAATTACCTCATCAAGTTATACTTTCCTCCCATTCACTTCTTTCGAGAGAAACTCCTTCTCTAGAAAGATTCCATTCTTGGCAACAAAGATCTTGCCTTTGGATTTGTGGTAGAAGGTGTACCCAATTGTTTCCTTAGGGTATCCTATGAAGATGCACTTCTCCAATTTGGGTTCGAGGTTATCAGGCTGAAGCCTTTTGACATAAGTGTCGCAACCCCAAACTTTAAGAAACGACGGCTTAGGTTTCTTGTCAAACCATAGTTCATACGGTGTCGTCTCAACGGATTTAGATGGTGCCCTATTTAACGTGAATGCAGCTGTCTCTAATGCATAACCCCAAAACGATAGTGGTAAATCGGTAAGAGACATCATAGATCGCACCATATCTAATAAAGTACGGTTACGATGTTCGGACACACCATTACACTGTGGTGTTCCAGGTGGCGTGAGTTGTGAAACTATTCCACATTGTTTTAAATGAAGGCCAAACTCGTAACTCAAATATTCGCCTCCGCGATCAGATCATAGAAACTTTATTTTCTTGTTACGATGATTCTCCACTTCACTCTGAAATTCTTTAAACTTTTCAAATGTTTCAGATTTGTGTTTCATTAAGTAGATATATCCATATCTGCTCAAATCATCTGTGAAGGTTAGAAAATAACGATACCCGCCGCGTGCCTCAACACTCATCGGACCGCATACATCAGTATGTATTATTTCCAATAAGTCATTAGCTCGCTCCATTGTTCCGGAGAACGGAGTTTTAGTCATCTTGCCCATGAGGCATGGTTCGCAAGTATCAAATGATTCATAATCAAGTGATTCCAAAAGCCCATCTGCATGGAGTTTCTTCATGCGCTTTACACCAATATGACCTAAACGGCAGTGCCACAAATATGTTGCACTATCATTATCAACTTTGCATCTTTTGGCATCAATATTATGAATATGTGTATCACTACAATCGAGATTCAACAAAAATAGACCACTCTTCAAGGGTGCATGACCATAAAAGATATTACTCATATAAATAGAACAATCATTATTCTCTGATTTAAATGAATAACCGTCTCACACTAAACAAGATCCAGATATAATGTTCATGCTCAACGCTGGCACCAAATAACAATTATTCAGGTCTAAAACTAATCCCGAAGGTAGATGTAGAGGTAGCGTGCCGACGGCGATCACACCGACCTTGGAACCATTCCCGTCGCGCATCATCACCTCGTCCTTAGCCAATCTTCGTTTAATCCGTAGCTCCTGTTTCGAGTTACAAATATGAACAACCGAACCAGTATCAAATACCCAGGCGCTACCACGAGCATTAGTAAGGTACACATCAATAACATGTATATCAAATATACCTTTGTTCACTTTGCCATCCTTCTTATCCGCCAAATACTTGGGGCAATTTCTCTTCCAGTGACCAGTTCCTTTGCAGTAGAAGCACTCAGTTTCAGGCTTGGGTCCAGCTTTGGGCTTCTTCCTGGGAGTGGCAATTTGCTTTCCATTCTTCTTGAAGTTCCCTTTCTTTCCCTTGCCCTTTTTCTTGAAACTAGTGGTCTTGTTAACCATCAACACTTGATGCTCCTTCTTGATTTCTACCTCCGCAGCCTTAAGCATTGCGAAGAGCTCGGGAATTGTTTTGTTCATCCCTTGCATATTATAGTTCATCATGAAGCCTTTGTAGCTTGGTGGCAGTGATTGAAGAACTCTGTCAATGACACAATCAACTGGAAGATTAACTCCCAGCTGAGTCAAGTGATTATAATACCCAGACATTCTGAGTATGTGTTCACTGACAGAACTGTTCTCCTCCATCTTGCAGCTATAGAACTTGTTGGAGACTTCATATCTCTCAACCCGGGCATTTGCTTGAAATATTAACTTCAACTCTTGGAACATCTCATATGCTCCATGACGTTCAAAATGTCTTTGAAGTCCCGGTTCTAAGCCGTAAAGCATGGCACACTGAACTATCGAGTAGTCATCAGATCAAGCTTGCCAGACATTCAAAACATCAGCTTCTGCTCCTACAGCAGGCCTTTCACCTAGCGGTGCATCAAGGACATAATTCTTCTGTGCAGCAATGAGGATAATCCTCAAGTTACGGACCCAGTCCGTGTAGTTGCTACCATCATCTTTCAACTTAGCTTTCTCTAGGAACGCATTAACATTCAGGGGAACGGTAGCACGGGCCATTGATCTACAACATAGATATGCAAATACTATCAGGACTAAGTTCATGATAAATTAAGTTCAATTAATCAAATTACTTAAGAACTCCCACTTAAATAGACATCCCTCAAGTCATCTAAGTGATACATGATCCAAACCAACTAACCCATGTCCGATCATCACGTGAGATGGGGTAGTCATCAATGGTGAACATCTCTATGTTGATCGTATCTACTATATGATTCACGTTCGATCTTTCGATCTCCAGTGTTCCGAGGCCATGTCTGTACATGCTAGGCTCGTCAAGTTTAACCCAAGTATTCTGCATGTGTAAAACTGTCTTACACCCGTTGTATGTGAACGTAGAGTCTATCACACCCGATCATCACGTGGTGTCTCAACACGACGAACTGTAGCAACGGTGCATACTCAGGGAGAACACTTTTACCTTGAAATTTAGTGAAGGGATCATCTTATAATGCTACCGCCGTACTAAGCAAAATAAGATGCATAAAAGATAAACATCACATGCAATCAAAATATGTGACATGATATGGCCATCATCATCTCGTGCTTTTGATCTCCATCTCCAAAGCATCGTCATGATCTCCATCGTCAGCGGCTTGACACCTTGATTTCCATCGTTGTGTCGTTGTCATCTCGCCAACTATTGCTTCTACAACTATTGCTAACGCATAGCGATAAAGTAAAGCAATTACATGGCGTTTGCATTTCATACAATAAAGAGACAACCATAAGGCTCCTGCCAGTTGCCGATAACTTCCAAACATGATCATCTCATACAACAACGTATATCACATCACGTCTTGACCATATCACATCACAACATGCCCTGCAAAAACAAATTAGACGTCCTCTACTTTGCTGTTGCAAGTTTTACGTGGCTGCTACGGGCTTCTAGCAAGAACCGTTCTTACCTACGGCAAAAATCACAACGGTGATTCATCAAGTTTGCTATTTTAACCTTCTTCAAGGACCGACCGTAGTCAAATTCGATTCAACTAAAGTAGGAGAAACAGACACCTGCCAGCCACCTTTATGCAAAACTAGTTGCATGTCTGTCGGTGGAACCGGTCTCATGTGCGTGGACATGTAAGGTTGGTCCGGGCCGCTTCATCCCACAATACCGTCGAATGAAAATAAGACGTTGGTGGTAAGCAGTATGACTATCACCGCCCACAACTCTTTGTGTTCTACTCGTGCATATCATCTACGCATAGACATGGCTCATGATGCCATTGTTGAGAATCGTTGCATGGAAAACAAAAAAAATTCTATGCACACGCAATGATCTATCCATGGAGATGCATAGCAACGAGGGGGAGAGTGTGTCTACGTACCCTCGTAGACCGTAAGCGGAAGCGTTTCACAACGCGGTTGATGTAGTCGAACTTCTTCGCGCTTCAACCGATCAAGTACCGAACGCACGACACCTCCGCGTTCTGCACACATTCAGCTCGGTGACGTCCCTCGCCTTCTCGATCCAGCAAGACATCGAGGTAGTAGATGAGTTCCGTCAGCACGACGGCGTGGTGACAGTGATGGTGAAGTGATCTCCGCAGGGCTTCGCCTAAGCACTACGAAAATATGACCGGGGGTGTAAACGGTGGAGGGGGGCGCCGCACACGGCTAGGCAATTGTCTGGGGTGTGCTAGGCACCCCCCTCCTCATATATATAGGTGGGAGGGAGAGGGGAGAGGCCAAGGGGCGCCCCAAGTAGGTCCGAATCCTACTTGGGCTCCTGCCCTTGGCCGCGCGCCCCCGTGCCATGTTTGTTGGAGGGGGAAGGAAAGAGGGGGGAGAGGGAAGGAAGTGGGAATCCTAATCCACACCTACCTTTCCCTTCTCCCCTTTCCTTCTCCTCTTTAGGCCAGCCCATATGGGGGGCGCACCAGCCCCTTGTGGCTGGTGCGTTTCCCCTCTTGGCCCATAAGGCCCATATCTTTTGCCGGGGGTGCCCGGAACCCCTTCCGGTGACCCGATAAGTACCCGGTACCCCCCGAAACACTTCCGGTGTCCGAATACCATCATCCTATATATCAATCTTTACCTCTCGACCATTTCGAGACTCCTCGTCATGTCCGTGATCTCATCCGGGACTCCAAACAACATTCGGTCACCAAATCACGTAACTCATATAATACTATATCGTCATCGAACGTTAAGCGTGCGGACCCTACGGGTTCGAGAACTATGTAGACATGACCGAGACACCTCTCCGGTCAATAACCAATAGTGGAACCTGGATGCCCATATTGGCTCCAACATATTCGACGAAGATCTTCATTGGTCGAACCGTTATGACAACATACGTAATTCCCTTTGTCCATCGGTATGTTACTTGCCCGAGATTCGATCGTCGGTATCTTCATACCTAGTTCAATCTCGTTACCGGCAAGTCTCTTTACTCGTTCCGTAATACATCACCTCGTGACTAACTCCTTAGTCGTTTGCTTGCAAGCTTATGATGTGTATTACCGAAAGGGCCTAGAGATACCTCTCCGATACTCGGAGTGACAAATCCTAATCTCGATCTATGCCAACTCAACAAATACCTTCGGAGATACCTGTAGAGCATCTTTATAATCACCCAGTTACGTTGTGACGTTTGATAGCACACAAGGCATTCCTCTGGTATCCGGGAGTTGCATAATCTCATAGTCGAAGGAATATGTATTTGACATGAAGAAAGCAATAGCAGTAAAACTGAACGATCATTATGCTAAACTAACGGATGGGTCTTGTCCATCACATCATTCTCCTGATGATGTGATCCCATTATCAAATGACAGCTCATGTCCATGGTTAGGAAACCATAACCATCTTTGATCAACGAGCTAGTCAAGTAGAGGCTCACTAGGGACACGGTGTTTGTTTATGTATTCACACATGTATTTAGGTTTCCGATCAATACAATTCTAGCATGAATAATAAACCTTTATCATGAATAAGGAAATATAAAATAACAACTTTATTATTGCCTCTAGGGCATATTTCCTTCAGTTTCCCCTCTGGTCCTTGGCCTCCATGGCGGCGGAGGGGCAGGAGCCCCTCCGAGATTGGATCTCTCTCTCTGTTTCCTTCTGTTTCTGCGTTCCTGTTTTCTGGCCTTTCACCGTTTCTTAAATTCCCGGAGATCCGTAACTCCGATTGGACTGAAATTTTAACACGATTTTTATCCGGATATTAGCCTTCTTGCGGCGAAAGAAGGGCACCAACCGCCTTACAGGGCCCCCACAAGCCTCCTGGCCGCGCCCAGGGTAGGGGGCGCGCCCCTAGGGCTTGTGGGCCCCTCGGGCATCGTCTCGTGTTGATTCTTTTTCCCAAAAATCACAAATATTCCAAAAAAAATCTCCGTAAATTTTTATCGCGTTTGGACTTCGTTTGATATGGGTATTCTGCGAAACAAAAAACATGCAAAAAACAGGAACTGGCACTGGGCACTGGATCAATATGTTAGTCCCAAAAATAATATAAAAAGTTGCCAAAAGCATGTAAAATTTGTAGAATATTGGCATGAAACAATAAAAAATTATAGATACGACGGAGACGTATTAGAGTCACACCGAGAACGGGCGGCCCGCCGTGGGAAGAAGAGGATAAGAGCCGCCGAGGCCCGTATCATGACGGAAATGGCGGTGGCGGAGGCGGCTGATGCGGCGGCGCGGGCGGCCGCAGAGGAGGAAGCCATCCGCGCCCGCATTGTGAAGAAACGGCAGAAGAGGAACACGCGCGCCCTCGCCCGAGAGCAGAATCGGGCGGTCCGTGCCATGGCCGGACTGCCACTGAAGGACGAGAAGGAGGACAATGATAGCGAGGAAGGCTCCGGCGATGAGCAGATCCGACTTGATCCGTACTGCGTCCTCGACCGGCACTTCCGCGAGAAGGACGACACGGGCGCCGGGAAGGGCAAGAGCAGCCGTGGATGAACTTCACCATAGCCAAACATGCCAAATTTTGGTAGTCCGATGGCATGTTTAGTTAATAGCGATGGAGTAGCCGGACGATGTGTGTGCATCGACGTAGTTGCATGAGTTTGTATGGATTTGAGATATGATAACTGAGGTGTCCGGATGTGGATTACATTATTTGAGGGGTGTCCGGTCAGTGTCCGCGGACACGCCCGGCGCATCGGCGTTTGTGGGGCCGGATTTGCCAAGTCCGAGTGTAGATGCTCTTACATTTGTTTTGTTTAATCTTAAATAAACTTAAACATACATTCGTCTAAACTTCAACTTAAACTGATCATCATAAGAGGTGGCCACTGACAGCTGCCATTGCTCCCAAAATCCTCAAACCGTAAAAACCAGGGGAGCTCTGCCTCCTCCCTCCTCTACGTCTTCCTCCTCTGCCCCCTTCCCCATCTCAACCCACTTCTACTACAGATCCACCTCGCCCTCGAGCGGCCTCCCATGGCGTCGCCCTCCGGAAACCCTAATCCGAACCCCAACGTCCCCTTCGAGCTCAGCAGGCTCTTCAAGCCTCCCCCAAACCCTAACCACCCCACAACCGTCCCGACCCCCACTGGCATCTTCCCGGGCGCCCCGCCCGGCGCGCCGATGGCAACCGGGCCGCCGGGCCCCTACTCCTACCCGCCCGCCACCCCGCCCTTCCAACGCAACCCGTACCTCAACTACCCCACGGATCCCAACGCCGTCCACCTCCCCGTCGCCGCCTTCGCGAACCCTAACCCCACCGCAAACCCTATCCCTAACCCCAACACCGGCCCCAATCCGGGAGCTCGGCTCATGCAGCTGCTGGGCAACACCGCGCCCACCCACCTCGAGTCCGTGGTGTCCATGCCGCCTACGTCATCGGAGTTCTCTGGCGGCCCGGTGGCGCCGCTGCCAGCGATGCCGTCAGCGCCGCCGGCGAGGATGACAAGCACAAGCAGCAAGATGCCCCGGGGCAGACTGCTGGGACAGGGGGACAGGGCCGTGCACGATGTCGACTCGCGGCTGCCAGGGGAGGCGCAGCCACCACAGCTGGAAGTGACGCCCATCACCAAGTACACCTCGGACCCGGGGTTGGTGCTGGGCCGGCAGATCGCTGTAAACCGGACGTACATCGTGTATGGCCTCAAGCTTGGCAACATCCGCGTGCTCAACATCAACACCGCACTCCGCTCTCTCCTTCGTGGGCACACACAGGTATGTCTTCTGTAGACTGATCGTACCAATAAAGTTTTGCTGTTGAGTAGTTTATATGCTGAAAGTGCCTTGTTGTTGGAGCCCGTGATGTTAGTGCAGATTGTTGCTCTATGCATGAGCTCCCTATAGGCATTAATTTGTGTGGCGAGGAAACAGTGTGATCCTATGGTGTAGACTATCCCTCAATCGTAAATTCATTTCCAATGATGGGATGCATGGAAATGGATTGGTATAAACTAGATACAGATTAGTTCACCTGAAAAAGTGAAGTGTTGCATGGTGTATATGCACAAAACATGCAATCTCAAAGTACGAACTCGAGCTGGATCTAGTGTTGTTCACTACGCACCGGGGGCAGCAAATCTGGACTCTTATCTTGCATATGATGACAGTCATATTCCAGTATGAGGTCTTGACTACTAACTATTAACTGCATATGGGTGGAATATTTATTGGAAGGTTATGTTGTCAAGTGAAATAATATGGTGCTAGGTGCAGCAGAAATCCAAAGGGAATAGCTAATATGCTTGCTGCACAAGCCAGGTTCAGATTATTAATGACTAGTCATATTTATAGTCCAGTGGAATTAATTCTTCTTTCTCATACTGATGGGGTCCATTTGTCATCGGTTATCGTACTTATAGAATATGAGCTGTACATGTCTGATTTTCAGTGCCAATTTTTTATTAGTTCTGTATTTGTCTTGTTTCATGAGGTAATGTTGATTTTAGTTCGCATGAAAGTGCATTTCTTTATTATATTTAGCGTGGCCTTATTTTGTTTGCTGCAGAGGGTGACGGACATGGCTTTCTTTGCAGAAGATGTCCATCGTTTAGCAAGGTACCTCTATTGATATATGGGACCTTCTGGATGCCTTTTCTTGTAATTTTAGGGTAGCTCTATTGGGTACCTTTGCGACTGTGCCATCATTTTATTGGATGGTGCTCACCTGACAGAAGGGTGCAGTGCCCTCCAGTTATTGCACACCATAACTGGTTTCATCACTAATCCCTCTCTTTCACACACACAATTAATATTTTGTTTTGCTTCTCGACAGTGCAAGCGTAGA
The DNA here is from genome assembly GCA_011799875.1 of Thinopyrum elongatum. Classification (NCBI taxonomy): domain Eukaryota; kingdom Viridiplantae; phylum Streptophyta; class Magnoliopsida; order Poales; family Poaceae; genus Thinopyrum; species Thinopyrum elongatum. The sequence goes on from CM022303.1 coordinate 240,239,214, forward strand.
TGGGCGTATATATGTATGGAAGATTGACGAGGGACCCGATGAGGAAAATAAACCACAAATCACAGGAAAGATTGAAATGGCCATCCAGATACTAGGAGATGCTGGAACTTACCATCCAAGAATATGTTGGCACTCCCATAAGCAAGTAGAGCCTCATCTATACCACCTGTCGCTTTCGGTGTCTTGACTGGTTTTCTGTTAATGATTTATGCACTTATCTTGCAGGAAATTCTGTTTGTTGGAATAGGGAACTGTGTCTTAAAAATAGACACAACAAAAGTGGGAAGAGGAAGAGACTTCAGTAAAGAAGAGCCTCTTAAATGTTCACTAGATAAGCTCATTGATGGTGTGCACTTGGTTGGTAAACATGACGGGGATGTCACAGATCTGTCCTTATCTCAATGGATGACTACACGTCTGGCTTCAGCATCAAAAGATGGCACGGTTTGTACAAGATATCCTGTTATTGGTTAAGAAACCTATACTCCATGATAGGCAATAGCACAGGAAATAAATGGTTGGCAAAGCAAATGATCCTGAACATCCCGCTTAAACTTCAGTTCCATTGTACATTCAAGTTCAGATTTGTTTCGATTTAATTGATAGTGTCTAAAATGTTTGAATATGCTGTCCAGCTCCACTGTGAGCTGTATGCAACTAATGCATGCTAGGACTGCTGATCTTAGTTAAGTTAATTTTTGTCATCCTGCTGGACATGGGCAAAAATGCCATTCTCGTAGAAGTTTCTTCTTTTGTGATGGTTGATCTGGGAATAACCTACCTGTTCTTTTGTTGGCACCATGTAACCAAAAGATACTCTCTGAATCTGTGGATGCAGTTTATAATGTGTACTGTCTATTTTGGCAGGTAAAAATATGGGATGATCGCAGGACAGTGCCTTTATCTGTAATGAAACCGCATGATGGTAAAGCTGTTTATTCGGTTTCTTTCCTTACAGCACCAGAGCAACCAAATCATATAAATCTCGTTACAGCGGTATGCATTCTTCTACGTTTTCACATTCTAACTATATTTGCTATCATCTTTAATCATCGTCAGCAGCATGTTATTCTGTAAATAATGAATAACCACAACACAGTTGCCCAGTTCATATAGGATTGAAGTCTCACCATGCTTAAACATCATGGCAGTGCCTGAAAACTGGAGTTAAATAGTGCAGAAAGGATCACTGTTTCCTAATTATAGTTTGCATAGGTTTTCCTGTTATCAGTATGTCGTTACGATAAACAATGCATGGACCTCCACTCTTGCAAACTTGGAAATTAATCTTGCATATGCCTTCATTTAGCATAATTCTTTCATGGTGTTAACTTTTGTGAAATATCGCAGGGGCCTCTCAACCGAGAAGTAAAAATCTGGGCTTCCTCTGATAAGGAAGGTTGGTTGTTGCCAAGTGAATCTGAGACTTGGAGATGCACTCAAACTCTGGAACTTGTGAGTTCTCTGGAAAATAGGTTTGAGGAAGCATTTTTCAACCAAGTAGCAGTGTTGCCACAAGCTAGCCTTATTTTGCTTGCGAATGCCAAAAAGAACGCTATATATGCTATCCATGTTGAGTATGGTCCAGATCCTGCTTCTACTCGTCTGGACTATATAGCAGATTTCACAGTTGCAATGCCTATTTTAAGTCTGACGGGAACACATGAAAGCCAGCCTGATGGTGAACATGTAGTACAAGTCTATTGTGTCCAGACAATGGCTATCCAGCAGTATGGATTGGAGTTATCACTCTGTTTGCCTCCTACAGCTGATAACACTGGGCTTGGTAGGGATCTGGCTATTTCCCATGTATATGAGAGACCTCTAGAAGTGGCATCAGTGGAGTCATCAACAGAAACTAAACCACTGTGTGATCATCAGGGAACAGGTAACACAATAGTAACTTCACACCCTATTGCTTCAATTAATTCACACTCTTGATGTTGGTATTGAAATTTCATCCCCATTGTCTGTACACAGAAGCTGATACTGCCACTCATGTTTCATCCCCAACTCCTTCATCAAACATGGATAATGCTGGATCTTATGCAGAAGCTGTTTTGAGAAGAGGTGCTTCAAGAGGTCCATCTCTTGGTGATCATGATGGGGACAAGTCATCTTTTGATTATTCAAAGAAAAGGATGGATTCTGATGGTACAAGTGGGCAAGGAGCATTTGATAGGAAGGATAGCTTTGGGAATGAAGAGCCAAGAGGTGGCCAGGTTGATGGTACAGTTCCAGATCCTCATCCCACGTTTAAGGTCGGAGTGAATGCCACACACTTGATTACCCCATCTGAAATTATTTCAGGTGTGCTCCCATCTGCTGAATCGACTGCTAATGGCAGCCCACGGAATGTAGAAATGGAGTCAAAACTTGTGGTTGAGAAAAAAGCAGATCAAAATGTTGGATTTGAGGATGTTAAGGAGACCCAAATTGTTCAAGAGAAAATGGAGAGACTTAACATGTCTTCAGACCAAACTGTAGAGACAATTAGTGAACGCTCGGTAACAACTGACAAGTACAGTGTGGAAGATTCACAGAGATCAGACCCCACACTTTTGAAACAACATTCTGGTGCTCGGGACGAAAATCTTCCAAGAAGAACAGCTGAAGCTACTGAAAAAATCAATGGCTCTTCTTCAAGGAACTTGCAGTTACCCTCAGCTACCAAAGAGGAGAAAGTCCTGCATCCTCAGGTGTCCGGGCAGATGTCTCCTCTTACAAGCACTTTCAACTCTACTGATTCATCACATGAACATCGAAGCAATACAAACCCTGCTATTGATTCTGTCCCGCAAGTAGCTGCCATTCAAGGAACATTGCAACAGGTGATTGCAATAGAAGTTTCTCTCCCTTAGTGCTGAAACTTGTCTGACATTATTCGATGCTGGTAGACTTCAAATGATTTACATGAAATAGTTGCTAGAAAATGTGCTAAGACTGCAGCCCAGTTAAACATGAATGTTTGTTAGATAAATTGAGTTGTGGTTGATCAAAATTTATAGCCGATTTATCAGTTCGTCCCCATTGTTTTGATGGTTGAAGTAATTAAAACAGCTGGAACTTAGGTGTCAGCTTGGCTTTTGTTTAGTTACAAGAATGAGATTGTCATTCTCACCATTACGTAAAAGGAAATGCCAGTTCTTTCATGTGAGCTGGAATAAGTATGTGTGTTTCAGATCAAGTCATAAGCCTGAAATTGAGATTCTATCCTGTGATTGTGCATTGCACATCATTCCTGATCCGCATATTGAACTTTAGAGTTGGAAATAAATCATGGGCTGATTTACTTCTGAGGACTACTGCTCTCTAACTGCTTTTTAAAACGCCTTTGGACAATGCCAATGCATGTTGCTTGAATACAGCAGCATATAGTTAATGTTGTAAAACATCCTGGTTGTATAGTGAAAATTCTACTCCCTCCCTTCCAAATTAGTTGAAGTTCTAGCTTCGTCCTAAGTAACTTTATTAAGTTTGACCAAGTATATAGAAAAATATGCTAATATTTACAAAGTCAAATATATATAGTATGAAATATATTTTAAGGCAAATTTAATGAAACTAATTTGGTGCTGCAGATGCTCAAATATTTTTTCTGTAGTCTTGGTGACATTTTAAAAAGTTTGACTTAGGACAAAGCTAGAACTTCCAAGTAATTTGGAATTGAGGGATAGTTTCCAAGCAAGCGACTGTGCATCATATTAAGCTCTAATCTTGATTGCACTGTCCTAGTTTTCTATAATTTCTGAACTATTCTTGTGTTCATGTTGTGCCATAATATGAAAGTATTTTTTGTTACTTGATGCCATGGAAGCATGACATCATTTTTCTTGCACAAAGATGGTTTTAAATCTTAGTTGTGATGCAAGGCATTACGATATTGACAGTGCTTGTGCCATTGCAGCTTATGGCAATGCATACTGACATGCAAAAGCAGCTGAACGCAATTGTGTCTGCTCCTATTGCAAAGGAGGGCAAAAGGATCGAGACATCACTCGGGCGTAATATTGAGAAGTCCATAAAGGCTAACGTTGATGCCATGTGGGCTCGTTTCCAGGAGGAAAATGCAAGGCATGAAAAGGTTGAAAGAGAGCGAATGCAGCAGATTTCTACTCTAATCACAACTTCTGTAAACAAGGACATTCCTGCTATACTGGAGAAGTCATTAAAGAGAGAAATATCGTTGTTGGGACCCACCATTGCACGAACAACAACACCTATCATTGAGAAGTCCTTGTCTTCTGCTGTTTCGGATTCGCTTCAGGTTGGGGCTATTCTTGTTGTTCCATATATTGTGATTTCCCTCATATCTCTCATCAATTTTTCCGTTTCAGAAAGTTCTCGGGGAAAAGGTTGCGAATCAGCTGGATAAGTCCATAAGTACGAAACTTGAAGCTACTGTTGCTAAGCAGATCCAAACACAGTTCCATACATCTGCCAAGCAGGCACTTCAGGTATGTATCTTTGGCGCATATATAGTCCTTGTAGATCATTAGCAGCAAAGCTGTTAATTTCAAATGGAACATGGTAAGCATGATTTGTTTGTGCCAACTTGATTTGTTTTTTCACAGTTGTTATATTTCGTGCGCATTACATATTTAGAATTGAATGGCTGCTGGAACGAACCTATCCTTGCATGGGATTGTGCACGTTGGAGTTGCTTTTAGGTGTTCTTTAGGAAGATCATATGGGTAGGTGATGTATAAGAATAAGATAATGAAACAGTGTATTTTTGTGAGCGGATTTGTCGCATAGTGCCATGTAGCATGGGCATATCTCATGGGCACACATCCATTCACTCCAAATACTGTACCATGCTAATTTAGTCAGCCAAGCACCTTGTAATTTACTATTTTGGCAACCAAACAAAATCTTGCATATCCAACCCCAACTTCTATAACTGTACATACAAAATGGGATTCCATTGGGTCACCAAGCAACTCACTACATATCTGGATTGGGTTATTACCATGGATGATCATTTTGTCAGCATTGATTTATTGCTTCTTAATTTGGGCCCTGCAGGATGCTTTACGGTCAAGCTTCGAGTCATCAATTATCCCAGCATTTGAACAATCTTGTAAGACAATGTTTGAGCAAGTGGATGGTGCATTCCAGAAGGGCATGTCTGAGCATGGTACTGCTATCCAGCAGCAGGTCGCAGCAGCACATAGTCCATTGGCACAGACTCTAAGGGTAGGTTTGCAAGCCTTTCATTTTGTTCTTATTACATGCAGTGCCAGAGGCCATAAATATGAAGACACAAGCTGGATAAATTATACAGTTTTCCCCATATGCTGAGTAATGCTAATACTTCATTCTCATTTGATTTTTTTCAGGAAACAATCAATTCAGCATCATCAATTACCCAGGGTCTTACATCAGAGTTACTTGATGGCCAGCGCAAGCTTTTGGCACTAGTTGCATCAGGGAACCCAATATCACATAATACTAGTGCGTTGCAGCCCATCAACGGACCAATACCCAATCTCCCCGAGGTACTAAATACTAAATTTTCCACTCTCTAGGGGTCTACCTATTTGCTCTATCAGACTGTTTCCATCCTTGGCCTTCTGTACGATTGAATACGTGGGATATAGTTGTGACCCCCCACCCCACCACAGTTCATTTGTGTGTTTTCTGAATATTGAAAACATCAAGCATTTGGTTTACTGGTTGTAATTGCTGTTTTAGGCTGATGTTCCACTGGACCCAATGAAGGAGCTAACCAGACTAATATCTGAGCAAAAATTCGATGAGGCGTTTACGATGGCTCTTCAAAGAAGTGACGTCTCCATGGTGTCTTGGTTGTGCTCTCAGGTATCGGTCACATTTGAAATTTTGAAGTGTAGTTGTTGGCTTATTCCCCATTTTTTTGAGCGAATCAAGAGATGTCTAGAGACATACAAACTTGCATCTCATAGTTAGTCCATCTGATGCACCCATGCTTTAGTTACACCACGGAGAAACACTTTCATCAGGCCATACAACCTTTTAACTAGCATATGTACAAGTGTGGATACCTGATACCCTTTCTGGCAGGTTGATTTGCAAGGTCTGTGTAGACTGAACCCCGTTCCTCTGAACCAAGGGGTCCTTCTGGCCCTTTTCCAGCAACTGGCATGCGACATAGCCAACGACACACCCCTGAAGCTTCAATGGATGACAGCGGTCGCCATGGCAATCCAACCGACCCATCAGATGATTGCAGCGCATGTGAGGCCAATATTTGAGCAAGTCTATGGCGTCTTGGCTCGCCAACAATCGGTACCAGGAACCAGCCCACTGGAAGCGAACAACATCCGCCTAATGATGCATGTAATCAACTCGGTGATGATGACCCACAAGTGATATGATTGGGCGCATTCTGTTGCCGCTGTAAGTTTGAACCAACATATGATCTACTATTCGTGCGCCCGTGTACAGAGTAAGTTTTGAGATGTGGCTCTTGATCCGGCAAAGTGGCAGTGATAGCATACCCCAACCTTAGAAGGTGTTGTAAATTGGTTATGTTCGAATCCGTACTTATGGCGCCTACCACCTTTCGGTGCAGTGCTTTAGCTCGTTACTTGCATTCCTTGCACATGCGTTGAGATGTTTGTGGCCACCGTGCCAGTGTCGTGTGTGAATCCTGGCGCTGACGATGGCAGTTTAAACGTTCCGGTGGTGTGAACCAATGAGCTGCCGCGGCGCCGACGATGGCAGTTTGTTTATTTTTCGTGGTAAAGAGGGAGGTTTTTTTTTTTTTTTGAAAGATGGTAAAGAGGGAGTTGGGAGTTGGAACACGCGAAAGTTTTGATGCATCCTCAGCGCGCTGGTTCTGTGTAGGCCAATGGAAGAAAGAAGGGCCGTGCCAACGTCTGATCTACACAGGACACTAATTTAGTTAGTGTCGAAAACATTCTTATATTATGGGTCTGATCTACACAGGACACTGTAATTTAGTTAGTGTCGAAAACATTCTTATATTATGGAACGCATGGAGTAGTACATCAGACGTGTTAGTATAAAAAACACTCTTATATTATGAAACGGAGTGAGTAGTACATCGGATGCAGAAAATGTCGGTCGTGTAGCACTTTTAACTTTGGGTTTGCTGGTGTTGGAATCAGGAATCCTTGTTTCCTGGCCTGGCAACCTAGGGAACGGCCCATCTCTTTTTGACACCGAAGGCTTATCAGTTACTATCACATATGTTTCTCAAAAAAAAAAGGTTACTATCATTTTTTTTTGCGGGGAAGTAATTCTTTCACTGTAAATCTGTATTCTGAACTCTACCTGAAATGGAAAGAAAATACAGACTTATACCTGTTAAAATGTAGCATGGTCTCTTGACGTAAGATTTACAAGATTTTCGAAAACAAATCTTCCGTAAGACAGGGCATAAAACGAAAGCCAGCGTATAGTCTATTTCGAGTCTGGGATTCTCAAACACCTGAAGCTAAAATATATTGAGGGAAAAGCAGCTGAACAGCAGTAGCAAGCTTGAATATATTTACAAAAGCTACACCACCAGGACCAAATAAGTGGCCCCGCAAAAAAGACCAAAAAGTGGGGCCGGCTGCATAGAACTACCGACGACTGGGCCCACACCACAGCCTTTCCACTAAACAGGCACTAACTACGCCGAGGACACCAACACAGGCCGTTGCAGCTCATCCAGGTTCATGGGAGTCGGGAGATCATGGCTTGGATCACCAGCACTGGTCCGTCTCCCACCTCCGCACCCGCATCACGCCGCGGAACACCCCGAGCGAGCTGTCGTAGCGCGCCCTGGTGGCCGGGTCGGACAGCGTCTCGTACGCTCTCCGGATCTCCAGGAACGCCTCGGGACCCCCGTGGCCGCAGGAGGCGACGTCGGGGTGGAGGCGCTTGGCCATGGAGCGGTACGCGGTCCTGATCTCCACCTGCGTCGCCGCGCGCCCCACGCGCAGCGCTTCGTAGAGCGAGCCCGCCGCCGGCCTCGCCGCGGCCACCATCGGCGGCGCCAGAGGCACTGCTCCCGCCATTGGCTAGATGTTCGGCTTGGTCGGGGTCGAGTTGGGAGTTGGGGGATCGAGTGAGCTGGGAGTTGAACACTTCAGCTTGGAGCGCGAGAGCGGGGAGCTGAAGCTTATGGTTATGAAGGATTCATGCATGCCAGCGTTTCGGGATAGGTTTGGATGTAGGTGGTGGAAAGGTGGGGACATGACATCGATCACTTAGGTTGGGGATGGGACGTCACTGTCGACTGTCGACTGTCGTCTAGAAGGAAGGAAGGCGGGAATGGTTTTCCATTGGTGTTGCACATTGGATCGGCCGGTTCTGTGGCGCCTGCCTTCTAGAACGACATCATCACTCTAGCTTGCCATGCTGATCTGATCCACATCCAGCAACGATGTAGTACAGTTGTCAACTTCCTACTCCTAGAATGTAATTTCTTTGTTCATAGTTACTTTTCAATTTAGTTAGTTTTTTTTTCAATTAAGTTCTACTCCCTCTGTTCCTAAATATAAGTCTTTGTAGAAATTTCACTATGGACCACATACGGATGTATGTAGATGCATTTTTTAGAGTGTAAGTTCACTCATTTTGCTCCGTACGTAGTTCATACTGGAATCTCTACAAAGACTTATATTTAGAAATGGAGGGAGTACAAAGCTAACAGACGACATGACTTCCATTGGTTAGACCCATCAGTTTTATTTTTTTGAACTCTCAGACCCATCGGTCTTGGTACGCGTAAGATGAACTTTTTGGTATGTCATTCATTCATTGGGACCTTGAGGGTCGGTGGGGAGCCGGTCGGTGAGAGGTTCGGAGTGAGATGCCGGGGCGGCGGCCTTGGGTGGCGGGCTATTCGGTATGCTCTCCGGCTGGTATCCGGGTGGCGGTGGTGGCTATGCTTCTTCATCATGTGGGTGACAAGGGGTGTGATGGTCGGTGACCTCGGGGCCTTCTCTGTTTTGCAGGAGAGGGGCCTAGGTCTAGTTTTGGAGGTCCCGGCTTTGGCCCTGTTTGTTTCAGCTTTGGGAGCAGTTTTTGGATTGGAAAAAGCTGAAGCTGAAACAAACAGCTATTTTAGAACAGTTGTGGAACCACAACTCAAAACTGTTTCGGGGTATTTTCAGTGTAATAGCCCAAAGCACGTCTCGGGGTACTTTACAGCCAAAATTGTTTCCTTAGACTCTCTATTTTTGGCGTTTGGTCATAATTATGTCATAAATGTCGCCGCAGGCACGACCTATCTCTCCCTTCGTCCCTCCTCCTGAAACATAGCGTTTTCACCAGCCCACAGTCGTTTTCACAGCTATGTTGCCAAACAGCTAACCTTCACTGCAGCTGTTTCCTCAGCACAGTAGTTTTGCTAGCACAACAAGTTCACAGCTGAATCTGTCGAAACTGAAGCCCAAACAAACACAGCCTTTGTCATGCCGGTTGACTGTGTTGCTCCTTCGTGGCATGGGAAAACAACCAGGCGAAAGCTCTGCGCGTCGAAGCCGACGATGACCACACCCACGAGTGCCGCTCTCTTGATGACGTTATCGCAATTTCATTATCCTGTTACGGTTCCAGGTGAAAACCTTTGTTCATTCCATCGGGCGCGGCAACAGCGACGGATTGCGTCGTTTCCATCTCGAGGGCATGGCCGTGGAACCTAGGCGCCGTTGGTTGTGTTGTGATGTAGTTTTTAGGTTCCCGTGTATTCTTGCTCGGCAACGTCATTGTTTCAATGTACTCCCTTCATTTCTTTTTAGTCTGCATATAAATTTTAGCTGAAGTTAAACTTCATAAAACTTGACCAACTTTAATGGAAAAACTATCTACATTCACGATACGAAATCAATATCATTGGATGCATCATGAAATTAATTTCGTACTATATAACTTTTGTATTGTAGACGTTGATATTTTAATATAAATCTAGTCAAACTTTGCATAGTTTGACTTATAATCTTATACGCGGAGTAAAAAAAAAAGTGGGAGTATGTTTTCGTATTTTCTATGTTCTGCTTCTTTGAGGCTTTCCTCATCATCATATTTCGTTCGGCCGAGTATTTATGTTGGCCTTTTATCTATAAGACGGGATGAAAGCCCTTCTAGTGGTTTGCACATAGTTTTATATGGCTTATGATGGATGGAAATGCCAGCTCAACAACTAACGTACGGCGTCAAGTCCTTTGCTTACTTCATGGCCATGCCCTGCACGTTAGTTGTTGTGATCAGATGTGGAGGGTCCCACCAGGACGCTTTGTGTTTTGAGCCATGGGCCTACCTTCTACTCCCTCCATTCCTTTATCTAAGGTATATTATTTTCAGCACGATGACCAAGACACATAATTATGCACTAGTTAGGACAAAATTATGCTTATCTAATTTGTAGATTAGCGGCAAGTAAATCATTTAGGCTAGGAAAGAAAGAGATACACACAATCGGGAGAAAGATAGTTTCCTTTTCTTTCTCTACAAGGAGAGATACATGCAATCAGGGGAGAGATACTTTCCTTTTTCTGGAGGGCCAAGATCGGAATTACGAGGAATTAGAACAAATGCACCTTACATTGTGGAATTTTATCAAAAAACAAATACACCTTATATAAAGGAACGGAGGGAGTAGAAGATAAGGGAGATTCCCTAGAATCTTTTGTAGCTGAAAATTTATGTGAAAATGCTCCCTCCGTCCGAAAATACTTGTCATCAAAATGGATAAAAGAGGATGGATCTAGACGTATTTTAGTTCTAGATACATCTCTTTTTATCTATTTTGATGACAACTATTTTCGGACGGAGGGAGTACAACTGTAAACATGTGTGCACATGTGTCCGAAGTGAAAAGAAAAATTAAAAAATAGTAAAACAGTCAAATACTTTTTGCAACAAACATGGTCTACTGTTATACTCATGTATAAAGTTTCACGAGAAAAATACTTCCGTGGAATTCTGGACAGAAATACAACAAAATTGATACTATATAAATGTTACTATAAACATTTCGTAGCTGCAATTTGCTTTGCCAAGAAGTCCCCATAAGTCATTTTGTCGCGAAACTTCATGCCTGAGTATAACACATAGACCCAAGTTTAAAAAATCCACACCGAAATTTATGTGCTCTATAAATTAGCACACATTTACACATATGTTCTCGCACACAAATTGTATATTTTAGTTCAAAATTTATAGGTTGCATACACTCTAGTACAAGAGCTCATTCTTACTCGTGCATGTACTGGGAAGCTGCCCTGCTTTCAGTGAAAGGTAGCAAACATTTTCAATGCCACATTGTGTGCACATGTGATGGGATCAAACAAGCACCAGAATCTTCAGCACACGATTTATTATTCCAGCTTATCAGTGACAACAAATTCTCCCAACCAACCTCTACCCCTTACGCTTTATATATGTGAGCAGACAAATTTGTTCCTAGGTCCATCCAACCATTCCCGGTCTTCTTAGCTATCGGAACAAGACAGTAGGATGGAAGAGAATGATGAATACGAGAGGAAAGAGATGGGAAATCAACAAAAGTACTCATGAAACGTTCACTAGGAATGGGAGACATCGTAGAATAAGCTTGTTATGTCCATCGTACCTACAGATCTGCTGGCCAAAGTCAACGAGTCCATGCTTGACTAGTTGTCTAGTTCATTTCTTACTGTCTGTACACAGGAAAAATACTCTATAGAAGTTACTAGTTGTCTATTTGCATTACTCAATATGCATAGCCTGTTTTTCTCTCGAACGGGCACCTAAGTACAAGTCATTGTAAGCAGAAGAAAACGCAAGGATGGCGGGAGCTATACAAGCGTGAGAGTAAGAAAAGACAAAAACAAAAAAAACAAAAACAAAAAGGAAATGCAGAGGGCTCGGGGGGAGGAACCCTAGCTGCCGCCACTGCCTTCCCCTGCTCCTCCTACGGTGCCTTCGACGAAGCCCGGGCCGAACATGAGCCCATGAGGAAGGCGGCGGCGGGGCACTTCTCCCTGCCAGCACGACGCAGCTGAACGACGAGGTATCGGGCGGTGAGGCAAAATTTGTTTTTCAAATATGCTATAATATTTTAACAAATATGCAGTAAATACTTTTTTAATACACAATGAACACTTTTAAATATATGATGAATATTATTTAATACACGGTGAACATGTTTTTAAATACGTGATGAGCACTTTTTATGTTCGAATCTATACTTTATTTAATTTTACGGTGTATAGTATTTTTCTTACTTTTAGTCGTCTAACATTTTTTAGGCAACTTGTCAAATAAAATTATTTTCCCCCAAAAATTAAACAATATGAGGCACAAAACCGGGCATGGCCTGCACGCCAAAGGCTCCCTACTGGCGAAATGGAAAAAACAACCAAAACCCCCACCCAAAACCGGAACACCGTGCACCTTCCTTCTATTTTTTTTTAACCAAAACCGTAGAACAATAGTTCTACGGTAATTTCATTAATTAACAAAAAATATATACAAACAAGTTAAAGGCAGTAGAAAAATCAACCAATGCCTGCCCTAGGAAACATCATCTAGATTACAAGTTGTGCTCAATCCAGTTCTTGATCTTGTCTGCCTTGTGTTGCTTTGCCCTGATCTGTGTAACTTCCAATCCCTCCTTTAGATAGTGTTTCCATGTATGAATACTGGGAGCTGCTCTTCGAAAAATCTTGTCATTTCTGCTCAACCATATGCTCCAACAGCCCATGATAATGATCTCCATAGCAATATCTGGAGGAAGGTTCATCTTTGTGAGTAGGATTTCATCATATGTCAAAATTCCTCTTTGTTTCCCTAGAGTGATACTCTGCCAGCAGTCAAGTGCAAACTGACAATCCCAAAACAGGTGTGTGAGAGTTTCTTCTATGGAAATAGAACACAAGGCACAATTGTAGTCTTCTAGGTACATGCTCTTTCGGTGTAGAAGGTTCCTTGTGCTTACTCTGTCGTGAAGGAGCAGCCAGAAGAAAATTTTGCGTCTCAATCTGCATGCAGTTTTCCATATCTAAGGAAAGATGTCATGGGTTGTGTTGGTGGCAATAATGGCCAGATACATCTTCATGGATGAGTACTTTGGAGTGGACCATGCATAGGTCCATCTGTCTGTCCTGTCTGAATTCTCTCTGTTTTGCATGATCTGTTGCAGTGCATTGAGTTGAGTGTAAGCCTGTAGTGTGAGAGGTCTGTGGAAGAGCTGTCTGATCTCTTGGAGTGCCATTTACATCATGCAATGAGATATCAGTGTTGATTGCAAAAGAGTGCAACTCTGGAAACTTATCTCTGAGGGGTTGATCTTGCCAGTTGTCAGACCAGAATAGTGTGGTGCCACTTGTGCCAGCCTTACAGATTGCATTCTGTTTAAATGTATCTACCAGCTTGAGTATATCTCTCCACTAGAAAGATCCTTTCATTTTATCTCCAGGTAAGCTGTCATGATAGTGGGTCTCCCAGATGATATCGACCCAAGGAGTGTCTTCTTTGTTAAAGAATTTGTGGAGAAATTTCATGAGAAGAGCTTGGTTATGTGCTTGTATATCCAATACTCCTAATCCACCAAATGCTTTGGGTCTACTGACTTGGTCCCAAGAAATAAGAACCATCCCTCTGTCCAATGTACCATACTTCCTCCAGAAGCAATTCATGAGATAGGAATTGGTTTGCTTGATTACAGTCTTTGGGATCCTTAAGGTGCACATGAAGAAGGTTGGCATACTGGAGAATATTGATTTAATGAGAATAAGTTTGTCCCCAGTTCATAGTAGTGTTGAGCAACCCATCAATCTATTTTCAATCCTTTTGAGCATGGGCACAAAATCAATAATCTTGGGTTTGGTAAGACATAGTGGCATTCCCAAATAAGTGTGTGGAAGAGAGCCAACTTTGCAGCCCAAGAGGGTAGACAATTGCTCCATTTTTTCTGCTGGTGTGTTGATTGAAATCATGATAGACTTAGCATAATTGACTTTGAGTCCAGTATATTCAGCATAGTGAAGCAGAAGATTTTTTATGTGTTGTAACTGTCTACTGTCTGCATTAGCAACCAGAATGGTGTCATCTGCATACTGGATGATGGGATAATCTGGGCAGGAGTTGTGTCTGAGTGGAGTGTCAATCAGAGAATTATGCATGGCCTCATTGAGCATGGATTGTAAAAGATCAGCAGCAATGACAAATATCAGGGGAGATAGGGGATCTCCTTGCCTGACACCTTTCTTGCAGAGAAATTGTTTCCCTGGGGTCTCATTGAGGATAACAGAAGAATATCCAGTCCCATAAATCATCTTAATCCATTGAATCCATTTTGGGCCAAAGCCTTTTGCTATTAAAATCTCCACAATGGTGTCATGGTTAAGCATATCAAATGCTTTTTCAAAGTCCAACTTCAACAGAATGAGTTCTTTTTTACTCTGGTGGCATTGGTGAATGTATTCATAGGACCAAGCTAGACAATCCTGAATGCACCTGTCATGCAGAAATTCATACTGATTTTTGTGTACCATGCTGAGGATGTACCTTTGTAATCTGTTTGCCAGTAGCTTAGTGATGATCTTCAGGGTGCAGTTGAGTAAGGATATAGGTCTGAATTCAGATGGGCTGGATGCAACATCAGTTTTAGGAATGAGGGTGATGACTGAGTAGTTGATGCTCTGAATACTGACATTTCCTGAGTGAAAATCTTCTATCAGTTTGTAGAAATCAGGTGCAATAATGTCCCAACATGATTTGAGGAAGGCTGCATTGAAACCGTCTGGACCAGGTGCTTTGTCTGCTGGCATATTTTTGATAACCTCATCAGTCTCCTCTTTGGTAAAGGGTTCTTCCAGCTGTGCTAACTCTTCTGCTGGTTGTAGCAATTGATGAAGGAGGAGAGGATTGTTGGTTGGCACACTGGTTCCTAACCTGTCCTTGAATGCTCTATATAAAATTGCAGCTTTTGCCTGTGTTCATGACCTTGTTCATCCCTCAGCATGGCAATGCAATTATTTCTGAATTTTATTGTAGCTTTGGCTTGGAAGAATTTGGTATTGGCCTCTCCCATTTTGATTTGTCTGATGGTGGCTCTTTGCTTCCAATAAATTCTCTGGCATGCCAAAATATGCTCCATGTGAGCTTTGAGAATATATCTGCCATTATTTTCCTCCAGAGTTAGATCTCTGTATTCCTCTATGATATCATAGTATAGAATCAAGAAGTTTGTATCAGCAATAATCTTTTTCAAATCAGAGATATCTCTAGCCCAATTTTTTAGGCCCTTCCTCAATCTTTTGAATTTTGCAGCAATAGATTTAGCACTGTCACTTTCATTAACTTCCTGTGTCCAGATCTCGTTAACAATATCCTTGAATTGGTTATGCTCTAACAAGAAGTTTTCAAATCTGAAAATGTTTGCTTTTGGAATAGGGGTGCCAATTTTGATTTGGATAGGGACATGATCTGAGATTGTTTTGGCCAGGGGATATGCAAAAGTGGTGTCGGGGGATGGACCCCGGGCAGGCAACGGAACCAGGATCCTTTTCAAAAACATCGGGGCCGGCATCGCCCCTCCATCCGGCTCGTCCTTGGCCGGATCCTTCGACCCGGCCAAGTCCTTCGACTCGGCCACATCCTTCGACCCGGCCAAGTGCTTCGACCCGGCCACATCCTTCGACCCAGCCAAATCTTTCGGCACGGCCAGGCCTGCTAGCGCATGCTGGTTGAACCCGACAAACCAAGGCTTCTCCAACAAGCCAGCGCCCCCGTGGCGTCTTCCTCAACCCGGCCACGGGTCAGCTCCCATCCCATCCAAGGCGTACGACGGAACAAGTCCCCGTAGAGGGGACGAGCGTGGCTACAGTGGCCCACCTACTCCGCTGACTGGCAGGAGCGTGGCTACAGTGGCCCACCTACTCCGCTGACCAGGGCCGGCGTGGCAACAGTGCAACCCAGTCCCACTGACGCAAGCCGATGGCGACCAGGCTACGCGCCACTGTAGCCGAGCCGGCCCAACCACTCCGTGACGTGCGATAAGACGGATAACAGTGCCCTCCGACGCACGGGGCCCGCGCCCGGAGAACCCAGGGAATCCTGGTACCCGGCGGGTCCCAGCACCGGCTTCCCACACGCTGACATCCCGGCCCCGCGCCCTTGTATCTTTACCATTGTAACCCTGGGGGGTTGACCTATAAACCCCCCCAGGAGCCCTCCATGTACACGGGCGAAGGCTAGAGAAAACATGCGATCTAGCGAACACACGAGATAACCCACCAGTAGAGCACCACACACACACGGAGAAGGAGCAGCCAGAGCCTCGGCCTGCCTTCCTTCCTCCCCCAAATAGCTCCAGCAGCAACTCTGTACTGATACATATAAACCACTCTCGGCAGGAGTAGGGGTGTTATATCTCCGGAGAGCCCCGAACCTGGGTATGTCTTGCGTCCCATGCTCGCTCATGCCGACCTCGCCTCTGGAGCCCACCGGTGCCCTCGAGCCTGTCCCTCTCTTTAGCCATCCTTTGGCATCTGCCGTGCGCCCACCACGACAGTTGGCGCCCACCGTGGGGCAGCTCGAGGTCCCGGCCGAAGACATGTTCCACACGGGGCCCCTCATCGATTTCGGTGAGCGCATTGCACGCTGCGCGTCCCCCGAGCCCGTCATGCTAGTGGCCGACATCATCGACACGCTCACCACCTCCTTCGCCATGCTGCGCATCTTCGACGCGCCCGCGGCTGATGAGTACCCCAGCGGGGTGCTCGACGTCTCCGACTCGCCCGTCCCCCTCAACGACGACATCTCCGCCGGGGCGGCGGACCCCTGCGTTCGAGTAGAGGTATTCGTCACCGGCTCCGGTTCTACTTCGTCTAGCAAGAAGGCCGCCGCCTCCAGGGCCGCGGCGGATCGCGCCAGCTTAGCCGACCCACTGCGCGCCACGATGCAGAACCTCAGCGTCCCCATCGCCACCGACATCGACGCCACTGACGCCGAGGAGGCCCGAACCCGGCTTGAGTAGGAGCGCAAGCGCCTGCTGGACAGGGCCGAGATGCTCGCTGCTACGCAGCGCCGGCTGGAGGCCACCCAGCGGGAGCGGGAAGCTGCGTACGGCTTCACTCCAAACGCTGCCGAGCCCAGCCGGGTCGCCGAGGTGCGGACCCATGGCAGCGCCATCGGCCATGCCCTCGGCGCGGTCCCAGCCGTCTACGACACCCCGGTCAAGAACATGAGCGCCGCGGAGGTGGCCGCCGTTGGCCTAGAGCAGCTGCAGGGCGAGGAGCTGCAGGAGCGCCTCCAGTGCGTGAACGAGCTTCTCGGCGCCGCGAACGCGCAGCAAGACCGCCTTGACCGTCCCGCCGCGTCCGCCTCGCGACGCACCAAGGACCCCGAGCGCGAGCGGCAGAACACGGCGCCTTCCCCGTGCCCGGACGAAGCTCAGTCCGGTCAAACCCGAACCCGGCGCAACCATGCCCCGATGGCTGGAGACGGCCCGGGCGACGAGCCGGCTGCCGGAACCCGGCGCCAGCAAGATCCTTCCCCAGCATCCGCCCGGCGTGGCAACCCGGTTTCGGCCAACCCGGCGCCTCGCGGTCCCGTCGCAAGTTGGCTGGGCCCGCGTGCCATCGATGACGCCGACGCTCGCCATCGCCTCGACCAGCTCGCCCTCTCCCTTGAGCTGGAGGAAGACAACACCATCGGTCCGGCTTGTTTCGGCCCGTGAATCCGGGATGAGCCCTTCCACAAAGGGTTCACGCTGCCCCGCGACACCTCAAGTACAACGGCACCGTCAAGCCGGAGGACTGGCTCATCGACTACACCACCACCATCGGCATCGCGGGCGGCAACCGCCGCCTTGCCGTGCGCTACGCCCCGCTCATGCTCCAGGGTTCGGCCCGCACGTGGATGAACAGCCTGCCGGTCGGCAGCATCAATGCGTGGGTCGATTTCAAGCAGGCCTTCATGCGCAACTTCACCGGCACCTACAAGCGTCCTGGCCGTCCCAGCCAGCTCGCCATGTGCGTGCATGGGGCGGCAGAAACCGGCCGCGAGTACCTCGCACGCTAGACCGAGCTCCGGAACAGCTGCGAGGGCGTCCATGAGGTCCAGGCCATTCAGTACTTCGTGAGCGATTGCCGGGATGACACCCTCCTTAAGCACAAGCTCCTGCGCTCCGAGCCAACCACCATGGCCGCGCTCATGGTCATCGCGGACAAGTACGCCAACACCGACTCCGCCATGAAAATCCAGGTGGTGCTGGATGAAGCCGGCAAGGCAATACCGGTACCACTCCCCAAGCCGGCTAGCGAGAGCAGCCGCCACCAGAACAACAAGCGCAAGGCCGACCAGCAAGCCCCGCGCTACGACGGCCGCCTCGTCGCGACCGCCGAGCAGGCGCCCGCGACCGAGCCGGCTGGTAAGCGCCGGCAAGCCAGCAAGACGGCATGGCAACCCGCCATGAGTTTCGAAAAGATGCTCGACGCTCCCTGCAAGCACCACAGCGGCGCGAGATCGTCCACGCACACGCTCCGGCAGTGCGCCATCACCAAGCGCATCATGAGAGGCGACATCCCGCCGCCTCTAGCTCTGGCTCCGGGCGCGGGGCAGCCGGCTCCGCCTCCTCCTCCGGCAAACGACGCGATGCTCAACGACATCTTCCCCAACCAGAACGCGAGCTACGTCGTCTTCACCAGCCTTGGCGACGACAAGCGTAGCGAGCGCCTGCTTCGGCAGGAGGTGAACACCGTCGTCCCAGCCGTGCCGGAATACATGCACTGGTCGGAGCGCCCGATCAGCTGGACCTGGGAAGACCACCCGGCCATCATGCCGAACCTGGGTAGCTACGCCCTCGTCCTCGACACCACTATCGTTGCAACCCGGCGCACTTGTAAGTTTTCACGGGTTCTCATAGATGGCGGCAGCAGCATCAACATCCTCTACCGCGACACGATGACCAAGCTTGGCCTCGAGGCCAAGGACATGGAGCCAACCCGGACGATGTTCCACAGCATCGTGCCGGGTCTCTCCTGCTCCCCCATCATCCGAATCCGGCTCGACATCCTCTTCGGCATGAGCGATCATTTCTGGCGCGAACCGATCTGGTTCGAGGTGGTGGACCTGTCCAGCGCGTACCACGCACTGCTAGGCTGGCCTGCGCTCACCAAGTTCATGGTGGTCCCCCACTACGCCTACCTTAAGATGAAGCTGCCGGGTCCCAAGGGCCTCATCACCGTCGTCGGCGACTACCGCAAGGCCCTGCAGTGTGCTCAAGCCGGCGCCAGATTGGCCGAGTCGCCGGTCATAGCCGAGGAGCGGCGCCAGCTCGACCGGATCATCGCGTTGGCCAACGAGACGCCGGCCGTGCCGGCTTCAGTCAAGGAGCCGGCCGGCAAGGCCTCATTCCAGCCGTCCAAGGAGACCAAGAAGGTCAAGCTGAACCCGGAAGACCCCAGCTGCAGCAAGTACGTCATCGTGGGCACCCACCTCGACAACAAATAGGAAGGCGAGCTCGTCGACTTCCTCCGTGAGAATTGGGATATCTTTGCATGGACCCCAAAGGACATGCCGGGAATTCCGAGGAAGTACGCCGAGCACAAACTGCACGTCCGCAAGGATGCCAAGCCTGTCCGTCAACCCCTACGTCACTTTTCGGAAGAGAAGAGAAGAACCATCGGTGAAGAGGTCGCCAAGCTACTCTCGGCCGGCTTCATCATGGAAGTGTTTCATCCCGAGTGGCTGGCCAACCCGGTCCTCGTCCTGAAGAAGAACAACACCTGGCGCATGTGCATTGACTACACTAGCCTGAACAAGGCTTGCCCCAAGGATCCTTTCGCCCTCCCGGGGATTGATCAAGTCATCGACTCCACCGCCGGCTGCGAGCTCCTGTCCTTCCTGGATGCTTACTCCGGCTATCATCAGATCAAGCTGGACTCGGCCGACGCCCTGAAGACGTCCTTCATCACGCCCTTCGGGGCGTATTGCCACATCACCATGTCGTTTGGCTTGAAGAACGCCGGCGCTACTTTCCAGTGCTGCATGCAGAAATGCTTGCTGACGCAACTCGGCCGCAACATCCACGTCTATGTGGATGACATCGTGGTGAAGACCAAGAACCACCTCATGCTCCTTGACGACCTAAGGGAGACCTTTGCCAATCTGCGCGAGTACCAGATCAAGCTCAACCCGAAGAAGTGCATTTTCGGCGTGCCGGCCGGGAAGCTGCTCGGTTTCCTCGTCTCGGAGCGCGGCATTGAGGCGAACCCGGAGAAGATCAAGGCCATCGAGCACATGCGCAAGCCAACCCGGCTGCGAGATGTCCAGAAGTTCACCGGCTGCTTGGCCTCGGTCAGCCGGTTCCTCAGCCGGCTGGGCGAGAGGGCCCTACCCTTGTACCAGCTGATGAAGAAGACGTCGCCGTTCGAGTGGAACGACCAGGCGGACGAAGCTTTCCGGGATCTCAAGCGCATGCTCTCCACCGCACCCGTCTTGGCCGTGCCGGCAGACAAGGAGCCACTGTTGCTATACATTGCCGCCACCTCGCGGTTGGTCAGCATGGTGCTGGTGGTCGAGCGACCAGAGAAGGGCAAGATCCAGTCTGTTCAGTGCCCAGTCTACTACCTGAGCGAGGTGCTATCCGCCTAGCAGAACTACCCGCACTACCAGAAGATGTGTTACGGCGTGTACTTTACCACCAAGAAGCTGAAGCAGTACTTCCAAGAGCATGTCATCACCATGGTCAGCACGGCCCCCATCGGCGAAATCATGGGCTGCCAGGATGCCTCTGGCCGGGTTGCCAAGTGGGCCATCAAACTAGCCAGCCACACCATCCTCTACGAGCCCCGCACCATGATCAAGTCCCAGGCCCTGGCCGACTTCCTCGTCGACTGGACGGAGACCTAGTACCTACCACCACCGCCGGATTCAACTCATTGGCGCATGCACTTTGACGGCTCCAAGATGCGCTCCGGCCTAGGAGCCGGCATCGTGCTATCTTCCCCGAAGGGCGACTGGCTGCGGTACGCACTCTAGATCCACTTCACCACCTCCAACAACGTCGCCGAGTATGAAGCCCTTGTGCACGGCCTCCGGCTTGCCAAAGAACTCGACATCCGACGCATCCTGTGCTATGGCGACTCGGATCTGGTGGTGCAGCAGTGCTCTGGCGAGTGGGACGCCCGGGACACCAACATGGCCAGCTACCGCTTCCTGGTCCAGCAAATCTCCGGCGCCTTCGACGGCTGCGAGTTCCTCCACGTCCCGCGCGCAGAAAACGAAGCCGCCGACACGCTAGCCAAGATTGGCTTATCCCGGCAGGCCATACCATCCGGCGTCTCCCTCGAGTACCTGCGCAAGCCATTCGTCAAGCCGTCTCCGGATTCCGAGTCCATCTTCATCCCGGACGACCCCGCAGCGCCCCTCCCCAACCCGAACCCGAGAATTGCAGATCTCGGCCCGGAGACCGCTCAACCCAGCCCGGGGGCTGCGGATCCCGGCCCGAGGGCTGCTGAACCCGGCCCGGGGACTGCCGTGCTCACCCCGGCCGCCGTCATCTCCAACTCGGGGGCTGCCGCCCCAAAACCCGTCATGGTGGCCATCTTCACCATCATGACGGCTCCGTCATGGGCCCAGCCGATCCTGGCATTCCTGGAGAGCGGAGCGCTCCCCACGGACGAGACCGAGGCCCGGCAAGTACAACGTCGGGCGTCCGCCTACAACATCATCAACAACGAGCTTGTCAAGCACAGCGCGACAGGCGTTTTCCAGCGCTGCGTCGAGCAGGACAAGGGCATAGAGATCCTCCTCGACATACATCAGGGCGAGTGCGGGCACCACACCGCCTCCAGGTCCCTGGTGGCCAAGGCCTTTCGCCATGGTTTCTACTGGCCCACGGCCCTCAAAGACGCCGAGTCGCTCGTCCTCAAGTGCGAGGGATGCCAACGCTTCAGCAAGCGCAGCCACCAGCCGGCTTCAGCCCTGCGAACCATACCGATCACCTGGCCCTTCGCGGTCTGGGGGCTCGACATGGTAGGACCCTTCAAGACGGCCCAGGGTGGCATGACACACTTGCTCGTGGCGGTCGACAAATTCACCAAGTGGATCAAGGCGCGGCCGATCAAGAAACTGGATGGGCCAACAGCCGTCCGGTTCATCAAAGACATCGCGGTACGCTACGGCGTCCCGCACAGCATCATCACGGACAACGGAACCAACTTCGCCAAAGGCGCTTTGGCGCAATACTGCTCCGTCTCCGGCATCCGGCTCGACCTGGCCTCCGTAGCTCATCCTTAGTCCAACGACCAGGTCGAGCGGGCCAACGGCCTCATCCTATCCGGCATCAAGCCACGACTCATCGAGCCCCTCATTCGTTCACCCGACAGCTGGCTTGACGAGCTGCCGGCCGTCCTCTGGAGTGTCCGCACGACGCCAAACCGGTCGACCGGGTTCACCCCGTTCTTCCTTGTCTACGGGGCAGAAGCCGTCATCCTGACCGACATCGAGTTCGACTCACCGCGAGTCGTGATGTACACGGAAGCCCAAGCCACGGAATCCCGTGAAGACGGCGTCGACCTACTCGAAGAAGCGCGCCTTCTGGCCCTCAGCCGATCCGCCATCTACCAGCAAGGCCCGAGGCACTACCACAACAGAAATATCAAGCCCCTCGCATTCCGCAAGGGAGACCTCGTCCTCCGGCTTGTCCAGCAGCAAGCCGGCTAGCACAAGTTGGCCTCCCCATGAGAGGTCCCCTTCATCATCAGCAAAGCCCTGTGCGACCGCAACGCGTACTATCTCATCGACGCCCGCAAGACGAGCAAACGCAAGAGAGGCACCGTGTAACACCCCCAGTGGTTAGCCACAGTAATCCCGTTTTGATAATGCCATGTCATCATGATCATCCTAAACCAATTTGCATTTAGGAAATAATCCAACTCATATTCAAATTTAAGATACAAGTCAAATTAATATTTCTTCAAACTTCAACACTAAAGTGTTCATTAAATAGCAAATAATTCAGAGGCAATTATAAAATTGTAAGTAACATTAATTAAATTATTTAAATAACTCAAACAACAAGAAACAGTAGCTAACAGCAACCTTTTAATGCATTTTAATTAATTCAAATTACAAATGAAATTATATTTTAGCCAAACCAATTTTTGAAAAGAGAGGTTAATACACTGTGTTATAGGGGCTAAGCCACACATTTTATAAAAGTAGTTTAGTGGCTAAACAATTTGCAGAACAGAAAAAAAAGTAAGACAAAAATAAATAAAACCAAAAACTTAAACAAAAGAAAATAGAAATAGAAACAGAAACAGAAACCCCCCCCTCTCTCCCCTGGGCCACGGCCCAATAGGCCAGCCCACCACCCCCCCGGCCTCCCGCTGCTAACCCTACCTCCCCTTTCTCCCTCTCGCTCGCTCTCTCTCTCAGACCCGAGCTCGCCCGTACGTAGACGTCGCCGCCGCTCGCCGTTGCCATAGCCACCGGCCACCTCGAGCCTCTCCAGGGCGTCTGGGAGCACCGCCGCCGGCTACCTCTTCTTTCACGACCACCGGACCAAGCCGGACCGCCCCAGGCATCGCCGGCGTCGACCGTTTCCTCCGCCACAGCCAAAGAAGTTCCTCGCCGTCGATCTGCCCCATGCCGTCTTCCCCGTGCTTCTCCGAGCTTGACATCCATCTCTGTGAGCACGCGCGCATCTTTTCCCCTTAGCCCGAGCTCGATTTCGAGCTCCGGCGCCGTTTGCCCCTTTGCTGATTCCGGCCGCCGCCATTTATGCTCGCCGTCGGTGTTGTAGCCGTCCGCCGCTTGAACCGGTTGTGCCGTTAGGTTCGTCTCTTTGCGCGCGTGTGCTTAGCGTAGTCGTCGCTCCATTTGGCCGCTGAAGCGCGTCTCCGGTGGCACGCCGCCGCGTCGGGCCTCGCCGCCGGCATTGTGTGTGCGCGCGCACGCGTTGAGTTTGACCCGGCCCTGTCTCACTGACAGTGGGCCCGGGGCTTTAGCTGTTAATTAGTCGCTAAATAGTCTGCTAATAAACGTTGACAGCTGGGCCCCTCTGTTACAAATGATTCAGTTAAAATGTTACACTGACATGCGGGTCCAATTACACTGTAGCAATTAGTTAAGCAAATAAAACAGTTTAACTGGAATGTCTCTATGACACGCGGGTCCCACAGGCCCTTTGACCAGTCAACCGTGGACCAGTCAACTGCTGACTGGGCAGTTGACTGGCCCCACTGGTCAGTCACCGGTGCACACTGGGTGCACCTAGCCTTTTCCTGCACTGTGCATAATTCGAATTGATTTAATTCCAGAAATTTCAGAAATTGCTTAAAACTTTAGAAAATCATATAAAATAATCCGTAGCTCAGATCGAAAAACTTTGTACATGAAAGTTACTCAGAACGACGAGACGAATCCGAATACACGGTCCGTTCGTCCGCCACATATCCCTAACTATCCGAACATGGAGCCGTTCCCCTTCGGTCATCTGTCTGACAAATGTCCGGAACCGGGAAAACATTCCCGGATGGATTCCTCCTTCCTCGGTGACGTGCAACCATACGTTAGGACACACCCGGCACTGCATATTGTCATGCCGTACTTTGCGTTGCTCATGTTTGCTCTATATTTATACTATTTCCTCCCGCTCTTCTCTCTCGTTAGACCCCGACGCAGTTCCCCGAGACCGACGCAGCTCCGGAGCCCGAAGACACCATTGACGACCTTGCCCTTGCCGCCGAGCAACCAGGCAAGCCCCCCCCTTTGATCATCCCGATATCGCCCATTCTAATTTCTCATGCTTGCATTAGAACTGCTGCTGCTACTGCTTTACCTATTCTGATGCATAGCCTGTTTATTGTAACCTGCTGTTGATAATTACCTGCATATCCTAAACTGCTTAGTATAGGCTGGGTAGAGACCTATCAGTGACCCCACTTATCCTGATTGCCCCGCTAGATTATCCGAAGACCCGATCAACGGAATTGAAGACCAGGCCCTGACACCGCACATCACACCCCCCTTTAGTTGTAACGACACTGCAGCGTTACTATCGAGTGCCGAGGGTGATACCTCGTGTAGCACTTATGATGTTAACTCTATAGGGTAGCTATTCGGTCGTGGTCATCGAGGGTGATTCCTCCTTCACCACTTCCGATAACGACGCCGTCGTACAACACCTCAAGTGTGAACCCAGCGAGGGTGATTCCTCCAAGTTCACCTTGACGGATACATCGAGTAGGAATCCAATGAGGGTGATACCTCGGATTCCCCTGATGTTATGGACACACGGATACTTGGATTTCACATTGTTACTTGGAAAGGCGGGTCGACCCTGAGGGGTATCCGCGTGCGCCTAAGTGGCGAGTGTTGTGAAGACGGGTTGCCTGTATGGTGCCCGAGTGATGAATACGAGGCGCGGCCGGGCATTCTTAACCCTTGCAGCAAGTCCTCGAGACGGGGTGACGGGGTCACATCTTTCATGAGTCTCTGCTCGTTACCGCAAGCCCAAGGTACTAGCGATTTGGATATTTGATCCGAGCAGGCCTCTGGCCTGATAGCACTAACCATCACGTGGGCATAGTATGGGCGTTCTGCATCGTAGCATCAGTCGAAAGCTCTGTCAGACGTCTAGTTCAGCCTTGCGGCCGGGACGGACCGGCGCCCCCCTGGTGCCTGGCTTCCCCCTGCACGCAACGACTCGGAGTGCACAGGGCGATGGCTCAAGACCTCTGAGCGCTTAGGATGTAGACCGACGGGGACCTCTCTGCTGAGCTCTAGGTAGGGTTGCGATGTATCGTTTGGCCGAGGCCGGGCATGACCCAGGAAAGTGTGTCCGGCCGGAGTTAATCGAGCGTGTTGGGTAAGTTGGTGCACCCCTGCAGGGAAGAAAACTTCTATCGATAGCCTGTCCTATGGTAACGGACACTCAGAGCTGTATCCCGATCGATACAGCTAGAACATGAGATGAGACCTGGATATATGGCTCTGGGATTGCTTCTCGCAGGGAGTCGAGAAGGGATCTTAGGACGAGGTTGATGACTGTATGGCTCTGGGATTGCTTTCTCGCAGGGAGTCGAGAAAGGATCTCTGGGTGAGGTTGATATCATTACAACTACATTATATTGTTCTGTTATACTCTCTTCTATTGCTGCAAGACCACTGAAGATGCTAGTCTTCGATAGGACTAGGCCTCCTCTCTATTCTGGCATTTCTGCAGCCCAGTCCACATATACAGCCTCTCTTTGAAAATGTTGCATATGTAGTGTAGATCCTTGCTTGCTGAGTACTTCTGAGTACTCACGGTTGCTTTGTTTTCCTTTTCTCCCCTTATCAGTCTGTCGTGACCAGAGGACGGAGCCCCCTGAGACAGATGCCCCATCGATCGACTACTACTACTACTACCTAGAGGATGGATACTATGGCGAGTTGGATGACGACCAGGAGTAGGTTCGGAGGGTCCCAGGCAGGAGGCCTGCGCCTTTCGATCGTAGTGTTTTATTTTGCCCCGCCTTTCTAAAGGCCTTTCTGATTCTCTTTTAATATCTGTACTCAGATATCTGATGCTTCCGCTGACGCTTGTACGCAAGCTTATGTATTCGAGCCCTCGAGGCCCCTGGCTTGTAATATAAAGCTTGTATGACTTTATTTATGTTTTAGAGTTGTGTTGTGATATCTTCCCGTGAGTCCTTAGGCTTGATCGTGTGCATTTGCGTGTATGATCAATCCTCGGCCAGAGATTCTTCCTCGACTCCGCGCGAGAAAGCAATCCCAGAGCCGTACTATCCAGTTCTCATCACATGTTCTAGTTGTACCGATCGGGATACAACTCCGAGTGTCCGTTACCGTAGGACAGGCTATCGATAGAAGTTTCTTCCCTGCAGGGGTGCACCAACTTACCCACCACGCTCGCTTAACTCCGGCCGGACACACTTTTCTGGGTCATGCCCGGCCTCGGCTAAGCAACACGCCGCAACCCGACCAAATACTTAACAGAGAGGTCAGCACGCCGGACTAACCTATGCCCCCAGGGGTCTTGGGCCATCGCCCCGGGAACTCCTGCACGTTACGTGCACCGCCGGTGAGCAGACCTAGCAACCCCTTATACAAGCGCGGTTGCGTTCCCAGTCCAACCCAGTGTGTGCCGCATCAGTTGCTGACGTCCATTAAGCTTCAGCTGAAGTGTACGGCGTAGAACGCCCATACTATGCCCACGTGATGGTTAGTGCTATCGGGCCAGAGGCCCCTCGGATCAAATATCCAAACCGTAGTGAATTAGGAGCGCGCGGTAACGAGCAGAGACTCACGATCGATGTGACCCCGTCGCCCCGTCTCGAGGACTTGCGGCAAGGGCTAAGAATGCCCGGCCACGCCTCGTAGTTATCTCGCGGGCACCTCTCAGGTCAACCCGACTCCACATCACTTCGCATTCATGCTCGCGCGGGTACCCCTCAGGGCCGACCCATCTTTAGTATCATGTTTCAAAGTCAAGTCATAATATCCAAAGTAACTGTGTGCCTGACACCGAAGGGAACCCTGAGGAATCACCCTCGATGGAATTCCCGCTCGATGTTATCACCAAGGTGAACGAAGGAGGAATCACCCTCGAGGTCCACACTTGAGAGGTTGCGTGACGGCGTCGGTATCGGGGGTGGTGTAGGAGGAATCACCCTCGCTTACCATGACCGATTAACTAACCTACAAGGTTATCATCAGAAGTGCTGACGAGGTATCATCCTCGGCACTCGATAGTAACCCAGTAGTGTCGAGCAACATAGGGGGAAGTGACGTGCGGTGCCCGGGTCTGATCTTCGGTCCCGTTGCTCGGGTCTTCTGAGAGTCCAGCGGGGCAGTCGGGATCAAGTGGGGGGTCTCTGTCGGGTCTCTACCCATCCTATACTAAACAGTTTAGGAGAACAGGCAGGTATCAAACGTAGGCTACAATAAAGCAGGCTATGCAGAAGATGTAGGACAACAGTAGCAGCAGTATCTTCTAATGCAAGCATAAGAGAGAGGAGAGTGGGCGATATCGAAATGCGCAAAATGGGGGTGCTTGCCTGTTTGCTCTGGGGCAAGGGCAAGGTCTTCAGTGGTGTCGTCGGGGACGTAGTTGTACTCCGGAGCGGCGTCTGCCTCAGGAGCTACGGCAACGTCGGGGTCTACCGAAAGAGAAGAGGGGGAGGAAACAAGTAAATATAATTAAAACAGATGCAACACAGTGCGTGCGATGCTATGATGCAGTGCAGGGTTGCCTAAATATGCCTCTAAGTCATTTTAGTTATTTTTAGAATTAATCTGGGATTTATTTACCGGTGTGCGTGCACTATTCATTTGCCGGATTTGGGCCAGAGTTACGAGTTCTCTTACGTAGGAGGTTCCGACAAGGAAACAGACGGCACGATCAGACCCGTCTCGTCGTTCTGAGCAACTTTCATGTTTTAACTTTTTCGATCTGAGCTACGGTTTAAAAGTTATTAATTGTTAAAGATTTATTGATTTTCTGGAATTATTTTTATTTACAGAAAATGAATTATGACATCAGCATGATGTAATGCTGACATCAGCAAGTCAACAGTCGGCTGACAAGGTCAAACCTGACATGTGGGTCCAGTGGGACCCACATGTCAGCCTCTGTTATTCTAACAGTGAATTAAATTGATTAATAGGGTTAATTAGGGAGTGGGCCCCATCTGTCAGTGAGATATTAGTATAACTATTTTGTTTTTATTTATTAAAACATTTAATTAGGTTAATTAACCGCGGGGCCCACATGTCAGTGGCTGGGCCAGCCCGTCAGCGCAGTTGACCAGTCAACTGGGTCAACTGGGCCAGCGGGGGCCCAGCGTCAGTGACTGGGAGGTGGGGCCCACAGTGCCACCTCAGCAGCCGTCGCCGGAGTTGCTCCGGTGACCAGAACGACGGCGGTGCCTCGCCGGAGTTCGTCGGGATCGCGCTGTGGGGCTCCGTTTCACGTGCGGCTTGCCGCGTTCGAAAGCTGGATGAGCGCCGCGTCTAGTGGTGCGGTCGGATGGGCTCGGAGGTGGACGGAACTGCGCCGGCGACGAGTGACAGCGGCGGTGGAGTTCGGGACCTCGTGGATCCGGCGAAAAATAGCGCAAGGGCTCGAGTTGATCATCTAAGCAGTAGCAGTAGCACTCCAGGAGCTCACCAGAGCCACTGGCTCGAGCCATAGGGGCTCGGGAGCGCGCTGATGGCTGCGGCGGCGGCGGCCAGAGCATGGTAACGTCGGTAGCTCGCCGGAGGCATCTTAGCACGCGGAGAAGGAAGCAGGGGAAGGGGCGGAGCTCACCTAGCGGCTATGTAAAGCCTCTGTTAGCTTAGTAGCAGCAGGGGCTCGGGGTCGACGGGGATCGCCGGCGTTCAGGAAGAAGAGGGGCGGCTTGATCTGCTCGTCGTGGAGCTCCCCGGCGCCATCCAGAGGCACCAGAGGTTGTGGAAGACGACAGCGGAGCTCCTCGGCGCGTTCAGCGGGCACGGGGCCGGCGGTGGCCGCGGGGACGACGGAGTTGCGGCGGCGAACGCACTCGGCAGCGGCGGATCTAGCGAAGGGGGAAAAGGGGAGGAGGACGAGCGGGAGTGGGAAGTGAGCTAGGGTTCATCGGGAACCGCTGGGGATGCCCTTATCCTCCTCGCAGCGGCAGCGGCGCCGGGGGATGGGCGACAGCTGCCCATCGCCAGCGCTGATGCGCGCGCGTGCTGACACGGGGAGGAGGAGGACGACCCAGGTGGGCTGGGCCTGGCCTGCGGCGCTAGTCGGGGCACTGTGCACTAAGGCCCAGTGCACAGTGCCTCGCTTTTACTTTTCTGTTTTCTGTTTCTCTTTTTCTTTTATTCTTTTCTGTTTTGATTTAGTTAGGGCTTTTATGCATTTTTGTAAAATGTGGGACTTGTCTCAAATATTGCATTGCATTATTAGCTCTCACCAAAAAGTGGTTTGAGCAAAGTTGGTCTTCATTTGAAATTGATATGATTTTAAATGGATTTATTAATTCTGTGTTGGTGCTGTTTCAATTTGTTTAAGTCACTTAATTAATCCAAGTATTACTGGTGATATTTTTATGTGTGCTCTTGGAATATTTGCTAATTAGTGAACATTTTTCCAAAGGTGTTCGAGCAAACTTATTTTGCACTTTTGAATTTGAGCTGATTTTCATATTGGAGTTTGAATTATTTTGGTTAACCACTATGACTAGGCACTGCAAATGATATGACTTGGCAATATTAGCAGTTGATCACAGTGGTAGTTACACAGGGGTGTTACAAGTTCTCCTCCTCTAAAAGAAATTCTCGTCCCGAGAATTTAGGAGGTAGAAGGAAAGAGGTCGGGATATTCTTTCCGAAGATGATCCTCGCGTTCCCAAGTGGCTTCATCTTCCGTGTGATTCAACCACTGCACTTTAAGGAACTTGGTCGTCTTCTGACGAGTACGACGTTCAGCTTCATCAAGGATGCGGATCGGATGCTCCTTATAAGACAAATCGTCTTGCAGTTGAAGCATCTCGTGATCCACTGCACGGTGCGGAGATTCCTTGAAGCATTTGCGAAGTTGCGACACGTGGAAGACATCATGAATATGAGAGAATTGTGGCGGCAACTCCAATTTATAAGCCACCTGTCCACGTCTGGCAATAATGCGAAAGGGACCAATATAGCGGGGAGCTAGCTTGCCCTTGATTCCGAAACGACGGGTGCCCTTCATAGGAGTGACACGAAGATAAGCATGATCACCTGGTTGATAAGTCAAACCCCATCGTTTGCGATCATAGTTGCTCTTCTGACAGTCTTGAGCTACTTTGAGATTCTCTCCGACAATTCTGACTTGTTCTTCAGCGTGTTGAATAATGTCCGGTCCCACGAGAGGTCGTTCCCCAGTTTCTGACCAGTTCAGAGGGGTTCGACATTTACGTCCATAAAGAACTTCGAAGGGGGCCATTTTCAAGCTGGCTTGATAACTGTTGTTATAAGAGAACTCGGCATACGGGAGAGATTCCTCCCATTTCTTACCGAAGGATATAACACAGGCTCGAAGCATGTCTTCCAGCACTTGATTAACGCGCTCAACTTGGCCTTGGGATTGGGGATGATAAGCTGAATTCTATGTAATGTGAGTTCCCATAGCTTCTTGAAAACTTTCCCAGAACATGGACGTGAAAAGACCACCACGGTCCGAACTGATCTCCTTCGGAATACCATGGAGTGAAACGATTCTGGAGATATACAGCTCTGCTAGCTGGCTAGCAGTGATAGTCTCCTTAACAGGTAGGAAATGAGCAACCTTGGAAAGTTGATCGACGACGACAAGAATAGCATCGTGACCTTTCTGAGACTTGGGAAGACCAGTAATGAAATCCATCTGCACTTTATCCCACTTCCATAGAGGAATAGGGAGTGGTTGCAGAATTCCAGCAGGCTTCTGATGTTCTGCTTTCACACGACGACATACTTCACATTCAGCAACGTATCGAGCAGTGTCCTGCTTCATTCTTGACCACCAGTACCTTTGTCGAAGATCGCGATACATCTTGGTGCTACCCGGATGGATAGACAATGGTGTATCATGAGCCTCCTTCATGACCTTGTCAGTCATAAGCTCGAAGCGAGGTACTACGATGCGGTCTCTGAAATATAATGTTCCATCTTCAGCAACTGAGAAATCCCGGTACTTATCAAGGTGAAGCTCTTTCTTCATCAGGTCAATCTCAGCATCTTTGGCTTGCGCTTCCTTAACAGCCTTCTGAAGGTCTGGCTGTACCACAAGGTTATTAAGAGAACCTTGGGGAACAATTCGCAGATTCAGCTGATTCAATTCCGCATAGAGACGAGGTTGAGCTCGCCTAACCATGAGGTTGTTACAATATGACTTGTGGCTCAGGGCATCGGCCATTACATTAGCCTTGCCCGGGGTATATGAAATACCACAGTCATAGTTCGTAATTGTTTCTAACCATCGTTGCTGACGGAGATTAAGATCCGGTTGAGTGAACAAGTACTTCAGACTTTGGTGATCGGTATAAATCTCACACCGATTACCCAGAAGGTAATGACGCCATAACTTTAATGCATAGATCACTGCAGCAAGCTCAAGATCATGCACTGGATAATTTTCTTCATGCGGACGCAATTGACGTGAAGCATACGCAATCACTCTTCGTTCTTGCATTAGGACACAGCCTAATCCCTGACGAGAGGCGTCGCAGTATATGACAAAGTCCTTGCGAGAATCAGGAGGAGCAAGCACTGGAGCAGAAGTAAGCTTGTCCTTGAGGGTCTGGAAACTTTCCTGACACTTGTCTGTCCACTCAAACTTAACGCCTTTGTGGAGCAGATTAGTCAAGGGCTTGGCGATCTTGGAGAAGTTCTCGACGAACCGGCGACAATAACTGGCTAGACCGAGGAAGCTTCGGACTTGCTTGGCATTCTTCGGAGGAGTCCAGTCAAGGATAGCCTGAACACGCTCCGGGTTAACGGCAATACCGTCCTTGGAAATCACATGTCCAAGGTAGGTCACTTCAGAAAGCCAGAATTCACATTTGGAATACTTGGCATATAACTTGTGCTCTCGAAGTCTCTCCAGAACAAGGCGAAGGTGCTCAACATGTTCTTCCTTATTCTTTGAATACACCAGAATATCATCCAGATATACCACGACGAACTTGTTGAGGTAGTCCATGAATATGTAATTCATTAAGCGGGAGAACGTAGCTGGAGCATTCGTGAGGCCAAATGACATGACGGTGTATTCATAGGAGCCATATCGAGTAACAAATGCAGTCTTTGAAATATCCTCTTCACGGACACGGATCTGGTGATAACCCAACCTCATGTCGAGTTTAGAAAACACCGAGGATCGATCAACTTGCTGGATCCTACTCTCCGTGTGCACTCTGATGCAAAATCCGGTCTTATCAAATGACAACTCGGAGTATAATACAACTCGGAGAGAAAGGTTAAACAAAACAATGGAAAGGAAAATGATTATCAGACTAATCAGATCAATATCAGGGAAATCGCATAGATATCCAGCTCTCCGGGTGGATAGAATTTACGAGATCCTAAGTGTCGGTGTTAGTAATTTTATTAAACCTGAATAGACGAGAGATCAGAGTCCCAGAGTAAAGATTGAGGAATAAAAGATCCTAATACCACCCAATTGGCGATGTGGGCCCGTAAGCCACACAGCCAAGTTAGTAAAATAGTTTTGGACCACTAGACTCAACTTCGGCCAAGGAATTGGATAAGGGGATTCCTAGAGGCAGTCGGCTCTGATACCAACCTGTGACGACCCCGGCTTAATCGTGCACTAATCATACACGCAAATGCGCACGATCAAGCCTAAGGACTCACTTGAAGATATCACAACACAACTCTAAAACATAAATAAATTCATACAAGCTTAATATTACAAGCCAGGGCCTCGAGGGCTCGAATACATAGCTCGATGGCATACAAGTGTCAGCGGAAGCATCAGATATCTGGATACAGATATATTACAGAACAGAGAGATAAGCCTTCACAGAGGCGGGGTAAAATAAAATACTACGATCGAAAAGGCGTGGGCCTCCTACCCTGGACCCTTCGATCCTACTCCTGGTCGTCAGTCGGCTCCTCGTAGTAGTAGTACTCTTCGGGCTGGTAGTAGAAGTGGTCATCGACGGGGGCGACTGGCTCCGGGGCTCCGTCGTCTGGATGCGACAAAGGAATAAAGGGGGAAAAAGGAAAATAAAGCATACGTGAGTACTCATCCGAAGTACTCAGCAAGCAAGGATCTACACTACATACGTAACATTTTCAAAGGATGGCTGTATATGTGGACTGGGCTGCAGAAATGCCAGAATAGAGGGGAAAAGCCTAGTCCTATCGAAGACTAGCATCTTCAACATCTTCATCAGTCTTGCAGCATAAGAAGAGAGCAGGATAACATAATGTAAAGTATAGTAGTAAAGTCATCAATCCTCGGCCAGAGATTCTTCCTCGACTCCCCGCGAGAAAGCAATCCCAGAGCCATACTATCCAGTTCTCATCACATGTTCTAGTTGTACCGATCGGGATACAACTCCGAGTGTCCATTACCGTAGGACAGGCTATCGATAGAAGTTTCTTCCCTGCAGGGGTGCACCAACTTACCCACCACGCTCGCTTAACTCCGGCCAGACACACATTTCTGGGTCATGCCCGGCCTCGGCTAAGCAACACGCCGCAACCCGACCAAATACTTAACAGAGAGGTCAGCACGCCGGACTAACCTATGCCCCCAGGGGTCTTGGGCCATCGCCCCGGGAACTCCTGCACGTTACGTGCACCGCCAGTGAGCAGACCTAGCAACCCCTTATACAAGCGCGGTTGCGTTCCCAGTCCAACCCAGTGTGTGCCGCATCAGTTGCTGACGTCCATTAAGCTTCGGCTGAAGTGTATGACGCAAAACGCCCATACTATGCCCACGTGATGGTTAGTGCTATCGGGCCAGAGGCCCCTCGGATCAAATATCCAAACCGTAGTGAATTAGGAGCACGCGGTAACGAGCAGAGACTCACGATCGATGTGACCCCGCCGCCCCGTCTCGAGGACTTGCGGCAAGGGCTAAGAATGCCCGGCCACGCCTCGTAGTTATCTCGCGGGCACCTCTCAGGTCAACCCGACTCCACATCACTTCGCATTCATGCTCGCGCGGGTACCCCTTAGGGCCGACCCGTCTTTAGTATCATGTTTCTAAGTCAAGTCATAATATCCAAAGTAACTGTGTGTCTGACACCGAAGGGAACCCTGAGGAATCACCCTCGATGAAATTCCCGCTCGATGTTATCACCAAGGTGAACGAAGGAGGAATCACCCTCGAGGTCCACACTTGAGAGGTTGCGCGATGGCGTCGGTATCGGGGGTGGTGTAGGACGAATCACCCTCGCTTACCACGACCGATTAACTAACCTACAAGGTTATCATCAGAAGTGCTGACGAGGTATCACCCTCGGCACTCGATAGTAACCCAGTAGTGTCGAGCAACATAGGGGGAAGTGACATGCGGTGCCCGGGTCTGATCTTCGGTCCCGTTGCTCGGGTCTTCTGAGAGTCCAGCGTGGCAGTCAGGATCAAGTGGGGGGTCTCTGTCGGGTCTCTACCCATCCTATACTAAACAGTTTAGGAGAATAGGTAGGTATCAAAAGTAGGCTACAAAGCAGGCTATGCAGCAGATGTAGGACAACAGTAGCAGCAGTATCTTCTAATGCAAGCATAAGAGAGAGGAGAGTGGGCGATATCAAAATGCTCAAAATGGGGGTGCTTGCCTGTTTGCTCTGGGGCAAGGGCAAGGTCTTCAGTGGTGTCGTCGGGGACGTAGTCGTACTCCGGAGCGGCGTCTGCCTCAGGAGCTACGGCAATGTCGGGGTCTACCGAAAGAGAAGAGGGGGAGGAAACAAGTAAATATAATGCAAACAGATGCAACACAGTGTGTGCGATGCTATGATGCAGTGCAGGGTTGCCTAAATATGCCTCTAAGTCATTTTAGTTATTTTTAGAATTAATCTGGGATTTATTTACCGGTGTGCGTGCACTATTCATTTGCCGGATTCGGGCCCGGAGTTACGAGTTCTCTTACGTAGGAGGTTCCGACAAGGAAACAGACGACACGATCAGACTCGTCTTGTCGTTCTGAGAAACTTTCATGTTTTAACTTTTTCGATCTGAGCTACGGTTTAAAAGTTATTAATTTTTAAAGATTTATTGATTTTCTGGAATTATTTTTATTTACAGAAAATGAATTATGACGTCAGCATGATGTAATGCTGACATCAGCAAGTCAACAGTCGGCTGACCAGGTCAAACCTGACATGTGGGTCCAGTGGGACCCACATGTCAGCCTCTGTTATTCTAACAGTGAATTAAATTGATTAACAGGGTTAATTAGGGAGTGGGCCCCATCTGTCAGTGAGATATTAGTATAACTATTTTGTTTTTATTTATTAAAACATTTAATTAGGTTAATTAACCACGGGGCCCACATGTCAGTGGCTGGGCCGCCCCGTCATCGCAGTTGACCAGTCAACTGGGTCAACTGGGCCAGCGGGGGCCCAGCGTCAGTGACTGGGAGGTGGGGTCCCACCGTGCCACCTCAGCAGCCGGCGTCGGAGTTGCTCCGGCGACCAGAACGACGGCGGCGCCTCGCCGGAGTTCGTCGGGATCGCGCTGTGGGGCTCCGTTTCACGTGCGGCTTGCCGTGTTCGAAAGCTGGATGAGCGCCGCGTCTAGTGGTGCGGTCGGATGGGCTCGGAGGTGGACGGAACTGCGCCGGCGACGAGTGACAGCGGCGGTGGAGTTCGGGACCTCGCGGATCCGGCGAAAAACAGCGCAAGGGCTCGAGTTGATCATCTAAGCAGTAGCAGTAGCACTCCAGGAGCTCACCAGAGCCACTGGCTCGAACCATAGGGGCTCGGGAGCGCGCTGATGGCTGTGGCGGCGGCGGCCAGAGCATGGTAACGTCGGTAGCTCACCGGAGGCGTCTTAGCACGCGGAGAAGGAAGCAGGGGAAGGGGCGGAGCTCACCTAGCGGCTATGTAAAGCCTCTGTTAGCTTAGTAGCAGCATGGGCTCGGGGTCGACGGGGATCGCCGGCGTTCAGGAAGAAGAGGGGAGCTTTATCTGCTTGTCGTGGAGCTCCCCAGCGCCATCCAGAGGCACCAGAGGTTGTGGAAGACGACGGCGGAGCTCCTCGGCGCGTTCAGCGGGCATGGGGCCGCCGGTGGCCGCGGGGACGACGGAGTTGCGGCGGCGAACGCACTCGGCAGCGGCGGATCTAGCGAAGGGGGAAAAGGGGAGGAGGACGAGCGGGAGTGGGAAGTGAGCTAGGGTTCGTCGGGAACCGCTGGGGATGCCCTTATCCTCCTCGCAGCGGCAGCGGCGCCGGGGGATGGGCGACAACTGCCCATCGCCGGCGCTGATGCGCGCGCGTGCTGACACGGGGAGGAGGAGGACGACCCAGGTGGGCTGGGCCTGGCCTGTGGCGCTAGTCGGGGCACTGTGCACTAAGGCCCAGTGCACAGTGCCTCGCTTTTACTTTTCTGTTTTCTGTTTCTCTTTTTCTTTTATTCTTTTCTGTTTTGATTTAGTTAGGGCTTTTATGCATTTTTGTAAAATGTGGGACTTGTCTCAAATATTGCATTGCATTATTAGCTCTCACCAAAAAGTGGTTTGAGCAAAGTTGGTCTTCATTTGAAATTGATATGATTTTAAATGGATTTATTAATTCTGTGTGGGTGCTGTTTCAATTTGTTTAAGTCACTTAATTAATCCAAGTATTACTGGTGATATTTTTATGTGTGCTCTTGGAATATTTGCTAATTAGTGAACATTTTTCCAAAGGTGTTCGAGCAAACTTTTTTTGCACTTTTGAATTTGAGCTGATTTTCAGATTGGAGTTTGAATTATTTTGGTTAACCACTATGACTAGGCACTGCAAATGATATGACTTGGCAATATTAGCAGTTCATCACAGTGGTAGTTACACAGGGGTGTTACAAGTTCTCCTCCTCTAAAAGAAAT
This sequence comes from Thinopyrum elongatum, assembly GCA_011799875.1. Taxonomy (NCBI): domain Eukaryota; kingdom Viridiplantae; phylum Streptophyta; class Magnoliopsida; order Poales; family Poaceae; genus Thinopyrum; species Thinopyrum elongatum. The sequence goes on from CM022303.1 coordinate 240,276,707, forward strand.
TCTCGTCCCGAGAATTTAGGAGGTAGAAGGAAAGAGGTCGGGATATTCTTCCCGAAGATGATCCTCGCGTTCCCAAGTGGCTTCATCTTCCGTGTGATTCGACCACTGCACTTTAAGGAACTTGGTCGTCTTCTGACGAGTACGGCGTTCAGCTTCATCAAGGATGCGGATCGGATGCTCCTTATAAGACAAATCGTCTTGCAGTTGAAGCATCTCGTGATCCACTGCACGGTGCGGAGATTCCTTGAAGCATTTGCGAAGTTGCGACACGTGGAAGACATCATGAATATGAGAGAATTGTGGCGGCAACTCCAATTTATAAGCCACCTGTCCACGTCTGGCAATAATGCGAAAGGGACCAATATAGCGGGGAGCTAGCTTGCCCTTGATTCCGAAACGACGGGTGCCCTTCATAGGAGTGACATGAAGATAAGCATGAGCACCTGGTTGATAAGTCAAAACCCATCGTTTGCGATCATAGTTGCTCTTCTGACGGTCTTGAGCTGCTTTGAGATTCTCTCCGACAATTCTGACTTGTTCTTCAGCGTGTTGAATAATGTCCGGTCCCACGAGAGGTCGTTCCCCAGTTTCTGACCAGTTCAGAGGGGTTCGACATTTACGTCCATAAAGAACTTCGAAGGGGGCCATTTTCAAGCTGGCTTGATAACTGTTGTTATAAGAGAACTCGGCATACGGGAGAGATTCCTCCCATTTCTTACCGAAGGATATAACACAGGCTCGAAGCATGTCTTCCAGCACTTGATTAACGCGCTCAACTTGGCCTTGGGATTGGGGATGATAAGCTAAACTCCATGTAATGTGAGTTCCCATAGCTTCTTGAAAACTTTCCCAGAACTTGGACATGAAAAGACCACCACTGTCCGAACTGATCTCCTTCGGAATACCATGGAGTGAAACGATTCTGGAGATATACAGCTCTGCTAGCTGGCTAGCAGTGATAGTCTCCTTAACAGGTAGGAAATGAGCAACCTTGGAAAGTTGATCGACGACGACAAGAATAGCGTCGTGACCTTTCTGAGACTTGGGAAGACCAGTAATGAAATCCATCTGCACTTTATCCCACTTCCATAGAGGAATAGGGAGCGGTTGCAGAATTCCAGCAGGCTTCTGATGTTCTGCTTTCACGCGACGACATACTGCACATTCAGCAACGTATCGAGCAGTGTCCTGCTTCATTCTGGACCACCAGTACCTTTGTCGAAGATCGCGATACATCTTGGTGCTACCTGGATGGATAGACAGTGGTGTATCATGAGCCTCCTTCATGACCTTGTCAGTCATAAGCTTGAAGCGAGGTACTACGATGCGGTCTCTGAAATATAATGTTCCATCTTCAGCAACTGAGAAATCCCGATACTTATCAAGGTGAAGCTCTTTCTTCATCAGGTCAATCTCAGCATCTTTGGCTTGCGCTTCCTTAACAGCCTTCTGAAGGTCTGGCTGTACCACAAGGTTATTAAGAGAACCTTGGGGAACAATTCGCAGATTCAGCTGATTCAATTCCACATAGGGACGAGGTTGAGCTCGCCTAACCATGAGGTTGTTACAATATGACTTGTGGCTCAGGGCATCGGCCATTACATTAGCCTTGCCCGGGGTATATGAAATACCATAGTCATAGTCCGTAATTGTTTCTAACCATCGTTGCTGATGGAGATTAAGATCCGGTTGAGTGAACAAGTACTTCAGACTTTGGTGATCGGTATAAATCTCACACCGATTACCCAGAAGGTAATGACGCCATAACTTTAATGCATAGATCACCGCAGCAAGCTCAAGATCATGCACTGGATAATTTTCTTCATGCGGACGCAATTGACGTGAAGCATACGCAATCACTCTTCGTTCTTGCATTAGGACACAGCCTAATCCCTGACGAGAGGCGTCGCAGTATATGACAAAGTCCTTGCGAGAATCAGGAGGAGCAAGCACTGGAGCAGAAGTAAGCTTGTCCTTGAGGGTCTGGAAACTTTCCTGACACTTGTCTGTCCACTCAAATTTAACGCCTTTGTGGAGCAGATTAGTCAAGGGCTTGGCGATCTTGGAGAAGTTCTCGACGAACCGGCGACAATAACTGGCTAGACCGAGGAAGCTTCGGACTTGCTTGGCATTCTTCGGAGGAGTCCAGTCAAGGATAGCCTGAACACGCTCCGGGTTAACGGCAATACCGTCCTTGGAAATCACATGTCCAAGGTAGGTCACTTCAGAAAGCCAGAATTCACATTTGGAATACTTGGCATATAACTTGTGCTCTCGAAGTCTCTCCAGAACAAGGCGAAGGTGCTCAGCATGTTCTTCCTTATTCTTTGAATACACCAGAATATCATCCAGATATACCACGATGAACTTGTCGAGGTAGTCCATGAATATGTAATTCATTAAGCGGGAGAACGTAGCTGGAGCATTCGTGAGGCCAAATGACATGACGGTGTATTCATAGGAGCCATATCGAGTAACAAATGCAGTCTTTGAAATATCCTCTTCACGGACACGGATCTGGTGATAACCCAACCTCAAGTCGAGTTTAGAAAACACCGAGGATCGATCAACTTGCTGGATCCTACTCTCCGTGTGCACTCTGATGCAGAATCCGGTCTTATCGAATGACAACTCGGAGTATAATACAACTCGGAGAGAAAGGTTAAACAAAACAATGGAAAGGAAAATGATTATCAGACTAATCAGATCAATATCAGGGAAATCGCACAGATATCCAGCTCTCCGGGTGGATAGAATTTACGAGATCCTAAGTGTCGGTGTTAGTAATTTTATTAAACCCGAATAGACAAGAGATCAGAGTCCCAGAGTAAAGATTGAGGAATAAAAGATCCTAATACCACCCAATTGGCGATGTGGGCCCGTAAGCCACACAGCCAAGTTAGTAAAACAGTTTTGGACCACTAGACTCAACTTCGGCCAAGGAATTGGATAGGGGGATTCCTAGAGGCAGTCGGCTCTGATACCAACCTGTGACGACCTCGGCTTAATCGTGCACTAATCATACACGCAAATGCACACGATCAAGCCTAAGGACTCACTTGAAGATATCACAACACAACTCTAAAACATAAATAAATTCATACAAGCTTAATATTACAAGCCAGGGCCTCGAGGGCTCGAATACATAGCTCAGTGCACAGTGCCTCGCTTTTACTTTTCTGTTTTATGTTTCTCTTTTTCTTTTATTCTTTTCTGTTTTGATTTAGTTAGGGCTTTTATGCATTTTTGTAAAATGTGGGACTTGTCTCAAATATTGCATTGCATTATTAGCTCTCACCAAAAAGTGGTTTGAGCAAAGTTGGTCTTCATTTGAAATTGATATGATTTTAAATGGATTTATTAATTCTGTGTTGGTGCTGTTTCAATTTGTTTAAGTCACTTAATTAATCCAAGTATTACTGGTGATATTTTTATGTGTGCTCTTGGAATATTTGCTAATTAGTGAACATTTTTCCAAAGGTGTTCGAGCAAACTTATTTTGCACTTTTGAATTTGAGCTGATTTTCAGATTGGAGTTTGAATTATTTTGGTTGACCACTATGACTAGGCACTGCAAATGATATGACTTGGCAATATTAGCAGTTGATCACAGTGGTAGTTACACAGGGGTGTTACATCTCCGATGATGCGTGAGTAGTTCATTGTAGACCTTCGGGTCCGTAGTTAGTAGCTAGATGGCTTTCTCTCTCTTGTTTGATTCTCAATACAATGGTCTCTTGGAGATCCATATGATGTAACTCTTTTTTTCGGTGTGTTTGTTGGGATCCGATAAACTTTGAGTTTATGATCAGATCTATCTTTTTATCCATGAAAGTTATTTGAGTCTTCTTTGATCTCTTATATGCATGATTGCTTATAGCCTCATATTTCTTCTCCAATATTTGGGTTTTGGTTGGCCAACTTGATCTATTTATCTTGCAATGGGAAGAGGTGCTTTGTAATGGGTTCGATCTTACGGTGCTTGATCCCAGTGACAGAAAGGGAAACGACACGTATGTATCGTTGCCATTAAGGATAACAAGATGGGGTCTATTTCTACATAAATAGATCTTCTCTACATTATGTCATCGTTCTTATTGCATTACTCTGTTTCTCCATGAACTTAATACACTAGATGCATGCTGGATAGCGGTCGATGTGTGGAGTAATAGTAGTAGATGCAGGCAGGAGTCGGTCTACTAATCTTGGACGTGATGCCTATATAATGATCATTGCCTGGATATCATCATGAGTATTTGAAGTTCTATCAATTGCCCAACAGTAATTTGTTTCCACCGTTTGCTATTTTTCTCGAGAGAAGCCACTAGTGAAAACCTCTTTTCAAGAAATCTTCTGATTCACCGATTAATCTTCCGATTTATCGCTAATCGGGGGGTGACCGATAAGATTATGCCTTATCTTTGTCATTTATCTTTTGGACCGATTTATCGTTCTGACAAGCGATTTATCGGGTATCTACCGATAAATCGGACCTATTCATAGCACTATGTTTGCAAAAACTATGTTTATTTATGTTTTGTGGACCTTGTTACGGAATATGTACTATTGTCCTATTTTGTTTGTCATTATACGAGGATTCAAAGGCTAGAAATCAAGGTAACACTTCTGTCCAATATTGTTTTGGTGTTGAATATAGCATATTTTAGTGTTGGGAACCTGAGATTTGCAAAAAAAAAATCCGATTAATAGTCGACAGATAAAATCAATTAATCATCCGATTTCCGATTAATCTCTAATCCCTAGCTGACCGAGACGACAACGATAAGCGATATCCTCAACAATGGTGAAAACTACGGCCCCCGGGTCTCTTCTTTAATATATTTGCCTTCAAGATCTATTTTGCTATTCGCTCTTTTATTTATTTGCAACTTTTATTTTCAGATCTATTAATCCAAAAACCCAAAAATGCCTCGCTGAATTTTATTTGCATCTTTCAATCTACTACAATTTTATCTATCTCGTTACCCGAAAGGGATTGACAACCCCTTTAACACGTCGGGTTGCAAGTATTTGTTCTTTGTGTGCAGGAGCTGTTTACGTGGTGTTGCGTGGTTCTCCTACTGGTTCGATAACCTTGGTCTCATCACTGAGGGAAATACCTACCGTCGTTGTGCTGCATCATCCCTCCCTCTCTGGGGAAAAACCGACGTAGTTCTAGCAGACATCACGCACTCTTTTCCAAGGGCTGAACCCCTTGTCACAGACCGGAACCCGACTGTTCGACTTGCGCGCGGGGTGTGGGTGGGTTGGGGGGCGGGGGGGAAGCCCAAAGAAGGAGCAAACAAGAAAAAAAGCCTAGAGGACAGAGAGCAAAGGCGTAAACGCTCGCGAAAACATTTGCACTAAGTTGCCGCACGACTGGCTGCTCGCCAGCCGGCCCAGTGGGTGTTTCGCTCGCGCTCAACGTTTGAAGGGCCCAAGTACTACGCGCTCCTCCCAAGGACCGAACTCCTTGTCACAGACCAGAACCCGACTGTTCGACTCACAGGGGGATGCCCAAGGGAGGGCCAAGCAAGAAAAACGACCCAGAAAACAAAGAGCAAAAGCACAAACATTCGCACAAAGGTTTACATCACAAGAATATGGGCCGAAGGCCAGGAGTTCATTACATTCACCCAAAAAACACCCCAGTGGGTGGGTGGACCTGCTACTTAACAAAGTGCGATAAAGTTAAAGCAAGACGGCTTCAGGCGTTCCCCGCGCCGGGTTGCGCAGCCACCGGCTCCTCCTCGGTGGCCTCCGGGTCCGCCGAGGTGCCGGTATCAGCCAACCCGGCATCCTCGTCGTCGGCGTAGACGCCCGTCTCCTCAGAGCTGCCTTTCGGGTCGTCCAACAGCAAGCCGAAGTCATCGGGCAGCACCACCCCACCGTCGTCGGTCAGCTCCACCTGGAATTCGTCTTGGAGTGCGAACGAGGACAGGTAGCTGGCCCTGGCAGCGATCCGGCCCGCCTCCGCCTGTAGCTGGGGTTCCGCACCGGCTCGTTGGGCCACCAGCCGGTCCAGCGCCAGGTCCGGGTAACAGGACATGACGAACCGGAGCGCTACGTCGGCTCCGGCACGGGCCGCAGAAGCATGCCACGCATGAAGCCGCGCCGGCCCGGCTTCCAGCCACCGCGCCAGCCGCGTGAAGCTGTTGGGCGTGACAGCGCCAGGCCAGAGGGCCGCCGTCATCTCCACGCCGGCTGACGAAACCCGCCCCATCTGCTCGCCCAAGACCTGCAGGCGCGCCTCGGCGGCCTGCATGATTTCCGGGAAGCTCCAGGCGACGTTCAGGTCGAGCCTAGAGCCAACGATCCCCTGGGGCGACCGTTGAACACGAACAGACTCCTCCGCCGCCCTCTGTGTCTCGGGGAAGTGCCCTGTCAAGAAGAAAGATAGTCAGCAGCAAAAAAGCAAAACCGGCTTCACAACCCGGCGAAACCAACGAGAAAGCACTTACTGGCGAAGGTCTCGTCTAGGTGCTACGCCTCGAGCAACGTACCATGCCGCTCTAGGTCGCCGGCACGGTCGCGTGCCTCTAGCACCCTCTCCAACTTGGCGCCCTTGTCAACAGTCGCCTTCAGCTCGCCCGCTGGCGGTATCGCCAGCAGGTGGCGGAGGTGGCGGCTGCCGGCAAGGAGTGCGATGACGAGGCGGACGAGGTGTTGTTCGGCGATACCAACGACGAGGAGACCGCACCTCGGTGCCACGACCACGAAGAAGCCGACACGTCCGCGGGCGCCGCCGGTAGCGTGGAAGAGTAGTGCACGGCAGGTCGCCGCCGCTCGTGTCCCAGGAAGGCCAACGCTCCTCCTCTCCCGTCGACGTCAAGCTTGATGGGTTGACCATCTTCGGCCGATTAGTCCCTTGGCGGTGACGTGGAGGTGGACAACTTCAGTTCCTGGGGCTCCGGAGGCGGAGGTTACGGAGGCGGAGCTGGAGAGCGCCGAGGCGGAACTGGAGACGGTGAAGTTTTAGTTCTCGGGGCTGATGGTCGGACACGGGGACCGGACGCCGGCGATCATTTAGATTAGGTATTAATTATACTCCAGAGGCCGCCTAGCACCACTTTGATGTATTTGTAATGAAATCCGTCATGTTTATATGAAATCCGGTGTGTTTATATAAAATCCGGCATGTTTATATGAAATCCAGACTTGTTTGAACGAATTTCGTCCAGTTGGTTCAAGTTGTTGTGAAAATGTATGCGACTACGGTTGGATGGCGTCCTCCCGCATCCGTGTCCGCGCACTGACCTCCCTGTCCACGAACGAATACGAGAGGAAATTTTGCGGGTTGATGCCCTTACTGGGATGATACTGGTTCGCAGGAAGACTTTGTGCCTAAATGATAAGCTTCTTGAAAGCCATTGAGATTCTGCGCCGCTTCTGCCTACATGACAAGCCCGTGATGTTCCATGTTGTTAGCAATCAGATAATCAACTTACCAAACATGTTTAGCAGTCAATCTCACTGCTCAGCATTCCATTTGTCTCTGTATCATGCATGATTACCTTAGGAGAGACATCTGCACATTTACTGTGTTTTCTGACATACATTTTTGCACTTCCCATTCCCCAAATAGGTTTAGTAATGAATCTCATTGCTCATCGTTCGACTTATCTTAACTAAATCATGCATGAAAATTTTAGGAAAAATGTATGCACATATCACTGCATGAATTTTCTGATGGCCATTTTATTGTTGCATTATTATAGTTGGCCAAGTGGAAGCAAACTTCTCCATGCACCATGATGTCTTGCTTAAGGAAGTAAACTGTTTTGTTTTATGCAGACATCACATTTTTCTGTAGAGAACATAAATCCAACACAGAGACAGCCGTCAAATTAACTTGGCTATTATAATGTGAATAAAATAGAGAAGTAACTATAACAATGACCTTCAAATCTAACAACTTTTTTTCTTTGATTCTAGCATTATTGTATTATTTGAGTTCTCCACAACTGAACCTTTTACTCCCACCGTCCCAAAATAAGTCAAATAACTTTTATTTTGGAACACTGCAAATGATCCACCAAGATCATTTGCAGTTCTTCCACAACTGAACTTAAAGTTGAGACACTTATTTTGGATGGAGGGAGTACTAAAGTAAATTTATTTGAGAATAGCCGAAATAGCACAATGAACGTGCGTTGCGTTGCTACAGACAAAAGGCAAGGAAAGCCTTCAAGGGCGTCACTGATCTGATTTCTTGTCCTTCAGATCCTAGACTGTTTGCCGCATGCGGGGAATAGATCTATGGCCGGACTTCGACCATGATGTTGTCCATCCTGCCATGTAAACCACCCTCCACCTCAATGTGTAAAATGCAACACAATGTATGGTTGCATGTTTGGAATCAAAGTGCGGGTGACCGTGGAAGGGGGATTGCAAGCCGGATGTGCCACCAACAGAGATGGCGAGCTTGGATTAGAGAGGCGGGGAGAAGAACATTTTTAATAAGTCGACAATGTCGTTATGTGCATGAGGATCCTAATGGTTTGTATTAGAGACAACTGGTGTTGAGCCACCATAATATATATGCCCCGTTGCCACTCACGGGCAATTAAGTAGTCAACAGAAAAAATCACAACTGACCGCTGAAAGTAAGGGGTTTCAATGATGACATCTTACCACTATCAGGCTTATACCGCTGGGAGACCAAAATTGCTACCCATCAGTGCTACTTTTTGAGTCGGTCCATGGCCTAAAAGTCTAGTCTAGAACTTACAGAAACATAAAGCCTTTTGTGTCCCCCAGTCCTATGGGAAATGTTTGGAACCAGCCGGCAAATTTGACAATTTTGACCTCTGGACGAAATCAATTCACAGAATGAACTGCCCGTGAAACTATTTCACTCCCCTGACCCTTTTGTGTAGCGCCCGCCACGCCGGCGCCACACCCTACGGTGCAGTGCCTAGATCGGGGGCGTTGCACGCCTGTCCACCGTGGCAGCCCCTGGGCCCGCACCCAGCAGTGCAGCGCCTCCGAGCTAGGCGCCACACATGTAAAGTGCAGCGCCTAAGATCTAGGCGCCACACATGTAAAGTGCAGCGCCTAGCGCGTAGGCGCTGCACTGTGACTTATCCTGGCCCCCCCTCCCCCACTCCCCCCACACCACACACTCTCCCACTCTCTCCCCGAGCTTTGCCCCCTCTCCCACTCTCTCCCCCTCTCAAATCCTCTCCCAAATCTTGCAAATTTGAAGAATTTGTCCGTGGATTTCGAAGTCAAACCCTCCCTCAAGGTAATCTTCTCCGATCCCCTTGTTTAGATCCAAGTAATGTTATGAAATTGCTCATTTGTTGCTAGTTTGGGGAAACCCTAGTTTTGTTTGGATCTAGAGATTTGCATGGAGATGTGAGATGTTTGTTTGCCAATTTCCTATGATTAGGCTTTGTTAGTATGCTAGGGTTATTCTTATGGGTGTTCTTATGTTGGTGCTAGGGTTAGGTTTAGGGCTAGGGTTATGGTTATGGTTATGGTTAGGGTTATGGTTAGGGTTATGGTTAGGGTTAGGGTTGTTGTTTGATATATATATTAGGGTTTGTATTCCGTGTTAATCCTTGGATTAGTACTCATGGAAGCAATGTGACCTTGTGTTGTTTGAATGCTTATAGGGATGGGAAGAACATGTGTGTTTGTTCATCATGGGGACAAAGACGCCTTTTTGAAAGGCAATATAGAACCGGACCCGGATGAGCTTGACATGGTGTTTGATAGTAGTCCTAGCTATGCGGAGCTCTTGCAACAAGTGAGGAAAGATTTGAATTGGATGGACCCTAGTGATATCGTTGAGTTGGAGGGAAGGCATAATGTTGGTTTTGGAATGCACATCCGTTGGAAGACAATGCGTGTCAACTCGGAGCAACGTTGGGTTGCATACAAGGAGGCGGTGGCCGAATCACTAGACAAGGCTCTTGAGTTATTTGCAATGAAGAAGGTTGATTCAAGTTTGCATTTGGACTTGAACCGGAACCCCTCCCCTTTGGTTGCTAGTAGCCCCCCACCCTTGAAGCGAGATGAAATTGTTGAACCTCTTTTGACCCAAGAAGTGAGGCCAACATTGAGCCCGTTTACAAACAACCAAGATGAAGCTTTGCAAGAGGACAATGATGAGTATGCGGACGATGGCAATGAAGTTGATCTCCATGACAACAATGTGGGTGATCTCGACAAATATCATTTGCAAGAGACAATGGACCATTCCATCCCTTTTTCCCGTGCATATGCATCGGACTCGGATGACGATGGTCCCGATGAACAAGTTGATGCGGAGGGGTTCACGGTGAAGGAGGCCGAAGCTTTCGAGAAGGTATTCGGTCGGGATCATCGGACTACATTGTTCAAGGATGTTAGTCTCGCGGATGAAGCCATGGTAGATGGTGGCCAATGTGTATCTCTTGGGGTTAGGCCAAGCTCTCACCGTGATTTGGGAGACGACAAGAACCGGATTGCTAAAGGTTCTAAGTTCGAAACCTTGTTGGAATTGAAGATGTGGCTCGACAACTACTCGGTTACGCATTATCGTCCACACAAGGTGGTGAACTCGGACGTCAATGTGCACTACACGGTTGCATGTGCATGTGAAGATGAAATATGTCCGTGGATTGTGCGTGCAAGACCATGGAAAGGAGGTCCAACTTGGCATGTAGTGAGTTGTGTGCCAACTCACATGTGCCAAGGCAAAAGGATGGATGGCAAGATTGTGTCCCAAGACCACAAACAACTCACGTCCGAGTTCATCGCTTACAGGCTCTCCAACTCAATATCCACACTTCCAACAATGAGCGTCCAACATGTCATTGACCTTGTGAAAGCCATCTTTCATTACAAGGTGAAATACGGAAAGGCATGGAAGGCGAAGCAAGCCGCATTTAAGATGTTGTATGGTACTTGGGAGGAAGCATACAACCGAATCCCTAGGTTGTTGTTAGCCATGGCCGCGACAAACCCGGGCATGGTTCATGTGGTCGAGCCTCATGGGGAAAAAACAACGGTTCATGACGGAAGGAAAGTCCGAGTATTTGGCCGTGCATTTTGGGCGTTCGAGCAATGCGTGAGGGCTTTCGAACATTTTAGGTCGGTCACCGCCATTGATGGCACGTTCTTGACCGGACAATACAAGGGCACCTTGTTGGTTGCGATAGCAAGTGATGCCAATAACCGGGTGTTGCCATTGGCATTTGCTTTGGTTGAGGTGGAGAACAATGACAACTGGGAGTGGTTTTTGCGTCTTTTGAGGACTAAGGTGTTACCCGCTCAGAGGGAAATTTGTGTCATATCGGATCGGCATCAAGGAACTCTTAACGCGGTGGAGATTGACATTCCCGGGCATGCTTCGTTGCACCATCGATGGTGCATGAGGCACTTTTGTTCGAACTTCTATAGGGCATGTGGCCTTAAGGAGTTGGCCGATGATCTTCAAGATTGTTGTCTCGCTTTCTCCGACAAGCGGTTCTCCACTTTGTTGAACAAATTGCTAGCACACAAAAAACTTGATCCCGGGGGTCAAGACTTTCTCAATAGGCACATTCAATACCGGAACAAGTGGGCACGTGCTTTTGATGAAGATGGCCGGAGATACGGTCAAATGACAAGCAATATGGCTGAATGCTTCAATAGGGTGCTCAAAGGTGCACGTGGATTACCCGTGACGGCAATAGTTCAATACACATTTGACAAGATGAATGCGTACTTTGTAAAGTACTCGATGGAAACGGATGCACAGATAGCGGGTGAGAACCCGCGCAAGTACAAGTACAAGTTCCCACCCAAGGTTGATGAATGGTTGGTATTTCAATCACGGAAGGCGGACTCAGAAGAAGCTATATTATATGACAACGAAGAGTGGAAGTACAAAGTGAAAGAGCCAGGAGGAACCACAAACGATGGCCGGCAACATGGAGGTCGGGCTTTCAAGGTGTCGTTAACACAATGTGATTGCACTTGCGGGAGGCCATTGTTGCTTCATCTCCCATGCTCACACTTGTATACCGCCGGTCGCGTTAGGAATGTGGACATCAATCACCCACGCACCGTGAGGGAGTCGGAGTTCTCAATCATGACGGTCAAGAAAACATGGGCTCCCCGCTTTCACCCGTACTTTGACCAATCACAATGGCCGGAGTATCATGGAGTTCAACTATGGCCGGATCCGGAGTTGAAGGTTGTTAAACGGGGTAGACGTAAGACAAAGCGTCTTAGAAGCGACATGGTTGGATGGGGCCATGGTGGCCGCCGCGAAGTGGGCAACGACCAATTCCAAGAGCCTCGTGAGAGCTCCCGTTGTGGGGAGTGCAAAGGTCATGGACACAACAAAAGAAAATGTACGAAACCAAGGAAAAGGTCCAAGAAAAATGATGCAAGCACAAGCCAACAAGGAGCTACACAAGGGAGTCAACCAAGTGGTAGCCAACAAGTGCCAAGCCAACCAAGAGGTAGCCAACAAGTGCGAAGGCAACCACATGGTACCCAACAAGTGCCAAGGCAACCAAGTGGTAGCCAACCTAGTGGTAGCCAACAAGTGCCAAGGCAACCAAGTGGTAGCCAACAAGTGCCAAGCCAACCAAGTGTTAGCCAAAGAGGATCTAGGCAACAAAGAGGTCGGCAACTAGGACTTACAAGAGGCCGTGGTGGTGGTAGAGCTCGTGGTGGTGGTCTAGGCCTTGGTGATGGTCTTGGCCTTGGTGGTGGACTTGGCCGTGGTGATGGACAAGGGCAAGTTCATTATAGAGGAATGTTTGGATACCTCGATGGACCATTTCCGTATGTTCCTCACTAACTATAATGTTTCATATGTTCTTGTTTTTCATATGTTCTTATTTTTCATATGTTCTTGTTTTACATGTGCTTCTATTTGTTCTTATTGTCTTTACTAACCATTATGTTTCACTCATTGTAGGTATGGCGGCTTCCCAACCCAACAAACCAACAATGAAGGAGGATGGCGAAGATGAGATGGCGGGATGGTGGGAGAAGGCTGCGAAGAAGCTTAGAGAGGAGGATGCAGCCAAGCTAAAGAAGAAGAAGGAAGAGGAGCTTGAGGAGAAGAGGAAGGAAAGAGAGAGAGCGTCAAATGCGATGCGTGCTAGGGAGCAAGCGTTGGTGAGGAAATGTGAGGAGGCACAGAAGAAGCGTCAAAAGGATTTTGAAGAAAGAACCATGAAGCTTTGGGCAATTGCAGCTGAAAAAAGAGAGAGGGAGAATCAGATATTCATGGAGAGGGTAGTTAAGGAGGCTCACCTCATAAGGAAAAGGGAGGAGGAAGAGGAAGAAGAGAGGAAGAAGAAGAAGGGAAAGGGGCCTTGCTCTACGCAATAGAGCTATGTCATCCTCTTCGATTTGGTTGTGAACTACTATGTGTCATGCACTACTATGTCTCCTCCTCGATTTGGTTGTGAACTACTATGTGTCGTGAACTACTATGTCTCCTCCTCGATTTGGTTGTAAGAACTACTATGTGTCGTGAACTACTATGTCTCCTCCTTGATTTGGTTGTAAGAACTACTATGTGTCGTGAAGTACTATGTGTCGTGAAGTACTATGTGTTATGAACTACTATGTGTCGTGAAGTACTTTGTGCATATGTTGTCTTCACAGTTGTTTGCTTGCTATGTATCAATCCTACTTCACATCACCTTACTATGTCTGCATATGCTAAAAAATTCACTAAGTCCAAGTGCAACGCCTAGCTCATGGGCGTTGCACTGTACAGTGTGGCGCCTCCAATCAAGGCGCTGCACAAGTCTGTAGCTATCCAGAGAGCAACAGAAGGCAGGGCAAGTTACAGACCTGTGTGGCGCCTAGCGTGGAGGCGCCACACTGTATAGTGCAACGCCCACGGGCTAGGCACTGCAATGTACAATGCGGCGCCTCCAAGCTAGGCGCCACACAAGTCTGTAGCTATCCAGAGAGCAACAGAACGGAGGGCAAGTTACAGACCTGTGTGGCGCCTAGCTGGGAGGCGCCACATAGTATAGTGCAACGCCCACTAGCTAGGCGCTGCACTGTACAGTGTGGCACCTCGAAGCTAGGCGCCACACAGGTCTGTAGCTATCCAGAGAGCAACAGAACGTAGGGCAAGTTACAGACCGGTGTGGCGCCTAGCGTGGAGGCGCCACACTGTATAGTGCAACGCCCACTCGCTAGGTGCTGCACTGTACAGTGTGGCGCCTCGAAGCTAGGCGCCACACAGGTCTGTAGCTATCCAGAGAGCAACAGAACATAGGGCAAGTTACAGACCTGTGTGGCGCCTAGCGTGGAGGCGCCACACTGTATAGTGCAACGCCCACGATCTAGGCACTGCACTGTACAGTGTGGCGCCTCCAATCTAGGCGCCACACAAGTCTATAGGTATCCAGAGAGCAACAGAAGGCTTGCCTCCAGTTTGGGCCAAAAAATTCGCTAAGTGTTTGTGTGACACCTAGATGGGAGGCGCCACACTGTACAGTGCAACGCCCAAGCTCTGGGCGCTACACGGTAGAGTGTGGCGCCTCCCAGCTAGGCGCCACACAAACACTTAGTGTTTTTTTGTCATTCAGACTGGGTCATTTTTAGGCACAGTTCAACATTTCGTATAATAAACAGTAAGGATCAAAAAGTGTTCAACAAAGACAACATTTCCTAGAATGACCATCACAAGAAGTTCAACATTACTAACACAACTCCAAGTTCAACGACATAACAAGTTCCACATTACTAAGAGCTACCACAACTTCAAGTTTAACATAGAGCTACCACAACTTCAAGTTTAACATAGAGCTACCACCACTCCAAGTTAAACGACATAACAAGTTCCACATTACTAAGAGCTACCACCACTCTAAGTTCAACATTATAAATAGAGGATGATGACTAGTGCCTTCCGCGCTTGCTGGCTCCTCCCCCCCTCTTGATGCTTATCTTCTTCACCTTCCTAGGAAGAGGAACCCGCTCCGGCTCCGGCTCTGGCTCCGGTTCCTCCACGTCATCCAAATAGTCATCCAAAGCCGCCATCCGCGAGGTGCCGACCGTCCTTTTGCCTCTTTGGGTGAAGTCTTCAGGTGTGTACTTCTTGAATCCCTTCCTAGGCTTTAACTCATATGCAGACCGAACCTGGTATGTCCTCAAGGTCATATCATCAGCAACCTATGCATCAACAAAAGATATGGAAAGACCGTGTGTGAGGATATAGTTAGCAATGCATCAACAATTGGATATATGCTCATGCCATACCTCTTGGGTGACAACACCCACATCCTCATCCTCCAAAGGATCACCATGGCCCTGGCCTGAAGTGGGATCTGATGGTGTTGCCAACCTAGACCGTTCTGGTGATGCATACTCGGGGTCACGACAACCGAAAAGGTTTGATAGCCGCCTTAACTTTTGGCCCTGGCGCTGCAACATGTACAAGTGAATGAGACATGGAACGTAGCAACACATGTTAAGTGCTAGTTTGAAAGAGATGTGAACCTTAATGAATGCTCGAAGTGCACCTTCCCCATCGCTTTTGCCAGCCGGGGTTGTTTCCAGAATAGTCTCGGTCTCATCAGCTGCTTTCTTGATCTGGGCATGCTATGAATAGAAACGGTATCAAAGTGTTAGGCAAGCGAAGATGTGAATAGTGCGAATGGAAAAGCAAAAAGGGCAAATACCACAAAGTTCATCATTGGAGCTGAAGGGATCACTGAGTTGCCTTTCCTGACTAATGCGTTGTACTGGTGCTGGGCTACCTCATCAAACAAGGTGGGTTCTTCCAAAATCTCCTCAGCATACGCCGGCTTGCATACCTCCACACGGGTACTTGCAAGAAACCATGTGAGATAGTTGTTGAACGCGACCGGGCAGTGCTCACGAAGCTAGGCTCGTTTTCCAGCCCTAGCTTGCTCCACACAAAGCGCGAACTGCACAACATACTTCCTGTGATGCTTGGCCCAATCCTTGATCTTCCGCTGCTTTTTCCTATCCAACCTGCAAGTTACAAACAGAATATTAGCATCATCGAAACCGCCGAGAAGCTGCTAAGTGCTCAAGGTTAATTATATCTTACGCGTGTAGCAACTTGTCCGTGTCCTCCCACTCCGGCGGGTGTGGCTGGAACAAACCAAACTGGCGGAACACCCGATGTGGCAGGTGAAGCTCAACCGCCCAGTTGCATATCAGTGGGCACCGCATATGCCAGAGATCCCTATCCCTAGTGCACATCGGATTCAGCCTGAACTCTATAGGGTTACCAAAACTCTCTCCTTGTCCATACGGCTCCCATTCCACCTGCAAAATGGGATAGAATGCAAAATAGATATTGAGTTACGATACAAGCATGATAATCACTTATGCAATGTCGATTCACCTGCTCAGGCGTGATCGCGTCCAGCTCGCTCTTGTACAACTTGTACATGACCGAGGGATCATCCGTCGTCTCATTTAACACATCCCACTTGTGAGCCCAAGTGGGGAGCCGTAGTGGGTCGTCTTTGTCGTCCCAATCCTCGTACTTCACGGTCTTCGGTCGTCCAACCGGCAAACACTCCCAGCTCCATATGGAAAGTGCGAGCAGACAACCACCAATACCACCAGATTGCCTACAACAGGCTTCGTCCAACTGCACATAAAAGAGAACATGGTTGAATTAACAGCAAGAGCGCATTGATAATGTATCAATGAAGTGAAAAGGAAACAACTTCATACCTGTCGATACAAGTAAGCCAGTGTCGCCGAACCCCAACTCCATTTGCTATCGAAGACGGTCAACGCCTTCAGCCACATCCATGGAGCATTCTTGCCTGTGCCATCAGCAAACATAGTCCTGGATATCACGTACCACATGTAGACACGAGCATATGTCTTGACCGTGTCCTCATTAGCATCCTCAGGGCAAGTACTAAAGTGCGATGTAATCCACGTGAAAGGAGCACCGGCTGCGACTCTTTCCTTCTTCTTGTCTTCTGCTTCTGGTTCCCCAGGCTCCGGAGGAACCATACCGATAAGGGCATGCATCTGCGCGCGCCACCCATCAGAATCGGTGTTCATACATAAAGGGTTCCCATCGATAGGAAGACCGGTGATCATAGCAATATCCTGGAGCGTCACGGTCATCTCCCCGGTCCGAAGATGGAAAGTGTGTGTCTTCGGCCTCCAATGATCAATAAGCGCGGTGAGTGCTGCAGCATTGTTGGGTGGCGTCGACCGGCTGACCAACTGAATGAAAGGGAGAAGTCCTGTCTCCCTTACATACGGTGTGTACCGCTCATCATAGCGCATCTATCCAAGGGTGACCCCGTGAGACCGAAGCTTCAGAGGTGCAAGCTCCTACAAACAAACAAATCATAACATTACATATGGGGCATTTGTGTTTGAAATAAATACGAAATTCATAACACCGGCCACTTTCATTATTACCCGCTGCTCCACCGACATAGCGTACGACCGGTGTTGTTTGTCCCAGTGATCATCGAGAAGCCAAACCATCCTAACAATTTCAACAAAGCATTCTTGTCAACATGATTATCTTTTCAATTCAAAAAAACTAAAGTAGGCCTACTAGATGCAAAATTCAAAGCATATGTATCCAAAGCAATCTTCTCAATACGAGTATAATTTCAGTACAAATAAACTAAACTAGGCCTACTTCATACAAATAACTTTTCCATAGAAATAACATGTCAATCTATGTATCCAACCATATCTTTTCAATAAAATAAACTAAACTAGGGTTCCACAAATCAAACAAACAAGGGTTGTAATACATGCAAAATTCTAATACATGCAAGATTCAAATCTAATCAAATCAAACAAGGATTCCCCAAATCTTCAAAATACCATATTTTCTATGGATAGAAAGAAGGGGATCGGAGGAGAGTACCTTCTAGAATGGATTGGTGAAGAAATGCAGGAGAGGGGATTGAGAGGGGGAGAGGAGGAAGCCGCCGACGCGCCTGTTCTGTAACTCCTCCTGGAACGAATGGGTGGGGTGGGGGGAGGGGGAGCGGGCGGCTGGCATCTAAGTCACAGTGCAGCGCCTAAGGTCTAGGCGCTGCACATTATGTGTGGCGCCTAGATCATAGGCGCTGCACTGCTGGGTGCGGG
Organism: Thinopyrum elongatum; assembly: GCA_011799875.1. NCBI lineage: Eukaryota > Viridiplantae > Streptophyta > Magnoliopsida > Poales > Poaceae > Thinopyrum > Thinopyrum elongatum. Next base: position 240,294,776 of record CM022303.1, read on the forward strand.
GCCCAGGGCTGCCACGGTGGACTGGAGTGCAACGCCCCAGAGGTAGGCGCTGCATCGTAGGGTGTGACGCCGGCGTGGCGGGCGCTACACAAAAAGGTCAGGGGAGTGAAATAGTTTCACGGGCAGTTCATTCTGTGAATTGATTTCGTCCCGAGGTCAAAATTGTCAAATTTGCCGAACCAGCCGGCAAATTCAACACACATGGTGGCTGATCCCGACACTTGCCATGCCTTACCTCTTTGCCTTATCTTCTCCCTTGTCCACACTTCTCTCCTTGTTATTCCCTTCCTCCTCTATCTCTAGCTCTCTATGACGTCCCTACACCGCCTATTTCCCGCCCTAGCAATTCGCCAAACCACCACTGCAAATGATCCAACCATGCGTTGTGGAAGACGTCGACGCTGCTGCACCCCGTTATGAGGGTACCACCGCGGTTGCTGCCATTTGCTGCTGTTATGATTGAAATCACCTGGATCACCACAACCATAAGACGCGGCGGCGATGCTGCAAGCGGACTGCACATAGCAGTGTTGTGAACAACGACTGCTGCTCCTGTGAGCCCGTAGACACGTCACAGTGATGGTGATGGCAATTGATGCGAGCTGTTGTGGCACTACTACGATTGGGACATCCACAACCATCATAAGCATTTGTTTATCCAAAAACCAAAAAGTAACAATGTGCATTCTCTATATATAATCTTAACTTCGGAAGCGGAGTTTCTGCTCCCGGGTTCATCTGCACCCCCGTTCAAAAACAAAATCAAAACAAATACTATAAAAATTCAAAAAAATCCAATTTTTTTTTGTGTCGTAGATAATTTGATGCGTGAGGTTCGCTCCAAATTTCAACTCATTTGGACATCTGAGCAGCTCTCGGAAAAAAAAAACAATTCAGGGTCTGTAAATTTTTTTTACTATTCATGCGCTGTTTTGATTCGATTTGTCTTTTTTTGCCGAGAGCTGCTCAAATGTCCAAATGAGTTGAAATTTGGAGCGGACCTCACGCATCAAATTATCTACCACACAAAAAAATTGGATTTTTTTGAATTTTTCTAGTATTTGTTTTGAATTTTTTTCTGAGCGGGAGCATCTGCACCTGGGCACCGAATTGGATTACCGCTTAACTTCGTTCTTTTCTGTGTGTATATGTAAAATAAGCGGCTATTCATTTTTTGGAGATTGTATTGTTGTGCAAAATGGTTGTGCTATTATGCATAATTTGTTTTTCTAGAGAATGTGGTATTGTGGATTGTGCTTCTTTTACTTAAATGTTGTAGTTAAAACAAGTACATGTCTGATAGTTTACCCATAACAAAGCAGTCCTAGCGACGGAGTCGTACATCTGTGGCTGTGTGAGCGCCGACGGTGGTGGACATGGAAGCTTCCGGTAGAAGATTTGGAGCACTATCACCCGACTATCCCTTGACTGAGTTGTCAATGACAACAACAAGGGTGGTGTCTTCATGTCATCCTTGCACGATTTGGAAGTCCGTGGTGTTCACAGCTTCGCACAGAAGTCGTCGGATGGGAGGAGGGAGGGGAGATGACCCAACGTACTCAGCTACATCGGGGTTGGGTCGAGTGTGCAGTGCGTTTGCCCGATCTTATGCCATCTTAACATATTTTTTTCTTCATAAATGAATTCGCCACCTCCTTGGCCATTAGAACTAATAATCTAAAAGTTAATGTTCTTTAGTCAAATTAAACTACTCAAAATCATACACCATATCTTGAGCTCGCCTGACGATCTTCAAATGTCCATCTTTTCTTTGTCATTAGCAACCATTCTTCCACGACATAGTTCGTCGACCCGGCCAACTTTGACTCACATGAACCAATGTCCTCTCCCGTTGCAACACATGTGCATCTGTGCTAGCATATAATAAAACATGGTTGATAAGGAGGTATTACTCATGCATGCACATATTTCAGGGAAGTTTCCTTGTTTTGAATGAAAGGTTGTCAACAACCCCAATGCCACATAAGGACTCAAGTCTTTAGTACATGATTTATTCATCTAGGTTGGCGTGAAATAGCAGTGAACAACAAATGCTCTCAACCAACCTCTGTCCCTTGACTCTTTATATATGAGCAGACAAATCCGTTCTTAGGTTCATCCAACAATACCCGATTTTCTATCTCTCGAAACAACAAAGTAGGATGAAAGAGAACAATGAGTACGAGAGGAAAATACATGAAAATCCCACTTACATATGAAAATTGCTTTAGGAATGGCAGACATTGCAGAATAGACGTGTTACTCTTTTTGGGTTGAAGTCTCATGCAACACCTGATCAGCTGTCGAAACTACATGCAACCGATCAATAATTCATCGGCTCTTCGTTAATTCAAAGTCGGGCTCAGTTCGAGCCTTCTCTGTAAAAAAGAATTCATAGTGTGCTGATGAGATTCCATACATAGCCAATATTGTGACGACCATTACTCAATATGTTCTCATCAAGACATCACGAGCATTCATGTTGGTAAGCATTAGAAGATCCCCAAAAGACTCTACACCACCTATAAAAATCAGTGGTTCACTGGACAATGCTTCTATCTGCAAACAAGTAACTACACTACCTCGGACTGTCCTTAACACCATTGTACACACTGCAGTAGATAGAACCATTGAACATTATATCAACATGGTTCATTGAGTACAACACTGTTACAGACTTAGTTACTTCCCTAATGACTCGTTAATTAGACAAACCTTGAGTTAAAAAAACTAGGCATACCTCACTACAAAGTTTTGGTTGGTTAATCTTGTTCACAGACAAATTGGACTTGTGAGTCCTTTTTTAACATGAAGTACCCCCCCCCCCCCCCACACACACACATCTTTTGCTATCAGAAAAGTTCTAGTCCAACAAGTCAAACCATTAAACACACAGATTACCTTTGTAATTAGATTGTATCAAACACTAGATAGGTTCATATTTTCTTTTCTACAAATGTATGTGTTTGGTGTATTCAGGATTTTCATATTAACAACTGGCCAAAATTATCCAAGTTTCACGGTGCACCTTCTCTATATGCCTTTTGAAGGTTCTTCTTTTCCATAGGTAACTTTCCTTGGTATATATCGAGTTCACTTGGTAGTGTATCTGCTGTGTTGGAATCCCTCCACGGTAATAGCAGGTTGTTACAGTACATCACGCACGGCGTCGGGATCCACACGAAAGTGACTGTAACAACAATGTTATTTTAGCAGAGGATCTCAACCCCTATATGCCACACGAGCGTCGTTCCTTCCCGTGAGATAAAAACCGCCTTTCAAATTAAGAAGGTATTTTCACAAGTGCGTGGACTTGCCATGATCCACAATGATGCATGAGATGTTTGTGCCTCGCTTCCCTTGCTTACGAGTTAGGGGACTAGAGAACTGAGGAGTTGATAAGCGTGATACTCGATAGATAGATAGATAGATAGATGTAAACGGCTTAAGTGGGTCAAACGAAGTTAGTCATGAATCATAGCCCTCCCTCAAAATCAAAAGTCAATGAAGGCATCAAAAGTTGTTAGAGAAAAAGTTATCATCATGAAACTATGGCAACTCTAGTTCTCTGGTGCCAGAACCAATGCATAGTGATACAACCACCATGAGAACAAGGTGGTAGGACTCTAACCCCCCTCACTGAAGCTTGTAGAGGTATCAGTATACATCCGCGTCATGGCCAAGGTTGTGGCAACATGACCATCAGGAGTAATAACCCCTCTTACCCATTAACATACACATGATATAAGTTTCTATATGTGCTCATGCACATGCTAATGGCTATGGCGATCGAGAATAAGGGGGGGGGGGGGGGGAGGGTTAATTATATTGCAACGATAAGGCATCAAAATGTAACAACACTAAAAAACTACCATCCTAACATGATGCCAGAATTAAAGAAATCTGCTTGTTACATTCCATCAAACGTTAGGTCCATCATTTATGGAAAAATTAATATTTTCAAGACTCATGGTCAGTTTGGTTTGCATCCACAACGCCATGTCTGGGATAAATAGGTGCCTGGACTAGGCCTGGGAAGATGATAGTTTTCTCCATGGCGAGGCTAGCATGTGGTAAGGCTATTTGGTTCATGCCTGACCTGACAGAGAATTAAGTGGGGCCCATACATATGCTAGTTACTATATATTAATACTCCGAGGCAGCTATTGTAGAGGCAAGGCATCGGCCAGGCATCCAAATTCAGACGCCTGGGCTAGGCTAAGTACATGCATGCAATTTTTGACCAGGCTAAGCACAAGAATCGCCCCCAGGCTAAGCTTGTTCAAGCACCACTAGGCTACCAACCAAACGCCCCTCAGACAGCTCCTAGGAAGGGCTCAGGCCAGGCACCAAACACCAAGGACGCCAACCAAACAGATTCTCAGTCAAATGAACAAATTCAACCCAGCAACCATGCACTTTTCAGCATCTAGCTTGTCCTTTTCTTTTTCTTTTTTTTGCGGGAAGAACTTCCAATCTATTCATCTTCAATCATGGTAGTACAACGAACACTAGAAATAATAAAAATTACATCCAGATCCGTGAACCACCTAACGACGACTACAAGCACTGAAGCGAGCCGAAGGCGCGCCGCTGTCATCACCCCTCCCTCGCCGGAGCCGGACAAACCTTATTGTAGTAGACAGTCGGTAAGTCATCTTGCTAAGGCTCCATAGAACCAACGCATCAGAACAGCAACCGCCGCTGATGAAGAGTGTAGATCAAAAGGTGTTAGGCATAAGCCACGTTGTGTGTGCGTGCGTCGAGCTAGACGCCGGTACGTAGCTGCGTTGAGTGTGTCCGTGCATGTAGTGGGTTGTTAGCTGCATGAGTTTGTTAGGTAGCTATACGTATGGGAGAGTGGGCTCGGTCATTAGAGGATAAGCACCACGATGTAGTAGTGGCCGGGAGTTCAGGCTAGTTAGTGCGTGCGTGGACTTGTGGCCGAGTCGTGACGGCTGTGCGCACGGGTATAAATACCTCCCATGTGTATTGGTTGGATGCGCTGGTCTGTTGCCGCGCCATGGCGCCGGTCTGTAGCCGTAATCCGGTGTGTTGCCGAGCGATGGGGTGTGCCGAGCTGAGTGTGAGGGGCCTAGAAGATGTAGTCCCCGTCAGGACTGTGGTGTGTGCCCGGTCGACGTGAGAGTTCTTCCGGGTTGTGCCGCGTGTGTGCGTGTGTACCTCATGTGTGGAGTCGAGTTTGAGCTCGAGGAAATTGCCGTTCGTGCGGCAGGCGTATGTGCGCCGGAAATCCATCGTGTCTTGTGTCTTCACTGCATCTTCTTCCTCCTACCTTCGTCCGGCGTTTGTGTCGCCGGAAGGCTGCTCGGCGTGCGTCGCCGGGAGGATTGGTCCAGGGTTTGTCCCAACATTTGGTATCAGAGCTTGGTTGTCTTGGGCGTGGTTCGCCGTGCCGGAGGCGTGCCGGAGGCATGCCGGCGGTGGCGGCGCTCGTCGGCGGCTGCGCGGAGCTTCGGGCCGTGTGTCGGCCTATGGAGGTGCGCGGCGCTGCGGCGGTCATGGCGGACACGGAGGCGGCGCGCGGTGAGTTCGCGCCGAGCGCGGCGGACATGGAGGCCGAGGCAGCGCGGCTGCGGTGTGCGGCGAGCGCATGGCGACAACGACACGCGGCAAGTCCGGCTGCGGTGGTCGCACACGGCTTCGACGTCAAGCGACGCGGCAACCACGGCGCGGGCGCGACGAGCAGACGGCACGTCGCAGCGGGCGCGGAGGGGCATGGTGGCATCGGGCGGAGACGGTCATGACGACGACAACGACGAGGAGTCGAGGCTCCTGCCGGCAGGCCATGCAGCGAGGTCGTGGCTTAGGGGGAGATTGTTAGGCATAAGCCACGTTGTGTGTGCGTGCGTCGAGCTAGACGCCGGTACGTAGCTGCGTTGAGTGTGTCCGTGCATGTAGTGGGTTGTTAGCTGCATGAGTTTGTTAGGTAGCTATACGTATGGGAGAGTGGGCTCGGTCATTAGAGGATAAGCACCACGATGTAGTAGTGGCCAGGAGTTCAGGCTAGTTAGTGCGTGCGTGGACTTGTGGCCGAGTCGTGACGGCTGTGCGCACGGGTATAAATACCTCCCATGTGTATTGGTTGGATGCGCCGGTCTGTTGCCGCGCCATGGCGCCGGTCTGTAGCCATGCTCCGGTGTGTTGCCGAGCGATGGGGTGTGCCGAGCTGAGTGTGAGGGGCCTAGAAGATGTAGTCTCCATCAGGACTGTGGTGTGTGCCCGGTCGACGTGAGAGTTCTTCCGGGTTGTGCCGCGTGTGTGCGTGTGTACCTCATGTGTGGAGTCGAGTTTGAGTTCGAGGAAATTGCCGTTCGTGCGGCAGGCGTATGTGCGCCGGAAATCCACCGTGTCTTGTGTCTCCACTGCATCTTCTTCCTCCTACCTTCGTCCGGCGTTTGTGTCGCCGGAAGGCTGCTCGGCGTGCGTCGCCGGGAGGATTGGTCCGGGGTTTGTCCCAACAGAAGGATCCAACCTGAAGACCCAGGAACATAGACGAACGACGAACAGATCCGAGCAAATCCACCATAGACAGATTCGCCGGAGACACACCTCCACACGCCCACCGACGATGCTAGACGCATCACCGGAACGGGGGCTAGGCGGGGAGACCTTTATTCTATCTTCAGGTAGTCGCCGCCGTCTCGCCTTCCTGAGTATGACACAAACCCTAACAAAACTCGAAAAAAGATCTAAAAATGGAGCCCTCCCACCGGCAAGAGCTGAGATCCAGTCCGCCTCCATGACCCTAAGGCCACCGGAGACGGGGCGGACCGGCGCCGGCGGGAGGCAAGAGGAACCCTAGCTTTTTTTAAGCCAGCGGCTGGCAAGGTCGTCTCACGCAGCTTGTCCTTTTCTACTTGTGCTTATTGAAAGTTGTTCTTTTCCAATGGAATTTCCCTTGGTATATCAAATTCACCAGTAAGTCTATCTAACACCTATTACATCATTGCTTCGCTTTCTTGGGAGTTATAGGGGACTAACAAGCGAGCGGCTGGGTGATATATTAGGTGGACTTGTAATCGATCATGCGCTGCTATGAAATAAATAATATGCAAGATTATAAAATAACTTATTTGAAGAGGGCTGATCTCTTATATACTACCTTGCAGCCGATTTCCAATTTACCGATAGCGACAGATTCAACTACAAATTTGACGTCAGATTTTTTACCATGGCAAATCAAAAGTTTTTATGGGAATTTATGTTTTTCGAGGATGGCAAGTTTAGTTGGTAAGCATGGCAAATCCGTCTCAGTTCCTTTTATCATAAAATTGCCGTGCATGCCAAGTAAATTTGACATCCTCGAGCCAACATTAAGTGTCGTAAAAAATGTTTCCTTTACCATACTTTAAAATACGACGTTAAATTTCTAACATTACCAATAACAAAAACCTATCTTCTTGCCTCCTATGCTAATGTGATCCTGGCACGTACGGCCTCTCTACCCACCTTTTCTCTATCCTATGTATCCTCCTCCGCATCACTCTCACTCTATCATACGTTCGTGTGGTTTAGCTTCATCTCAAATTTTGGTACTAACACTTCGAGAAATGCTAGACCTATGTAAGATTAGATACGGGTTTAGCGTAAAAGGAAATGCGGAGAGTTAGGATTGGAGGAATAGAGGGAGGGAAGGGCCCACCCCATGAAAATCGCGCCGGGGGCCGGCGGGGGGGGGGGGGGGGGGGGGGGGTGGGAGATTTAGTTAGGAAGTTTATGTGACTTTCTGTGGTATGATTTGTAGATGTAGGATTATCGCTAACATTTCTTCACGAGGTTATCATCCTTTCTACGTATGATTGGTGGCGTCTTCGATACATCCACTTAAAAAAGGATAATGAAAGGGATATCATTTCCGTCAGATCCAACTACAATGTTGCTTGTGTTTCTTCATTTGTTGGCGTGAACTCCTTTTCGGCAACACATGTGACTTTCATCGTCAACCTAATCAAGAATAACATTGTGAAACCACACAAAAAATATATAAATAACATTGTGAATATATTCATATACTCAATTATAAATGGCAACATCTAATTGGGGTGGCAAGAGGCTTCACCTTTCATTTGCTCTACTTTCGTCTTAATAAGTGAGCAAGAGGTACATGTGTAAAACTGTAAACCAATATCACAATACTCATTTGTTGTTAAGATGGAAAGACAAAATAAACCAACTGACGTGACTAGATCTAAGACTGATGTCGACCTTGTCAGTTTAGTTCGGGTCAATTCAATTTCTGCTGACATGGTTAGTCATGTTAAACATGTGTACGAAAAACTGGAAATATTTCACACTTACAATATTTCAACGGCACTAACAATAATCAAGTGTGGCTACTCATGGAAAACAACCTAATCTACAACAACTGAAGCTATAAAAAAAAATCTATTCCATTAGAGTCATCATTGACAGAATACTGAGTTTCCTTGGTGGTTCATGCAGCTATACATAAATCATGGTTGCGCACATCTATGTGTAACAAGAGCTACATAACTAAATCAAAACACAAATCTCATTTCCGGGGAGGTCTTCCACAAGTATCCATTCCCGTATGGCCGCATCAGACCATCATGATTTCTCAGCTCGGCATTCACTTTTCCTGCTCACCAGGTCAGCCAGCATACACCATCCTTGTTAAATCTTCACGCAAGTATCAAGAGGAGAAATGCTACAGCTACGGGCAATTGCTTACTGGTTCAAGTTTATGGAAAGATGTGGCACTAAATACTTGGCCCGATGGAAATCAGGGGGGCCAGAGAGTAAAATCAGCGAGGAGTTATTGGTGGACAATGTCCCGTAACCAGCATCCATAAGCAGTTGCCCGTAAGTCTAGCAATTTAGGTATCAAGAGCGCACCATAACAAGAAGCTAGAAATACTCGTTGATTATGACTCGAAAGCATGCATGGGGAAGCGTTGGCCAACTCGTTTCAAGCACAAATCTGCAGGTCTTCCTTCAATATCTACGCATGGCATGCCATCTCCAGGCACACTGGCTTGCACAGACGCAACCACACCATGATCACACCAACATTGAAGCATGGTTCCAAATGCCAGCACCATGACCACGACAACATTGAAGCATTGAGGATATTGGGGCTAAAGACAGGCGTCACACATGTAGATTAGAGGATATGTGTGATGTTTTCCATCCGCCTTCCCTCTGGCATCCCCGCTTGCGTCAGCGTCAGCTTCTTGACCGGTGTTGGGTTCGTGTTTGATGCCTTGTTGGGAGAGGATGATGTCGTGTCAGGATGACCTATTAAGAACCTAGACGGCGCCGAGTTGGTGGTAGACTACAGGTCCCATTGACAATTATTTGGTTGGAGCCCGAGGAACATAACGTGAGCGTTGAGAAAAGAGCAGAATTGAGGAGAGGACTCGACTTCAAGGGGCAGGGTGATAGCATGGATAAACAAATAGCTCCCGAAGTTAGTTTCTTGTCAGACCTTATCGTGGAGTTAGTTTTTCACGTGAGTTTAGACTCTGGTAGAGAGATGATGTCAGCGACCCAAAATACTACCAAGGGCAGCAAGCCCACCAAGCCGTACATGGGCTGGACCTGAAGATGCGCCATGCCAAGCGAGGCCGACTACAAGTACCAGCACTGGAAGCAACAGACAACCCATCCGGGCTTGGATCACGAACGGCAACGGCGGCTTCCTCTTTCCCCTGTCATCTCCTACCTCCTGTACTCCTCATTCCTCCTCCTCAACCTCTTGTATCTGAGCTCGATTTCTCTGTAATGGAGTGATTCACAACCGGAACCTAACATCGTGGCATCAGAGCCTCCTTCCACCCTTCCAATTCGCCACAAATCCTCCTGCGTTCGTTCAATTTTCGTCCAATTTTTTTTTTCAGTTCATCAATTCCTTCCACCACCATGCATCCGGAGTTGAAGGCCTACCTGGACGATTACCACGCGCGGACCATGGCGCGCTACGACGCCGTGGACAAGCAGTACGCGCTGATGTTGAAGATTCTCACGGGCGTCTCGATCCCGCAGGCGGCGTGCCCCATGGGCACGACAACCGATGGCGGCCTCACCGACGGCGCCAGTGTCCTCGCGGTCGTCCCCGGCATCTTCTCCGCCACCACCCAGGCCCAGGAGCCCCCTGCAGTCTCCCCTGATGCACCCTCGGTCTGCATCGAGAGGGTGCCCGTCACCTGTTCGACGGAGTGCCTGACCCAGATCGCCTCCATCACCAGCGTCGACGAGGTCCACGACAACGCCACAGCCGCCAACCCCGAGCCCGTGGACGACCTCATCCACCAGGAGGTCGCCTCCGAGATCGTCACCCCAGTGGCAACCACCACCGAGGTCGACCCCAAGACCAGCGTGCAGGAGCTGGACCACTCACCACTACCCTCCATCAACAACTCCACCCAAGTAGTGAGCGAGGCGGACCACATCGTGGTTCTCCTTGTTCCCAGCAACTTGGCTGCACCAGCGCCATCCAAGTGCTTGGCAGAATGCTCCGCCTATGTTGGCCACGGGGTGAAGCCTCTGACCGCCACCATCAACAGCGCCAGCGAGACACATGACACTGCCATCACTGAACGTCTGCACCCGCCTTCCTTCGAACATCAACCATGGCCGCCACCTATACAAGTGCAGATCAGACCCAAGGGAAACATGTCCAGACCATGCCCATGGCCGTCGTTTGATTGCTTTCATGAAGGCGCGCAACTGAGGTACACATGGCCGAAAATTGCTTCTGTGATGCATCATTTTGCTGGTTCTCTGCATTCTCCGACAAAATCCTTGAGATGTCGCCAAAGGATGCACCTGAAACTACTGTGTTCATCATTCCCAAGCAACTGCCAAGCAGTACAGTTATGGTCAGAGCTGCCGTCAGTGGAATTTCAGTTTTGTGCTCATGGTCCTACTGATCCAAAAATCATGAGAGAAACCTGGTGGTGCTTGCTGAAAATTACTTATAAGATCAGTCAATTGGATCACCTATTCAGACCAAGACAGTGGTGGTCGCTGAAAAATGATTCAGTTGCAGGCTATCTCGAGGAGCTATCTTCAGGTACACATCACCAACCTCATGAAGTTTCAGGGTTCAGTGTTGAGCTAGTACCATTACCATTAAGCGATGTGAGTTCTCCTCAAGTTCCTTATCGTCAGTCAAATTCCATGGACGAGTCTTTCTGTTGTTTGCCGGGTGCAAAGCTGCAGTTTGGGCGCCCTCCGGATCATGCAACAGCTGGGAATATCATTCAAATGTCGCCTGTACGAGTGAGGATCAGTCACAGGGGACACTTGTTCAGGCCTAGACAGTGGCCCTCTTTCAAAAATCATTCAAATACAAGCTGTCCCGAGGAGTCAAGTTCAAGTGCGCCACTGCCATCCGATGATACACAAAGTCGACATTTATCTCGGTTACATTTTCATGCTTACCAAAACGGTAGCTCTTCCCGAATGTCTTGGGACCCTGGCAATCACATAATGTCAAATCTGGAGAAGCCTTTCAGTTGTTTCCAAGGTACACAGTTGCAGTCTCGGCACACACCTGATCGGACAAAATCTGGTGCTATAAAGTCAAGACGAGAAGAAGCGATACACTGGGAGCAAGTACACTACAAGGACCTGCAGTTTTACCCATACAGTTTAGAACAGTCGCTGGAAGGTGATGAAAATTTTATCCCTTGTCAGTCTGCCTATGGATTCGATTTGGAGATGAGTGAACTAGTGAGTAACATGTGGAAATCAGACCATGGTTGGGCAGCTCGCTTGTATCTTGTACAACAGAAATACATGCTTTTTGGTGGTCTGTGTAGTAATCCTAGCTATGCATTTCACCTGAGCATTAAGTGTTGGTTTGAGCAACAAAATGAAAGGACCTATAGCTTGCTTGTAGCTGTTGAACTACCACTTCACCCCATGCATATGAGCATGCTACAGACCATGGTAATGTTCAGGGAGCTGCTAAGTGCAGTTACAATCGAGAACAAGAGTTCAGATAATTCAGTTATGTATCCAGGCAATGAGCAATGGCATTCGGAGGGTTCTCGGTTGGGGGAGCAACAGTTACCATTCCCTGTTTCAGCCATGTCCATTAAACAGCTCCTATTTCAGATGAAGACTATTACTGAATTTGTGGCTATGTTGAAGATTTATTCAAATTTGCTTCAAGTTTGGATTGCCCCTTTGCTTGGCAGTGAGTCAACTAGAACCTGTCACCTTGAGCAGCTCTGGGATCCAGGCGGCAACAGTTTTTCAGTTTGGATTTCTCACTCATCCGAAGAAACTGCACACTGTCGAGGAATGTCGAGTGGTGACCAGAATTCGGTGGATGTCAAACGGTTGGTATATTCTGTTGGGCAGCTAATTGACATGGTTCATAAGTGGAGCAGCCAATACCATGCAAAGAAAAGCCACAATCTCACTCACAACTGCTGCATAGGCTTTGGCATCCCACTGGCAGAGAATGGGCTCCTTGAGTTGGAACTACTTATTCCACAACCAGGAGAACACTTACCCTTGTTGCAACCCAAGCCCCCATGGTCACCTCTTGCCCCACCAACAATTACTACAGAATTCAGCAGCAAAATGCGAACTAATTCAAAGTTTCTGCACCTCGCTGGAGTTCTTCGAGAATTGACTCAATTTTGGGCCTATGTTGATCATGCTAGTACCTTGTCAAGCTATTGGTGGTGCTTCTCTTGGGAACCAGATGCAGGTCTCATCACTACTCTGTTTTGCTTGACCCATATCAATGCCGAAAAATTACACGAAGGGATGCCATGTATTTTTGAGAGCTCTACTACCTGTGGTGGCTTGCATGCAATGAGATCAATGCCTGAAGATTATCCCACAACTTTTATCGTGAGATGGCAATTCATACAATCAGTTCAACCGGCAACTTCTTGTGTGCAGTGGGATCCAGGAGGATTTGATTTTGCAGAACTAGCGGAGAATGGGCACTGGCTTGGGGGCAAGCCGGTGGTTAAGGAGGAGGGGATGTCAGCGACCCAAAATACTACCAAGGGCAGCAAGCCCACCAAGCCACTTGTACATGGGCTGGACCTGAAGATGCGCCATGCCAAGCGAGGCCGACTACAAGTACCAGCACTGGAAGCAACAGACAACCCATCCGGGCTTGGATCACGAACGGCAACGGCAGCTTCCTCTTTCCCCTGTCATCTCCTACCTCCTGTACTCCTCATTCCTCCTCCTCAACCTCTTGTATCTGAGCTCGATTTCTCTGTAATGGAGTGATTCACAACCGGAACCTAACAGATGACACCATCATGCATTCACCAACTCAACTCTATTTAATACAAATAGTTGCTTCAGTTTTGTCTAGAAAAATAGTTGATTCAATAGATGACTGGACCCCACTGCTCACGACTTCACGAGGCGTATGATAAAGGGCTGATACATATAATAAAGTTGGTACACTTCTTTTCAAATTTCATTTTACCGTAGAACATGGATGGTAACGAGTTCTTACTCTGGTATCGAACAACCCCAATGCCATATCGTGTTCACATGTGCTCCGATCAACATTAATAAACAATAGAGTTCACCATTCCAACAAACAAGCGCTGGAATCTTTAGTGCATGGTTCAATCATCCAGCCTAGAGTGAAATATCAGTGAACAACAAATGCTCCCAACCAACCTCCGTCTCTTGTCGCTTTATATATGGAACAGAGATATTTGTTCTTATGTTCATCCAACAATACCCGGTTTTCTATCTCTCGGAGTGGAAAAGTAGGATGGAGGAGAACCATGAGCACGAGAGGAAAGAGATGAAAAAACCACAAAAGTATGATAAGTGCACTAGGAATGGTAGAGATCGGAGAATGAACTTGTTAGTGTTTTTTTTTGACAAAGTTGCACGAAGAACCTGACTCAGCGGCAAAACTATGTGCAGTCGATCAAAGTTTCATTGGCTGAGTAGCTCGGTTCTAAGACTCGGTAACTTAGCCAATACTAGTAATAGTTTGCGAAATGACTCTTTCGCGAACGCGCGAGCCAACGCGCGATGTACTTTCGTGAAATCGCAATCACCTTCCGACTGGACTGTATCCCTTTCCTAATTAATCTTATTAGTTTCCATGTATTCGGATCGTGCACCACCTACTCCTTTGACGCATGCAAGTATCCCATCGATGCATGCACGTAGTAACCAACCCTGATTTTCCGGTAGGCCCACCCTCCTTTCCATCTCTCAATTAATGCCCCCCCTGATTTTCACTGGGTGGGCCCCTTCACTAACTTAATCATTAATAATACACCCTGATGCACTTTCTTAATTAAGAACAGCCAGGCCCGGTCGGAATTCGAGCGCTCGAACGCGTGTGCGCGCATTAGCAATGCTCAATAGTTTGATAGTAAAATTATTTCCAAGATAAACCTCAATTAATGTTGATTCCAAGGTTAATTGTGATTAATGCAATTATGTCATCAAATTATGATTAATGCAATTAATGTGTTTCTAAATTGTCGAATATGTGGATACATGATTGAAGCAACATGAGACGTTAGATATTGGTGGTTGAATGCTCAGATCATTTGAATTCATCAAATTCATGCTTTTATAAGTAGTTGTAGATAGCGAAAGGGGCTTGTGGAATACAGGCACGATATCGCAGTTGTCACAAGGGACCCCCGACCCTCGCGTCGCCCGAGCCGGGCAACTCGGGGGGGGGGGGTGGGGGGGGGGGGGGGGGGGGGGGGGGGGCTCGCTCGCTGGCGGGCCGCCCCCACCTCCCGCCCACCCCCGCATCACCATCGCCGAAGGGCCGACCTGCAAAGCCATGCCAGGCCCAGGGATGGCGACGGCTGGGGCGTTTATCTTCTCCCTCGCCCCTGCCCTCCCCTTCCGCCCCTCGCCCCATAGATCAACTCCCTGGCAGCGCCGGTGTCCTTCACTGGCGGCGGGGGCGGCCTCCCCCAACGTCTTTTCCCCGGCGTGGTTTGCCCCAGTTGAGATCTGGGCCCCCCCCCCCCCCCGGGCGGTCGCGGTGCTCCCAGACGTCCTTCGTGGTGGCCAAGCGCGCCCTACGCACTGCCGCTCCCTGGTACATCTCCGACGTATCTATAATTTTTTATTGTTTCATGTTGTTATCATACCACTTTTACATATGTTTGGTAACCATTTATATTATTCCTATTTGGACTAACCTATTAACCCAGTGCCAAAGGTCAGTTCCTGTTTTCTATCTTTTTTAGTTTTTAGGTGAGAAATTCATGGAGCCAGAATGACCTGAAAATTTACGTGGATTTTTTGTGGAACATATATGAATTTTTGGCGCAAGAATCAACGCAAGACAGGGTCAATGGGCTCCACAAGCCAGGGGGCACGCCATGTGTTCTTGTGACCCAAACATAAGTCGGTTGGAGCTCTTCTTCAGCCGCAAGGAAGCTAATATCGGGGGGGGGGGGGGGTCATTTTAAAATTTCAGCCCGATCAGAGTTACAGATCTTCAGCTACTTAAGAATGGTATTCGGCCAAAAAATAGGACCGAAAATAGAGAGAAACCCTAGAGAGAAAGAAGAGGAGAGATCCAATCTCGGAGGGGCTCCCGCCCCTTGGGGAACATGGAGGCCAAGGACCAGAGGGGGAACCCTTCTCCAATCTAGGGGGAAGGCCAAGCAAGAAGTAGAAGGAAGGGTCTCTCTCCCCCTCTCTCCCGGTGGTGCTAGAGCGCCGCCGGGGTAACCATGATGACGACGATCTACTCCAACAACTTCGCCACCGTCATCACCAACTTTCTCGCCCTCTATGCAGCGGTGTAACCTCTGTCTCCCCGCTGCAATCTCTACTTGAACATGGTGCTCTATGCCATATATTATTATCCAATGATGTATTGCACCTCTATGATGTTTGAGTAGATTTCTTTTTGTCCCGCGGGTCAATTGTGGTATGGTGTGGTTGATATGAGTTATATGTTATTATGGCGTTGTCCTATGGTGCCCTTTGTGTCGCGCAAGCGTGTGGGATTCTCGCTGTAGCGTGTTGCAACATGTTAATGATTCGCTTATAGTGGGTTGCGGGAGCGACAGAAACCTAAACCCGAGTTCGTGAGTTGTTACGTATGGGATTAAAGGGACTTTTTTTACTTAATGCTATGGTTGAATTTTACCTTAATGATCTTTAGTAGTTGCGGATGCTTGCTAGATTTCCAATCATAAGAACATATGATCCAAGAACAAAAAGTATGTTAGCTTAAGCCTCTCCCTCATACATATCATAAGTATCATTATGGTGTCATATTCAATTGCCTAGGGACAAACCTTTTCTCATTGTTCTTCAAAAACCTTTACTTTATTGTCCTTTTATTAAAACATCAAATAACTCTTTATTATCTTGCAAAGCTATCTTTTTATTCTCGCAAAGTAGTTTTATTTCTTGTTTTAGGTAAAGCAAATGTTAGTGCGCATAGAGTTAAATCGATGGTTGATAGAACTCGAGAGACTATTAATTCTACCTTTAGCTCCTCGTTGGGTTCGACACTTTTATTTATCGAAAATGCTACAATTGATCCCCTATACTTGTGGGTTATCACCCCACCCCGACCCTCCCCATCCCCTGGTTCGGCTCCGGTCCAGCCTCTTCGGGAGGCGTCCATGGAGGTGTCTGGTTGTCCTCGGCGCATCATCGATTTTAGCACGCTTCGAGAGTTGCGTCCCCTTCTAGCTCTTTAAGTCTGTCGGCGTCCCTGCTACTCCGGTCCCGGTGGCCTGAATCTACGCTCCCTTCCAGATTCTGGCTCACCCGAGTCTCCGGCCATCATCACATCCTCGTCGCCTTCATTCCGCTCAGCCACACAACCTTGCCCTCCTCCGAGGCTCGCGTGTCCGGCGGCGCCCGGTGCCTCCTTCGGTGTCGGGCGTGGCTTCCCTTCTTGCAGTCGCAGTTCCGGCCTATGCCCAACTTCCTCTACTCCGGTTCGTGCTCCGACGGCTTGGGATTACTCGGATTTTGCCCAGGGAGAAATCCATGGATCCTATGCTGGCAGCGGCGACACCCGCCGGTGTCGTCCCCTTCTGGGAGATGCTGCCATGGCCGTTATTTGTGCCCCTCTTCAAGAATCAAGAGAAACCCTAGGTTCGGTTTTCTGGATTGGACGACGAGTGTGTCTTGGTGTCATTCTCCTACATGAAGGCGTCGTTTTGTTTGCTCGCGGCGTCCTCGGTGCTGGATTTGGAGATGTTGTTCGTCTAATTGTTGGTTGGACTGTCTTCTCTGGTCGGCGAGTTTAGTTGTGTTTTTTTAATTTTGGTCGAGCATCCCATGTCTCTCTGCTTCGGACTCCATGTTCACGTCTCTTGCATCCGTGTCATGTATTCTACCACCTCTTGTTACTCATTCTAATTGCTTCTATCAATAAAATGATACACAAACTTTGCGTATTCGCGGAAAAATAAGTAGTTGTGGTCTCGTAGATAGTAGACTATGATAACAAGAAATCGAGAGGGATGCTGAACAGTTTATCAAATATCACATGCATTCGTAGTTGTAAGCATTAATTAGAACATCCTGAAACTAGTTCACCTCAAAGGGATTGTGGTTTCTTGTTTGTTCCCATGGGTAGCAGATAGAGCCATTCTACATTATCAACGTGGTTGATCGAGTCTAAAATACTTCCTTGATGACTTATGTATTTCATTAACCAGGCCCATAGCCCCAAGACTGATGTCTGAGCTCGTCAGTTCAATTCCTGTGATTGAGAAGCGTACAGGAAACAAGAGAAGACCTGTATGCGCGTGACTAGTCTTGCTAAACATCTCTATGGAAATTGCAAATATTTCACACTTACAATTCCAACGGCACTAACACAAATCAAATGCGGCTACTCCTGGAAACCAAACTAATCTACAACAGCGGTCGTTAGAAATTTATCATTTTGTTCTATTAGAATCATCATGCCGCTATACAAAATCATGGTTGTACAGATCTCTGTGTAACAAGGGCTGCGTGACTATCATCTGCCCAGCTTTCCTCAGGAAATCTACCGGTTTTTAGCAACAGCACAACTTTCAATCGAGCACAACAAAAGCATATCAATGCATTGAAAGCAAGATAGCAGCAACATCACTAGACGACTAATAGTGAGCATGCTACAGCACATCTACCTTTCCCTGTTGCGCAAATTAATTACAGGACACATTAATTGACGATTGGCAGTACCGCCAGCAATCGTCTCACTGCATATCGTGGTCCAGAATAACTAAACAGAACTGGATGATAAAAGTGAGCGACAAGGTTTCCAAATGGAGGAACATCGCAGGGTCATGGTCAATGTCAGCTCCTGAGTCCAACAAGTTTGCACATTTTAGCAACAAACCCACCATCACCCTTGCTAACTGCAACAGGCTCCTCCACCGGCTCCTTGAAATTGGCCTTATCACTCAGTTCTTCAAATGCGTAAACAACATTCTGTAACCTGGCAACAAACTCAATTAGAAGTGAGGCAAATGTGGCCAAGGATAAGGCACTTGCACTTTGATATGTTTTTGATTCCGTGTCTTCAAGTGGCAGGTTTGGATGGAACGTTGTTCGAGCAGGCCAATGTGGTAGCTTCTTGTAGCCGTCTATGGTTGACGATGAATCATATCTGCTACGGAATGAACTAGCAGCAAAGGTCTTATAATGGTACGCCAAAGTTTGATCAGCAATGGTAGGTTCCATCGCTTCATTCTTATTTTCTCTTCCCGCGACAAGGGTGGCATTCATGGCATATTTGATTTCCGCAGCTCGCTTGCTAGTGTACCATGCTTCAGTATTCACCAAAAGATATGACTTATCATCAATCTTCTTTTGCAACTCTTCAGCTGCCAAGTGGACTTCAAATAGAATATCTGAAGAGCTCAACTTTGTCATTGTCTTAACGTTGTTCCCAAGCTCGCGCAACACTTTAGCACATTCTCTGCCCACTTTATGAATTTCTGAACTAAAGACCTTTCTGCTTTCCGGCGGTGCCTAAAATCAGAGATATATGTAGTTGTTTAGGAAATACATGCACAACTTCAACAGGTAGTCGAGGAAACTATATTAACAAACCTGAATTTCTGAAAGAATGCAACCATGTAGTGCCATGGCTGCGAAGGAACAATGCCTCAGTGCTCCACCAACTTTAGTGAAACTCTTCCAAGGATAGCTCATCATTTTGTAAGGGCCATGGGGTGGTTCCCATATAGCATCATCTAGCTAGAAGCACATACAAAAGAACCGAGTAAACATCGGCATAAAAAGGTGAGATAATCTAAATAGAAGTGTTTGCTTTAGAGCAAGATCAAACCAAGGTTTGCTCTTGTGCTGATGCTTCAATAGCTGCCCTGTACCCACTATATAGAGGATCATCAGAAGCTTGATATAGAAGTATTCTTGAAGAAATCCTTTCATACTCCATGCATTTCAGATATTCATCAACACAGCCTAAAATGAACAGCCAAATTGGCAATAAAGACGTAAGAATCAGAGATATCTATACTCTACGGTTATCCCAATGATACAATTAATAGTTTCTACCTGTTCTGGGAAATTTAAACAATACAACATGAGAAATACTATGATTTTGTGGACATCATGGCGAACTTTCCACCCCACCGACGTCGTGAAAAGGCACCTCCTTGGTGGTTATGCTCACAGCGTGGTGGATCTGGAAGTAGCAAAAAGCTGCCATCTTTGACAACACAAAACTCAACGTCGCCAACTTGCTTGACACTATCAGCCTGAGGTCTGGTAGTGAGCTAATGCAGGGGCAGTTGGCCTGGAGGCGCTTCACCCGTCAGTGCCTAGCACTTCATAGTGTTGCTTTGAATTTTTAGGGGTGATGATCCTTTTGGGCCTAACATAATTTTTTCTACTATCAATGCATCAAGAGATGCAAGCCTTGTGCGTTTTCTTGTAAAAAAAAATATGATGATTCTAAGCATGAAATTTTTAGGGGAAGGTTTATACCTTCTAAGGAATTTGCAACACCAGCAAAATTCTTTGCAACCAAATTGTGCAAGTCCTCTCCAGCCCAGATTGGGTAAATGCCTATATTGATTCCCAGACTGACACCAGCACCAAGAGCAATGAATACAAATCTGTTTACAGCTGTATCAGTAAACTTCCCTGTGCTGTATCCAGAGACCATGACATAACCGAATGTTAGCAAGAATACACGAAATCCATATTCATAAGGCTTCATCTTTGGGTGCTGCTTTGCCAATGTTGTACAAAAACCTAGCAGTCAAAAACATAAAGCCAATGGACAACAAGTTAGATACACTCGCATAACATGCACCAGGAAATGAACTCAGCATGCTTTTTGATGCTTACCGACAGTGAAGGTGCTCACAACAATAATCACTTCTTCCATTTCCCCCAGGTTTTTGGCCGATTCAGCAATTGCTAGAGCAAGCCCTCCTGCAGTAAGTGTTCCTAATCCCCTATTGAAACCTCTGCTAAGTGTTGCACCTGCATAACAGTGGACCAAATTAATGAAGGGCAACAATGTTTTTCAAATGTACACACCATGAAATTTAGCATTAAAAGCTCCATATCAGTGAGAGGCAGGTAAGACAAACACAAATTGTAAATATCTTCGTACTTACTTTCCGAATCGAAATGGTATTATGCAGGCCAGCAAAACTACAGGAGAAAGAAAGAGCCTTCACCAGTTGCAAATTAAGAATTGCACGTCAGAAATAGCATCTTCGGTCCATGTTAAGAACTGCATAACGCACGAGCGTGCATCTGTGTAAGTTCTACAATGGGTACTACAGCAAAGGGTTCCAGCCACTGAACTAGAATCTATAGTAAGAGAGTTCAGTGGTGCTTTCTAACGATCATAGTGATAAGTTTAGAACATGTGACTAGGTAAAAATAAATAACGATATGTTGGTTCATAACAACTTCAAGTATGGAGCTAGATATCCCATTAAAGGGCAAGCTTGCAACCAGCGATATACACTTCACAAGCAACGCTACCATTAAGGTTGATTTCTGCATCACAGTGATACTATGAAAGATCAGCAAGCAACATCCAGGAAATGGTAACCTTCCATCAGTTGCCAGTTAAAACATTAGGAATATTTGGTAAATTCTGTTTACTAATTTCCCCTCCAAACAAGATACATTTATTTTACTAGTCATCATGGGTGTGTCTACAATCTTATATTATAAGTTCTGCAGCTGGTCCAAGATCAACGCTGGCCCAAGTAAAACTGTAGAAAAAATTTTAGTGGCACTTTCCATCACTCATAGATAACTAAATTAATGGTGTTTCCTTACAGAAAAAGGCAACAGGCTCAATATTCAGAGTGGTTGGCCAGAAGCCCAGAACCAGTTCAAATATGGATCTGAGCAGAGAACAAACAGAATCTGCAAGTAAACAGGTGGGGATCCACTCCCCCCGGTGATTATTCAAAAAGAAAAACTGAATCTGCAAATTCACAATACTGTACTATAAACCATAGAAACACCTGTAATTTAATCGATCTATCTACCACCAGGTCAGCTCCAACTTTCCGTAGCAGGCAGCGCTGCAGAACTGCACTGAACATACTGTTAACATTACCATGCTCCACAGGTCCACTTCATAACAACAGAAGTTGAAGCTTGGAAGGGGCTCAGAAATGTTGAAGAAAGTGAATAGAGCTGGATCAAATCGCTGCAAAGCACCGAGTCGGAGGGAGGGGGCGGCCGGATCGGAACGTGCGTACCGATGCTGAACTCGAAGACGACGACGGCGGTGAGGAGGGCCCAGACGGAGTGGCTGACGAAGTCGCGCGGCTCGCGGACGAAGGCGAGCAGCGACATGAGCGCGATGGCCAGCGCGACCTTGGCCGCGAACACGGGCTTCCGCGGGTCGGCCCGCGCCAGCGCCGAAATCTCCGCCGCCCCCGCGGCCAGCGCGCCCCACGCCCGCGCCGCGGCGCGCCGGAGCGTCCCCTGCTTCGCATTCCCAATCGCCTCCCCCGGCAGCCCTGGCAGGCTCCACGCCGACGAGAGGAGCGGCCATTCGCCGCCCCGCTGGTCCTCCAGCGTCGACCACTGCTCCGCCGGCGGCAGGAGCGCGGCGGCGGCGGCGCCCATCCCCATCCGCCGGGGAGGTCGCTTGCACGAGGATCGGTGTCGGTGCAGTGCGTCCGTGCGTGCAAGGACGGACGGGTTTGGCTGGCGGAGACACGGGAGATTATATAGAGCATCTGGTTACCCTTGGATATGGACGGACGGCTGATCACTAGCTTAGCGAACGAAGGGAATCATTACGCAGACGCGCCAGATTCTTCACCCCACGCGCAGGGGCGTCACGCATGACCAAGCGCGAGCATATGCTTTTTCCTTCAAAAGAAAAAAATCATCACCAAGCTGGCGCGTCCGTGGAGAGTGATTGGTCAGCACTCATTTTTTGTCCATTGCAACCATATACCTTAAACTTCATTACTGAAATTCATACTAGATCATGCATCACATAAAATCTTTGTACTACTAAATATTGCTCCCTCCGTCCCAAAATAAGTGTCGTTGAGATAAACCTAGCCTACTTCTACTAGTCGTCGGAGATGTTGACCACTTCCGTGCTGGCAATGCCAGACGGGCCTGCAACCTGGCGGATGGGTGCCACAGGCGGCTCCGGCTCCTCGCTGGACTCCACGTCCGCGAAGATTGCGTCCACCTCCACACGTGACTCGCGGAGGTAGCGGTGGTTTGCCTCCACCTCCGCCTCCTAGCGGATGGAGTCTAGGATGGTCTGCTGCTCCACCGCCTCCTCTTTGGGTGAGCTCATACTCCGCAACCGGAAGCGTCGGCTCTGCCTCACCTTCCTCTCCTCCTCCTCCTCCTCCTCCTCGTGCTCCGACGAGTCCGAAGGCAGGTTGGCTGCAATCCAAGCAGCGCGCCGGACTCGAATCTGCTCTAGGAGCTGCAGCCAGCACTCCAGAGTGAGCATCGCGTACGTTGTGATCAGCTGCCGAGCCAGTGCTATAGGCGGACTTCGAGTTGCGGCGGATGAGGATGGCGGCGCGAAGGGGGGTGACTAGGGACCAAGCCATTTCCGTTCGACCCAAGGCGAACTAAGCGAAGGAGATCTCGGCGGAATCAATGAAGAACTTTTAAGCGTGAGAGCTCTTGGACATATGAGCTAGTTGTACGAATTACTAATACATGGAGCTTGCTACTAGCTATTGGTTCATTTGTAGCAGGGCCTTGACATTGCAACCTTAGTCACTAGCACCATCTTCCTCGAGGTGGTCGGCTTGATCTTAGCAGCACTTCATGCCGTCGGCTGCTACTGTCGATGTGGAGACAATGCTCGCGGACTTCTAGGACCTAGCCGGCTAGCTGCAGGAGGAGACTGATGCGCCGAAACTGGGGAAGGCGGTGTGGCTACTGATGATCTACAAGTGCACAGAGTTTAGTAGTAGCTTTTTGTAAGTAAGAGTATCGATACTACAGCAAGCATAGGAAATGGCCATTGCCTCTTATCGAGGTTTATGGAGTTGTGAATGCAAGTTAGTCACGGTAAGCAAAGTGTGTTGGAAATATGTACTAGAGGCAATAATAAAATGGTTATTATCATATTTTTCATTCATGATAAATGTTTATAGTCATGCTAGAACTGTATTGACCGAAAATCTTAAATACATGTGTGAATACATAAACAACACTGTGTCCCTAGTAAGCCTCTACTAAACTAGCTCGTTGATCAAACATGGTTAAGATTTCCTAACCATAGACATGAGTTGTCATTTGATAACGGGATCACATCATTAGAAGAATGATGTAATGGACAGACCCAACCGTAAGCTTAGCATCAGATCATATCACTTAGTTATTTGCTACAGCTTTCTTCATGTCAAGTATTAATTCCTTAGGCCATGAGATCGTGTCACTCCCGGATATCGGAGGTATACTTTGTGTGCTGCTACTTGTGAACTGCGTTGGGATTTTCCCGAAGAGGAGAGGACGATGCAATACAGTAGAGATAAGTATTTTCCTCAGTTAAGAACCAAAGTTATCAATCCAGTAGGAGAATCACGCAACACCTCGTTAGCATCAAGATAGGCTCTTTCTTTATAGCCATCAAGATAGACTTGAGATTTTATTGATGCTCACATGAAAGATAATAATTTAAGCACAAAGAGAGCATCACAAGACATGTGACAAACAAATTTAAGTCTAACATACTTCCTATGCATAGGAATTTTATAAGCAAATAAATTATCAAGACAAAAAATATCTAGCATATGCAAAGGAGAGTAATAGAACATTGACAATCTCAACATAACGAGAGGTAATTTAGTAACATGAAAATTTCTACAACCATATTTTCCTCTCTCATAATAATTACATGTAAGATCATAATCAAATTCAACAATATATCTATCATATAAAATTTTCTCTTCATGATCCACATGCATAAAAGTTTTATAATCTTCCAAGATAGTGGGATTAACATCAACTAAAGTCATGACCTTTCCAAACCCACTTTTATCAAAAATTTCATAAGATTGAACACTCTCCAAATATGTGGGATTATTTTTACCTAAAGTTGACGCTCTTCCAAACCCACTTTCAATATTATTGCAAACATTGTTATCAATATCATATTCATCATGAGGCTTAAATAAATTTTCAAGATCATAAGAAACATTATCACCCCAATCATGATCATTGCAATAAGTAGTAGACATAACAAAATTATCAACCCCAAACTTATAGCTTTGCATATCGTTAGCACAATTGTCATTAGTAGAATTTGTAATTACATCATTGCAATCATGCTTTTCATTCAAGGGGCTATCAAGTGTGTCGTGGTGGAACACGATCACCTATGGGGTCATCGGCCCCTTGTGGTTTGGCAGGGGGGAGATCACGTTGCACAAAGAGCGAAAGCCATGGGACAGCACGGGAGAGGTGACGCTGGTGGTTTTTACCCAGGTTCGGGCCGCTGTGAAGCGTAAAACCCTACTCCTGCTTTGGTGGATTGAAGAGAGGACCGTGGTGGACGCACAGCGCTCAAGCCCGGCAAGGTCGCCTCGGGGAGAGCAGCAACACGCGTATGAGTGTACAAGGGTCCGAATCCTTTTTTAGGTTGCCATGGCCCTCCTTTTATAGGCTAAGGGGTTACCACAGTGGCAAAACAGTCATTATCTACTGATTAGATAGCCAACAGTGCTATCATATCTAACTCTGGCAGTTAGGACAAAGTGCATTAAATGCACTGCTAGGTGTCACGCTGTGGATGCAGCCCGGCAAGCCTGTCGCGTCACTTAACCATCTTCTACCTGTCTGCATGACACGCCACTGGACGGGTGTCATATAGTGGGAATCTCCCTTCCAAATGGCTGTCACGTGCCAAATGACAGCCATTCAATCACTTGGGGGCTCGACACCACACTGATAAGTGACTTGCGTCGCTGTGCGGTGGAGCGGTGGAGTCTTGGTGGGGATATTTGCCCTTGGCGGCCCCGGCAAGCCTGCCGGGGAGATCTTGGGACTTGTCCTTGGTGAGGCCTCGACCTGCCCAGGCTCGCCTGCCCGGTAAGGGAGGTCTTTTCTTAGTGACATCTTGTTCTCTTGGCTTATCTTGGTCTTCTTGATCCGCCCTTTGATTCCTCAAAGAGCTATCTCTCTGGTTTGGTCTTGTCTTGGGAGCTTGGTGCTGTTGTATCTTCGCCATTGCGCCTGTGTACAGTCTGGGCAACATAGGTGCAGGTTTGTTGCACCGACAGGAGCCTCCAGGCCTGGCCCAAACGTGCTGCCGAGCACCGTTGGGGTAGGCCCTATCAGGTACACAGGCAGGGCGCTCACAGTGACTCCCTCCTTGATATTTTCCTTGCTTCTTCATTAACCTGTGCTTGAGTCAGTTTCCGGTTTTCCCGCGCGTCATGTGACGTCGTGGGGGAGATTTACGCCACGATCCTTGGGCCATCCACGTCCCACGTTCACGGGGCGGTAACTGCCATTCCACTAGTTCCCCCGCTCCTGCCGTTTTCGCCACGTAGGCCGCATGCATTGCGCAGGGTTGGTGGCGGACGCGGAGGGCACGGGAATGAGTGCTATGGCAGAAAGCCAGGCGCCGCGGATAGGCGCAGGAGGTCGGTCTTGATTCTGTGTGCTGTTGATAACGCAGAGGGTCAGATTGGTGAAGCGGGGCAGTTGCCTCCTGGGCGAGGGGCCAGCCCCCAGCCCCGTTCGCTTATAAAAGGGAATGTGGGCGAGGTGCTAGCCCACACCCATCTCTTCCTCCTTCCTTCTGACATCTTCTCTCCACCATGGTAAGGAGGAGAGGGCGTAGTGGTACCCCAGCAGTGGCGACGAGGGTTTCTGCTCGACAACGCCTCCCTCCTCCCGTTGGGGATGCAGGGGCGGAGCCCAATGCATGAGGAGGCGGTAGAGGACAAGGACGTGGCCGCCGTGGTGCCCGAGGGCGAGGAGGGAGGGGCGGTGCCTTGATCGCTCCTCCTCCAGTCGCCCTGGGCCCGAACGAAGGCCACGTCGGGGACCAGCCACTGGAATTCATCGTCAAGCTGCATGGGCCCCCGCGCAGTCGTCTTTGGCTTCCATCTCCATTCTCAAGGGTGATGGAGGTTGAACAGCCGCCGGGGCTGAGGCTGCACATGAGGGGCTACTGTAATGGTAGCATGCGGGCAGATGTAGAGTTCCCTGCACCTCACGTCATGCTTCTCCGGCGTGGCTGGAAGACCTTCACTCGTGCCCATAGCTTGGCGGCGGGGCATGTCCTTCACTTCAAGTTAATGGACGCCACCTTGCTCTCCGTTAAGGTCTTCGGGCGTTCGGGTGCTCGCTTAGGGTGATGCGCGGAGAGCTCAACCAACGATGAAAGCTCCTCCTTGAGCGGCATCGACGAGGAGGACAGTGACGATGATGATGACGGCACCGGCGGGGAGGACGACGGCTCCGACTCCGGCTGAACACCAGCCGCACCGTCACCGTCAGCGGGAGGCCGGCGGCACCACCATCTGCACCTGCATCTTCTCCTCGGCAAGGTGATTTGCCGGGGTGTTGGGTGTGGATGGTGTCTCCGCCTCCTCTAGCAGTCTTCCAGCTGGACCCCGGCAGGCTTCCTTGTGGACTCCAGCTTCGTCTTTCCTGCCAGTGTCCAGGCTGCCGTGCCCTGCTGGCCCTAGTGGCGGTGACCAGGGCATCGCCTAGCCGCTCTCCCTACCCATCACCTTCGTCCGCGCCCTCTCGATCTTGTCAGGCTGCGTTCCGCAGGTCCTGATGGGGTCGGGCTGGGCTTCTGCCCAGGCACTCCTTTTGCCCTCTTCGCCTTCCACCGTAGTTCCTAGGAGGAGAGGGACAAGAAAGGGATTACGGGGCACTTATCTTTTTTCAGTCTAAAACATGCAGGCATTTGCCAAATTTTAGTCTTAAATATGTAATCTCTTTTATCCATGTTTGTGCTCTGTAAGGCCTGTACTTGTTCATCCGCATATTAATGAAAAAGACAAGCCTTGCCGGGTACTTGTGCATGTATCTTATCCATGCAGAGGAGGAACGCCTCTATACTTTCAAGTAAACAAGTTTTCCCGGTAGGCTATCTTGCCGATGCCCTCCGTGGTTGCCTCCTGCCGGGCTTAAAACTACGGAAGGGAACCGACTCCTTGTCGATCCTTCTCTGTCAAATGCCACTACAACCATCTTGACCGAAACAACATTCGGATCAAAGGATGGGAGCACAAATGTTTTAAAGGTGACAAGGTTTCTCTATGCGCAAGTTTTCTTCTTACAGAAACATGTATGGATAAAAGGAAACTTATCTGTTTGGCTTGTCGGGGGTCGATATGTAAGCTTGTTTTCCGTCCCTTCTTCCCAGGATCAAGTCCGCGGCAAGAGCCATGTAGTTAGTGCAGGGGGAAACACAGCAGCATATGACCTCATCTAAATGACCATGGCAAGTTTAAGCTAAGCCAATCATGCATGCATGTTTTTAGGGCGCCAGCGCTTTGTTTTATTATCCGTGCTCAGGGTCTGTGCCTAGCTTTGTACAAAGGGTTACATGCGCATCGACAAGGCTTGTACAAAAGGGTGGCTGCCGGGGCAGGGCCCGACAGTCGCGCCTTACGGGTAGAACTTGCGAAGATGCTCAATATTCCATGAGTTTTGCATTTTGATGCCATCTTCGGTCTCCAGACGGACTGCGCCAGGTCTGGTGATGCGTACTACCCGGTAAGGGCCTTCCCACTTCGGCGTCAACTTGTTGGAACCCTTGGCAGACTGAACACACCTAAGGACAAGGTCACCTTCCTCAAGGCTCCGGGCATGGACCCTGCGGCTATGATAGCGGCGCAGGGCTTGTTGGTAGCGTGCAACACGCACAGCAGCCCGGAGACGGTTCTCCTCAAGGAGCACGGCATCATCATGCTGGTGCTGCTCTTGCTCTACTTCATCGTAGGCAAATACTCGAGGTGACCCGTATATGAGTTCCGTGGGGAGCACTGCTTCTGCCCCATAGACTAGGGAGAAGGGAGTCTGGCCGGTACCTCGATTTGGTGTCGTACGGAGGGACCAAAGAACCACTGGCAGCTCGTCGATCCAGCGGCTGCCGCACTTTCACAGCTTATCAAAAGTCCTTGTCTTGAGCCCACGCAGCACTTCAGCGTTCATCCTCTCAGCTTGTCCATTGCATCTGGGATGAGCAACAAAGGTGAATGAAACCTTGCTTCCAAGGGTTTGAACGTATTGCATGAAGGCGCGGCTTGTGAATTGGGTGCCATTGTCAGTGATGACTCTGGCGGGTACTCCGAAACGGCACACCAATCCCTTCAAGAACTTGATAGCTGATTGTGCGGTCACCTTCCTCACAGGCTCCACTTCTGGCCACATTGTAAACTTGTCGATGGCAACGTACAAGAATTCAAAGCCCCCGGTAGCACGGGGGAAGGGGCCCAAGATGTCGGGCCCCCAGACCAAAAATGGCCATGACAAAGGGATCGTCTAGAGAGCTTGAGCAGGTTGATGGATATTCTTGGAGTGGAACTGGCAGGCTTCACATCTGGTGACTAGCTCAATTGCATCTTGGAGGGCCGTGGGCCAGTAGAAACCTTGCCGGAAAGCTTTTCCAACCAATGCTCTTGATCCAATATGAGAGCCGCACATGCCTTTGTGTATCTCTGCCAACAGTTCCTTCCCCTCTTCCCGGCAAATGCACTTCAATTTCACACCGTTGGGTCTCCTTCTGTATAATGTGTCATCGACAAACTGATACATACTGGCCCTCCGGGCTACTCTTTCAGCTTCTTCTTGTTCTTCGGGAAGTTCTCCAGTTTGGAGGTAGCGGACGATGTGTCGTGCCCAAGTTGGAGCTCGTGGCTCGACAACTAGGACTAACGACACCTCCTCACTCGTGGGAGCGCCTACCTCGACCGCAAGGACCTGTGATCCTGCGGAAGAGTGTGATACGTCTCCATCGTATCTACTTTTCCAAACTCTTTTGCCCTTGTTTTGGACTCTAATTTGCATGATTTGAATGGAACTAACCCGAACTGACGCTGTTTTCAGCAGAATTGCCATGGTGTTATTTTTGTGCAGAAATAAAAGTTCTCGGATTGACTTGAAAATTTATGAAGAATATTTTTGGAATATATAAAAAATATTGGCGAAAGAATCAACCAGAGGGGGCCACCCAGAGGCCACAAGCCCTGGGGCGCGCCCTGCAGGCTTGTGGGCCCCCTGGAGCCCCTCCGACCTCAACTCCAACTCCATATAACCCTATTCGGGGAGAAAAAAAACCGAGAGAAGGATTCATCGCGTTTTACAATACGGAGCCGCCGCCACCTCCTATTCTTCATTGGGAGGGTAGATCTGGAGTCCGTTCGGGGCTCCGGAGAGGGAGATTCGTCGCCATCATCATCACCAACCTTCCTTCATCACCAATTTCATGATGCTCACCGCCGTGCGTGAGTAATTCCATCGTAGGCTTGCTGGATGGTGATGGGTTGGATGGGATTTATCATGTAATCGAGTTAGTTTTGTTAGGGTTTGATCCCTAGTATCCACTATGTTCTGAGATTGATGTTGCTACGACTTTGCTATGCTTAATGCTTGTCACTAGGGCCCGAGTGCCATGATTTTAGATCTGAACCTATTATGTTTTCATGAATATATTTGTGTTCTTGATCCTATCTTGAAAGTTGTAGACACCTATTATGAGTTATGATCCGCATACCCCAAGGTGACAATAATTGGGATTCTTTCCGGTGATTACCGTAGTTTGAGGAGTTCATGTATTCACTAAGTGCTAATGCTTTGGTCTGGTTCTCTATTAAAAGGAAGCCTTAATATCCCTTAGTTTCCATTAGGACCCTACTGCCACGGGAGGGTAGGTCAAAAGATGCCATGCAAGTTATTTTCCATAAGCACATATGACTATATACGGAATACATGCCTACATTATATTGATGAATTGGAGCTAGTTCTGTGTCACCCTAGGTTATAACTGTTGCATGATGAATGCCATCCAACATAATTATCCATCACTGATTCGTTGCCTACGAGCTTTTCACATATTGATCTTTGCTAAGTTACTTTTCCGTTGCTACTGTTACGATCACTACAAAACTGCTACTGTTACTTTTGCCACCGTTACCGTTACTTCCATACTACTTTTCTACTAAAAACTTTGCTGCAGATATTAAGTCTTTCAGGTGTGGTTGAATTGACAACTCAGCTGCTAATACTTGGGAATATTCTTTGGCTCCCCTTGTGTCGAATCAATAAATTTGGGTTGAATACTCTATCCTCGAAAACTGTTGCGATCCCCTATACTTGTGGGTTATCAAGACCTTTTTCTGGCGCCGTTGCCGGGGAGCATAGCTCTATTCTCTGAGTCACTTGGAATTTATATCTGTTAATCACTATGAGAAATCTAAAAGATAACAAAACCCAGATTTTTTCTTCTACTACGAGGGGAGGTAAGTAACTGCCATCTAGCTCTGCACTTGATTCACCTTTTGTTTTGAGTAAGCTTGCGACACCTACACCTGCTATTCATTCTGATATGTCAC
The DNA here is from genome assembly GCA_011799875.1 of Thinopyrum elongatum. Lineage (NCBI taxonomy): Eukaryota > Viridiplantae > Streptophyta > Magnoliopsida > Poales > Poaceae > Thinopyrum > Thinopyrum elongatum. Next base: position 240,325,786 of record CM022303.1, read on the forward strand.
AAGTAATTGATGATGCTACTTCTGCTATGCATGATGCTCTGCTTTGCTTGATAATACTGTGCCACTAGGTGAATTTCTTGATGAACAACTTGCTAGAGTTAATGCTGAAACTGATGATATTTCTGAAACTGATGAAATTATTGAAACTGAACACTTTGAAACACCTGCTAGACCTATCTCTCCTAGATATGAATTGCCTGATATACCTGAGGGTTATGTTATGGATGGAGAGGTAGATAGGGACTTTCTTGCTTGTAAAGATAGAGATGATCTTAAGAAATTACTATGCAAGTGGAAAGAAAAATCTTTGAATGCTAGAATGCAATATGATACTAAGTTTGCTACTTCACCTATCTTTGTTACTGATAAGGATTATGAATTCTCTGTCGATCCTGAGTTAATTACTTTGGTTGAATCTGATCCTTTCTATGGTTATGAATCTGAAACTGTTGTGGCACACCTTACCAAATTGAATGATATAGCCACCCTATTTGCTCATGAGGAAAAAACTCGTTACTACTATATTCTTAAGTTGTTTCCTTTCTCGTTAAAGGGTGATGCTAAGATATGGCTTAATTCTCTTGCTCCTAGTTGTGTGCGTAGTCCCCAGGATATGATCTATTACTTCTCTGAAAAATATTTTCCTGCTCATAAGAAACAAGTTGCTTTACAGGAAATATTTAACTTTGTGCAAATTGAAGAAGAGAGTCTCCCACAAGCTTGGGGAAGGCTTCTCCAATTACTTAATGCTTTGCCTGATCATCCTCTTAAGAAAAATGAAATACTTGATATCTTTTATAATGGACTAACCGATGCTTCTAGGGACCACCTAGATAGTTGTGCTGGTTGTGTTTTCAGGGAATGAACTATTGAACAAGCTGAAGTGCTATAGAATAATATATTGAGTAATGATAATGATTGGACTCTTCCCGAACCACCTCCTAAGCCAACTCCAAAGAAAAGATGTATTCTATTTCTCAGTTCTGAAGATATGCAAGAGGCAAAGAAATCTATGAAAGAAAAGGGTATTAAAGCTGAAGATGTTAAGAATTTACCACCTATTAAAGAAATACATGGCCTTAATATTTCGACACAGGTAGTAGAGGTAAATTCTCTCTATAGATTTGATGAAGGTGATATTCCTTATAATAAGTCTGCTAGTCAATGCTTGGATGAATTTGATAACTTTGTTGTTAAACAAGAAAATTTCAATGCTTATGTTAGTAGACAATTGAAATGCAATGCTTATATGCTTGACTGCTTGGGTGACTACATGTGTAGAACTGTTAATGATCTCAAAATTATTAGTAAACATGCTTCCATGGTAAAAACTCAAGTAGAACAAGTTCTCAAGGCAAAAAATGATTTGCTAAATGAGATGAATAATAAGAACAATGATGATGTTGTTAGAGTTATGACTAGAGGTGGTAAAATGACTCAGGAACCTTTGTATCCTGAGGGCCATCCTAAGAGAGTTGAGCAAGATTCTCAGGGAATTAATACTGATGCACCTAGTCCTTCTAGTAATAAAAAGAAAAAAGAAAACTGATAGGACTTTGCATGCTTCTAGTGAACCTGTTGTAGGCACACTTGAGAATCCAAATGATATTTCTATTTCTGATGCTGAGACACAATCTGGTGATGAACATGGACCTAGTAATAATGTTAATGATGATGTTCATGTTGATGCTCAACCTAGTAATGATAATGATGTGGAGATAGAACCTGCTGTTGATCTTGATAACCCACAACCTAAGAATAAAAGATATGATAAGAGAGACTTCATTGCTAGGAAACATGATAAAGAAAGAGAACCATGGGTTCAGAAACCCATGCCCTTTCCTCCTAAACCATCCAATAAAAAGGATGATGAGGATTTTGAGCGCTTTGTTGAGATGCTTAGACCTGTCTTTTTGCGTATGCGTTTGACTGATATTCTAAAAATGTCTCCTTATGCTAAGTATATGAAAGATATTGTTACAAATAAAAGAAAGATACCGGAAGCTGAAATTTCCACCATGCATGCTAATTATACATTTAAGGGTGGAATACCAAAGAAACTAGGAGATCCTGGAATACCAACTATACCATGCTCCATTAAAAGAAACTATGTTAAAACTGCTTTATGTGATTTGGGAGCCGGTGTTAGTGTTATGCCTTTCTCTTTATATCGTAGACTTGATTTGAATAAGTTGACACCAACTGAAATCTCTTTGCAAATGGCCGATAAATCAACTGCTATACCCATCGGTATTTGTGAGGATGTGCCTGTCGTAGTTGCAAATGTTACTATTTTAACGGACTTTGTTATTCTTGATATACCCGAGGATGACAATATGTCAATCATCCTTGGTAGACCCTTTTTGAATACTGCAGGGGCTGTTATTGATTGCAACAAGGGCAATGTCACTTTTCATGTTAATGGTAATGAGCATACGGTACACTTTCCGAAAAAACAACCTCAAGTTAATAGCATCAATTCTATTGGAAAATTTTCAACTATTGCTATTGGAGGTTTTGAATTCCCTATTCCTACTGTCAAAAAGAAATATGATATTCTTATTGTTGGGGACATGCATATCCCCGTTGAGGTAACCTAGTGTTATTCAAAAATTCTCCGGTTTCATGTCATTCGGAAGAAGTTTGTTAATAAGACTTGATCAACCTTGTTAATGGATTCCTTTTGATGGGCATGAGATGGATGAATTTAGAAAGCACAACTTTTTGTACCCACTTTTTACTTTCTGTTATTTAGAATAAATAAAGCAAAATACTATTATTTGCCTGTTTTCTGAATTATCCGTGCAATAAAAAAATGTCCCGAAAATAAAAGTTCTCCAAATGTCCTAAAAATTTAGTATGATTTTTTATAGAATATTTAAGAATTTTTGGCACTGAGAACACACCAGGGGGCAGCACCAGTGGGCCACAAGCCCACAGGGTGCGCCCACCCCCTGGGCGTGCCTCGGTGGCTTGTGGGCCCCACGTGGGTCCCCTCACTTATTCCAGCACCCATCCACTTCGTCTTCCTCCATAAAAAATCATCCTGTTGCTCAAACCCGTGTTCTAGCTCATTTTGCTGCCATTTTCGATCTCCTTGCTCAAAGCACCATTCGCAAAACTGTTTTGAGGGATTGTTCTTCGGTATGTGACTCCTCCAATGGTCCAATTAGTTTTTGTTCTAGTGCTTTATTTATTGTAAATTTTTGCTGCTGTGGTGACCTTGTTCTTGAGCTTGCATGTCAAATTTATAGGGTCCAAGGTAGTGTTGATGCATGATATAGCCCCTAGACACTTCTAGGAGTAGTTGCTATCGATTTCGTTGAGTTTTGTTCACTTTTATTTTGAGTCACTAAAAACTTCAGAAATTTTCAGAGAAAAGACAAGAAATGATGAAGAGATGGCTAAGGGGTTCTTCAAGACAGAATTCAAATGAAAATGAAAATGAAGAGAAGAAGAAGCCCAAGTACAACCTTCCTCGCACCGCGAAGGTTCAGCCGTGTGAATGGCCAAGTGATGCATTCTTGAGGGTAGCCGGAATTTATGATGATTTCTATTATTTGGCAGAGAATGCAGGCATCACCGACTTCCTCCACGATAAGTGTGACCAATACCTCCTACTCACTAATACCTTCGTGCAAAATTTTCACTTTCATTCTAGGGAGGATCCTCCTATGGTAGAATTTCACTTGTACAATGTGCCCAAGCGAATGTCACTTTATGATTTTTGCAATGTTTGCAAAATACCTTATGAGGGCAACGTCAGAGAGCCACGTCCTAGGGACATGGAGGATTTTATTGATGAAGTTATTTTGGGGGAATAGAGAGGAGTGTCGGAGGCAAGAGTGGCTACTTTACATTTTTCCTGTTTTACGCTATTATTCACTATTTGGTGGGAGATGTTTGATTGGTCGTGGGGAGAGCGGAGGCCTTAGTGCCCCGGACCTTGCTATTTTGCGCCATGCTTTATACACTGACAGAACTTTCAGTTTGGGCGTTATTGTTGCTCGACGGTTGAACACGAACCGTACGATGGGGCCCATCTTTGGAGGTATCTATGCCTCCCGCCTTGCTAAACATTTTGAGATACCCATTAGGCTAGATGAAAAGGAAGAAATTTTGTTACCCACTAAGTATTTAGATTATGATAGTATGGTAGCACATGATTTCATTACCAAAGACGATGACAAGCGGCTCATCTATAACTTAGTGTTCAGTCAGGGTACCTATCAGATTATTACTTTGCGTGCACCTTCTTTGTTCGATATTTATTTAGGTAGGTACATTATTATGCCCGAGGACATTTATGCATACTGGGAGCGGACACGATCCCCAGTTCCTGAGCCAGCACTATCGCTGGACCCATACCTAGAGCCTGTTTATCAGTGGGAGCCACAGGAGCTCGCTAACCAGTGGAACCCCCAGGACCCTCTGGAGTACCGAGGAGAGGATTATTTCCAGCCATGGCCCTAGACCAACTTAGGCCAAAAGCCTAAGCTTGGGGGAGTACGTATTTCTCACCGACATTACATTCATGTTCACACACTCATTTCAGTTGTCGGTGTTCATACTTTTTCATTGTATTATCCATGTTAGTTTATTTCTTTTTCTTGCTTTCTTCTTGCGTGTTTGAAAAACTTCTAGAAAATCCAAAAAAATAGTTCTCGCTTATTTTTAGTTTTTCTTTCTAGTTTAATTTAGTTGTAGTATTAAAAGAAAACCCAAAAAGATTTCTCGTTCTTCTTTTGCTTGTTGGGAGCTTTCCCGTGTAAATAGTTTTTCTCGTTCTTATTTTACTTTCTTCAGAAAAACAAAAAACTTCAAAAATATGTCAGTGTGTTTCTTTGAAATTCTTTTCCTTGTTCTTTGGGTCGTAAGGAGAAGACCACGATGAAAATGTTGAGTCGCTCTCATATGCATTATTGTTGATCTAACATAGAGCCCATATTACCTTGTCTTCTCCTTTGAATAAATGTTTGCAGATTCCAGCTTAGTCCAATGCATGTGCACTCTTATTATTATTCACACCGTTCGGTCGTGCAAGTGAAAGGCAATAATGACGATATATGATGAAATGATTGAGATGGAGAAAAGCTGGTACGAACTCGACCTATTTTGTTTTTGTAAATATGATTAGCTCATCATTCCTGATTCAGCCTATTATGAATGAAACATGTTTGCAATGACAATTAGAGATTATAGTTACTCATGCCATGCTTAATTAGCTAGGAGTTTATAATTGTTTGTCTTGAGTGCCAACATGCAAATTAAAATGGTTATGATGTAGTATGATAGGATGGTATCCTCCTTTGAATGATTTAAGTGGCTTGACTTGGCACATGTTCACGCATGTAGTTGAATCAAAATCAACATAGCCTCCACGATATTTATGTTCATGGTGATTTATATCCTACTCATGCTTGCACTCAATGTTGGTTAATCTCAATGCATGTTTATGACCGTTGTTGCTCTCTAGTTGGTCGCTCCTCAATCTTTTGCTAGCCTTCACTTGTACTAAGCGGAAATACTGCTTGTGCATCCACTTCCTTAAACCCAAAGTTGTTCCGTATGAGTCCACCATACCTACCTATATGCGGTATTTACCTACCGTTCCAAGTAAATTTGCATGTGCCAAACTCTAAACCTTCAAATAATAATCTGTTTTGTATGCCCGAATCGCTCATGTAGTGACTAGGGGCTGTCAGTATCTTCCATGCTAGGTGGGTTATTCTCATGATGAGTGTTGATTCACTTGTCATTCACGAGAAAGTGGTTGGTAATCGGGATGCCCAGTTCCATGCTCGAAATCAAATCAAAATATAATCATAAAACAAAACTCTCCCAGGACTGTTGTTGGTATGGACGGTACCCGTGGATTCGGTTAGCCGTGGAGTGTGATTGTTGGTGGAGGGGGAGTAAAAACTTTACCATTCTGTTTGGGAACCGCCTATAATGTATCTAGCATGGAAGATACCAAGATCTCTTGGTTGTTATGTTGACAATGAAAGCATACCGCTCAAAATTATATTCATCTCTGTTTTAAAAGCTCGAGCTCTGGCACATCTGCAAATCCATGCTTCCCTCTGCGAAGGGCCTATCTATTTACTTTCATGTTGAGTGATCATCCTCTTATAAAAAGCACCAGCTAGAGAGCACCACTATCATTTGTATGCGTTGTTATTAATTGATATTGAGTATGACTGTGACTGGATCTCTTTTGCCATGAATTACAATTTCTAATTAGTCCTTGATCTTCAGGGGTGCTCTGCGTTTATGTTTTGCGGTCTCAGAAAGGGCTAGCGAGATACCATTTTGTCATATCATATCATGATTGTTTTGAAAAAGTGGTGTCATCCGAGATTTATTATTATTGCTCGCTAGTTGATTATGCCATTGATATGAGTGAATGTGAGACCAAAATGTTATTGTGAATATGGTTAGTTCATAATCTTTGCTGAAAACCTGAATATTGGCTAGACATATTTGCAACAACAAGATCAAACAGAGTTTGTAAAAGTTTTTCTTTGTCACTTTCAGTTTGTCAACTGAATTGCTTGAGGACAAGCAATGTGTTAAGCTTGGGGGAGTTGATACATCTCCATCGTATCTACTTTTCCAAACTCTTTTGCCCTTGTTTTGGACTCTAATTTGCATGATTTGAATGGAACTAACCCGGACTGATGCTGTTTTCAGCAGAATTGCCATGGTGTTATTTTTGTGCAGAAATAAAAGTTCTCGGATTGACCTGAAAATTTACGGAGAATATTTTTGGAATATATAAAAAATATTGGCGAAAGAATCAACCAGAGGGGGGCCACCCAGAGGCCACAAGCCCTGGGGGCGCGCGCCCTACAGGCTTGTGGGCCCCCTGGAGCCCCTCCGACCTCAACTCCAACTCCATATAACCCTATTCGGGGAGAAAAAAATCAAAGAGAAGGATTCATCGCGTTTTACAATATGGAGCCGCCGCCACCTCCTGTTCTTCATCGGGAGGGCAGATCTGGAGTCCGTTCGGGGCTTCGGAGAGGGGGATTCGTCGCCATCATCATCACCAACCTTCCTCCATCAACAATTTCATGATGCTCACCGCCGTGCGTGAGTAATTCCATCATAGGCTTGCTGGACGGTGATGGGTTGGATGGGATTTATCATGTAATCGAGTTAGTTTTGTTAGGGTTTGATCCCTAGTATCCACTATGTTCTGAGATTGATGTTGCTACGACTTTGCTATGCTTAATGCTTGTCACTAGGGCCCGAGTGCCATGATTTCAGATCTGAACCTATTATGTTTTCATGAATATATTTGTGTTCTTGATCCTATCTTGAATGTTGTAGACACCTATTATGAGTTATGATCCGCATACCCCAAGGTGACAATAATTGGGATTCTTTTCGGTGATTACCGTAGTTTGAGGAGTTCATGTATTCACTAAGTGCTAATGCTTTGGTCCGGTTCTCTATTAAAAGGAGGCCTTAATATCCCTTAGTTTCCATTAGGACCCTGCTGCCACGGGAGGGTAGGACAAAAGATGCCATGCAAGTTCTTTTCCATAAGCACGTCTGACTATATACGGAATACATGCCTACATTATATTGATGATTTGGAGCTAGTTCTGTGTCACCCTAGGTTATAACTGTTGCATGATGAATGCCATCCGACATAATTATCCATCACTGATCTGTTGCCTACGAGCTTTTCACATATTGATCTTTGCTAAGTTACATTTCCGTTGCTACTGTTACGATCACTACAAAACTGCTACTGTTACTTTTTCCACCGTTACCATTACTTCCAGACTACTTTGCTACTAAAAACTTTGCTGTAGATATTAAATCTTTCAGGTGTGGTTGAATTGACAACTCAGCTGCTAATACTTGGGAATATTCTTTGGCTCCCCTTGTGTCGAATCAATAAATTTGGGTTGAATACTCTACCCTCGAAAACTGTTGCGATCCCCTATACTTGTGGGTTATCAGAGTGCAGCTCACCAAGCGAGGTGGAGTTGTTCCCAGCAGCTTCTCTACCGGGGACTTCAGGGAGTCCTGCTGGGAGATGCTTGCCGTAGTCCAATTTCCTCCTTTTTTTGGCCATCATTGTCGGGGATACTGAGGGTTGAGTCAGGTGGAGAACAAAAGTCCCTGGTTCCACAGGAAGCTTCTGCGCAACGCATTTTGACAGATGATCAGTGATGCTGTTTTCCGCACATGGCACGTGCTCTATTTGCAATCCATCAAAACGCTCCTCCAGCTTCCTCACTTCTTCGACGTATGCCTCCATCAATGGACTCTGGTAATCCTTGTTGACCTGTCTCACCACAAGCCGTGAGTCCTCACGGATGATCAACTTCTTAATCCCCAATTCCACTGCAATTCTGAGTTCGGCGAGGAGCCCTTCATATTCTGCAGTGTTGTTGGTAGCTTTCTCCTGGGGAAAATGCATTTGGGCCACATACTTGAGGTGTTATCCGGTGGGCGCGACGAGGAGCACACGAGCCCTTGCACCTTGCAATGAGAAGGCATCATCAAAGTACATGACCCATTTTTGGGGTGCCTCCTTGCCGGGGATAACTGTTTCTGGTGTCTCTTCGTCTGGAGTGGGTGTCCATTCTGCAATGAACTCCGCCAGCGCTCTGCTCTGAATGGTTGAGGTACTTTCATATTTCAGACCAAAACTTGACAATTCTAATGCCCATTCAACTATCCTGCCGGTGGCCTCAGGGTTCCTCAGTATGCGTTGCAAAGGGAAACGGGTGACAACTGTGATCTCGTGGGCTTGGAAGTAGTGGCGCAGTTTCCTTGAGGGCATGATGAGGCCGAAGATCAACTTCTGCACTCCAGAGTACCTTGACCTAGCCCCCTGCAACAGGGAGCTAACAAAGTAGACTAGTCGGTGCACCAGCCTCTTCTTTGCCGTGGCCTTGGGATTGCCTTCACCACCCTGCCCTTCTTTCTCCTGATCCGCACCCAACCTTGCCGCGACTGGTTCGCTTCCTTCTCCGGGGAGGACAGTAACTACAGCTGCTCCTTCACCTACTTCCCGCTGTGCCACCAGCGCTGCACTAACCACTTGATTGGTTGCCGCCAAATATAGCAGCAACGGCTCTTGTGGTTTAGGAGCGACCAATGTGGGAGCAGAGGAAAGATAGGCTTTTAAGTCCCGCAGCGCTGCTTCTGCCTCCGGGGCACTTCATGGGCCCTGCCTTCTTCAGAATTTTGAAGAATGATAGGGTGCGCTCGGCAGACTTGGAAATGAACCTACTCAGCGCGGCAACACATCCAGTTAAACGCCTCACGTCTTTGACTGTCTTGGGTGCTTGAATCTTTTCTATCGCTCTGATCTTGTCGGGGTTGGCCTCTATCCCCCGGTGAGACACAAAGAAGCCAAGCAGCTTGCCGGAGGGAACGCCAAACACACACTTCTCAGGGTTCAACTTCAAGTTGATCCTGTGTAGGTTTGCAAAGGTCTCTTCCAAGTCCTGAATGAGCGTTGATCTGTCGTTGGTTTTAACCAATCTATCGTCCATGTAAGCCTCAATATTCCAGTGCAACTGAGGTTCAAACCCAATTTGCACTGCCCTTGCAAAAGTGGACCCAACGCTCTTTAACCCGAAGGACATCTGTACAAAGCAGTACATGCCACATGGGGTTATGAATGTGGTCTTCTCCTCGTCTTCCTTAGACATGAATATCTGGTGGTATCCGGAATATGCATCCAAGAAGGAAAGCAGATCGCACCCGGAAGTGGAATCCACAATCTGGTCGATACGTGGTAAGGGGAAAGGGTCCTTCGGGCATGCCTTGTTTAGATCTGTGAAGTCTATGCAAAGCCTCCATTTCCCATTTGCCTTGCGCACCACCACTGGGTTCGCCAACCATGTTGGATGCAACACTCCCCTGACGAAACCAGCTGCTTCAAGTTTCTTGATCTCTTCGCCAATGAATTGCTGCCACTCCAAAGCTTGTTTCCTGTCCTTCTGCTTGACGGGCCGAGCATGAGGGCAGACAACAAGGTGGTGCTCGATTACCTCCCTGGGAATGTCGGGGATGTCAGATGGTTGCCAAGCAAACACATCAACATTTGCCCGCAGGAAGGCAACGAGCGCGCTTTCCAATTTGTCATCGAGGGTGGAGCTGATGGTAAACGTATCATTAGTGCCACCTAGCCCTGCCGAGACCTTCTTTACAGCAGGAGAGGCAACTTTGGATCTCTTGCTAGTGGAGCTCTTTGGCAAATCATCGACGGGCGCGGCGCACTCCGGAGAGGCGTGCTTCTCGGATTCCTTGCCGGTATTCCTGCTAGCTTTCTTTCCCCTCTTGTTTTCCTTGGCGGGAACTACGGCTTGTGCGGCCTCGGCAGCACCGCATCCCGGTACATCTTATCCACGCATATGATTGCGTCTTTCTTGTCCGACGGGATGGAGATGACGCCCGTTGGTCCTGGCATCTTCAGAGTATTATAGGCATAGTGAGATGCCACCATGAATTTCGCCAGAGCTAGATGACCAAGAATCCCATTGTACGGCAAAGGAAGCTCGACCACGTCGAACACAATCTTCTCAGTCCGATAGTTCAGTTCTCCTCCAAACGTCACCGACAGTGTGATCTTTCCCTTAGGACGACTTCTGTCGGGGTTGATTCCTTGAAAAGTGCCAGTAATCTTGAGCTCTTCATCTGATATTTGCAACTTGCTGAGTACCTTGGGGGAAATCAGATTCAACCCTGCCCCGTTGTCAACCAACATCTTTGTGACCTTGAGGTTGCGAATTGTTGGCGAAACCAACAACGGCAAGCACCCCACTGCGGTGGTGCGGTCGGGGTGATCCTCTTCGTCAAAGATGATGGGCGTGCGGGACCATTTGAGTGGTTTTCGAGAGTCAGCTGCTAGCTCTACGGCATTGACCTCACGCGCCCACTGTTTAAGCTGGCGGTGAGAGGAGTGCAAAGATTCGCCTCCGTCAATGCATAGGGCCTCAGTGGCTTTCGGGAATTCCTGCTCATTGGTTTCCTCTTCATACCCTTCATCACTTTCGTCATCACCTTCTTTCTTCTCACGGCCCCTAGCAGATTTTTCTTGATGCCAGGGAATCTTGCCGCAGCGGCCTCCTTTGCCGCCTCGGCCCTTCCCACCAGCACCTTCTTGGTCTCTTTCCTTATCACGCTTCTCGTACTCAACTTTTTGCTTCTTGACAAGTTGTTCAACTTGGTGACACTCTTGGAGGTCATGGCCCTTGGTCCGGTGGATCTTGCAGTACGATCCATTAGCTTTCCAAGCCTTTTCGGCCGCTGCAGCCTCCCGGCAATCAGTGCACGCGGCAACTTCCTTGCCGGGGGCTTCGGTCTTGGCCTTCTTGCCGGTACTAGGAGTGCCAGAACCCTCAACAACCAGTACTGCCTTTTCCTTGCGCTTCTTGTTGCGCTTTTTGTTCTTCCTCTTCGGGTTAGTGGCATCGTCGTCATCTTCTGAGTCAACTTCGATGCCATCCTCTTCTCCAGGGAGTGATAACCCACAAGTATAGGGGATCGCAACAGTTTTCGAGGGTAGAGTATTCAACCCAAATTTATTGATTCGACACAAGGGGAGCCAAAGAATATTCTCAAGTATTAGCAGCTGAGTTGTCAATTCAACCACACCTGAAAGAATTCATATCTGCAGCAAAGTATTTAGTAGCAAAGTAGTATGGAAGTAACGGTAACAGTGGCAAAAGTAATAGTGATAGTTTCATAGCAATTGTAACAGTAACAGTGGAGAAGTAACGAAGCAAAGATCAATATGAAACGAGCTCGTAGGCAATGGATCAATGATGGATAATTATGTCGAATGGCATTCATCATGCAACAGTTATAACCTAGGGTGACACAGAACTAGCTCCAATTCATCAATATAATGTAGGCATGTATTCCGAATATAGTCATACATGCTTATGGAAAAGAACTTGCATGACATCTTTTGTCCTACCCTCCCGTGGCAGCGGGGTCCTATTGGAAACTAAGGGATATTAAGGTCTCCTTTTAATAGAGAACCAGACCAAAGCATTAGCACTTAGTGAATACATGAACTCCTCAAACTACGGTCATCACCGGGAGTGGTCATGACTATTGTCACTCCGCGGTTGCCGGATCATAACACGTCGTAGGTGACTATAACTTGCAAGATAGGATCAAGAACACAAATATATTCATGAAAACATAATAGGTTCAGATCTGAAATCATGGCACTCGGGCCCTAGTGACAAGCATTAGGCATAGCAAAGTCATAGCAACATCAATCTTAGAACATAATGGATACTAGGGATCAAACCCTAACAAAACTAACTCGATTACATGATAGATCTCATCCAACCCATCACCGTCCAGCAAGCCTACGATGGAATTACTCATGCACGGCGGTGATCATCATGAAATTGGTGATGGAGGATGGTTGATGATGACGACGGCGACGATTTCCCCTCTCCGGAGCCCCGAACGGACTCCAGATCTGCCCTCCCGAGGAAGAACAGGAGGTGGCGGCGGCTCCGTATCGTAAAACGTGATGAATCCTTCTCTTTGATTTTTTTCTCCCCGAACGTGAATATATGCAGTTGGAGTTGAGGTCAATGGAGGTCCGGGGGGCCCACAAGGATGGATGGCGTGCCCTGGGGGGGTGGGCGCGCCTCCCACCCTTATGGACAGGGTGTGGGCCCCCTTCTGTTGATTCTTTCGCCAATATTTTTTATTAATTCCAAAAATGATCTCCGTGAAGTTTCAGGTCATTCCGAGAACTTTTAGTTCTGCAAAAAAATAACACCATGGCAATTCTGCTGAAAACAACGTCAGTCTGGGTTAGTTCCATTCAAATCATGCAAATTAGAGTCCAAAACAAGGGAAAAAGAGTTTGGAAAAGTAGATACGATGGAGACATATCAACTCCCCCAAGCTTAACCCATTGCTTGTCCTCAAGCAATTCAGTTGATAAACTGAAAGTGATAAAGAAAAACTTTTACAAACTCTGTTTGATCTTGTTGTTGCAAATATGTAAAGCCAGTATTCAAGTTTTCAGCAAAGATTATGAACTAACCATATTGACGATAGCATTTAGGTCTCACATTTACTCATATCAATGACATAATCAACTAGCGAGCAATAATAATAAATCTTGGATGACAACACTTTTTCAAAACAATCACGATATGATATAACAAGATGGTATCTCGCTACCCTTTCTGAGACCGTAAAACATAAATGCAGAGCACCCCTGAAGATCAAGGACTGACTAGACATTGTATTTCATGGTAAAAGAGATCCAGTCACAGTCATACTCAATATCAATTAATAACAAAGCGTACAAATGACAGTGGTGCTCTCTAACTAGTGCTTTTTATAAGAGGATGATGACTCAGCAATAAAAGTAAATTGATAGGCCCTTCGCAGAGGGAAGCAGGGATTTGCAGAGGTGCCAGAGCTCGGGTTTTGAAAACAGAGATAAATAATATTTTGAGCGGTATGCTTTCATTGTCAACATAACAACCAAGAGATCTCGGTATCTTCCATACTAGATACATTATAGGCGGTTCCCAAACAGAATGGTAAAGTTTATACTCCCCCTCCACCAATCAATCACACTCCACGGCTTGTCCGAAACAACGGGTGCCATCCAACTATCAACAATCCTGGGGGAGTTTTGTTTGCAATTAACTTTTGATTTGATTTGAGCATGGGACTGGGCATCCTGGTTACCAGCCATTTTCTCGTGAATGATGAGCAGAGTCCACTCATCGTGAGAATAACCCACCTAGCATGGAAGATACTGACAGCCCCCAGTCGCTACATGAGCGATTCGGGCATAAAAACAGATTATCATTTGAAGGTTTAGAGTTTGGCACATGCAAATTTACTTGGAACGGCAGGTAAATACCGCATACACTACAGGAATCAGACACTTTGCCGTCTGCCATGGCTGACGGCAAAGGCATGCCTGGCGGACGGCAAAGTCCTTTGCCGTCAACCAGCAGACGGCAACAGGTCCGGCTGAATAAGCTACGGCAAAGGCCTCTTTGTCGTCTGCTGGCTGACGGCAAAGATGCACAGGCCTTTGCCGTCGGCAAAGAGCCTAGACGGCACACGTGGCACCTTAGGTCTGTTAAGGGGTTAACGGCGTGCTTTGCCGTCAGCTGGCAGACGGCAAAGACCTTTGCATCTTTGTCGTCTGCCAGCACACAGCAAAGCTGCCAAATAGGCCAGCCCACTACACCCCAGGTTGCACAGGTAGCTGCCACATGGCAGCTTTGCCGTCTGCTGGTTGATGGCAAAGCTCTTTGTCGTCTGCCAGCAGGCGGCAAAGTACCTGTATAGCCCCTGTTTTTTCTTTTTTTTCTTAGATTCATTCAATTTCACAGATATATATATATATAACAAGTTTCCAACAACATATATATAACAAGTTTCCAACAACATATATATAACAAGTTTCCAACAACAAGTTATCCAACAAACATATCCAACATAAAATGGTTTCATCCATACATACATATCCAACCACAAGTTTGCAACAAGTTTCCAAAAACATAAAAGAAGCACAAGGAGAAGAGTAGACTCCATGAACGCAAGCTTCTCATCTAAAGCAAATCTGCAAATTAGGAAAGATGAAAGTTAGAAGAAGAAGAAGACTAGCTAGAAGAAAAAGAAGAAAAAGAAGAAGAAAAAGAAGAAGAAAAAGAAGAAGAAAAAGAAGAGGAAGAGGAAGAAGAAGAAGAATTTATCTTCTCTTTCTTTTTCTCCTCTCCTCTTCTTTATCTTCTTCTTCTAACTAAGGTAGGTAAAAATGCCATTTTTTAGCTAAGCTAGGTAAAAATGCAAAGTGTGTAGGTCAGTTTAGAGCTAAGCTAGGTAAATAGGTCATTTTTGAGCTATCCTAGGTAAAATGGATCATATTGGAGCTAACCTAGGTAAACTTGGTCATTTTGGAGCTAACCTAGCAAATTATGCCATTTTTTAGTTAACTAAGAATATTATGCCATTTTTGACATAAGTAAGCTAATTATAGTTCATTATTGAGCTAACCCAGGTAACTAAGCATATTAGAGCTAATTTAGCATTTTAGAGCTAACTTAGGTCATTT
The DNA here is from genome assembly GCA_011799875.1 of Thinopyrum elongatum. Classification (NCBI taxonomy): domain Eukaryota; kingdom Viridiplantae; phylum Streptophyta; class Magnoliopsida; order Poales; family Poaceae; genus Thinopyrum; species Thinopyrum elongatum. The sequence goes on from CM022303.1 coordinate 240,340,880, forward strand.
TGGAGCTAACTTAGGTAAAATTGATCATTTTGGAGCTAATTAGGCTTATTATGTCATTTTCGAGGAAAATAAGCTAACTATATGACATATATGAGGTTACCAAGACTGTTATGCCATTTCAAACCTAAGTAAGCTAATTATGCCATTTTTTACATAAGTAAGCTAAGTGTATGTCATTATTGAGCAAACCTAGGTAACTTACCGTCATCACGGAGGTGAAGGATCTTCACTCCTCCTTCTTCTCCTTCTCCTTCATCATCCTGATGCGCTTAGAGCAGCGAGGCAGTGGGATGTACTCTTCTACCACAATTGGCATGGTCCTGTCGCCCAGCTGTGGGATCGCCGGCGCCACCACCATCGCGAGGTCATTGTCAGGCACCACCACCATCACGAGGCCATCTTCAGGCACCACCATCGCTAGGTCATCGTCAGCCACCACCATCGCTTGCCCGTCGTCAGCCACCACCATCGGTAGGTCATCATCAGCCACCACCATCGCTTGCCCATCGTCAGCCACCACCATCGCGAGGTCATCGTCAGACAGAATAGGCTGCACCTCCTCATCCCCACTCTGCTCCTCTTCTTCCCCACTCCGTTCCTCCTCATCCTCTATGCTGCTTTTGCTGTAGCCAGAGTCGCTGCTGCTGCTCCCATTGCCTGACCAAATGCAACAAAGTTTTTTTAACTATCCGTGTGAGACAAAGCCAAATGGAGAGGAAGAAGCGGCAGAGCGTACTGGCATCGTCGTCGTCCTGATAGTGCATGCGGCACATAGTCGTGTTGAACACCTTCACGGTGAGCGTGGCGTTGCCGTCGTACCTGAGGACAAGGAAGTACCCATGCCGCAGGTCGTAGGCACGGATGAACTGCTCCCAGCCACGACACAGGTACATGTGGTCATACCTGAACACCACCTCCACGTCCCACAGCCTGCGAAGCCCGCTGCCAGCCTGTCGCAGCTTCACATTCTTTGGTCGATGGCCGTCCAGCATCTTCATAAAAGTGTCAGGCAGCCTCTGTAGCGTGGGTCAAGCAGTGATGTAGCAAACAGCAGAGTTATGATAAAGAGATGGGTGAAGGGGAGATCTCTCCTTTTATATACCTGCCTCCTGGAGGAATTCTCAAGTATGATCGTGAAGAACTCGAAACCTTCCAAGTCGCACTCCGGTGTGGCAGAGCGCAGCCTGCGGTGGCGGCCTCCCCCCATCTCTGATAAGCAGCAGAAGAGACCAATTACTACCCTTACAACATTATCATACAACATTACAACAGCAAAAGTTTTGAGCAAAAGATAATCAACTACACCAAGTTATCATTTCACATTCAAAAAGCAATGCACTTGTGGACATTTATGATGGCAACAGCTAGAATCATATCTACTATAAGTGGACCATATCTATAAACACAGCTAGAACCATATTTGATAAATGGACCTATCTACAGAAACTTGGCTCTAATCCAACTTGGCTCTAATTCAACTCTATCATATTTGATAAATGGACATAGTTGGAACAGAGCCAAGTTTTTAGACATGAAAGAAAACTGAGAAAAAAAAAGCAATGCACTTGTGCTCAACAACATCAACAACACTTAATTAATTTGGTAGGTTAGTTCGCAATGGCAATTGGCACCCTTCAAAACTAGGGATTTCTTTAGACATGAAGAAAACTGAAAATGTAAACCAAATTGATAGTGATACCAATAAGAAAACATTACCACTACCAACGATATTGATGGTGATATTCAAAGATAACACAAGGTTCAAGTGTAACCAATATTTTTTCATTTATTTTTGGTAGAAAAATTATTTGAAATTTGGTGAAATATAGGCATCTACAATTTAACTTAAACTAAATTTGGCCCAAGTTCTTCACATCCATGCCTGCAATGATCTGCTACTAGATATGAATACTCCAAGGCAAGATACCACACTATACATGGTAATAGCATGCTTAAATTCTTCCCCATTTTAATGATAGTTAATCAAAACTTCAGAAGCCTTTGACAAAGATGGAAATACAGAATCCTCCTCCTTGCTAAGCTATCTAGATTAAAGGGAAAGTGGAAGCAAAGGTACCGCAACTTCATTGTATGATTATAACATCGAATCAATAATTGATAGATCTCTTTTCATAGCAGGGCACAGTCAATAAATCTCATGAGTGTAAACCAATAAATTATCATAATTGTGACAAACCAAATAGTTGACAAATCATCATAACTACATCAAAACATGTCATTACCATTTCTGATTGCTCTATATACCGCACCCGATAGATATTCCTAAGTTTTAACGAGATATATCACAACCAATTTTAGTAGAACTACACATAAACATCATCCAGCATTGTCAATTATTCATAATTGTAACGTGATATAACCAATTTTTCTATAACTACAGGATCCTTAAAATTAATATTCATAGCTACAATTAGATTACATGTAGAACCGTTCTAGTTATCTAAATAAAATATGTCGGTAAGATCAGTAGCTCTTACATCAAATGTACTGATTAAGTTAAATTCTTGATCATACAGCCGGTGAGGAGGAAAATCAACAAACACCCTAGCTCCATAAAAATATAGACATCAACCAGCACACACATTGCCCAGCACATCGACAAGTGAAAAACTAAACCTAAACTAAATCTAAAAAAAATACAAGGTCTCACCGGAGCAGGGGTCGCCGGAGCGGCGGGGCGGCCGCGGGGGTGGACGAGAGGGGTGACAGGGCGGCCGGGGTGGAGCACGGGTCGCCGGAGCGGCGAGGCAGCCGCGGGAGTGGAGGAGAGGGGCGTCGGGCCGGCTGGGGTGGAGGAGGGGGCGCCGGAGCAGCGGGGCGGCCGTGGTGGTGGAGGAGAGGGGCGCCGGGGCCGCCGGGGTGGAGGAGGGGGTGCGCCGCGGCGACAGGGGTGGCGCGGGGCGGCGGCGGCTCGGGCACGGGGGAGGGGAGGGGCGGCACGGTGACGGGGGTGGCGCGAGGCAGAGGAGGGGGTCGCCGAGGCGGCGGGGGCGGCGCGACGATGGGGCTGGCGCGGGGCGGCCGACAACGGGGGTGGCGCGGGGCGGCGGCGGCTCGGGCACGGGGTGGAGAGAGAGAGGGGTGGGGCGCGGGCGTTGGCTTTTAAGTTAGGGCACGGTTCTTTGCCGTCAGCTAGCAGACGGCAAAGAGCCTAGCTAACGGACGTTAGTTTGGCCACTTTCTTTGCCGTCTGCTAGCAGACGGCAAAGAAAGTGGCCGTTATGTGGCTCTCGCTAGTGGGCCACCCTTCCTCTTTGTCGTTTGCTAGCGGATTCTTTGCCGCCTGCTAGCAGACGGCAAAGAGACGGCTGACGGCAAACAATATCTTTGCCGTCCGCTCCTTCTTTGCCGTCAGTTTTCTGTAAGCTGATGGCAAAGACCATCTTTGCCATCAGCAAACAGACGGCAAAGAGACGGCTGACGGCAAAGATCCTGATTCCAGTAGTGATATAGGAAGGTATGGTGGACTCATATGGAACAACTTTGGGTTTATGGAAGTGGATGCACAAGCAGTATTCCCGCTTAGTACAAGTGAAGGCTAGAAAAAGACTGGGAAGCGACCAACTAGAGAGCGACAACAGTCATAAACATGCATCATGGTTAACCAACATTGAATGCAAGCATGAGTAGGATATAAATCACCATGAACATAAATATCATGGAGGCTATGTTGATTTTGTTTCAACTACATGCGTGAACATGTGCCAAGTCAAGCCACTCGAATCATTCAAAGGAGGATACCATCCTATCATACTACATCACAACTATTTTAAAAGCATGTTGGCACGCAAGGTAAACCATTATAAACTCCTAGCTAATTAATCATGGCATGAATAACTATAATCTCTAATTGTCATTGCAAACATGTTTCATTCATAATAGGATGAATCAAGAATGATGAACTAATCATATTTACAAAAACAAGATAGGTTGAGTTCATACCAGCTTTTCCTCATCTCAATCATTTCATCACATATCGTCATTATTGCCTTTCACTTGCACGAACGAACGATGTGAATGATAATAATAGTGCACGTGCATTGGACTAAGCTGAAATCTGCAAACATTTATTCGAAGGAGAAGACAAGGTAATGTGGGCTCTTTGTTAGATCAACAATAATGCATATCAGAGCCACTCAACATTTTCATCGTGGTCTTCTCTCCTCGACCCCCAAAGAAAAGAAATGAATTTCAAAGAAACACACTGAAATGTTTTTGGAGTTTTTGTTTTTCTGAAGAAAGTAAAACAAGAACGAGAAAAACTATCTACACGGGAAAGCTCCCAACAAGCAAAAAAAAAGGAACGAGAAATCTTTTTGGGTTTTCTTTAATACTACAACTAAGCATGCATGGAAAGTAAACTACAACTAGTTTTTTTTTCTCAAAGTTTTTAAACACTCAAGGAGAAAGCGGGAAAAAGAAATAAACTAACATGGATAATACAATGAAAAAGTATGAACACCGACAACTGGAATGAGTGTGTGAACAAGAATGTAATGTCGGTGAGAAATACATACTCCCCCAAGCTTAGGCTTTTGGCCTAAGTTGGTCTACACCCATGGATCAAAGTAGTCCCCTCCGGTGTACTGAGGAGGATCCTGGGGGTTCCACTGGTTAGCGAGCTCCTGTGGATCCCACTGATAAATAGACTCCTGGTATGGATCGGGTGATGGCTTTGGCTCAGGAGGTGGGGATCGTGTCCCCTCCCAGTATGCATGAATGTCCGCGGGCAAAACAAAGTACCTTCCTGAATAAATATCAAACAAAATAGGTGCAGACAAGGTAATAATCTGAAAAGTGACCTCGCTAAATACTAGGTTATAAATAAGTCTCTTTTCCTCATCATGGCGAATAAATTTATGTGCTACCATGCTGTCATAATCTAAATGTATAGTGGGTAGCAGTTTCTCTTCTTTTTCATAGTGCCTAATGGGTATCTCAAAATGTTTAGCAAGGCGGGAGGCAAAGATACCTCCAAAAATAGGACCCTTAGTACGGTTTAAACTCAACCGTTTAGCGACCATAGCACCCAAACTGTAAGTTCTATCTCTATGTAAAGCGTGGAGCAAAATAGCAAGGTCATGGGCACTAAGGCCTCCACTCTCTCCACGACCAATTAAACATCTCCCAGCAAATAATGAGTAATAGCGTAAAACAGGCAACTGTATACTAGCCACTTTTGCTCCCGACACTCCTCTGTTTTCCCCAACAGTAATTTCATGAATAAAACTTTCCACATCACTAGGACGTGGTTCCTCGACGCTACCTTCATGAGGTAATTTACAAACCTCACAAAAGTCATAAAGTGTCATTTCTTTGTACTCATCATATAAGTAAAAGTCTACCGTGGGTGGTGATCTCCTAGCATGAAAATGAAAATTTTGCACGAAAGTATTAGTGAGTAGGAGATACTGATCACACTGGTCGTGGAGGAAGTCGGTGATGCCTGCATTCTCAGCCAAATGATAGAAATCCTCATAAATTCCGGCCGCTTCCAAGAATGCATCACACGGCCATTCACACGGCCGAATCTCCGCGGCACGAGGAAGATTGTACTTGGGCTTTTTCTTCTCCTGATTTTCTTTTTCCTTCGAACCCCAGCTCGAGGAGCCTCTCAACAATCTCCTCATCATTTTCTTCCTCTGAAAATTTTCTGAAGTTTTTTGTGTCTCAAAATAAAAGTGAACCAAACTCAATAAAATTGATAGCAACTACTCCTACAAGTGCCTAGAGGCTAAATCATGCATCAACACTACTTTGGACCATATAAATTTGACATGCAAGCTCAAGAACAGGGTCACCACAGCAGCAAAAATTTGCAATATATAAAGCACTAGAACAAAAACTAATTGGACCATTGGAGGAGTCACATACCGAAGAACAATCCCCCAAAGCAGTTTTGCGAATGGAGCTTTGAGCAAGGAGATCGAAAATGGCAGCAAGAAGAGCAAGAACACGGGTTTGATCTATGGAGTGATTTTTTCTGGAGGAAGACGAAGTGGATGGGTGCTGAAATAAGTGAAGGGAGGCCACGTGGGACCCACAAGGTCGGGGGGCGCGCCCTCCGTCCTTGTGGACAGGTGGTGGGTCCCCCTGGTGTGTTCTCAGTGCCAGAAATTCTCAAATATTCTATAAAAAATCATACAAAATTTTCAGGGCATTTGGAGAACTTTTATTTACGGGACATTTTTTATTTCACGGATAATTCAGAAAACAGACGAAAAATACTATTTTTGCTTTATTCATTCTAAATAACAGAAAGTAAAAAGTAGGTACAGAAAGTTGTGCTTTCTAGATTCATCCATCTCATGCTCATCAAAAGGAATCCGCTAACAAGGTTGATCAAGTCTTATTAACAACCTTCTTTCGAATGACATGAAACCGGAGAATTTTCGAATAACACTAGGTTACCTCAACGGGGATATGCATGTCCCCAACAATAAGAATATCATATTTCTTTTTGATAGTAGGAAGAGGGAATTCAAAAGCTCCAATAGTAATAGTTGAAAATTTTCCAATAGAATTGATACTATGAACTTGAGGTTGTTTCTTCGGAAAGTGTACCGTATGCTCATTACCATTAACATGAAAAGTGACATTGCCTTTATTGCAATCAATAACAGCCCCTGCAGTATTCAAAAAGGGTCTACCAAGGATGATCGACATACTGTCGTCCTCGGGAATATCAAGAATAACAAAGTCCGTTAAGATAGTAACGTTTGCAACCACAACAGGCACATCCTCACAAATACCGATGGGTATAGCAGTTGATTTATCAGCCATTTGCAAAGAGATTTCAGTAGGTGTCAACTTATTCAATTCAAGTCTACGATATAAAGAGAAAGGCATAACACTAACACCGGCTCCAAGATCACATAAAGCAGTTTTAACATAGTTTCTTTTAATGGAGCATGGTATAGTTGGTACTCCTGGATCTCCAAGTTTCTTTGGTATTCCACCCTTAAAAGTGTAATTAGCAAGCATGGTGGAAATTTTAGCTTCCGGTATCTTTCTTTTATTAGTAACAATATCTTTCATATACTTAGCATAAGGAGGCATTTTAAGCACATCAGTTAAACGCATACGCAAAAAGATAGGTCTAATCATTTCAGCAAAGTCCTCAAAATCCTCATCATCCTTTTTCTTGGATGGCTTAGGAGGAAAGGGCATGGGTTTCTGAACCCATGGTTCTCTTTCTTTACCATGTTTCCTAGCAACGAAGTCTCTCTTATCATAACGTTGATTCTTTGATTGTGGGTTATCAAGATCAACAGCAGGTTCAATCTCTACGTCATTATCATTACTAGGTTGAGCATCAACATGAACATCATTATTAACATTATCACTAGGTTCATGTTCATCACCAGATTGTGTCTCAGCATCAGAAATAGAATTATCATTTGGATTCTCAGGTGTGTCTATGACAGGTTCACTAGAAGTCTGCAAAGTCCTATGAGTTTTCTTTTTCTTTTTATTACTAGGACTAGGTGCATCAGTACTAATTCTCTGGGAATCTTGCTCAACTCTCTTAGGATGGACCTTAGGATACAAAGGTTCCTGAGTCATTTTACCACCTCTAGTCATAACCCTAACAGCATTATCATTGTTCTTACTATTCAACTCATTAAGCAAATCATCTTGTGCCTTAAGTACTTGTTCTACTTGAGTTGTAACCATGGAAGCATGTTTACTAATAAGCTTAAGATCATTAACGGTTCTACTCATATACTCACCCAAGTAATCAAGCATGTGAGCATTACGTTTCAATTGTCTACTGACATAAGCATTGAAGTTTTCTTGTTTAACAATAAAATTATCAAACTCATCCAAGCATTGACTAGCAGACTTATTATGAGGAATATCACCTTCATCAAATCTATAAATAGAGTTTACCTCTACTACCTGTGTCGGGTTATCAAGACCATGTATTTCTTCAATAGGCGGTAAATTCTTAACATCTTCAGCTTTAATACCTTTTTCTTTCATAGATTTCTTTGCCTCTTGCATATCTTCGGGACTGAGAAATAGAATACCCCTTTTCTTCGGAGTTGGCTTAGGAGTTGGTTCAGGAAGTGTCCAATCATTATTATTACTCAATATATTATTCAATAGCAATTCAGCTTGCTCAACAGTTCGTTCCCTGAAAATACAACCAGCACAACTATCTAGGTGGTCCCTAGAAGCATTGGTTAGTCCATTATAAAATATATCAAGTATTTCATTTTTCTTGAGAGGATGATCAGGCAAAGCATTAAGTAACTGGAGAAGCCTCCCCCAAGCTTGTGGGAGACTCTCTTCTTCAGATTGCACAAAGTTAAATATTTCCTATAAGGCAGCTTGTTTCTTATGAGCAGGGAAATATTTTTGAGAGAAGTAATATATCATATCCTGGGGACTACGCACACAACCAGGAGCAAGAGAATTAAACCTTATCTTAGCATCACCCTTTAACGAGAAAGGAAACAACTTAAGAATATAGTAATAGCGAATTTTTTAGTAAGATGTGCCACAACTGTTTCAGATTCATAACCATAGAAGGGATCAGATTCAACCAAAGTAATTAACTCAGGATCGACAGAGAGTTCATAATCCTTATCAGTAACAAAAATAGGTGAAGTAGCAAAATTGGGATCATATTTCATTCTAGCATTCAAGGATTTTTCTTTCAGCTTGGCTAGCAGTTTCTTAAGATCTTCTCTATCATTGCAAGCAAGAAAGTCTCTAGTAGTTTCTTCATCCATAATATAACCCTCAGGTACAACAGGCAATTCATATCTAGGGGGAGAATCATAATCTCCAGTTTCAATAATATTTTCTTTAACCCTAGCAAGTTGTTCATCAAGAAATTCACCTAGTGGCACAGTATTATCAAGCAAAGCAGTAGTATCATCATTAGCATCATGCATAGCAGAAGTGGCATCATCAATTACTTGCGACATATCAGAATTACTAGCAGGTGTAGGTGTCGCAAGCTTACTCAAAACAGAATGTGAATCAAGTGCAGAGCTAGATGGCAGTTCCTTACCTCCCCTCGTAGTAGAGGGAAAAATCTTGGTTCTAGTATCTTTCAAATTCTTCATAGTGATCAACAGATATAAATCCCAAGTGACTCAGAGAATAGAGCTATGCTCCGCGGCAACGGCGCCAGAAAAAGGTCTTGATAACCCACAAGTATAGGGGATCGCAACAGTTTTCGAGGGTAGAGTATTCAACCCAAATTTATTGATTCGACACAATGGGAGCCAAAGAATATTCTCAAGTATTAGCAGCTGAGTTGTCAATTCAACCACACCTGAAAGACTTAATATCTGCAGCAAAGTATTTAGTAGCAAAGTAGTATGGAAGTAACGGTAACAGTGGCAAAAGTAATAGTGATAGTTTCGTAGCAATTGTAACAATAACAGTGGAGAATAACGAAGCAAAGATCAATATGAAACGAGCTCATAGGCAATGGATCAATGATGGATAATTATGTCGGATGCATTCATCATGCAATAGTTATAACCTAGGGTGACACAGAACTTGCTCCAATTCATCAATATAATGTAGGCATGTATTCCGAATATAGTCTTACGTGCTTATGGAAAAGAACTTGCATGACATCTTTTGTCCTACCCTCCCGTGGCAGCGGGGTCCTATTGGAAACTAAGGGATATTAAGGTCTCCTTTTAATAGAGAACCAGACCAAAGCATTAGCACTTAGTGAATACATGAACTCCTCAAACTACGGTCATCACCGGGAGTGGTCCCGACTATTGTCACTCCGGGGTTGCCGGATCATAACACGTAGTAGGTGACTATAACTTGCAAGATAGGATCAAGAACACAAATATATTCATGAAAACATAATAGGTTCAGATCTGAAATCATGGCACTCGGGCCCTAGTGACAAGCATTAGGCATAGCAAAGTCATAGCAACATCAATCTTATAACATAATGGATACTAGGGATCAAACCCTAACAAAACTAACTCGATTACATGATAGATCTCATCCAACCCATCACCATCCAGCAAGCCTACGATGGAATTACTCACGCACGGCGGTGAGCATCATGAAATTGGTGATGGAGGATGGTTGATGATGACGACGGCGACGATTTCCCCTCTCCGGAGCCCCGAACGGACTCCAGATCTGCCCTCCCGAGGAAGAACAGGAGGTGGCGGCGGCTCCGTATCGTAAAACGCGATGAATCCTTCTCTTTGATTTTTTTTCTCCCCGAACATGAATATATGGAGTTGGAGTTGAGGTCGGTGGAGGTCCAGGGGGGCCACAAGGACGGATGGCGTGCCCTGGGGGGGTGGGCATGCCTCCCACCCTTGTGGATAGGGTGTGGGCCCCCTTCTGTTGATTCTTTCGCCAATATTTTTTATTAATTCCAAAAATGATCTCCGTGAAGTTTCAGGTCATTCCGAGAACTTTTATTTCTGCACAAAAATAACACCATGGCAATTCTGCTGAAAACAACGTCAGTCCGGGTTAGTTCCATTCAAATCATGCAAATTAGAGTCCAAAACAAGGGCAAAAGAGTTTGGAAAAGTAGATACGATGGAGACGTATCAGGGAGCCGCCTCCCTTCCTCTGTACGGGCACACTTATCCGCCAAGATGTACAACTCATTCACAGTCCTGGGCAACCAGACATTCATCTTGGAACGTATCCTCCTGTTGCACATGTTGGACTGGAACACGACAATCACAGCTACCGGGTGGATATCTGGAATGTTCCTGTGCACCCGGCTAAACCTCTGCATGTACTTCCACAAACTCTCCCCTTCCTTTTGCGGAAGGAGCTGCAAATCGCTGGGCCGTCCTGGTTCTTGATGGCCGCCCGTGAAGGCACCAACAAACTCATTGCACAGGTCAGCCCAGGACGAAATGGAATCCTCCGGCAGGTGCATCAGCCATGACCTCATGTTTGGCTTAAGTGCCAAAGGGAAGTAGTTGGCGAACACCTTCTCATCTCTTCCTCCGGCGGCTTGAACAGCGATGGTGTAGATGCTCAAGAACTCTGCCGGGTTTAGCCTTCCATCATACTTTTCTGGTATCTCTGGCTTGAAAACACGGGCAGATGGCCAACGGACTTGCCGCAGCTCGCGAGTGAAGGCAGGGCACCCAACCTCAAAAGGCAAGTACCCGCCTTAATTGGGCGTGGGTTCGTCGACCTCTAGGCCATTGCGCCTGTCAGATTGGCGGCGGGTTTCGCGGTGTCGTTCTATAGTGATGCGCGCGTCTTCCCTCCACTGATCTTCCAGGACCTGCCTCTGATCTCGACGGGCCCGAGGGTTAGATGAAGCCATTGATGCCTCGTCGGGCTCCTGGTCACGTGGTTTGGGCTACAGCCTCTGTGCTGGCTGTCGTGGAGGGGATTGCGTCATTGGAGTGGCCCCCTCGACATGGTCAGTAGCTCGGGCCGTGGCTGTTGCTTGCAGGCGCTGTGGTGGGCCTGCCCGCTGTGATCCTTCCGCTTCAGCAAAACCGATCAAACTCTAGATGGTGGCTCTCCACTCATCCATTTGATCGGCCGCTGGCGGGAATCTCAGCAGGAGTTGGGCTCACGCCATGGCTTCTGAAGCAGTGCTTGGCATAGATGATGACGCAGACCGCGATGTCGCTCGACTCCTGACAGTACTAGTAGTGGCGGCGCCGTGTTCTCGTCACCGCGAGCCGGCCGCCGCGGTGGCACGGTGGCGAGAAGGGTGCGCTTGGGGGTTGACGACCCTGTTTGGTGCTTCGTCTTGGTTGTCCTGCCCCGGGGAAGGCGCGTGCCCCGTAGCTGTGCCCGTAACAGGGACAGCCAGGGGGTCGCGACTGACACCAGAGCGGGTGTTGTCACTGCGGTTGTGTCCTCCAGTGCGGTCGGGAGGCAGAGACTGAACATTCCCGCACCCGTGCCTTGTGGAACACGGCCGTCGGGATGCTGTTGGTGCCGCCCTCCCCCGGTGTCTTTCGCTCCCGCTTCGGCCGCAGGGGGAACGATGACAGTGCCGCCTGCGCCGGTCACGTCCCCCACGGCGTCCGCGTCCCCAACGCCGCTGCAGCACCCATAGTATCGGTGGCTGCCTGTGAGGGGGCCTTCGAGGTGGAAGGGTGAGCTGTTGCGTCGGGTTTTTTCTTGGGCGCCATGGATGATGAAGCTAACGATGAAGAAGACAATGAAGAAGATTGACGCGCTGTCCACAATCTCGGGTTCGTGCAAGCGCTTCCCCCTACCTGGCGCGCCAAAGATGTCATGGTGGAACACAATCACCTATGGGGCCATTGGCCCCTTGTGGTTCGACAGGGGGGAGATCACGTTGCATAAAGAGCGGAAGCCATGGGACAGCACGAGAGAGGTGACGCTGGTGGTTTTTACCCAGGTTCGGGCCGCTGTGAAGCATAAAACCCTACTCCTGCTTTTGTGGATTGAAGAGAGGACCATGGTGGACGCGCAGCTCTCAAGCCCGGTAAGGTCTCCTTGGGGAGAGTAGCTACGTGCGTATGAGTGTACAAGGGTCAGAATCCTTTTTTAGGTTGCAATGGCCCTCCTTTTATAGGCTATGGGGTTACCAAAGTGGCAAAACGGTCATTATCTACTGATTAGATAGCCAATAGTGATATCATACCTAACTCTGGCAGTTAGGACAAAGTGCATTAAATGCACTGCTAGGTGTCACGCTGTGGATGCAGCCTGGCAAGCCTGCCGTGCCGCTTAACCATCTTCTACCTGTCTGCATGACACGCCTCTGGACGTGTGTCATATAGGGGGAATCTCCCTTCCAAATGGCTGCCACGTGCCAAATGACAGCCACTCAATCACTTGGGGGCTCGACACCACACTGATAAGTGACTTGTGTCGCTGTGCGGTGGAGCGGTGGAGTCTTGGCGGGGATATTTTCCCTTGGCGGCCCCGGCAAGCCTGCCGTGGAGATCTTGGGACTTGTCCTTGGTGAGGCCTCGACCTGCCCAGGCTCGCCTGCCCGGTAAGGGAGGTCTTTTCTTAGTGACATCTTATTCTCTTGGCTTATCTTGGTCTTCTTGATCCGCCCTTTGATTCCTCAAAGAGCTATCTCTCTGGTTTGGTCTTGTCTTGGGAGCTTGGTGTAGTTGTATCTTCGCCATTGCGCCTGTGTACAGTCTGGGCAACATACGTGCAGGTTTGTTGCACCGACAAAGTGTGAGTGCAATAGCAATAATTTCATGTTTAACATAAGGAACTATAGCAAGTTCGTCTTTGTAAGCATCATTAATATTGGCATCATGGCCATGAGAATAGCAAGCATCATGTTCATCAAGGGGGGATATTTCGATCAAATCGACGGAATCATAATTATTTATAGATTCATGCATATCATTATTCACTTCCAAAGCAGCAGACATTCTCCTAATGAATTCACTGACATAGGCATTAGAAGCATAATTTTCATAGCAATATTTAAGTATGGCAAAAATTTCAGATTTGTATAGAGTAATATCATACTTTTCAATCAAAGAAGCAACTTCATAAGCACCCTTAAAAGCAACAAATTCTTTAATTTGTTCAATATCATAGTAACTATAAACACCTTTGGCAGAAGAAGATAAGATTTCATTATCATTAAACTAACACAGGTAGGGAAGGTGTTTTTTAGGGTTCTCCGAGCAACAAGTAAAATCATGAATTTGATATAGATTCCAAGCATAGCATAGCAAACAATTTATTTGATGCCATAAGAGTCTTCCTTTTTGAGACAAACCGTGACGCACAAAATGAGCATGTTCATCTAATGATTTTCCCTCAACTAAACTAGTTGGGGTTTAGCACGAGCACAAATGGATCGAAGATTATCCAAATAGAAAACTTTAAGTCGATCCATAGTCAACTTTAATTTCCTTGTTTCTTTTCTGTTTTTTAGTCATGACATGAAGACAATAAAAGCAAGCAAGCAAGAAGGCAAACGAAAAATATTTTTGTATTTTTGTAAAACTTTTTAGAAGTGGGGGAGATGAAAATGAGAGGCAAAAGGCAAATAATGTAAATGCAAGGAAATGAAAGTTTATGCGTAGCTACTTGATAGATGTTGATGATGTCTCCCCGGCAACGGCGCCAAAAATTCTTCTTGCTACTTGTGAACTGCGTTGGGATTACCCCGAAGAGGAGAGGATGATGCAGTATAGTAGAAATAAGTATTTCCCTCAGTTAAGAACCAAGGTTATCAATCCAGTAGGAGAACCACACAACACCTCGTTAGAAGCACCTACACACAAATAACAAATCCTTGTAACCCAACGCGAGCAAGGGGATGTCAATTCCTTGGCGATTACGTGCAAGATAAAATTGTGTAGTAATTGTTAGATAGATTGAACAAAAATACAAAATAAAATAAATAAGATAAAATTGGAGCAAGGTTTTTGTAGGATTTTTAGTATGATAAAAGTAGACCCGGGGGGCCATAGTTTTCACTAGAGGCTTCTCTCTTGAAAATAGCATACGATGGGCAAATAAATTGATGTTGGGCAATTGATAGAAAACCAAATAATCATGACGATATCCAAGGCAATTATCATGTATATAGCTAGGCATCAAGTCTGAGACAAGTAGACCGAGTCATGCCTGCATCTACTACTATTACTCCACACATCGACCGCTATCCAACATGCATCTAGAGTATTAAGTTCATAAAGTACGGAGTAACGCCTTAAGCAAGATGACATGATTTAGACAAAGTAAACTTACACATGAATAAACCCCATCTTTTTACCCTTAATAACAATGATACATACGTGTTATGTCCCGTTCTATCACTGGGATTGAGCACCGCAAGATCAAACCCATTACAAAGCACCTCTGCCATTGCAAGATAAATCAATTTAGTTGGCCAAACCAAATCAATAGATCGGAGAGAAATACAAAGATATAATAATCATGCATAAAAGAGTTCAGAGAAGACTCAAATAACATTCATGGATAATCTTATCATAAACTCACAATTCATCGGATCCCAACAAACACACCGCAAAAAGTGATTACATCGAATAGAACTCCAAGAACATTGAGGAGAACATTGTATTGAAGATCGAATAGAGAGAAGAAGCCATCTAGCTACTAACTATGGATCCGTAGGTGTGTGGTAAACTACTCATGCATCATCGGAAGGGCAGCAAGGTTGATGTAGAGCCCCTCTGTGATCGATTCCCCCTCCGGCGGAGTGCCGGAGAAGGCCTCCAGATGGGATCTCACGAGAACAGAAACTTGCAGCGGCGGAAAAAGTATTTCGGGTGGCTCTCTGATGTCAGGGGAATATTTGAGAATTTATAGTAGAGGAATTAGGTCAAGAGGTGCCATGAGGGGCCCATAGGCCAAGGGGGTGCCCCCCTAGGGCGCGCCTCCTGAGGTTGTCGCTCCCTCGTGACTCGTCTGGTCTTCTCCCGAACCTTCTAGGGTCTCTTCTCGTCGAGAAAAAATTAATCCAAAGGTTTTTCTCCGTTTGGACTATGTTTGATATTGATTTCCTGAAAAGTCAAAAACAAGCAAAAAACAACAACTTGCACTAGGCACTAAGTTAATAGGTTAGTCCCAAAAAATGATACAAAGTTTCTTGTAAATGAATATAAAACATCCAAGACTGATACTATAATAGTATGGAACAATAAAAAATTATAGATACGTTGGAGATGTATCATGTGCTATCAAACATCACTTCATAACTGGGTGATCATAAAGGTGCTCTACAGGTATCTCTGAATGTGTCTGTTGAGTTAAATGGGTCGAGATTGGGATTTGTCACTCCGTGTGACAGAGAGATATCTCTTGCCCTCTTCATAATACAACATCACAAGAAGTTTCATGTGACTAATGAGTTTAGTCACGGGATCTTGTATTATGGAATGAGTAAAGAGACTTGCCGGTAACGAGATTGAACTAGGTATGGAGATACTGACGATCGAATCTCGGGCAAGTAACATATTGCCGTACAAAGGGAACTGCATACGGGATTAACTGAATCCTCAACATCGTGGTTCAAGATCTTCGTGGAATATGTAGGAACCAATATGGGCATCCAGGTCCCGCTATTGGTTATTGACTAGAGAGGTGTCTCGGTCATGTCTGCATGATTCTTGAACCCGCAGGGTCACACGCTTAACGTTCGATGACGCTAAAGTAGTATTTGTTGGGAAACGTTGCATGGAAAAAAAAATCTACGCACACGCAAGATCTATCCATGGAGATGCATTGCTACGAGAGGGGGAGAGCATCGACATATACTTGTAGATCGCTAAGCGGAAGCGTTTATCAACACGGTTGATGTAGTCGTACACCTTCACGATCTGTTCCGATCAAGCACCGAACGTACGGCACCTCCGCGTTCAGCACACGTTCAGCTCGATGACGTCCTCGCCTTCTTGATCCAGCAAGAGGGGTGAAGTAGTAGATGAGTTCCGGTAGCACGATGGTGTGGTGATGGTGGTGGTGAAACTATTTCCGCAGGGCTTCGCCAAGCACAACAAATTTAGAGCGGAGGATGAACTAGAGGGAGAGGGGGCGCCGACACATGACTTGGTGAATCGTGGTGTGTGGCGCCCCCTCCCCTCCGCTCATATATATAGGTGGAGGGGGAGGGGAGGCAGCCTAGGGCGTGCCCCAAGGGCGGCCGGCGGCTGCCCTAGGATGCCTGCCAAGGCGCGCTCCCCTTCCATACTTGGCGCGTGGGGGAGGAAAGGGGGGTCGGCGGCCCCTAGGGCGCTTCCCCTTCCTTCTTTCTTGCATGGAGAAAGGTAGGAGGGGGCCGGCCCCTCCTCCTTCCTTCCTAGGGCCAGCGGCTAGGAGGTGGGGCACGCCAGCCCCCTTGTGGGCTGGTGTGCTCCCCTCCTTTTGAGCTATTAGGCCCAACAACTCCCCGTGGCCTCCCGGAACCCCTTCCGGTCACCCGATAATTATCTGGTGTATTCCGGAACCCTTCCAGAGACCGAATACTATCATCCTATATATCAATATTTACCTCTGGACCATTCCAGAGCTCCTCGTCATGTTCGTGATCTCATCCGGGACTCCGAACAACATTCGGTCACCAACATACATAACTCATATAGTACTATATCGTCAACAAACGTTAAGCATGCGGACCCTACGGGTTTAAAATGATATAGACATGACCGAGCCGCTTCTCCGTTCAATAACCAATAGTGGAACTTGGATGCCCATATTGGTTCCTACATATTCTATGAAGATGTTTATCGGTCGAACCTTTATGACAACATACGTAGTTCCCTTTGTCTGTCGGTATGTTACTTGTCCGAGATTCAATCGTCGGTATCTCCATACCTAGTTCAATCTTGTTACCGGCAAGTCTTTTTACTCGTTCCGTAAGACATCATCTTGTAACTAACTCCTTAGTCACTTTGCTTACAAGCTTCTTGTGATGCTGTATTACTGAGAGGGCCCAAAGATACCTTTTCGTCATACGGAATAACAAATCCCAATCTCGATCCATGACAACTCAACAGACACCTTCGGAGATACCTATAGAGCACCTTTATGATCACCTAGTTATGAAGTGACATTTGATACACACAAGGCATTCCTCCGGAGTCCGGGAGTTGCATGATCACATGGTCGAAGGAACATGTATTTGACATTAAGAAAGTAGTAGCAATAAACTGAACGATCATATGCTATGCTAACGGATGGGTCTTGTCCATCACATCATTCTCCTAATGACGTGATCCCGTTATCAAATGACAACTCATGTCTATGGTCAGGAAACCTTAACCATATTTTGATCAACGAGCTAGTCTAGTAGAGGCTTACTAGGGACTTGGCATTTGTTTATGTATTCACACATGTATTTAAGTTTTCGATCAATACAATTATAGCATGAATAATAAACCTTTATCATGATTAAGGAAATATAATAATAACCACTTTATTATTGCCTCTAGGGCATATTTCCAATAGTCTCCCACTTGCACTAGAGTCAATAATCTAAATTACATAGTAATCAATCTAACACCCATGGAGTCTCGGTGCTGATCATGTTTTGCCCGTGGAAGAGGTTTAGTCAATGGGTCTGCCACATTCAGATCCGTATATACTTTGCAAATTTCTATGTCTCCATCTTTGACATAATCACGAATGGAGTTGAAGCGTCGCTTGATGTGTTTGGTTCTCTTGTGAAACCTGGGCTCCTTGGCTATGGCAATTGCTCAAGTGTTGTCACAAAAGATTGTCATTTGACCCGATGCAATGGGTATTACACCCAGATCGGATATGAACTCCTTCATGCGCTGATTCCGAAGCAGTTATCTACTCCGCTTCACATGTAGATCCTGCCACGACACTCTGCTTAGAACTGCACCAAACGACAGCTCCACCATTCAATATAAATACGTATCTGGTTTGCGACTTAGAGTAATCCGGATCTGTGTCGAAGCTAGCATCAACGTAACCCTTTACGACGAGCTCTTCGTCACCTCCATAAATGAGAAACATATCCTTGGTCCTTCTCAGGTACTTCAGAATATTCTTGACCATTGTCCAGTGATCCACTCCTGGATTACTTTGGTACCTCCCCGCCAAACTTATGGCAAGGCACACATCAGGTCTGGTGTACAGCATGGCATACATTATAGAACCTATGGCTGAGGCATAGGGAATGACTTTCATTCTCTCTCTCTATCTTCTGCCGTGGTCGGACTTTGAGTCTTACTTAATTTCACACCTTGCAACACATGCAAGAACCCTTTCTTTGACTGGTCCATTTTGATTTTCTTCAGAACTTTGTCATGGTATGTGCTTTGTGAAAGTCCTATTAAGCGTCTCGATCTATCCCTATAGATTTTGATGCCCAATATGTAAGCAGCTTCACCGAGGTCTTTCATTGAAAAATTCTTATTCAAATATCCTTTTATGCTATCGAGAAATTCTATATCATTTCCAATCAACAATATGTCATCCACATATAATATCACAAATGCTACAGATCTCCCACTCACTTTCTTGTAAATATAGGCTTCATCGTAAGTCTGTATAAAACCAAATGCTTTGATCACCTTATCAAAGCGTATATTCCAACTCCGAGATGCTTGCACCAGTCCATAGATGGATCGCTAGAGCTTGCACACTTTGTTAACACCCTTAGGATCGACAAAACCTTCTGGTTGCATCATATATAACTCTTCTTTAAGAAATCCGTTATGGGTTGCAGTTTTGACGTCCATTTGTCAGATTTCATAATCATAAAATGCGGCAATTGCCAACATGATTCTGGCAGACTTAAGCATCGCTACGGGTGAGAAAGTCTCATCGTAGTCAACCCATTGAACTTGTCAAAAACCTTTTGTGACAAGTCGAGCTTTGTAGACAGTGATATTACCATCAGCGTTCATGTTCCTCTTGAAGATCCATTTATTCTCAATGGCTTGTCGATCATCGGGCAAGTCCACCAAAGTCCACACTTTGTTCTCATACATGGATCCTATCTCAGATTTCATGGCCTCAAGCCATTATTCGGAATCTGGGCTCATCATAGATTCTTCATAGTTCGTAGGTTCGCCGTTATCTAACAACATGACTTCCAGGACAGGATTACCGTACCACTCTGGTGCGGTATGTGTCGTGGTTTTGTCACGGCAGATGTCGTAGAGAAAGGACTTAGTCGTGGAGCCATCGCGACGGGTTAGCTTAAAGGGGTTAAAGCGGACAAGGGACGCAGAGAGTTTATACTGGTTCGGCCCCTTGCGGTGAAGGTAAAGGCCTAATCCAGTTGTTGTGGAATTGCTAGGGTTTCGATGACCAGGGAGCGAATCCGCTATGCCTGGCTCTCGAGTTGTTGTCTGTCTCGCCTCAAACCGCCGCCGGGTCATCCCCTTATATACATGGGTTGACACCCGTCGGTTTACAGGATCCCGAGGCCGGCTCATGAACATGTCCGGCTGGATCTCTACTCTTTCTATCTTATAACACAAGTTTACATATCAATGTCGGTTTATGTCTACAGGCCTTAATCCGTCGTTGGGCCCCGGGCCTTCATAAAGCGCCTCCATCTTTGTCCAAGTGGGCTTCAAGTATAATAACTCATTATGGGGATAACCCGGCCTCTCCTGGCCGGTTTATACCCAGTAGTAATATCCCCAACATTAGGCCCCAGATTGATTTGAACTGGTTCATGTCAATCTTCAACTTGAGAAAAATTTCTCTTTCAGCATCTTCGCATAAATCTTGTAAACCGCCACGACGTCATCTCCCGGTATCTTGATAAACCGCCTTGACGTCACCTGTTATTAAAAATGGTATGTTTCTCACCTTCATTAATGAGCCTCCGACAATCGAGGCGACAGCTCTGCCACATATCCCGCTTTGGGCTCCTCGATTCTCGCGCCTGTCACTTATCCATTCACCTTATAAATAAAGCCGAAGGGTCCGTTTCATTTTCCCCTTGCCTCTTCGTCTTTCTCCTTCCTCGCGCCGACCTGACCGTCACTCGCAGCCGCCGTCGTCAAGCTCCGCCTTCTTCATCAACTCCGGCCGCTGCATCAACCTGAACGGACCAGAAAAACGCGGTGCTCCTTCGCTGCTCCATCCGCATCTGTAAGTCCCTTTCCTCTTTCTCCAGATTCACCATTAGGGTTTCGGTGTTCGTCAGAGTTCATTAAAGCTCCGGCGCTGTTCGTCCTTGTTCTTCTTAGTACCATAAATGGCTAGTTTGGATCTGATATTTCTTGTGCGGTCGTAGTCATAGCCCCTTTTTTCCTCATTAGAGCCTCCTCTTCGTATAGAAAAACTCATCTGAATCCGATGAACTGTTGAAGCACCTGTATTTTATGTCTGAATATATTCTAGTTTTCTGTCGCACTGCAGATCTGAAATTATCATATCACTTTGTGAAACTTGTTTTTCCCTCACTTAGGTATTTTAGATCTGTATCTTTCATACCAATATAGGCGGTTTAGCTTTGTCAAAGAACAATAATCCGGTAGGCATCATTAGTCCCCTCTTAAACCGCCGATTCATTGATCTTTGCACCTTCTCCACTGTCAGACTCCGGTTTAGTAATACCAAACTCCGGTTTTACAATATGTAGATACCTCTGTTTCTGCTTATCTTGCATTGCTTTATGCTCGCCCGTCATAAATCTTAAACTGGCAATAAATGTGTTTCAGCTTCCCATTGAAATGGCCAAACAAGTTTACGAGTGCAACTGGGTTCCTTCCCGGGTTACGGAAGAGCAATTAAACATATGTGTCACAACTGGAGCTTTAGCCAAGAAAGAAATCATCCACTGGAGGGCCCCTGGTCCGGAAAATCCTCCCGAACCCAAGGACGGAGAAGTAGTTGTATTCACTGACAATCTGGGTCGAGGTTTTAGCCCTCCCGGTTCAAAAAATTTCCGGGATGTGCTGGCCAGCTTCCAACTCCACCCTCAAGATATTGGACCAAACTCTGTGTCCAATATTTGCAATTTCCAAGTATTTTGTGAGGCCTATCTTCAAGAGGAGCCCACAGTTGAACTGTTCAGGGATTTCTTGTACTTAAACCGTTGCACAGAGTTCATAGACGGACCCAACACTGAGCTTGGTGGAATGGCAATTCAAAAGAGGAAGGATGTCAGCTTTCCTCATGCCAAGCTTCATAGCCACCCCAAGGACTGGAATCAGACTTGGTTTTACTGCAAAGACACATCTCCAACTGATGAAAATCCTCTGCCGGGTTACCGTCCCCACCGGCTTAGCAACACTCATCCCTTCCCTCAAAGGCTGACTGCCAAGGAACGGTCCAACTATGCACCACAACTGTCAAAGCTCAGAGCCTTTATGGCAAACGGTTTGACAGGTGTCGACTTTGTTCGTTGTTGGATAACTTGGAGCATTCTGCCCTTAAGCCGGCGCCCCGGTTTAATGTGTGAGTACACAGGGGATTTGAAAGACCCTCAACGACACATCGACATTCAGCTAACAGAAGCCGAAATTACTGAGGCTGCCAAGAAAATACTGAATGAACCAGAAGCTGTCTGTAGCCAGACCGGGTTAAGCCCTTTCTGCGTCTCCAACAGGCCGCCCGCTGTAAGAATCACAACTTTCTTGTTTTAGCTTACCCCTTTTCAAATAGTCTCAAAATTTTGTCCATCTTTCACAGGGCGATGACCCATTCTGGAAGAAAAAACCACAGGATAAACCGGCCAAACCACTTCGCCCTAAGACCAAGGTCATCAAGAAACCTGCCAAGAAGAGGACCATTGAATCTTCTGAACCAAATGCTGACGCGGATCTGGCTAATCCGGACTCAGAGGTAGAACTTGACTCTCTTGGTTCTTTCTTCATACACCTTATTGACAACGACTGTTATCAGGATGACGCCGAAGGCAGCCAGGCTGACGATGCAGAGGTAACTATCCTTTCTTCCGGTTCAGACCCTCGCCAACACAGAAACTCCGTCAAGCAAACCAGAAAATAAAATTTTCTCACCCCTTAGCTCACTTGGACCCAAACTTTCTTTTGAAGCAACAGCAACATGAAGCCCGCCGCACAACCCGGCACAGTGGTCAGGTAGTTACCTCTGCGGTTTACCGAACACTCCAGTCCGGAAACGTCGAACAGAGGTCTCTTATACTCCTGATATTTCTTGCCCCAAGGCGGGTTGTTTTCGACAGCCCCTTAATCGATCTGATTCAAATTATCAGGGAACACCTAATTCGTCCTCTGGTGAGTCAACGGCCACACAACTTCCAACCCTCAAGACGGTCCCTGGGTAGGTTATGCTTTAATCTTATCCTTAATGTGTTATGTTTGCATACTGTACTGACATTTATGCTTGTTCTTCTCAGTGCCAAGCCTAGACCCAGCAAGAAGGCCCGGTTAAATAAACCGTCTGATGACAATGTGGATATTGAACCGGAGAAGACTCCAGATCCGGAAAGAACAAATATTGATGTTACACATGATGATCCACCGTCTCGAGATTATAACTTCATAGCTGAACAAACAGAAGTTGACACCACAGGCCACACTGATAAACCGACTAGCCCGGCTCGCGCGGATGATACGTCGGCCAGCCCAGCTAAGGCTGCTGATAAACCGTCAACTCCCGTGAAGGCGGCTGATGATAAAGAAGATGATATTATGATTACTGGCATCGGACACACCGCTCCTGGCAATCCTGTTGCTTTATCGAAGCATAGTGCCAAGGACAAGGTTTCTGCTATGGGCAAAGGCAAATGGAACATAGATTTGTCAACCTATGCTCACCTCAATGCCCAAGACATCCATTCTGGTTTTTTAAACCGCCTGTACATGAGCCGCGACTTTGAAGCCAGTTTAGTGAATCTAATGAAGGAGCGATATGAGGTAACTACATAACTGCTTCTCTCTTGTGTTCAATACCAAAATATTAACTCCAGTAGCCCCCAAGTACCGGTTTATGATAATCATCTAAACTGGGACTTTGTAATATCTCAACTTTGCATGCTTATCCTCCAAGGGCCGGGTTATCTTTCTAAGATGAAACGGTACCTTATAATTGCAATATTACAGCTTTCGCCGGTATAGTCCCCAAGGGCCGGTTTAACTGATGAAGATGAACCGGGACTTTTAGAAGAATACTCATAATGTCACTTTGAGCAAGCATACATTAGCCCCCAAGTGCCAAGAGTAATACTTGTATTGCACTTGGGACTTGCAAAAACTTCTAATTACGAGCAAATATGCATTAGCCCCCAAGTATCGGGTGCATAACTTGTTATGTGCTTGGTACTTCAAATATGCACTGCCAATTCATGATATGCTTGTCTCTTATAGGCTGAGCTGAGCAAAAAGGAAACTCAAACCGCTGATCTGCAAGAAAACATCAAGTCCCAGCAGGCAGAAACCTCCAAAACCAAAGCTGAGCTTACCAGTGCCTTAGCCGCTATGGAGAAGCTGAAGGAGAGTTTCAACAAGGAGCGGGCAGATTGGGACAAAGAAAAATCCGCACTGCAAAAAAGAGCCGAGGACGCAGAAGCAGCTCTCAAACCGGTGGTGGATGAGCTAACTGGTGTAAAGCGGCAAATACATGCCATGACTGCTGCTGTGTTTGGTAAATATCCTGGCTTTAAAATTTCAACATATCATCCCATACATTGCCGGTTTACTGATGTTTGTAATGGCGCAGGAACTCGCATTAGTCATCTAGGCTCTGACGTACAGAAGAAGCTGAAGGCTGCCTATACTCTTATAGAGCAGTTATATACCGGCGCGCAACGGATCATCTGCACTGCTTCTCACAACAAGCCGCCCCCAACTTTAATCAAGGAGACCTTAGAAAGGTTGTCAATGCTGCCTGTCCGGGTAGAAGAGCTGAAGAGATCTGCTGCCAGGGCTGGTGCTCTGACCGCACTAACCCGGGCAAAAGCGTGGGTGCCTGATCTTGATCCGGTGGATGTGGCTAAAGGCTATCCAAGCTTAAAAGAAGACGGATCAGAATTTGGCCATCAGGACCTCCGAGCAATAAACCGAGAAGTACGTCCACTGGCTTGCCAACTGGCTGAAGAAACTGATCTTTCATATTACCAGGCGAGTTATGATGTCAACAACAAACGGGTTGCTGCACCAACCCCTGAGGCTCAAAATCTTATCCCGCCAATTCGTAAGCACACCTATGCCCCTGACGTTGAACCGTCCACACTTATAAGCGATGAAGCTGTGTTCCAAGCCTTAACTGGGATCGATTGGGCCACCATTGACTTCCAGCCGCTGGGTAGAGAGGAAGAGGATGAACCGGCGCAAGGCGATCCACAACCGTCAGGGCAGCCCGGTGACGAGTCATGATCTGGAGGCCGATTTAACCTTCCGCGTGCTGCAATACTTGCCAAAAACAATTATTCTTTTGGGCACTGAAACGCCTTGTAATAGGCTAGTTTAAACACTTGGTCTGCTATGCCATCGTGCATATTTTCTTTGCTTGATACTATTAATTCACCATGCTTAAGATATATGATGTTCATAACCCAGAGCGATTTATTCAGGCTGTTCCTGCATACAAAAAGTTGAACTTGTCCTGGCGGTTTACCACCGGACGGGTCATGATGCCCAAACATATAGCCTGGGTTTATAAACAAGGCTGTTAAAAATAATCAAGTATGAAAATAAATGATACCTGTGACATTGAATCACATCGTAGGTTGACCAACTTTTGTGGTAAGGGTGATACCCCAAACATGAGTATTGATAACTCCTTCCATATTGTGCCGGTTTATAACAAACCCATACCGGGTTGTGAAAAACACCGAATTACTCATGTATAATACTGGTGACTTATAGTCAAAACCAGACTGGGTTAATAAGCACCGGAATATGACTAATCATGTACTGACAACTTGTAGTTGAAAGCCGAGCCGGGTTGATTAACACCGGTTTACCAAAATTATCATAAATCTCATCAAAGGAGAAAAAAAAACTTGGCAAATAAAAGCATATGAAAACTTGTAGTCGAGGCTTTTCACTGGCTGCCAGGCCCCAAATTTGAGGCTTTTCATGGGCTGCCAGGTCGCTGAGTTAAACCATTTTACAAAGCCTTTTAAGATGGACCTCAATCTTTAACCAATCGTCGTTTTAACTTTGACAAGTTCAGGGTCTTATGAGATTGACTTGTCGAAGTTCGACGGGTCATACCAGGTTTACCTGGAAGGAGTGACTTACTTAAAAAAGGCAGGTTAACCCGGGGTTTTAGGTGTATACACCAGGCTTCCAAGCCGTGGCTTGATAGCCTATTACAAGTGTAGATTCTTTGTTCATTGCGATAGCAAAGAATCCCCAAGCAATATTTTGAGCTATCCTCAGTGGGTGCCTATGTTTGAGTTGTTCTTCTGGAACACTCTCTTTGGCCCCTAAGTAATTTTTCTTTTTGGCTCTGAGCCAATCAAGAGGTGTAGCCATGGTTCGAGTATGACCAAGCCCCCAAGTGATTTTTCTGGTGGCCTTGCGCCTATCAAGAGGTGTAGCTAAGGTTCGAATACGACCAAGCCCCCAAGTGATTTATATATATGGCTTGATAAGCCAAATCAAGGGATAAGCCGGACGCCGCTTTATAAGCAGAAATCTCCATGTAACCACACCTGATGTAAAAAACAATAGATGCCCCGCTTTAGCTGAGGCTCCGGTTTACTAAATTGATCATAATATATACATTGTCATAACTATGTACATGGCAGAGCCTAGGGCTCAGGTATAGTAAGGCCGTAGATGAGCGATATTCCACGGCCGGTGGGTCTCCTCCTCCGATTTACGTGAGTCTTTGTGCTCTCGAACATCGATTAGGTAGTATGACCCGTTGTGCAGGTTCTTGCTGACCACAAAGGGTCCTTCCCAAGGCGGGGATAACTTGTGCATATCCGTTTGATCCTGGATGAGTCGGAGCACCAGATCACCTTCTTGAAAAGCTCTGGTTTTAACCCGGCGGCTGTGATAACGACGCAGATCTTGCTGATAAATCGCCGAATGGGCTGCTGCAATGTCACGCTCCTCATCTAACAGGTTAAGTGCTTCCTGCCATGCCTTCTCATTATCCGCTTCAACATAAGCCGCCACACGAGGCGAGTCATGACGGATGTCACTCGGAAGAACCGCCTCTGCTTCGTAGACCATGAAGAAAGGTGTGTAACCCGTAGACCTGTTGGGCGTGGTATTGATGCTCCATAACACAGAAGGTAACTCCTCCACCCAACAACCCGGCGTCCATTGCAAAGGAACCATAAGCCGGGGCTTGATGCCTCTCAAGATCTCCTGATTGGCTCTCTCCGCTTGACCATTAGATTGGGGGTGAGCCACTGAAGATACGTCAAGCCGGATGTGCTCACGCTGACAGAACTCTTTCATAGCCCCTTTGGACAGATTAGTACCATTATCAGTTATAATGCTGTGTGGAAAACCAAACTGGAAAATCACCTTCTTGATGAATTGAACCGCCGTAGCTGCATCACACTTACTGACTGGCTCTGCCTCCACCCACTTAGTGAACTTATCAACCGCCACCAAAAGGTGGGTCTTCTTGTCCTTGGATCTCTTAAAGGGCCCAACCATATCCAGCCCCCAAGTTGCAAACGGCCAAGTAATTGGAATCATCCTCAATTCCTGGGCCGGAACATGAGCTCGGCGTGAAAACTTCTGACAACCATCGCACTTTTTCACCAAGTCCTCCGCATCAGCATGAGCCGTCAGCCAATAAAAACCGTGACGAAAAGCTTTAGCTACCAGGGACTTTGAGCCGGCATGGTGACCACAATCCCCTTCGTGGATCTCACACAGGATCTCATGGCCCTCTTCAGGAGATACACAACGTTGAAATGCCCCTGTTACACTGCAGCGATGTAATTCGCCATTGATAATAGTCATTGACTTGGATCGCCGGATTATCTGTCTGGCCAAAGTCTCATCCTCTGGTAACTCGCCCCTGTTCATGTACGCCAGATATGGGATGGTCCAGTCCGGAATAGCATGAAGTGCTGCCAGCAATTGAGCCTCCGGATCAGGAACATCCAGATCCTCCTGTGTGGGAAGTTTAACCGACGGATTATGCAGCACATCCAAAAAGACGTTGGGTGGAACCGGCTTACGCTGGGAACCCAAACGGCTTAAAGCGTCCGCCGCTTCATTCTTCCGCCGGTCCACATGATCAACTTGATAGCCTTTGAAGTGACCTGCAACAATATCCACCTCTCGACGATATGCAGCCATGAGCAGATCCTTAGAATCCCAAGTACCAGACACTTGTTGAGCCACCAGGTCCGAGTCACCGAAGCACTTAACCTGGCTCAAATTCATCTCCTTAGCCATCTGAAGACCGTGGAGTAAGGCCTCATATTCAGCTGCATTGTTAGTGCAAGGGAACATTAAACGGAGAACATAACAAAACTTATCACCTCGTGGGGAAGTTAATACAACTCCAGCCCCCGAGCCCTCCAATTGCCTGGATCCATCAAAATGAATAGTCCAATAAGTATGATCCGGCTTCTCTTCTGGCGCCTGTAACTCTGTCCAATCATTGATGAAATCCACTAGTGCTTGTGATTTGATTGCCGTCCGAGGCACATAATTTAACCCGTGCGGTCCAAGCTCAATGGCCCACTTAGCAATCCGGCCAGTTGCTTCCCTGTTCCGGATTATTTCCCCCAAAGGAGCAGAGCTGACTACAGTGATGGGATGACCCTGGAAATATTGCTTAAGCTTCCGGCTTGCCATAAAAACTCCATATACCAGCTTCTGCCAATGTGGGTACCTTTGCTTAGACTCAATAAGTACCTCACTGATGTAATAAACCGGCCGTTGAACCGGATACTCCTTTCTGGTCTCCTTGCGCTCCACCACAATAGCCACGCTAACTGCCCGGGCATTGGCAGCCACATATAACAGCAAAGGCTCTTTATCAACAGGAGCAGCAAGGACAGGCGGCTCGGCTAGCTGCCGCTTTAAATCCTCAAACGCTTCATTGGCGGCGTCGCTCCAGACGAAATTGTCCGTCTTCTTCAGCATGTGATATAAAGGGATAGCCTTCTCCCCGAGTCGACTGATAAACCGGCTCAAGGATGCAATCCGGCCTGCCAAGTGTTGAACATCATTGATGCACTTCGGTTTAGCCAAAGAAGTTGTGGCCTTGATTTTCTCCGGATTAGCTTCAATGCCCCTGTTAGACACCAGAAAGCCCAAAAGCTTGCCTGCCGGTACACCAAAGACACATTTGGCTGGATTAAGCATCATCTTATAAACTCGGAGGTTATCAAAGGTCTCCTTTAAGTCATCTATCAATGTCTTCTTCTCTCTGGATTTCACCACAATATCATCCACATAAGCATGAACATTGCGGCCGATCTGATCATGAAGACAGTTCTGCACACAGCGCTGATAAGTCGCCTGGGCACTCTTTAGCCCAAAGGGCATAGACACATAGCAGAAGGCTCTAAAGGGAGTTATGAAAGCTGTCTTCTCCTGGTCCTTAACTGCCATTTTGATCTGATGGTAGCCAGAATACGCATCCAGAAAACTCAAACGCTCGCAACCCGCCGTAGCATCAATGATTTGATCAATACGAGGGAGGGCAAAAGGATCCGCTGGACAAGCCTTGTTCAAATCTGTGTAGTCCACACACATACGCCAAGTGCCATTCTTCTTAAGTACTAGTACCGGATTAGCCAACCACTCAGGATGAAATACCTCAACAATAAAGCCAGCTGCCAAGAGCCTGGCCACTTCCTCACCAATAGCCTTGCGTCTTTCCTCATTGAACCGGCGGAGAAACTGCTTGACCGGTTTAAACTTGGGATCAACGTTAAGAGTGTGCTCAGCGAGTTCCCTCGGTACACCTGGCATGTCAGAAGGCTTCCACGCAAAGATGTCCCGGTTCTCACGGATGAACTCGATGAGCGCACTTTCCTATTTCGGATCCAAGGTAGCGCTGATGCTGAACTGCTGGGATGAATCGCCAGGAATGAAATCAACCAGCTTAGTCTCATCAGCCGACCTGAACTTCAAGGACGGATCATGCTCTGTAGTTCGCTTCTTCAAGGAAGTCATATCTGCCGGATCAACATTGTCTTTGTAAAACTTCAACTCCTCTGTTTGCACAAACCAACTCCGCATAAGCCGCATCACCTTCTTCACATTCCAAAGCGATCTTACGACTCCCATGTACCGTGATGGTCCCCTTATGACCCAGCATCTTGAGCTGCAGATAGACATAACAGGGCCTCGCCATGAATTTAGCATAAGCCGGCCGCCCAAACAGGGCATGATACGGGCTCTTGATTTTCACCACTTCAAAGGTCAATGTTTCTGATCTTGAATCATGCTCATCCCCAAAAGCAACCTCCAGAGCTATCTTACCGACCAGATACACTGATTTACCAGGTACCACACCATGGAAGACCGTGCTGGACGGTTTAAGATTTTTATCTGTTAACCCCATGCGACGGAAGGTTTCATAATAAAGGATATTGATACTACTCCCCCCATCCATGAGTACTTTAGTGAATTTGTAACCTCCCACCTGAGGTGCCACCACCAGCGCCAGATGACCCGGATTATCAACCCGAGGTGGATGATCCTCTCGACTCCACACAATGGGCTGTTCAGACCAGCGTAAGTAACGGGGCACCGCTGGTTCAACGGAGTTCACTGCCCTTTTATGAAGCTTCTGATCGCGCTTGCACAGGCTGGTGGTGAAGACATGGTACTGTCCACTGTTTAACTGCTTCGAGTTGCTCTGGTAACCCGACTGCTGCTGCTGCTGCTGTTGGTTCCCCTGATGATTATAACCACCTTGGTTGCCTTGATTGCCTTGATTGCCATGTCCGCTTTGATTACCGTGGAATCCTGAACCGGAACTGCCTCCACCATAACCCGGCCCATGAGACCCGGGGCCTGAACCGCCAGCCGGTCCATTATCATTCCGGAAAAAATCTGAATCTTTGAATTCTCGCATAATATAACAATCCTTCCAGAGGTGCGTGGCCGGCTTGTCCCGCGATCCGTGCTTTGGGCAGGGCTGGTTCAACAGGTAATTCAGGCACTCCGGGTTGGGACATGGTTCTCTTCCACGCGGGGGCGGTTTACCCTTCCGACGTTGACCGTTACCCTGCGCGTTGGTATTAGCTACAAAATCTGAACTGTTATCCGCTTTACGCTTACCGCTGTTTCCATGCCCCGCCGAGTTATGCTGCTGCCCTTTGGTGCTTCCCCCCTTCTTTCCCTTTCCTGTCTTGTCATCATCAGATTCAGGGTCCTTGGTACTATCAGAGTCGACGTATTTCACCAGAGCTGCCATAAGCGTCCCCATGTCATTGCAATGGCGTTTGCGCCGTCCCAGCTTCAATTTAAGAGGCGTAAACCGGCAACTGCCTTCCAACGTCAAAACGGCTGTATCAGCGTTGATGCGGTCCGATGAATGCAAAATCTCTGAAACCCGGCGCATGCAATGGGTTGTTGATTCTCCTTCCTCCTGGACACAGGCAGCTAAATCCACAATTGACATGGGCTGCTTGCACGTGTCTTTGAAATTCTGAATAAACCGGGCTCTTAGCTCGGCCCATGACCCAATGGAGTTAGCTGGTAGGTTTTTCAACCAAGTGCGAGCTGTCCCTTCCAACATCATGGTGAAGTACTTAGCACATGCCGCATCTTCTACGTCCAGCATCTCCATCGCCATCTCATAACTCTCCACCCACGACTCGGGGGATAAATCGGCAGTGTAATTCGGCACTTTACGTGGGCCCTTGAAGTCCTTGGGCAGCCGTACACTGCGTAATGCTGGGACGAGACACGGCACCCCCAAAGAACTGGAGGTAACCCCTGGTTCCACCGGAGTTGTTGGACGAACCGGAGTAAGCTGACGGGCCGCGTTCTGTGCTGCTAACTCAGCCTCTCGACGTGCCCTAGCACGGTCCACCACATCCTGAGCATCAACACCGCCACCCGCCGGGTTATGGCCTCGTAGCAGATTACGATTGCGGGCGCTGCTAGACACAGCCGGTCCATCAACGTGCCTGCTGTAACTCCGGCTTGGGCGGGGGGTGGAATGAATCCTCTCGCGACTGTACGAATAAGCCTGTTGCTGAGTTAAAGCTGTCTGAAGGAGCTCCCTAGCCCGTCGCGTCTCCACCGCTACAGGGGACTCACCATCGACTGGAAGGGCCGCCAATCGTGAAGCGGCCGCGACTATGTTATCCAAGGGGTTGGAGTAATGACCCGGAGGCGTGGGCACATGCTGGGATGGGATATTCTGAAGAGGCAGATCCATTGCGCGTGGCTGAACCGGCGTCCCCGTTCCAGGCGCTTCTACCCGGTTTACCACTGGCTGGTTACTGGTTCCGGCCCCTGGCGTGTTGAAGAGATTCCTGGCTTCATAAACCGGAGGCAGGTGAGACCGGTACCTTCTCCTCATTACATCATTTGACGCGTTCTGATCCAACGTAAGCCGATAGGCCTGTGCATCTAAGTCGGCCCGCTCTCCAGCCATCCTGGTGTTTTCAGCCGCCAAATCCACCTTGGCTTGGGCTATCTGATCCTTCACCTTCGCCACTTCTGCGTTGTGCCTCTCCTGATCCGCCGGGCGGACTTCGGCCGCTAACAGTGCTGCCAAGGTGTCGAATAAATCGGACAGAGCCTGAGCCAGTGATGGCGCAGGGCCTCCTGCCCCAGCGGCCATCGCCGCTGCTGAACCGGAGATCATCGCCGCAGCGGTCGAAGATTGTGGCGCTGACTGCGTACCGGCCATGAAGATCGCAACCCGGCTTGGCGGGTCAAGAGAGTCCGGAATACTGTCACCATCGGAACAACCACCAAACCGGCCATCTTGCAGCTGGTACAATGACTCGGTCTCTCCAGTAGATGACTCGTCACCGGAATAAACAATGGTTTCGCCATCATACTCCGATCCATCTTCAGATTCCACTCCGTGGATGACTCCCACGAAGGCATGCTTCATGATAGGCTTAACCCGGGCAGACCTCGCACGCTGAGCCGTTTCGACGATGTCGGTGCAGATGTCCGGCTCAGGGCCCGGTTCGCCAATCTTGCCAATGAACACGTGAATGCCACCGAAGGGGACACGGTACCCGTACTCAATCGAGCCGGCCTCGGGGCCCCAGCCTGCGTCGTCGATGTAGAGCTTGCAGCGACGACTTTTGGTCATCCGGACCACAACGTATCCCTTGAGTCCTTCGAAGCTGCCCTCTAAGAACTCGAAACCATCGTGCGATAGCCCCACGGTGGGCGCCAGCTGTCGTGGTTCTGTGATGTCCTAGAGAAAGGACTTAGTCGTGGAGCCATCGCGACGGGTTAGCTTAAAGGGGTTAAAGTGGACAAGGGACGTAGAGAGTTTATACTGGTTCGGCCCCTTGCGGTGAAGGTAAAGGCCTAATCCAGTTGTTGTGGAATTGCTAGGGTTTCGATGACCAGGGAGCGAATCCGCTATGCCTGGCTCTCGAGTTGTTGTCTGTCTCCCCTCAAACCGCCGCCGGGTCGTCCCCTTATATACATGGGTTGACACCCGTCGGTTTACAGGATCCCGAGGCCGGCTCATGAACATGTCCGGCTCGGTCTCTACTCTTTCTATCTTATAACACAAGTTTACATATCAATGTCGGTTTATGTCTACAGGCCTTAATCCGTCGTTGGGCCCCGGGCCTTCATAAAGCGCCTCCATCTTTGTCCAAGTGGGCTTCAAGTATAATAACTCAATATGGGGATAACCCGGCCTCTCCTGGCCGGTTTATACCCAGTAGTAATATCCCCAACAGTATGTGTTCTGGTCGACCTACGAGGTTTGGTAGTTACTTGATCTGAAGTTTCATGATCATCATTTGCTTCCTCTCTGGTTGGTGTAGGCATCACGGGAACGGTTTTCTCTAATGTGCTACTTTCCAATTCGAGAGAAGGTACAACTACCTCATCAAGTTCTACTTTCCTCCCACTCACTTCTTTCAAGAGAAACTCCTTCTCTAGAAATGACCCATTCTTAGCAACAAAGATGTTGCCTTCGGATCTATGGTAGAAGGTATACCCAATAGTTTCTTTAGGGTATCCTATGAAGAAGCACTTCTCCGCTTTGGGTTCGAGCTTACCAGGCTGAAGCCTTTTGACATAAGCATCGCATCCCCAAACTTTAAAAAATGACAACTTAGGTTTCTTGCCAAACCATAGTTCATACGGTGTCGTCTCAATGGATTTAGACAGTGCCCTATTTAACATGAATGTGGCTGTCTCTAATGCATAATCCCAAAACGATAGAGGAAAATCGGTAAGAGACATCATAGAATGCACCATATCTAATAAAGTATGGTTACGACGTTCGTACACACCATTACGCTGTGGTGTTCTAGGTGGCATGAGTTGTGAAACAATTCCACATTGTCTTAAATGAAGGCCAAAATCGTAACTCAAATATTCACCTCCGGGATCAGATCGTAGAAACTTTATGTTCTTGTTACGATGATTCTCCACTTCACTCTGAAATTCGTTGAACTTTTCAAATGTTTCAGACTTGTGTTTCTTCAAGTAGATATACCCATACCTACTCAAATCATCTGTGAAGGTTAGAAAATAACGATACCCGCCGCATGCTTCAACACTCATCGGACCGCATACATCGGTATGTATTATTTCCAATAAGTCATTAGATCGCTCCATTGTTCCGGAGAACGGAGTTTTAGTAATCTTACCCATGAGGCATGGTTCACAAGTATCAAATGATTCATAATCAAGTGATTCCAAAAGTCCATCCGCATGGAGTTTCTTCATGCGCTTTACACCAATATGACCTAAATGGCTGTGCCACAAGTATGTTGCACTATCATTTCCAACTTAGCATCTTTTGGCATCAATATTATGAATATGTGTATCACTACGATTGAGATTCAACAAGAATAGACAATTCATGAAGGGTGCATGACCATAAAAGATGTTACTCATATAAATAGAACGACCATTATTCTCTGACTTAAATGAATAACCGTCTCGCAATAAACATGATCCAGATATATTGTTCATGCTAAACGCTGGCACCAAAGAACAATTATTGAGGTCTAAAACTAATCCCGGAGGTAGATTTAGAGGTAGCGTGCCGACGGCGATCACATCAACCTTGGAACAATTCCCGACGCGCATCGTCACCTCGTCCTTAGCCAATCTTCGTTTATTCGGCAGCTCCTGTTTCGAGTTACAAATATGAGCAACCGAACCAGTATCAAATACCCAGGTGCTACTACGAGCACTAGTAAGGAACACATCAATAACATGTATATAAAATATACCTTTGTTCACTTTGCCATCCTTCTTATCTGCCAAGTACTTGGGGCAGTTCCGCTTCGATTGACCATTTCCCTTGCAGTAGAAGCACTGAGTTTCCGGCTTGGGTCCAGCTTTGGGCTTCTTCACGGGAGCGACAACCTGCTTTTCGGCCTTCTTGAAGTTCCCTTTTCTTTCCCTTGCACTTTTTCTTGAAACTGGTGGTCTTGTTGACCATCAACACTTGATGTTCTTTCTTGATTTCTACCTCCGCCGATTTCAGCATCGCGAAGAGCTCGGGAATCGTTTTCGTCATCCCTTGCATATTATAGTTCATCATGAAGCCTTTATAGCTTGGAGGCAGTGACTGAAGAACTCTATCAATAACACTCTCAACTAGAAGATCAATTCCTAGCTGAGTCAAGTGGTTGTGGTACCCAGACATTCTGAGTATGTGTTCACTGACAGAACTGTTCTCCTCCATCTTACAGCTAAAGAACTTGTTGGAGACTTCATATCTCTCAACCCGGGCATTAGCTTGAAATATTAACTTCAGCTCTTGGAACATCTCATATGCTCTGTGGCGTCCAAAACGCATTTGAAGTCCCGGTTCCAAGCCGTAAAGCATGGCACACTGAACTATCGAGTAGTCATCAGATCGAGCCTGCCAGACGTTCATAATGTCTGCATCAGCTCCTGCAGCAGGTCTATCACCTAGCAGTGCATCAAGGACATAATTCTTCTGTGCAGCAATGAGGATAATCCTCAAGTTATGGACCCAGTCCGTGTAGTTGCTACCGTCATCTTTCAACTTAGCTTTCTCTAGGAACGCATTAAAATTCAAGGGAACGGTAGCACGGGCCATTGATCTACAACATAGATTTGCAAAGACTATTAGGACTAAGTTCATGATAAATTTTAGCTCAAATAATCAAATTACTAATGAACTCCCACTTAAATCAACATCCCTCAAGTTATCTAAGTGATACATGATCCAAATCAACTAACCCATGTCCGATCATCACGTGAGATGGGGTAGTCTTCAATGGTGAACATCTCCATGTTGATCATATCTACTATATGACTCATGTTCGACCTTTTGGTCTCCAGTGTTCCGAGACCATGTCTGTACATGCTAGGCTCGTCAAGTTTAACCCAAGTATTCTGCATGTGCAAAACTGGCTTACACCCGTTGTATGTGAACGTAGAGTCTATCACACCCGATCATCACGAGGTGCTTCGAAACGACGAACTTTACCAACGGTGCATACTCGGGGAGAACACTTTTATCTTGAAATTAATTGAAGGGATCATCTTATAAGGCTACCGTCGTTATAAGCAAAATAAGATGCATAAAGGATAAACATCACATGCAATCAAAATATGTGACATGATTTGGCCATCATTATCTTGTGCTTTTGATCTCCATCTCCAAAGCAACGACATGATCTCCATCGTCACCGGTGCGACACCTTGATCTCCATTGTTGCATCGGGTTCATCTCGCCAACTATTGCTTTTACAACTATTGCTAATGCATAGCGATAAAGTAAAGCATTTACATGGCGCTTAGTGATTGACACGCATGTCATACAATAATTAAAGACAACCCTAAGGCTCCTGCTGGTTGTCGTACTCATCGACATGCAAGTCGTGAACTTATTACAAAACATGATCATCTCATACATCAACATATATCATATCACGTCTTGGCCATATCACATCACAACATACCCTGCAAAAACAAGTTAGACGTCCTCTACTTTGTTGTTGCAAGTTTTACGGGGTTCTTCGGGCAACTAGCAAGAACCATTCTTACCTACGCAAAACCACAACGGTGATTATCAAGTTGCTATTTAACCTTCTACAAGGACTGCCGTAGTCAAATTAGATTCAACTAAAGTGGGATAAACAGACACCTGCTAGCCACCTTTATGCAAAACAAGTTGCATGTTAGTCGATGGAACTGGT
Source organism: Thinopyrum elongatum (assembly GCA_011799875.1). Lineage (NCBI taxonomy): Eukaryota > Viridiplantae > Streptophyta > Magnoliopsida > Poales > Poaceae > Thinopyrum > Thinopyrum elongatum. Next base: position 240,377,571 of record CM022303.1, read on the forward strand.
CTCATGTACGTGGACATGTAAGGTTGGTTCGAGCCGCTTCATCCCACAATACCCCGAATCAAAATAAGACGCAGGTGGTATGCAATATGAACATCACCGCCCACAACTCCTTTGTGTTCTACTCGTGCATATCATCTACACATAAACCTGGCTCATGTTGCCACTGTTGGGAAACGTTGCATGGAAAAACAAAACAAAAAATCTACGCACACACAAGATCTATCCATGGAGATTGTGACGCCCGGATAGGTAAGCTACAGTAACCCTCTCCTAATGATGCAACGTCACCACGATTACTGTTGTTAAACTCGCGTTGATCCAAACCCCGTTCAAATTCAAATTTAAAATAAAGACAAACAATAAAGGTTTCAAATGTTAGAACTAAAATGTTCATCATGTGGCAAATAATCTCTGGATAAATATCATGCAAAGTCCCCATTTAATTAAAGTATTTAAAATGCTCAAACAATTGAAAACAACAGCAACACATTTAATTTAATACTTTTCATAATTATTAAAAATGGCAAACCATTTTATTTCGTTACGAAACTTTATGTGACAATGATTCTAACATGGTTAGTAATTTAGGTGTGATCATAGTATTTTACAACACAAAAATTAAATGTAAAATAAATAGAAACAGTAGAGACAAGTTAAAACAAAGACTAAACAAAAGAATAAAACAAAAAAACTAAAATAAAAACAAAGGCCACCCCCCTCTCCCATGGGCCTTGGCCCACCCGGCCACCACCTAGGTCGGCCCACCCGCCTACAACTACCCCCCACTCCATCGAACCCTAGCCGATCCCCACTCCTCCCAGCCCAAGCCCCTCAACCCCTCCCCACATCGCGCCGCCGGGGACGAGCGAGAGCGCTCCCGCTCGACCCCGCAGCTCATCCCGCCGGCCACGTCCTGCCCCTCCCCTGAGCTCGCCTCACCCTCCCCTGCACCCACCTCTGCCGCCACTCCCGCGCAAGAGCCCTCCCCCGCCGGCGCCTCCCCATACACGGCCGCCCGACCACACCCCCGCCGCCCGTCACCGGCGCTGCTCCGACCCCGTCTCCCTCGGTCCGCGACGCTCCTCTCCTTCCACTATGGGGATGCGCTCGAGCTCGGAGCACCTACATCACCTGGATCGAGCCGCCTTCGACCTCGGGACCCGACTCCGTTCGTCGTCGCCGCGTCGCTCCTTCGCTCCTCCGGTCATCCCTGACCCCCTGCGGCTTCCTCGACCACGCCCCGAGCTCCTTGTTAGCTTCTCCTTCGTTCCTTCTTTCCCCCTCGTTCCAGTCGCCGCTCCACCACCGTAGCCGCCGCATCGGAGCTCTGCTCCTGCGCCCGCGTCGCGTGCGCCGGCCGCTCCTCCCCCCCGCGTAGTGGCTCGCCTGGCCGCACTCTGCCGCGAGTCGCCCCGTCCGTTGCGGCCTCGTCGCCCCACACCGCCCCGCGCGAGCTCGCCCCTCCGCGTGCAATCGCGCAGCCCCGTGCCTGTCCCTCTTGCTCCCATGCCGCGCCGCTCGCCGCCGTTCCGGCCGGCCGGCCTGCCTTGCCGGCGGGCCCCGTCTGTGCGCGGGCGTAGCCCCTGCCAGCTGCGCCTCTGCCAGATTGGGCAGGCCCCTGCTAATTGGGGGTTAGATTAGCACTAACCCCCTCCTAGTTAGCCACTAACACTGGGCCCTGCCCCTGTTTAAAAAAAAAGAAGATAAAAAAATGAAAACTAATTAATTAATTAAACAATTAATTAACTTAATTAATTCTATTTAGATAACTAATTAAACTTAATTAGCCTGCTAACTAAAATAACTAACTATTAATTAGTTAGTAGCCTATGACAACCGGGACCCACGCATCAGTTGACCCAGTCAACGGTCACTGTTGATCGCTGACGTCATACTGACATCATGCTGATGCAGTAAACATAATTTTGAATTAAATTAATTTATTAATTCTAGAAATTGATTAAATCCTTAAAAATTAATATAAAATAATCCGTAACTCGGATGAAAATACTTTGTACATGAAAGTTGCTCAGAACGTCGAGACGAATCCGAATACGTAGTCCGTTCGTCCATCACACGTCCCTAACATAGCGAACTTGCAACCGTCCCCCTCCGTTCATCTGTCTGACAAATGTCCGGAACCTGGAAAACTTTCCCGAATGGGATCCCGCTTTCTCGGTAACGTGCAACCCCACGTTAGAGCACATCCGGCACTGCTTATTGTCATGTCGTACTTTATGTAGCATTGTTTGCTTAGTATTTACTGTTTCTTCCCCCTCCTTCTCTCTCGTTAGACGCTGAGACCCCCGCCGACGCTGCTGTTTATGACTACGTCGACGACGAACCTTCTCTCTCGACAAAGCTTCCAGGCAAGCCCCCCCCCTTGATCAACCCGATATCGCCTATTCCTTCTCTCTACTGCTTGTATTAGAGTAGTGTAGCATGTTACTGCTTTCAGTTAATCCTATTCTGCTGCATAGCCTGTCTTTGCTACTACTGTTGATACCTTACCTGCAATCCTAAATGCTTAGTATAGGTTGCTAGAAATTACATCAGTGGCCCTACACTCTTATCCGTCTGCCATGCTATACTACTGGGCCGTGATCACTTCGGGAGGTGATCACGGGTTTATATTATATACTATTACATACTTATGTTTCTGTTCGGAGATGGGGGCTGAAGGGGCAGGTGGTTCCATCCAGGCAGAGGTGGGCCTAGGTTCCCGACGGCCCCCGAGTGTTACTTTGTGGCGGAGCGACAGGGCAGGTTGTGACCACCTAGGAGACAGGTGGGCCTGGCCCTGGTCGGCGTCCGCGGTTACTTCAAAATAACACGCTTAACGAGATTGGGTATTTGATCTGAGTCTGGCTACGAGCCTATACACGCTAACTACCACGCGGGAACAGTTATGGGTACTCGACGTCGTGGTATCAGCCGAAGCCTCCTAGACGTTAGCGACTGAGCGGCGCGCGCCGGGTTGGACCGTGTAACGGAACTTCCTTTGTAATGGAGGTTGCTAGGTCTGCTCTCTGGCCGCCCACGCAACATGCAGGTGTGCAATGGGCGATGGGCCCAGACCCCTGTGCGGATAGGATTTAGACCGGCGTGCTGACCTCTCTATTAGGCCTAGGTAGGGCTGCGACGTGTTGATCTTCCGAGGCCGGGTATGACCCAGGAAAGTGTGCCCGACCAGAGGGATCAAGCGTGTTGGGTAATGTGGTGCACCCCTGCAGGGAAGTTTATCTATTCGAATAGCCGTGTCCCTCGGTAAAAGGATGACCCGGAGTTGTACCTCGACCTTATGACAACTAGAACTGGATAGTTAATAAAACACACCCTTTCAAGTGCCAGATACAACCCGGTGATCGCTCTCTCACAGGGCGACGAGGAGAGGATCGTCGGGTAGGATTATGCTATGCGATGATACTTGGTGAACTTACCAGCTACTCTCTTCTATATGCTTCAAGATGGAGGCTACCAGAAGCGTAGTCTTCGATAGGACTAGCTATCCCCCTCTTATTCTGGCATTCTGCAGTTCAGTCCACAGATACTACCATTTCATTGATACCCATTGCATATGTAGTGTAGATCCTTGCTTGCGAGTACTTTGGATGAGTACTCACGGTTGCTTTGCTCCCTCTTTTCCCCCTTTTTCCATTCTTCTCGGACGTCGCAAACCAGATGCTGGAGCCCAGGAGCCAGACGCCACCTTCGATGACCCCTACTACACCAAGGGTGCCTACTACTACTTGCAGGCTGCCGACGACGACTAGGAGTAGTTTAGGAGGATCCCAGGCAGGAGGCCTGCGCCTCTTCGATCTGTATCCTAGTTTGTGCTAGCCATCTTATGGCACCTTGTTTAACTTATGTCTGTACTCAGATATTCTTGCTTCCACTGACTCGTCTATGATCGAGCACTTGTATTCGAGCCCTCGAGGCCCCTGGCTTGTATTATGATGCTTGTATGACTTATTTATTTTTAGAGTTGTGTTGTGATATCTTCCCGTGAGTCCCTGATCTTGATCGTACATGTTTGCGTGTATGATTAGTGTACGATTGAATCGGGGGCGTCACAAGTTGGTATCAGAGCCGACTGCCTGTAGGAACCCCCTTCCACACTCCTTGGCCGAAGTCGAGTCTAGACATTGCAAAACTTTTACTAACATGGTTGTGTGGCCTATGGGCCCACGTCGCCATTGGGTGGTATTAGGATCTTTTATTCCTCGTCTATACTCTGGGATTCTGATCTCTCTTCTATTCGGGTTAACTGATTTTACTAATTATAACTCTAGGTTCTCGATACCACTTCCTACCGGAGAGCCCCTTCATTCTAGATGATCGACTGCTTCACCAAAAGGTTCCGAAGGTGCTATTCGATGTTTTCTCGAGACACCTGTGTCCACCGCCCTTGCAAACTCCCTACCGCTGTTATCTCCTTATGGATAACTACATACACTAGCCACAATTACATTCAATCCCGTTGATCTTGTTATTACAAGATGCCCCGAACTGCTCTTCGTTGTTCCGACAATCCTTGAGGTTACTGCCTTGCAGTTCTTACCTCATGAATACCCCCTACGGATAATTCCTCGCACTTACCAAGTATCCGTTCTTCCCTCTTTTGTTGATACGATTCCCAAGATACATTAAAATACTATTCGATCTTCCGAAAATCCTTAGCAGCTAATTGCTCTGCAAATACTTGTCTGCTTGCATTATGGGTGCTTCCCATATGCCTGGAAATTATTCATTAGTATCCTTTGACACCGTCTTTTGATCTTATTGATTCAACATAAGTGCGAATGCACGCATTCATCAGTTGATCCTTTCTAATTATCTTCCGGCTCAGACGTCCTTTTGAACATGAGCTGGTTCTCGACCAATCAAATTGTCATCGATTGTGTCCCTAAGTCTATTCAAATAACCCATCCTTGATCAGAGCGTCTGCTACTGATCCTTCGTTTTGGAATTCATAATTCCTTTGTTATCTAAGCATCAAATTATTCAGATGTCCTATAATCCGATGCCTTTGCGTTCTTTCTTCATCTGGTTGTGTGTCGGTGCTCACATCAGCTCCGCTATGGACATCCGATCCTTCGTCGGATTATTTATCGACAGTGTCCTTCATATTTAACTGCCTTGTGAATTCTTCCATGATACATAATGCATTTGGTAAATTGTATTCTCTGCGTTCCCAACCATACTCTGCTTTCCCAACCATACTCTGCTTTCGAGCTTGTATAATTAACTCCTGAAGCATTATATGTTCCTAAGATGCCCTATGGGATGAACATATACCTTCCCTAAACCGTGTGAACCCGAAAGTTTACACAAGACATTCTCTTCTGGTGTTTTACCAGATACTTTTCAATTCTACAACTTCTTCGAAGACGAGAAGCGAATGAAATGTTATGCATTGAAAAAGTGGGAGTCGTACCCGAACCTTTGTGTTCTTGCCCATGGACTCGATGTGGAGCTTATCATGAAAGCTTCTTGCAAGAATATTTAATCATTTGAATAATTCTTTCGGTGTCATTGAATTGGATCCCTTGCAGTTATGGTCCCGACCATACTAACCTTATTCATTATATCTGAAAGGAAACCTTTCCAGTGCCTCATCTATTTTTGACAAGGTTAAAGTATCTGCTATCGCAAGTCAACGATCTAGTTCAGTTTCTATCCTGATCTACCTTCGAGTATTACCCTCCGGTATCTCGAGAATATCAAAGAACTGTGTTGCTTCCTATGGGTCTTCATCTAGTATTGCTTCTCACTGATTTCAGATTTCCCCCCGGGTTCTGAGTTATTGGTCACTCGAGAACATCGGTAAGTGAATCGATTCCGCACTCCGATTCAATAACTCTAAGTAATTTTCGTTGCTTATGAGTTTAATAATCCTTCAAGCCATTCCTAGCCTGATTGATTATATAATTATCGTGCTAAATTTTAACTGTGCTACCTGGTCCTTCGTCCTGGAGCACAACATTTTGACGATGAGCTAAGCCTACGTCGATCTTCCTCGTTATATCATCTCGCCTTGAACAGCAAGCTTGATTTCGAGTTTGTGTCGTACCGTGGTTTCGATAACCTTTCGCTTCATCATTCCTTTTGCTTGATGTCATCGATGATCGATTACATCTTCAAGAAGCCTCTCAACAAATGTGTCGTGATCATCGTCAACACTTTAACTTCTTCCGAGAGATCAATTGAATTCATGATGAGAAATTCCATGCTTGCCCCTCGATGATCTGTGTTATCATCGACCACATCCATGCCTTCCTTCCAGACACAGACTTGGTCATGATTTGTGTTGTACCTTGAGTTCCTTGCTATCTAGCTTATGTTATGTTCTACCTTGGAGTATTATCATCTTTTATGTCAAGAATATCGTGAGAATTTCACCACCTCTTGAGAATTCTTATACAAGTGATACTTATCACCATCACCGTTCTTTTCTTGGTCCCCGTGTTGTTTCTAACCGGAATACCGGCAATTGAATTATGATGTGCAAATTCAAAACTTCTAGCAACCCTATTGCTTTGAAGTGAATGGTCGATAGTTTCATTTTAATTCTTTTGTTCATTAAGTCACCATTCTAACATTGATCGTGCAACCCAGCCCATGTTTCGGGTGCACCTGTCAACCAATGTTTAATCTTGGATGTTTTCCTCGAACATACATCATTATATCATTTGATCTGACAAATGTTATCTCCTTGTTCACATAATTGTGGGAATCCATCTTTTGTTAATCTCGATGAATTATCACTGAGTCCGTTAGCCACCTCCTCATCCTCTCCTTGGTTTAATGATGAACTCATGATTCGGGACTTGCTTCCATAGTTCATTACCCGAGAATCTTGCAACGCCATCTCGTCAAATTGTGTTGCACCCCTTCCTTCTCAGGCATCCTGGGTCTGAGGTATCCTGACACCAATCCGATCCGAATCTTGGTCAGATATGATGGTTGGAACATATTTCCAAGAGTTATAGCAATTGTCTTTATATGACCCGGTAAGGTGATGTCATGCCTAGCACCCCTGGCCGGAGGACCTAATGTTTTAGTTTCTTTTTTTAGCAGGGTTAACCATTCTTCCATGAGGAAATTGTAAGACTTATTCTTGAGTTGTTCCTGATGGATCCCTTGTGTATCCATAGTCCGACCTTTGCTCGAAGACCATGTCATCTGTGGTACTCCGATTTTCAACAAAAACATTTTGAAGCACAACCCTAAATTTTCCTTATTAGTTATCCAAACACTGTTGTATGGGTAACATCATGAAACCCCTTCCCCCTTTACTTAAATGGTCGTCTACTTGTTGTCCTGACATGGATGGGAAAGATATACTCTTGATACTCGAGTGTAACCACATTTTCCTTCCATTGTTCGGATTAGTTTACTAATCACTTTTCCTTTCCATTGTTTTGTTTAACCTTTCTTGTGATCTATAAGATATGAGCAGAAATAAATCCCTGCTTAAGTAAGCACCTCGGTGTACAACTCTGTCAGCAAGACCCTGTTACTATATGTTGATAACATTCCGGTAACCACCGATGGACGAGAACTTTGCCTATTGGTCCGCCTCATTTCAACGAGCAGGAAAATGGTTCTCTTCGTCCCTCGCCTTTGGTACCAACGATGTTTCCAATATAACTGGCAGGCTATGCTCTGACCTGCCCTGCTATCGTGACCGTGCAATATGTCAGCGCCCTTCCTACTTTTAACCCACATGGTGGGCCCATAACCCACAGTTCCACAAGATCGAAACCTGACTCTCCTGTACATCCCTGTTTCTAAAAAGTTATTCCTCGCGCTTGACTTCGTATGTATTTCACGAACCACCTTCCTAGTGACTGTTCCGGTATCAGATGCAATACTTGATCTCGGTGCTCTGAACCCCTTACACACTCTTTTCAGACATCGAACGATTGTCTATTCATTTGAAACTTCGTATTGTACCTACGTACTTTGCTCCCGATGTGTTTTATTTGTTCAACTCGAGAGATAAACATGTGCTCATTCATGGAATAAACCCTAGATGATTACCCCTCATAGCATTCTACCGTTGACGAGCTGCCCCTTTTCCCTTCGTAAGTACGGTGAAGATACCAAAGGAAGAACGACAACTTCATCATGGTGCATTGATGCAGAGAAATGAAGACATCAATGTAATGGATCGACCTCTTCGAGAAGAGCAACAAAGACCGAGAAGATCTGTTAGAATTTCGTAACCAGAACTTTCCCCCCTTACTCCCCCGCTTAAATCTCGGGACGAGATTTCTTGTAGTGGAGGAGAATTGTGACGCCCGGATAGGTAAGCTACAGTAACCCTCTCCTAATGATGCAACGTCACCACGATTACTGTTGTTAAACTCGCGTTGATCCAAACCCCGTTCAAATTCAAATTTAAAATAAAGACAAACAATAAAGGTTTCAAATGTTAGAACTAAAATGTTCATCATGTGGCAAATAATCTCTGGATAAATGTCATGCAAAGTCCCCATTTAATTAAAGTATTTAAAACGCTCAAACAATTGAAAACAGCAGCAAAACATTTAATTTAATACTTTTCATAATTATCAAAAATGGCAAACCATTTTATTTCGTTACGAAACTTTATGTGACAGTGATTCTAACATGGTTAGTAATTTAGGTGTGATCATAGTATTTTACAACACAAAAAATAAATGTAAAATAAATAGAAATAGTAGAGACAAGTTAAAACAAAGACTAAACAAAAGAATAAAACAAAAAAACTAAAATAAAAACAAAGGCCATCCCCCCTCTCCCATGGGCCTTGGCCCACCCGGCCACCACCTAGGCCGGCCCACCCGCCTACAACTACCCCCCACTCCATCGAACCCTAGCCGATCCCCACTCCTCCCAGCCCAAGCCCCTCAACCCCTCCCCACATCGCGCCGCCGGGGACGAGCGAGAGCGCTCCCGCTCGACCCCACAGCTCATCCCGCCGGCCACGCCCTGCCCCTCCCCCGAGCTCGCCTCACCCTCCCTGCACCCACCTCTGCCGCCACTCCCGCGCCAGAGCCCTCCCCCGCCGGTGCCTCGCCGTACACGGCCGCCCAACCGCGCCCCCGCCGCCCGTCGCCGGCCGGCCGGCCTGCCGCGCCGGCGGCCCCCGTTTGTGTGCGGTCGTAGCCCCTGCCAGCTGCGCCTCTGCCAGATTGGGCAGGCCCCTGCTAATTGGGGGTTAGATTAGCACTAACCCCCTCCTAGTTAGCCACTAACAGTGGGGCCTGCCCATGTTTACAAAAAAAAGAAGATAAAAAAATGAAAACTAATTAATTAATTAAACAATTAATTAACTTAATTAATTCTGTTTAGATAACTAATTAAACTTAATTAGCCTGCTAACTAAAATAACTAACTGTTAATTAGTTAGTAGCCTATGACAACCGGGACCCACGCATTAGTTGACCCAGTCAACGGTCACTGTTGATCGCTGACGTCATACTGACATCATGCTGATGCAGTAAACATAATTTCAAATTAAATTAATTTATTAATTCTAGAAATTGATTAAATCCTTAAAAATTAATATAAAATAATCCGTAACTCAGATGAAAATACTTTGTACATGAAAGTTGCTCAGAACGTCGAGACGAATCCGATTACGCAGTCCGTTCGTCCATCACACGTCCCTAACATAGCGAACTTGCAACCGTCCCCCTTCGGTCATCTGTCTGACAAATGTCCGGAACCGGGAAAACTTTCCCGAATGGGATCCCCCTTTCTCGGTAACGTGCAACCCCATGTTAGAACACATCCGGCACTGCTTATTGTCATGTCATACTTTGTGTAGCATTGTTTGCTTAGTATTTACTGTTTCTTCCCCCTCCTTCTCTCTCGTTAGACGCTGAGACCCCCGCCGACGCTGCTGTTTACGACTACATCGACGACGACCCTTCTCTCTCGACAGAGCTTCCAGGCAAGCCCCCCCCCCTTGATCAACCCGATATCGCCTATTCCTTCTCTCTACTGCTTGCATTAGAGTAGTGTAGCATGTTACTGCTTTCGGTTAATCCTATTCTGCTGCATAGCCTGTCTTTGCTACTACTGTTGATACCTTACCTGCAATCCTAAATGCTTAGTATAGGTTGCTAGAAATTACATCAGTGGCCCTACACTCTTGTCCGTCTGCCATGCTATACTACTGGGCCGTGATCACTTCGGGAGGTGATCACGGGTTTATATTATATACTATTACATACTTATGTTTCTGTTCGGAGATGGGGGCTGAAGGGGCAGGTGGTTCCATCCAGGCAGAGGTGGGCCTAGGTTCCCGACGGCCCCGAAGTGTTACTTTGTGGCGGAGCGACAGGGCAGGTTGTGACCACCTAGGAGACAGGTGGGCCTGGCCCTGGTCGGCGTCCGCGGTTCCTTCAAAATAACACGCTTAACGAGATTGGGTATTTGATCTGAGTCTGGCTACGAGCCTATACGCGCTAACTACCACGCGGGAACAGTTATGGGTACTGGACGTCGTGGTATCAGCCGAAGCCTCCTAGACGTCAGCGACTGAGCGGCGCGCGCCGGGTTGGACCGTGTAACGCAACTTCCTTTGTAATGGAGGTTGCTAGGTCTGCTCTCCGGCCGCCCACGCAACGTGCAGGTGTGCAATGGGCGATGGGCCCAGACCCCTGCGCGCATAGGATTTAGACCGGCGTGCTGACCTCTCTATTAGGCCTAGGTAGGGCTGCGACATGTTGATCTTCCGAGGCCGGGTATGACCCATGCTTAAGTAGCTAGGAGTGGATAATGATTTATCTTGGATGTCAACATGCATTAAAATGATTGTGATGTAGTATGATGATATGGTATCCTCCTCTGAATGTTTCATGTGGCTTGACTTGCCGCATGTTCATACATGTAGTTGAATCAAAACCAACACAACCTCTATGATATTTATGTTCGTGGTGTCCATATCCTACTCATGCTAGTATTCAATGTTAATTATGCATAACGCATGTTCATGACCGTTTTCGCTCTCTAGTTGGCCGCTTCTCAACCTATTTGCTAGCCTTCACCTGTACTAAGCGGGAATACTGCTTGTGCATCAAAATCCTAAAACCCGAGTTATTCCAGATGAGTCCACCATATCTACCTATATGTGGTATGATACGTCTCCAACATATCTATAATTTTTGCTTGTTCCATGCTGTTATACTATCATTCTTGGATGTTTTACAATCATTTTATAGCAACTTTATATCATTTTTTGGGACTAACCTATTGACATAGTGCCCAGTGCCAGTTGCTGTTTTTTGCTTTTTTTTTACTTCGCAGAATATCAGTACCAAATGGAGTCTAAATGCAGCGAAAATTTTTGGAGAATTTTCATGGACCAGAAGGAACAACATGGGCCAAAGAAGTACCAGAGGGGTGCCCTGAGGGGGGCACAACCCACCTGGGCACGCCTGGGGGCCCAGGCGCGCCCTGGTGGGTTGTGCCCACCTCGATGGCCTCCCGCACCGCCTCTTCGCCCTATAAATTCCCAAATATTTCAGAAACCCTAGGGAAGGTGACGAAACACAATTCCAGCCGCCGCAAGTTCCAGAACCACGAGATCCAATCTAGACACCATCACGGAGGGGTTCATCATCCTCGTTGGTGCCTCTCCGATGATGCGTGAGTAGTTCATTGTAGACCTACGGGTCCGTAGGCAGTAGCTAGATGGCTTCTTCTCTCTTTTTGATTCTCAATACAATGGTATCTTGGAGATCTATTTGATGTAACTCTTTTTGTGGTGTGTTTGTTGGGATCTGATGAACTTTGAGTTTATGATCAAATCTATATCCATGAAAGTTATTTGAGTTCTTTGATCTCTTTTATGCATGATTACTTATAGCCTCATATTTCTTCTTTGAATCTTTGGTTTAGTTAGGCCAACTAGATCGATTTTTCTTGCCATGGGAAGAGGTGCTTTGTGATGGGTTCGATCGTGCGGTGTTCTTTCCCAGTGACAGAAGGGCCAGCAAGACACACATGTATCGTTGCTATTAAGGATAACAAGATGGGGGCTATTCCTACATGAATAGATCTCGTCTACATCATGTCATCGTTCTTATTGCATTACTCCATTTTTTCATGAACTTAATACACTAGATGCATGCCGGATAGCGGTCGATGTGTGGAGTAATAGTAGTAGATGCAGGTAGGAGTCGGTCTACTAATCTTGGACGTGATGCCTATATAATGATCATTGCCTGGATATCGTCATAATTATTTGATGTTCTATCAATTGCCCAATAGTAATTTGTTTACCCACTGTATGATATTTTCTCGAGAGAAGCCACTAGTGAAATCTACGGCCCCCGGGTCTATTCTTTATCATATTTGCTTTGAGATCTATATTTATTTGCTTTTGTTTTCAGATCTATTATTCCAAAACCCCAAAAATACCTTGCTGCACTTTATTATTATTATTTATTTAATTTCTCATTTTATCGAGATCTATTTATCCAATCTTCACAAATTTTATCCCGTCAACTTGACAATTTCTAGCGCCGTTACCCGTAGAGGGATTGGCAACCCCTCATAAGCGTCGGGTTGCAAGTATTTGTTCTTTGTGTGCAGGTACCATTTACATAGTGTTGCTTGGTTCTCCTACTGGATTGATACCTTGGTTTCATAACTAAGGGAAATACCTACCACATCTGTACTGCATCATCCCTTCCTCTTTGGGGAAATACCGACGTAGTTCAAGCGACATCAAAAGGAAATTCTGGCGCCGTTGCCGGGGATACATCATCAACATCTATCAGGTTCCTAATCACAAATCTCATCTCCTTGCGATTTACATTATTTGCCATTTGTCTCTCGTTTTCATCTCCCCCACTTCAGAATAATTTGCCGTTTTATTCGTCCTCTTTTTTGCTCGCCCTTTTCTCGTCAGATCTATCTTTTTGTGTGTGATCTTGTTTACCACTTAGTCATTATGGCTAGTTCTTCCTCTATTACGTGTACCCCTGAGAACTTGGTTCTTAATTTTAAACAAAGGGGAGGGGAGAATCTAAAAGATGCTTGGTATAGAATTTGCAATGCTCATAATAGATCTATTCATAAGCAATCTACCGTTGTTCTTCTTTGCAGTTTTTATGTGGGCATTACCACCTGGTATAGATTCGTCCTTGATACGATTACTAGTGGGAATTTCTTGATGTGTCCATCTTTGGATGCTTTTAATGCCGTGGGAAATCTAGTGGACTCACCACCTCTCACTATCAATGAAACTGTTTTAACACTTGAGCATGTTATGCAAAGGCTTGATGCTATTGAAAAGAGAATGCTTACCAAAGAACATATTGAAAACTTAGATAAAAAAATTCATAATCTTGCTAATAAAATTGGGTCAAAAGCGGGAGAGGTTTTTAAGTTGCTAAAAGAGAAGGGAACCGTAATTAACGAAAGAATTGAAGAAAGTGCTTCTCAGATTGATAAGTTGGAGGAAATTTTTAGTAATTTAAGCTCGGCCTTTGCTTCTGCTAATACTATTAAAAAAATCCCGTAAAAATTGGCAAGATTACTCAAGTCACTAAGAACAAGGGTGCAACTTCTAATAATAACAAAGAAGATCTTAAGATGATTAGTATTCACCCCGACTTTGTTGAAGTTGTGAGAAACCCTACTTGCAAGAACGAATTTTTCAATCCCATTCATAGGAGTATTGCTATTGAAAATCTTTATGCTAAATCTTTGAAGAATATTGGTTGTGTGATTGAGGAATTGGAAACTAAAGCTGACAATACTTGAATCTATGCATTATGCCTAGCTAGGGGCATGTTGGGAGGCAACCCAATGAATAAAATTTATTTTTTCCTTTTTCTTTCTGTTCTTGAGTGTTTACACAATTATGCCTCTGTTATGATTGTGTTTTTATGTTTTAATTAGTGTTTGTGCCAAGTAAAGCCTTTGGGATAGCTTTGGTGATAGTTGATTTGATCCTGTTGAAAAAGAAAAACTTTTGCGTCCAGTAACGGAATTGTCTAAATTCACAGAAGCAACAAAAAATTATGAATGTTTTACACACGATTGATATTCAAATTGCCTCTGTTGTCCTTATGTTTCAGAATTTTTGGAGTTACAGAAGTATGAGAACAATTCGCATCTTTATAGACTATTCTGTTTTTGACAGATTCTGTTTCTTTGCATTGTGTGCTTATTTTGATGAATCTATGGATTGTATCGGGGGGGGTATAAGCCATGGTAAAGTTAGAATACTGTAGATATAATGCAATAAAAAAATTTGAATGGGTTTTCTACAGTACTTAAAGTAAAGATTGGTTTTCTTATACTAATGGATCTCATGAAGGTTTTGTTAAGTTTTGTGTGATTGAAGTTTTCAAGTTTTGGGTGAGATCACGATGGATGAAGGAATAAGGAGTAAGAAAAGCCTAAGCTTGGGGATGCCCCATGGCACCCCAAGTTAATATTCAAGGAGAACCAAGTAACTAAGCTTGGGGATGCCCCGGAAGGCATCCCCTCTTTCTTCTAACGACCATCGGTATTTTACTTGGAGCTATATTTTTATTCGTCACATATCATGAGTTTTGCTTGGAGCGTCTTGTATTATATGAGTCTTTGCTTGTTTTGATTTTTAGTTTATCACAAGTATCGTTGCTGGACACACCTATTTGAGAGAGCCAAAATTATGTTATGATTTGTTAGAATTGCTCTTTATGCTTCACTTAATTTTTTTGAGCTATGGAATTGCTCTAGTGCTTCACTTATATCTTTTTGAGCATGGTGTGCTTTAATATTTTTGAAGAAATGCTCTCATGCTTCACTTAGGTTTATTTGAGAGTTAGTAAATTTTTGAAGAAATTCTCTCATGCTTCACTTTTATTATTTTGAGAGACGAAAAAAATTATGCTCATGTTCTTCACTTAGATTTGTTTGAGCTTGTAAAAAGCAATTGCAATATATGAAACTAGTCCCAAAGTGATAGATATTCAAGAGAGATACAATAAAAACTTTCATGAAGATCATTGGACAAAATAAACTTGATTCTTTGTAATAGTTTTGAGATATGATGATAGTGATATGTGAGTCATGTTGGTGAGTAATTATGCTTTAGTAAGAATATTGGTGTTAAGGTTTCTGATTCCCTATGCAAGCACGAAAGTCAATAGTTATGCAATGAAATTACATCCTACTTGTGGTGCATTATTCGGTGTTAGTTATGCTTAACGCTCACTTCTATGATTTTTCGTTTCTTGGTTGGTTTCTTCTCAATCTTTTTGCTAGCCTCCACTTGTACTAAGTAGAAATACTACTTGTGCATCCAAAATCTTTAAACCCAGTTTTGCCATATGAGTCCACCATACCTACCTATATGCGGTATTTCCATGCCGTTCTAAGCAAATTTGTATGTGCCATCTCTAATTTTCAAAATGAATTTCCTTTTTGTGTGCTCGTACCGCTCATGAAGCGGCAGGGGGGCCAATATTTTCCATGCTAGATGTGTTATTCTCAAGATGAGTGTTTATTCACTTGTCATTGCATGAGAGTGCGGCGGTAATAGGGATGCCCAGTCCTGAAATGAAAAAGAAATTTACTTTATGTTGTCAAATAATAAATTCCTTGGAAAGTGTTGGTATGGAGGGCACTCATGGATACGGCTAGCCATGGATTGTGAAAGAATGGTGGAAAAAGGAATAAACTTTATTTTCTGTTTGGGAACCATCTATGATATATCTAGCATGGAAAGTGTTGGGAATTACTCGGTCATTTTCGTTGACGGGAAAAGTATGCCTCTCAAGAAAAAAATTATCTCTCAATTTAAGCTTTGAGCTCTAGCACCTCTACGAATCCCTACTTCCCTCTGCGAAGGGCCTATCTATTTACTTTGTGCAATTTTTATTTTTATTTGAGTCTCCATCTTCTCTTATAAAGAACCAACTAGGGAGCACTATGATCATACTTGAGCATTGGGTGTAGCTAATATGCGAGTGTGTTTCATGAATGGATCAATGATTGAGCATGATGGGCTAGGGATAACTTTCTTTAGAGTTGATATTTTGAAAGACATGGTCGCTTGTTGATATGCTTGAGTATTGATATCTTCATGTCAAAACTAGACTATTGCTTTGAACCATATAAAAGCCCAAATGTCCATGCTACAAAAGAAAAGAATATCTGATGAACATGTTAGGCAGCATTCCACATCAAAAAATTCTGTTTTATCATTTACCTACTTGAGGACGAGTAGGAATTAAGCTTGGGGATGCTGATATGTCTCCAGCGTATCTATAATTTTTGCTTGTTCCATGCTGTTATATTATCACTCTTGGATGTTTTACAATCATTTTATAGCAACTTTATATCATTTTTTGGGACTAACCTATTGACATAGTGCCCAGTGCCAGTTGTTGTTTTTTGCTTGTTTTTTTACTTAGCAGAATATCAGTACCAAACGGAATCCAAACGCATCAAAATGTTTTGGAGAATTTTTATGGACCAGAAGGAACAACATGGGCCAAAGAAGTACCAGAGGGGTGCCCCGAGGGGGGCACAACCCACCTGGGCGCGCCTGGGGCCCAGGCGCTCCCTGGTGGGTTGTGCCCACCTCGGTGGCCTCCCGCACCGCCTCTTCGCCCTATAAATTCCCAAATATTCCAGAAACCCTAGGGAAGGCGACGAAACACAATTCCAGCCGCCGCAAGTTCCATTACCACGAGATCCAATCTAGACACCATCACAGAGGGGTTCATCATCCTCGTTGGTGCCTCTCCGATGATGCGTGAGTAGTTCATTGTAGACCTACGTGTCCGTAGGCAGTAGCTAGATGGCTTCTTCTCTCTTTTTGATTCTCAATACAATGGTCTCTTGGAGATCTATTTGATGTAACTCTTTTTGCGGTGTATTTGTTGGGATCCGATGAACTTTGAGTTTATGATCAGATCTATATCCATGAAAGTTATTTGTGGTCTCTGATCTCTTTTATGCATGATTACTTATAGCCTCGTATTTCTTCTTTGAATCTTTAGTTTAGTTAGGCCAACTAGATTGATTTTTCTTGTCATGGGAAGAGGTGCTTTGTGATGGGTTCGATCGTGCGGTGTTCTTTCCCAGTGACAGAAGGGGCAGCAAGACACGCATGTATCATTGCTATTAAGGATAACAAGATGGGGGCTATTCCTACGTGAATAGATCTCGTCTACATCATGTCATCGTTCTTATTGCATTACTCCATTTTTCCATGAACTTAATACACTAGATGCATGCTGGATAGCGGTCGATGTGTGGAGTAATAGTAGTAGATGCAGGCAGGAGTCGGTCTACTAATCTTGGACGTGATGCTTATATAATGATCATTGCCTGGATATCGTCATAATTATTTGATGTTCTATCAATTGCCCAACAGTAATTTTTTACCCACCGTATGCTATTTTCTTGAGAGAAGCCACTAGTGAAATATACGGCCCCTGGGTCTATTCTTTATCATATTTGCTTTGAGATCTATTTTTATTTGATTTTGTTTTTAGATCTATTATTCCAAAAACCCAAAAATACATTTCTGCACTTTTTTATTATTTATTTTATTTTGCATTTTATCGAGATCTATTTATCCAATTTACACAAATTTTATCCCGTCAACTTGACAATTTCTGGCGCCGTTACCCGTAGAGGGATTGACAACCCCTCATAAGCGTCGGGTTGCAAGTATTTGTTCTTTGTGTGTAGGTACCATTTACATAGTGTTGCTTGGTTCTCCTACTAGATTGATACCTTGGTTTCATAACTGAGGGAAATACCTACCGTAGTTGTGCTGCATCATCCCTTCCTCTTTGGGGAAATACCGACGTAGTTCAAGTGACGTCACGGTATTACCCCGCCATTCCAAGTAAATTTGCATGTGCCACCTCTAAAACTTCAAATAAACTTCTGTTTTTGTCTGCCAGGATTGTTCATAGAGCGACAGGGGGTAGTCAGTATCTTCCATGCTAAGCGGGTTATTCTCATGATGAGTGTTTATTCACTCATCCTTGCACGAGAGGGGCGGTAATAGGGATTCCCAGTCCCGAAATAAAAAATTGCAAATAATTAAACAAAACTCCCCCAGGACTGTTGTTGGTATGGACGGCACCCGTGGATTCAGCTAGCCGTGGAGTGTGTTTGTTGGTGGAGGGGGAGTAAAACTTTACTTTTATCGCTTGGGAACCGCCACTAATGTGTTTAGCATGGAAGATATTGATAACTTTTGGTCGTGAAGTAAACAGGAAGGGTGCATTTCCCAAAATTACATTTATCTCTGTTTAGAAAATCTGAGCTCTGGCACCGTTGCAAATCCCTGCTTCGCTCTGCGAAGGGACTATCTATTTACTTTTATGTTGAGTCATCACCTTCTCAAGTAAGCGCCAGATCTGAGAGCACTATTGTCATCCTCATGCATTGTGCATAGTTAATGTTGGATGCATCATGACTGGATCTTTTCTACCATGAATTACAATGTTTAGTCGCATCTTGAACTTTGGAGGTGCTCTGCATTTATGTTTTGCGGTCTCAGAAAGGACTAGCGAGATACCACTGTTATCGTATTATATCACGGTTGTTTTGACAAAGTGTTGTCATTTGAGATATTTTATTATTGCTCGCTAGTTGCTTATGCCATTGATATGAGTTAATATAATTTATAAGAGTTATTGTTGACATGGTTAGTCATGATCTTTGCTGAAAACCTGGCTGCTACTTAAGCTTATTTATGTAAACAGGAACAAAAGAGTTCGTAAAAGTTTTTCTTTTTCAGTTTCAGTTTATCAACTGAATTGCTTGAGGACAAGCAAAGGTTTAAGCTTGAAGGAGTTGATACGTCTCCGTCATATCTACTTTTCCTAATGCTTCTACTCTTGTTTTAGACTCTAATTTGCATGATTTGAATGAAACTAACCTGGACTGACGCTTTTTCAGCAGAACTACCATAGTGTTGTTTTTGTGCAGAAATAAAAGTTCTCGGAATGGAACGAAACTTTTTGGAGATTTATTTTACAATAAAAGAAAATTACTGGAGCCAAGAACCACCGGAGGGGGGCCCCTGGGTGAGCACAACCCACCAGGGCGCCCCCCAGGTGCGCCCAGGTGGGTTGTGCCCACCTGGTGGCCCCGCAGACCCTGATTTCGACTCCTTAAATACCTATATTTGAAGAAAAAAATCAGGGAGAAAGAATTATCCCGTTTCACGATACGGAGCCACTGCCGCCTCCTGTTCTTCATCGAGAGGCCAGATCTGGAGCCCGTTTGGGGCTCCGGAGAGGGGGATCTTCGGTCTTCGTCATCACCAACCCTTCTCCATCGCCAATTCCATGATGCTCCCCACTGGGAGTGAGTAATTCCTTTGTAGGCTCGGTGGTCGGTGAGGAGGTTGATGAGATTCATCATGTAATCGAGTTAGTTTTGTTAGGGCTTGATCCCTAGTATCCACTATGTTCTGAGATTGATGTTGTTATGACTTTGCCATGCTTAATGCTTGTCACTAGGGCCCGAGTGCCATGATTTCAGATTTGAACCATTTATGTTTTCACCATTATATCTATGTTCTAGATCTGATCTTGCAAGTCATATTCACCTATTACGTGTTATGATACATAAACCCCGGAGTGACAATAGTCGGGATACTTTCTGGTGATGACCGTAGTTTGAGGAGTTCATGTATTCACTATGTGTTAATGCTTTGTTCCGGTTCTCTATTAAAAGGAGGCTTTGATATCCCTTAGTTTCCTTATGGACCCCGCTGCCACGGGAGGGTAGGACAAAAGATGTCATGCAAGTTCTTTCCAATATGCACGTATGACTATTTACGGAATACTTGCCTACATTATATTTATGAACTGGAGCTAGTTTTGTATCGCCCTAGGTTGTGACCGTTATATGATGAATATCATCTAACGAATTCACCGATCCAATGCCTACGAATTTTCCACATATTGTTCTTGCTAAGTTACTACTCTGTTACTGCTACTATTATCACGCTACCAAAACTATCATATTACTGTGCTACTGATCACTTTGCTGCAGATAATTAATCTCCAAGTGTGGTTGAATTGACAACTCAGCTACTAATACTTACAAATATTCTTTGGCTCCCCTTGTGTCGAATCTATAAATTTGGGTTGAATACTCTACCCTCGAAAACTGTTGCGATCCCCTATACTTGTGGGTTATCAGTCTACAAGGGTATGTAGACACACTTCCCTCTCGTAGCTATGCATCTTGGGTGTTCGTAGGAATTTTTTTGATTTTCATGCTTCGTTCCCCATCAAAGTGATGATGAAATATTTAGGATATTGTGAGTGATTGTCGATTGAAAATAGGGTACGAAAGTATAACAAAAGAACAAGAGAGAATAAATGAGAGTGATGATATCAATAGAGCTAGGGCGTTCTCAGTGAATCTGGATTCCCCACTAGTATGTTTAGTGTAACATATGTGAAAGCATAGTTTTAAATTTGGATAATTAAGCCACTTTGTAACTTTTTGTAAGTGGGCGGAGCATGGTACAGTATGTGTGCTACTTACGTAGCTCCATATCACACACACTCTCATCATTCCTCCCCACAGCAGGTTACGATGACGATAATTAATGGTTTACAAATATATGAATAGGGGGTGGTGATGATGAATGTTGATGTTAAGTCTTTCTTGGTCGGGGTGATGGCGTGGCGGAGCCCTTCTATTGATCCCCCCTTCAGATCCTTCTTGGAGGCTAGGGTTCTTGGTTCTGGCGGAGTTTATGATCCCTCTGTCATTCTAATTCGCTATTCAAAGCCACTAGGGTAAAATAGTTGACAAGAGGGTGGCGACGCCACCTGGTACGTGCGCTAGTACGAGCGGGCATGCTTGTACTAGGCATTGTCTTCTCTCCTAGAAGCTCGACTACGGCTAGAAATTGCTTTGTTTGATCGCTATTACGTCTCAAAGGTATTTATAATTTTTGATTGTTTCATGCTATGTATATATCATTTTGGCTTAATTTGGGCACCAATTTTACTATTTTTTTGGACTAACCTATTAACTTAGTGTCCTGTGCCAGTTGTTGTTTTCTGCATGATTTCGGATTTCAGAAAATCAATTATACGAAGCTCCAAGAATCCCAAATCTAGAAAAGGTTGTGAGTCAGAAAGCTTCCAGCGACCTAGGCCCCATGCAGTCAGAGGGGTGGCCACATGGTAAGGTTGTGTGGGCCCCCTGGTGCTCCTTTCCATCGTTTCTCGACGCCTATATTTATCGTTCATGAAGAAAACCCTATCTATCGAGAAGTTCTTATGTTCCCGCTGTCGCGCCTCTATCCGAACGGTCCAATCAAGAGGCATTTTCCAGTACTTTATTGGAGGGGGAAATCATCTCGGTGGTCATCTCCATCAACTTGAAGGCTACCATTATCGCTCGTGAGTACTTTCCTTTGGACTATGAGTACATAGCAGTAGCTGATGGTTTTCTGTCCCTTACTTCTCAATAAAAAGATCACATGAGCGACCCTACATGATTGTGATCCATCTGATGTAATCTGTTGCTGTGTTTGTTGTGATGTGATGAATTGTAATTTTATGATCAGATTTATCCATGAATTCTTTTGAGATCAATTTGGTTTCTTTATTGCATATTTCCTATTCATATATGCTCATCGACCTATTTGTCTTTCTTTGGCCAAGTTTGCTAAATGACCTCCAAGAGGGAGTTGTGTATGATAGTTGGGTTCAATCTTACAAGTAATCTGCCACAATGATAAAAAAAGTGGAAAAGGCTTGGATTGTTGTTGCCACTAGGGGTTAAAAGATGATTGTGTAGTTGTCCTTTGAACACAGAGTGAAGACAATATATCATCTACTTCATGTCATCATACTTAATGCAATACTCTTTGTTGAACTTAATACTTTAATATGCATGTTGGATAGCGGTCTTGGGTGTAGTATTAGCTGTAGATGCAATTGGATAACTGTCTATAGATGTTTCGACGTGATGCTCACATGTAGTTATGTCATGTATAATCATAGTCGTAAAAACTGCAATTTAATCGATGCGCAACTGTAATTTGTTCACCACACCATGCTATCATTTGGAGATAAACCACTAGTGAACCTATGGATCCCGGTCCATTATTCTTCCTATTTCTTGCAACCTTGATCAATTCTCTTTACAATTCTTTGCTTTTACTTTTTCTTTGCAATAAATCTTCCATACACACTTTCGCTTAATTCGTGTAACTAGTAAGGATAGTAAGACTGACAATCTTGCTAGTTTCATTGGGGGCCAAGGGCAGTTTTGTATTTGTGTGTGTAGCTACTTATCATGGGCTGCTTAGCAAACTTCTACTGGTTCTATAAACCTTTAGGTCATCCACTTTGAGGGAAAATTATTGCTTGCTATAAACTCTTGCACTTGGGGGCCCAACACTTCCTAATTGAGAGGAAGCAATCATTGCGTCTTATAGTAGGTTCCCATCACGTCAAAAAACGTGGATTTCACCCATATACTTGTGCTATCTTCTTTAATCCTCTAGATCTCCTCCTTGGTTAAAATCCTAATGAAATCAAACAAAAGGGTGCACGAACATGGTAAAATTTTGAAAATCCTACGACTATAGAACAAAATCTAAAGATAAAAAATGATATATTTTGGACTCATCAAGTCCACCAAGCTTAGAGTTTTGCTCATCCCTGAGCAAATCCCGCAGCTTGAAGAACAAGGTCGTCAAGTTGCACGAGGAGCGGGTAAATGTAAACAAAAGATTCTACTGCATTAAATGAATATCCACATTAGATACATAATCATGATGAACGTTAGTGCATCTTTACCACCATTATAATTATGAAGGCTTCCACACCTGTAGTGATCAATTCATTAGCAGAAGTTTAACAATTTCTATGCAATAAGTCATCCGTGCTTCAGTCGAGCAAGTTGCGAGGGGCTCACATTTCTTTTAAGAAGAGTTTATACGCTTGTTTTATTCTAAATCATGTGCTTTTATTTTTCACCTTCTCTTTGGTAGCAGGCTTATTTACTCATGTCACAATCATATAATGTTTAATTTGTGTCGCATAAGCTAAGAATGCTTAGCGATATGAATGAAAAACGGCCTCTCAAATTTTAACGATCATACTTAACATTTGAGAGTTCAACCCTTCTCGCTTCTTGCTCTTGCTAATTTTTTTATTTGGGAACATGTCTCAAAGAACTATTATTTATTTTTGCTCATTCTCAATGAGACAACTGAAACAAAGATGATCTACTTCATACATTTGCTAACTTTCACTAATCAATAGTAACTTGATAAGTCAATTTTTATTTCACGAACTAAGACAAGCTCGTCTCGTTTTCACGAAAAGAAGATAAAGAAGCTGGAAAAAGAAAAGATGGAAGGTATTCTTAGATCTCCCCAAGCTTACAATGAGGGCGGTGGGATCCTAATACCTAGTTTTCTACAGCTCAATAGGTGCATCCTCCTTCTTCTCCTCATGCTTCTTCATGCTGCATGCAAGAGCAATACACTGAAAGCGATATTTCATCCCTAATATTTCTTTTTGTTGCTCAGGGACCACCTTTAGAACGAAATTAGTCTCTGCAAAAAGCTTACAGGTGACATCAACAAGCGCATCCTACATCGTACACTCTTAAGAAGTTCATCCCCACTACAAGCAATTCTCTCAACATGCATACAGTCTACCTCAACATGCACCACCATAGTATAACAAAATGATTTACATAACTAACAACTCATATCGATTTATCTAATTAGTAAAGACCGTACCATGTTTTTTACAAACCACCTGCTATACTCACTTGACATAACTAATTAATGAACAAACCACTTTCATTACTTAAGAAGACAACTCATTAGGGAACAAAGCACTCACATGTCTGCATGTCCAAGAAATTTCCTCTCAGTGTTGACTGATTCAGATGGCACTAATTTCTCAAAAAGAGCTTAGTATTGGTAGTGAGCTTGGATATCATGGGCTCAGCTACTCGATTTCTTGTAGTTGACGGTGTCGGGGAACTAAAACAACACAACTTTCGATTGAGTCAACCTCCAATAGGACATCCTCAAAATCTCTCAAACCCTAACCCTAGACGTGTGAGAGAGTGCTTACTTCGTTGGTGAGGAATCGTCAGACTGGGAGGAGGTGTCTTACTCATCCCAGGAGACCATGGAGCAACAATGGCACCAGGTCGGTAAGTCGACGGGGGTTGGAGGGAGAGCGATAGGGGAAGGGGGAGTTGCGAAGTGAAGATGACTGTGGGCACAAGAGTTAAACGGTTGCGTCCCGTCCATTTTAACCAACAAGTGAAATGACCCGGCGTCTCTCCACACCGGCTCGATAGGTTAGATCTACCAGCTTGTTTGGTACATGAGCTAATTCAAAAATCCGTGGCATCTCTTATTTGTATGCCTTAAAAGTGGCGGCTATTTGGGGTTTTGACCAATTGTGCTAGTTTTCAGTTACCATGGCCTAAATGTAGAAGTTTTGTATAAACTATTGGAAATATGCTCTAGAGGCAATTATAAAGTGGTTATTATTATTATATTTCATTAATCATGATAAAGGTTTATTATTCATGCTAGAATTGTATTGACCGGAAACTTAAATACATGTGTGGATACATAAACAAATACCGTGTCCCTAGTGAGCCTCTACTAGACTAGCTCGTTGATCAAAAGATGGTTACGGTTTCCTAACCATGGACATGTGTTGTCACTTGATAACGGGATCACATTATTAGGAGAATAATGTGATGGACAAGACCCATCCGTTAGCTTAGCATATGATCGTTCAGTTTATTGCTACTGTTTTCTTAATGTCAAATACATATTCCTTCGACCATGAGATCATGGAACTCCCGGATACCGGAGGAAAACCTTGTGTGCTATCAAACATCACAACATAACTGGGTGATCATAAAGATGCTCTACAGGTATCTCCGAAGGTGTCTGTTGAGTTGGCGCGAATCGAGATTGGGATTTGTCGCTCCGTATGATGGAGAGGTATCTCTGGGCCCTCTCGGTAATACATCATCACAAGAAGCTTGCAAGCAATGTGACTAAGGAGTTAGGTACGAGATGTTGTATTACAGAACGAGTAAAGAGACTTGCCGGTAACAAGATTGAACTAGGTATGGAGATACCGACGATCGAATCTCGGGCAAGTAACATACCGACGGACAAAGGGAACTACGTATGTTGTCATAAAGGTTCGACCGATAAAGATCTTCGTAGAATATGTAGGAACCAATATGGGCATCCAGGTTCCGCTATTGGTTATTGACCGGAGAAGCGTCTCGGTCATGTCTACATCATTCTCGAACCCGTATGGTCCGCACGCTTAACGTTCATTGACGATATAGTATTATATGAGTTATGTGAATTGGTGACCGAATGTTGTTCGGAGTCCTGGATGAGATCACGGACATGACGAGGAGCTCCAGAATGATCCAGAGGTAAAGATCGATATATAGGACGATACTTCTCTGGAAAGGTTTCGGAATGCACCGGGTATTTATCGGATCACCAGAAGGGGTTCTGGGAGACCTACGGGGAGTTATTGGGCCGAACGGGCCAAGGGAGGGAGCACACTAGCCCACAAGGGGCTAGCGCGCCCACCTCCTGACCGCCGGCCCTCTAGGGAAGGAAAGGGGGGTGCCTAAGGCAGGGAGCCGCCGGCCCTCCTTCTGCCATCTCCTCCACCCCCCCTAGGAAGGAAAGGAGGGCGCCCTAGGGCTGGCCGACGGCCCCCTTGGGGGCGCCCTAGGCTGCCTCCCTCCCCCTCCACCTATATATATGTGAGGAGGGAGAGGGGCAACACACACCATGATCCCCAAGCCGTGTGCGGCGCCCCGTCTCCCTCTAGTTTTAGTTCCTCCTCCGTCCACGTCCGTTGTGCTTGGCGAAGCCCTACGGATAGTTTCACCACCATCGTCACCACACCGTCATGCTGCTGGAAGTCATCTACTACTTCGCCTCTATTGCTGGATCGTGAAGGACAGGACGTCATCGAGCTGAACGTGCTGAACGCGGAGGTGCCGTACGTTCGGTACTTGATAGGGACGGATTGTGAAGGTGTACGACTACATCAACCGCGTTGATAAACGCTTCCGCTTAGTGATCTACAAGGGTATGTAGATGCTCTCCCCCTCTTGTAGCTATGCACCTCCATTGATAGATCTTGCGTGTGCATAGAATTTTTTTTGTTTTCCATGCAACGTTCCCGAATAGTGGCATCATGGGCCAAGACTATGCGTAGATGATATGCACGAGTAGAACACAACGGAGTTGTGGGCGGTGAGGTTCATATTGCTTCCCACCAATGTCTTATTTTGATTCAGCGGCATTGTGGGATGAAGCGGCCCGGACCAACCTTACATGTCCACGCACATGAGACCGGTTCCACCGACTGGCATGCAACTTGTTTTGCATAAAGGTGGTTGTCGGGTGTCTGTTTCTCCTACTTCAGTTGAATCGGATTTGACTACGGCGGTCCTTGCAGAAGGTTAAATAGCAACTTGATAATCACCGTCGTGGTTTTGCGTAGGTAAGAACGGTTCTTGCAAGTTGCCCGTAGCAGCCACGTAAAACTTGCAACAACAAAGTAGAGGACGTCTAACTTGTTTTTGCAGGGCATCTTGTGATGTGATATGGTCAAGATATGATGTGATATATGTTGATGTATGAGATGATCATGTTTTGTAATAAGTTCACGACTTGCATGTCGATGAGTACGACAACCGGCAGGAGCCTTAGCGTTGTCTTTAATTATTGTATGACTTGCGTGTCAATCACTAAGCACCATGTAATTGCTTTACTTTATCGCTATGCGTTAGCAATAGTTGTAGAAGCAATAGTTGGCGAGACGACCCTGACGCTACGATGGAGATCAAGGTGTCGTGCCGGTGACGGTGGAGATCATGCTGATGCTTTGGAGATGGAGATCAAAAGCACAAGATGATGATGGCCATATCATGTCACATATTTTGATTGCATGTGATGTTTATCCTTTATGCATCTTATTTTGCTTAGAATGACGGTAGCATATAAGATGATCCCTTCACTTAATTTCAAGATAAAAGTATTCTCCCCGAGTATGCACCATTGCTAAAGTTCATCGTTTCGAAGCACCTCGTGATGATCGGTGTGATAGACTCTACGTTCACATACAATGGGTGTAAGTCAGTTTTGCACATGCAGAATATTTGGGTTAAACTTGATGAGCCTAGCATGTACAGACATGGTCTCGGAACACTAGAGACCGAAAGGTCGAACATGAGTCATATAGTAAATATGATCAACATAGAGATGTTCACCATTGAAGACTACCCCATCTCACGTGATGATCGGACATGGGTTAGTTGATTTGGATCATGTATCACTTAGACAACTTGAGGGACGTTGATTTAAGTGGGAGTTCCTCAGTAATTTGATTATTTGAACTAAAATTTATCATGAACTTAGTCTTAATAGTTTTTGCATATCTATGTTGTCGATCAATGGCTCGTGCTACCGTTCCCTTGAATTTTAATGCATTCCTAGAGAAAGCTAAGTTGAAAGATGATGGTGGCAACTACACGGACTAGGTCCATAACTTGAGGATTATCCTCATTGCTGCACAGAAGAATTATGTCCTTGATGCACCGCTAGGTGACAGACCTGCTGCAGGAGCTGCTGCTGATGTTATCAATGTCTGGCAGGCTTGATGTGATGACTACTCAATAGTTCAGTGTGGCATGCTTTACGGCTTAGAACCGGGACTTCAAAGATGTTTTGAACACCACGGAGCATACGAGATGTTCCAAGAGCTGAAGTTGGTATTTCAAGCTAATGCCCTGGTTGAGAGATATGAAGTCTCCAACAAGTTCTATAGTTGTAAGATGGAGGAGAATAGTTCTGTCAGTGAACACATACTCAAAATGACTGGGTATCATAACCACTTGACTCAGCTGGGAATTGATCTTCCAGTTGAGAGTGTTATTGACAGAGTTCTTCAGTCACTGCGACCAAGCTACAAAGGCTTCGTGATGAACTATAATATGCAAGGGATGACAAAAACGATTCCCGAGCTCTTCGCGATGCTGAAATCAGTGGAGGTAGAAATCAAGAAAGAGCATCAAGTGTTGATGGTTAACAAGACCACTAGTTTCAAGACAAAGGGCAAGGGAAAGAAAGGGAACTTCAAGAAGAATGGCAAGCAAGTTGCCGCTCCCGTGAAGAAGCCCAAAGCTGGACCCAAGCCTGAAACTGAGTGCTTCTAATGCAAAGGAAATGGTCACCGGAAGCGGAACTGCCCCAAATACTTGGCGGATAAGAAGGATGGCAAAATGAACAAAGGTATATTTGATATACACATGTTATTGTTGTGTTCCTTACTAATGCTCGTAGTAGTGCATGGGTATTTGATACTGGTTTGGTTGCTCATATCTGTAACTCTAAACAGGAGCTGCGGAATAAACGAAGATTGGCTAAGGACGAAGTGACGATGCATGTCGGGAATGGTTCCAAGGTCGATGTGATCGCCGTCGGCACGCTACCTCTATATCTACCTTCGGGATTAGTTTTAGACCTCAGTAATTGTTATTTGGTGCCAGCATTGAGCATGAACATTATATCTGGATCTTGTTTATTGTGAGACGGTTATTCATTTAAGTCAGAGAATAATGGTTGTTCTATTTATATGAGTAATATCTTTTATGGTCATGCACCTTTGATGAATGGTCTATTCTTGTTGAATCTCGATCGTAGTGATACACATATTCATAACATTGATGCCAAAAGATGCAAAGTTGATAATGATAGTGCAACATACTTGTGGCACTGCCGTTTAGGTCATATTGGTGTAAAGCGCATGAAGAAACTCCATGCGGATGGACTTTTGGAATCACTTGATTATGAATCATTTGATACTTGCGAACCATGCCTCATGGTTAAGATGACTAAAACTCCGTTCTCTGGAACAATGGAGTGAGCTAATGACTTATTGGAAATAATACATACAGATGTATGTGGTCCGATGAGTGTTGAGGCACGCGGCGGTTATCATTATTTTCTGACCTTCACAGATGATTTAAGTAGGTATGGGTATATCTATTTGATGAAACACAAGTCTGGAACATTTGAAAAGTTCAAAGAATTTCAGACTGAAGTGGAGAATCATCGTAACAAGAAAATAAAGTTTCTATGATCTGATCTTAGAGGCGAATTTTGAGTTACGAGTTTGGCCGTCATTTAAAACAATGTGGAATTGTTTCACAACTCACACCACATGGAACACCACAGCGTAATGGTGTGTTCGAACATCGTAACCGTACTTTATTAGATATGGTGCATTCTATGATGTCTCTTACCGATTTGCCTTTATCATTTTGGGGTTATTCATTAGAGAAAGCCGCATTCACATTAAATAGGGCACCGTCTAAATCCATTGAGACGACACCGTATGAACTATGGTTTGGCAAGAAACCTAAGTTGTCATTTCTTAAAGTTTGGGGATGCGACGCTTATGTCAAAAGGCTTCAGCCTGATAAGCTCGAACCCAAATCGGAGAAGTGCGTCTTCATAGGATACCCTAAAGAAACTATTGGGTACACCTTCTACCACAGATCCGAAGGCAAGATCTTTGTTGTTAAAAATGGGTCATTTCTAAAGAAGGAGTTTCTCTCGAAAGAAGTGAGTGGGAGGAAAGTAGAACTTGATGAGGTAATTGTACCTTCTCTTGAATTTGAAAGTAGCACATCAGAGAAAACCGTTCCCGTGATGCCTACACCAACTAGAGACGAAGCTAATGATGATGATCATGAAACTTTGGATCAAGTTACTACTAGACCTCATAGGTCGACCAGAACACGTATCGCACCAGAGTGGTAGGGTAATCCTGTCTTGGAAGTCATGTTGTTAGACAACGGCGAACCTACGAACTATGAAGAAGCTATGATGAGCCCAGATTCCGACAAATGGCTTGAGGCCATGAAATTTGAGATAGGATCCATGTATGAGAACAAAGTGTGGACTTTGGTTGACTTGCCCGATGATCGGCAAGCCATTGAGAATAAATGGATCTTCAAGAGGAAGATGGACGCTGATGGTAATATCACTGTCTACAAAGCTCCACTTGTCACAAAAGGTTTTCAACAAGTTCAAGGGGTTGACTATGATGAGACTTTATCACCCGTAGAAATGCTTAAGTCTGTCCGAATCATGTTAGCAATTGCCGCATTTTATGATTATGAAATCTGGCAAATGGACGTCAAAACTGCATTCATTAACGGTTTTCTTAAAGAAGATTTATATATGATGCAACCAGAAGGTTTTGTCGATCCTAAGGGTGTTAACAAAGTGTGCAAGCTCCAGCGATCCATCTATGGACTGGTGCAAGCATCTCGGAGTTGGAATATACGCTTTGATGAGGTGATCAAAGCATTTGGTTTTATACACACTTATGATGAAGCCTGTATTTACAAGAAAGTGAGTGGGAGATCTGTAGCATTTCTGATATTATATGTGGATGACATATTGCTGATTGGAAATGATATAGAATTTCTAGATAGCATAAAAGGATACTTGAATAAGAGTTTTACAATGAAAGACCTCGGTGAAGCTGCTTATATATTGGGCATCAAGATCTATAGGGATAGATCGAGACGCTTAATAGGTCTTTCACAAAGCACATACCTTGACAAAGTTCTGAAGAAGTTCAAAATGGACCAGTCAAAGAAAGAGTTCTTGCCTGTGTTGCAAGGTGTGAAATTGAGTCAGACTCAAAGTCTGACCATGGCAGAAGATAGAGAGAAAATGAAAGTCATTTCCTATGCCTCAGCCATAGGTTCTATTATGTATGCCATGCTGTGTACCAGACCTGATGTGTGCCTTGCCATAAGTTTGGCAGGGAGGTACCAAAGTAATCCAGGAGTGGATCACTGGACTGCGGTCAAGAACATCCTGAAGTACCTGAAAAGGACCAAGGATATGTTTCTCATTTATGGACGTGACGAAGAGCTCACCGTAAAAGATTACGTCGATGCTAGCTTCGACACAGATCCGGATGACTCTAAGTCACAAACCGGATACGTATTTATATTGAATGGTGGAGCTATTAGTTGGTGCAGTTCCAAGCAGAGCGTCGTGGTGGGATCTACGTGTGAAGCGGAGTACATAGCTGCTTCGGAAGCAGCGCATGAAGGAGTCTGGATGAAGGAGTTCATATCCGATCTGGGTGTAATACCCAGTGCATCGGGTCCAATGACAATCTTTTGTGACAACACTGGAGCAATTGCCTTAGCGAAGGAATCCAGATTTCACAAGAGAACTAAACACATCAAGAGACGCTTCAACTCCATTCATGAAAAGGTCAAGGATGGAGACATAGAAATTTGCAAAGTACATATGGATCGGAATGTGGCAGACCCGTTGACTAACGCTCTTCCACGGGCAAAACATGATCAGCACCAAGACTCCATGGGTGTTAGATTCATTACTATGTAATCTAGATTATTGACTCTAGTGCAAGTGGGAGACTGTTGGAAATATGCCCTAGAGGCAATAATAAAGTGGTTATTATTATATTTCCTTAATCATGATAAAGGTTTATTATTCATGCTAGAATTGTATTGACTGGACACTTAAATACATGTGTGGATACATAAACAAATACCGTGTCCCTAGTGAGCCTCTACTAGACTAGCTCGTTGATCAAAAGATGGTTAAGGTTTCCTAACCATGGACATGTTGTTAGGACCGAGAGTATATCAACCAGAGGGGGGGGGGGTGAATGGGAGATTCAAAATATCTTTCGAAACTATTGAAACTGATCCCAATCACAGTAGCGGAATAAAGTAAAGGGCGAAATAAAATGAATCAATCTTCTTCGTCAGAAGCATATTCCTCGATAAAAGATGTGATAACAATACGAGCATGAGAAATGGCAGGTTTAACTACGATGAGAGCGATGCAACATGCAAACAGATGTAGTAGAATGAGATACAACATGATACGGGTGGTGAACGATATGCAAGAAGGTACACCGAGGTGAAATGAGAATGGCTAAACAGAATGATGAAAATGCAATGAGATGAGATACGGTGAAGAACTCAAGTGAATAACACAGAGACAGATAAGTGAGTAAAGTTACAACAAATGATAAAGATCAAGTAAACTATCGACACAGAGCACGAATGAAAACTGTTGAAGGAATTGCAGTAAAGTAGATTGAACCAGTGGCGCTCGATGGCGACAGAGAGATTTGGTAGACCAGTTCACCCTTCTACCAAAGGGCTATGTCTGGTTGGAGGGGTTGTGACTTAACACGGAAAATAAACTCTCTTCACCCTATTCTCCTTCAACTCAAAGCTGATCAGACTTCAGTTTATTTCACTCGTGGTAGATCCTTGTCGGTGATTGATACGTCTCCAACGTATCTATAATTTTTTATTGTTCCATGCTATTATATTATCTGTTTTGGATGTTTTATATGCATTAATATGCTATTTTATATTATTTTTGGGACTAACCTATTAACCTAGAACCCAGTGCCAGTTTTTGTTTGTTCCTTGTTTTTGACTTTAACAGAAAAGGAATATCAAACGGAGTCCAAACGGAATAAAACTTTACGATCATTTTTCTTGGACCAGAAGACACCTACGTGACTTGGAGAGAGGGCCATAAGAGTCCCGAGGAGGCCACAAGCCTCTAGGGCGCACCCTAGGGGGGCGCCCTCAGGGCTTGTGGGCCCCTCGGGAGTCCCCTAACCCTAATTCCACCTCTATATATTCTCAAATATTCCCCAAACATCAGAAGCGTCCACCAAAATAGTTTTCCGTCGCTGCAAGCCTCTGTTCTCGTGAAATCGCATCTTGGGGCCTTTTCCGGCACCCTGCCAGAGGGGGATTCGATCACGGAGGGCCTCTACATCAACCTTGCTGCCCTTCCTTTCGATGAAGCGTGAGTATTTTACCACAGACCTATGAGTCCATAGCTAGTAGCTAGATGGCTTCTTCTCTCTCTTTGATATTCAATACCTTGTTCTCCTCGATGTTCTTCGAGTTCTATCCGATGTAATCTTCTTTTGCGGTGTGTTTGTTGAGATCCGATGAATTGTGGATTTATGATCAGATTATCTATGAATATTATTTGAGTCTTCTCTGAACTCTTTTATGCATGATTAAGATATCTTTGTATTTCTCTTCGAACTATCGGTTTGGTTTGGCCAACTAGATTGGTTTTTCTTGCAATGGGAGAGGTGCTTAGTTTTGGGTTCAATCTTGCGGTGTCCTCACCCAATGACAGAAGGGGTAGCGAGGCCCATATTGTATTGTTGCCATCAAGGATAAAAAGATGGGGTTTATGTCATATTGCTTGAGTTTATCCCTCTACATCATGTCATCTTACTTAAAGCGTTGCTCTATTCTTATGAACTTAATACTCTAGATGCAGGCAGGAGTCGGTCGATGTGTGGAGTAATAGTAGTAGATGCAGAATCGTTTCGGTCTACTTGTCACAAACGTGATGCCTATATTCATAATCATTGCCTTAGATATCGTCATAACTATGCGCTTTTGTCTCAATTGCTCAACAGTAATTTGTTTACCCACCGTATGTTTTCTTTCAAGAGAGAAGCCTCTAGTTAAACCTATGGCCCCCGGGTCTATTTTCCATCATATATTTTCAGATCTATAAACCAAAAAACCCAAAAATACCTTGCTGCAATTTATTTATATTTACTTTAGTTTGCTATTTTATTTATCTTTTATACCCATCTCTATTAGATCTCACTCTTGTTCGTGACCATGAAGGGATTGACAACCCCTTTTTCGCATTGTGTGCAAGTGTTTGTTAGTTTGTGCAGGTGCATAGATTGAAGACTTGCTTGTGCCTCCTACTGGATTGATACCTTGGTTCTTAACTGATGGAAATACTTATCCCTACTTTGCTGCATCACCCTTTCCTCTTCAAGGGAAAAATCAACGTAAGCTCAAGAAGTAGCAGGAAGAATTTATGGCGCCGTTGCCGGGGAGGTTCTACATCAAGCCTACCAAGTACCATTCACAAACTCTCATCTCTTGCACTTACATTATTTGCCATTTGCCTCTCATTTTCCTCTCCCCCACTTCTAAAACGTTTTCAGAAAAACACAAAAATATTTGCCTTTTTATTCGCCCTTCTTTCGTTCGTCTTTTCGTTTGCTTTTTGTTTGCTTGTTTGCTAGATTGGTTTCTTGCCATCATGTCTGAATCTGGGGAGCTTATCATTGAAAAAGATAGTAATAATATTGAGGGAAACTTTGATGACTTTGCTAATAATGATCCTCATGAAGAACCTACTATCATGCATACTAAAAAACTCCGCGTGGGTAGAGGTAATATTATTGGAAAAGGTGTTATTCAAGCTTTCTTTACTTGCACCGATATGATACCTATGCTAGGAGGGTCAATCCTTAATAAAACTAATAGCCTTGCGGATGCAATATCATTGCTTGTAATTGAACTTGAAAGACAATTTGTTCACATGCATCCGTGTATACAAAGGATTTTCCTAGAATTCTCTAATTTTCATCACCCTTCCGTTAAACGTATTGCCACCATATTCCTAGCTCATGAGTTTAGGTTTATTTTAATAGAAGCGGGTGAAATATTTGCTCATTATAATATTAATAGTGGTTGTCCTCCCATAGAGGAGATCCTTTTCAATCAAG
This sequence comes from Thinopyrum elongatum, assembly GCA_011799875.1. Taxonomy (NCBI): domain Eukaryota; kingdom Viridiplantae; phylum Streptophyta; class Magnoliopsida; order Poales; family Poaceae; genus Thinopyrum; species Thinopyrum elongatum. The sequence goes on from CM022303.1 coordinate 240,412,253, forward strand.
AAGAAATAATGAGATTGCAATCTCCGGATTATGCTGCTTATAATGAAAACTTAAGAAAGAAAGTTCCTCCCGATGTTTTGGTTGATAAGATTTCTGAACACAACGCCAATTTTGCTATACAAAATAATGGATTTGGGTTTGTGCTAATAGATAAACTTAGAGAATTCACTCAAAGGAACGTTTATAATGAAGAAATAATTATCAAGTACAAAGGGTCGAAGGAGGATCCTATTCCTCCCAAACTTCACCTTATAGATCCTTACCCTATTAAATTTAGCCCTTTTGATTATTTTTGCTTGCCACAAAGAAATCTTACTGCCGAGAGGAGGGAGTATGAGATGAGCATGGATGATCTCCCTCACTTCTACTTCAATGATTAAGATCTATGTTTTATGCCTAGCTAGGGGCGTTAAACAATAGCGCTCGTTGGGAGGCAACCCAATTTTTATTTTTGTGTTTTTTGTTTTTGGCTCTATTTTTCAATAAGTACACATTATTACCTCTGTAGTAATTGTGTTTTGGTGTTTTAATTAGTGTTTGAGCCAAGCAAGACCTTTGGGATGCTTTGGTATATCGTTGATTTGGTTTTCCTGAAAAACAGAAACTTTTGTGTCCAGTAACAGAATTGTTTAAATTCACTGGAGTGTGTAAAAAGTCTGTATTTTTTACACAAGATTTATATATGAATTGCCTCTGTTTTCCTAATTTTTCAGAATTTTAAAGTTACAGAAGTATGATTAATATTCTGGTTACTACAGACTGTTATGGTTTTGACAGATTCTATTTTCTATGTGTTGTTTGCTTATTTTGATGAATCTATGGGTAGTATCGGGGGGTATGAACCATGGAGAAGTTGGAATACAGTAGATATAACACCAATATAAATTTATAATGAGTTCACAACATTACCTAAAGTGGTGATTTATTTTATTATACTAACGGATCTTATGAGTTTTCTGTTGTGAAGTTTTCAAGTTTTGGGTAAAGATTTGATGGACTATGGAATAAGGAGTGGCAAGAGCCTAAGCTTGGCGATGACCAAGGCACCCCAAGGTAATATTCAAGGACAACCAAGCATCTAAGCTTGGGGATGCCCCGGATGGTATCCCCTCTTTCGTCTTCAATCCATTGGTAAATTTTCTTGAGGCTATATTTTTATTCACCACATGATATGTGTTTTGCTTGGAGCGTCTTGTATGATATGAGTCTTTGCTTTTTAGTTTGCCACAATCATCCTTGATGTACACACCTTTTGAGAGGGACACACTTTAATCGTGAATTTATTAGAATACTCTATGTGCTTCACTTATATCTTTTGAGCTAGGTAGTTTGCTCTAGTGCTTCACTTATATCTTTTTAGAGCACGGCTGTGGCTTTATTTTATAGAAATTGTTGAACTCTCATGCTTCACTTATATTATTTTGAGAGTCCTTAAACAGCATGGTAATTTTCTTAGGTTATGAATTTAGTCCTAATATGATGGGCATCCAAGAGGGATATAATAAAAACTTTCATATAAAGAGCATTGAATATATGAGAAGTTTGATTCCTTGCATTTGTTTTGAGATATGAAGATGGTGATATTAGAGTCATTCTAGTGAGTAATTGTGGATTGGTAGAAATACTTGTGTTAAAGTTTGTGATTCATGTAGCATGCACGTATGGTGAACCGTTATGTGATGAAGTCGGAGCATGATTTATTTTTTGATTGTCTTCCTTATGAGTGGCGGTCGGGGACGAGCGATGGTCTTTTCCTACCAATCTATCCCCCTAGGAGCATGCGTGTAGTACTTTGTTTCGATGGATAATAAATTTTTGCAATAAGTATGTGATTTCTTTATGACTAATGTTGAGTCCATGGATTATACGCACTCTCACCCTTCCACCATTGCTTGCCTCTCTAGTACCGCGCAACTTTCACCGGTGCATTAAACCCACCATATACCCTTCCTCAAAACAGCCACCATACCTACCTATTATGGAATTTCCATAGCCATTCCGAGATATATTGACATGAAACTTCCACCATTTCATTTTATTATGACACGTACCATCATTGTCATATTGCTTTGCATGATCATGTAGTTGGCATAGTATTTGTGGCTTGGCCACCGTTCATATTTTTTATACATATCACTCTTGATCATTGCACATCCCATTACACCGCCAGAGGCATTCATACAGAGTCATATTGTCGGGGAAACGACACCTATGGGATCGGGTGGATCCCTTCTACGGTTTGGCAGGGAGGAGGGGTGCACGAAGAGCAGATCTAGAGATCAACACTAGGGATTTTTACCCAGGTTCGGGCCGCTGAGGGGCGTAAAACCCTAGTCCTGCTTGGTGTGTATATTATATGTTCTTGAGCTTCGGCTAGCTGCTATGCATGCAAGCTGGGTCGGAGAGTCCAAAAAGTCTGAATCCTTCTCCAGTATGCCTTGGGCCTCCTTTTATACGTTCAAGGGGCTGCCACAGTGGCACACAGGAGGTGTAAAGTGCTACAGTACACGTGCTTATCTCTGGAGTCTTAGGACAAGCGCATTAAATGTGCTGCTTACGTGCCCTCTAACTTTATCGGGGACAGAAACAGAGCCCGTCCTATCCGTCGCCGCCTCACCCCGTCCTGACACGCACCCAAGATGACGAGGCATGCAAGTGCCAAGCAGACTGGCTAGCCACTGCGCTGGAGCGGTGGTAGGATCTTCACAAAGATCTGCATGCCACCACGCAGGTGCTCGCCAGGTTGGCTGGCTAATTGCTGTGCCGGGACGGTGGCAAGGCGGTGGAGCCTTGTCGTACGCGAGCCTCGCCGTGGCCTCGCGATCGTCCCCGGCAAAAGCCTTGCCGGGGCCTCGCAGTCGTCCCCAGCAAGAACCTTGCTGGGAACTCCGCTCTTTGGTCTCCACGAAGATCTGCATGCCACCAGTCTTCACAAAGATCTGCATGCTACTACGCATGTGCCCCTGAGTCTTGGTTTTGACGTTGTTGATGGTGTCAGAGCTCTCAACCTCAAGGGTGGTGTTCTTGTCAGTGCCTTGCAAGTCGTCCCCGCAAGGATCTTGCCGGGGCCTCGCGAGCCGCCCCGGCAAGGATCTTGCCGGGGCTCCAGCTTGTCTTCTGCTCCCTAGTTACTGGTTTGGACATCGTCTTCATTGTCTTGTATTCTGTCTCCAACTACCCCCGCCAAGCCTCGCCGCAGGTGCGGCTACAACTGCCCGTGCACAAGTAAGGGGTACTAAGGGCCCAAACTTTAGTACACCGACAGGAGCCCCTGGGCCTGGGCCACACACGAGTGCAAAGCGTTGTTGGGCCAGGCCCAAACAGTCCACAGGTACGCGTGGCAGGGATTAACTGCCATAAACATCTCGTCTATTGCGCTTCCCCACGATCCGCATTGGGTGCGCGACGTGGAAGATGTGCGTGGAACGGTCGCAGCACGCCTGCGAAAATGCCTTCATATCGAACAGTAAAGAGGTAGCCCCGCGCCTTCCCCATAAAAAGAGGAATCCGCAGGGGCTCTGCTCATTTACCCCCCTTGCCTTTCCCAATCTAGGAACCGCCGCCGTCTTCTTCTTCCTCGAGCCCAGACCAGAGTTTGCTCATCCGCTCGCCCCTTCCGTGCTCCTGCCGTCCTCGGCTTCCCCCACTCTCCCCAGTCGCCATGCCGCCCAAGGCGCCCAGAGTGAGCAAGGGCAAGGAGGTGCCCAAGGCGAGCAAGGGCAAGGACGTGCCGGAGAGCGAGATGGTGAAGATGCGGAAGCAGCTCGCCGTCTTCCCCCCGACACTCGATGCCCACGCCTTGAGGGACAAGTACCTGCTCATGTGGGGGAGGGCGACGAATGGGCATGCCGCCACTCGCGTGACCCCAGCCGCCAAGTCTAAGGGTGGCCCGAACAAATTCCCCTTTTTCGTCGACTACTTCTATTGCGGGCTCTGCCCCCCTTTCTCTGATTTCTTTAACGACATCATGTTTACCTTTGGCTTCCATCTCCTTGATTTCATGCCAAATGCCGTAACTTGCATGTCTGTCTTTGCTCACCTCTGCGAAAACTTTGCCGGGGTGGTCCCCAACACAGCCCTTTTCCGCCACTTCTTCATCCCTCGCACCCAGGCCGGAGAGGCCCTCTCTGGTGGCATCACTTGGATCCCTAGGTTAGGGACCAAGGACACATATCTAGATGGGGAATACCACGAGAAGTGGGACGAGTGGCGGAGCAGGTGGTGCTGGATCACGAAGGAGGAGCCGCACCCGTTCTGTTCACTCCGGCAAACGAAGCCGACCCATGGCGGCGATTGGAGTGCTCTCGACCCTCAGGACGTGAAGCTCACTATTGCCGTCAACAGGATTCATCGCCTCAAGGCTGCTGGGCTCACCGTCGAAATGGTGGGCGCCGATTTCCTCCGCCGCCGCATTGCCCCTTTGCAGAACAAGGGGAGACCAGCCTAGGATTTCCGGAACGCGGCGGATATCATGAGGCTGTGCCCCGGCCTAAACAACAACTGGACGGTCCTTCAGCACGCGGTCCTCTATCACAAGTTGTTTAGGCTAGACGGTGTGTTCAAGCTGCCGGCAAGCATCTTCCCTCTGTGCAAAAATTCTGCGCTGAACTCGATCATCTCTATGATGCCGGTGTTCAATGCTCATGGCCTTGACCAAACCTGGGTCGAACCATCCATGGAGCGAGCACAAGAGTTCTTCGACAACTTGTCGGAGAGAGCCATTCGGGAAGAAACGCGCCTCATCCGCGAGACCACCGACGAAGAGTTGGCGTACATCACCAGCAGGGCGGAAGAGCTGGCCCTTGCCGAGGAGGCCGGCAGCATTGGCTTCATGGGAGATGACGCCGATGCAGAGGAGGACCCTGCCAAGCAGGAGGAGCCTGCCAGAGAGCATAGTAGCGCAGACGCCGGGGGCTCACTCACCGAAGAGACAGTCGAAGAGACTGACGAAGTGGAGCCCCCAATGCCAAACAAGAAACACGTCCTCCGGCGAGCCGTCTCTGGCGAGCCAGTCCAGCAGCCCTCCTCGTCCGAAGAGATTCCCAGCAAGGGGCCGGCCGGCAAGGCTGCGGAGTGGCAAGGTGCTCGACAGCAACCCGGGCGCCAGACGAGGGCGACGACAAAGAAGGCAGTGGGGGTGGTGAGCTCACATCAGGCTGCCGCTCCCACCACAATCAAGCGGCCCAGGTCCCCTTCCCCATCCCCTCAAGTGGACACCACAGCAGAGGCCGACTTCGACCTCTCCTCCTTCAGCCCGAGGAGGGAGAAGGGGCCAGAAGAAGGAGACGAGTAAGTATCTTGCCACTTTCTTTATTTCTTGGGTCTCTGATTTGCTTCATCTTATCTTAATTCTGCCCTGGCCTGTCCCCGCAGAGACACGAAAACGTTCGCGCAGAGGATGGCAAAGAAGGCCAAGAACTCAACGGGCGATGAGCCCCCGGCAAGCTCCTCAGGTGCGCCGGAGATGATCACAATCAGCCCGGATCCCAGCCCACGACGCAGCCCCCAACCCAGCACCCAGCGTGAGTCTGTTATTCATTTCCCGCTGGCGGGCGTCGGGGTGTGTATCTTCGCTGCTAATCTTGCCAGGTTTGCAGGAGAAGGACAGCAACAGGAGGGACAACTGAAGGCCACCCCCGACATGCTGCCTCCATCGACCACACCATTCAGGGAGGGGTCCCCGGCAAGGGCTTCCACCGAAGAGCCCCCCTCATGGAGGAGGAGCCGGAAGACACGGGCGCTGGTGGTCCTACGCCGGCGACAAAGGTTGTCGGGGAGGGAGTCACTTCCCAACAAATCGTCACAGGTAAGCCGCCTGCTTCCTGGCATTCGTCATCATTCATCATTTTGAGCTTCACCCCTGGCTTCATCTTGTTTCTCCTTCTTGGCCTCCAGATCCCTCCTTGGTGGATCACATGGATGTCGACGCCATCATCGAGGAGACCTCCAAGGACGCTGCCGCCGAGGCCGCCAAAATTGCCGCCGACGAGGCCGCCAAGGACGCGCATGAAGAGGCCGCCAAGGGGTCCGCTGGGGAGGCCGCCAAGGGGACCGGTGACCGTACCGACGGCATCCCTGCCGCAGGAGTGTCTGGCACTACATTGGTCTCGGGGTCCTTAGCTGCCGGGGAGACGGTGGTTCAAGACCAACCGTCAGCTTCCGAAGCCCCCATCCCAAGCAGATACCTGAAGATTGGCGACAATCTGTTCGTCAGCGTCCTGGGGACGGCAAGCACCGGAGCGCCAACCGAGTGGGATGCTTTCGACGAAGAAGTCATCGCTGCTGCCGGGCTCAAGGTCGTCGACGAGCCGAGCGCCAGCAGAAGCGGATCCAAAGAAGAGCAGCTCCTCCAGGCCATGAGCGACAACTTCCAGAAGCTCCAGGCGCGCCACCGTGCCCGTAAGGAGAAACTGGACTCCAGGGCGGCAGTTGCCGACGCGGCGGAGGGAGACTTCCAAAAGCGTGTCGAGCAGATGCAGGTCTGGTTCGCCGAGGCCCGGCAAGAGCTGAGGACTGGCCAGGAGCAGCTAGGCCAGCGTTGGGACGAGCTCCTTCTGAAGCAGTCCGATATTGAGAAGGCACAGGAGGAGGCCACTGCACAGGCCGCCAAGGACGACGCTAATCTAAGGGAGCGCCGCATTCTGCTCGACGCCCAAGAAGAAGACCTTGCCGCTCGCGAGAAAGCGCTTGCCGCCAAGCTCCGCGGCAAGGATGAAGAAATTGAGAAGCTTGTCGCGCAGCGGACCCAGGAGCTGGAGTAGAAGCATAAAGACGCACTTGACGCTCTGATCCTGGATCATGCTGGCAAACTGAAGGAGGCCGTCGACACTGCCGAAGCCCCAGGGGCCGCCAAGAATGAGCTGGCCGGCAAGGTGGAGAAGCTGGAGGCGGAGCTGGAGAAGCACCGCAAGGAGGTCTCGACGCTAAAGAGCGACAGAGACAAAACTGTCCACACCTTGGCGGAGCTACAGGTCGCCATATCTGACAAGACCAAGCTGCTCTCCGAAGCTAACGACTCCATTGCTGATCTGAAACTAAAGCTGACCACTCTAGAGGAATCCCTTAAGAGCAGCAGGGCTCAGGAGAAGACCCTGGCCAAGGACCTCAAGGATGAGAAACTGCTGCTTGCGAGCGCCGCCGCCACCCACAATGATTTCGTGGAGGGCATGAATCTCTGGACTAAATGCCTCATTGACGTCGCGGAGGGGCTCACCATGCAGCTGTCCATCATGGGGATGCCGAACTTCAGATTCTCCCATGACAGGGGGATTTCTGAGAGCACGAGGCTGACCATGTTCTTCGAGGCCGTCCTCGAGGCTCTGAAGCTGTTCCCCTCCAATCGAGCCACCCAACTGGCCAACGAGTCCCGCAAGCTTTGTCGGGGCGTCCTCCTCAAGGTGCTCACTAAGGTGGCGTATTGGAATCCCAACCTTGACTTCACCAACGTGCTCGAAAGTTTGCCGGAGGATACGGATCGCAAGGCGCTTGCAGAGCTCATCGCGCCCATCGTCAACAGGGTTGACCAAGTCAAGAGGGTAGAAGGCCAGCGCCGGGACTAGCCGCTCCGCTTTGTCTTGCCGTCGTGAACTTGTACCCAAGACGAATTTATCTTAAGTTAGAACTGCGGCAACTATTGATGTAATATAACTTGCTGTGTTTTGGATTGAATGCACGCTATCTTCCTTGTTTGATTCCTCCTCGTATGGCATACACCCTACGCCTTTTTGGAAGGGCTTGCCGGTGCGCGCACCCTTGCCATGAGCGCTTTGAGGAATGGGTCCTTAGCAGCCTGCTGGGGGTGTCGCTGTCGGCAAGACACCTTGCCGCTCTTAGTGCAGCCACTTGAACTGCTGAGCGGACTCGAAACAGAGCAAGGGCGCAACCAAATGCGACGAGGTTCCTTCGCGTGCAAGTTTTCCATACAAGAAACGAAACCATTCGAGGGAAATAACCTTACATTTAAAAGAAAATCACTCAAGGTTTCACAACTTAACTTTTTTTTGCTGTTGTACTCTTTCCCGCAAGATGCCACTTCGAACGTCGCCTGCTGGCGCCCACACTCTCTATCCCCCCCGGCAAACTTGTATGTGAGGGAACCTTCTGTCCTTTGAGAAAAAGAAAGAAGAGAAAACAGGAGCATGGAACCTTGGCGGTTCATCAGTACTTGCTGGAAACGAACGCAGTATAATATCCTGGACAGGCATGCATATAAATAAACATTAGAAATCAACAAGAACTGTACGTATGCAAACTTATTCAACTACGCACAGGGTCTGCGCCTGGCTCTGTACATAGGGTTATATGCCTTGCCGGCAAGGCTAGTACAAAAGGGGGTTGCCGGGGGTCCCGACAACCGCGCCTCATGGGTAAAACTTGCGAAGATGCTCGATATTCCAGGAGTTGCTCACTAGAACGCCATCTTCGGTCTCCAAGCGGACTGCGCCAGGCCTGGTGACTCGTATCACCCGATAAGGGCCTTCCCACTTTGGCGACAACTTGTTGGAATTCTTGGCGGACTGAACGCGCCGAAGAACAAGGTCACCTTCCTCAAGGCTTCGGGCATGAACCTTGTGGCTGTGGTAGCGGCGCAAGGCTTGCTGGTAGCACACGGCTTGCACAGCAGCCTGAAGATGATCTTCCTCAAGGAGCGTAGCATCATCTTGCTGCAACTGTTCTTGCTCAAGCTCATCATAAGCGAGCACTCGAGGCGACGCGTATGTGAGTTCTGTGGGGAGAACTGCTTCCGCCCCGTATACCAGGGAGAAAGGTGTCTGGCCAGTGGCTCGATTTGGTGTCGTGCTGATTGACCAAAGGACCGCCGGCAACTCATCAATCCAGCACCTTCCGCACTTGTGCAGCCTGTCGAAAGTTCTCGTCTTGAGGCCCCGCATCACTTCAGCATTTGGCCTTTCCGCCTGGCCATTGCTTCGCGGATGTGCAACAGAAGCAAAACAGATTTTGCTACCAAGGTCCTGGATATACTGCATGAAGGTGCGGCTCGTGAACTGTGTGTCGTTGTCGGTGATAACTTTGTTTGGCACACCAAAACGGCAAACTAATCCTTTGAAGAACTTGACGGCTGATTGCACTGTCACCTTTCTCACTGCTTCCACTTCTGGCCACTTTGTGAACTTGTCGATTGCGACGTACAAGTACTCAAAGCCCCTGACAGCACGAGGAAAGGGGCCAGTATGTCGAGCCCCCAGACCGAAAATGGCCAGGAAAGAGGGATCGTCTGAAGAGCATGAGCTGGATGATGGAGCTTCTTTGAATGGAACTGGCACGCTTCACACTTGGTTACTAGTGCAGTCGCATCCTGGAGGGCAGTGGGCCAAAAGAAACCTTGCCGGAATGCCTTGCCGGCAAGAGCCCTTGACCCTATGTGAGAGCCACATATACCTCTGTGTATCTCTGCCAACAGCTCCAGCCCGTCCTCCTGAGGAATGCACTTTAATTTCATGACGTTCGGTCTTTTTCTGTACAGGACATCGTCCACAAACTAGTACATGTTAGACCGACGGGCTACTTTCTCCGCTTCTTCCTGTTCCTCAGAGAGTTCCCCTATTTGGAGGAACCAAACGGTGTGCTATGCCCATGCTGGATCCTGGGGCTCGACGGCAAGGACTAAAGGTGTGTCTTCTGCCATGGGAGCAGTTGTCTCTACGGCAAGGGCTTGAGGCCCCGCCGGAGCTGGTCGCCCCCCAGCAAGCTTGGCGTCGTCCCCGGCAACTTCCTTGCCGGCGGCCCCTGGGAGCTTGGCGGGAAAGTACTTGCCGGGGCTCAACTTCCTTCGCTTATTCTGTCTTGCCGATGGTTCAACGGATGGCTGATTTAGTTGGAGCACAAAAGTTCCTGGTTCCAAAGGTAACTTGAGGGCAGCACGTTTTGACAGGTCGTCAGCAATGCTCTGCTTGCAGACCGTCAAAACGCTCCTCCAACTTCCTCACTTCATCTACATAAGCTTCCATCAATGGGCTCTGATAATCTTTGTTAACCTGCTTGACGACAAGCTGCGAATCACCTCTGACGATGAGCTTCGTAATTCCAAGGTCTGCCACGATCCTGAGACCGGCAAGCAGTCCCTCATACTCCGCAGTGTTGTTTGTTGATCTCCCCCGGGGAAAGTGCATCTGGACCACGTACTTGAGGTGCTCTCCGGTGGGGGCAATAAGTAGCACACCAGCACCGGCGCCTTGCAGCGAGAAAGCCCCATCAAAGTACATAATCCAGTCGCGGCTCGTTTCCTTGCCGGGGAGAGTGGTTTCTTGAATTTCCTCGTCAGGTGTTGAGGCCCATTCTGCAATGAATTCCGCCAAGGCCCTGCTCTGAATTGTTGAAGTGCTTTCAAACCTGAGACCAAAGCTTGACAGTTCCAACGCCCACTCCACAATCCTTCCAGTTGCATCTGGGTTGTGCAAGATCCGTTGCAACGGGAAGCGAGTGATGACGGTGACCTCATGTGCCTGAAAGTAGTGGCGCAGCTTCCTCAAGGCCATAAGAAGGCCGAAGAGCAACTTCTACACACTAGAGTATCTTGATCTAGCCCCCTGCAAAAGGGAGCTGACAAAATAAACTGGGTGTTGCACCATCTTCTTCTTCTGTGTCACTCCATTTGCTTGCGCAGATCCCGCCTTGCCGGCATCAGACTCTGCCGGGGGCCCTGCCTTGCCAGCACCAGGTCCTGCCGGGGGGAGCTCCGGCTCGTCATCCGACGGTCTTGCCACTACCGCTGCTTCTCCATCAACTTCTCTCTGCGCCACTAGCGCAGCACTGACCACTTAATTCGTTGCCGCTAGATACAGCAACAACGGCTGTTGTGGCTTAGGCGCGACTAGCGTTGGCGTAGAGGAGAGGTACCTCTTCAAATCTTGCAGCGCTACCTCCGCTTCCGGAGTCCATGTCATTGGACCTGCCTTTTTTAAGATCTTGAAAAAGGGTAGGGCGCGCTCAGCAGATTTGGAGATGAACCTGCTCAAAGCAACAACACAGCCAGCAAGTCGACGTACATCTTTGACTCGTCTTGGTGCTTCAATCTGCTCAATCGCCTTGATCTTGTCGGGGTTCGCCTCGATCCCACGCTGAGACACAAAGAACCCGAGAAACTTGCTGGATGGGACACCAAACACACATTTCTCAGGGTTGAGCTTGAGATTGATCTTGCGCAAATTTGCAAATGTTTCTTCTAGATCTTGTATGAGCGTTGTCCTGTCCTTGGTTTTGACCACTATGTCATCCATATAAGCTTCCATATTTCTATGTAGCTGAGGCTCAAAACCAATTTGGACTGCTCTCGCAAACGTTGAACCAGCGCTTTTCAACCCGAAAGGCATTCGTATAAAACAATACGTACCACATGGGGTGATAAACACGGTTTTCTCTTCATCTTCCTTCGTCATGAAGATTTGATGGTATCCTGAGTAGGCATCAAGGAACGACAGCAAGTCACACCCGGTAGTTAATTCCACGATCTGGTCGATGCGCGGCAAAGGGAAAGGATCCTTTGGGCAGGCTTTATTGATATCTGTATAATCAATGCACAACCTCCATTTCCCGTTTGCCTTGCGCACCACCACCGGATTGGCCAACCATGTCGGGTGGAGCACTCCTCTGACCAAGCCTGCTGCTTCTAACTTCCTAATCTCTTCAATGATGAACTCTTTCCGCTCCAAAGCTTGCTTCCTGACCTTCTGCTTGACGGGCCGCGCATGAGGACAGACAGCAATATGGTGCTCAATCACCTCCCTGGGAACGCCGAGGATGTCAGATGCTTGCCATGCAAACGCATCGACATTCACCCGCAGGAAGGCGATGAGCGCGCCTTCCTATTTGCTGTCGAGGTGGAGCTTATAGTGAAAGCCCCGCATGTGTCGTCCTCTTTGACTGGCACCTTCTTAGTTTCTGGTGGTGCTGCCTTGGATTTCTTGCTCTTGCCGGTGGAGCTCTCTGGCACGTCCTCGACAGGGGCGCAGCACTCCGAAGAGGCATGCTTGCCGGAGTGGGTGCAAGAGGTCTTGCCGGAAGAGGTCTTGCCGGGAGAGGTCTTGCCGGTCTTCTTCCCTCTCGGAGCTTTAGCGGCAGGAGCAAGTGCCTTGGCGGCAGTTGCTGCAACTGCTTCTCGGTAGAGTTGGTCAGCGCAGATGAGCGTGTCTTTCTTGTCGGAGTGGACGATGATGATGCTCATTGGTCCGGGCATCTTTAACGTATTGTAAGCGTAATGTGATGCCGCCATGAACTTGGCCAGCGCCGGGTGGCCGAGGATCCCATTATAGGGCAAGGGGATCTTGGCGACATAAAAAACGATCTTCTCCGTCCTATAGTTTAGCTCGCCACCAAAGGTAACTGGTAGCGTAATCTTGCCCTTTGGCTGACTCCTTCCTGGATTGATCCCTTGAAATGTGCCCGTCTCCTCGAGATCTCCATCAGGGATTTGCAGCCTCTTGATCACAGTGGGCGAGATCAAGTTCAGACCGGCCCCACTGTCAACTAACACTTTTGTCACCTTGAGGTTGCGTATCGTTGGTGAAACCAACAATGGCAAACACCCGACCGCTGTTGTGTGATCAGGACGATCCTCAGTGTCAAAAATGATAGGCGTGTTGGACCATTTCAGCGGCTTCTGGGCATCAAATGATGGCTCTGCCGCATTGATCTCATGCACCCACTGTTTCAGTTGACGGTGCGAGGCTTGCAACGAGGCGCCACCGTCGACGCACATGGCCTCCGTAGCTTTCTGGAACTCGTGCTCGCTGGACTCGTCGTCCTCATCATGATCATCATCTCCCTCTTTCTTGTAGCGGCCCCGAGCGGGCCTCTCTGGTTGTTTATCCTTGCCGCGGCGACCCCCTCGGCCGCCACGCTTCTTGCCGGACCCCTCAGCACCGTCCTGGCCCTTCTCCTTGTCTCTCCTGTCATACTCAGCTTTCTGCTTCTCTACAAGCTGCTCAACTTGCCGGCAATTCTGGAGGTCATGGCCCTTGGTGCAATGGATCTTGCAACACTGCTTGTCGGAGCCCTCTGGCTTGTCGGCAACCTCCAAGCCCTGGCAGGCGGCGCACCCGGCAACCTCCTTGCCGGGGTCGTCAACCTTGGCCTTCTTGGTGGTGCCGGGGTTGCCGGATTCCTCGACAGCAAGCACGGTTTTACCCTTGCTCTTCCTGTTGCGCCGTCGGCCCTTCTTTGCCATGGCGGCGACGTCTTCATCTGCGGAGTCACTTTCTGCGCTTGCATCTTCGCCGGGCTACTTCCTTCCTTCTTTAGCCCGAGCACATCTGTCGGCCAAAACATAAAGCTCGGCAACATCCGTAATCTTGTTCATCGCCAGCTCTTCACGCAACCTGCGGTTGCGCACATTCTGATGAAATGCGCTGACAACAGCGGCAGGATGAACATCTGGGATGTTGTACTGCACACGGCTGAATCTCTGTATGTATTTGCGCAAGCATTCGCCATCTTTCCGGGGGATGATATGTAAGTCACTTGCCTGGCCAGGAGCTTGGTGGCCTCCGGTAAAGGCGCCAACAAACTCGTGGCACAGATCCGACCAAGAAGAGATGGAATCTACTGGTAGGTGCATCAACCACGACCTGACGTTGGGCTTGAGTACCAACAGGAAGTAATTGGCGAGTACCTTGTCGTCCCGAGCCCCGGCGGCTTGCATTGCAATGGTATAGATGCTCAGGAACTCCGAGGGGTGAGTCTTGCCATCGTATTTCTCTCCAACCTCAGGCTTGAATGTGCCATGGGTGGGCCACTGGAATCGCCGCAGCCCACGGGTAAAAGCTGGACAACCCACCTCGTAAGGTAAGTTACCAGAATCCTCCGGCGCAGGCCGATCTATAGTGGGGCCTGCGCGCCTATCAGACTGATGGCACGCTTTCCGTCGCCGCTCGATAGTGGTTCGAGCGTCTTCTTTGACTCGCTCTCGAAGAACTTGGTGTTGATCGCAGCGGGCTCGTGGGTCAGACGACGCTGTGGAACCGTTGTCACAGGCCTTGACCCGACGAGCTGGTGGCTGCTGTTGCTGCCATGGAGGAGGAGAGTGCACTGTGGTCGCAGCACCTCCGGTCCTTCCTCCTTTGGCGCGCGCTGGCTCAACAGAGCGCCGGCACGAGGGCCCTGCCTGCTGCTGTCCATCCTTATTGGCGAAGTCGACGAGGCTCCTGATGGTGGCTCTCCACTCGTCGAGCTTCTCGGCAGCAGGAGGGAAATCTAGAAGCAGATGTACGTGCGCCGACGCTTCCGTTGGCGTGGCCGGCGGCGACAGCTGCATGGATCGTGAAGCGCTCTGACTTCTAACCATGTTAGAAGGAGCTCTATCATGGTCCCGCGGCCGCGCACCGTTTCCGCCAACGTCTTGGTGTGCATGCCGGCCCGGCGCATCTCGAGAATGATGCAAAGGGGCCCTTCCATGGGAATGCTCGTGATCACCCACACCGCGGCGCCGCTCATCGCGCACGACCTGGGAAGGCCGCGGCGCATGCGCCAGCGGGGGCGTCTTGGAGGTCGTCCTTCCGTCCCTGGGGTTCGCCGCGCCGCCCGTAGATAGCACGGCCCCATCCCTGGACCCGGCGACGTGCGAGTCGTCGCCGATCACGTGGCTCCGATCGCCGGAGCGTCGTGGAAGCCCGTGGCCTCTACCCACGTCCATCCCGTCGTCCATCCGCGCTGGTGCGAGCAGATCAACCGGAGATGAACCAATCGCCACGATGCTCTTTCTCTTTGGAGACATGACGATGAAGATGTTGAAGAAGTCGACGCGCTGACGCCTAGATCAGGTTCGTACAACCTCCCGCCCCTACCTGGCGTGCCAAAGATGTCGGGGAAACGACACCTATGGGATCGGGTGGATCCCTTCTACGGTTTGGCAGGGAGGAGGGGTGCACAAAGAGCAGATCTAGAGATCAACACGAGGGATCTTTACCCATGTTCGGGCCGCTGAGGAGCGTAAAACCCTAGTCCTGCTTGGTGTGTATATTATATGTTCTTGAGCTTCGGCTAGCTGCTATGCATGCAAGCTGGGCCGAAGAGTCCAAAAAGTCCGAATCCTTCTCCAGTATGCCTTGGGCCTCCTTTTATACGTTCAAGGGGCTGCCACAGTGGCACATAGGAGGTGTAAAGTGCTACAGTACACGTGCTTATCTTTGGCGTCTTAGGACAAGCGCATTAAATGCGCTGCTTACGTGCCCTCTAACTTTATTGGGGACGGAAACAGAGCCCATCCCATCCGTCGCCGCCTCACCCCGTCCTGACACGCACCCAAGATGATGAGGCATGCAAGTGCCAAGAAGACTGGCTAGCCGCTGCGCTGGAGCGGTGGCAGGATCTTCACGAAGATCTGCATGCCACCACGCAGGTGCTCGCCAGGTTGGCTGGCTAATTGCTGTGCCGGGACGGTGGCAAGGCGGTGGAGCCTTGTCGTACGTGAGCCTCGCCGTGGCCTCGCGATCGTCCCCGGCAAGAGCCTTGCCGGGGCCTCGCAGTCGTCCCCAGCAAGAACCTTGTTGGGAACTCCGCTCTTTGGTCTCCACGAAGATCTGCATGCCACCAGTCTTCACAAAGATCTGCATGCTACTACGCATGTGCCCCTGAGTCTTGGTTTTGACGTTGTTGATGGTGTCAGAGCTCTCAACCTCAAGGGTGGTGTTCTTGTCAGTGCCTTGCAAGTCGTCCCGGCAAGGATCTTGCCGGGGCCTCGCGAGCCGCCCCGGCAAGGATCTTGCCGGGGCTCCAGCTTGTCTTCTGCTCCCTAGTTAGTGGTTTGGACGCCGTCTTCGTTGTCTTGTATTCTGTCTCCAACTGCCCCCGCCAAGCCTCGCCGCAGGTGCAGCTACAACTGCCCGTGCACAAGTAAGGGGTACTAAAGGGCCCAAACTTTAGTACACCAACACATATTTTGTTCTAAGTATTGAGTTGTAATTCTTGAGTTGTAAGTAAATAAAAGTGTGATGATCATCATTATTAGAGCATTGTCCCATGTGAGGAAAAGATGATGGAAGTTATGATTCCCTCACAAGTTGGGATGAGTCTCCGGACTTTATAAAAAATAAAAGAGGCCAAAGAAGCCCAAATAAAAAAATAGGCCAAAGAAGCCCAAAAAAATGAGAGAAAAAGAGATAAGGGAAAGTGTTACTATCCTTTTTCCACACTTGTGCTTCTAAATAGCACCATGTTCTTCATGATAGAGAGTCTCCTATTTTGTCACTTTCATATACTAGTGGGAATTTTTCATTATAGAACTTTGCTTGTATATTCCAATGATGGGCTTCCTCAAATTGCCCTAGGTCTTCGTGAGCAAGCAAGTTGGATGCACACCCACTTAGTTTCTTTTTGAGCTTTCATACACTTATAGCTCTAGTGTATCCGTTGCATGGCAATCCCTACTCACTTGCATCGATATCAATTGATGGGCATCTCCATAGCCCATTAATTTGCCTAGTTGATGTGAGACTTTCTCCTTCTTTTTGTCTTCTCCACAACCACCATATTTTATTCCACCTATAGTGCTATATCCAAGGCTCACGCTCACGTATTGCGTGAAAGTTGAAAAAGTTTGAGAACACCAAAAGTATGAAGCAATTGCTTGGCTTGTCATCGGGTGTGTGCATGATGAAATACTTTGTGTGATGAAGATGGAGCATAGCCAGACTATATGATTTTGTAGGTATAACTTTCTTTGGCCATGTTATTTTGAGAACACATAATTGCTTTATTAGTATGCTTGAAGTATTATTGTTTTATGTCAATATTAAACTTTTGTTTTGAATCTTATGCATCTGAACATTCTTGCCACAATAAAGAAGATTGCATTGATAAATATGTTAGGTAGCATTCCACATCAAAAATTCTGTTTTTATCATTTACTTACTCGAGGACGAGCAGGAATTAAGCTTGGGGATGCTTGATACGCCTCCAACGTATCTATATTTTTTATTGTTTCATGCTATTATATTATCTGTTTTGGATGTTTTATATGCATTAATATGCTATTTTATATTATTTTTGGGACTAACCTATTAATTTAGAGCCCAGTGCCAGTTTCTGTTTTTTCCTTCTTTTTGACTTTTACAGAAAAGGAATATCAAAAGGAGTCCAAACGGAATAAAACTTTACGATGATTTTTCTTGGACCAGAAGACACCTACGTGACTTGGAGACAGGGCCAGAAGAGTCCTGAGGAGGCCACAAGCCTCTAGGGCGCACCCCAGGGGGGCGCCCTGAGGGCTGGTGGGCCCCTCGGGAGTCCCCTAACCCTGATTCCACCTCTATATATTCTCAAATATTCCCCAAACATCAGAAGCGTCCACCAAGGTACTTTTCCGCCGCCGCAAGCCTCTGTTCCTGTGAGATCCCATCTTGGGGCCTTTTCCGGCACCCTGCCGGAGGGGGATTTGATCACGGAGGGCCTCTACATCAACCTTGATGCCCTTCTGATGAAGCGTGAGTAGTTTACCACAGACCTATGAGTCTATAGCTTGTAGCTAGATGGCTTCTTCTCTCTCTTTGATCTTCAATACCATGTTCTCCTCGATGTTCTTGGAGTTCTATCCGATGTAATCTTCTTTTCGGTGTGTTTGTTGAGATCCGGTGAATTATGGATTTATGATCAGATTATCTATGAATATTATTTGAGTCTTCTCTGAACTCTTTTATCCATTATTAAGATATCTTTGTATTTCTCTTTGAACTATCGGTTTGGTTTGGCCAACTAGATTGGTTTTTCTTGCCATGGGAGAGGTGCTTAGTTGTGGGTTCAATCTTGCGGTGTCCTCACCCAGTGATAAAAGGGGTAGCGAGGCACGTACTGTATTGTTGCCATCAAGGATAAAAAGATGGGGTTTATGTCATATTGTTTGAGTTTATCCCTCTACATCATGTCATCTTACTTAAAGCGTTGCTCTATTCTTATGAACTTAATACTCTAGATGCAGGCAGGAGTCGGTCGATGTGTGGAGTAATAGTACTAGATGCAGAATCGTTTTGGTCTACTTGTCACGGACGTGATGCCTATATTCATGATCATTGCCTTAGATATTGTCATAACTATGTGCTTTTCTATCAATTGCTCAACGGTAATTTGTTTACCCACCGTATGTTTTCTTTCAAGAGAGAAACCTCTAGTGAAACCTATGGCCCCCGGGCAATTTTCCATCATATATTTTTGGATCTATAAACCAAAAAAACAAAAATACCTTGCTGCAATTTATTTATATTTACTTTAGTTTGCTCTTTTATTTATCTTTTATACCCATCTCTATTAGATCTCACTCTTGTTCGTGACCGTGAAGGGATTGACAACCCATTTTTCGCGTTGTGTGCAAGTGTTTGTTAGTTTGTGCAGGTGCATAGATTGGAGACTTGCTTGTTCCTCCTACTGGATTGATACCTTGGTTCTTAACTGAAGGAAATACTTATCTCTACTTTGCTGCATCATCCTTTCCTCTTCAAGGGAAAAATCAACGCAAGCTCAAGAAGTGGAAGCGATCTCCAAACCTTCGGTTAACCTTCGCGAACCACAATCACTCTTGGTTGCTGAAGATCTAGCTCGGTGAAGACAACAACTCTTCAACACTCGAGCGGAAACCTATCCACCTAGAGAGTGCGCAGCTCTCAAGAGTAATAGGTACAAGAACTCTGACTCAGAACTACTGTGATGCTAAACCACTGTCTAAGTTTGGGCTCTTGATTTTCTCTCGGTGGATCTTAAACTCAAATCACTCAGAGAGGGGTTGCTCAAATCAATCTTCTCAGAAATCTTAAGCGTAGCAGCCAACGAACAATGTTGGAGCGGGGTGGCTATTTATAGCCGCAGCCTTCCCTGAAGGGAAATGACCAAATTGGACATCGAGAGCAGCCAATGGCCAAACGACACGAGTCCAACGGTCGGATTTGAGCACAACCGTAACATTTCTTGCGGCGCAAGTAATGCTAACTCCTCGGTCTGAGACAAATCTCTCGCAGCGAAGAAGATCACAGTTTCTTGCTGGCAAGTATTTGCTCGGAACACAAAGAGATTTCTGTCGCAACTTTCATAGGTTTTGGCTAAGCATCACAGCGGATCTAAGGTTCTAGAACCTATACCCCTCTTAATAGTACGGAGGTCCTATGACTCAAATAAGTAGAAGAAGAACAACGAAATGAATACTACGTCTTCACTTTGTCTTCGACTTCCATTCGCTGCAGTCAATTTCTTCGGACGACCATACCGAAACATATGCTTCGCTTCAGCAGTAAATGTTCAAGGGGATAATTCCTTCACATCAAACCTTTTCATCTATATAACTTCATCAGATATAGCCCATTCTTCTCTGCAATGCAGATATACTTCGGTGAAGTTCCTCGAACTTAGCACCAGAGACAACATTCTCTTCGGTTCTGTATGGACTATTTCTCTCTATATGCACTAGCAAACAAATCAGTCCATACCTGTTTCTGTCAACAATCTCCAAAACACAAGGTAGGCAGATATTGCACCAACAATCTCCCCCTTTTTGGATGATTGTTGACAAAACAGATCACATCGAAGGATAGATAATGAATGGAATGTAATACGAAGGATAATAAAAGACGAGAGATATTTACGAAGATAAAACATGCTCCCCCTGAAGATATGCATCAAAGCTTAAAATAAATCAGAGGGTGGCGAGTTAATTTTTCGTATGAGTGTCATTGACAAATGATCTTATACTTGACTTCTTTCAATGCACTCGAGGGTGTCTGAGGTAATTCATGTCACATAATCTTCGAAAAGAATTAGATATAAGCTATACTATGAACGATTTGTAACTAAGGATATAACATAAAGGTTTTCTCAGAACACAATTTGAATCCACACGAGATGTAGGTTTCCTGCATGTTAGATATTCGATATGATCAGAGCAAAAATTAAGCATGAGTGAATTGCTCGGAGTGGATAAACTTCAGATGTAGTTTTCCTGCAATAGTGACAATATGAGAAATAATTGCGAGGAAAAACACTATGTCAGTCAAATGGATAGCTCTCACATCATAAGAGATTAAGGCTTGGACTGACTTTTTCTTCCTACAAGGTTAGATAATGAAGGATAACAATCATAGCATATCCAACCACAACGGATATAATTCATATAGTACTCAATGTACTTCTCCCATATGTGCTATCCCACGATGATTTCATGTCCTCTTTGTAGAGCAAACACTTTTCCTGCATGATAAATATCGAGGATAATCATTGCACAGGAGTAAACTTTCGATAGTACCTGCAAACAGATAGGTGGAAGCAAATAACATTGCAGGGGGGGTTATTAACGTTACATGGCGACCGAGTATTTCAACACCACAAGCGGTGCGTTAAGTTCATCAAGCAAATTGTTCAAGGGAAAACCAAATGGCGAATGAAAACGCCTGCAAAAACCCCGATAATCTATCACTCAATGTAATTCTCCCCCTTTTTGTCAACAAGTGTCAAAAAGGAAAGAGAAAACATACGAGGAACTACTCTTCCGGAGGGTCCTCAGAATCAGAATTAAAGCCACTCGACGAATCAGAATCCGAAGAGCGAGGAATGGCCGAGACAGAAGCAGGAGTGGCAGCATGGGCTCTGGATGACTTGGTGCGATGAACATCTGGCTTGTAGATGAGAGTACCAGCTATGTCTGCAATTTCATCATCATGACCGACAAACAGCAGGTCCGTGGAAGCAGAACGCTGTGGGAGCACAGGAGTTTGCCTTCGGATGCGAGGAACAGCAATTAAGTCCAGGTAGTCATACTCCTTCTTGATGCCCTTGGCAAGCAGCTGCTTGTGAGAATAATGTTGTCTCAGTAGAGTCCAAGAATGGTTCTTTGCTTCCTTCTCATACAGAACAATTTGGAGAGCATGATTATGAAGTAAATTCAGTTCAGTCATCAACTCCAGCTTTTCCTTTTGATCCAGCTTGATGTGGCTCTCCAATGCCTACTGTGTGCGAATGCAAATCTCATAAAGAGATGGATTTTCCTCATGAGGGATTACAACCCTGGCTTTCTTGACCTCAGGAGCATTTTCAGACGCAGTGCCAGCAGCATCAACAGGTTCCTTCCCTTTTCCAATATCCTTCACCATGCGGAGAGTATCACGTACTGGTGGCATGAAAACTTTTGGAATATAAGCCCAGAAGAATTTCTCATTAATGAGTTGCTCGATTGCAAACATGATCCATGGAGCATATGGCTTCAATGATTGAGGGCTGTCAGCTGTACAAGCCAAGTTTCGAATGAAAAGATCAGGAACATCGAACCTAATTCCTTGAGAGATGGCCAGAAGTGCATTTCCCATAATGCCATTGATGGAATTTGGTCTATTCATTGGCGTGAGAGTATTGCACAGAATGTGAAACATCACTTTGTTGTCATAGGCCAACTTCTTGGGATCAACATCAATGCATTCATCACCAACCAAGTTGGGATCCATCAGAATGTGGAGTTGTGCTTCGGACACTTCCCAGAAATGCAGCCTGTGTTCTCTATCTTATTCAAACTCACACCGAGGAAGATTCATCATGGTCAAAAACTGATCTGCCGAGCAGTTGATCTTTTCTCTGCCTGTCATCCATTCAAGAATCCAGGTTGAGGTGTTTCCAAGCTCTCCTGAGACATACAATGTGGCATAGAACTAAAGTATAATTTCTCTGTTCCAGCCATGATTGAAGCGCATGAATCCTTTCAGGAGGGCATGTTCAATATGCGTGATTGCATGGAGGAAACATGGCATTTCTTCGAGCTCAGCGAAGTTTAATATCTTGTGATTGAAAATTATATTCTTGCCAAACAAGATCCGAGCATAATATATAGCTTGCTCTTCAGTCCAGAACCTGGGTGTTAGTGAAGTCCTTTCTCCTTCATACGGACTTTTCCCAAAGAAAGCTAGCTTCAAAAGATGAAGCTCTTGATTGAACGCAAGACCATTAGGGCCATATCCAGCAGGGAACAGGGGAAATGTTTCCTGAGGATTCTTTCGATTTTCTTCATCGCTAATTTCCATTGGCTGAACATCATCAGAAGCTGACACATTTTCATCGATTGGCTTTAGTGGAGCAAGAGGCCTTTTCATCTTCTCTGGTGCTGATGGCATTGGGGCACTAGTCTGACCTTCAATTTCTTTTCACTGGAACTCCTTCAATGGCTTTCTGGCTATCAGGCATAGGGACTTTTCTTTCGGTGAACTCTCAACAGTGGGAGGCACGACAACCTCTTCGGACACTAGGGTCACAACAGCTTCTATTTCGGTCTCCTGGGGCACAACTGGTGGTACAACTGGTTCATGAGCCATGGGCTCTTCAGCTTTCTTTTCTTCCTGTTCTGGTTGTGAAGCCATAGAACCAGGAGCAGGATCAAGCTCCATCTGGGTAGGAGCACCAGATGAGGTGATCGGGGTGGTATTTCCTCAGGAAGCATCTTGCTCCCCCTCAACTTTATCATCCTCCTTGTTGGATCCGGAGGGCTCAACTTGCATTTCTTTCAGAGGCGATGAAACTGCCTTCTCTACCTCAATATCTTCGTCAACTTTCTCTTCAGGGGCTTGCTGCTTGGGCACGACATTTTCTTTGTCATTCTTGTTCAAAAAAATATCCACCACATCGGGTTCTTGAGCAACTGTGGTAGGAATGATGACTACCGCATGCCCAGTTTGTTGCATGGTTTCTACCTCATGACAAGGGGATGGTGATATCTGCTGCTGTGGAGAACTTGCATCTACACGAACATCAGTTGCTACAGTTTGAATACAGCAATCTTTGATAGCCTTTGGCTTATTGGCTCTTGCCTTAGCTTTCTGACACTTCTCTTCCTGTATTCTTCGTCGAGCAACATCTGCTTGACGCTTAATCTCATCATTTCTTCAATCACAAAGCTGAGAAACATCCATCTTCAGCCTTCAGTGCCACTCAATCTTATTATTCCTCATAATAGTGAGGGCTTTGGTGAGCTCAAGAATCTCCTTGTTCAGTTCCTTCCTTTCAGAATCAGTACTGGCATCCTTCCTCATTTGCTCGAGGAGTTTCTTGTCCTCGACATCTTGGTTCAGTTCCTTGGTAATTTCTCCCAGCTCAGTGAAGTGTTTTGCTACCAGCTTGGTAACATCATCAGGAAGACCCAAACTGCTCAGATCAGCTAATTTTGCATCATAGGCAGCACCTTCAATGAGATCAATCATAAGATCAAAGTCATTCTTCAGTTCCTCTATGGGAGCAGGAACACTTGATTTGGCTTTCTTAACAGAAGCAGAAGCTTTTTCTTCGGGCAATAGCTTTCTCTTCGCAGATGGGGCAGCAGAACCCAAAGGTTTGTCTGAGACTAGAGCATGTGCAAGCCTTGGTGACATTCTCAACAGAGGTGAAACTTTTGCTAGTGAGGGAGTTTGATATGGCTTGTCCAGAAGAGCTCGTTGATCATACATTGGAATCTCATCGGCAAGATTATCATCGAAAGAATCATCAGATGAGGTAGGAGCTGCCTTCTTTGATTTTCGGGCAACTGATTTCTTTCTCGAAGCTCGAGGGGAAACTGATTTCCTTGCCTTTCTTTCCTTTTGGGTAGAGGCACGTTCCTTCTTCTCTTGAACATCTTGCTGGGTCAACTCAACATTCTTCTGTTCAATTTGATTTTTCTTCACAGCCTTGGCATCACGCTTGGCGTTGACCTTGGCTCTCTTTTCCAATTCTTCAGGAAAACCAATAGTTGTTTTTAGTGAGTCGGCGTGAGCATTTGCGGGAGGAGGTGGCCTGGCTTTTCATCATCTGGACCGAGGCAACCTTCAGTGATGCAATCATTCCATGGAGGAGTGAAAGCAAACAAGATTTGATATTTTCTTCGGACATTTTCATAATTGAACCACTTCTTCGCCCAGTGACGGCAAATCCTTTGCAACCTGTTATTTCTTTCGGTTGCTGTTTCAACTCCAGGTGGAGTTCTGTAAGTCTCCGGATCAGACATCTCAGTGGCGGTGTTCCTTTCTCTACCGCGGCCACCCTTCTTGGGATTTCCATCAGAGAACAGGGTCTTTGAATCGGTGATTTGTTCATCCTCAGGCTGACTGTGAGCCGAGGGAATATCATCTTCTTCTTCATCTTCAGACTCAGATTCAGATATCTTCTTCGGAATCTTTGGCGGCTTAGATGCTTTTCTTTCACCACCAACTTTGCTCTTTCATCCACATGCGGCAGGTGAGGTATTTCTTCTTCAGACCCAGACTGCTCATCCGAACTATGAGCCATGACCACTCCTGAGAGAAAAAAAAACAATGCGAGGGAAAATAGGAAGGGGTCATAAACATGCATGGATTTTGACTGAAAAATACAAGATTTTTCGGAGGCAGCAAAGGAATCCATGGTATATATATTTGAAAGATATCATCGATGGAATTGCAGAACACCATAAGGCAGAGCAACAACTTATCTAATCTTTCAGAATAAAATACATGAACCCTAGATCTCAAGAGACTGGTTCGAGGGAAAAACTACAAACCGTACAAGTCATAACTTAGAGAGCCCTAAAGATCTACCGCAAGAAAAATAAATAACGAGCAATCACGTCAGTAAGAACAGCCCTAGAACAGAGGAATAGACAGGGCTTGCTCCAGATTTTTGCGCCCTAACTTGGCAGCAAAAAGCAACTATGGCAATGCGGAGAAGAAGAAGTACCGCACTGGCGCGACCAACAACGGCGAGGCTTCACCGGAGTTGCACGGCGAGACGCGACGACGACGCTGGTTCGAGCTCGGGCTTGGGTAGAGAGCGAGAGGGGGTTTGAGGACGAACTGAGAAAGAACAAAGGAAGAAGACGCCTGGAGGGGGGTTCATATAGCCCAAAGGCGAAACCGCTTCCTCCGAGATCTATGGCCGAAAAGCACGGGACGCTCCACATTCAACGGACGAGATCACGATCGTGAGATCGTGGGCACATGTCAGCCATTTCCTATGAAAATCTTGGTAACTGAATGGAAGGCCTAAGGGTTTGAAGAAGGGCATTCGCCAAAATAGATAAATGTTCGAAGTTGATTTCATTCGCGACCAAGGACGCCGGATTGAAATCTTCTTCAGATCAAGTTGCATGTTTATGACAAAAAACAGGGATAGGACGAGAAAGAGAAGGGTATGAATAAAAAACACCCAGCCAAACGAAGGATAAAACAAAACCAAAGAGCTCTGAGTGAGTTGACATACGGACAGAACGCAGACACAAACGAACAGAAAGATACGAAAGAAAAACACAATGAACTAGCACCAACAATGGATCTCAGGTTAATAGAAGGACGATAAAGATCCCTGAGATAACATCTACAAGAAGGGGTTAGTTCTTTTTCACAACCCACACTTGCGTGGGCAACGAGGATCTCATTTTCTTCGTTTGAGCAGTAGCATTCTTTCGATGAGATCTGCGAGACACCTGTGCACTTCGACAGTAATCATATGAATAAGCATTGAAGTTATTTCTAGAGACATGAGCATAATGATTTGAATAGGTACGCATGTACTCCTTCTGTCGAAGGTTTGATCGATGCCCAGTCGAGAATTTTCTTGAACCATTCTGCGAATGATAATCATTGTCTCGAAGGGAATTACTCTACATGTTCAAGTTAGCAGTGACAGACAGATTTTCAATGATGCATTTCTTCACCCAGAATTGCTTCTTGGTGAACCAGACCTATAGTTAGTCCCAATATATCAAGCAAAAACCTTACCATTCTGTAGTTTGAACAGTTTGTAATTTGAGTCATCAGATTCGTCAGAAATGGCAGTAATGGAAGAATCATATCCTGACAGAGTCGCAGGTTTGAGTGTTTTGCTTTTAGCAAGAACCCAACTCGTTCGATGATATTGCTCGGGAGTCCAGTAAGTTCCATCAACAATGAGTTTCCTTTCAAAACCCAATCCTTCCTTTCGAGGATTTTTGTGCAGTATTGACTTCTTGAGCACATTACATAGGGTTTGATGCCCTTTTAGGCTTCTTAGCATTCCTGTCTCAAGCAAGTCCTTTAGCCCGCAATTTTCATCAGTAGTAGCAGCATATTCCTCAAAGGAGGGGTTAGAGTTATCATTTGTAACTGCTGCAATGTTCTCGATGATAGCATTAGAGGTTTCAGCATGTGAATCAGCATTGCTACGTTCTAGGCATTTTATGCATGGAGGAACAAAATCATCAGGGAGACGATTAGATTGCTCGGCAAGAGAGGAGCTTTTTCTAACACCAGCTCGTTATGAGATTCTTTCAGTGACATGAGTTCTTGACTCCTGTTAAGGAGTTCATCTGATAAACTCTCATAGTCAACTGTAAGGGAATCATATCGATTGGTAAGATCATCAATAGTTGAGGAAAAAGCATCTTGCTCTTTGATCAACTTTTGATTCTTCTCCATCTCTTCGACCAGCAATCCTTCGGTTTTCCTAAGATTTGTCTCAAGAATTTCAAGATCATCTTGTTGAGATTTAGCAATCTTAACCAGTTTAGCATCGTATTTAGGAGAATATCCATTCATGAATTTTTGGTGTTTTGCTGATACCTGATCCTTAGATGATTTTGCCATGAGACAAAATGCGATTGGTTCATCATCACTTGAGGCATCTTCATCAGAGTCTGAGTCGAGTGAATCTTCTGAAGATTCATAGGCAATGAAGGCATTGCTCCTTCCTATTCTTCTTTGAAATTCTTCATCATCTGATTCAGAGTCTGTTGCCTCATCTTCAGAATCCAGGGTCATATCAGCACATGCTCTATTCAGCCGTGATATTCTCTTCATATTTGATTTGATGGTTGCTCTTGTTTTCACGTCAGTGACTGGTCTCGTCGAAGAAGATGAGGAATGTTCATTTTTCTTTGAGAGCTTAGTATGGCGATCCATTCGTGTGAATCCATTGCAGTGAATATATTTCCATCTGTTTCTAGGTTTTCCTTCCCAGTAGGGATAGTCTACAATGAGATGACTAAATTGTTTGCACTTGAAGCACTTCATTTCTTTCGGAGATAACCTTCTTGATGATTCAGGCAAGTCTAATTCGTCATCATTTGTGAGCACAGATTTTGTCTTCTGAGATCACTTAGCCTTTCTGTTAGCATCTCTAGTTCTCTGGCGATGGTGTGTTGATTCTCAACATCTTCTTCTTCTTCTGAACTGCCATAGTGTGAGAGGATTTCTCCTTCTCCTTCTGAGGAAGAATCTTGATCTGCATTATCAAGCTCCATCTTTTCTTCATGAATTGACAATAGCGTCATGACCTCTATGGTAACCCACAAGTATAGGGGATCGCAACAGTTTTCGAGGGTAGAGTATTCAACCCAAATTTCTAGATTCGACACAACGGGAGCCAAAGAATATTTGTAAGTATTAGCAGTTGAGTGGTCAATTCAATCACACATGGAGATTAAATATCTGCAGCAAAGTGACCAGTAGCACAGTAATATGATAGTTTTGATAGCAGCGATAATAGTAACAGTAACAGTAACAGTGATAGCAATGATTTTGTAGCAAGTGTAACAGTAGCAACAGCAGTAGTAACTTAGCAAGAACAATATGTGGAAAATTCGTAGGCATTGGATCGGTGAATTCGTTGGATGATATTCATCATATAACAGTCATAACCTAGGGCGATACAAAACTAGCTCCAGTTCATAAATATAATGTAGGCATGTATTCCGTAAATAGTCATACGTGCTTATGGAAAGAACTTGCATGACATCTTTTGTCCTACCCTCCCGTGGCAGCGGGGTCCATGAGGAAACTAAGGGATATTAAGGCCTCCTTTTAATAGAGAACCAGAACAAAACATTAACACATAGTGAATACATGAACTCCTGAAACTACGGTCATCACCGGAAAGTATCCCGATTATTGTCACCCCGGGGTTTACGAATCATAACACGTAATAGGTTAATATGACTTGCAAGATCGGATCTAGAACATAGATATAATGGTGAAAACATAAATAGTTCAGATCTGAAATCATGGCACTCAGGCCCTAGTGACAAGCATTAAGCATGGCAAATTCATAACAACATCAATCTCAGAACATAGTGGATACTTGGGATCAAGCCCTAACAAAACTAACTCGAATACATGATGAATCTCATCCAACTCATCACCGACCAGCGAGCCTATGAAGGAATTACTCACTCCCGGTGGTGAGCATCATGGAATTGGCGATGAAGGAGGGTTGGTGATGACGAAGACCAAAGATTACTCTCTCCGGAGCCCCGAACGGGCTCCAGATCTGGCCTCCCGATGAAGAACAGGAGGTGGCGGTGGCTCCGTATCATGAAACGCGATGAAACTTTCTCTCCTATTTTTTTCTTCCAAAAATAGGATTTTATAGCGTCGAAATTAGGGTCTGCGGGGCCACCAGGTGGGCACAACCCACCTGGGCGCACTTGGAGGGGGTGGTGCGCCCTGGTGGGTTGTGCTCAACCAGGGGCCCCCTCCGGTGGTTCTTGGCTCCAGTATTTTTTATAAATTCTGAAATAATTCTCCAAAAAGTTTTGTTCCATTCCGAGAGCTTTTATTTCTGCACGAAAACAAGACCATGGTAGTTCTACTGAAAACAGCGTCAGTCCAGGTTAGTTTCATTCAAATCATGCAAATTGGAGTCCAAAACAAGAGCAAAAGCGTTAGGAAAAGTAGATACGATGGAGACGTATCAACTCCCCCAAGCTTAAACCTTTGCTTGTCCTAAAGCAATTCAGTTGATAAACTGAAAGTGAAAAAGAAAAACTTTTATGAACTCTTTTTTTCTTGTTTACATAAATAAGCTTAAGTAGCACCCAGGTTTTCAGCAAAGATCATGACTAACCATGTCAACAATAACTCTTAAAAATTATATTAACTCATATCAATGACATAAGCAACTAGCGAGCAATAATAAAATATCTCAAATGACAACACTTTGTCCAAACAACTGTGATATAATATGACAACAGTGGTATCTCACTAGCCCTTTCTGAGACCGCAAAACATAAATGCAGAGCACCTCCAAAGTTCAAGCAGCGACTAAACATTGTAATTCATGGTAGAAAAGGTCCATTCATGATGCATCCAACATTAACTATGCACAATGCATGAGGATGACAATAGTGCTCTCAGATCTGGCACTTATTTGAGAAGGTGATGACTCAACATAAAATTAAATAGATAGTCCCTTCGCAGAGGGAAGCAGGGATTTGCAGCGGTGCCAGAGCTCAAAATTTTAAAACAGAGATAAATGTAATTTTGGGAAATGCACCCTTCCTGTTTACGTCACGACCAAAAGTTATCAATATCTTCCATGCTAAACACATAGTGGCGGTTCCCAAGCGATAAAAGTAAAGGTTTACTCCCCCTCCACAAACAAACACACTCCACGGCTAGCCGAATCCACAGGTATCGTCCATACCAACATCAGTCCTGGGGGAGTTTTGTTTAATTATTTGCAATTTTTTATTTCAGGACTGGGAATCCCTATTACCACCCCTCTTGTGCAAGGATGAGTGAATAAACATTCATCATGAGAATAAGCCGCATAGCATGGAAGATACTGACTACCGCCTGTCTCTCTATGAACAATCCAGGCACACAAAAATAGATGTTTATTTGAAGTTTTAGAGGTGGCACATGCAAATTTACTTAGAACGGCAGGGTAATACCGCATATAGGTGGATATGGTGGAATCATCTGGAATAACTTGGGTTCTAGGATTTTGATGCACAAGCAGTATTCTCGCTTAGTACAGGCGAAGGCTAGCAAATAGGTTGAGAAGCGGCAAGCTAGAGAGCGAAAACGGTCATGAACATGCGTTATGCATAATTAACATTGAATACTAGCATCAGTAGGATATGGGCACCATGAACATAAATATCGTAGAGGCTATGTTGGTTCTGATTCAACTACATGCATGAACATGTGCCAAGTCAAGCCACTTGAAACATTCAGAGGAGGATACCATATCATCATACTACATCACAATCATTTTAATGCATGTTGATATCCAAGATAAATCATTATCCACTCCTAGCTACTTAAGGATGGCATGAGAAACTATAATCTCTAATTGTCATTGCAAACATGTTTGATCATAATATGTTGAATCATGGATACTAGGTTAAACATATTTACAAAAGCAGAACAAGTTGAGTTCATACCCGTTTCTCTCTGCCACAGCCAGTTCATCAAATATCGTCCTTATTACCTTTCACTTGCATGATAGAATGATAAGAAAATAATAGTGCAAGAGTGCCGTGGACTAAGCTGGAATCTGCAAACATTTTATTCAAAAGGAGAAGACAAGGTAATATGGGCTCTTTGTTAGATCAATAGCAATGCATATGAGAGCCACTCAACATTTTCATCGTGGTCTTATCCTTGGTATGACTCAATAAAAAGAAAAGAAATTCAGAGAAACACATTGAAATATTTTTGGAGTTTTAGTTTTTCTTGAAGAAAGCAAACTAAAGAAAAAGAAAAATGAGAAAAACTTATTTACACGGGAAAGCTCCCAACAAGCAAAAGAAGAACAAGGAAATCTTTTTGGGTTTTCTTTTTAATACTACAGCTAACTAAACTAGAAAGAAAAACCGAAAAGAAGCAAGAAACATTTTTTGGGATTTTCTCAAAGTTTTTCGAACACACAAGAAGAAAGTGAGAAAATAAATTTAGCATGGATAATACAATGAAAAAGTGTGAACACTGACAATTGGAATAAAATGTGTGAACATGAATGTAATGTCGGTGGAAATACGTACTCCCCCAAGCTTAGGCTTTTGGTCTAGCTTGGTAATTACCACTCATAGTAGCCATCCGGTCCCATCTTGAAATGCTGCAGCGGCGGCACCTGAGCATCCCACTCCTAGGGCTCCTCCTCTGCCGCTACCGGGCATTCCGGTAGGCAATAATGTCCGCTGGCATGACCCTGTATCCTCCCCTAGCAAAAGAATCAAACAAAGCAGGTGCAGGCAATGGGATAATATCACGAGTTTCTACACTGTAAACCAGGTTATAACGAATATTATGAAGAGAGTCAGCTCCATCAATAAAGTAGTGGTCTACCATCGCCTGGTGATCTAGATAAACCTTGGGCAGAGGATAATCATGTTGGCGAATCTGAACGTTAAAGTGACTCGCTAAGCGAGTAGCATAAATACCGCCATGAATTTTGCCCTTGGTTCTATTAAGGTGCAGACGGCATGCAATAATGGCCCCGAGGCTAAAGGTATTATCGCCGTAAAGTGCACGGCGTAAGATGGCGAAGTCAGGAGCACTGAGTGCACCGACCTTCTCTCTAGCAATTAAACACTTAGCAACGAATAGAGCAAAATAATACATAG
Source organism: Thinopyrum elongatum (assembly GCA_011799875.1). Lineage (NCBI taxonomy): Eukaryota > Viridiplantae > Streptophyta > Magnoliopsida > Poales > Poaceae > Thinopyrum > Thinopyrum elongatum. The sequence goes on from CM022303.1 coordinate 240,443,550, forward strand.
AAGGGAACTGCAGGCTAGTGGCAATAACACTCGATACCCCTCTCTCATCTCCCACTGTCAGAGTATGATAAAAGTCCTCAAACTCTGCAGGTCTAGGCTCTCTTATTTCCCGTCAGAAGGGATCAAGCATATATCGCAAAAGTCAGTGAGTGGTATCTAATGGGTTTCAGCATATAAATTAAACTGCACCTCAGAGGGATTATTCCCACTTAGAAAATGAAAATTTTGCACAAAGGAATTTGTAAGGAGATGGTATTGTTCACACTCAGCTGCGATGAAGTCGGTTAGCCCGGCATTTGCAGTGAATTGGGCGAACTCTTGATGGATCCCGGCTCCATCCATGAAGGGGTTATGCGGCCATTCGCACGGCCACACCTCTGTCCTTCTCTGAGTATGGAGGTCATTGTCCGATGATTCTCCAATGAACCCTTAGCATTTTTTTGGAGGCAAACTTCATAAAGAAACTCATCTTATTCCTGTAGACAAAATTCTGAAAATTTTAGTCCACAAAATTTTTGTCAACAAAACTTCACAAGATTGATAGCAACTACTCATAAGGAGGCATAGAGGCTATATTAAGCATTCAAACTACTTAGGACTCTAAAAATTCAACATGCAAGCTCATCTACAGTAGCTCCAAGAGTAGCTAATTATTCAAAATATAAACCACTAAAGCAAAAACTAATTGGAGCAATGGAGGAGTCACTACCAAGTAGCAATCCCCTAAAACAGTTTCGAAACGGAGCTTCGAGAAAAGAGATCGAAATCCGCTGGTTTGAGAGCAAGAACACGAGAGAGAGAGCAATGGTGATTTTTTCTGGAGGTAGGAGATGACATGGGCATAAAAGGTAAGTGAGGGGACCCACGTGGGGACCACAACCCACCAGGGCGCGCCTGGGGCTGCTCGCGCCCAGGTGGGTTGTGCCCACCTCGTGCACCCCCCCCCCCCCCTCTGATGTTATTTGTACCAAAAATTCAGAAATAATCAGAAAAAATCATATTAAACTTTCAGGGCATTCTGAGAACTTTTATTTTTGGGTCATTTTTTATTGCACGAGAAATTCAGAAAACAGACAAAACATGACATTTTATTTATTTATCTACGAAAAATAGAAAGTAAAAGTTGGGAACAGAAGGTTGTGCTCACTAAATTCATCAACTTCATACCTCTCAAAAATGATTCATTAATAAGGTTGATCAAGTCTTATTAACAACCACCTTCGATTAGCATGAAACCGAAGAACTTTCGTAAAACACTAAGTTACTGATGTCTGCTAGAACTACGTCAGTTTTTCCCCAGAGAGGGAGGGATCATGCAGCACAGCGACGGTAGGTATTTCCCTTAGTGATGAGACCGAGGTTATCGAACCAGTAGGAGAACCACGCAACACCACGAAAACAGCTCCTGCACACAAAGAACAAATACTTGCAACCCGACGTGTTAAAGGGGTTGTCAATCCCTTTTGGGCAACGAGATAAATAAAATTGTAGTACATTGGATAAATAGATCTCGCGGGAACGCGAGATAAAATAAATAAGTAAAAATTGCAACAAGGTATTTTTGTATTTTTGGATTAATAGACCTGAAAATAAAAGTTGCAAATAAATAAAAGAGCGAATAGCAAAATAGATCTTGAAGGCAAATATATTAAAGAAGAGACCCGAGGGCCGTAGTTTTCACTAGTGGCTTCTCTCGAGAAAAATAGCAAACGGTGGAAACAAATTACTGTTGGGCAATTGATAGAACTTCAAATACTCATGACGATATCCAGGCAATGATCATTATATAGGCATCACGTCCAAGATTAGTAGACCGACTCCTGCCTGCATCTACTACTATTACTCCACACATCGACCGCTATCCAGCATGCATCTAGTGTATTAAGTTCATGAAGAAACGGAGTAATGCAATAAGAACGATGACATGATGTAAACAAGATCTATTTATGTAGAAATAGACCCCATCTTGTTATCCTTAATGGCAACGATACATACGTGTCATTTTCCTTTCTGTCACTGGGATCAAACACCGTAAGATCGAACCCATCACAAAGCACCTCTTCCCATTGCAAGATAAATAGATCAAGTTGGCCAAACAAAACCCAAATATCGGAGAAGAAATACGAGGCTATAAGCAATCATGCATATAAGAGATCAAAGAAGACTCAAATAACTTTCATGGATAAAAATATAGATCTGATCATAAACTCAAAGTTCATCGGATCCCAACAAACACACCGCAAAAAAGAGTTACATCATATGGATCTCCAAGAGACCATTGTATTGAGAATCAAACGAGAGAGAGAAAGCCATCTAGCTACTAACTACGGACCCGAAGGTCTACAATGAACTACTCACGCATGATCGGAGAGGCACCAATGAGGATGATGAACCCCTCCGTGATGGTGTCTAGATTGGATCTGATGGTTCTGGAACTTGCGGCGGCTGGAATTGATTTTCGTCGACTCTCCTAGGGTTTCTGGAATATTGGGGTATTTATAGAGCAAAGAGGCGGTGCGGGAGGCGGCCGAGGTGGGCACAACCCACCTGGGCGCGCCTGGGCCTCCAGGCGCGCCCTGGTGGGTTGTGCTCCCCCGGAGCACCCCCAGGTGCTTCTCCGCCCTACTGGATGTCTTCTGGTCCAAAAAAATCCATAAAAAGTTTCGCTACGTTTGGACTCCGTTTGGTATTGATTTCCCGCGATGTAAAAAACATGCAGAAAACAGCAACTGGCACTGGGCACTATATCAATAGGTTCGTACCAAAAATGATATAAAATGATTGTAAAACATCCAAAAATGATAATATAACAACATGGAACAATCAAAAATTATGCATACGTTGGAGACGTATCAGCATCCCCAAGCTTAATTCCTGCTCGTCCTCGAGTAGGTAAATGATAAAAACAGAATTTTTGATGTGGAATGCTGCCTAACATGTTCATCACATATTCTTTTCTTCATAGCATGGACATGTGGACTTTTATATGGTTCAAAGCAATAGTCTAGTTTTGACATGGTAACTTAAATACTCAAGCATATCAACAAGCAACCATGTCTATCAAAATATCAACACTAAAGCAAGTTATCCCTAACCCATCATGCTCAATCATTGATCTATTCATGAAACACACTCTAATATTAGCTACACCCAATGCTCAAGTACGATCATAGTGCCCCTTTGTTGGTGCTTTATAAGAGAAGATGGAGACTCAAATTAAAAATAAAAATTGCATAAAGTAAAAGAAAGGCCCTTCGCGGAGGGAAGTAGGGATTTGTAGAGGTGCCAGAGCTCAAAGCTTAAATTGAGAGATAAAACATTTTGAGAGGCATACTTTTCTCACCAATGAAAACGACTTAGAGCTCCCAACACTTTCAATGCTAGATATATCATAGGCGGTTCCCAAACAGAAAATAAAGTTTATTCCTTTTTCCACCATTTCTTTCACTTTCCATGGCTAGCCGCATCCACAGTTCCCTCCATACGAACACTTTCCAAGGAATTTATTATTTGACAACATAAAGTAAATTCATTTTTCATTTCGGGACTGGGCATCCCTAATACCTTTGTCGTACTCTCATGCAATGACAAGTGGATAAACACTCATCGTGAGAATAACACATCTAGCATGGAAAATACCAGCCACCCCTCACCGCCTCGCGAGCGGTACGAGCACACAAAAGAGAAATTTATTTTGAAAATTAGAGATGGCACATACAAATTTGCTTAGAACGGCATGGAAATATCGCATATAGGTAGGTATAGTGGACTCATATGGCAAAACTGGTTTAAAGGGTTTTGGATGCACAAGTAGTGATCATACTTAGTGCAAAATGAAGGCTAGCAAAAAGAATGAGAAGCGCCCAACCAAGAAACGGATAATCTCGTAAGCAAGCATTAAGCATAAGTAACACCGAATAATGCACCATAAGTAAGATATAATTTCATTGCATAACTATTGACTTTCGTACTTGCATAGGGAATCACAAACCTTAACACCAATATTCTTACTAAAACACAATTACTCATCAACATGGCTCACATATTATATCGTCATATCTCAAAACTATTACTAAGAATCAAGTTTATTTTGTCTAATGATCTTCATGAAAGTTTTTATTATATCCTTCTTGGATATCTATCACTTTGGGACTAGTTTCATATGTTGCTTTTAATAAGCTCAAACAAATATAAGTGAAGAACATGAGCATAATATTTCTTTCTCTCAAATTAATGTAAGTGAAGCAAGAGAGAATTTCTTCAAAATTTTACTAACTCTCAAATAAATCTAAGTGAAGCATGAGAGCATTTATTCAAAAATAACAAAGCACGCCGTGCTCAAAAAGATATTAGTGAAGCACTAGAGCAATTCCAAGGTTCTAAAAATTTAAGTGAAGCATAGAAGCAAGCATAGCATAATTTTTGGCTCTCTCAAAAAGGTGTGTCCAGCAAGGATTCAAGACTTAAAAATAAAAAGCAAAACAAGAAAAGACTCAAATCATACAAGACGCTCCAATCAAAGCTCATGATATGTGACGAATAAAAATATAGCTCCAAGTAAAATACCGATGGTCGTTAGAAGAAAGAGGGGATGCCACTCGGGGGCATCCCCAAGCTTAGTTGCTTGATACTTCTTGAATATTATCTTGGGGTGCCTCGGGCATCCCCAAGCTTAGCCTTTTGCTAATCCTTATTCCTTCATCCATCGTAATATCACCCAAAACTTGAAAACTTCAATCACACAAAACTCAACAAAACCTTCGTGAGATCCGTTAGTATAAGAAAACCAATCTTTACTTTAATTACTGTAGAAAACCCATTCAAATTTTGTTCTTGTATTATATCTACTGTATTCTAACTTTTCTATGGCAAAAACTCTGCAAAGGAAACCATAGATTCATCAAAATAAGCACACAATGCAAAGAAAATAGAATCTGTCAAAAACAGAATAGTCTGCAAAGATACGAATTTTTCTCATACATATATAACTGCAAAAATTCTGAAAAATTAGGAAAACAAAGGAAAATTTGATATAAATCTTGTGTAAAAAATTCAGAATTTTTTCTCTCTTCTGTGAATTTGCAAAATTCTTTTACTGGATGCAAAAGTTTCTGTTTTCCAACAAGGTCAAATCAACTAGCACCCAAATCATCCCAAAGGCTTTGCTTGCCACAAACACTAATTTAAACCACAAAAACACATCTAATCAGAGGCATAATTGGGTATTTTATTGAAAACAGCAATAATACCAAAAAGCAAAAAGATACAAGTTGGGTTGCCTCCCAACGAGCGCTATCGTTTTACGCCCCTAGCTAGGCATAACGCAAAATATCTACTTATTGTCATCTTTGTCCTCCAACTCCTCAATCAAACACTTAGAATTCTTCAAGGATTTAGCATATAAATTATCAACGACAATACTTCTAGGCACGAGATTGAAAAATCCATTCTTGCAAAAAGGGTCTCTTATCACTTCAATAAAATCGGGATAGATACTAATCATCTTAAGATCTCCTTTATCATTGCTAGAAGTTGCACCCTTGTTTTTAGTAACTTGGGTAGTCTTGCCAAATTTTACGGGAGTTTTGGCGGAAGCCAAAGACGTACTTAGATTACTAAAGATTTCTTCCAGTTTATCAATCCTAAATCGGCTTTCTTCAATTCTTTCATGAATCACGGTCCCCTTTTCTTTTAACAACTTAAAAACTTCCCCCCCTTTTGACCCAAATTTAGTAGCAAAATTATGCATCTTTTTATCCAAGTTTTCAATATGTTCTTCAGTAAGCATTTTCTTTTCAATAGCATCTAGTCTTTCCATAACATGCTCGAGAGTCAAAGTTGTTTCATTAATCATAAGCGGTGGTGAACCCACTAAATTTCCCATAGCATCAAGAGAGGGACACATCAAGAAATTTCCACCGGTAATCATATCAAGGATGAATCTATACCAGGTGGTGATGCCCACATAAAAACAGCGAAGAAGAACAACGGTAGATTGCTTACGGATAGATCTATTATGAGCATTGCAAATCCTATACCAAGCATCTTTTAAATTATCCCCTCCCCTTTGTTTAAAGTTAAGAACCTCGTTCTCGGGGGTGTACGCAATAGAGGAAGAACTATACATAACGACAAAAAGTAGTCAACAAGATTGCACACAAAAACATATCTGACGAGAAAACGGCGAATGGAAAAGAGGGCGAATAAAACGGCAAATTTTTGTGAAGTGGGGTAGAGGAAAACGAGAGGCAAATGGCAAATAATGTAAATTGCAAGGAGATGAGATTTGTGATTAGGAACCTGGTTGATGTTGATGATGTCTCCCCGGCAACGGCGCGAGAAACTCCTCTTGATGTCTGCTAGAACTACGTTAGTTTTTCCCTAGAGAAGGAGGGATGATGCAGCACTGCGACGGTAGGTATTTCCCTCAGTGATGAGACCAAGGTTATCGAACCAGTAGGAGAACCACGCAACACCACGTAAATACCTCCTGCACACAAAGAACAAATACTTGCAACCCGACGTGTTAAAGGGGTTGTCAATCCCTTTCGGGTAACGAGATAGATAAAATTGTAGTAGATTGGATAAATAGATCTCGCGGGAACGCGAGATAAAATAAATAAGTAAAAATTGTAGCAATGTATTTTTGTATTTTTGGATTAATATATCTGAAAATAAAAGTTGCAAATAAATAAAAGAGCGTATAGCAAAATAGATCTTGAAGGCAAATATATTAAAGAAGAGACCCGGGGGCCGTAGTTTTCACTAGTGGCTTCTCTCGAAAAAAATAGCAAATGGTGGAAACAAATTATTGTTGGGCAATTGATAGAACTTCAAATACTCATGACGATATCCAGGCAATGATCATTATATAGGCATCACGTCTAAGATTAGTAGACCGACTCCTGCCTGCATCTACTATTACTCCACACATCGACCGCTATCCAGCATGCATCTAGTGTATTAAGTTCATGGAGAAACGGAGTAATGCAATAAGCACGATGACATGATGTAGACAAGATCTATTTATGTAGAAATAGACCCCATCTTGTTATCCTTAATGGCAACGATACATACGTGTCGTTTCCCTTTCTGTCACTGGGATCAAGCACAGTAAGATCGAACCCATCACAAAGCACCTCTTCCCATTGCAAGATAAATAGATCAAGTTGGCCAAACAAAACCCAAATATCAGAGAAGAAATACGAGGCTATAAGCAATCATGCATATAAGAGATCAAAGAAGACTCAAATAACTTTCATGGATAAAAAGATAGATCTGATCATAAACTCAAAGTTCATCGGATCCCAACAAACACATCGCAAAAAAGAGTTACATCATATGGATCTCCAAGAGACCATTGTATTGAGAATCAAACAAGAGAGAGAAAGCAATCTAGCTACTAACTACGGACCCGAAGGCCTACAATGAACTACTCACGCATCATCGAAGAGGCACCAATGAGGATGATGAACCCCTCTGTGATGGTGTCTAGATTGGATCTGGTGGTTCTGCAACTTGCGGCGGCTGGAATTGATTTTCGTCGACTCTCCTAGTGTTTCTGGAATATTGGGGTATTTATAGAGCAAAGAAGCGGTGCGGGAGGTGGCCGAGGTGGGCACAACCCACCTGGGCGCGCCTGGGCCTCCAGGCGTGCCCTGGTGGGTTGTGCTCCCCTCGGAGCACCCCCCCAAGTGCTTCTCCGACCCACTGGATGTCTTCTTGTCCAAAAAAAATCCACAAAAAGTTTCGCTGCGTTTGGACTCCTTTTGGTATTGTTTTCCTGCGATGTAAAAAACATGCAGAAAATAGCAACTGGCACTGGGCACTTTGTGTCGTGGAATAGTCACGGCAGATTTTCTAGTGTGAGGACTTAGTCGTGGAGCCATCGCAATGAGGTTAGTTTAAAGGGGTTAATTTGGACAAAGGACACGGGGAGTTTATACTGGTTCGGCCCCTTGCGGTGAAGGTAAAGGCCTAATCCAGTTTGAGGTGGTATTGCTAGGGTTTCGATGACCAGGGAGCGAATACGCTTAACCTGGCTCTCGATCTGTTGTTTCTTGTCCCTAAACCGCCGCCGGGTCGTCCCTTTATATACACAGGTTGACGCCCGGTGGTTCACAGAATCCCTACCGGCTCATAAACGTGTCCGGCTCGGTATCCACTCTTTCCTATCTTACAATACAAGTCATATACTTATGGCGGTTTACATCTATGGGCCCTAACTCGCCTTTGGGCTTTGGGCCTTCTTATTAAGTCTCCTTCGTAAGTCGCCATCTTCTATGTCTTCATGGGCTTCAATACAGGTAAAACACTATGAGCATAACCCGGCCCCTCCTGGGCGGTTTATACTCAATAGTTATATCCCCAACATTAGGCCCCAGGTTGATTTGAACTTGTTCATGTCAATCTTCAACACTTAGGAAAATTCCTTCTTCATTACCTTCGCAAAAATTTGTAACTCACCGTGATGTCATCTTCCGAGATCATGATAACCCGCCATGACATCACCTGTCATTAATTTTATAAACATCCAGAAATCATATATGCATCTCCTTTTTAATGAACCTCCGAAAATCGAGGCGTCAGCCCTGTCACATATCCAATTTGGAGCTCCTCGATTCCCGCGCATGCCACTTATCCATTCACCTTATAAATAGGGCCAGGGGTCCTTTTCACTTTCCCCCCTCGGCCTCTTCCTCTTCATCGTCTTCCTCGCGACGCGCTGCTCTCGAGTCCAGCCGCCGCCATCGACCCTCTCCTCTGCATCACCATTGGCCGCTGCATCAACCTGACTTGGTCCAGATTTTGCTCACGCGCCTCCGCCGTTCAACAGCCTTGGTAAGTTCTTCCTCCTTCCCCCCCATAGATCTCATTAGGGTTCGAACGAATTCATGGAGGTTCGGCACTGTTCTTCACCTGTTCTTCGTTGTAGCATGTGGTTTGATTCAAGCTTGATATTTATCCTGTGCGGCAATAATCCTAGTCCCTTTTTCTCATCAGAGCATCTCTTTTAGGTAGAAAAATCTGATCTGGACCTTCATAAACTGCTCAAGTACCAGTATTTTAGGTCTGGATATATTTTCATTTTCTGACACGCGGTAGATCCAAAATTGCAATACCAATCTGTGAAACCTGTTTTTCATCACTTAGCCATTTTCCAACTTCAGATCTATACTTTCAATATCCGTGTAGGCGGTTTAACTTCAGAAAATAATAACCTACCAGGTACCATTAGTCCCCTCTTAAACCGCCAAGTGCTCGTCTTTGTAATTTGATAACGTCACTGTCCAGTTTAACATTTATGCATGCTTCAACACTTTCTGCCTGTTAACCATGAACCTTAAACCGGCACAAATCTTTTCCAGGTTATCGTATAAATGGCCAAATCCTTTTATTCCTGTAAATGGGTTCAATCCCTGGTTACAGAAGAAGAACTGAACGGGTGTGTTGCAACCGGCGCTTTAGCGAAAAAGGAAGACATCCACTGGAGAGCCCCCGGTCCAGAAAATCCTCCTGAGCCCAAGGATGGGGAAGTGATCGTTTTTGTTGATCATCTGAGTCGAGGGTTCAGCCCTCCCGGATCAAAAAATTTCCGTGACGTGCTTCACTTCTTCCAACTTCACCCTCAAGATATTGGGCCTAACTCCATGTCCAATATTTGCAATTTTCAAGTGTTTTGTGAAGCCTACCTGCAAGAAGAGCCCACAGTCGACCTGTTCAGAGATTTCTTCTATTTAAACCGCCGTACTGAATTTACGGATGGGCCCAATACTTAACTTGGCAGGGTTTCAATTCAGAAGAGAAAAGACGTCTGCTTCCCTCACGCTAAGCATCATAGCCATCCCAAAGATTGGAATCAAACTTGGTTCTATTGCCAAGATACATCTCCAGCTGGCGAGAATCCTCTGCCGGGTTACCGTGCTCACCGGCTTACCGATGCACATCCATTCCCCCAAAGACTCAATGCAAAGGAACGGTCCAAATATGCACCACAGCTTTCAAAGCTCAGAGCCTTTGTGGCAAATGGTTTGACAGGCATTGATTTTGTCCGTTGCTGGGTATCTTGGAGCATTTTGCCTTTAAGCCGTCGCTCTGGTTTAATGTGTGAGTACACAGGGGATGTGAAAGACCCTCAATGCCACACTGATATTTAGCTGACTGATGCTGAAATTACTGAATCTGTCAAGAAGATGTTGGATGAACCGGTGACCGACTGTAGCAAAACAGGACTTAGTCCTTTCTGCGCTTCAAATAAACCACCAGCTGTAAGAATCGCCCCACTCCTACTTTAATCCATATTCTTAATACTCCCATATGATCTTTTCAATCTTTAAACAGGGTGATGATCCGTTCTGGAAGAAGAAACCGCAGGATAAACCGGCCAAAACACCTCGTGTCAAGACCAAGGTCAACAAGAAGCCCGCTAAGAAGAAAAACACCGAGCCTACCGAGTTAAACATTGACGATGATAATCCAGAGTCAGAGGTAGAACTTGATTCACTTGGCTCTTTTTTCATACATCTCATTGACGATGATTTTTATCAGGACGACGCATAAGCTAGCCGCGCAAATGACGTAGAGGTAACTATTCTCTCATCCGGTTCAGAACCTCTGCCCACAAAGAAAACCCGACAAGCAAGCCGGAAAGTAAGATTTTCTCACCCCCTAGCTTACTTGGATCCAAACTTTCTTTTGAAGAAGCAGCAACACGAAGCTCGCCGCGCAACCAAGCATAGCGGCCATGTGGTCACTTCTTCCGGTTTACGGAACGCGCCAGTTCGTAAACGCCGCCCAGAGGTCTCTTCTATTTCTGACACCTCTTATCCCAAGGCGGGTTATTTTCGACAACCTCTTAATCCGTCTGATTCAAACTATCAGGGAACTTCCCATTCATCCTCTGGCAAGTCCACAGGGACACAAATTCCAACCCTCAAAACTGTTCCTGGGTGAGCATTTTTAACCAACCCTTTATACCTTATGCTTGATCATTATACTAACCTGTTATTTGCGTCTCTGTCACAGCCAAGGCCAGACCCAGTAAAAAGGCCAAATTGAACAAACCGGCTGATGACAGCGCGCCAACTAATCCGGAAAAGAACCCGAAATAGTTTGAACCAAATACTGAAGCTATTCTTGATGATCCGCCACCGCAAGATCATGTAACCTTTGTTGAACAGATGGAAATTGATCCGATGGGTCATGCTGATAAACCGCCAAGCCCAACTAAGGCTGATGATGATAAATCTGACGATGTTGTAGTTACCGGTGTCAGTTATACAGCCTCAGGCAACCCCACTGCTCTGTCAAAACATAGTGCCAAAGAAGAATTTTCTGCTATTGACAAGGGCAAGTGGAAGGTGGACTTGGAAAGCTATGCCCACCTCAGCGCCCAACATATTCATTCTGGGTTTTTAAACCGTTTGTACACAAGCCGTGATTATGAAGCCGGTTTACTGAACATGATGAAGGAGCGATATGAGGTAAATGCTGTTAACTCTGCATAAATATTCTTCCCTTAGCCGCCAAGTTTACTGGACATAAAAGAATAGAATGTTCTGCAAACTTTCAAGAACCATATAGATCAACTCCACTAGCCCGCAAGGGCCGGTTTATAATGTCAATATGAACCGGGACTTTAGAATAATAACTCTTCAATTTTGCCTGTGTAGCCCCCAAGGGTCGACTTAACAAATATGTTAAGTTGAGACTAATTATGTTGTAAGGCTCAAAATTCTTACTTAGGACCTTTATAATCCGGTTGACCATCAAGCTGATAGTTGTTATGTGCTTGGGACTTGTAATTTTTTTTTGATAAGAAGCAATAGACATTAGCCCCCAAATGCCAAGTATATTACTTGTTATGTGCTTGGGACTTTGAATATGCACTGCTATCTAATTAATTACATGTCTCTTGCAGGCTGATCTTAACAAGAAGGAATCTCAAATCGCCGACCTTCAAGAAAATATCAAGTCGCAACAAGCCGAGACCTCCAAAGCCAAGGAAGAACTGACCAGTGCCTTAACAGCAATGGAAAAACTGAAGGAGAGCTTCAAGAACGAGCGGGCAGGTTGGGATACAGAAAAGTCAACTCTGCTGAAGAGGGCTGAGGATGCTGAGGCTGCCCTTAATCCGGTAGCTGAGGAGCTGACTGGCTTGAAATAGCAAATAAATGCCATGACCACTGCCGTATTTGGTAAATAACTTCTTCATAAGCTTTGAACATGTATTATGTAAGAGACTGCCGGTTTACCGATGTTTTTGATGATGCAGGAACTCGCATTGTTCATCTTGGCTCAGATATGCGGCAAAAACTGAAAGCCGCCTATACACTTATAGAGCAATTATATACCGGCGTACAACGGGTTATCTGCACAGCTTCCCATAATAAACCGCCCCCAACCTTGATCAAGGAGACGTTGGAAAGGCTGGCGATGATGCCTGCATGGTTTGAAGAGCGAAAGAAGTCAGCTGCCAGGGCAGGTGCTCTTACTGCACTGACTCAGGCCAAAGCTTGGATATCTGATCTTGATCCGGCCGATGTGGGAAACGGCTACCCGAGCATAAAGGAGGACGGGTCAGACTTTAATAACGATGACCTCAGAGCCTTGACGGGGGAAATGCGCCCATTGGCTAGCAAATTGGCTGAAGAAACCGATCTTTCACATTATTAGTTGATTTATGATGCCAACAACAAGAGAGTTAACGCGCCAACTTATGATGCTCCAAATCTTATTCCTCCAATCCGTAAGCATACCTATGCCCCTGATATTGACCCCTCCACACTTATAAGTGATGAAGCTGTATTCAAGGCCTTAACTGGGATCGATTGGACCACCATTGACTTCCAGCCACTGGGTAGAGAGGAGGAAGATGAACCAGCGCTGGACGATCCGCAACCTTCAAGTCAGCCAGGCCAGGACTCGTAAACCGGGGGCCAGTTTAGCAGCTGCTTTCTTTAAGACTTGTTAAAACAATTATTCTTTTGGGCACCAAACGCCTTGTAATAGGCTAGCTTAAACTATTGTTCTGCTATGCCATCGTGCATATTTACTTTGCATGACACTGCTAATCCACCTTGTTAAGATATGCCACTTATGCTTATAATATTGACAATGTGGAATCTGCTCCTGCATGCAACGGATTAAAAGTGTCCTGGCGGTTTACCGCTGGACGGGTCATAACGCCCAATATAAAACCATGGAAACTAACATAGCTTATACCCAAGGCTAGACTTTCAGAATAACCAAATTCGAAATATATCATACCTGTGATATTTGATCACACTGTTGGTTTACCAAACCGGTGTAGTAAGTGGGAGAACCCAAACTTTGAGCACTGGTAATTATCATAGATTGCTCGGCTTATGAACAAAACCAGGCCGGGTTAATAAACACCGGATATTATCTTATCTCATACTGGCGACTTATAGTCAAAAGCCAGGCCGGGTTAATAAAAACCGAATGTTATCTTATCTCATACTGGCGACTTATAGTAAAAAACCAGGCAGGGTTAATAAACACCGGATGAATTATGATCATAAAGCATTATAAGCCTCATCAAATAAACCTCAAAAAAAACTATGGAATAAAACAAACAAAAAAACGAGGCTTTTCATGGGCTGCCAGGCCGAAAATCGAGTGCTTTCACGGGCCGCACAGCCACTGAGTTAAACCTATATACAAACCTTATAAGATGGACCTCACATAACCAATCGTCGTTTTAACTTTGACAAGTTCAGGGTCTGTATAAGATTGACTTGTCAAATGTTGGGCGGGTCATTCCAGGAATACCTGGGCGGAGTGGCTTACTTAAAAAGGCAGGATAACCCAGGGTTTTAGGTGAATACACTTGGCTTCCAAGCCTGGCTTTTAAGCCTATTACAAGGGTTATACAAACTCTTTGTTCTTTAGAATCAAGGAGCCCCCAAGTAATATTTTTGAGCTGTGCTCAAGGGGCACCTATGTTTGAGCTGTGATTTTGCAACAGACTCTCTTTGGTACCTTTAACCTGGGTAGCAAGCCCCCAAGTTTTTTTTTCAATTGGCTTATAAGCCGGTTCAAAGGGTAATCATAACTTCGCTCATAAGCCGGAAGCCCCCAAGTAACCAAAGACTCATTAAGAAAAAACGACAGAGGCCCTACTTTAGCAGGGGTGCCGGTTTATTATATTGATCACAATATATCCATTGTCAAAAATATGTACATCAGAAGAGCCAATGGCTCAAGTGTAGTAAGGCCGAAGATGAGCAATATTCCACGGCCGGTGAGTCTCTTCCTCCGACGTGCGTGAGTCCTTGTGGTCTCGAACATCAATAAGGTAGTATGACCCGTTGTTCAGATTCTTGCTGACCACAAAGGGTCCTTCCCAAGGTGGGGATAACTTGTGCATATCAGTCTGATCCTGGATAAGCCGGAGCACTAAGTCCCCTTCTTGAAAGGTTCTGGTCTTGACCCGGCGGCTGTGATAACGACATAGATCTTGCTAGTAAATCGCCGAACGAGCCGCTGCGAGATCACGCGCCTCGTCTAACAAGTCAAGTGCATCCTGACGTGCCTTTTCATTATCAGCTTCAACGTAAGCCGCCACACGGGGTGAGTCGTGATTGATGTCACTGGGAAGAACCGCCTCTACTCCATAAACCATGAAAAAAGGCGTGTAACCCGTAGATCTGTTGGGCGTTATGTTGATGCTCCATAGCACCGAGGGTAACTCCTCTACCCAACAACCCAGCGTCCTCTGTAAGGGAACCATAAGCCGGGGCTTGATGCCTCTCAGGATCTCTTGATTGGCTCTCTCAGCTTGACCATTAGATTGGGGGTGAGCCACCGATGATACATCAAGCCGGATATGCTCACGTTGACAAAATTCTTTCATAGCACCCTTGGAGAGATTAGTGCCATTGACTGTTACAATGCTGTGTGGAAAGCCAAAATGGAAGATCACCTTCTTCATGAATTGAACCGCCGTTGCTGCATCACACTTACTGACTGGCTCTGCCTCTACCCACTTAGTAAATTTATCAAACGCCACCAAGAGGGGGGTCTTCTTATCCTTGGACCTCTTAAAAGGTCCAACCATATCAAGCCCCCAAACTGCAAACGGCCAAGTGATTGGAATCATTCTCAACTCCTGAGCCGGAACATGAGCTCGACGTGAAAACTTCTGACAACCGTCACGTTTTTTGACCAAGTCCTCAGCGTCAGCATGAGCCGTCAGCCAATAAAAACCGTGACGAAAAGCCTTGGCTACAAGAGATTTAGAGCCGGCGTGATGACCATAATCTCCTTCATGGATCTCACGCAGAATCTCACAGCCTTCTTCAGGAGAAACACAACGCTGAAATGCCCCGGTAACACTGCAATGGTGCAGCTCTCCATTGACAATTGTCATTGACTTGGACCGCCGGGTTATTTGCCTGGCCAAGGTTTCATCCTCAGGTAACTCGCCCCGGGTCATATATGCCAAATATGGAACTGTCCAATCAGGAATAACATGAAGAGCCGCCACCAACTGAGCTTCCGGGTCAGGAATAGCCAAATCCTCCTCTGTAGGTAACTTGACCGACGGGTTATCCAAAACGTCAAGAAAGACATTAGGTGGCACCGGTTTACGTTGAGAACCCAACCGGCTTAAGGCATCAGCCGCTTCATTTTTCCTTCGATCAACATGCTCAACTTGATAACCCTTGAAGTGACCAGCAATAACATCCACCTCTCGTCGATAAGCCGCCATGAGGGGATCCTTAGAATCCCAAGTACCAGAGACTTGTTGAGCCACCAAATCTGAGTCACCAAAGCACCTTACCCAGCTTAAGTTCATCTCCTTAGCCATCTGAAGACCGTGGAGCAAGGCCTCATATTCAGCTGCATTGTTAGTGCAAGGGAACATCAAACGGAGAACATAACAAAATTTATCACCACGAGGGGAAGCTAGCACAACTCCAGCCCCCAAGCCCTCCAATTGCCTGGACCCATCAAAGTGAAGTCCAATATGTGTTATCTGGTTTTTCCTTAGGCATCTGCAGCTCTGTCCAGTCATTGATGAAATCCACCAGCGCTTGAGACTTGATGGCCGTGCGAGGCATATACTTCAAACCATGAGGCCCAAGTTCAATGGCCCATTTGGCAACCCGGCCTGTTGCTTCCCTGTTTTCGATGATATCTCCTAAAGGAGCAGAGCTAACCACAGTAATGGGGTGACCCTGAAAATATTGCTTAAGCTTCCGGCTTGCCATGAAAACCCCATATACAAGCTTCTGCCAATGTGGGTATCTCTGCTTGGACTCAATAAACACTTCGCTGATATAATAAACCGGCCGTTGAACCGGATATTCCTTGCCTGCCTCTTTCCTTTCAACCACAATAGCCACACTGACAGCCCGGCTATTAGCAGCCACATATAACAACAGCGGCTCCTTATCAACGGGCGCAGCTAGGACCGGCGGCTCAGCCAGCAGCTTCTTAAGCGCCTCAAATGCCTCATTAGCAGCGTCACTCTAGACGAAGTCATCTGTCTTTTTCATCATCTGATACAAAGGGATGGCCTTCTCACCGAGGCGGCTTATGAACCGGCTTAGCGCCGCAATACGACCCGCCAGACGTTGAACATCATTGATACACGCCGGTTTAGCCAGAGAAGTAACGGCTTTGATCTTCTCCGGATTAGCTTCAATGCCCCTGTTAGACACCAGAAAGCCCAAAAGCTTGCCCGCCGGCACACCAAAAACACACTTGGCCGGATTAAGCATCATCTTATAAACTCGGAGATTATCAAAGGTTTCCTTCAAGTCGTCTATCAACGTCTCCTTCTTTCTGGATTTCACCACAATATCATCCACATAAGCATGAACATTGCGTCCAATCAGATTATGAAGACAATTCTGCACACATCGCTGGTAAGTCGCCTGGGCACTCTTGAGCCCAAAAGGCATAGACACATAGCAGAAGGCTCCAAAGGGAGTTATGAAAGTTGTCTTCTCCTGGTCCTTAACTGCCATCTTGAGCTGATGATAACCAGAATAAGCATCCAAAAAACTCAAACGCTCACAACCCGCCGTAGCATCAATAATCTGATCAATACGAGGGAGAGCAAAAGGATCAGCCGGACAAGCCTTGTTTAAATCCGTGTAGTCCACACACATGCGCCAAGTGCCGTTCTTCTTAAGTACCAGCACCGGGTTAGCCAACCACTCAGGATGACAAACTTCAACAATAAACCCAGCCGCCAAGAGTCGGGCTACCTCCTCACCAATGGCCTTATGCCTTTCTTCATTGAAACGACGAAGAAACTGCTTGACCGGTTTAAACTTGGGATTAATATTGAGAGTGTGCTCAGCGAGTTCCCTCGGAACACCTGGCATGTCAGAAGGTTTCCATGCAAAGATGTCCCGGTTCTCACGGATGAACTCGATGAGCGCGCTTTCCTATTTCGGATCCATATTCGAACTGATGCTGAACTGCTTGGATGAATCGCCAGGAACAAAATCAACCATCTTAGTGTCATCTGCTGATTTAAACTTCAAAACCGGATCATGCTCTGTAGTTGGCTTTTTCAAAGACGTCATATCCGCCGGATCAACATTGTCCTTGTAAAATTTTAACTCCTTCGTTGCACAAACCGACTCAGCATAAGCCGCATCACCTTCTTCACATTCCAAGGCTATCTTTCGGCTCCCATGTACTGTGATGTTCCCCTTGTAACCCGGCATCTTGAGCTGCAGATAAACATAACAAGGCCATGCCATGAACTTGGCATAAGCCGGCCGTCCAAACAGAGCATGATACGGGCTGTGAATCTTGACTACTTCAAAGGTCAATGTCTCTGACCTAGAGTCATGATCATCTCCAAAAGCAACTTCTAGAGCTATCTTACCAACAGGGTACGCCGACTTACCAGGCACCACACCATGGAAAACTGTATTCGATGGTTTAAGATTTTTATCTGTCAACCCCATGCGATGGAAAGTTTCATAATAAAGGATATTGATGCTGCTCCCTCCGTCCATGAGTACCTTGGTAAACTTATACCCTCCAACCTGGGGTGCAACCACCAATGCTAGGTGACCCGGATTATCAACCCGGGACGGGTGATCTTCCCGACTCCACACGATGGGCTGCTCAGACCAGCGCAAGTAACGGGGAACCGCTGGTTCAACGGCGTTCACTGCCCTTTTATGAAGCTTCTGATCCCGTTTGCATAAATTTGTGGTGAAGACGTGGTACTGCCCACTATTCAACTGCTTTGGGTTACTCTGATACCCAGATTGCTGCTGCTGATTCCCCTGACTTGAGTGTTGATGGTAGCCACCCTGATTGCCTTGATTGCCCTGATTACCTTGGAATCCAGAACTAGAACCGCCACCGCCGTAACCCGGCCCATGAGAACCGGACCCTGAACCACCACCCGGTCCATGATTGTCTTGAAAAAGATTGGAATTTTTATACTCCTTCATGATGTAGTAATCCTTCCAGAGGTGGCCAGACGGTCTTTCTCGCGTCCCATGCCTTGGGCAGGGCTGATTTAGCATCTGCTCAAGATTAAAGCCTGACCCTTCGGCCCGTGGGGGCAGTTTACCTTTACGACGCTGGCCATTATTCTGTGCGTTGGTGTTAGCCACAAAGTCTAAACTATTATCAGCTTTGCACTTACCATTACCTCCCTGATTCGCCGGATTATGCTGCTGTCCTCTGGTGCTGCTGCTCTTCTTTCCCTTTCCCGGCTTGTCATCATTAGACTCGGGGTCCTTGGTACCATCAGAGTCAGCGTACTTAACCAGAGCCGCCATCAGCTCTCCCATGTCATTGCAGTGGTGCTTGAGCCGACCCAACTTCTGCTTAAGAGGCGTAAACTGGCAATTCTTCTCCAACATTATGACCGCTGAACCGGCATTGATGCGATCCGATGAATGTAAGATGGTCGAAACCCGGCGCACCCAATGGGTTGTGGACTCACCCTCTTCTTGGACACAGGCATCCAGATCTACAATTGACATAGGCTGCTTGCACGTATCTTTGAAATTCTGGATAAACCGGGCCTTTAACTCGGCCCATGACCCAATGGAGTTGGCAGGGAGCCCCTTCAACCAAGTGCGAGCCGTTCCATCCAACATCAGGGGGAAATATTTACCACATGCTGCATCGCTAACATCTAGCAATTCCATGGCCATCTCATAACTCTCGATCCATGCTTCAGGAGGTAAATCGGCTGTATAGTTAGGCACCTTGCGAGGACCCTTAAAATCCTTGGGCAGACGCTCATTACGTATGGCCGGCACTAAACATGGCACGCCCAAATTCCTAAAGGTTACACCTGGCTCCACCAAAGTTGTCGGATGAACCGGAGAAGGTTGACGGGCCGCATATTGCGCCGCCAGCTCGGCCTCTCGACGTGCTCTACCTTGATCCACCACGTTCTGAGCATCAGCACCACCGCCCGCCGGGTTATGTCCACGAGGCAGGTTATGGTTCCGCCCACTGCTTGACACAGCTGGTTCATCAATATGCCTACTGTAACTCTGGCTTGGGCGAGGGGTGGAATGAATCCGGCTTCGACTGTAAGAATAAGCCTGCTGCTGAACCAATGCTGTCTGAAGGAGCTCTCTAGCCCTCCGCATCTCAACCGCCGTTGGAGACTCGCCTTCAACCGGGATAGCCGCCAATCGTGACGCTGCAGCGATCATGTTATCCAAAGGGTTAGAGTAATGACCCGGTGGTGTTGGCATGTGTTGCGGCGGGATATTGTTCTGACGAGGCGGATCCGTGGTGCGCGGCTGAACCGGCGCTCCCATCCCAGACGCTTCAACCCGGTCCGCCATTGGCGGGTTACTGGTTCCTGCTCCTGGCGTGTTAAAGAGGTTCCTCGCCTCGTAAACCGGTGGCAGGCGAGACTGATGCCTCCTCCTCATGACTTCGTTTGAAGCGTTCTGATCTAGCATGAGCCGGTAAAACTCCGACTGAATCCGTTGCGCCTGAGCATCCAACGTAACCCGCTCCACAGCCATCCTGGCATCTTCAGCTGCCAGGTCTTCCTTAGCTTGAGCTATCTGATCTCGCAATTTCATGACTTCCGCGTTATGCTGATCTTGATTATCCGGGTTAACCTCCGTCGTCAGCAGTGTTGCCAAGGCGTTTAGTAAACCGGACAAGACTTGAGCCGGCAGGCGCGAAGGGCCTCCTGCCTCAGCTGCCGTCGCCGCTGCTGACCCGGAAATCAATGCCGCTGTAGTTGAAGAGTGCTGCACTGGCTGCGTACCGGCCATGAAGATTGCAACCCGGTTCGGCGGCTCGTAGGGGTCCGGAATACTATCGCCATCGGAATAGCCCCCAAGCCGACCGTCTTGCAGTCGGCACAATGACTCGGTTTCACCGGTGGATGACTCGCCATCAGAATAGACAACTGTCTCACCGTCAGATACCGATTTATCCTCAGATTCCGCACCATTGATGAATCCCACGAAGGCACGACTCATGGCGGGCTGAACTCGGGGAGGTTTTGCACGCTGAGCCGTCTCGATGATGTCGGTGCAGGTGTCCGGCTCAGGGCCCGGTTCGCTGATCTTGCCAATGAAGACGTGAATTCCACCGAAGGGGACCCGGTACCCGTACTCAATTGAGCCGGCCTCGGGGCCCCAGCCTTCGTCGTCGATGTAGAGCTTGCGGCGATGACTCTTGGTCATCCAGCCCACAACGTATCCCTTGAGCCCTTCGAAGTTGCCCTTCAAGAACTCAAAACCACCATGTGCTGGCCCCACGGTGGGCGCCAACTGTCGTGGAATAGTCACGGCAGATGTCCTAGTGTGAGGACTTAGTCGTGGAGCCATCGCAATGAGGTTAGTTTAAAGGGGTTAATTAGGACAAAGGACACGGGGAGTTTATACTGGTTCGACCCCTTGCAGTGAAGGTGAAGGCCTAATCTAGTTTGAGGTGGTATTGCAAGGGTTTCGATGACCAGGGAGTGAATACGCTTAACCTGGCTCTTGATCTGTTGTTTCTTGTCCCTAAACTGCCGCCAGGTCATCCCTTTATATACACAGGTTGACGCCCGGCGGTTCACAAAATCCCGGCCGGCTCATAAACGTGTCCGGCTCGGTATCCACTCTTTCCTATCTTACAATACAAGTCATATACTTATGGCGGTTTACATCTATGGGCCCTAACTCGCCTTTGGGCTTTGGGCCTTCTTATTAAGTCTCCTTCGTAAGTCACCATCTTCTATGTCTTCATGGGCTTCAATACAGGTAAATCACTATGAGCATAACCCGGCCCCTCCTGGGCGGTTTATACTCAATAGTTATATCCCCAACACTATGTCAATAGGTATGTACCAAAAAATGATATGAAATGATTATAAAACATCCAAGAATGATAATATAACAGCATGGAACAATCAAAAATTATAGATACGTTGGAGACGTATCAGTTACCTCAACGGGGATACGCATGCCCCCAACAATAAGCATTTCATATCTCTTTTTGGCAGTAGGTAGAGGTAATTGAAAGCTTCCAATAGTGAGTTTCGGAGATTTTTCAATAACATTAATACCATTCACTTGGAATTGTTTCTTCAGAAAGTGCACCGTATGCTCATTATCATTGATATGAAAAGTGACCTTGCTTTTATTGCAATCAATAACAGCCCCTGCAGTATTCAAGAAGGGTCTACCAAGGATAATCGACATGTTGTCGTCCTCGGGCATCTCAAGTATAACAAAGTCAGTTAAGATAGTAACATTTGCAACAACAACGGGCACATCCTCACAAATACCGATAGGTATGGCAGTTGATTTGTCAGCCATTTGCAAAGATATTTCAGTAGTTGTGATTTTATTCAAATCAAGTCTTTTATACAAAGAGAAAGGCATAACACTAACACCAGCTCCTAAATCTCACAAAGCAGTTTTAACATAATTTATTTTGATGGAGCAAGGTATAGTTGGTATTCCTGGGTCTCCAAGTTTTTTAGGTACTCCATCCTTAAAAGAGTAATTAGCAAGCATGGTGGAGATTTCAGCTTCAGGTTATTTTTCTCTTATTAGTGATTATATCTTTCATATATTTTGCATAAGGGGCCATCTTTAAAATATCAGTCAGGCGAGTGCGTAGAAAGACTGGCCTAAGCATTTCAGCAAAGTGTTCAAATTCTTCATCATCTTTTTTATTAGTTGATTTAGGTGGAAAGGGCATGGGTTTTTGAACCCATGGTGCTCTTTATCTTCCATCCTTTCTAGCAACAAAGTCTCTTTTATCATATCTTTTGTTTTTTGGTTGTGGGTTATCAAGATCAACAGCTGGTTCTATTTCAACATCATTATCTAGTTGTTTATCATTGTCTGGTTGAGTGTCTTCATGAACATCATCATTATCTTTTTCATTATCACTAGATGAATGTTCATTACCTGATTGAGTTTCAGCATCAGAAATAGAAACATCATTATTATCAGGAGGTTTTTCTGCTTCAGGTTCACTAGAGGTATGCAAAGTCCTATCATTTTTCTTTTTCCTCTTCTTTTTAGAAGGACTAGGTGCATCGGTGTTAATTCTTTGAGAGTCTTGTTCAATTCTTTTAGGGTGTCCCTCAGGATAAAGTAGTTCCTGAGTCATTTTACCTCCCCTAGTTGCTACTCTAACAGCAAAGTCATTAATATTATTATTCATTTCACTAAGCAACTCTCTTTGAGATTTAGCAACTTGTTCTAGTTGAGTTTGAACCATAGAAGCATGTTTTCCTACACCTCTTACATCATTAGTAATTCTAAACAACAAGTCACTCAAGTGAGCAATCATATTGGAATTATATTTCAATTGTTTCATGACATTTTCATTGAAGTGATCTTGTTTTCTAATGTAGTTGTCCAACTCATAAAGGCATTGACTGGGATGTTTATTGTAAGGGGTGTCACTTTCATCAAATTTCATTAAAGAGTTTACCTCTACCACCTTTGGTGGTGGTGTGTCAAGTCCATGTATTTCTTCAATAGGAGGTAAATTTTTAGGGTTTTTTACATCTGTGCCCCTGGTTCCTTAGCTGTACTCATTCATCCCCACGCTCTTAACTTTTGCTCACTTTTCCCCACTCCCACTCCCACTCCCACTCCCTTGCCCGAAACCCTCACAAATGGGCAAAGTGGACGTTGCCGTCGGGTCAATGGTTTAACCGTTAACTCTGACGAGTAGGGCCGCGCTGGACTGTGTCGCCCGTTGGACCTGACAAGTGGGGTCGCCTTGCACGGTGGCGCTGTTCGACCATTGGGCCGTGGTTTCGTTGGACTGTTGGGCCGTTGCATGAAATGCCTGCGCGCGCCGCCACGACAGAAGCCTGCAATGCATGCACGACATATCCAGCTAGCCTGCTATGCATGCACGCAGCTAGCCTGCCTGCATGTGCCAATGCGTGTCGACCGAGCCACTTTCCTGCACGCCAACCGCCATGGACGCAGCGACGGTCGCTGTTGCTGGTTCTCACCCAGCTAGCCGGCCTGCATGCGCCGATGCGTGCCGCCACGATGCGCTGACTGAGCCGCTTTCGTGCACGCCAGCTGCCACGGACGCAGCAACGGTCGCTGCTACATGCGCCAATGCGTGTCTCCTCAATTTAGAACATCGTTCGATCCGTTTCGATCCACTCGCATCTGCACCCATTTTGCTAGGACAAATAAATTGAACAATTTTTTTATTTTGGGTGCATGCACTAGGTGGCTGCATATCTTATTTCTTTGTGGCTTCCTCGACGTGGTGGTGGCTTGTGTAGCTATGCATGCACTAGGTGCTTACGAATAAAGCGAGCTCTCTCAAAAAACAATCAATAATTCAAAAAAAAAGTACAGACTAGCAAGAACTTAATAATCACTACAAAAAAATACACTTCCGTGATGATACGTGTTTGTCATAGTAGGTCACGTTTTCTGTCATGTATGTACATCCATGACGATTTTATGACAGAATCAAGATAGTCATACCTGTGCTATCGTAGAAGTGTTCCATGACAATACCAAAATTATCATCATGGAAGTGTTCACTTCCATGACGATAAATGATGCGTCATGGAAGTGCTTTCATCAAGGGTAACCGACACGTGGCATCCACCATAACGGATCACCGTTAAGCTATCGGGTCCGGTTTTGGATCCGATAACCCGCTAACAGCCCGGACCAATGGGGATTTTCCACGTGTAAAATTCACATTGGCTGAAGGAAACACGTGTCAGCTCGTCATTGGGTCAGATAGGCGCCTATGATATGTCGACACGTGCGACGGCCCAACACTGGCCCATTTAGCTTACAAAGGCCGGCCCGTTTGACTTGGTCAAAAGTTAGCGGGCCAGCCCATGAAAAGCCAGTTAATGGTCAGTTCGCATATAGCCCATTTTACGGCCCGGTAACTCTTAGCCCATTAGGGCCTTCCCGAAATCGGCCCAACAGCGTCATGTGGGCCGTCGAATATAACACCAGCCCATTTCACTTTCGGCCCATGTATGGCCCACGACGTCTTTCGGCCCATATGAGGCCTTTCGTATCTTTAGGCCCTTTAGTGGCCCACGGTGACTCTGGCCCATAATGAACAGTAAATTTCTTTGTACCCATTAACGGCCCATCATTCACATGGGCCGTTTCCAGCCCGTGTTAGCTTTCAGCCTACTGACGGCCCATACGTTCTTGGGCTCCTTTCCGGCCCTCGATTACTTCCGGCCCGTTACTGGCATGTTCCCCTAATGGGCCAAATTCGGCCCGTGGTTAGAATCGGCCCGTTTGTGGCCTGTTAACCCGTTGCGTCGTTTGCAGCCCGTCCTATATTCTGGCACATTAACGACCCGTTATGCCTGTGACAGAATTAAGCCTTTGCTGTCTTTCGGCCTGTTAACGGCCCGTTACTGTGCTGTCCCGATACCAATTACGCCCATTTACGGCCCATGTGGACCCATTTATCCGACGGCCCGAGGCCCACCGATTCTACGGCCCGTTGGAGGCCCATTTATCCGATGGCCCGTAGGAGGCCCATGGATCTTACGGCCTGTAGCAGGGTCAAGGTTACCACGGTCCGTATATGGCCCATGGTTGTTGCGGCCACTAGCAAACCAGGGGAAAATAAGACTAGGAAATAAATAAGCCCGAAACTAACGCTAGGCTATTAAGGTGATTGCACAGATTACATCCACTGGGCATCAAAGTTCGCCACGAGTGCAAATATAGGGAACACCCTACACTATACAAAAATGGCTTGCTGTTTTCTTCAGCCGGTGGCTGCACGTTAAGAACAAATTTTGTATCGCAACAAAGCAAATTACAACCATAAAACAAAAGGAAGGTTGGCATAAAAGTTAATAGTCTGGCAGATAAATGCACCACCAGAAGTTTAGAAGCTCAGTTCATTTGACTTGACTGTTATGTTTTCATGTTGTACTGTCCGATGGAGCACCATAACCTTCGCCTTCATTTCTCCTAGGCTCCTGAACAACATAGCAAATGTCTGATAGTCTGGTTTCAAAACCATGCATATCTTGACGACATCGAACAATGGTTGTCCTTGTTTCACAAAGGGTCTCTGTTAGGGAATGGACTTGTGTCTGGAGCGCAGATATAACATTCTTTTGAGCTTGCATATCTTGATCATGAGACAATTTGGACAAGATTGCCTTAACAACCAACCCAGTATTACGCAGGAATGTGCTTTTGGCACTGTTAGTGGACAGGTACTGACCCACTGCAGCAAGAGGTGACATTGTGGTTATAGTTGCCTCATCACCTTCAGAAGGTGGCGGTTCCACCATTTTTTCCATAGCTTGCTGAAAAGTTGAGTTTTTACATTAGTAGTACCAGAACATAAGATATTAAGGAGGTAGCAAAACCAAACAAAATAGCTTTGGTCTATATACAGAACTTATTCTGGTGAACCCGTGTAAAATATTAGTTGTATTTTACTGCAAAGTACATAATAAAACCAGGTTCCAAACATATGACCATGTACCATGGCTAATGTATTGTCTATTTCTTCACATTGTATTGATAGCTAAGGATAAAGAGACAAAGTTTATAATATGGTAAGCATAGTATGACATCATTCATATCACAAAACAACTGAGAACAGACAAACATGCAATTGTAACGTTGTGTGGGCAAGTCCACCACGGAACTAGATTACAGATCAAGATCAAAGGAACATCACTCCTCTCTTTTAAACCTTGTAAGGTGCAATGATTTGCTAAGACAATTGTGTATAAAATTGAAAAGAGTAATAGACATTGGCTGCAAACCATGCAGTTCAATGCACGAGTCAGAGTAAGTAGTAGTTAAAAGGCATGAGGATTAAGGACTTACAACAGCGGCTTTGACTAATGTAGTCATGCCCTTCGTCTTGCTGGTGTGACAGTCCTTGAAGATTTCCACAGCATTTGGTTCAGGTACTTTTTGGTCCTTGCGGGCTTTCCTCTGCATTTGGAACAAGTCAATATAGATCCGATAATATGGCACAGCGAAAAGAGTGAAACAACAGCTAATTACAAGAGCCTCGCAGTGTGCAATATAGCTACGAGATCCTGTCGTCTGTTGGAATTTCACTTTCGTACGGTTGGCCTTGTTCTTTGAATAGTTCACCTACAAGAAGATAGATTTGTGAGGCACATCCGTAAATAGGAGTTCAACATGTGATCTAATCACATACATATAACGTACTTGATACTTTGGATCAGACCAGTGTTTAACGAGGCCTCTCTAGTCTTCATCAGATATATTTTCCACTGGAGATGTTTGGGCAAGTTCACTGTTAGCCTTGCCTTCAAAGTGAGTTTTCCTCAAGTTATACCGATACTGTCGCAAAGCAGACTTGAAAACATGGGTGCAAGCTTGTCTGGTTGCATCATCTTGGCTATCCAACTTGAACCTCATCTGTTGAAAATTATGGGAGTCTCATTATCAGCAACCTAAAAAGTATGGGACAGAGCAAGACGATATTACTAGTTTCCATACATAACCATACTTACAGATAAATGGTCGAGGAAGGTGTTGAACTGGGTTTTGTCTTTGTCATTCCTGTACTTAATCCATGTTGGGAAGATACGTGCATGACACCTAATGGCAACCGCTGCCTCTGATACTCACTTGGCTGACTCTGTAGCATCACGTGGCCTTTTTAAACCTGCCTCAAAACAGATCTCCATTCTTCCTCCTCCAGATTTTGTTAACCTGTCGAGCATTATCCCTGATGTTTGTTTCCTTTTGCGCCTAGGTGCTAGTCCAAACACAAACATAGGAAGTGTTAGTGTACATCAAACTGTGAGACTACATATAAAGAAGCATGCAACTGTAACTTGACTCCAGCAACTACCTTCTTGCTGTTGAAGCTCACAAGGTTCATCAGATCTTGCCAACTCGTCTTGTGTCAAGAGTGCTTCGGAAGTAGTGTCAGGTGGCAAGGGAACTTGGGAACGTGCTGCTAGCTGAGTTGACAAATGAGTAACTCGTGCAGCTGGTGGTACTGTGGAAGGTGTTGCAACAACTAGGGTTGTTGCTACTTGTTTGGTGGCAGCTATGTTGAACTTTAATTGAACTTTAATTTATCATGAACTTAGTACCTGATAGTTTTTGCATATCTATGTTGTTGTAGATCAATGGCCCATGCTACCGTTCCCTTGAATTTTAATGCGTTCCTAGAGAAAGCTAAGTTGAAAGATGATGGTAGCAACTACACGGACTGGGTCCGTAACTTGAGGATTATCCTCATTGCTGTACAGAAGAATTACGTCATGGAAGCACCGCTAGGTGCAAGACCCGCTGCAGGAGCAACTCCGGACGTTACGAACGTCTGGCAGAGCAAAGTTGATGACTACTCGATAGTTCAGTGTGCCATGCTTTACGGCTTAGAATCGGGACTTCAAAGACGTTTTGAACGTCATGGAGCATATGAGATGTTCCAAGAGTTGAAGTTAATATTTCAAGCAAATGCCCGAGTTGAGAGATATGAAGTCTCCAACAAGTTCTATAGCTACAAGATGGAGGAGAATAGTTCTGTCAGTGAACATATACTCAGAATGTCTGGGTACCACAACCACTTGACTCAGCTGGGAGTTAATCTTCCTAATGATAG
Source organism: Thinopyrum elongatum (assembly GCA_011799875.1). Taxonomy (NCBI): domain Eukaryota; kingdom Viridiplantae; phylum Streptophyta; class Magnoliopsida; order Poales; family Poaceae; genus Thinopyrum; species Thinopyrum elongatum. The sequence continues at coordinate 240,471,627 of CM022303.1, forward strand.
TGTCATTGACAGAGTTCTTCAATCACTGCCACCAAGCTATAAAGGCTTCGTGATGAACTATAATATGCAAGGGATGGAAAAGACAATTCCCGAGCTCTTCACGATGCTAAAGGCTGCGGAGGTAGAATCAAGATGGAGCATCAAGTGTTGATGGTTAACAAGACCACTAGTTTCAAGAAAAAGGGCAAAGGGAAGAAGGGGAACTTCAAGAAGAATAGCAAGCAAGTTGCTACTCCCGGGAAGAAGCCCAAGTCTAGACCTAAGCCTGAAACTGAGTGCTTCTACTACAAAGGGACTGGTCACTGGAAGCGGAACTGCCCCAAGTATTTGGCGGATAAGAAGGATGGCAAAGTGAAAGGTATATTTGATATACATGTTATTGATGTGTACCTTACTAATGCTCATAGTAGCGCCTGGGTATTTGATACTGGTTCTGTTGCTCATATTTGTAACTCGAAACAGGGGCTACGGATTAAACGAATATTGGCTAAGGACGAGGTGACGATGCGCGTGGGAAATGGTTCCAAAGTCGATGTGATCGCCGTCGGCACGCTACCTCTACATCTACCTTCGGGATTAGTTTTAGAGCTGAATAATTGTTATTTGGTGCCAGCTTTGAGCATGAATATTATATCTGGATCTTGTTTGATGCGAGACGGTTATTCATTTAAATCAGAGAATAATGGTTGTTCTATTTATATGAGTAATATCTTTTATGGTCATGCACCCTTGGGGAGTGGTCTATTTTTGTTGAATCTCGATTGTAGTGATACACATATTCATAATGTTGAAGCCAAAAGATGCAAAGTTAATAATGATAGTGCAACTTATTTGTGGCACTGCCGTTTAGGTCATATTGGTTTAAAGCGCATGAAGAAACTCCATGCTGATGGGCTTTTGGAATCACTTGATACTTGTGAACCATGCCTCATGGGCATGATGACTAATACTCCGTTCTCCGGAACAATGGAGCGAGCAACTGACTTATTGGAAATAATACATACTGATGTATGCGGTCCGATGAGTGTTGAGGCTCGCGGCGGGTATCGTTATTTTCTGACCTTCACAGATGATTTGAGCAGATATGGGTATATCTACTTAATGAAACATAAGTCCGAAACATTTGAAAAGTTCAAAGAATTTCAGAGTGAAGTGGAAAATCATTGTAACAAGAAAATAAAGTTTCTACGATCTGATCGTGGAGGTGAATATTTGAGTTATGAGTTTGGTCTTCATTTGAAACAATGTGGAATAGTTTCGCAACTCACGCCACCAGGAACACCACAGCGTAATGGTGTGTCCGAACGTCGTAACCATACTTTATTAGATATGGTGCGATCTATGATGTTTCTTACCGATTTACCACTATCGTTTTGGGGTTATGCTTTAGAGACGGCTGCATTCACGTTAAATAGGGCACCATCTAAATCCGTTGAGACGACACCATATGAACTGTGGTTTGGCAAGAAACCTAAGCTGTCGTTTCTTAAAGTTTGGGGCTGCGATGCTTATGTGAAAAAGCTTCAACCTGGTAAGCTCGAACCCAAATCGGAGAAATGTGTCTTCATAGGATACCCAAAGGAGACTGTTGGGTACACCTTCTATCACAGATCCGAAGGCAAGATATTCGTTGCTAAGAATGGATCCTTTCTAGAGAAGGAGTTTCTCTCGAAAGAAGTGAATGGGAGGAAAGTAGAACTTGATGAGGTAATTGTACCTTCTCCCGAATTGGAAAGTAGTTCATCACAGAAATCAGTTCCAGTGATGCCTACACCAATTAGTGAGGAAGTTAATGATGATGATCATGAAACTTTGGATCAAGTTACTACCGAACCTCGTAGGTCAACCAGAGTACGTTCCGCACCAGAGTGGTATGGTAATCCTGTTCTGGAAGTCATGTTACTAGACCATGATGAACTATGAACTATGAGGAAGCGATGATGAGCCCAGATTCCGCGAAATGGCTTGAGGCCATGAAATCTGAGATGGGATCCATGTATGAGAACAAAGTGTGGACTTTGGTTGACTTGCCCGATGATCGGCAAGCCATAGAGAACAAATGGATCTTCAAGAAGAAGACTGACGCTGACGGTAATGTTACTGTCTACAAAGCTCGACTTGTTGCGAAAGGTTTTCGACAAGTTCAAGGAGTTGACTACGATGAGACCTTCTCACCCGTAGTGATGCTTAAGTCTGTCCGAATCATGTTAGCAATTGCCGCATTTTATGATTATGAAATTTGGCAAATGGATGTCAAAACTGCATTCCTTAATGGATTTCTTAAAGAAGAGTTGTATATGATGCAACCAGAAGGTTTTTTTGATCCTAAGGGTGCTAACAAAGTATGCAAGCTCCAGCGATCCATTTATGGACTGGTGCAAGCCTCTCGGAGTTGGAATATACGCTTTGATAGTGTGATCAAAGCATATGGTTTCATACAGACTTTTGGAGAAGCCTGTATTTACAAGAAAGTGAGTGGGAGCTCTGTAGCATTTCTGATATTATATGTGGATGACATATTGTTGATTGGAAATGATACAGAATTTCTGGATAGCATAAAAGGATACTTGAATAAGAATTTTTCAATGAAAGACCTCAGTGAAGCTGCTTATATATTAGGCATCAAGATCTATAGAGATAGATCAAGACGCTTAATTGGACTTTCACAAAGCACATACCTTGATAAAGTTTTGAAGAAGTTCAAAATGGATCAGTCAAAGAAAGGGTTCTTACCTGTGTTACAAGGTGTGAAGTTGAGTCAGACTCAATGCCCGACCACTACAGAAGATAGAGAGAAAATGAAAGTCATTCCCTAAATGAAAGTCATTCCCTATGCTTCAGCCATAGGTTCTATCATGTATGCAATGTTGTGTACCAGACCTGATGTGTGCCTTGCTATAAGTTTAGCAGGGAGGTACCAAAGTAATCCAGGAGTGGATCACTGGACAGCGGTCAAGAACATCCTGAAATACCTGAAAAGGACTAAGGATATGTTTCTCGTTTATGGAGGTGACAAAGAGCTTCTCGTAAATGGTTACATCGATGCAAGCTTTGACACTGATCCGGATGACTCTAAGTCGCAAACTAGATACGTATTTATATTGAATGGTGGAGCTGTCAGTTGGTGCAGTTCCAAGGAGAGCGTCGTGGCGGGATCTACGTGTGAAGCGGAGTACATAGCTGCTTCGGAAGTAGCAAATGAAGGAGTCTGGATGAAGGAGTTCATATCCGATCTAGGTGTAATACCTAGTGCATCGGGTCCAATGAAAATCTTTTGTGACAATACTGGAGCAATTGCCTTGGCGAAGGAATCCAGATTTCACAAGAGAACCAAACACATCAAGAGACGCTTCAATTCCATCCACGATCAAGTCAAGGAGGGAGACATAGAGATTTGCAAAATACATACGGATCTGAATGTTGCAGACCCGTTGACTAAGCCTCTTCCACGAGCAAAACATGATCAGCACCAAGACTCCATTGGTGTTAGAATCATTACTATGTAATCTAGATTATTGACTCTAGTGCAAGTGGGAGACTGAAGGAAATATGCCCTAGAGGCAATAATAAAGTTGTTATTTATATTTCCTTATATCATGATAAATGTTTATTATTCATGCTAGAAGTGTATTAACCGGAAACTTATTACATGTGTGAATACATAGACAAACAGAGTGTCCCTAGTATGCCTCTACTTGACTAGCTTGTTTATCAAAGATGGTTATCTTTCCTGACCATAGACATGTGTTGTCATTTGATGAACAGGATCACATCATTAGAGAATGATGTGATGGACAAGACCCATCCGTTAGCTTAGCATATTGATCGTTTAGTTTTATTGCTATTGCTTTCTTCATGACTTATACATATTCCTCTGACTATGAGATTATGTAACTCCCGAATACCGGAGGAACACTTTGTGTGCTATCAAATGTCACAACATAACTGGGTGATTATAAAGATGCTCTATAGGTGTCTTCGAAGGTGTTTGTTGGGTTGGCATAGATCAAGATTAGGATTTGTCACTCCGTGTATCGGAGAGGTATCTCTGGGCCCTCTTGGTAATGCACATCACTATAAGCCCTGCAAGCAATATGACTAATGAGTTAGTTACGGGATGATGCATTACGGAACGAGTAAAGAGACTTGCCGGTATCGAGATTGAACTAGGTATGATGATACCGATGATCGAATCTCGGGCAAGTAACATACCGATGACAAAGGGAATGACGTATGTTGTTATGTGGTTTGACCGATAAAGATCTTCGTAGAATATGTAGGAGCCAATATGAGCATCCAGGTTCCGCTATTGGTTATTGACCGTAGATGTGTCTTGGTCATGTCTACATAGTTCTCGAACCCGTAGGGTCCGCACGCTTAACGTTCGATGACGATTTGTATTATGAGTTGTGTGTTTTGGTGACCGAAGTTTGTTTGGAGTCCCGAATGATATCATGGACATGACGAGGAGTCTCGAAATGGTCAAGAGGTAAAGATTTATATATTGGAAGGTTATATTCGGACAGCGGAATGGTTCCGGAGTAATTCGGGTATTTTACCGGAGTACCGAGGGGTTACGGGAACCCCCCGGGGAAGTGTTGGGCCAACATGGGCCTAAGGGAGAGAGAGGGAAGCCCGCGGGGGGTGGCCGCGCGCCCCCCTCCTAGGGAGTCCGAATAGGACAAGGAGGAGGGGGCGGCGCCCCCCTTCCCTTTTCCTCTCCCTCTCCTTCCTCTTCCCTCTGGTGGAAGAAAGGAAAAAGGGGGGGCCGAATCCTACTTGGACTAGGAGTCCAAGTAGGACTCCCCCCATGGCGCGCCTCTCCTGGCCGCCGGTCTCTCTCCCCCCCTCCTTTATATACGTGGGCAGGGGGCACCCCAAAGACACATCAATTGTTCTCTTAGCCGTGTGCGGTGCCCCCCTCCACAGTTTACTCCTCTGGTCATAGCGTCGTAGTGCTTAGGCGAAGCCCTGCGCGGATCACATCACCAACACCGTCACCACACCGTCGTGCTGATGGAACTCTCCCTCGACCCTCTACTGGATCAAGAGTTCGAGGGACGTCATCGAGCTGAATGTGTGTTGAACACGGAGGTGCCGTACATTCGGTACTTGGATCGGTTGGATCGTGAAGACGTTCGACTACATCAACCGCGTTAACCTAACACTTCCGCTTTCGGTCTACGAGGGTACGTGGACACACTCTCCCCCTCTCATTGCTATGCATCTCCTAGATAGATCTTGCGTGAGCGTAGGATTTTTTTTGAAATTGCACGTTCCCCAACACAAATATCACTCTACCAAGTTAAAACTGTCTCGTCATAAGTGCCATTTTAACAAATTAGAAGTAGTACAAGCTAGAAAAGAATGCGAGATGTAACCTATATCACACTCCTAAGTCAAACGTGTCTTATAATAAGTGATTGTTGCAGGTTACACAACAGTAGTACTTTGATGTAAGAACATGGTGTGATAGACAGATATTGTATGTTCTAGAAACAGGAACACATGTCTTATTCACAAGTATAATGTGTAAAGTAAGCAGATGGAATTCAACAAAATTAGAAGCAATACAAGCTAGACATCACACATAACATGCAACCACATATAACAGTGCCATGTTAGAGGGAGCACCTATGATGGTGGACAAGGGGGGACGTGCTCATCATCAACACAGCTACTTTGAGTGTCTATGCATGTGTTGTCTTCCAAATCTTGTTGGGGGGATGGCCGAGTAGAATGTGTAGAGGCCCGCCGTTTGGAAGAAGCACCTTTATCCACTGCCTTTCTAATTTCCTTCTGCTTTATTGATTTTGCATTGTCAAGTAAAACCGAGAAGAAAAAGCAATAAAATTCACTCTTCAGAACTCATTCATGCATGATACTGACAATCACTACCTTGATGTAAGGCAAACACATGATATGAGGATGGAATATGTACGAAAACAGGACGGCATGGCATATTCACAACTATTTGTGTAAACTAAGCAGAAGTAATTTAATCAAATTACAAGCAATACAAGTGAGACACCGTATGCAACATGCAAGACAATATCACACTGCCAAGCTAGAGAAAGCACCTGGGATGCCGGTTTCGCCGAAAGACCGCCATCAATCCCTGCCTTATTTTTTCCTTCCTATTTCTTAATTGTATTGCCTTGTCAAGTCAAACCCAGAAGAAAAATGAATAAAAATTCACTTTTCAGAACTCATTGATGCAGGATGCTGACGAGCACTACTTTAATGAAAGGCGACCGCATGATAGGACGATCGAATGTGTAAGAAAAAAGGACAGCATTGCATATTCACAGCTATGATGTGTAAACTAAGCAGAAGGCATTTCAACAAATTAGAAGCAATGAAAGCTAGACACCATGTGAAAGATGCAACGAGTATCACTCTACCAAGTTAAAACAGTCTCGTCATAAGTGCCATTTCAACAAATTAGAAGTAGTACAAGCTAGAAAAAGAATGCGAGATGTAACCTATATCACACTCCCAAGTCAAACGTGTCTTCTGATAAGTGATTGTTGCAGGTTACACAATAGTAGTACTTTGATGTAAGAACATGGTGTGATAGACAGATATTGTATGTTCTAGAAACAGGAACACGTGTCTTATTCACAAGTATAATGTGTAAAGTAAGCAGATGGAATTCAACAAAATTAGAAGCAATACAAGCTAGACATCATACATAACATGCAACCACATATAACAGTGCCAAGTTAGAGGGAGCACCTGTGATGGTGCACTAGGGGAGACGTGCTCATCATCAACGCAGCTACGTTGAGTGTCTATGCATGTGTTGTCTTGCAAATCTTCTTGGGGTGGGGGGGGTGGTGGCGGAGTAGAATCTGTAGAGGCCCTCCATTTGGAAGGGGCACCTTTATCCACTGCCTTGCTAATTTCCTTCCGCTTTATTGATTTTGAATTGTCAAGTAAAACCGGCAAGAAAAAGCAATAAAATTCACTCTTCAGAACTCATTCGTGCATGATACTGACAATCACTACTTTGATGTAAGGCAAACACATGATACCAGGATCGAATATGTACGAAAAACAGGACGGCATGGCATATTCACAACTATTTGTGTAAACTAAGCAGAAGCCATTTCAACAAATAAGAAGCAATGCAAGCTAGACACCACATGAAAGATGCAACCAATATGACTCCGCCAAGTTAAAAGCGTCCCATCATAAATGGGATTTCAACAAATTAGAAGCAGCGCATGCTATAAATCATATGAAAGATGCAACTAATATCACACTACATATACTAAAGGTGTCTCGTCATATTGATTGATGCGGGATACAAAAAAACAATAGTTTTATGTAAGGACATGCTTAATAGACAGATGTACTATGTACTAAAAACAGGAAGGCATGTCACATTAATAGGTATAATGTATAAACTAAGCAGAATAGCACATGCAATTTAACCAGATTGGAAGAATTACAATCTAGACACCATATGCAACATGCAACCACATATCACGCTGCCAAGTTAGAGCAAGCACCTGCGATGCTGGTGTAGGGGAAATGCGGTCATCAACTACAGAGCTACGTTCACTATCTTCATCTAGCCTTGCTGTTTCTTGAGAATCATGTGGGGAGGCTAACACTGCATTCTTTAAAAGAGCATATTTTCTCACAGTAACCCACTGGCGTGACTGTCTCATCATAAGTGATTGATGAGGGATACACAAGAACATTAGTTTGATGTAAGAACATGGTTAATAGACAGATGTACTAGTATGTACCAAAAACAGGAAGGCATGTCATATTCAAAGGTATAATGTGTAAGCTAAGCAGATGCAATTTAACCAAATTGGAAGCAATACAAGCTAGACACCATATGCAACATGCAACCACATATAACACCGTGAAGTTAAAGCAAGCACCTGGGATGGTGGTTCATGGCGAGCAAGATCATCAACTCCGGAGCTACGTTTACCATCTCCATCTGCTGACACTGCACCCTTTATAGCAACGAAACGTGTCTTGCCTAAGCCCGAAGAAAGCTGGAGCTGCTTCTCTCTTTTATTTCGTGCTTCTATCAACAGTTGGCAGAGGCTGAAATACCCATGCATAAAAAACAATAGTGAGAGTATGGGTGAAGTGTGTGCAGAACTAGTGCACTGTAAAAGTAGCAGATAGCAGGTGGCTGAAAAATACATGACAGGAGACATATGATAGCTCTACAACATTGCATGGCAAACAAAATTAGATTCTACTCCGTATGATTTTGTAATATATCAGCACAGGGATGGCTGGGAAATGCAGGTACTCCTCCAGCACACCACCACATGTGGTCCTATCAAAATAATAGTCGACTGAAAATAAATAGGTCAGTCAATTTTTTTATGAACCGTCCGATCTACAAGGAACGGGCAGATGGCCTTCGTCTACCTCCCGCCAGTCACTGTTGATGATCTTTCTCGAACCGCCAGCGACCACCGGCCCAGACCCCTGCCTCCGCCGCCCCGCCCTCCCCTCGACCTCACACCACCGCCGTGCTTGGCAGCGCCCCCCGACCATCCCTTTAAGCCCGGCCGACCTCCAGATCGGGCGCCAGCAGCTCCTAGGCCCCAGACACCCCTAAGATAAACACCGAGGCACTGCTTCCCTGGCGTAATAGGAGGACTAGCGCCTGTTATGCCGGGGAATGCTTCCTTTAATTGGGAATCAACTGACCAGGAATTGAAATCCAGGGGGGCGACGGACCTCTAGCTAAGGTGAAATAGTATATGAGGAGAAACCTTGTGCATCGCGAGTTACTAGGAACATCTAGTATCAGGAAGAAGGTGTAGGAAGAAGCGGTCAACTAGTGTCTTCTGTGGGATGAATACCATGCAGGCAGACACATAAGATTTGCACGAATAAGGGAAGAGGAGTACCATTTCCGGTTGCCAGTGTTGTGTCCTCCAGATATCGCGGCAATGTTCTTCTTTTTACCGGGGGAACCAATGTTTTGGAGGAGGGTGGAGCCTTGGACGAACCCATGGCCAAATTGTTGACTGTGTTGCGGTGGCCGTTTGTCGGCGGAGGGGAAGCAGATCCGAGGCGGCGAAGGACGGCGTACCGGGAACAGCTCCGGTGTGGTTGACGGTGGTGACGTTGGAGCGGCAGCGGTGAGGCGCAGGACGGCATGGTTGAACTGGCTCGGGTACATCGCACGTCGGCGTCCTGGAGGCAGCTCGGCCTCGGCTTCAACTACTAGCCGTGGAGGGCGTTGCGGTTGTGGTTGCGGTGGACGACAACGTCGGGGTATCGGCTCCGGCGTGATGGAGGAGGGCGGCAGTTGATGGGTGGGATGGGGTGGCGGATGGAGGACGTCGGGGTTTCACGGCTGGTAGAGAGGTAGTTTTGGCGCCCACGGAGTACGAATGGGGAATCGGACAGGGAGGGCGGGGGGAGCTGAGGGGGAACCATGTTTCGGTCTGGGACGCGCTTGTTTTTTGTTTTTTTGAACAGATGGGACGCGCTTGTTTGAAATTTGGGGAAAGTACAAACTTTGCCCCCTCTTAAATTTCGGACCTACTACGGGTCGAGGGTAGGACGGTAATCCCAGGTGTCCCAAATAGTGGGCGGGAGCGATTTCGGCCGAGCGCATGTGTGCTTAGGCGGCCATGGTGTATGAATGTTTTTCGGAGGCAGTTGCGTGGCGTCTAGATGAAGCTACAAACCTACCCCGGTTTAGACCTTTGGACGTCGGGCCGGTAGGTTTCACGGGTCGGAAATAGAAAAGTAATTTCCTTCTACCAAACATTGGTCTCACGCGGTTTCGGGCGAGTAGAGGCTCTTTTGGCGCTTCGTTCGAAATTTTGAAAAAGAAGCATTCACGTTTAGAGTACTCCCTCCGTTTTTATTTACTCTGCATATTAGAGTTGACTGAAGTCAAATTTCATAAAGTTTGACCAAGTTTATAAAAAATGATATACACATTTATCATAAAAAATCTATATGATGTGAAAGTACATTCAATAATAAATCTAATTTTATTGATTTGTTATTGCTTATGTTAATATATTTTTTATAAACTTGGTCAAAGTTTATAGAGCTTGACTTTTACCAAAGCTAATACGCGGACTAAATAAAAACGGAGGGAGTACTCTTGAACTTTGAGGATTGACCTAAATAGACAACATTAAATTTGACCTTCTATGTTTGAAAACCTCATTAAATTACGCGCTTCTTTTTGAAATTTTGACACTTGAAAATCCTATAACTACGATTATTTTGGAATGGAGGAGGTAAATTTGAATCTATTTTGTACACGACTATATATGCTATTATGTACAAAAGCAGTGCAAAGATTGGTGCCCCCATAATTTAGGTATGATTTACAAATGCCATGATATCGAATTCAAATAATTGAATGGACTTCATGTTGAATTCAATTTTTTTAAACCACCTTAAGTTGAATTCAAATGTATGCTAGTTCATAGCTAGCTATTTATAATGTTCATGGTGTAACTTTTGTATGTATAATGTGCTTTACACACAGAACATGAACTATACTCACATTTATATTCGATTGCTAAAGCGATGCATTGTCTGGAGTTCAAAATACTAACTCTGTGGATCAATTATGTCGAATAATAACATAGACATGCTCAAATTCGATAGGATATAGATGTCTGATGGATCAATGATTGTTCCTTACGCGAATTGCAAATATCATGATCCCATCCTAATATTTGGATACAATTTATATTTTTAATCAATGTGTACATCAGTCTTTTACGTGTAGTTTCACTCTCCATAGGCCCCTCCTCACACACACGCTGACTTTCTATCTCACACATACGCACACACGGTGTATATCCATCGGTGGTCTCTCACACATGCTCACACACTCTCTCCTGAGGTGTCTTTCTCGCAGACATGCTCTCGATATAACCCTCCCTCCCTCTCGTAACCATTTACGACTGTTTTCACTGACCTTTATCACAAGCACTCTTCCTCTCACAAGCATACACACGCACAATCCCCATCGACCCTTTCTATATACATAGACCTGCCTACGTGTCTCTCGCACGGACATTATCTTTAGGCCTGTCTCTCACGCATTGTTTCCACCTCTCTTCCTAATTGACGAGTATGATTCTAGCAGAGCATTCTGTAGGATGCCCCTTAAAGTTAGGTTGGATGAATAGTAATATCAGAGATAAGGGGTTACCTTAGTCCGAGGACCTAGGGTTACAAATCCTAGCCGGCTTTGTCAGTGGACACAGAGTCCTTCACGACTCTGTTATCTTTGTCTTGTACGACTAGTCCTCCATGGGTCTCCCTAAATGCGTCACGGGCCGACCAATGTGGCGCAGGACGGAACCGAACCAAGGGCCTCACCTCGGCCCACCGGACCTCACGCGGTGACACACCCTCTGCCCCCAGGTCTCGTTATCTTCTCACACCGACACATACCAACACAGACACCACACAAAAAAAATTCTCCTCGTGCCTCTATCCCCTCCCCCTTGCATATACACACTCAAGGGCATCTCTCGCCATGGCATCCTATTCCTCTCTCTCTCTCTAGACCTCTCTCATTTCTCGTGCTATCTCTCCCACGTCCCCTCCCCCCCCCCCCCACCGGCCCCTCTATCCATGCCTCTCTCGAATACGTAATACATACACATACCTCTCTAGGCCCTGCCAAATACATCAACTACACATTCACACATGTTACATCACGTACCCCATTGATCTAAAAAGCCCTATCTTCACGTTTATTTTGCATACAACATTCCTTTTGAATAAAACCACACAAAGTGTGGCCAAAAAATTATTTTAGAATTTCTACATATATACAACATTACAAAGTTATATGGAGGAGTATGAACGTTAATTTGCATTGCATGGTGCCCCCAATGATATTTATTCCGCACTGTGAATTTTTATATTTTTATACTATATATAAAGTTAGTCATAATAAAGAGAAACGAAGAGCACCTCTCTCTCCATCGCATACACCCCCTCTACGCCCCTTTCACGTATGCACACAAACTATCTCCAGGGCCTCTAAAAGTACGCCCCCAGCACATTCACGCATGTTTCATCATTCTCTCGCGATATATACAGTGACGATCATTGTATTTGAAGCGAAAGCACGATACGTACATTGGACTTCAGAATCCACTCATTACGGTCACCATTTATGTTTTTTGGTTATTATACAGTCACGGGCTCACCGTACAACTCTGTATTTGCTCAAGACACGACTAGTTGACCAGTTAAACGCTTCACGTGGCACCTCTAGTGTTGCATCACATTATCTCACTACCATTGGGCCCACCTGTCGGCGTGTATAAGAATGAAAACAAACGATAAAAAAATATTGGACGGTGGTTCGAAGTCATGACCGCAGGCACAGCGGACAAGGTGGCCTTGTATTGGTATGTTGAGCCGTCTGTTTTAACACACAGGAGCTGGTGTGGTGATTATACACACACGCACGCATGCACACGAACTGCATGCACGCAACACTCACACGAACACACGCAGCCACGCACGCACGCAACACTCACACGTACACACACAGCCACGCACGCACGCAACACTCACACGCACACACGCACGCATGCATGCACACACCACACGACCAACACACACTCTCACGCTCAAGTGCTCAACCTACACGTGCATGTGCACACATCAGGCCCTGACAGACACATACACAACCAGGTGGTTCCCACGCATGGGTTGGAGTCTTGTCGCGCCTGCGTAAATTTGTGTTTATCTGACCATTTTCCTATGCGAACTGACAGGTGGGACCCACAAGGAACGTGGTCAATTTAACTAGTCAACATAGTGCCACGCAGACTATTTGGCCGGTCAACAGAGTGCAATCTGATGCTGAACGGTGAGCAAGTGACCGTATAATCACCGCAAAATGTATATAGTGACCGTAATGAGCGTATTCTGAAGTCCGGTGACCGTATTATGCTTTTCGCTTGAAATACACTGACCGCCCGTGTATCTATCTCTTCTCTCGCTCTCTCTGTGGAACCGAGTAGGCCAACGTGCCAGTGCCTAAATTGGCGCATGCCACCCCATTATTGTTGTACTGGTTTCGTAAGAGCGAACAAGCATTCATGTCTACTGTACAAACTGTAGATATGAGTTACAAATGCTATGAAGACGAATACAAATATTTGAATCCACTTTATGCCCAATTTCTCTCTGTAGGCCCTCCAAAAGTACATCTCTACATGTTCTCGCATGTTACATCTAACAACTATGCAATACAGCACTAGTACTACACTCTAACACAATAAATCATATGTGTTTTTAGTTTTACTAGATCTCATTTGTTACTTAATTATTCAGTTTGCATACATTAAAATTGCCTTTGAAATGTATGGCTAGTATCATCTACCGCGCGGGAAAAATCCCGCCCTTGCCTGTTTAATTGGGTTTGTATCGATGGATCGTGCGAAACAACAAAACTATAGTAGTACTACAGTACAAGTAATAGTTCACTGGGCCGCCGTGTCATGTACTCCTCCGTCGTAAGAGTGGAGCGCTCGCTTTCATAAATGTTCTAGTCCCTTTCGCCGACATGTGGGACATCAAGCAACCGGGTCCACGTGCCATACTGAAATAATAGTGCAGAGTAGCAGGGGTGAAGCACACCAGTCATGGCGCCGGCGTAGTAATGAGCAATGAGGCATCAAATCACAAAGCTGCACCTTTCCCGCAGTTAAGTTGGAGGGACAAAGCAACCATCATTTCACTCGTTGCCGAATCCGCTTCTCCCTCATATTCTTCAAGTTAACCACGTGTTGCTTTTGCCATTGTTTTGCCTCATGTGGGACGTGGATCGGCTTGGTAAAGCACTGACATGTGGGACCACATGTTAGCAAACCGCCAGGCCAACGTCCTCTAAAAATAAGAAACCTCCCCCGCCATCCATGGGGCAAAATCACCTCCTTTTTTCTAATCTTGATACTCTAATTTTTTAGATCAATATAATCGAGATTTATATAGAAAGCACACAGGAGCAAAACCAAGTGGTACGGTTAAGGGCATCCACAATGTGTAGCCAAATGTGAAAATAGCTTTTGGCATCGAAGGGAACCATTGTGGACGGTGCTGCCAAAGCCAAAAAGATGGAACCAAAGCTCCCTAATTGATTGATTGAAGGAATAGAAAAATGCAATCTCTCTCCTCTTTCTCCCGTGCTTGGACGCATGTACAGTATAGAGCACAGAGTCTACTCCCATGTCCCATCTATCACAAATCACAAAGCAGTGAGGCATCAAATCACAAAGCACGGATGAAGCAACCATCATTTCACTCTTCACTAACTCTGCCTCTCCATCGTCTTCTTCGAGAAACCACCTTACCGCACTAAGCTGGACGGACGACGCTATTGTGTAGTACTAGTACATTTACGCGTCCTTTGGTTCAACGGACTTCCTGGATGCAAATAAGGCGGTTATCTCAGCTTGCAGGCGGCACTTGCGAACAACTTACCGTGGTCTCCCTCAATGGTGTTCTCCGTCGAATGCACTTCGCCAAACCACAACGTTCGAGATATCGTCGACATCACCGCAATGGGGAAGGAAGTCAAATAGTTACTACCTCCATTTTTTAGTACACAAGGCCAGTATATCTCTACTCTTATAAAAAACAGAGTTAGTGATGATGGTGTGCCTGCCATCCTGCAATATAGGCCGTCCGATTTATATTTGACGGATAGGAAGGAAACTATGGCAATTTTGCAAAAAGATACCCACACCCCTCTCCACATTTGCAAATAAGGCCTTCCCTCATTCATCCTTTTCTCCCACAAGATAAACTACTCACACAAATGCATCTTGATGTTCGTGCAACGCATGGGGATCTTGCTAGTCAAAATTACAATTTGCAGAAGGCCACTAACACTAATCGAGGCAAAATTGATGGGCTTTGCCTCATACTAGCAACCAAGGACATTAATATACCCTTGCATGCATGCGGAAGTGAGAAGGTTGGTTTGCATGGCGCTGCATTAATCAAGCGATGAGGAGTGAGATGGTTACCTCTTTGGGCGTTGGAGAAAAAAATACACATTAATTGACACGTCAAACGAGGATTTGTATCGATCAATCCCGCGAAGGAAAACCCCGCCTTTCTTTTTTAACACAAGTAGTACCCCTACGTACGTACTTGTATCCTGTTTGGGTCTAGGCCTTGCATTGCCATACTTTGCCACACATTTTTGCCAAGCTTGCCTAAAGTTTTCAAAATGAAAAGGAGGTACACTTGTGCACGGCTGTCGTGGTCGCACCGCACCCTCACACAGTCGCTCCTGCACGCCGCAAACCCAACCAAGGGAACGCACCCTCACTGACACGTGCTACCGCATGTGATCAAACCAAGCTCAGCCATCCTACCGCTGACACATAATTTTCGTTCATACAATATGTTTATCCAACCGCATGTTGGGGAAGATCCGTACGGCCCATGTGGTGGTCTGTTGGGGAAGAAGAAGAGGTGAGGAAGAAGGGTTAGGAGATGTAGGATATTCATCCAACCGCCTGAAATGGTCGACTGACCCAAATGATGAAAGTCAGGCGACTTGCATAAATATATGTTTTTACACAGCAAAAGATCCCTAAAAACAACAACATAAAGAAAAACTATCACTGCTCGCGGAATGACACGGCCTCGTCGTCTTTGGCTGCCAGCGCGAACCAGCCGTAGCTGCCGACGTGTGTCTCCGCACCGTGGTTGTCCTCGGCCTCCAGCTACTCGTTCACGCGGAGCGTGCGGGCGCTCTGCATGGACGCGAGCACCGCCCGGTTCAAGTCCAGGACATCCGGTTCCGCCTGCAGGAGGGCCTCGATGGCAGCGGCATCCGTGCGCTCCGCGTTGAGTTGAGCCTCCGACGCCCGGTTCAAGTCCAGGACGTCTGGTTCCGCCTGCAGGAGGGCCTCGATGGCAGCGGCATCCGCGCGCTCCGCGTCAAGTTGAGCCTCCGCCACCCGGTTCACATCCACGACATCCGGTTTCGCCTGCAGGAGGGCCTCAATGGCAGCGGCATCCGCGCGCTCCGCGTCGAGTTGAGCCTCCTCCTCCCGGTCCTCCTTTAGTATCGCCAGGTTGAACCGCTGGTCCGCCTGCACCATGGGGGACCCGGACGCCAGCATGAAGTCGACGTCCATCGTCTCATACACATTAGGGGCCTTCTGCGCTGCGACCTCCACCATGAACATTGGATCGGCTTCCTCCTCCTCGAAGCTTGGCTCTAGAGAACTCGGGGATTGGCCCGCCGCAAAGCGAGCTTGGGAACGGAGGTCTATGGCGCCGACCGCCACCGAGATTTCTGTGCGGTGCTCCGGCGTCAGCATCTTGTAGTACATGATCTTGCGGCGCACCATGGCTTTCTGGCAAACTAGGGGACGCTTGATGCGGGCTAGGGGATCCAAAGGTGGGGGAATGGGCTGGAGAGGAGGTGTGGTTTTGGGGCAGTGGCTGGCGTAGGCCGAGCAGCGAAGGTTCTGGTGTGAATAGTGGTTCCGGTGATGACCGGTCAATCGGTTTTGATTGTACATTGCTCTTGTCGCGTTTGCGTTGCACCCCGGCACGCTGGACCCTCCATGTCGCTCACCGAATGGAACGCGCTTCGTCTTGCGTTTTCGCTCGCTTGTGGGACCGCAGTTGAGAGCAAACCGACGTCCCTCCCCCTCCCCCGCCAGCATCATTTATACTACTACTAGAAGAGAGAGAGGTCGGCCGAGTGTTACTAGTACTCCCTTCGTTTTATGTGGAGTAAATAAAAACAGAGGGAGTATACTACTAGTACTATGAGCACTGCATACTCTACTGCAGATGTTGTCAGTACTCCACTAGTACTATTGGACAGGGATCTTAAAAAAAGTTACTATTGTACTGGCTATAAGTGGCGAAATCCTAGTAGAAAGAGCATGCGCGAGAACAAGCACATTCACGTGTTTGAAAACAAATTGGAAACCATCTCTGTTTGAATACAAATCTAGGAGTACGTACGAATCTAACAATATTGATTGGGCATTGTTGAATGTTGATACTTTTTTCTGTAAGTTTGATCAAATTAGAGATACTTTGACTACACATAAAACTTATATGTAAACTAGAAAGGATCGGAGGGAGTATATTGTATGTTCAAAAGCGAAACGAACATTGAATACCCTTTATATATGATTTGCTGATGCTATGATCACCGGTTCAAAATTTTGAATCAGCCTTAGGTATCACACATGCACCCACTCGTTCTCTCTTGGTTTCATCTCGGTGTCCAGAGATCGATTGAAAGAGGACTAGGGTGGGTACAGTACCTTCGTTTCGCTTTTGAACGTACAATATACTCCCTTTGATCCCCACAGACCCCCCCCCCCCCCCGGGGTCATTTCTATCATAGAAACACACCAAACCTTTATCTCCTTGCTCGACAGGCACTTGATCTCTCAACATCAATCGATCTCGTCAAGATGTGTCGGGGCATGAACCGAATGGGATGTCAAAACTAAGATGGGAAGCGACACATAGTGGAGGAAAAGTAAAACTTTAAACGAACCATTTGTCTGTATGCATGTCGGACAGATTACAACATTGGAAATACAAGCATGGTCTAGGCCCACATGCGAATGATACTCGGCAGAATGTTCAAATGAGGCATGCGGGAGGACGGACTCGACCGGAGGGCGGCATGATCGATGGAGAAGAGGGTTGGAGAGGAATGAGAAATAAGCAACGCCACATGATTATACTTGAACGGCTCAAATAAACAATAAGTTGACTCGTTTTCCCTTCCGTCTTGGTCACGGAGTAAGATACTCCCTCCGTTTTTATTTACTCTGCATATTAGGTTTGACTAAAGTCAAACTTCATAAAATTTGACCAAATTTATAGAAAAAATATGAACATTTACAATAGCAAATCTATATGATGTGAAAGTATATTCAATAATGAATCTAATGGTATTGATTTGTTATTGTATATGTTATTATTTCTGTCTATAAACTTTGTCAAAGTTTACAAAGTTTGACTTTGAGAAAAGCTAAAATGCAGAGTAAATAAAAACAGAGGGAGTACGCAGGGACTAGTATAGTTACTACTGCCGGAACATGGTAAGTTGGACCCCTAAATGTGGGCACGGACCGGGCACACCTCAATTATTCCTTCAAACAGTCGGACACCTACATTAGCACACCATCTGGCTACTTAATCAAGTGTTACGCTTCAGTAGTTGAAAAGGAAAAGGGTGGTACCGTACCCAAAACGACCACACTTGGGGCTAGGGTAACAACTTGGTACTGTACGACATTTGAACCAGGGCACAAAAACCACCTGTTCTGCGCCTAATGCGCAACGCGGAGCACTGATGCTCGAATTTGGCCGGGAAAACAGGGAAACCGACATGTGGGGCACACCTGTCAGGACGACGTGGCGTAAACTAGTCCAATGGAGGAGCTGGCCCACGACCTCCTCACCACCGGCAACCGTTCATGTGGGTCGTGGGGGCCAGCAATGTGGCGCAGCTCCCGCACCGCCTCTGGACACGGCGACCGCGGTGAGTGACACGCTCATCGTCGCTGGACACGCTTGGCTTCAGGGTGCCGAGGGTGGCGTTAGCGCTGTGGCACGACCAGCAGATCAACACCCGGCTCGTCGAGGATGCACGGGGCGCCGAAGTCCGCCCGCGCCGCGACGCGTCCGCGAAGTGTTGTAGCGCGGCCAACTGCATCCCCAGGACCTGAGACCATGCCGGGTCGTCTTGCTTTTTCAATGACATGTGGGGATCGCATGTGAGCAAAGGGCATCTCCAACGTTGCCACGACCGCAGCTGACTACCCTGGCACACCAAAAACCCTTGTCCCTCGCGCCGTCACGTGGTGCGTTCCCAGCCAGCGCCAGCTGCCCGCATTCATGTCGTCCGTCTGTATGCCGTCATTAAGAGGCTCGATGCCCGAGGAACCAACTCCGGCGACTTAATGACGCGCCTGGACGCTTGGCCTCACCGGAATGCGCTACTTAAAGCGGCAACGCCCAGCTAAACTCCACACCATAGCGCATCGTCCTACTACCTGGCACCAGATCCGCCATGACCACGAGCGTGAACGCTCTGCGGGAGAGCTTGTCTTCGGGGATGAAGCTCGAGGTCACCGCCCTCGCTCAAGTCGCCGCTCGCAACGCAATAGTGGCATAGCCGGACGTGGACGCGACCGCACAAGCGGTGGCCACGCTGGCGGCCGATGACGGGAGCACCGTCAGCCACGCGTCCTACTTGCCGCCGTCCAACGTTCGGTGGCGCATGTGGCAGGTGAAGCGACGGACCGTCCACGTCCATCATCATCGACCTCATGTCCACCGGCACTGCCGAGGTCGGGGACTCCTCCGAGGATGAGTAGGGCATGGGAGGCGGCAAGGCATGGTGTCCCAACTGGCCGGTTCGTCTCCCGCGTTCTACTCTTCCTCGCCGGAGACCGCACCTTCACTTCATGGGTCTTGAACCCCGCCCCCATACATGGAGATCGCAGATGGAGGACGTCGGTCGCCGCCATAGAATAGGTTTAGGGTTGGGTTTCTTTTATTTTTCTGTCCTATAAAAGTTCGAAATGTAATGAAAATCTGCCGTGTTTGCATGAATCTTGTCCGGTGTATATGAACTTTCACAATAATAGTAAGATATATTGTAGGAGTATGAAAATATATGGAATGATGATTCGTTTTTGTGTGTATAAACTTAGAAGGTTTGACCCGAGACAAAGCTAACATGCGAAGTAAATAAACACATAGGGTCTACATACACAATTTATCTTAGGCACTCCAATAGTACGTCCACTACACATTCACGCATTTCACATCTTTCTACATCTACGGGAACCTACAAAAGGGTTAACATAAATTGCCTCTCTCTCTCCCCCCTGATTTTCATGGTGGTGGGCCCCTCCCTCCCCCCAATCTCCAATCAACAGCTCACATGTTTCACATTACGTTAATTACGTAACTGGGATTACGTAGGTGTAGCATTACTCGTCCTAAAAAAACCAACTAAGCCAACCTCCCAGCATATCGCGCGGGAAAAGAGCCAGCCGCACCGTTTTAGTCGGGATTACCGGATTACTAGTAGTAGTATCGATGGATCGCGCGAAGCACCAAGTTTTTTTTTTGAGGGGGCGAAGCACCAAGTTTAAAAGGAAAAAAGGCGGTACACTCACAGCTCGCCTGTCGCGGTCGCATTGCACCCCTCACACGGTCGGTCCTGCACACGGCTCACGCAAACGGAATGCGCTTCGGCTTGCCTCTTCATGGACATGTGGGACTGCACTTGGAGAAACCGACCATGCGCCAAACTCCCCCGCCCACCGGGCGAAAATCCCCCCCAAAAATTCCCCCCAAATCCCAAATTCAACCGCCCTTCGGCCAACTAGCCAATAATATTCCCCAAACCCCCCTCCACTCCATTCGCTCCGCCAAAGCCGCCCTCCCCGCCGCGCCGATACGACGGCGCCGCGGTTCGTCGAGGGGACGCATGGCAATCCTCTTGCTCCCACAGTACGCTCTCATAGACTGCCGTCCTCTAGCCGCGCCGCCACTGCTGGCGACATTCTTGTGGAGACGCACGGCGATTAGCTTCTCCCACGGTACACGCATTCTAGACTGAGGCCCCGTGCATGTCGGAGTAGCGCTGAATGTTACCTGATAGACGCTGTTAATCTCACTGTTTGCCGAAGTAGTTTACAGTCAATATGCTCAGCTTAAGAAGCTTCCTTGCCCTGTTCTGCAATCAATCTGCTTAGCTGAGATGGCATGCCACGCCCGATTAGTTGCTAAAATATCCTGCCATATATTTATTGTGACGTAGATTGCCATGATCTAGTAGCCAATCTGTTATGTGAAATAGCTCTACACCGTTTTATACTCGATCTTTGTTGCTAAGATGGCCTTCGATGGCTGTGTGCTCGGCCTCATTGACTGCTGAAACAGCCTGCCATAATTTAGCACTCAAATCTGTTTGCTGAATTAGCTTTACATATATTTCATTACTTAGATCTGCTTGTCCAAATATCTTGCCATAGCTTTAGACATCGACCTAGGTATTTTTTTTTTGGACTTCATAAAAAAGCATATATGTTTTTCCTGTAATATCTAGTAGAAGAACTAATTTGTATGTCTAATAGATGGACAGGACTTGGATAACTTCTGCTCAAAGATTCTCCGCTGCATATGTCGAGGGGGTTCAAAACTTCATGAACTTTATCAGAGCTGAGTACGGTGGTCCGAAATCAGATGTGCTCTGCCCGTGTAGCAGTTGTATGAATTCAGTTACAAGACCCCAGTCAACTGTGCAAAATCATCTACACTTGTATGGGATGTCAATCACATATACTAGGTGGGTTCATCATGGTGAAGCTGTGAACGTCAATGTTACTGACTATGTGAAAGCAGCAGATCACCATCTTGATCTGCCTGATGCTCAGGTGGAAGAGGAGGAGGGGGTGGTGGTGGCGGAGCTAGTGAGTTTGACCAACATTGAAACAATGCTACGAAATGCTCGTGCATTTCATGAACTTTCACCTGCAGAAGAAAAACGGTGGGCCCGCATGTTGGAACAATGCAACGTGGCTGTCACCCCAGGAAATAAGTTGTCAGTATTCTCAGCTATGGTCACCTTTCTTCAGGTGAAGACATCTGAGCGGATGACCAATAAATCATTTGATGCGATGTTGGCTGCTTTCCGCAAATCTTTCCCAGATGCGTCTGAGCTGCCACACACCTATAGTAAAATGAAGAATTTCCTTCGTGCAGTTGGAATTGGATATGATATGATCCATGTTTGTAAGAATAATTGTGTTCTGTTCCGGAAGGATTATGCCAACTTAAGTGAATGCCCAAAATGCAAATCATCAAGATGGAAAGATGGCGATGCTATGAAGAGGATTCGTCATAATGTTTTGAGACATTTTCCAATTATACCAAGATTACAGAGGTTGTTTCATGATGCTGAAACAAGAGAGGATGTACTGTGGCATTCTAGGAACCAGGAGTATAGAGATCAGAATGTAATGTGCCATCCATCTCATGGTAGTGACTGGAAAAGCTTCAATCAGAAACACAAAAAGTTTGCTGCTGACCCAAGAAACATTAGACTTGGCTTAGCTTCAGATGGATTTAACCCATTTGGCCACCAGAGCACCACATATAGCATGTGGCCAGTGCTTGTTATCCCTTACAACATGCCTCCAAATGTCTGCACCAAAGAACCAAACTACATGATGGCCTTGCTCATCCCAGGTCCAAAAAGTCCTGGAAAGGATTTTGATTTATTCATGGAGCCTCTTGTGGAGGAACTTCAACAGCTATGGAGGGGTGTTCTCACTCGAGACCTATATAGCAGCCCACCAGCTGATTTCTTTCTGCGTGTTGTTATAATTTGGTGCATCCATGATTATCCGGCTTTGGGCACTATGTCAGGGCGAACGACACATGGTTACAATGCATGTGTTCGCTGTGACAGGAATCCGCTATCATACGCAATACTTAGCAAGATCTGTTACATTGGACACCATCGTTTCCTTGCCAAGGACAAGCCGTGTCCTACAAAATACCGAAGATATGTGTTTAATGCAAAGCATGAAAACCGTGATGCGCCAAAGAGGCTCACCGCCGATGAGTTGCAAGTGGAATTAGAGAAGGTCAGGCATATTACACCAGGAAACCATCCTGATAATGGTAGCGGGAAAAGGAAGCATGGCAGGGCAGAAGAGATATTATTGTTTACCCGCAGGTCCACTTTGTGGGACTTTGAGTATTGGAAAGATTTGGATCTGCGGCATAATCTTGATGTGATGCACATCGAGAAAAATATATGTGACAACATTATCGGCACACTTCTTAATATTGAAGGCAAGACGAAAGATACCTTAAAATCTAGGATTGATTTGACACACCTGGGTATCAGAAAGGATTTGCAGGTGGAAGATGAAGGTAAACCACGGGATATGGCACCAGCTGTGTACGTCTTGGACAAGGTAAAAAGAAAAGAATTCTGTGAGGTCCAATCACGTGTGATATTTCCACATGGATTTGCTTCCAACCCTGAAAGGAGAGTCAGTGCAGATGGAAACAAGGTACAAGGGTTGAAAACTCATGACTGCCATGTCCTACTTCAAAGGGTTTTACCTGTTATCCTTAGAGGATTGGGCCGCCCTGACTTATACAGAGCAGTTGCAGAGTTGGGACAATTCTTCAGGGAACTCTGCAGTAGAAATATCAGGATAGATGCTTTGGAGCGTCTTAGAGACAAGATACCAACTATCCTATGCGACCTTGAGAAGATATATCCTCCAACCTTCTTTGATGTGATGGTGCATTTGGCTATTCATCTACTTGATGAGGCACTACTTAGAGGTCCAGTACAGTATGGCTGGATGTACCCTATTGAAAGGCGGCTAGGCACTTTCAAGGGCTATGTTAGGAACAGAGCTAGACCCGAGGGTTCCATTGCAGAGGCCTACATTGCTACAGAAGCGTTGACATTCTGCTCAAAATACATTGAAACAGTTGATCAGCTTAGCAAAGAGGTGGGTGAAGACAATCCCGGGCTCAATGTTTTTGATTGTTCTGTTCGAGTTACAGGGAAGAGTCGACAAGACGACAAACCTAAAGATTTGGACAAAATGGTTTGGTATGTGTTGAATAACTGTCCTGAGATTCTACCTTATATCGAGTAAGTGCTAAGTACTGCAGCTTATACATTGTAATCTACTAAACTTGCAGCACATTCTTATATATTTAGATGTTTGACGTGATCACTATGTTGTGCAGCATCTACAAAAAGGAGTTACTGCCGCAAAATCCAAGAAACATTGACAAACAGGTTATGGCAGGATTTGCGAAATGGTTCAAGAGTAAGCTTTTGAATTGCACTGCCAGTTTTTTTAATATATTGAGTACATAAGATGATCAGCTTGTCTATTTTCTAACCATAGGTTAAGAAGATGTGGGAGGATGGGCATGCAGTTAATGATGCCCTTTACGCACTAGCAATGGGTCCTGATACTCGGGTAAGACATTATGAATCTTGCGTTGTTGGAGATGTGCGCTACAACACCCTTGCATGTGACAAAGGCAGGAAGACACAAAACAGTGCCATCATGAGCACGGATAAGTACGGCGAAGAGACAACTGAAATGTATGCTAACATAACAGACATTGTTCAGTTGCAGTATATCTCTAGTTTCGAGGTTCATCGGTGTGTGGTTCTGTTGTGCTGTCGTTGGTATAACCTGTTTTCCAGGATCGCAAAACCCATAGCTGATGATTATTTCAAATCCATCAATGTCAAGGCGGCGTACCAGACCTACGAGCCTTTTATTTTGGCAAATCAAGCAACACAGATATTTTTCTTGGAAGACACATTTGCACGTAGCGATGACTGGAGAGTATTGCAAAGGTTTGAGCAGAGGAATTCATTTAATGAAGTTGCACAACAAGATGATGCTTACACTGCTCCTGATGTAGAAGATTCCACAGATGTTCCTAATATCTTTGAGAACCATCACGTCAATGACGCTGGCAAAAAGATTGCCTGTCGGGCTGTGGACATACGAGAGTTGATCAATAAGACGCCAACGTTCGAGGACATTGAGGATGAAGAAGAAGATGCCACTGGGGGGAATTACGATTCAGACTGATACACATGGTGAAGATGTTGACGCTGCTGCTGTGGATGATGATTAGATTGCTTTTGTCGTATTTGCTTGTCAGAAGATGTTTTTTTATCTACTATGTGAAATTGTGTTTGCTATGACAACTGAAACCTGATGAACTTGTTGTTTAGTATTTTGCTGTGAGAACATCACTTATTATGTATGTTGATTTGTGTTTGGTGATTGTATGACGACTAAAACATAATGACATTGTTGTTTAGTTGTACTCATATTTGGCTGTGAAACTTGTATTTGATGACATAGTTTGTTGTTGGACTGCAATTTGCTCGACGTCTTCGAATGGGAACAAAGCAGACCCGACGGGGCCTCTGCTAATTTATTTATTAGCAAAAGGGCCTCTGCTATTTATTTATGAGCAAAAGGGGATACCCCCCGATTTCCGTTAATAGAAATCATTAGATGTTCACAACACTACGCCCAGCCTGCTAAACAGGTTTCATTCATTACTAGTTTCGGCAAAGTGCTCATGTCATAGCCACTGAATACATCACAAGTGCTACATACACTGCAAATAAAGAGACAATCATCCTATAGAGCACATCAATTTTGCCCATTATCTTCGCAAGCTCTTTCATCTCCTCATTGCTGTCAAGTCCGTTCAGCAGCTGTTGCTTGGCATGATCAGAGGAACTGCATCTTTAACCTTCTGCTCTGCATCTTCCTCTTCTGCCGTTCCTTCAGTTACTTGTCCAACACCCCAACCTGCTGGTATTGGGATTCCTCGGCTAACCAAATAATCAGCGTAGTTGCTTTCCCCCACATCAGCAACTTCCCAAAAATACAAATCACACGAATCTTCCCTTTTCTGCATGAATCAAATTGGAAGATCATCAACCAAACTATTAAAAAAATCAGCAACTGAAAGAAGCAGAACAACACTTAAACATATTATTACCCCATGATTCGGGCATTTGTAGAAGACTCGGCCAGGGTTGAGGATTGTGGTTGAGACGCGACGGATGACTCTGCGTGATTTGCAGCAGTGGCACCACACCAACGGCAGCGGGTTGCGATGAGCAACCGACTGCGGTGCGTGTGCCGGCGGGGGTGTGATGAGACCCACAAGCGATGGTACGGGTGGCGACTTGGCGCATATCTGGTTGTTGCCTGCTGAAGAGCAGGTGGACGAGAAGCCAGCGGACATGGTTGCTGTGGCCAGAGCTTCTGATGCTAGGCAGAGTAAGTAGAGAAGAGGAGAAGCAAATGTTGGATATGTCAGTTTCATTACTTGCAGAGTAGCATAGCACCATATATAGTCATAGTCTAGGTTTGGATTCGAACCAGCTACAGGAGCACGTCTCTCTTTTTTCTAAAACTCAGCAGTGTCTCTTTACTGGTACACTAGCTTGTTCTGTACGCCTTCTCAAGTCTTTGATTTTCTTTCTTTTTTTGCGAGGAAGGAAGGAGGACAAAATTGAGAGTTCCTGGGACTCGAACCCAAGACCTCTCGGTTGAAAACCAAGGGTGCTAGTCACTTATGTGGCGAACGTTCCCTGGGAGGAGGACGGCACACAAACGCATTTTCCTCACAGTTTTAGTTGCGACGCAACATTGAACGGTCGCAGTTTCAAGAATGTTATCAGGCGAACGAGCCCAGTTTTTCTTTTCTTCCTATATATAAAAAAGTATGCTACTTGGTGTCGGCTTAGTCAACAAATGATTGTGCCAACCTTGACCGTTGGATTGACATTCAACGTCTGTCGTGTTTCTTCAGTCTCTTCTTCCTCCAGCCGCCAAAGCCAAATCAACGCCAGCGGGACCGCCTGCTCCCGCCTCCCACGGCTGGCTGTGCTGCCGCATACGCATCGTGGCCACATCGCACCCTAAAACTCTGCGCATCTTCCCTGGCTCCTGTTCGTTCCCGTCCGAGGCCTCACCATCGTCCTCTGCCTTGGTTCGCTCGCCGCGGCGCCGCCCTTCGGTGTTGTCAACATGGTTAACAACCGAGAGGAATAAGGAGATGACTGTACATGGTGAAGATGACAGTAGGGACCCACCAGGATCATGGCAGTAGGCAAGCAAGTGCCTCCTTTATTACAAGGAAAAAAAGGGTTCCTCCTGATGGTTTTCTGACATCTGGGTCGCACGCCACTGTCAACGTAGTCAATAAGCGAGATAACTGCACAAGGAGCAGCAGACACCCGGGACCCAGCAGCGCGCGCAGTATCTTTTTTTTTGGGGACGGAGAAGGGTATCAACTGGGTTGTGCGGGAGCTGTGGCCTATCTAGCCCAGGCTTTTATTTCATATGTTTACCACATGACCAGCCCAGTTTTTTTCCTTTCTGAAAATGGCTAGCCCAGCTATTTTGTATTTTGCAGAATAACCAACGTAGGCCTACTTGCTTTTCTACGCCCTGCTGGGCCGGAAATCTTTCAAGACGAGGAGGGATGCATTCGGGCTTGCCCAGAAAATGGGCTACAAGTAATAAGAAATGGGTTATAAGTAATAATAAATGGGCTGTAAAATGAAAAAATACAGCAAACAGGCAATTAGTTCCAAAATATTTTGTTCTTTCGGATTTTGATATTTTAAATTTCATTGTTTTTGTGCGGGTAAAATTTCATTGGATTTAAATTAAGGTATGTTTAGTTTTTAAATTAATTTGAATCTGGCTAGAAATTTCGGGCTATATGCTGTTTGGGACAGATTTGGAGGCTGACTTGTGGGTCTACTAGGTTGACGTGTACGAAAGGCTTTGTCAACTTAGTCCACAAATGATTCTAGCAGCAGTGGCCGTGGGATGTTAATCCAACGGCCGTGCTGCTTCTTCAATATCTGATCTTCTTTCTCCAGCCACCCAAACCAGCACCGGTGGGACTGCCTGCTCCCGCTTTCGGTGGCCGGCAGTGCTACCGCACAGGCCGCACCGCCCCACCCTACTCCATCGCTGGCCAGGCCATTCCTCTACTCACACACACCTCCTGTTATTTTCCGGCGATGGCAGCCGAACCAGTAAACCCTCGTACTCCCCACCGCGTAGGCAACCACTGCCGAGTCTTCCCCCGCTCCGGGTCATTCCCTTCCTAGGCCTCGCCGTCGTCCATCGCCCTAGTGCTCTTGGCGCGGCGTGGTCAACATGGTCAACGAACGACATCCATCGGAAGAGGACTGTATGTGGAGAGGCTGACAGCTGGGTCCACGGCCGCACGCAAGGAAGTGCCTCCTTATTACGCGCAAAATAATGAATCCTCCACCTGACAGCAGGGACCCACCGGAAGGGCCTCTGTATTTCACGAAAAAAACATTTCTCCCGCTGACAGCTCGGACCCACCAGCTATATCTTCGCACGAAAGGAAGTGCCTCCTTATTACGCACAAAAAAATGAATACCCCCCTGCTATCTGTGACCCACCATGGTTGGAGGCTGACTTGTGGGCCTACGGACGCGGACGGAGGGCTTTGTCAACTTAGTCAATATTTCTAGCTCTAGTGACTGTACGATGTCCATCCAACGGCCGTAGTGCTTCTTCAACCTCTGATCTTCTTGCTCCAGCCGCCCAAACCAGCGCCGGTCGTGCCGCCTGCTCCTACCTCCCGTGGCCGGCTCTGCTGGCACACAGGCCCGACCGCCCCACCCTACTCCAACCTCTGGCCAGGCCATCCCTCTACTCACCCACAACCCCTGTTATTCTGTGGCGACGGCAGCCTCACACCGCAGCCGAACCAGTCAACCCTCGTACTCCTCTCCGCGTGGGCATCCACTGCCGCGTCTTCCCTGGCTCTGCATCGTCCCCTTCCTAGGCCTCGCTGTCGTCCACCGTCTTGGTGCTCTCGGCGCGGCGTGGTCAATGTGGTCAAGGAACGACTTCCATCGGAAGAGTACTGTACATGGAGAGGCTGACAGCTGGGTCCACGGCCGCAGCAAGGAAGTGCCTCCTTATTACGCGCAAAATAATGATTCCTCCACCTGACAGCAGGGACCCACCGAACGGGCCACCGTATTTTGCAAAAAAAATGTTTCCCCCCTGACTGCTGGGACCCACCAGCTACGTCTTCGCACACAAGGAAGTGTGTCCATATTACGGGCAAAAAATATGATTCTCCCCGTGATAGCTGGGACCCACCAGCTATATATTTGCACGCAAGGAAGTGACTCCTTACCTCCCTGACAGCTGGGACCCACCCGGTCAAACCGTACGTAGGGTTGTCTGTCTGGTCGCGAACATGTACGTACATACTGGTCGATCGGTCTGTCTGCAGGCTACAGCGATGAACCATGGCCGAGTAAGGAAGGGCACGTGTCGTAGTAGAGGCACGGACGTAGCATGTCACGCAGTCCCGTCTATATCGTGTACACGTACGTACAACCAGGGTGCAAGAAAGTAAATACGGCCATGTACGTACATACGGGCGGGGCCTCAAATGCCTACTCGCGCATACGTACGGCCAGGGCTCGTGTACATGGAGAGGCAGCAGAGAGCAGCGACGGCGTCCTGTTCATCGGCAGCCAACCGGCTAGGTCGGAATGGAGAAACTGCGTCGTGTTCATCGGGAGGCAACGAAATGCATCATGTTCATCGCGAGTCAACCGGCTTGGACGGAACAGCCGAAACGAGGCCTGGCGTACGGCAGAACGGAGGAAACGACCTTCTGTTCGACCGCCTATGGTCGAAACGGGATCCTGTTCACCGGGAGGGGTCTGGCGTACCGCAAAACAGAGGAAACAGACTTCTCTTCGACCTCCTACGGTCGAAACAGGGGTCATGTTCATCGGGAGGGGTGTGGCATACCGCAAAACGGGACTCCACGGGCTACTGTTCATCCACCGTCTATTGCCTTGCTCCAGCCTCCATGGGCTACTGTTCATCCACCGTCGACCTCCTCCAGCCTCCACCTGCGACTGTTCATCCACGGCGTCTCCCTCCTGCCTCCACTAGCACTGTTCATCCACGGGCTCCTGTTCATCCAGCCTCCACCGACTACTGTTCATCCAGCCCTCCACCGGCTACTGTTCAAACAGCCCTCCACGGGGTCCTGTTCATCCACCGCCAACCGGCTCGATCGGGGTCCTGTTCATCCAGCGGCAACGGCCTCTACTACCACGGGGTCCTGTTCATCCAACCCCCACCGGGAACTGTTCATCCAACCCCAACAACACTCACTGTTTATCAAGAGGCAGCAGGTTCGATCTGCTTCAGTTAGCAGCAGTAGCGAAGGAATCGCTCGATCGGGTTCAGTTAACAGCCAGAGACCGATCGATCGCTCGGGTTCAGTAACGCGTAGCCAGTGCAATCGCTCGGGTTCAGTAGGCGAACGCCTCGCTTGGGTTCAATTAGAGCCCAATGCCTCGCACCCACACGCGTACGTGTACGAGAGAAACGTGTGATCCCTCCGTGCATCGCTCGGCCCCGACCACCCACCGTAACCGGGAACTCCCCGATATTTTCCTCGCCCTCGCTTCTACCATGGTTTTTTCCGTCATGGACGGCCCAAAGAATGTCATGCGGCTGCGTCTCCGGCCCGCCCAGGACGAAAAGCCCATTTTCTGTTATGATTTTTTGTCATAGAAGTAGGAGCCCACCACATCTATGATGATACCGGATTTTGTCACAATTATCGTCATAGAAGTGTCATAAGCATGACAGAAAAAAATATCGTTCGGCCCAAAATGTCACGGATGTGTCTTTTTTTTGTAGTGAATAGGATAGATAGAAAACTTAATAATAGAACTTAATAACATAACATAGATAGGGCCAACAAGCCCAGAGCACGATCATATAGTTCAATTACAACTTAATAACATAACATAGATTCAAAAAAAGAAGAAAAGATAGAGGGTTCTAAACCCTAGCCGCCGCCTTCTCCACCTTGCTCCTCCTCTACCTCGCTCCTCCGGGCGCCCTTCACTGCTCCTCCAGGGTGTTGTCGATGGGGTACGGCAGAGTGTGCATGCACGACGCAGTGGGGAAGATGTTGTTGTACTCCGTGAAGATGTTGTGGGTGGTGAAAGCGATGAACTTGCAGCCACACCAAAACACGCGGCCGAGGAGGTAGAAGGCATCGAAGGGGTTGGTGAAGTCGGCAAGGATAGCAACCACCACCCCGTTTTGGATGACCTCCTTGACGCGGAATATCGTTGGAGATCCCCGTGGTAGGTGGCGGTAGCCGGCCGCGAGGAAGAACCCGTTGAAGCCCCTTGCGGTCCTCCACCTTGATATCGCCCACACACGTAGTGTATGCTCAACGTACACGCCGGCAGGGGAGAGCCTCTCCGGCACGGTGGGTGGGAAGCAGTAGGTTGGTCCGGTGTGAAGAAGAAGGAGAAGGGATCGAAGAAGATGGGGTCGAAGAACAAGAAGGGCAGATGGCAGAGGATGGGAGATAGATGAGGGATGTGAGAGGAAGAAGAAGATGATGGGTGGCTTAAATAGCCATAGTGCGACGTGTTATTTCGTCGTGGCAGTAATGGGGTCAAATGTGAACTAGCTCATTTTCACACCCACCGCGGCATCGGGAACTAAATCTCTGAAGGTGCAATCAAAACAATCAAGCAAAAAAACAGAGCCAATGTGACGGCCCAACCAGAGCTTGGTTTCATTTTGGGCCCAATAACTACGTTTTTTTTTCGCGGAGTCAATGGTGGGCGAGCACAACCAATGGTAGAATATCTCCCGGATCGCCCCACGATCCAACAATGCGGAGCCTTCAATCTGATCCAATGGCGCGGAGCCTGCACGCAGCCAACCCTTCTAGAAGACCACATCTGAGGGTTGTCGCTTGGCGCTAGTGTATGATCGGACGACTGATGTTCGAAGCTAGGGTTAGGTGAAACCCCACGGGGTTTTGAGGGGTTTTGAGCTGGTCAACGGGGTTATCTAGGCTTTGACTTAGCATAACTAATTTAAAAAAATCGAAAAAATATGAAATCTTCGCCGTTCATCGTTTTATAAGACACACTAACGAGGAAAAATACTAAACTTGGTATACGAAAATTTTCAAAAAAAAAACCTAGGTGGCACGATCAAGGTCAAATGAGCACCATTAATTTGAAAAATCAAAAAAAATATAAAACCTGCGCACAATGTTGTCTTATGTGACATGTTACCAACCAAAAATCATAAACTTGGTCTATGGACATTTTCATGAAAAAACCTTCACACATATGAGCTATCATGTACAATGTTGCAGAGAGTTCAAGGAGAGGAGGTAGGGTTCCCTTAGGTTTTTGAAAAATTAAAAAAATCAAAAAATTCACCAAAGCTTGATTTCAAAGTGAATAAGAAGGATCTGAACTTAGTTTTCCATTTTCATATTTTAAACGTGTTTTTAATGGTTTTCTATTAAAGCATAATTTTTTCAAAAAAAAGAGTAAAAATATGAAGATTAATTCAATAAATAGTGAGACTTCGAATCTACACTATATAGATTGAATAGGTGTTAATAAAAAATATTTGGCTCATTTGGAGTAGGTCAAAAAAAAACTTGATTACAAATGGAGCTCATTTGGAGCACATTTCCCATGACTATAAGTTTTACCACGCAAAAGAGATCGGATTGATCACCTAACATTTATAATAGTTCAGCAAACTTTGCAACATCACACCACAGGGCAATGGACTTCAAGTGTTGGTTCAAATTCAAATTTTGCCTCAAATTCAAATTGGAATATTTGATCTATTATTGGAATATGATCTGTTATTGGAATAGTTGATCAAATGATGGACTATCTTCATTCAAATGTTGTTTATTTGCTCTGTTATTGGAATATTTGATCAAATGATGGACTATTTGCTATTTTTGCTTATTCTTTGCAGCATGTCTGATAAGTGAAGCAACACTGAAGCATCATGTGTGATCATTGCAGCACCTAAACTCATAGCTCACAACATCTAAACAGAACATACCATACACCACAGGATAATTTAAGGACAGACAAATATAGATAGCATAATACATTACTACCATAGATCACACACAAAGTTTACTATAGATACCACCTCACAAAGTTTACCAAACAGCCACATTCAGTTTACCAAAAGTAAAAGATAAAACATCATCACATCATAACATCACTTGGGAAGAGGAGTCAGGGCCTTCGCGAGGGCAGCATGCTGCCACCTGATCTTGTAGTCCTCCCCGCGAATCGCTACATCCTCTGCATGAGACATAAGGTGATCGAAGCGGCCATCCTTTGGCTTTGGGTTGGTGGTGCAGAAGGGGCAGTGCCACTTCTTGATCTTGCGGTTGTAGAAGGAAGCAACTCCCTTGGCCTTGATCTTCTCCTCCCCCTTCGCTGTGAAGGACGCGACGTTGCCATTGTCCACATCTTCTCGAGACTCATACCGCACACATGAATGAATTACATTAATACATTATAGATTCATATACACCATGTCAAAGGAACTAAATGCATTCCATTTCAAGAAGGGTCTAAATTTCAAGTAGGCTTACCTCATATTCTTCGTCGTCACTATACTCTGGATCGTACGGGTCCTTGAACCCAGTAAGGTCCAGCTTCCTCTTATTCCCCACAGAATCATCCTCCTGAATATACAATTACATCCATTACTAGTAAATACAGAAGCAACTGATAATTTAGATATGCGCACATGACACATTGATCATATTATCCATACTATGATCCTATTTTGCATTTTCCATTGTCATGCACACACATTGAACAACAAAGCTAATATAACTACATGTTGTGGACAAATTTATATACTGATGAATCAAGTAAGTTCTTAATCAATTGATAGGTACATCAAAATTAATGCATTCCATTTGGGCATATGACATTCAAAACACCAATCTGTGTAGCATTCAAAAACAAATCTAAGCATACATGTCTGTAGCATTCAAAACCCCGATCTATGTAGCATTAAAAAACAAATCGAATAATCACGTGTAGCATTTGAGCACAGAGATCCCTATCTCTCATTAAGATCTGTCTAGCATTTTTGCAACGAATGTAATCCAAAAAACCCTAATACAAAAAAAACCCATCCCCCCATACAGAAACCCCCATCCCTCAAACCAACTACTCTAACCATCTGTACTACCCTACGAATCACAATCCAACCAATGAAACTAACTCTGCAATCTAAATAATGCAACTAGGGTACAAGCAAATGGAATTACCTCCTGTACCACCTTCTCCTCGCCAGGCTGCGCATCTGGATGGATTGCGCCGCTCGACGCCATCACCTTCAGCTCCGGCAGCATCGAGGCGGAGCCCGCCACCTCCTTCTCCACATACACAGCCGCGACAGCGGTTGCGAGTTTCCCCGCACCACCGTGGATGCCGCCAACTTCCTGCACTGCATCTGCCACGGTCACCGCGCCCTGCAGATCTCCGGCCGCTGCGCCGGCGTCACCACGAGTGTCCGCCATCGGTATGAGGGAGGCGATGAAGGTGAGGAAGAGGATGCGGTGGGGGAGAGCGAGACGGTGCGGTGGAGGAGAGCGAGACGACGCGGTGGGGGAGAGGGAGACGATGCGGCAGGGAGGGGATTTGGGGGGAAATGGTAGGGGCAATGCGCCCGTAGGTGGTTCCCCCTCTTATACGATGGGACGTTTTTGGCATGTTCCATGGACACGTGCTACCCCACGACCGCGGTCAGTTGCATGCAAAAACGAAACGCCTACGCAGCCCCACTAGTCAGAGTTAACGGTCAAGCCAATGACTCGGCGGCAACATCCAGTTTGCCCATTTGTGAGAGTTTCAGACAAGGGAGTGGGGAAAAGTGAGCAAAAGTTAAGAGCGTGGGGATGAATGAGTACAGCTAAGGAACCAGGGGCACAGATGTAAAAAACCCAAATTTTTAACATCCTCTGCTTTAATACCTTTTTCCTTCATGCTTTTCTTTGCCTCTTGCATATCTTCAGGACTGAGATATAAGATACCCCTCTTCTTTGGAGTGGTCTTAGGCGGTGATTCAGTAAGAGTCCAATCATCATAATTTTTTAATATATTATTCAATAATTCCTCAGCTTGTTCAACAATTCGTTCCCTGAAAACACAACCAGCACAACTATCTAGGTAGTCCCTAGAAGCATCGGTTAGTCCATTATAGAAGATATCAAGTATTTCATTTTTCTTAAGAGGATGATCAAGCAAAGCATTAAGAAATTGGAGAAGCCTCCCCCAAGCTTGTGGGAGACTCTCTTCTTCAAGTTGCACAAAATTAAATATTTCCTATAAGGCAGCTTGTTTCTTATGAGCAGGAAAATATTTTTCAGAGAAGTAATATATCATATCCTGGGGACTACGCACACAACCAAGAGCAAGAGTGTTGTACCATATCTTAGCATCACCCTTTAATGAGAACGGAAATAATTTGAGAATATAGTAGTAGTGAATCTTCTCATCATGAGCAAATAGGGTGGTTGTATCATTTAATTTAGTAAGGTGTGCCACAACAGTTTTAGTTTCATAGCCATGGAAAGGATCAGATTCAACCAAAGTAATTAACTCTGGGTCAACAGAGAATTCATAATCCTTATGATCAACAAAGATAGGTGAAGTAGCAAACTTGGGATCACATTTCATTCTAGCATTCAAAGATTTTTGTTTCAGTTTGCATAGTAATTTCTTAACGTCGTCTCTATCATTGCAAGCAAGAAAATCTCTAGCTGTCTCCTCATCCATAACATAACCTTCAGGTATCTTAGGCAATTCATATCTAGGAGAGCTAGGCCTAATAGGTGTTTTAAGATTTTCAGTTTCAAGTACTTCATCAGTTTCAATAATTTCTTCAGTTTCAACATTCTCAATATCTTTAGCTATAGCAAGTTGTTCATCAAGAAATTCACCTAGTGGCATATTATCATCAAGCAAGGTACTAGCATCATCATGAGCAGCATTCATAGCAGAAGTAGCATCATCAATAACTTGTGACATATCAGGATTAATAGCATGTGGTGGTGTTGCAAGTTTACTCAAAATAGAAGGTGAATCCAGTGCAGAGCTAGATGGCAGTTCCTTACCTCCCCTCGTCTTAGAGGGAAAGATCTTAGTCTTTGTATCCTTCAGATTCTTCATAGCGATAAATAGATAATAATCCCAAGTGACTCAACAAATATAGCTATGTTCCCTGGCAATGGCGCCAGAAAAAGGTCTTGATAACCCACAAGTATAGGGGATCGCAACAGCTTTCAAGGGTAGAGTATTCAACCCAAATTTATAGATTCGACACAAGGGGAGCCAAAGAATATTTTTAAGTATTAGCAGTTGAGTTGTCAATTCAACCACACCTGGAGATTAAATATCTGTAGCAAAGTGATCAATAGCATAGTAATATGATAGTTTTGATAGCAGTGATAATAGTAGCAATAACGGTAACAGTGATAGCAATGATTTTGTAGCAAGTGTAACAGTAGCAACAACAGTAGTAACTTAGCAAGAACAATATGTGGAAAATTCGTAGGCATTGGATCGGTGAATTCGTTGGATGATATTCATCATATAACAGTCATAACCTAGGGCGATACAAAACTAGCTCTAGTTCATAAATATAATGTAGGCATGTATTCCGTAAATAGTCATATGTGCTTATGGAAAGAACTTGCATGACATCTTTTGTCCTACCCTCCCGTGGTAGCGGGGTCCATGAGGAAACTAAGGGATATTAAGGCCTCCTTTTAATAGAGAACCGGAACAAAGCATTAACACATAGTGAATATATGAACTCCTCAAACTACGGTCATCACCGGAAAGTATCCCGATTATTGTCACCCCGGGGTTTACGGATCATAACACGTAATAGGTGAATATGACTTGCAAGATCGTATCTAGAACATAGATATAATGGTGAAAACAAAAATGGTTCAGATCTGAAATCATGGCACTCGGGCCCTAGTGATAAGTATTAAGCATGGCAAAGTCATAACAACATCAATCTCAGAACATAGTGGATACTAGGGATCAAGCCCTAACAAAACTAACTCGATTACATGATGAATTTCATCCAACTCCTCACCGACCAGCGAGCCTACGAAGGTATTACTCACTCCCGGTGGGGAGCACCATGGAATTGGCAATGAAGGAGGGTTGGTGATGACGAAGACCAAAGATTCCCCTCTCCGGAGCCCCGAACGGGCTCCAGATCTGGCCTCCCGATGAAGAACAGGAGGTGGTGGCGGATCCGTATCGTGAAACGCGATGAAACTTTCTCTCTTATTTTTTCTCCAAAAATAGGATTTTATAGCGTCGGAATTAGGGTCTGCGGGGCCACCAGGTGGGCACAACCCACCTGGGCGCGCCTGGAGGGGGTGGCGCGCCCTGGTGGGTTGTGCTCAACCAGGGGGCCCCCTCCGGTGGTTCTTGGCTCCAGTATTTTTTATAAATTTTGAAATAATTCTCCAAAAAGTTTCGTTCCATTCTGAGAACTTTTATTTTTGCACAAAAACAACACCATGGTAGTTCTGCTGAAAACAGCGTCAGTCTGGG
This sequence comes from Thinopyrum elongatum, assembly GCA_011799875.1. Lineage (NCBI taxonomy): Eukaryota > Viridiplantae > Streptophyta > Magnoliopsida > Poales > Poaceae > Thinopyrum > Thinopyrum elongatum. The sequence goes on from CM022303.1 coordinate 240,508,723, forward strand.
TTAGTTTCATTCAAATCATGCAGATTAGAGTCCAAAACAAGAGCAAAAGCGTTAGGAAAAGTAAATACGACGGAGACGTATCACTCTACATAGTGAAGTTCTTCATAGTCTGGTCTTTTCTTGATTTCTGCTATGATGGGATTGAAAGATGTATCAAGATCGCTCCACAACTTGTTGACAACATCTCTATCGGTGATATCAGTCACTCCTCGTTGATGAAGTCTTTCGACAATGTTTGTCAATCTATCAGTGAGTTCCATAGCACTTTCCTTTTGCTGACTTCTGAAACCAGCACACATGGCATGAAGCATTTGAGTGTGAGGATCTGATCTGGCAATGAATTCCTCGTGAACATTTTTAATGGCATCCCAGAGTTGCTTTGTAGTGTCAAGCTTTTGGAACCGAATAAAAACATTCTTCGAGATACTTTCATAGATAATGGCTTTTGCTTGAGTATCCAACTGTAGATTTGCTTTATCATTGGAATTTGGATCATTCAGTTGGTGAATGGTGTAGCCATTTTCCACAATCTACCATAGATCATAGTTGATAGCTTGAATTTTGATTCTCATTCTTTCTTTCCAGTAGAGATAGTCATTTCCATCGAAGATGGGAAATCTTTCAGAGTGCGAGGATCTACCTGCAGACGACATACTCAAAACTCCAAGGACGTTAGACCTTTAATAAACAGAGACAGGGAGTACCCGCTCTGATACCAATTGTTAGGACCGAGAGTATATCGACCAGAGGGGGGTGAATGGGAGATTCAAAATTTCTTTCAAAACTATTGAAACTGATCCCAATCACAGCAGCGGAATAAAGTAAAGGAGGAAATAAACTGAATCAATCTTCTTCGTCAGAAGCATATTCCTCGATAAAAGATGTGATAACAATACGAGCATGGGAAATGACAGGTTTAACTACGATGAGAGTGATGCAACATGCAAACAAATGCAGTAGAATGAGATACAACATGATACGGGTGGTGAACGATATGCAAGAGGGTACACCGAGGTGAAATGAGAATGGCTAAACAGAATGATGAAAATGCAATGAGATGAGATACGGTGAAGAACTCAAGTGAATAACACAGAGACAGATAAGTGAGTAAAGTTACAGCGAATGATAAAGATCAAGTAAACTATCGACACAGAGCACGAATGAAAACTGCTGAAGGAATTGTAGTAAAGTAGATTGAACCAGTGGTGCTCGATGGCAACAGAGAGATTTGGTAGACCAGTTCACCCTTCTGCCAAAGGGCTACATTTGGTTGGAGGGGTTGTGACTTAACACAGAAGATAAACTCTCTTCACCCTATTCTCCTTCAAGGCTTCAACTCGAAGCTGATCAGACTTCAGTTGATTTCACTCGTGGTAGATCCTTGTTGTTGATCTCCAAACGTTCGGTCGACCTTCGCGAACCACAATCACTCTTGGTTGCTGAAGATCTAGCTCGGTGAAGACAACAACTCTTCAACACTCGAGCGGAAACCTATCTGTCTAGAGAGTGCGCAGCTCTCAAGAGTAATAGGTACAAGAACTCTGACTCGGAACTACTAAGATGCTAAACCACTGTCTAAGTTTGGGCTCTTGATTTTCTCTCGGTGGATCTTAAACTCAAATCACTCGGAGAGGGGTTGCTCAAATCAATCTTCTCAGAAATCTTAAGCGTAGCAGCTAACGGACAATGTTGGAACGGGGTGGCTATTTATAGCCGCAGCCTTCCCTGAAGGGAAATTACCAAATCGGACATCAAGAGCAGCCAATGGCCAAATGACATGAGTCCAATGGTCGGATTTGAGCACAATGGTAACATTTCTTGCGGAGCAAATAATGCTAACTCCTCGATCTGATATAAATCTCTCGCAGCGAAGAAGATCACAGTCTCTTGCTAGCAAGTATTTGCTCGGAACACAAAGAGATTTCTCTCGCAACTTTCATAGGTTTTGGCTAAGCATCACAGCGGTTCTAAGCTTCGAGAACCTATACCCCTCTTAATAGTGTGGAGGTTCTATGACTCAAATAAGTAGAAGAAGAACAACGAAATGAATACTACGTCTTCACTTTGTCTTCGACTTCCATTCGCTGCAGTCAATTTCTTTGGACGACCATACCGAAAAATATGCTTCGCTTCAGCAGTAAATGTTCGAGGGGATAATTCCTTCACATCAAACTTCTCGTCTATATAACTTCATCAGATATAGCTCGTTCTTCTCTACAAGGCAGATATACTTCAGTGAAGTTCCTCGAACCTAGCATCGGAGACAGCATTCTCTTCGATCCTGTATGGACTATTTCTCTCTGTATGCACTAGCAAACAAATCAGTCCATACTTGTTTCTGTCAACAATCTTCAGGACACAAGGTAGGCAGATATTGCACGAACACATGTGTTGTCACTTGATAACGGGATCACATCATTAGGAGAATGATGTGATGGACAAGACCCATCCGTTAGCTAAGCATATGATCGTTCAGTTTATTGCTACTGCTTTCTTAATGTCAAATACATATTCCTTCGACCATGAGATCATGCAACTCCCGGATACCGGAGGAATACCTTGCGTGCTATCAAACATCACAGCATAACTGGGTGATCATAAAGATGCTCTACAGGTATCTCCGAAGGTGTCTGTTGAGTTGGCGTGAATCGAGATTGGGATTTCTCACTCCGTATGACGAAGATGTATCTCTGGGCCCTCTCGGTAATACAGCATCACAAGAATCTTGCAAGCAAAGTGACTAAGGAGTTAGTTACGAGATGATGTATTACGGAATGAGTAAAGAGACTTGCCGGTAATGAGATTGAACTAGGTAAGGAGATACCGACGATTGAATCTCAGGCAAGTAACATACTGACGGACAAAGGGAACTACGTATGTTGTCATAAAGGTTCGACCGATAAAGATCTTCGTAGAATATGTAGGAACCAATATGGGCATCCAGGTCCCGGTATTGGTTATTGACCGGAGAAGCATCTCGATCATGTCTACATCATTCTCGAACCCGTAGGGTCCGCACACTTAACGTTCGTTGATGATATAGTATTATATGAGTTATGTGAATTGGTGACCGAATGTTGTTCGGAGTCCCGGATGAGATCACAGACATGACGAGGAGCTCCGGAATGGTCCAGAGATAAAGATTGATATATAGGATGATACTATTTGGTCTCCGGAAAGGTTTCGGAATGCACCGGGTATTTATCGGATCACCGAAAGGGATTCCGGGAGACCTACGGGGAGTTATTGGGCCAAACGGGCCAAGGGAGGGAGCACACCAGCCCACAAGGGGCTGGCACGCCCACCTCCTGGCCACCAGCCCTCTAGGGAAGGAAAGGGGGGCACCTAAGGCAGGGAGCCGCCGGCCCCCTCCTGCCATCTCCTCCACCCCCCTAGGAAGGAAAGGGGGGCGCCTAGGCAGACGCCCTAGGGCTAGCCGCCGGCCCTCTTGGGGGCGCCCCAGGCTGCCTCCCTCCCCCCTCCACCTATATATATGTGAGGAGGGAGAGGGGCAACACACACCACGATCCCCAAGCCGTGTGCGGCACCCCGTCCCCCTCTAGTTTTAGTTCCTCCTCCATCCACGTCCATTGTGCTTGGCGAAGCCCTGCGGATAGTTTCACCACCATCGTCACCACGCCGTCCTGCTGCCAGAACTCATCTACTACTTCGCCTCTCTTGCTGGATCGAGAAGGCGAGGACGTCATCGAGCTGAACGTGTGCTGAACGCGAAGGTGCCGTACGTTCGGTACTTGCTCGGGATGGATTGTGAAGGTGTACGACTACATCAACCGCGTTAATAAACGCTTCCGCTTAGCGGTCTACAAGGGTATATAGATGCTCTCCCCCTCTCGTAGCTATGCATCTCCATGGATAGATCTTCCGTGTGCGTAGAATTTTTTTTGTTTTCCATGCAACGTTCCCCAACATAATTATCTTCAAAACGAACTGGGTATACCTTCAACAGTTTCAATACTTATGATGGGTTTCACTCTTTGAGTGAATGAATGTTTCTTAGGGCAGAATGAATGGTGTGTGTGCTTCCATATGTACTTGTTCATAAGAGCGTGATTTTGGAAGTTGCGGCGACTGTACGCAAACATATAATCGCCATAATGTGGCCTCCATATCTTTTATTTTTATTTGTTTTTTCATTTTCTTCTTTGTATGCTCAATTTAAGGCATATTTAATTGAACCAAGCCACTTCAAATCATTAGCAAACATGACAAACTTATATTGGTGGCCAAAAGTCGCCACAATACATTTTTTGCGACTTCAAACGTTGTTAAGTGACATTTTCAAAATTTGCGCAATGTCATTATTCAATATTGTCATGTACTACTCTAGACCCACGACACAGTCGCTGCCGCCGTCTAGTCATCGTACTTCCCCAGAGATCTTTGAAGAAGGCATAGGGACCGGACTCACTAGCAACAACCTTGAGCTGCCGCTGCTCCTCCTTGTCGGTGGTAGCAGGGCAGATCCCCCGGTGAATGTGCTCCTTGTCACTGCGGCGCCCCTCCACTTTGAGAACAGAGAGTTGCAACTGACATTAACATGGTCATCGGGCTCCAGCTTGAGGGCGACAGGGCCATCGACCTTGATGACGGCTACGATGGCGCCCGAGGTGGAAGATCGACGCCACTAGCCCCATGGGAGCCGACACATCCCTCACGGGAGCTGTCGCGGTATGAGGAAGCATCGACACGGGAAGAAGCATTGGGTGCCACAGGGGGGGTTCGCACCGTCGGTGCAGCGCGATTGGGACAAGCAGTTCATCCAATGGACTGCATGTCTCCAACGCGACGTCATTCTGGGGAGGGGAGGAGGAATCGACGAAGGGGGTGGCAGCTGGGTTGTGGTGAACGGGATGTGTCCCCATCAAACTTTTATAGCAGGGTATGATGCCGCGTGACGGACATCCGAATGGCCATCCCAGGAATCCGAGGAAGCGAAAGCGCCATTAAGGCTCCGTTCGGTATACAGGAATTTCGCAGGAATTGTTGTAGGATCGTTTTCCCTAGGAAGTTCTACTCACAAGGCGTTCGTTTCGGGGGAATCATGGTGGCCCGTTCCACCGGAAAGTCATACAAACCTGTACTTTTCAGAGGAAATAAAAAATCCAGTGAAACCTCATGTTCTGGCGGACGTCGAGGCTAAACGCTGGCTCAGGGTGGTCCAGCCGAATAAACAATGCAACTGCATGAGAGTTGGGAGAGGTCACCGCTTCTTTTTTCGACAAAGGGTGGATTTTATTATCTCAAAATGAAGCATCAAGCCGATACAAACATAATGAGCACACACCCGGCCTCTGCATAGCTAGGATGCACACAGTCGACACTAACACACACAAAAAAAACACGCTAGCAAATAGCAAAGTCATATAAGACCATTGCTATGCCCGAGCGAGGAAAAAAACCGAAGAGATCAAATCCACAATCGACAAACTATAACCATGACCATATCCGCACCAACCATCTCATAACACCACAAGGACATCGAGATTCTTCAACAACAACGCCTTCAAGAAGTGAGCGATGCTCAAGCGCCGCCGTCACCGGATCCAACCGCCATAGGTCAGAGTCTAGGCTTTCACCTTGAAGAACCAATCCGAGCATTTTCGAGCAATGCCTTCAACAAGGTAACGATGCAAAGACATCACCATTGCCAGGTATAACCAACTCGGGTCAGACCTAGGTTTTCACCTCGAAGCTCGTCGAAGTCAATCATGTATTGTTGCCACCACTTTTCCACAATCCCAGCAACTACATGCAGCTGGGTTAAGAAACCGTCTGCCGCTGCTGCACAACCATACCCTCTGCGTCAAGTCGTCGTCTGTAGATTGCCTATCATCGCTGAAGGCAACCATCGGATCTAGGAAGATGATCCCTCACAAAGACCTTTCGATGGTCACCAAAATCAGCAGTGATGTCGCCGCCGCAGGTCGGAGTGGCCATCCGTTGCCGTCACAGCTGCCGGATATGAGGAAGCCGAATCCGCAAAAATAACCGGTCCAGCCGGCATCCGCGAGGACGCAACTACCCCAGCACAACCATGGAGCAATCGAGCTCCAGCACACCGTTGTACGCCGGCGGCAGCCGAGGCCCCTGGTCATCACTGTCATGCCAGTCCAGATCTAAACCCCGATGGCGGCAGGGACCATGTCCACGTGGCTGGACGTTGAGGCCGGAATCCGCCAAGGCCGGGGAAGAGTCGCGGGAGGACGCCCAGCCAGGACGGCGGCCACGGCCCGAGCCGTGCACGAGCGGCAAGATCCAATCGAGCTAAGGCTTTGGAGGAGGAGACACACGTGTTGGAGAGCTCCCGCCGCCGCCGACCACCGCGAGGGGCTTTGCCCCGGCCAGCGGCGATGAGGAGGAGAGGAGGCGGAGGAAGCCTAGTACAGCGGCGGCGGTTGTGCCGCCCGAGTCGCCCGCTGGACGACGCGGGGGCCTTTCAACGAGTCGTGGTTACAGCAAAGAATGTCAATGCCACAGCTTAGAAAGCCCAAGGAGAGAGGTGACCGCTTCTAAGACAATAAAAAAATTCTAATCATCCCAAGGGTGCCCAGACAGTCAAGAGTGCCTTTTCCTGCAACCGAACAGGCCAGAATACTCTATTGATTTGCTCTTCACCTTGAACTCTATTCGTGCAGTTATTTATTCCTACGTTTCTTCTTCCTCCCAACCGAACGAAGCCTAAAGGTTGGGCGGTTAGCGGTTGCATCACCCCAACCGCTAGTATCCGCACGCGTAGGAGTCACACTGCTTCAAATCCCAGCGCCGGTGGTTGTATTTGAAGCGAGCTCCAATCGAGATCTCCACGGCCTCCAAATATAGAGTCGAGCTTGTTTCTGAAGCAAACTTTCATGACGGTCTGAAAAGTGTAATTTTAGACTAAAAAATGTTTTGTATTGATTATTACGGACAATACGAAGGCTGTTGCTACAGTGGCGCCGAAAGCTGTTCATTTCTCTCGGCTGCTAGAGCCATCGAAAGGCCGGACTGGTACGGGCCGGGCGAGGACGCGCTCGAAGTCAAGTGGCAGCTGCTCCGTCGCTAACTTGGGTAGGTGCTTCTGCGATATTCCTTTTTCTAGAACGTGCAGACGTACTCTCTTTTACCCCATTGGAGAAAGCAGGCTGAGCAAGTGGGAGTGGCTTGAGATATTTTATCCTCCAGATCGGCAGCTATAACCCAAGTACACTCCTATTACTATCATACTTGAACACACGGAAATCCCTTTTGGAGCTCGGCCTTTAGTGAGGCCTACAAATTCAAATTTAAAATTTCATCAAAATTCATATTTTTTACATTTCAAAAAATTCTGAAAAAAAATACAGATATACATGAAGGCATAACACAGGTGTGTGTAAAATTTTAGTTTAAAATACATTGAAATAAGGGTTGTGCAAAAAAGACAAATTTAAGGCTATTTAACACATGATACTATTCATCCTTCCAGGCCGTGAATTTGTCTTTTTTATACAGGTCGCAACTCAAGGTATTTCATCATGAATTTTTGCACACATGTGGGTTACATCTTTACATACACACATATATTTTTCAGAATTTTTTGAATCATAAAAGTTTGAATTTGAAGTTTTCAAAAATAAATGTCTTCATGAAGCTCGGCCTCCAAAACACCTCTCTCCTTGAACACATCACTACCATACAAGGTTGTAACATTCCGAGTAAGCAAACAACGGTGTTACGGCCCTGTCACACTCACAGACTCTGATGCCAGAGCGCTCCATTGCTAGCCACATATTCATGTGTAGACTTCATTTTTGGTTTCGGTTCTGCCACCATTCTTTCCAAGATCTACTCCGCAAGTCCCAGCATGAATTCCGCTGCCCTTCCGAGAGAACCTACTCTGTTCGGAATCTCTATAAAGATGTTCGAGATTAAGCTTTACTACCTCTGTCCTTGTTTATTAGTCCCTCTCGTATTCAGTGTCATATTTTGATCATAATTTTAACTAATAAAATATTAATTATACATAATAAAAATGATATTATTGAAAATTACATTCAAATACGAATCCAACGATGTAATTTTTAAAGACATGCATTACCATATTATTGATTAAATTTATTATGGTCAAAATTTGACACAAATTATGAAATGGACTAATAAACCAGGCGGAGGTAGTAAATCATAAAAATATGCACCATCCTGGCGTGGTGACGTGAGCAATGATGCGCCGTGTGGCTGGCAAGTGGCAATAGCATCTTTGCGGGAACATGGCTGCTCCTTTGTCTACCATCTGCCATGTACAGTTAGACTAGGTAAATTTAGCCCCTCAAACCTTCACGAAGGCGAGCATGAATATTTGTCTATTTTAAGTCCCTATTTCTTCATGCACGCAGCCATGTTTTTTTTTTCTTCTATATTGTCTAATCATATACATGTATTATAGTCTGTAATGGGCCAAATCATACATAACAACTGATCGGACACGTCCGAACAATTCTCATATTGCCTCATTTTTTTCGGGATATATTGTCTCGTGTATGGGTTAAGTGTGAAGAGTGTCACACAACCCAAACATATAGAGAGGCTTTGAGAAACTCGATTGGGTATGTGGTTATGCGTCCTTCGGCCAATTTGGAAAATCCAGTTGTAGGTGTTCTAACTTCTAATAATCGAGAATGTTAAATCTCATATGATTGAGACTCAACGAAGTCTCATCGATGTTATGTATGATTTGTGTAAAAATTTCTTTACTTTTTTCTTCTTCTTTTTTACATGTTGTTTTTTGGTTAAAGGGTTGTTTGGTTTGAGATTAAGGTTGCCATGTCTAAAGTTGGGTAAGTTTGACCAACTTAGGTGTATGTTTGGTTCAAGTCACATCTTAGACAAGCCACAGTAAGGTCCCACATCACATGTACTTAAAAAGTATGGCAAGATTTTTTTTAGACTTGTCAAAACTAACCTTAATCAAGTTTGGCGTCTCATTTGTATGGACAAAAAAAAATCTTGGGTAGTATCTTTGGTGGAAATAAGTTACTGCTATACAGTTTTGGTATTCTATTTTGAACACATCTTAGTTTTTTACTGTGAGCAATCTCTGTTTATTTGCATGAGTGTTACTCCTCCGTCCGCTGATTTTTTTTGCACCAGATAGTCGTCTCTCATGCAATGTGAATTATTCAGTACAGGCTATTTACATGATTTTTGGATTGAATCCGTCCGAAGTCTACGTTAGTAACTGGTAATATACTAACTTTGTGCCGTGCTACGATGATTTTTTTTTTTAGTGGAAGGATCAGATACCCTAATTTGAGATACATCGTTGCAAACTGACCATAATGTTTTGTTTGGACAAAATAAAATTTATCATGTTTTTGATATTTGATTTGTAAAGATAATTTGTTTATGTCATTTCTGAGCGGGAGAAGGCCACACAAGAGCCGACCACAATGAATCCGGCTGAAAAGAGGGCTAAATGATTGAGAAAGTGCATTCATTGTCAATCTAACCCTCTCATCTAAACATCACAAAAGCTAGAGTTAGTTCAGGGTTAGTCACAAGTTAGAAACTAACTCTAACCTTTAACTAAGTTAGAGTATTCAAACAGGACAAACATTTTATATGGCACTCCTAGTTCTAGGCCTAGAAGCAAGCACCCTCTGAGTCTGACCGAGATCTAGCCACCCTCTCTATTAATAAAATATACTCAGCCTTTTCCCTCGGCGGAATGTCCGGGCGCGGCGCATCTGCGCAAACTTTGTAGCACTAGTAGTAGTACAATAATGGGGCTGTAGCCATCGCGTCGCGGGAGGAGATCGAGATGAGGGATCCGGAAGCGCCCTCGCTGGTGAGGCTGCCGGAGCACGTGGTGCTGGAGATCCTTGCGCGCGTGCCCGGCGTCGCCGACCTCTTCCGCTGCGCGGCCGCGCGCAAGCGCTGGCGCGACCTCGTCACCGAGCCGTCCTTCCTCCGCCGCCGCTGGCCGGAGGGCGCGTGCCACTGCTCCTCCCTCGTCGGCTTCCTCGGCCGGGAGCGGCGCCGCGGCGGGGAAGGGCCGCCGGGCTCCAGCTTCGTCCGCGCGCCGGGGTCGGTGCTTGGCCCCGGCCGTCCCCTGCTCGGCTCCTTCGTCCCGGGCGCCGCCGGCCTCCTCGACGACCGCGTCGTGCCGCTCGCCTCGCACCGCGGCGTGCTCCTCGTGCGCTTTGGCGCCGGCGCCGAGACGGAGGCGGAGGCGGAGCCAGAGCCCGGCGTGGACCGTCTCGCCGTGTGCAACCTGCTCTCGGGCGCGTGCCACGTGCTCCCCCCGCTGCGCTGCGACTGGTTCTTCGACTACTTTGGCACGAGCGCCCACGCCGTCCTCACCGGCGCGGACTGTTGCCCCGACGACGGCCAGCGGCAAGCGCTAGACCCGGCCTCCTTCAAGGTGCTGGTCGTCGGCGTCAGCGACGACCGGCGGCACTACGTTCTCCGCACGTTCTCGTCCGGTGAGCCGGGCTGGAGCGCGCCCAGCGAGTGCTTCGACCCGGTAGAGCGCGGCATCTTCGGGCCGTTCAAGCGGCGCAGCGCCGTCGTGAGCCACGGGACGGCGCACTGGGTCCTCTGGGACCTCGTGAAGTTCCACGTCCTCGACGTGAACGCCGCCACTCGCCACGCCTCCTTGCAGGAGCTACAGACCCCGCCGCCGGCGGGCGACCTCGCCCTGTACGAGTCGCCGCATCTGAGCGTCGCACCAAACAAGGCGGCGACGCTGTCGTCGCTTTGCCTGTCGAGTCAAGACCCCCAGGTGGAGATCTGGACGCGGCGGGACGGCGGCAAAGGGAGCGACGAGGATTGCGGCGGAGACTGGCGCCGGGATAGGGTGATCGAGATGACACCCGAGCAGAATCAGATCGTCGACAGGCCACGGTGCATGTGCGCCGGAGACAGGAGCGGCACGCTGTTGATCACTGACCGGTGCCGGTGCATGTACATTTTACATCTGGAAAGTGGCGCCATGGAGGAGGTGACGGACCACCTCCGTGGCCTCCGCGACTACAAGACCGCCATGGCCGTCGAGATAGATTGGCCGGCCTTCTTCGTCTGTCGGCTTCTTGGTGGAAAGGCACATGTTTAATCTGGGGCGAGCATTTCTTTCTCATCGGCGTAAACTGGCCGACCTGGCTGTATTAATTCGTGTTAATTATGTTCGAGATCGCAACCAGCTTTGTGCAACTGGAACAAACCTCAACATCTACTTCTGTATATGTTTATCCCTCGCAAGCAAAATTAACAAGTTTAAAATTGCATGCATATGCATACGGATAAGAGAAAATTGATGTCATCAAGACTAGTATTTTAAAAGCTTTAAAAACCGCAAACTCAGTTTACCATTATCTTTACCGTCGGGAGAGTTCAGAGCATGGTTAATGATATAGCCAGTTGATAGTTTTATGATGTTGTCGTGTCATTTAGAGTCAGGGGCGGGCCCAGAATTTGAAGACTGTGTATTCAAAATTTCAAATGCTAATTTCTTTTGAAATCCTAAAGCCCTTGTTTTTGGCTTGTATAACCCGATTACTACCATATTGATCTATACTACTCAATAATATTAATACTAGAAATCACATCACAAATTGCAAATAATATTATTGCTTTATAGTACTACTTAATAAGGCGAAGTATCTGGTGAAAATGACCATTTGGTGAAAATCTGGAAATTTGTACTGAGGGATGTTGGATTGATAGGGAACTGCACGGATCAAATGTGGGACTGCTAACAAATCACTTAAACGCAAATAAGCAGATAACCCCTTATCTTTGTTCATCATCCACGTGAATGGGGCTTTCATGAGAGATTGAATTGTGTTCGATCGTCGTGAGCGCCGCCACGATGCACCGTCCATCGGCGCCTAGCCCATGCCCTCGGACTTTCTATTCGGGATGGGCCTACAGTCGATAGGGAGTGGCCCTCCGCCCGATCGCGACTCTCCCTCCGATGGCCGCGTCTCTCGCCGTGACTGTTCCAGCGGTCGCGATGAATTCTTCGTCGGCCGCGGGTCGCCCTCCAATGGACGTGGCTCATCTTTTGGCAGCTGTGACTCACAATCCGGAGCACTCGTCACCGCTGCCTCCCAGCAATTTTGTCCCCTTACATCCCTCTTCCTCTTCATAGTAATGTACAGGTAAGCCAGTCATTAGAGCATTAACAGACGAACAAGCACTGTAATTAACTGGATACAGTGCTCAAACAGTATTTTTGTACGTAAACTGATTGTCACTTTTTTAAGCATGCTAAAGAAGACGCAAATGCATAGCTTTGTCTGCTATGAACAATGTGTAGCCGATCAATGAGCTCCCGAGCCAGTTCATTCTAGAAAGTTGGAAGAAAACGATTTGATTTGGCAAAGAGAAAAATAGTATATGAGATACACCAAACACTGAATGATACAATCAGGTTGGAAGAACGCTCTCCCGAAGAATTGGAAACATTGAGAAACACTCTCCTTGACATGAATAGAAATTTATCTCAATGAGTATATCCTAAAGTTATATCGGTTGCCCTAAAAAAAAGTTATATTGGTTTGTTTCAGTGAAAATTTGGTAGCTGGTACTTTTGTCATTTCTATGATTCAGGTCGTGTAGTGACTTGTATGGAATTGGCGCATCTTTGTTCACATGGGGAACCTTTGCTATGTTTATCCTAACGTCGTTTGGACTTGATGATATTTAGCAAGTTGTACTTGTTAAATTATGCTTATTTTTGACGATGCACTGCTTTGGTTGTATTCAGTAATATTCATCGCATTTAGACTTTCTATGATTATAAAAATCTTCTTATAGAAGTCTAGTTCTTTCTTATTTTAGAAAAGGAAGTCATGCTCTCCTTTCTTGCCGCTACTTGCGTTGCGAGTCAATCTTCAAAGGGTCTGTCTATATCTCATCTAGATGTGAGATAATATCTCACATCTAAGTATGACATCATCATTTTTTATGTGGCATGTTTGTTTGTTTGTTTTGTTACGATCGCTAACCTCGCTCACGTAGCTTTTTTTTTAGAATCGCTCACGTAGCTAACGTCCAGCCCATCACTAACGTGGCTCACGATTCCCACTTGGGCTGCTCCATGAAAAATAATGATCGTGAAAATAACAATCGGTTGTACCTTGCATCACACTAAACCTTAAGAAAAAGCACAAAAAGCCTGTATGTTCCAAAAAAGCATCTACGTGGGCATTAATTTTTTTCTTTTCAAATGATGAAAGTGCTTTCGGGTAAAAAGCTTACATTTTTCAAGTAAATATTTTAATAAAACTTGATGAATTTAAATATTATGCACTGCTTTGAAAAATGTCCGTGAACTTGGCGGGTACAAAAAATGTTCACGAGGTTGAAAATGTTTGCGACTATAAAAAATGAAAATCTGAAAAAAAAATACTCACGAGTTCCAAAAATATTTGTGATTTCAAAAAAATCGCGAGTTCAAAATTTGCTTGTGGATTCAAAAATTGGTCGTGAATTTGGAGCCCTATTGTGAGTCACAGATGATCGACTTGCAACTGAGGTGAAATTTTAATTGAGGTGGCAACAAAAAATTCAAAGCCTAGTTGCAAGTTGATGGTGGACTTGCAACTTGGGCAACAACAAAAATTCGAGCCGGTAGTGAGTAGAGAGTGGACTTGTGACTGAGTGTGAACAAAAAAAAGGTCAAGCCATGTTGCAAGTCGAGGGCGAGCTTGCAACTAGGTGCGAATAAAAAAGGTTGGACCTAGTTGCGAGCCGAGGATAGGCTTGCAACTGAGGCAACAACAACTATAGTCCTAGTTGCGAGTTATGGGTGGGCTTGCAACTAGGGTGAGAACAAACTACAAGCTTGGTTGCGAGTCGAGGGTGGAGTTGCAACTGGGATGACAAACACACTATATGCCTAGTTGCGACTCACGGGTGGGCTTGCAACTGGGATGAAAACAAACTACGGGCCCAGTTGTGAGTCAAGGTGGATTTGCAACTAGGGCAACTACAGCTACAAGCCCCAATTGTGAGTCGATGATGGACTTGCAACATGGGGAACTACAACTACAAGCCCACTTGCGAGTCGAGGGTGGACTTGCAACCGGGACACCTACAACTTGGGGCCCAGTTGTGAGTCGAACATGGACTTACAACTAGGATGAAACAACACAAGCCTATTTGCGAGTCGAATGTGGACTTGCAACTATGACAACTATGAAACTACGAGCCCAGATGCGAGTCAAGGGTCGACATGCAACTAGGATGAAACAAACTACGTGCCCAGTTGCGAGTCAAGGGTGGACTTACAACTAGGATGAAAAAAACAAAGGTCGAGTTGCGAGTCAAGGGTGGAGTTGCAACTAGGATGAAATACACTACGGTCCTAGTTGTGAGTAAAGGGCGTACTGGCAACTCGGACAACTACACAAAACTACGATACCATTTGCGTGTCGGGGGTGGACTTGTGACTGAGACAAGAACAAAATACAAGCCCAGTTGCAACTCGAGCGTGGAGTTGCAACTGGGATGAAAAGAAAACAATGCTTAGTTGCGCGTCGAGGGTGGACTTGCAACTAGGACAACTAAAATCCCATCTGCGAGTCGATGATGGAAATGCAACTTGGAAAACTACAAGCCCAGTTGCGAGTCAAGGGTAGACTTGCAACTGGGATGAAATAAACTATGGGGCCAATTGTGAGTCAAGGATGGACTTGCAACTGTGATGAAAAAAAAAACACAGGCTCTAGTTGCGAGTCGAGTGGTGGGCTTGCAACTCGGACAACTACACCAACCCATGGACAACTGGGATAACAACGAAACTATAGCTCTATTGCAAGTTGAGGGTGGACTTGCAACTGGGACACCTACAAAACTACGAGCCCAGTTACGAGTCAAGGGTGGACTTGAAACTGAAATAAAACAAATTATGAGCCTAGTTGCGAGTCAAGGACGGACTTACAACTTCGAAAACTACACAAAATTACGATATCATTTGCGAGTCAAGGGTGAACTTGCAACTGGCATAATAAAAACTACAAGCCCAGTTGTGAGTCGAGTGTAGATCTACAACTAGGATGAAAACAAAACACATACACAGTTGCAAGTCAAGGGTGGACTTGCAACTGGGACAACTATGAGGCCATTTGCGTGTTGAGGATGGACTTGTAATTAAGACAACTACGAAACTACGAGCCCAATTGCGAGTTAATGGTCGACTTGAAACTAAGATGAAATAATCTACGGACCTAGTTGCGACTCGAGGGTAGACTTGCAACTGGAACAACTACACAAAACTTCAATATGAGTTGCGAGTCGAGGATGGACTTGCAACTCGGACAAGTAAACAAAACTATAATACGAGTTGCGAGTTCAGGATGGACTTGCAACTGGGACAACAACAAAACTTGTAGACCTAGTTGTGAGTCTAGGGCGAACTTGCAACTGTGACAACTATGAACTACGAGCCCAGTTACAAATCAAGGGTGAACTTGCAACCGGGATGAAACAAACTATAGACCTAGTTGCGAGTCAATGGCGGACTTGCAACTAGGACAACTACACAAAACAACGATATTCTTTTCGAGTCGAGGATGAACTTGCAACTGGGACAATAGCAAACTACAAGCCCAGTTCCGAGTCGAGTATGGACTTGCAACTAGGATGAAAAACAAAACACATACTCAGTTGTGAGTCAAGAATGAACGTGCAACTGGGACAAGTACGAATCCATTTACAAGTCGAGGGTCGACTCTACAATTTCTCCACCACGCCACAAAAAATGCACAGCAAAAAACGAACAAAAAAGAAACGGGCGGTGCCTCCCAAACGACAACATGTATGGGTTCATGTGAAAAGAAACACCAGAACAGGCCGACACAAAACAAAATGGGACAAGAGGATGGACAACAAAAAAGAACGAGCTGGCACGGACGCACATAATCGAATTTATGCGAACATTAAACAAATCAGATAATTATAAACTTAGATGAGACATCAGTAAATCTCATCTAGATGAGATTTAGCAAATCCGAAAGAAAACAATCTACTTACGCTCTCTGCAACTACACAACAAAATAAACAAAACAAGGAATAAAAAGATAGGTGACCCTCCACAAAAATGATACAGCCCACAAAATAAAGCCAATACGCAAAATATAAAAATATAAAAATGACCTGCTAAAAAAAAGTCATATCGGGCCTCACTGCTTCTTAAAGGACGAACAAAAAACACGACAACAAGCGCAACTCAGAAGCACGTATATCTAACGGTATATGAGTTAGATGAGACATTGTTAACTCTTATCTAGATGGGAATTAGCAAAACCAATATGAAACGGGACTCCTAGATCATGTCGTAAAACAGTCCAAAACAAAACGCAGACACAAGCAGGTCGACAAGTAGACACCAGACGCACGACGTGACACGGGACGGGGCGACAAAATTATCCGTGATCAAGATTTGCAGGACATTTAAACCAAATAGATGACAGTGTGATTTTTTTCATGAATATAAAACAAAATAAACAAAGAATAAAAAATAAATGGAAAAGGAAAAAATATAAATAAAAGACAAAAATAAGAAACTAAAATAGTTCATAATTTGAAACAAATAATGAAACAGGAAAAAAAAGAAAAGAAGAAACAACAAAAAGAAAAAGAATGCAGCAGCCCATATAGACTGCAACCCATGATAAGAAGAACCTATACGAGCCAGCTACTTGAAACGGGACAAGCAAACAACGTACAGGATTCTCGAAAAAAAAAGCAAACAACGTACGGAGAGAAAAAAAAACCCGCGTGAGCGCACATTTTAAAAAGAATACGAATCGTAAAGTTTTTTATCAAACGGCTTAAGAGTTAGATGTGAGATAACTATTTCACATCTAGATGTGAAATAGCAAACCCGATCTTCAAATTATTGCGGAGAAGTCGTATTGTTCTGTCTTGCCTTGGTATTTTGTAGGTTTGGCCGTTGTGAGTCTGATTGTCAAAGCTATTGTTTGCGTATCCCATGATAGTTGAATCTTTAATTTGGATAAACCTGATCATGGCAAGATCCATCAATTTGGCAATTTTCTCCAGCGAATTCGCAACCACAGAATCAAACAAAATCAAATTATATTCAATATGGAATATCATACACCAAAGGATTACATCAGAAATTAGAAGAGATGCATTACAGGGCTGCAACAACAAAAACAAACAAGGCTTGGACGGCAGGAACCTCACAGCCACATAGCACAAGAGCTTACATAATCAGGTGTAGTGCATCAGCAGCGTTCTCTGCTAGTACTCTGCTTCAGGTACAGCCCATTGCAAATTCAGTTAGGTACATGACTTTGCAATATTCAGTAAAGCAAGCAGCGCCTATGCTGCCAGGTCGCCATCACATCGATCAGTGCTGAGGCTGCTGGGACGCCGTTGCGTGGGCAGCACCGAATTCATCGTCGCAACAGAACAGCGTCGAGGCCGTCGAATCTTCCTCGTATCAGAGCAGCGCCGAGGCTCGCCGTCTCATCGGGGCAGCGGGGCCACAGGGTTGATGTCGCGTGGTGGCAGGCCAGGTCAATGGGGGCAGCACCGCCAGCAACATGGATGCGGTTGGTGGTGGATCGCCGCCGCGGACGGCAGCGAGGACGCCGTCACGTGGTGGAGCGGACGATGGGGGCGATTTTGGTGCGGTAGGGATCCAAGAGGATTAGTTTACTAATTTAGAGAATAAAGGAAGGGGGTTCCTGTTAATAGGTGTTTTAAGTGGCTCGTTACAATCCCATCTCCAGTCTGGGCCGTTTCTTCCCAATCTGACGGCTATGAGGGAAATTTTCAGATTTTCACTGAATGGGCATTTTCACCGGACTTCGCCACTTAATAATCCTAAATAATACTCATGTCTAAGTTCAAAAAAAAAATACTCATGTCTTAACAATTCATTCTTGAGAATCTACAAACAAGTCTCGAATATCAATATCTTATACTTTACTGAAATAGAAAGTCTCAAATCTCAAACGAGTCTCAGATTTCAGTATATAAATACAATAATGTAATCCTACACAAAAATAGGAAGCCAACCAGGCAGATTAACTCATCCTTTTACAGCAAAATAAGTACTAAACTCTGAAGAACAACCGAAGAAACGACGCAGGACATTTTTCTTGTACTCTCGGACCCAGGACGGCGAACGCACGCGTTGGATGCGCAACCGCCCACCGTGCTCCCCGCCTGCCGTAGCCGCCCTGCACCCTTGCCTGCTTGTTGATCAACCCTACCTCAAGTCTGCGGCCGCGTGCGAGATTGGAATTTGGGGAGGCGACGCGCCCGTTAACTTGCAGCCTCATGCATGTACGTGTGCTCGATTGTTGTGTTGTTCTCTTCGTGCGAGCCATCATGCCATATGGCTGGGCTGTAGCCATTCTCGTATTGGGCTTGGAGAAGAAAAAAATAACGGGCCGCCGGCCATGTGGGATGGGGAGGAAGGAAAACCAGAGGTGGGTTGCCCTTGTATTGGGCTGAATCCGTGCACGCATCAGATTTCCCGTCACTTTCCTTTTTCTTTACACATATGATATATACATAGTTTTGGGGCAAAAATAATGGGTATTCAGTTGAATACCCTTGAATTGAAGTGGGCCCGCCCCTGTTTAGAGCAAGTAGAATAAGCTTATGTAAGCAGGCTATAAGAGTTAAAGTATTATTTTTCTGCTGACATGGAGGGGAGAGAAGAGGAGCCGGCTACATAATAAAAGTCAGCTGCAGCACGTGCTCCTAGGCACTATGTGGGAGTGGGAAATGGGCCATGCATGAATAAAGTAGCACATCCTTATATCTAACTATTGTACTTAAAGGCTATAAGCTTAGCTATATGTGACATGCCAACATCTTAGAGCCATTAGTTGGCTATACTATTAACCATACTCTTATAGTCAAGTTTATAGCCGGCAAGTATGATAGTTACATATAAATGCTTCTCTTCTCTTACTTCGTCTCTCTTCTCTACTTAGCAAAACTATATTATTTAAAGTCTTACAGCCGCCTACGTCATCTTATTATACTTGCTTTAAAGACATGTAGGTGTTTCATAAAAAAAGAGAAGCGCGCTAAAATTGCCACCCCATGATCTATAAAGTTGCCATAGAATTTCTAGATACCAATGTGTTGGAAATATGAGCAATTTACCATATGATTTTATTAACAAAAACAGTATATAAAACATGACTATCATAGTATAGATAAGACAAGACATGCAATCCGACAGAGAGTATGCAAAAGGCATCTGAAGTAGTGAATATGAACAGAACATATGTAGAACAGAAACTAGAACACGAAACTGTGGTAGGATCTTAAACAGAAAGAACACAAAGACGTACGGAGCAGCAGCAGAAGCATTGGTCTTGGGATCGACGTCCTCGCCGACCATGTCGTCGAAGAGGTTGTCGACATCGGGGAAGAAGTCGTCGTTTGGGAAGTGATCGTCGGTGTCCCTGGCTTCCGTGATGAAGAAGTCAGTAGTCGCGCAGAGCGCTCCCAAAAACCTTATCACTCTTCTCCTGTACTGGACTCAAAGAGGTGGGTTTCGGAGGCCTACTGTCCCGACCTGCGGTGCACGCCGTAAGCCGGGATGGGGAAGATCGTAGCAGTAGCTTAGTGCTCAGGAACTTGGAGGCATGAGGAAGATGTTGTTTTGGTATGTCTCTCTGGAGAGGAGCGACCTCTCTTTTATAGGCACAGGAGAAGGAGGCGAATAGGCAGCGACGGAAGGTGAAGCAAAAGAGGGTGACGAGATGAAAAGGCAGCAGCCGAAGGGTGTTGCGTTCATATTCAATCTCCACTACAAAAAACGTTTCAACTCCCATGTCACCTTTCGTATACCAGTCGTGCATGGCAAAAATTTAGACAACGGCCTGGCTCATTCCCGCAATCCGCGGCGCGTCGTGACGAGGCGGGCGGTGGAGGAGGAGCACGCGTGTATATCTCTCTTGTTCGCATGTGCATACATGTGGAGAAACAATCTCCCTTATAAAGAGGTCCAACTCCTACCAAACTAGCAATGTGGGACTAAACTTTAGTCCCACCTCTTGCCTTGCATGAATGGGCTAAGTGGGCCTCTAGGATTTACTAGGAATTCTGAAAAATCTATTAGGCTGGCCCAACAATAGATTAAATTCCAGCAATCCCCCACCAGATCCTAGAGGCACATAACATTTGCCTTTTGTTCCAAAACACTGTTTTATATACCGGTACTGCAGTGGATACTGTTAAGTTGAACTTCAACCTAGAACTCTATGTTACACTAGTAAGCAACTTGAATAGCGGACTAGGCCTTGAACTGCAAGTTTTTTGTGAATCTAGCTTCACACAAAGCCTTGACCGATACTAGGTTACCATGGGACTTCCCCGCGGGTGGAGCTTATGCGTCATACTCCGAGGCCTTTCATGAGTTTACTAGAGAGCACCGTACTCTCATATATTGCAACGTTTAACAATCAGACTCATATAGGTGTGTTCTTCAAAAGATGTTCTGCAGGACAACATCTCTGCTTAAATGAGCGACTTAGAACACATTAAGATATACATCAACCTGCCATGCAGATTAGGAGAGTATTGCATCTTCATGGAGTGGTATTGTTAATAGTAAGGATACTCTCCTCTCAGTTGACCAACAACTCGTCTTCCACATCTAATTCACGGATCTCCGATCACATAGACTAGGTTACCACTGTGAACAACTCTTATTGTGGGTCTCATACCCATCTTCTTCGATGCATTATCTATCACATTACGTGATAGACCCTTATTAAAAGGATCTGCCAGATTTTTAGACGTTTGGATATAATCCAATGCAATAACTCCAGCGTTTCTCATTTTCCTGACAGATTTTAACCTTCTCTGAACATGTCTTGATGACTTCATGTTATCCTTTCAACTGCTCAATTTCACAGTTTGATTGTTGCAGTTCATAAGGATACCCGATACAAGTTTCTCAACAACCGGTAAATCATTCAAGAGTCGACGAAGCCAATCTGCTTCGACCGTAGTTGTATCTAGTGCCGTGAGTTCTGCTTTCATTGTTGACCTCGTTAAGATGGTCTGCTTGCAAGACTTCCAAGAAACAACGCCACCTCCATGAGTGAATACATATCCGCTCATGGCCTTTATCTCATCAGCATCTGAGATCCAGTTTGAGTCACTATACCCTTCAAGCACCTTTGGGTACCCAGTGTAGTGAATTCCATATTTTGCAGTGCCTTTCAAATAATGCATAACTCTCTCTAGAGCTTTCCAATGATCATCTCCCGGTTTTGAAACAAATCGGCTCGGTTTGCTAACAACAAAAGAGATGTCAGGTCTTGTATCACTGGCTAAATACATAAGGGAGCCAATAATCTAAGAGTATTTCAATTGATCTCTAGCAATTCTTTGATTCTTTCGAAGCATCATGCTAGCATCATATGGTGTTGGAGAAGGCTTGCAGTCACTATAGCCAAAGCGACTCAAGATCTTTTCCACATTGTGAGATTGAAGCAATGTAATCCCACCATCATTATCTCTTAACAGCTTGATGTTCAGAATAACATCAGCTACTCCTGGATCCTTCATCTCAAAACAACGAGACAGGAAATCCTTGACCTCCTTAATAACATTCGGATTTATTTCGAAGATCAATATGTCATCAACATACAAGCAAAGGATAACTCCCTCGTCCCCACCATGGCGACAATACACACATTTATCAGCATCGTGTACAACAAAGCCTACAACTGTTAAAGTTCTTTCAAACTTCTCATGCCACTGCTTAGGTGCTTGCTTAAGTCCATACAAAGACTTCAACAATCTGCACACCTTTCCGTCTTGACTGTCGACTATGAACCCATCTGGTTGTTCCACATAAATTTCCTCATCCAACTCCCCATTTAGGGAAGCAGTCTTGACATCCATTTGATGAACGAGAAGACCATGTGAGGCAGCTAGTGAAAGTAGCACTCGAATAGTGGTCAGTCAAGCCACGGGCGAGTAAGTATCAAAGAAATCTTCACCTTCCTTTTGGATAAAGCCCTTGGCCACAAGCCGTGCCTTGTACTTCTCAATGGTACCATCAGGCCTAAGCTTCTTCTTGAATACCCATTTGCACCCTATAGGTTTGCACCCATAAGGACGATCAATGATCTCCCAAGTTTCATTTTCCAAGATGGAATCCATCTCACTACGAACCGCTTCCTTCCAGTAGTCAGCATCTTCAGATGCATAGGCCTCCTAAATAGAACTGGGAGTGTCATCTATGAGATACACAAGAAAATCATCACCAAAAGACTTTGCATTCCTCTATCTCTTGCTCCTTTTAGGAGTCTCATTATTGTTCTCCACAAGATCTTCAAGATGTTGCATCGGAATGGTAGGTTCAGAAATTGCAACTACATCCCGATTCAATGAACTAGGCAACTCCTGATTTGATGAGCTACCCATATCCTTCATGGGAAAGATATCTTCAAATAAAGTCGCATCATTGGACTCCATGATTGTACCGACATGCATGTCTGATACCTCGGATTTTACAATCAAGAATCTATAATCAATGCTATGAAAAGCATACCTAAGGAAAACAGAATCCATAGTTTTTGGTCCAAGCTTGCGCTTCTTTGGAATTGGCACATTGACTTTCACCAAGCAGCCCCAAGTTTGTAGGTAAGAGAATTTTAACCTTTTATTCTCCCATTCCTCGAATGGAGTTATCTCTTTGTTCTTTGCGGGAACTCGGTTTAGGACATGACATGCAGTCAATATCGCCTCCCCCACCATGCCTTGGAGAGACCCGATGTGTCTTAACATGGCATTAACCAAATCATTTAGAGTATGGTTCTTTCTTTCGGCAACCCCATTTTACTGAAGTGAATAGGGAGGCGTCCTCTCATGGATAATACCATGTTCCGCACAAAAATAATCAAATTCATTGGAAAAATACTCTCCACCATGATCGGATCTAAGCCTCTTGATTTTACGATCAAGTTGGTTTTCCACTTCAGCTTTATAGATCTTGAAAAAGTTCAAAGCCTCATCTTTTGATTTCAAAAGATACACTTGACAGTATCTAGTGGAGTCATCAATTAACGTCATGAAATATTTCTTTCCACCTTTTGTCAAAACACCATTCATTTCACAAAGATCTGAATGTATGAGTTCAAGTGGCACAAGATTTCTTGTTTCCGCAGTCGTATGAGACTTACGAGGTTGTTTAGCTTGCACACAAACTTGACACTTAGATCCCTCGACAAGGATGAAATTAGGGATTAAGTTCAACTTGGCTAACCGCGTCATGTAGCCAAAGTTAACATGACAAAGACGTGAATGCCAGACATTTGATTCACTATTGTTGCAAACATGATTAACAACTTTATTGCAAACATCTGACAAGGATAAGCGAAACAAGCCTCCTGATTCATAGCCTTTACCAAGAAAGGTTCCACACTTGGATATTACAAATTTATTGGACTCAAAGACAAGCTTGCAGCCATCTCTACACATAAGAGATTCGCTAACAAGATTTTTATTGACAGAGGGCACATAATGCACGTTCTTCAGCTGCACGATCTTCCCCAAAGTAAACTTCAGATCGACTGTGCCAACACCACGAACAGAAGCACTTGAACCGTTGCCCATAAGCACGGTGGAAGTCCATGCGGTCTGATAAGAAGAGAACATAAAAAAATCACTGCATACATGTACATTACACTATTGCAGGATGGTCCAAACGCGACAGTACAATCAAAGACCCTTCGACAAAACTGTGTGCGATGCATTAATTGCAAACGGTTGTGTAAGAAAACCGTAAAAAATTATACAAACTGTTTGCGATGGCGCAGACATCAAACATGATTCAAATCAGAGTTGCGTGTGCGACATGTGGCATACGGTTGGTCCATATGAACTGTTTGTGGTGAGCATAACAACAGAAAAGGTCAGCCAGATGAGGGTGTGTGCGATATATGGCATACAGTTCACTCGGATGAATTGTCTGTGATTAGGCAACACAACAGAAACGGCCAGTCAGATCAAGGTGTGTGCGATAGAGGGCATACAGTTTAGTCGGATGAACTGTTTGCGATGAGCCAAGACAACAGAAATGGTTCAACTGAACAAGATGTGTGTGATACACGGCATACAAGTCTGTAATCAGAAATATATGTGAAGACCGATAATAACACAGACAATTGCTGCTAATAAGCCGTGTGTGTTGTGGGCAAACATTTGCTGGTATACAATTGTCAACGATTGATGAAATCATCACCGACGGGTTCCCTAGTTTACTTTATCGATGTGATTTGCTCTGCCTACAGAAGAACAACATATATAACAAAAATAAACATCCAATTACATAAGTGACTATACAAATCATTCGCACACACCTCAATAAACAATTACATGCATTCTAAACTAGGAGAAACGATCATCTAATCATCTACTTCTTGTGACGCTGCCGCCACTGCTCTGTGGCTCTATCCATCGTCTGGGGGCAGGACGAAGGCACTTCCTCATGTCAATAATCCTCCTGTACATCTCGTAGCTTGTGTACGCGTCCTTGGCCACATACTTAACATGTTCTTCATCCAGTCTCTGCTCCCAGGCACTGTGCTAGGCGATCCTGTCCTTCTTTCTCTCATCCTTCATCTTCATCTAGTAGGGGTCGATGATGGTCGAGGTGAGGTCAACCAGGGAGTTCTGATTGTTCTTGGTGCTACCCCAGACCTTGTAGTGGTCACGGATGTTGGCAAGATTCTGACAGGCCAAGCCCGAAACCTCGAGCGCTTTTAGATCATTGGTGGTGTCCACCGTAACGAAACTGTAGTCGAGGTTGCTGATAAACTTGGCAAAACGCTCGCAAGGCCTTGTGGCCAGGTGGTAGTGGTAGACGAGGACGTCATTGCGCACGCACAACTGGGCGACGGCAACCTTCTGATCATGCCCGGCACAACCACCCATTGGTACATCGAGCTGCTATACAAACGGTTTTTAACCCCTTTTCACGATGGCATTTTAAACAGTCGCCTAGTGAGTGTGTGCGATAGGGGGGGTCCTTCCCGCACGACCCAAAAACCGTCGGGGATAGGGACCCATGATGCAGAGGCCTTGCCAAATGTAATCGTATGCGATGCAACACAAACTAAATTCGGTCACACGTGTGGGATCAGTGATTAAACGTTTCTAATGACGCAGTGAAATGAAACGATGTGTCGTAATGAACCATTTGGGAAAGAGTATGTAAGGCACATGGGCCAACATATGAACTGTGTGTGATATGTGCCCCATCGCACACGAGTTTTCTACGGAACTCGTCTGCCATGCATGACTCCATGGCACACGTTTCCGAACAATTACCGTGTGCGATAATGTTCTATCACAAATGGTTCAAGAGCCCCTTCGCACACATACAAGTGTTCCAGACCGTTTGTGATTTGCTGTGTATCACCGACGGTTGCGGTAAGAGTGACGTGTGCTTTTCGTTTGGGATCCCACACGTTTCCTGAAAAATTTACGACTGGGATTGTATTTTACATTGGGCACGGTTTACTCTGAGCTCTCGTGTGCGATAATGTGGTATTACAAACGGTTCCGGAGCCCTACGCACACGTAGTAGTGCTGCAAATCGTCTGTGATCTGTTGTGTATCATCGACGGTTCCGCTACGATTGACGTCTGCTTTCCGACATGGATCACACACACTCATTTAGTTGAACCGTGTGCAGAGCAATTGCCAGGTTAAAGCAAAAATATCCCATTTGAATCGGCATGCAAAAAACAAATTTGCCACAATATGCAAATGAACAAATAGTGTCCACAGGAAGAACATTCATCAGACTTCGCAACAATTGCAATTGAACAAATGGTTCAGGGGTCCTCGGTTCTAAGATGAGCTGCAGTATTTTTAAGATCAAAATGTGTCATATGAGTGGAGTAGAAGATATAAATTAAGATAGACTTACTGGTACTAATTCGTGAGCATCTTCACAACTATCAACAGATTTGCAGATGGAGATCATGTGTCTGCAAACATAGTATCCACAAAGGTTGGTCCCTGCTTGTTGCTGAGGACACTGGAATATTTTGTAAAAAATTAGTCATGTATTTGTCCTGTTAGGAACAACCTAACCGGTGTTAGATGTATTTTTTTTCTTTGGACAGAAATAGAAAGAGGTTTATTTAGAAGCTTGAACATTTGACTAGTGTAAGAAAAGGTATTTGCAGACTATTGGATACATTTTCCGAAAATAATGGATTTTGGTGTGTTACCCGAGAAATTATCTCGTGCTACAGAGGTTGTTCCCTCTTGAACAGGTTCCTTGGTTTAGTTTTCCACAATGCGAGCACACTGCAAATGAAGATGAATTTTGACAACATCAATTATTGAACCAGATTTGAATGCAAATTAATTTCAACATCATAGAATTCAATACCTATCCATGAATTGCTGAAGATGCGTCAGATCCTGAGCGTTTATTGACTCTCTAAGAGAATCCATGTAGTAAACTATGTTCTTGTTTGGAACAACGAATACCAAGATCCAGTGATTGCTACATATTAAGAAAGCCATGAACTTACGAATTATGTTCAAATCTGAAAAACAATTAGTGTATGCGTGGTTGTTTATTTGACTTACTGTTTATGATATGGCCAGAGAAATGATTTTGCATGGGATGTATTTTTGAAGATACGGGCGACCGTGTTAATGGCCCACTCACGTTCATCCTTACCATGTAATGTTGTGCAATTTGCTAATGCAGGATCTATGAAATACACACTCTCCCTTTTTCTTCTCTGGGCGTTCAATCCCCTGAGAGGAATAAAATGCAGTTAGCTGTTTATCATTTACAGCCTTGTATGGAGAAGTTGATCAGAGTTTGTTAAGTACTTACAAAATGAGGCATCTAACAAGAGTGGCATCGTGCTTGTTGAAGTTGAAGATGTAAGTCCTCAAAATTCACACTAATGGAACCAGGATCGTGTCAGAAATGATCTCTATTGTAGCAAACTAGCAGAACATGATGACCTGCTAACATTTGATCCATGCAATATTTATGTAACTCGCGGCAACTAGAGCTGCACTCATCAAAGTATTCACCAATAAGAAATGGCTGGCCATCGACGTAATTGCGTGCTTCAAGTACGTCTGCTTTATTTTTCGCAAGCACCAAATCCATTTCTGCATCATTCATGCCATCAGAAATAATATTACTCTCCGATTCGAACAACTTGCTATTAATTTGGTTATGGGCGATGAGTGCTTTAAGTAAGAGACAATCATTCTCTTTCCTCTTCGCTCTCAGGGCGCGCTTCCTCACGGGTGCAGCCTTTTTGCTCGCTCCCTTCTTGGTACTTGAAGCACTTCTGGTACAAGGTCTGGATGGCTGAAAGGCAGACGGTAAAGCTTCGACGGACTGCTTAGCAGACGGTTTAGCTATGCCGAACTACTGAGCTGGCGGTGCTGCTGTGACGGACTGCTGGGTTGTAGGAGTAGAGGCATCGGACTGCTGACCATGCGTTTAAGCTATGTCGGGTTTCTGCGCAGGTGGTGCCAACTTGTCGGTGTGCTGAGGAGGCCGTGCCAACGCGTTGGTTTGCTGAGCAGGCAGTGCTGACACATTGGTATGCTGATCACGCAGCTGTGGACCGACGGACTGATGAGCAGTCGGTTCTGGACCTACAGACTGCTTAGCAGGCGGTTCCGAAGCATCAGACTGCTTAGCAGTCCGTTCCACCAGGTTGGTCTACTGAGCATATGGTGCAGTTGGGTCTCCCCCCGCTGCTTCAGTGGCCGGCATCTGAACCGGTGGTGCGTCTTCAGCAGTTGTAGGCCTTGCCACTGGCTGCTCTGGGGCGGACGATGACATGGCTTGTACGGCACAAAGTCGGGCAGGCTGATCACAGGTTGATGCATCAGCCGTCGGATTACGAGTATTAGGTTCCTTGGGGGAAGCACGCGAGAGCTGCTGTGGCAAGGAGAGCGTCACCGGTTGAGGGGCGACATTGGTTGCTCTTGGCGGGGCTTCAGGGATCTCATCCATGAAGTCTATTTCCTTTCGTGGCCACTGGATGTGATGTAACAGTGTTTCTCCCAAGGTCCTATGCTCATCAAAGTCCCCTAGGACATTCTTCAGGGCAAATTCATTGAATCTAGGCTTTACTTCAATCACGTAGCACTTCACATAGCCCGACTTCAATGGCACATTGTCCAACAAGAGGCCCTCTTCCAAGAAGGGTGGGAAAACCAGGATGTTGCACATTTTAATGTACCTTCATAATGTGTAAGCACGCCCTTCAGTCTGTCTTTCATTCCAGATAGATTAGATGTAGCATCATCATGAGCAGCTGCAGTCTCAGTGTCGTTGGGGTCAGCTGATGCACAGCTACTCTTGTGCGGTGTTGTCGTGCAATAACCAGCATCCTCCATGCCCGCCTCCCCTTCCATCTGCTGGCTATCTGTCAGTGTTAGAGTCTTCTGCATCATCATTGACTCCTCAATTTCCTTTCAAATAGTTGGATACATGTCCTTCCTCAACCTTTCATACAATTCATTCTGCTTCATTTCACTCCTCGCTTTTTTCATGCTAAGCCTCTCTTCTTTGCTGAGTGTGAAAGCCCTCTTGTGCGGGACATTAACACCTATACCCCTTGCACGGCCAGGGGGCTCTCTTGTTTCCAGAGCATCAGACAGAATGTCACATGGCCCCGAGTTCCTGTAGAACCTTCCTGGGATCTCGGAAGCCTTTAACATCGCGCGATACAGTTTTTCATCATGTGAGTTTTCAAAGTAATAAGTTCCATCATCACGCCTCCTTGCACGTGCCCGCAAGTAGTCTCTAGTGTGTTCGCCCATGATTTCACTAAAGGCCAGTTTCCCACCTGCAGCTACTGCTTCTTTGTCCTCCTGGTACCATATCGGTTTCATGCCGTAGTATCCTGCCACACTCATACGGTGGGGGTGTGTGTTCTTCTTCTGAAGTTCCGATTGCTTGGCACTCTTCTCAGCAAACTCTGTAGTTGCCCTGACCCTTTTGAATTCTGCCCAGTCTGCCTTTGTAATTTGGGGCTACGCGGGGATTGGGTCCTTGCCTTCACTCAAAGTACTTCTTGTACAACACATGCTTCCAGTTTCTCCAAGCATCCTTGGCCTTCTTCAGTGCAGCGTGTTCCACCTGCATTCTCCACTACTCTGGAATGTTGAAGTGATCCATGATCTCCCGGACCATCGTTTGCCGTGTTTCTGTGTCAGCCTTCCGAAACCCCGACAGATTAATGTTGAGCCTTGCCCTACTAACAAATCCACACACACTCCTGAACCTCGTGTGTGCTTTATCTAGTTTAGTTGGAGCCCAAGACTTTAAATCGATGTCGGTTACTTCATATACACCTTTAGGCTGGTGTGTGGGCTTCCTTGGAGCATTCCTCCGTGTCCTGACCGGAAGGGTAATTGCTGCAGCTCTATCCTGTTCCAGATTACTTGATCCCTCACCATCTGCTGAAGACCTAGGGTTGTCGGACTCAGATAAAGATACATCGCCTGAAGCATGAGTGTTGTTGTTGCTACTCGACATCTATAGAGAACACATGTGAAACTCAAGAAAGGAGGATAAGCATAAAGCTAACAGCTTGGTATCAAGCTGTCTAAACATGTCATGCAATAATTTAGAAAATGTACGACTAATTTGTTAAGTTTGTGTGACTCAGGCGCCCACGATCTGTAAATCGACAGTAACTTATTGGAACAAAGACAACTTCTATGTACTAGTTAGGAAGGTAGATAATGAACATATATATGCTCTCCGTTATTCTATAGCCAATTTGGGAACATACAGAACGAAATAGGAAGAGGGATTGCGAGGAAATATGCCTCACCACGGTGGAGAGCAGTAACTAACAAGTTTCTTAGTGCAAACCCGACAGGACCACATGAGAGGTGAGGGTTACAGGATTGATATGCTCGAGGGTGGCTGGTGAGCAAACGAAGACGGCGAGGCGTGGGCAGCCACGTGTTGGGAACGGAAGTGGAGGTAATGTTGACGCCGAAGAGCGGGCACACGGCCGGGTTGAGCACGCTGGCGCCAGAGAGGGTTCTGTTGTGGATCTGGGGGAGGGGGGAGCTTGTGATGGAGATTGGGTGGACTATTGAGTGAAACGCGGGCGGGCGGTTGGGGGGGTGTTGGTGGCCTAGGCGAAAATGGTGAAAAATATCCACGATCGCCGTGCGGAAAGGCCTATGCAAACGGTTGCCTCTAAGTGCTCGTGTGCACAAACAGCATAATTTCGTTTGAAATGAAGACGTGCTAATTTTGAAATGAAGACGTGAGTTCATCGTTTGGCCTCATAAAAATTTCCATCGTACACAATCACCATTATACCATGGGTTTGATTTTCTGGCGCATTTCAGGTATCATTTGCTATATTTAAGACAATTTTTTGAATTAAACGTGCATTTTGTGCATATAAATAAAATCACAATCGGAACTGCATGTGCTGTCGAAAGGGATGAGGATTGTCGTTCGATCTAGGAGCATCCAACGATGCAGACGTACGATCCGTGGGGTTTGGGTTTTGGCCAATCAGAACGCACGACTCAGATCGCGCGCGCAGCAGGGGGGCATCAGCCACGGTTTGGTAGGCACACGGCTTTTGTGAGTGAATCGTGTGCTATTTGAAAACATTTACATGAACTAACAGCATATTTTTGTTTGAATGAAAACATGAGTTCATCGTTTCGCCTCGAATTTTTTTCCACGGTAAGAAATCACCATTGTACCCTAAGGTTCGATTTTCTGGTGCATTTGAGATCTCGTTTGCTATATTTGAGTCATTATTTGCATTTACCATGCATATATATATAACCATGTCGCAACTACACATGGGTTTTAGCAAGATCATTTGTGTGTCGCTTTGCGAGTTTTCATTCATTGTCCGAGAAACGGGAAAAAAATTCAAACAGTTCGGCCGCAGGGTGTGCCCTGAGGCGTCGGCCTTGTTGGTATTTTAATTACAAGAAATGCATATAGAGTCCGGAAATAACAAAAATCGGTGTGCCACCGAGGCGTGCTCTGACGATCCCATGGAAATTTTTTGGTAAAGTTTGGCACAAGTTTTGATGCTCGCACCTTCCAAACCGGAGCATCTCACAAGAAGGATCATAGTTTCCAAAAGGAGACGTGGCACTTCGGACTCCAAATCGTCGGTGACTACATCATTCCGCCTAAAAAAAAATTCATGATAAACAATCACGGATATACCCTAGGTTTGATTTTCTGGCCCATTTCAGGTCTCGTCTGCTATATTTAAGTCATTTTTTGCATTTACCTTGCATTTAGTGCACATATAGTCAAAACCCTACTACAACTACATGTGGGTGTTAGTTAGCAAAGAAGGTGTACAAATCATTCGTGTGTCGCTTTGCGAGTTTTCATCCATTGTTCGAGAAGCAGGGAGAAGTTTCAAACATTTCGGCCGTGAGGTGCCGCCACCGGTGTAGGCCTAATTAGTATTTTAATTACAAGAAATTCAGATAGAGTCCTGACATCATCAAAATCGGTGTGTGCCTGTGGCGTGCTCTCACGACCCCGTGGAAAAAAACTGGTAAAGTTTGGCACAAGTTTTGATGATCGCTCCATGGAAACTGGAGCATCTCACAAGAAGGATCATGGTTTCCAAAAGGAGAGGTGTCAATTCAAACTCCAGTGGCCGATGACTTCATCGTTTGGCCTCATAAAAATTTCCACGGTACACAATCACCATTATACCATGGGTTTGATTTTCTGACGCATTGCAGGCATCATTTGCTATATTTAAGACATTTGTTGAATTTAACATGCATTTTGTGCATATAAATAAAATCACAACCGGAACTGCATGTGCTGACGAAAGGGATGAGGATTGCCGTTCGATCTGGGAGCATCCAACGGTGCAGACATACGATCTGTGGGGTTTGGGTTCTGGCCAATCAGAACGCATGACTCAGATCGAGCGTGCGGTTTGGTTGGCACACGGCTTTCATGAATGAACCGTGTGCTATTCGCAAACCAGATTGCATATCTTCTGTTCATACATACTGGAGTGAGATCAATTGAGTGTGCTACCTCTATGGTATAATAATAATAATAAACAATTCAAATTCATTGCCTGAGCTGACAGCATATCAAGGTCAACATATTAACGGTTCTTACATCAACAGAAGACCGGGCATAACTCACAAATTCAGTACACGCGACAGTTCTAAATTGAACGAATTAAGTTGCAGGGTAGGAATAAAAACTAGTCTTACGGCTTAATTCCCATGTACATGGGGAAACTGGGATCATTACGTTGACCCCGGATGAACTTGGGTTTTTTGATGATTTTACGCTTCTCTGCTTGAGGGGTGCGTGATCCCTTGGCTGATAACTCAGCAAATTCATCGTACTCGTCCTCATCGGCAACATCCTCAACGCCCAGTACCCTCCTCTTCCCATGCATCACTACATGACAGTTCTTATGCAAGGGGTCTTCCACATAGAAAATCTGGGTAGCATCGCTGGCAAGAATGAACGGGTCCACGTGATATGCCATTGTTGTCCTGTTAACACAGGTCTTCCTGTAATCATCAACTTTTACCTGACTAAGAGGGATCCATGTGCACCTGAATAATACCACCTTAACTTTCACATAGTTAAGCTCCCAAATCTCTTTGATGGTTCCATAGTATACCCTTTTATCAGCTTCATCTACAGTCATGCATTCTATTCGAATAGAGCTGTTCTGATATGAGGTCTTCTCATCACGTTCCTCAGTGTAGAACGTGTAGCCATTTATGTCATATGCTTGGTACATCAACACCGTAGGTGATGGCTTTTGTGCCAACCAAGTGGTAATGTCATCCATGGATCCTTGTGCCAAACTATTCTTCAGCCATCCGGCGTAGTTCTTAGTGTGCTCCTTCATCTCCACATCTAATGGATACACCATTGGTAAGAAGCTTTGGCGAATCTCCGCCAAGTGTTCGTCAGCATAAGCGTTGAGAACTGGGCAGTTAAGTAGTACCATCAAATGGGCTTTCTCGGACAAATCTCTGGGTGCAACCTTTTGCGTGCCAGCAAGGACCGGCTTACCTTTCAACCTTCCCTCGTGGCGAGAGAGGGGCAAAACTATAGGTCTTTGTTTCATGTATTCGGTGCAAAACTTAACCACCTCCTCCGCAGTATAACCTTGTAGGATGCTTGCCTCTGGATGGTTTCGGTTCCAACAATGGCGCTTCACTATTCCCATGAACCGCTCGAAGGTATACATGTTGCGAAGAAACACAGGACCACAATACTTTATCTCGTCCACAAGGTGCACAGTGAGATGGGCCATGACATCAAAGAATGATGGTGGGAAAAACATCTCTAGGATGGACAATATTCTTGCAATATGCTCTTGCGTATGATCCAACTCTTCAGGATCTACAACTTTCTGCCATAGTTTGTTGAAGAAATCACAGAGCTCAATGAGTGTGTTTCTTATATCTTTGTCCATCAGATTCTTGATGGCCACCGGGAGGATTTGTGTCAACATTACGTGGCAATCATGTGACTTCATGTGTCCCAACTTTATTTTACATGAGCTCACATCCACGAGACTTCTGATGTTTGCGGAGTAGGAAGAGGGTGTCTTAACTGACAACAAATAGTTGAAGAACTCTGTTGCTTCTTTTGTACTGAAATTGTAACTCTGGCGAGCGTGGAGGAATTTGTTATCATCTTCTGCTTCACTCTTGCATTTTGATTGATTACCAAGCATATCGAGCCGTGCACCGTCACCATCCTTTATTTTACCTTTAATCTTGAGCAGAGTACCAAGGATGCTTTCACATACATTCTTCTCTATGTGCATGACACCGATGCAGTGACGTACACATAGAATCTCCCAGTAAGGTAATTTCCAGAACACCAATTTCTTCTTAAACACTTGATTCCTGGGTGTTTGCTTCACTGTCAAAGTGTGCTTCTTACCAAGCACAACATTAATTTGTTTAGCCATGTTGTGTACCACTTCCCCAGCATAAGGTCTTGGGCCAAAACCTACCTCTGCTGTACCATCAAATTCAGCTTTCATCTTTCGGTATGGGTGATTTCTCCGTAAGAACCTACGATGACGCAAATACACGGTTTTGCGCAAGTTGGGAAGAAATCTGCTAGCTGTCCTATCCATGCATGTGACACACCCTACATCTCCCTTTGTTTTCTGCCCCGATGTGTTGCCTAATGCCGGCATATCTTGAATGGTGTGCACCAGCATCGCATGTAGATCGAAAATCTCCTTTCTGTAAGCATCATAACATTTTACAGCAGGCGCATCTATCCACACTATCAGCAGTTCTTCTACCAGTAGCTGAAAGTAAATGTAGATGTCATTTCCAGGTTGCTTCGGGCCTTGGATAATCATTGACATCATAATGTACTTTTTTCTTCATACACAACCAAGGACCTGGGTTATATATGCACAGAAGCACCAGCCATGTGCTGTGTTTGGTGCTCATATTGCCAAGGATTCATCCCGTCAGTACACTCCCCGAGCCTTATACTTCTAGGATCCTTCGCAAAGTCTTTAAACTTGTTTTCAATTAATTCCCACTGAGCCCCATCTTTTGGGTGCCTCATATATTTATCCGCGATTCGCTCATCATGATGCCACCGCAACCTCTTTACCTCTCTAGGGTTTGCAAACAAACGCCTCAACCTTGGAATTAAAGGCAAGTACCAAACAACCTTGAACGGGATTCCTGTCTTGATCTCGTCATCCAATTTGTACTTGTCCTTTCCTCTCCTGCGCTTGTATCATGCATGCTTGCATATGGGACATGCACGCAAATCTTTGTACTCACCACGGTACAATATGCAATCATTCACACAAGCGTGTATCTTCTGTACTTCAAGTTCCAATGGGCAAACAATTTTCTTTGCTTCGTTCGTGCTTCTGGGGAGCACATTATCTTCCGGAAGAATTTCTTTCAAAAGACCTAACAACTCTGTGAAGCCCTTGTTTGATAGATCGTTTGCTGCTTTAAATCTGAGAAGCACCAGGGTGGCACTCAACTTGGAATATTTCTTTTTGGAACCTGGATACAACTCTTTCTTGGAGTCCACAGCAATGGTTGGCAGATCCTTGTACCCAATATATCCTTTTTTGGGCCCTTGAAATCTGCAATCATAGTAGCAAAATCTGGCATATCAAGATCGTCGTCGTCGTCTGCGTCGCCGTCTTGGTTTTCCAGTGGGAGTTTCGGCTTTCCGGTGTTCCATTGGTAGCTTGACGCCTCAGCCCTGATATTAGATTCAACATCCATGTGACTCTGACCGGGGTTTGGCATCTCGCAGCCCTGGGTATATTCATCCATGACCTGCTCTTCACCGTGTCTGGTCCAACGTGTGTATCCATCCATGAATCCCCGAGAGAGTAAGTGCCACTCGACATCTGTAACTTCATGTGACTCTGTATTGGCACAATGACTGCATGGATACATGATGTAATCCTCATCACCAATTCTCTTCTTTGTACTTTCAGCCAAATTCAAGAACTTCGTCACGCCACTGATAAAATCTGAGCTTCTCCAATTCTTCATCCATTTAGATCGTTCCATCTGCACCGCACGAAGGGTAATTAAAAACAAAACAACATTAATACATGGATTAACTGATGCCCAAAGATGCGTGCATAAATCACAAGATTTTATTTTCATAATTACTGAGGGCACTTCATATTGTTATCCAGACGTGCGATGAAAAAAATTAATGGCTAGTCAATTTACACGCAGAGTACTACAACACTGCCCTTAGGAATTGAATACCTTAATTAAGCTACTCACGAAAAGAATACCTTAATTAATTAGCCGCGCGGCAACCTCCACCCAGTAGATAGAGAAGCGTGATGCGGTAGCATGCCGAGACAGCAGGGTCGAGGAGCAAAGCTTAGTTTGGCTACCGCCTGAAGTTTGACCTCCACTATCCCGCCATCAACCGCGATGGATGTGCTCCAATCACGCCGCCGCCGACCTCGATGGTTGAGCTCCTCCTATCTCCTGCCACAGACCGAGGATTGACCTCTTATGACGCTGCCACCGCCCACCGACCGAGGATTGACCTCTTATCTGGTAGCCGCTGCCTCGGCCGCCGCCGCCATCTCTATCTGTAGAGCAGCTGTTTTATTTTTTGACGGATATCCGCAGAGCGGCTGTTTACACTAGGTATTACTGTAACTCAATTATATTGCAGCCCCATAAGTACTGGGTAGTACATCACATACGGTTATGTCACGGCAACCGTGTCTCACCTACGTTATCTTCTCACACGGTTTGGTGCGGAAATCATGTGTGAAGTAATACCTAACACAAACGACATGTATAAACAGTGTGCCGTATACAACATATAGTGCGATAAGTAGTTCCCGACCCTTAGCTTATCCCCACAGTTTCCCCATTTCCCCCAAATCCCTAGGTAGCCTCCAAATTCCCTCGCGTGGCACTGACATTGGGGGAATGTGGACGGGTGGTGCTGATGGTTTCGGTGCGGCTGCTCCTGCTCCTGCTCGTCTCACCGCCATGACGGCGGTCACCGCCGAGCACTTGCCTAAGGTCATCAGAAGGAAGGTGTACTACGGATCCGAATCGTCCTATCAGGTTCCAACCTATAAGATCTTTTTTAGCATGTCCAAAGTAGCTCCCTGCTGAATCCGTCCTGAATGACCCCCCCCCCCCAGGAAAGCTATCAGCCACCGGATCCATAGCATGACTCTAGACTCCCGCAACACGAGTTCGACTCCGAGTTTTGCGCCACCGAGAAGTACCAAAAGTTGAGTTGTGTGCATGGGCACACTCCCGCTCGACGTGTATGCATGGAGGGATTCGACATTGGCAGACAGTTTCTCAGTTGCCCCTTAGAGGTTAGTGCTAAGTTCATCATTTTACTTGAGTTAATGCCACCGCTCATCCTGAATACTATTTAACATTGGCAGGGATATGAGGCTTGTGCCTTTGTTAACTGGCTGGATGAAGAATGGCATGGCAGGGCTCGGGGTGTTATCACCTAGCTCGCAGAAGATAACTGCTACTTCTTGAGCTTGCCTTGGTTTTTCCCTTGAAGAGGAAAGGGTGATGCAGCAAAGTAGAGATAAGTATTTCCCTCAGTTAGAGAACCAAGGTATCAATCCAGTAGGAGACAACGCACAAATCACCAATACCTGCACAAACAATCAAACACTTGCACCCAACGCGATAAAGGGGTTGTCAATCCCTTAACGGTCACTTGCAAAAGTGAGATCTGATAGAAATAGATAAAACTAAACAAAGATAAAGTAAATATTTTTAGGATTTTTGGTTTATAGATCTGAAAATAAAAGATTGCAAAATAGTAGATCAGAAAGTAATATGATGGAAAATAGACCCGGGGGCCATAGGTTTCACTAGAGGCTTCTCTCAAGATAGCAAATAATACGGTGGGTGAACAAATTACTGTCGAGCAATTGATAGAAAAGCGCAAAGTTATGATGATATCCAAGGCAATGATTATGAAATATAGGCATCACATCCGTGCCAAGTAGACCGACTCCTGCCTGCATCTACTACTATTACTCCACACATCGACCGACTCCTGCCTGCATCTAGAGTATTAAGTTCATGAAGAACAGAGTAACGCTTTAAGTAAGATGACATGATGTAGAGGAATAAACTCAAGCAATATGATGTAAACCCCATCTTTTTATCCTCGATGGCAACAATACAATACGTGCCTCGCTGCCCCTACTGTCACTGGGAGAGGACACCGTAAGATTGAACCCAAAGCCAAGCACTTCTCCCATTGCAAGAAAAACCAATCTAGTTGGCCAAACCAAACCGATAGTTCGAAGAGAATTACAAGGATATCAAATCATGCAAAAAAGAATTCAGAGAAGATTCAAATAATATTCATAGATAAGCTGATCATAAATCCACAATTCATCAGATCTCGACAAACACACCGCAAAAGAAGATTACAACGGATAGATCTCCAAGAACATCAAGGAGAACGTTGTATTGAGAATCAAAGAGAGAGAAGAAGCCATCTAGCTACTAGCTATGGACCCGTAGGTCTGAGGTAAACTACTCACGCTTCATCGGAAGGGCAATAGAGTTGATGTAGAAGCCCTCAGTGATCGAATCCCCCCTCCAGCAGGATGCCGGAAAAGGCCCCAAGATGGGATCTCACGGGAACAGAAGGTTGCGGCAGTGGAAAAGTGTTTTCGTGGATGCTTCTGGTGGTTTGGGAATATATGTGAATATATAGGAGGAAGATCTAGGTCAGGGGGTCACCGAGGGGCCCACAAGGCAGGGGGGGCGCCCCCCCCCCCTTGTGGCCGCCTCGTGGCTCTTCTGACTTGCACTGGGCTCTAGGTTAATAAGTTAGTCCCAAAAATAATATAAAATAGCATATTAATGCATATAAAACATCCAAAACAGATAATATAATAGCATGGAACAATCAAAAATTATAAATACGTTGGAGACATATCAATAACGTAAAGCTGAAGAAGAAACTGACAGATCTGGAATGTACAATCAGTATGATGAGGCAAGAAAGAATCAATCACAGGCAACCGATGAAAGCAAGAGACAAGAACGAACTAGCATGTGTAGTTGTGGTTGTCGCATTAGCCATGTTCTATGCGCTGTTTGCAATGATGATTAGAGGTTTTGTTTGACAGTATTGCTAAAGCACATCTAGATGTGCTCTAAGTAATGCACATCTAGGTCCTATGCCATTGATGTTATGCGAAGATTCGTGCAGATATTTTCCTTTATCTTTTTTCTTTTCCTTTGTAGTTTGATTATTACTGGTTTCATCAATAAGAAGAGCTCAATGTATTGCTTGCCAACTGTCCTACTCCGTTCGTACCGGTGCATAAGTCACATTACGAAAACCAAATAATCCCAAAACTCATTCCTTGTTTTTTGTCCTGAAAAAAGAAATCAGGCGATAGGAGTCCTAGGGCTAGTATGCATTCAATGACTTCAGACTATTTGCGTAACATGCAATGGTCAATTCTCTGCATGCAATGGTATTGATTTCCAAATAATCATCAAGTTCTCTCGTTTTCCCCCCACCTAGGTCGCTGGTACGAAGGGAGTAATACTATGAAAAATGCTTGTTTCATATTTGGACGCTCCAACGCGTGTGCGTAATTATCAAATTGAGAACAGCACAACCCCGGAAATTTGGAGCGACTGGGTACAAATAATTGTGGTTGATTATATCAGCGGTTAGATAATACGTCAATCCCCCGCTTCAATTGGCATTCCTCTTCTCTGCATACCCTGCTTAAGTGTCCACCATCTTCATCGTCCCCGGCCGGCCGCACTACACACTTGCACACACTCCGCAATCTCGCTTTCTCGTGGTTTTTATATGTACCGCAGCCATGTCAAGCGCCAGCGAGGACGACAGTTCCGCCAGCAGTCTGGCGCCCGATGATAGGTCAACATCAGAATCATCCCGCTCGTCTTCCATGAGTCCGGCGTCGAGCCCAGACCTCGATTTTATCCGGATCATGGAAGGGCCGCCGCCTCCGGAGTCGTCAGACGACAACCAGATGGATGAGGATCCGTCGGAGGATGAAGAAGAGGACGGCGATGATGAGGAGGAGGAATGGTTGGACGCGGAGGAGGACGATGATGACAGCAACGACGATGACGACGACGACGGCGGCGATGAAAAGCCAACGGTCAGCGGCAAGAAGCGTCCTCGCCAAGATGATGACACGGGGCCATCCAACAACAACAACAAGAAGGACTAAATTAAGTAGACTGTATATATCTCTGCTTCCGTTTGCTCATATTAATTCGTTATCTCTGTTTCCCCTGTCAATCTCATCACAGACAGTTAGTAATACATATTCGACAGAGATCTTTTACATTATCGCCCACAGGTTGGTTTCTTGAATTGTGTGCCCTGTCGAGCACATAATTCACAAAAAAAGACCGTAAGGGCTGTCTATAATGATCGCACACAATTCTGATTACCGACATGTTTGTCGGGTATCACACACATCTTGTTACACCGAATCATTTGTGTTCAACTCGATCATCGCAAACGGTTCATCGGAGCGAACTGTATGCCGTATATCACGCACACCTTGATATGGCTGCCCGTTTCTGTTGCTTTGTCTCGTCGCAAATAGTTCGTATGGATCAACCATATGCCCCGCATCGCACATGCAACTAAAATCTGAACCGTGTTTGATGTATCCGCCATCGCAAATGTTTTGCATCTTTTTTTACGGTTTTTTACATCACCGTTTGCGATTAATGCATCGCACACAGTTTTGTCGAAGGGTCTCTAATTGTAGTGTCGCGTTAGCAGCATCCTGCAGTAGTGGCCGGTGAACTCGAGGTCGAAGCCAACCACTTGGTACTTGTCCTCAGCAAGCAACTGCTCCATAGTATGGATGGACCTCTCCACCGAGACCGGCTCATTCATGTACACCACCGAGAGGTCCTTACCGCTCACGTGGGTGTCCACTACGTGATGCGTGGTGAACTGCCGCTCGTTATCATCGTCAGCCGCTGGGAGCGCCATTGGAGCCACGGGGAGCGTCATTTGGAGCCGCTGGATATCCTCTCTGTATGTGTCATGTGGCGCGATAGATTAAGGTAAATGGCCGCAGGAATAAATGGGGCCCGGGCGGCCTGAATTCTCGGTACGTCCGCATGGTAGTTTTTGCAGTGGGTAACTGCATCGTGGCACCGCGCCCGGCGCAACCGCATGCATAATGGCAGCATGAACGTACATGATCATGCACCGGCCCCAAACACTGGCAGCGCGCGTGGCAGGACGCGAGCAAGGCGCACCGCGGCCTCCTCAACCGCGAGCAACCACGCACATAGAGCAGTTGAACACTCAGGGAATGGTCGTCTACAAGCTGGCCGCAGTTGGGAGCCGGAGACATGATGTGAAACTACGTCACGTTCCACATCACACGGTGGTCAAACAATTGTTCGTGACACTGCTTAGAGAGTGGCCGTGACATGCATTCATATTTTATTAGTTAAATCTCTAGTCAAAATTTGGCACAAAAATACAAAGAGGACTTATAAACCAGGACGGAGGTAGTAGGTAATTAAATCGCAAACGTTTTTTCTATTAACCGTATGTGTACGTGTCATTTCGTCCTCCTCTCGCATGTCTTGTCACCCCACTGCCGCAGATGGCTTCGAGCACAAGCTTGAGCACCGCGCAGGCGTTCTTTCGGCCAAACAGTGGCTCGAAGTGGCGCCAATGAATCGTCAGTGAGCCCGTTCCTGCGCAACCGTGCAGGTTCCCGCGCATAGCCACGCAAGCTTCCCGCCCTACTCGGCGAAATCCCCCAAAATCCCAATGCTTACCAACCTGCTATATAAACCCTCACGGCCGGCGAGTCCTGCATCACATTTTCCCGTCCCTCCCTGTAGCTTATCTCGTCTGCTTCTCCCACAATCGCCAATGGCACTGGTCCGTCGTCGTCGCTCAGCCACTCCGCTGTCACCAGAGGACAGCTCCAGCTGAGAGGCTACACCGCGGCGGCGGCACAGTCCCCGGTGTAGTGTAGTGCGCGTGGTGTTCCTGTTGGGTGTGCGCACAACACCCACCACATGCTCTGCGACCGCTGTCCGTCGGCAGTTGTTGCTGCCACCCCACCATTGAAAGCCAGGGTCATCGCCCGCTCCGCCACTGGGGCCCAAAGGCGGGAGGTGGCCGTTGTGGCTGCCACCCCACTGTCGGCCACCGTGGCCATCACCCGCTCCGCCATCGCGGCCCGAAGGCGGGAGGTGGCCGTTGTCGCTGCCACCCCACCATCGGCCGCCATGGCCGCCACCCCACCGTCGACCGCCGGGGTCATCACCCGCTTCACCGCCGCCGCCCGAAGGCGGGAGGTGTAGGTGGAGCCCCGCATGTGCGTCAGCGACCTTGCGCGCTATATCGAGTTCCTGCAGGAGGAGGAGGAGCACCTGGTCGAGCACGCAAAGAGTCTTACCATCGCCGTGGCCGCAGCACACGCTGCCGCAGAGGCGCGGAATGAGGAGATCTACGAGGAGTCCTGCTACTTCGAGAGGGGTCGTCTAGAGCGGCAGAAT
Organism: Thinopyrum elongatum; assembly: GCA_011799875.1. Taxonomy (NCBI): domain Eukaryota; kingdom Viridiplantae; phylum Streptophyta; class Magnoliopsida; order Poales; family Poaceae; genus Thinopyrum; species Thinopyrum elongatum. Next base: position 240,550,810 of record CM022303.1, read on the forward strand.
GCATTCAAGGTGAGCGTCACTAAAGTTGCAGCAACGACAGGCACCAATTCCAGTTGTCCAGCTCATCGGTAGGCTCCTCCTCCTCTACCTCTTAATGAGCGCGCTCGGCAGAGGAGAGGCTACTGGAAGTAGTACAAAGGCCCTCCGTAGTAGTAGTAGTAGTATTTATGGTCTATTTTGTTCAGTTCATCTGACTATAGATATGGTTGAACTGTACTACGTACTTAAAATTAAATAGTATATATAGTTGAACTAGTTATATTTCAGTACAAGGTTGGCAACAATTGGGGAAAAGTTTGGTCGCTTCAGCTGTCGAGTTGAACTATTTGTATAAAGAACGGCTGCTTAATCCATGAATGAAATCTATGCTTATTGAATTTCAGTTGCAAAATTAGAGAGAGCTAGTGATTTTGAGCTGCAAATTTTGACAAATGACAGTGTTACAAGGTTGACAAAGGGCAATGTTACTAGATTGACAAATGCCAATCTTTCCAGTTTGACAAGTGGCAATATACCCAATATGACAGATGCAAATCTTACCAAATTGTCTGTACGTGATTGCACACGGGTCATCAGAGAAAATCATTTGTGTTGAAGGGATGTACAATCCCGCGCACCGGATTTTCTCTTGGCTTAGTGGTGAAGGAACCATAGCTCTCGCTTTGCATACCATGTTCAATCTGAACTATTTGCGATGAAGAGATGCACAAATCCTGGGTGGCAAATTTTCCCTTGGCTTACTGGGGAAGGACCATAGCAATCGCTTTGCATACGGGTGTTCTATCTAAAACATTTGCGATGAAGAGATGCACAAATCCTGCGCGACACATTTTCCCTTAGCTTACTAGGCAAGCTCTCGGTTTGCATACGGGTGTTCTATCTAAAACATTTGCGATGAATGTTTTAAATTTAAAAACATTGATGTTTTTTAAAATCGTTTGATAAGTCTGTACATTCAGAAAGAAAAACGAAAGTTTGTTCAAACCATAGGTTTCATCCAGTCACACTGTGACTTTATATTCATTATATCGAGATATAGTATTAAACCCAAAAAAACTAATTGCGGCGGCAGTGGAGACGGCGTGCCGCGCCGGCGTTGTCGTTGTCGTCCTCCGGGACGCCGTTGTTGAAGTCTTCAAGCCAGCACAGAATGTTCTTCACTTGGAAATCAAAGACCCTCACGATCGGCGGGAGGGGCGCTGGAGGACGGCAACTCGCGGCGCTGCGAGGTAGCGGTCGACGACGGCGTCCCATGACGCTGAGGGGGCGCACGCACGGGCACGGGCGCGGAGGGTGCAGGCAAATGCACGGGGACCGGCACCGCGGTGGGTGCAGGGGCACGCATGGGCACGGGCGGGGCGCTGGCGTTGGCATGTACACGAGCTCGCGCTGGTCCGCGGGGACCTTGCTGACGCCCGCAGCTTCCAGCGATGTGATAGTGCTCATCGATCAGCCCGTTAATGCTACGGGTATGGTCGCTGGCGCGGGCGCGGGGATGGGAGTTGGGACTGGCGCGGGGCAGCATCCACCGCGGCCAGATCATTCAGGGCCATGTCCATGAGGACCCATTCCTTCTTATTTTCTATCTCGTCCGGCTCGGAGTCTACTTCACAAAACTAGAAGACTAGTGGCAGATGATCCTGCTGCGCCATGGCGTTGGTGGGGGTCTACGCGAGGGGAATGGGAGGTGAAGAGTAAGGCCGCCCATATTAAACAGCAGCTCAGGCACCATTAATGGAGAGGTTGGGAGCAAGGCGGGCGGCCATGGAAGTCAAAGGGCTCGCTTCCCAGTGAGCCTGCATAGTGTAGAGCTCGCACACTTCCTAAAGAGCCTGCGCATTGGAGGACTGCTTGCACGCCTCCTGTCCAGCCTGCACAGCGGACTGCGCTTGTGAGCCTCCCGTCTAATCAAGCAGCTATCTGCACGCCACTTCCTAGCCATTAAAAGTGTGACGCATGGCATCACGTGAATGGTTAGCAGAACGCCCACAACTTAAATTATACAAACGTTTGAGATGGTAACATGGTGGCTATTTGTTTCAAAATGCCTTTGTTGGCTGTTAATTCACGCGCCTCTCTCAAATTGGACATGAAAATTACCACAACATGTTGGTGCCATTCCATGATAGCATGCCAAGTTTCATGAATTTCAGACGAGTTTTGGATTTACTGGAATTTTAAAAACAAGTATCTCAATGTTTGCGGCCGAGCCACGATGCTGAGGTGTTTGAAGTTCATTCCCATTTCTTGCATGGGACCTAAGCATGCATGCAAGGACACACATATGATTTTTCAACCCAATTTGCCTAACTGGAGCATGTGCGTGTAGTTCAAATTTGAATTATGCACATAAAATGCCTAGAAAACTCGATTAATGTATAAAAATATCCAAACGAACCCCGAATAATTCCAAATTTTAACATAACACTCATGTTGGTCTATGTTGTATCTAGAAAAAAATCAAGGTGAGAAGAGGCAACGAATGTCGTTTCGTCCAGAAAGGTGACACACGTTCCCTACCGGAACCACGAAGCTTCTTGTGAGAAGCTCTGGTTTGTGAGGAGTGTATACCAAAACCTGCCCCAAATGGGACATTTTTTACCACAGCATGTTGGTGCCATTCCATGATAGCATGCCAAGTTTCATGAATTTCAGACGAGTTTTGGATTTACCAGAATTTAAAAACCAAGTATCTCAATGTTTGCCGGCAAGCAACGGTGCCGAGGTGTTTGAAATTCATTCCCATTTCTTTCATGGGACCTAAGCATGCACCCAAGGACACACATTTGATTTTTCAACCCATTTTTCTACACTGGAGCATGTGCCTGTAGTTCAAATTTGCATTATGCACATAAAATTCCCAGAAAACTATGTTAATGTATAAAAAAGTCCAAACGAACCCAGAAAACTTCCAAATTTTAAGACGACACTCCTGTTGGTCTATGTTGCCACTAGACAAAAATTTGAAAGCAAGAAGAGGCAATGAATATCGTTTCGTCCACGAAGGTGACACGGTCCCTACCGGAACCATGAGGCTTCTAGTGAGAAGCTCTGGTTTGTGAGAAACTTATACCCAAACCTGCCCCAAATGAGATAATTTTTTTACCACAACATGTTGATGCCATTCCACGATAGCATGCCAAGTTTCATTAATTTCAGACGAGTTTTGGATTTACTAGAATTTACAAACCATGTATCTCAATGTTTGAGGCCGAGCGACGGTGCCGAGGTGTTTGAAATTCATTCCCATTTCTTGCATGGGACCTAAGCATGCAACCAAGGACACACATATGACTTTTCAACCCATTTTTTTTGCACTGGAGCATGTGCATGTAGTTCAATTTAAATTATGCACATAAATGCCTAGAAAACTCAGTTAATGTATATAAATGTCCAAACAAACCCCAAAAAATTCCAAATTTTAACATGACACTCATGTGGTCTATGTTGCCACTAGAAAAAAAATTGAAAGCAAGAAGAGGCAACGAATATCATTTCGTCCACAAATGTGACACGATCCCTACCGGAACCATGAGGCTTCTTGTGAGAAGCTTTGGTTTATGAGAAGCTTATACCAAAATCTGCCCCAAATGGGACAATTTTTTTACCATGACATATTGATGTTGTTCCATGATAGCATGCCAAGTTTCATGAATTTCAGACAAGTTTTGGATTTACTAGAATTTAAAAACCATGTATCTCAATGTTTGCGGCCGAGCGACGATGCCGAGGTATTTGAAATTCATTCCCATTTCTTGCATGGGACCTACGCATGCACCCAAGGACACACATATGATTTTTCAACCCATTTTTCTGCATTGGAGCATGTCCCTGTAGTTCAAATTTGAATCATGCACATAAAATGCCTAGAAAACTCTGTTAATGTATAAAAATGTCCAAACAAACCCCGAATTTTTTTAAAATTTAACACAACACTCGTGTTGTTCTATGTTGACACTAGAAAAGATTTGAAAGCAAGAAGAGGCAACGAATATCATTTCGTCCACAAAGATGACACGTTCCCTACCGGAACCATGAGGCTTCTTGTGAGAAACTCTCGTTTGTGAGAAGCTTATACCAAAACCTGCCCCAAATGGGACAATTTTTTTACCACAGCATGTTGGTGCCATTCCATGATAGCACGCCAAGTTTCATGAATTTCATAAGAATTTTGGATTTACTAGAATTTCAAAACCAAGTATCTCAACGTTTGCCGGCGAGCCACGGTGCCGAGGTGTTTGAAATTCATTCTCATTTCTTGCATAGGACATAAGCATCCACCCATGGACACATATATGATTTTAAAACCCATTTTGGTGCATCGGAGCATGTGCATGTAGTTTAATTTTGAATTATGCACCTTAATGCCGAGAAAACTCAGTTAATGTATAAAAATGTTGAAATGAACCCTGAATAATTCTAAATTTTTTGACGACACTCCTATAGTTGCATGTTCATTGCAGATAAAAGTTCTAGCAATTCAAACACCCTCCTTTGTCGATGTGACCCCATTATGTATTTCAAATCAAGACAAAAAATCAAGTAGATCACACATAGTTTATTATTACCCACCGTGTGAGATGCAGTACAAAATATCTTGGAGCACCGTCAGAGTAGTATATGGCTTACGCGAGAAGGTTCATCGGCTACAGTCCATAGCCGGCACGTCAAGCACACCAGCTCGCTCACCAAGTATCATTTCACTATTCAATCGTCGCCGGTCAAAGATGGGGACGTGGACCTGCGTCGTGAGGGCAACTTCGGCGGCCCACTCTGGTGAGAGCGCGGTCGCAGCCACCATGAGGGTGCGAACAACCTACATGAGCACGGCCGCAATCTACGACTGGGCGGCCAAGGCAGCCCAAACGCCTGCGGTTGCTGCTCAGGTGGCAGCAACAACATCTACGACGGGAATAGCAACTGGTGAGAGCGGCACAACAGTTGTCCATTCCACAGCGGCCACCTTAGCCCTGATGAAGGCCGCCCACGACCATGCCGAGGCCGCCCACGCCCAGCTCCTGGTGGTCACCGCACAAATTGCACGAAGCTTCTCCGACAACGGGTTGCAACCCATAGCCGAAGAGTTGGCAATCGCCGAGAGCGTTCGAGCAGCCGTCTGTTCGTTCGAGGCATACCTTGCCATGATGGAGCCTATGCAAGCCTAGACCGTGGCCTCCCATGCCCAGCTCATGGTGGCTCTTCCAAAGAGATGGCAGACGTGGATAGCGAGATGCTTGTCGAGTATGGTGCGATGGATGCCATGGAGCCCCTTCCCCAGGAGATTGTCGGGCGCGAGCTAGACATGGAGGAGGCGGCAGAGATCGACGAGCGCCTGCAAGAGTATTACTCTTTGTTTAGAGCGCGTTCTTTAATTTGTTAGTAATGATTAGGTTAGCTAGCTCTGTTTAATTGCTGAACTTGCTCGATTAAGAAGTGTGGGTGTGCTGTAGGCTCTTTTGTGTACCCAAATTATGCAATGACGTGGAGGACCACTGTCACCAGGGAAATTCGGACCAAAATTTGCACGTTCCAACTCATCACGCACGGGGTAAGCTAAATGAATCGTTTATGATGTTCACACATCGTACACAGTGTTGAATAGGGGACCGTGACTGATGACACTTTGCGCGCCAGTTTTTCGCTGCACTGAGCCAAAATTTTCGGCTTCCGCAGAAATATCTACCGCCCCCGCCCCCGCCCCCTCCCCCCACATTTCCCCTGTTTCCGCTTTCCTTTCCAAGTTCAAACCTTCACTGCTTGCTTGCAGCACCGCCTCCTCACCGGTGACCCTCCTTCACGCTGCTCGGTGCTACTTGTGAGCTGCGTTGGGATTTCCTCGAAGAGGAGAGGATGATGCAGTACAATAGAGATAAGTATTTCCCTCAGTTATGAAACCAAGGTTATCAATCCAATAGGAGAACCAAGCAACACTATGTAAACAACACCTGCACACAAACAACAAATACTTGCAACCCAACGCGTAGAGGGGTTGTCAGTCCCTCAACGGTTACGAGAAAGATTAAGTTGTATAGGTTTTGGTAGATAGATCTGTACAAAATAAAATAAATAAATAAAAATTGCAGCAATGTATTTTAAGTTTTAATATATGATAAAAGATACACCCGGGGGCCATAGTTTTCACTAGAGGCTTCTCTCGAGAAAATAGCATACGATGGGTAAACAAATTACTGTTGGGCAATTGATAGAAAAGCAAATAATTATGACGATGTCCAAGGCAATGATCATACATAGGAATCACGTCCAAGATTACTAGACCGGAACGATTCCGCATCTACTACTATTACTCCACACTTCGACCGCTATCCAGCATGCATCTAGTGTATTAAGTTCATGGAAAATGGAGTAATGCTTTAAGCAAGATGACATGATGTAGACAAGATAAACTCATGTATGAATAAACCCCATCTTTTTACCCTTAATAGCAATGATACATACGTGTCATGTCCCTTTCTATCACTGGGATTGAGCACCGGAAGATCGAACCCATTACAAAGCACTTCTTCCCATGACAAGATAAATCATTCTAGTTGGCCAAACCAAAACCAATAAATCGGAGAAGAAATACGAAGCTATATTAATCATGCATAAAAGATTTCGGAGAAAACCCAAATAATATTCATGGGTAGATCTGATCATAAACTCACAATTCATCGGATCCCAACAAACACACCGCAAAAAAGAATTACATCGGATAGAACTCCAAGAACATCAAGGAGAACATTGTATTGAAGAACATCGAGAGAGAAGAAGCCATTTAGCTACTAACTATGGGCCCGTAGGTCTGTGGTAAACTACTCACGCATGATTGGAGGGGAGGCAAGGTTGATGTAGAGCCCCTCCGTGATTGATTCCCCCTTCGGCAAAGTGCCAGAAAGGGTCCCTAGATGGGATCTGTCGAGAACAGAGGCTTGCGGCAGCGGACAAAGTATTTCATGGACTCCCTGGTAGGTTTTCTGATTTTTGGGAATTTATAGAGGCGTATTTAGGTCAAACGGAGGCTTGTGGGCCCCACTACCCACCAGGGCATGCCATGGTGCCTAGTGGGTCACTCCTTCGTCTTCTCGTTCCTTCTCGAAGCTTCCACGGTCTCTTATTGCCAGAAAAAAATCTCCAAAAAGTTTCGTGGCATTTGGACTTCGTTTGTTACTGATATTCTGCAAAGTCAAAAACAAGCAAAAAAATAGCAACTAGCACTAGGCACTAAGTTAGTAGGGTAGTCCCAAAAAATGATATAAAGTTGCTTGTAAATGTATATAAAACATTAAAGATTGATACTATAATAGCATGGAACAATCAAAAATTATAGATACGTTGGAGACGTATCAAGCATCCCCAAGCTTAACTCCTACTCGTCCTCGAGTAGGTAAATGAGAAAAACAGAATTTTTGATGTGGAATGCTACCTATCACATTCATCATACAATCTTTTATTTTGTGGCATGGACATTTGGACTTGAATGATTTAAAGCAATAGTCTATAATTTGACATGAAAACATCAATACTCAAGCCTATCAACAAGCAACCATGTCTTTCAAAATATCAATGCTAAAGAAAGTTATCCCTAGCCCATTATGCTCAATCATTGTTCCATTCGTGAAACACACTCAAATATTAGCTACATCCAATGCACAAGTATGAAAATAGTGTTCCCTAGTTGGTGCTTTATAAGAGAAGATGGAGACTCAAAATTAAAATAAAAACTGCATAAAATTAAATAGAAAGACCCTTCACACAGGGAAGCAGAGATTTGTAGAGGTGCCGGAGCTCATAGCTTAAATTGAGAGATATAATTATTTTGGGAGCCATGCTTTTCCTGTCAACAAAAATGACCGAGAATTCCCAATATCTTCCATGCTAGATAAATCATAGGCGGTTCCCAAACAGAAAGTAAAGTTTATTTCCTTTCCATCATTCTTACACAATCCATCGCTAGCCGTATCCACGGGTGCCTTCCATACCAACACTTTCCAAGGAATTTATTATTAACAACATATTTTTTTTCATTTCGGGACTGGGCATCCCTATTACCTGCCACACTCACGTGCAATGACAAGTGAATAAACACTCATCTTGAGAATAAAATACCTAGCATGGAAAATATTGGCCACCCCCTGCCGCTTCATGAGCGGTACGGGCACACAAAACAGAAATTCATTTTGAATATTAGAGTTGGCACATACAAATTTACTTGGAACGGCATGGAAATACCGCATATAGGTAGGTATGGTGGACTCATTTGGCACAACTTTGGTTTAAGGAGTTGGATGCACAAGCAGCATTCCCGCTTAGTACAAATGAAGGCTAGCAAATAGATTGAGAAGCAACCAGCCAAAAAACAAAAACAGTCATAAACAAGCATTAAACATAACTAACACTTAATAATGCACCACAAGTAGGATATAACTTCGTTGCATAACTATTGACTTTCGTGCTTGCATAGGGAATCATAAACCTTAACACCAATATTCTTACTAAAGCATAATTACTCACCAACATGACTCACATATCACTATCTTCATATCGCAAAACTACTACAAGGAATCAAGTTTATAATGTCCAATGATCTTCATGAAAGTTTTTATTATATCCCTCTTGAATATTCATCACTTTGGGATGAAATTCATATCTCGTGCAAATTACCATTGCTATTATCAACTCTCAAAAAGATTTAAGTGAAGCACGAGAGCATAAAAATTTCTTCAAAAAAATTCATATATCAACTCTAAAAATAATATAAGTGAAGCATGAGAGTGCATTTCTTCAAAATTTACTAACTCTCAAAATAATATAAGGGAAGCATGAGAGTTCATTTCTTTAAAACATAATCATATCAACTCTCAAAATAATATAAGTGAAGCATGAGATTTCAAGTATTTCTTGAAGATAAAATCACCACCGTGCTAAAAAAAGATTTAAGTGAAGCACTAGAGCAATTGCCTAGCTCAAAAAATTTAAGTGAAGCACATAGAGCAATTCTAACAAATCATAATAACATATGTCTCTCTCAAATAGGTGTGTACAGCAAGGATAATTGTGACAAACTAAATAACAAACAAGCAAAGACTCATATAATACAAGAAGCTCCAAGTAAAACTCATGATATGTGACGAATAAAAATATAGCTCCAAGTAAAATTACTGATGGTCGTTAGGAGAAAGAGGGGATGCCTTCCGGGGCATCCCCAAGCTTAGTTGCTTGGAAGTCCTTTAATATTACCTTAGGGTGCCTCGGGCATCCCCAATCTTAGACTCTTGCCACTCCTTATTCCTTCATCCATCGTGATCTCACCCAAAACATGAAAATTTAATCACACAAAACTTAACAAAACCTTCGTGAGATCTGTTAGTATAAGAAAACAAATCACTAATTTAAGTACTGTTGCAAACCCATTCATATTTTGTTATTGCATTATGCCTATTGTATTATAACTTTACAATGGCTTATACCCCCCGATACAATCCATAGATGCATCAAAATAAGCAGACAATGCAACAAAAACAGAATCTGCCAAAAACAGAATAGTCTGTAGAAACTTGAATTAAGCTCATACTTCTGTAACTCCAAAATTCTGAAAAATTAGGACGACATGGGAAATTTGTATAACAATCATGTGTAAGAAATTCAGAATTTTTCCATGTTCCAGCAAATTTTTATAATTCTGCTACTGGATGCAAAACCTTCTGTTTTTTAACAGAGTCAAGTCAACTATCACCCAAACCATCCTAAAGGCTTTACTTGGCACAAACACTAATTAAAACACTAAAACACAATCATAACAGTATCATAATTGTGTATTTATTAAAAACATCAAGAAAAAAAATATAACATAACTATTGGGTTGCCTCCCAACAAGCGCTATTGTTTTATGCCCCTAGCTAGGCATAATGCATGGTTTCAAGTATTGTCATCTTTGGTTTTTGCTCCATAGGTTGCCCTCATGATTGACTCATATGGTGGCTTAATTCTAGTTCTAAGAAAGTGTTCCATACCCTTCTTTAGTGGAAACTAAAATTTGATATTCCCTTCTTTCATATCAATCATGGCACCTATAGTTTGTATGAACAGTCTACCAAGTATTATGGGACATGACGGATTGCAATCAATATCTAGCACAATAAAATCAACGGGCACATAGTTCCTATTTGCAATAATAAGAACATCATTAATTCTACCCAAAGGCTTTTTAATAGTAGAATCCGCCAAGTGCAAATTAAGAGAACATTCATCCATATTGGTAAAACCTAGCACATCACATAGAGATTTCGAAATTGTCGAAATACTAGCACCCAAATCACATCAAACATTGCATTCATAATTTTTTATCTTGACTTTAATGGTGGGTTCCCATTCATCATATAATTTTCTAGGAATTGAATTCCTAGTTCTAGCTTTTCTTCTAAAGCTTTCATCATCGCTTCTACGATATGTTTAGTAAAAGCCTTATTTTGTTCATATGCGTTGGGTGAATTTAACATGGATTGTAACAAAGAAATACATTCAATCAAATAGCAACTATCATAATTAAAATCTTTGTAATCCAAAAGAGTGGGCACATCGCTAGTTAAACTTTTTACCTCTTCAAACCCACTTTTAGTAATTTTTTCATCAAGATTTTCACCCTCCGAACTATGGGGACGCCTTCTAGCTAAAGTTGACTCTTCTTAAGTCCCCTTATCATCAAGTTTAATATTACTAAACAAGGAATCAATAGAATAAACACCAATCATTTTAACCTCTTCATCATTATTACTAAAAAATCGGGAGGAATCGCTTTTTCTAAAAATTCTCTTTTAGCTCTAAGCATAGCGGCTCTCTTCTTACTCTTATCCATGGAGACATATAAAGCTTTAATTGATTCATTAATATCAATCTTTGGTGGCAAAATTTTAGTCTTAAGATTTTCCACATGATGAATAATTCTATCAATGCTCCTAGACATATCATCAAATTTACTCAAATTTTCTTCTATCGTAGTGTTGAAAACTTTTGGAGCATTGATAAATTATTTAATATTATTCTCAAGATCAGAGGGCATCCTATTTATTATTATTATTATTATTATTATTATTATTATTATTATAAGAATTAACATAATTATTAGAGGAATTTCCAGGAAATGACCCAGGATTAAAATTACCTCTATAAGCATTACTATTAAAAAAATCGCGAGACAAAATTCACATCTATGGGATCATTATTTTGCTCGATCATAGTAGACAAAGGCACATTATTAGGATCAATAGGAGTATTTTTATTAGCAACCAATTTCATAAGTGCATCGACTTTATCACTCAAAGTACTGATTTTTTCAATAGAATTCACTTTTTTACTAGTAGGGGCTCTTTCAGTATGCCATTGTGAATAATTTGCCATGATATTATCAAGTAATTTTGTGGGTTCACCCATAGTAATCTCCATAAAAGTACCACCCGCGACGGAATCTAAAAGATTTCTAGAGACAAAATTCAATCTCGCATAAAAATTTTGTATGATCATCCACAAATTAAAACCATGAGTAGGGCAATTTCTTATCATTAGTTTCATCCTTTCCCAAGATTGCGCAACATGTTCATGCTCAAGTTTCTTGAAACTCGTAATTTAATTTGTAAGGGAAATAATTTTTGCGGGAGGAAAATATTTAGTAATAAAGCATCTTTGCACTTATTCCAAGAATCAATACTATTTCGCGGTAAAGAGGAGAACCAAATTTTTGCACGATCCCGCAAAGGGAATGGGAATAATTATAATTTCATAATATCATTGTCCACATCTTTTTTTCTTTTTCATATTACACAATTCTACGAAAGTGTTTAGATGGGATGCGGCATCCTCATTAGGATTACCGGAAAATTGTTCTTTCAAAACAAGATTCAACAAACCGGCATTAATATCATAAGACTCTGCACTAGTGGCGGGAGGAGCAATTGGAGTACTAATAAAATCATTATTATTAGTATTAGAAAAATCACACAATTTTCTATTTTCTTGAGACATCATGACTACGCAAACAAGATCACAAGCAAACAAAAGATCAAACAAGAAAAAGGCAAACGGAAAATATTTTTGTATTTCTGTAAAAGCTTTTTAGAAGTGGGGGAGATGAAAACGAGAGGCAAATGGCAAATAAAGTAAATGCGAGGAGATGAAAGTTTATGCGTAGGTACTTGATAGATGTTGATTATGTCTCCCCGGTAACGGCGCCAGCAATTCTTCCTGCTACTTGTGAGCTGCGTTGGGATTTCCTCGAAGAGGAGAGGACGATGCAGTACAGTAGAGATAAGTATTTCCCTCAGTTATGAAACCAAGGTTATCAATCCAGTAGGAGAACCAAGCAACACTATGTAAACAGCACCTGCACACAAACAACAAATATTTGCAACCCAACGCATAGAGGGGTTGTCAATCCCTCAACGGTTACTGATGTCTACTACGCAACTTTATTCTTGTAGACTCGTGTTGGGCCTCCAAGCGCAGAGTTTTGTAGGACAGTAGCAATTTTCCCTCAAGTGGATGACCTAAGGTTTATCAATCCGTGGGAGGCGTAGGATGAAGATGGTCTCTCTCAAACAACCCTGCAACCAAATACAAGAAATCTCTTGTGTTCCCAACACACCCAATACAATGGAAAATTGTATAGGTGCACTAGTTCGGCGAAGAGATGGTGATAAAAGTGTAATATGGATGGTAGAAATATATTTTTATAATCTAAATAAATAAAAACAGCAAGTGACAAAAGTGAGCACAAACGGTATTGCAATGCTTGAAAACAAGGCCTAGGGTCCGTACTTTCGCTAGTGCAATCTCTCAACAATGCTAATATAATTGGATCATATAACCATCCCTCAACGTGCGATGAAGAATCACTCCAAAGTTCCTATCTAGCGGAGAACATAAGAATAAATTGTTTGTAGGGTATGAAACCACCTCAAAGCTATTCTTTCCGATCGATCTATCCAAGAGTTCGTACTAAAATAACACCATAGCAAATTCAGATTCGTAGTGCTCAATCCAACACAAAGAACCTCAAAGAGTTCCCCAAGATTTCTACCGGAGAAACAAAGACAAGAACGTGCATCAACCCCTATGCATAGATTACCCCAATGTCACCTCGGGAATCCGTGAGTTGAGTGCCAAAACATATATCAAGTGAATCAATATAATACCCCATTGTCACTACAGGTATTCGTATGCAAGACATATATCAAGTGCTCTCAAATCCATAAAAGTATTCAATCCGATAAAACGAAATCTCAAAGGGAAAACTCAATTAATCACAACAAGATAGAGAGGGGAAAACACCATATGATCCGACTATATTAACAAAGCCCGCGATACGTCAAGATCGTGACATATCAAGAACACGAGAGAGAGAGATATATATTAAACACATAGCTACTGGTACAAACCCTCAGCCCCGAGGGTGGACTACTCCCTCCACATCGTGGTGGCCACCGGGATGATGAAGATGGCCACCGGTGATGATTTCCCCCTCCGGTGGAGTGCCAAAACGGGGTCTAGATTGGTTTTGCGTGGCTACAGAGCCTTGCAGCGGCGGAACTTCTGATCTAGGGTTTCTCCCAGGGTTTTTGGAATATTTGGCAATTTATAGGGCGAAGAGGCGGTGCGGGAGGCCACCGAGGTGGGCACAACCCACCTGGGCGCGCCTGGGCCCCCAGGCGCGCCCTGGTGGGTTGTGCCCCCCTCGGGGCACCCCCCCAGGTGCTTCTCTAGCCCACTGGATGTCTTCTGGTCCATAAAAAATCCACAAAAAGTTTCGCGGTGTTTGGACTCCGTTTGATATTGATTTCCTGAGATGTAAAAAACAAGCAAAAACAGCAACTGGCACTGGGCACTGGGTCAATAGGTTAGTCCCAAAAAAATGATATAAAGTTGCTATAAAATGATTGTAAAACATCCAAGAATGATAATATAACAGCATGAATACTTCATAAATTATAGATACGTTGGAGACGTATCAGCATCCCCAAGCTTAATTCCTACTCGTCCTCGAGTAGGTAAATGATAAAAGAAATAATTTATGAAGTGTGAATGCTAGCAAAGTGCACAAGTTTGATCAATGACAATTTCAATCACTTTTCCTAGCATCATAACAGCAATTCTTTCTTATAAAACTTCTCATATTAAAGTAGCAACCAATTCACATGTTAAGGTTCAAACAATGAATTCTCTTGAAACTCAAAAACCTATGTTCTCAGTCACCAAACAATTGCAATTCAACTTATTCAACAGAGTCTAAGTAAGAGCTCCACATACTCAACCATCATATAGTCTTCTATGATTGCTAACACTCACCGCATACACATGAGAAAAACATTTCAACCGGACACATAGAAAGATAGGGGCTTATAATTTCACCTCCCAACGTATTCACCTCAAGGGTGATGTCAACAATAATAACTCATGCCACCCATATCCAGCTGGACATATGTGCCTAGATCTTTCCTCACCACATGATGCTTAACAAAGGAGAAAAATAAAAAGGAATAGAGAGAAAAACTTTGACTCTTGCATAAAAGTAAATACATAAAAGTAAAAGATAGGACCTTCGCAGAGGGAAGCAGAGGTTGCCATGCACTTATTTGTTTGTATGCTCAACCCCTTAGTGCAAAAGAATGTCTCGTTATATTGCCCCTTGTGATGGCAACCTTTATTATGCAGTCTGTCGCTTTTATTTCTTTACCATCACAAGTTCGTACAACGCTCAATTTTCTCTTACACTAAATGATCTTACACTTTTAGAAGCAATTTTTATTGCCTTATTGCACCGATGACAACTTACTTGAAGGATCTTACTCAATCCATAGGTAGGTATGGTGGACTCTTGAAAATAAGATTTGGGTTTAAGTGTTTTTGGATGCACAAGTAGTATCCCTACTTAGTGCGGAATTTTTGGCTAGCAAAGATGGGGGGCAGGCACCACATGTTGAAGGATCTATGACAATATAACTTCTATGTGAATATGAACAAACATAAATCATTATGTTGTCTTCCTTGTCCAACGTCAACAATTTTGGCATATAATATTTTGATGGGGGCTCACAATCACAAAAGATTTCCAAGATAGTGTATTTGCATGTGAAAGTTCTCTTCCTTCTACTAATCATTCATGAATTGCTTGTATGACCAATATTGTGATTGTCAAGCCTCAAAAGATTTCACTTTCTAAACCCAATGTGAAGCTACCACTAGGCATGATATGAACATATAATTTCAACTTCATGATATTCAATTCATTCAACAATTTACTCATAGGATATAAGTGAAGCACAAGAGTAAATGACAAGCTACTCCAAAAAGATATAAGTGAAGATCAAGCGAGTAGTTAAGTAAATGGGTAGCTATTTGAGAACTCTCTTTTATTTAAAAACTTTCAGATCTAAGTACTTTATTAAAACAGCAAGCAAAACAAAATAAAATGACATTCCAAGAATAGCACAACTCATGTGAAGAAGCAAAAACTTAGCTTCAACCGATACTAACCGATAATTGTTGAAGAAGAAAGGTGGGATGCCTACCGGGGCATCCCCAAGCTTAGATGCTTGAGACTTCTTGAAATATTACCTTGGGATGCCTTGTGCATCCCCAAGCTTGAGCTTTTGTGTCTCCTTAATTCCTTTTATATCACGGTTTCCCTAAATCTTAAAAACTTCATCCACACAAAACTCAACAAGAACTCGTGAGATAAGTTAGTATAAACCAATGCAAAAACCTTATCATTCTCTACTGTATCAAATCACTAAAATTATTATTCAACATTTCATACTAAATGCCTCTGCATATTTAATACTCCTGTCCTCAAATAGAATCATTAAACAAGCAAACATATGCAAACAATGCAAACATAACAGCAATCTGCCCAAACAGTACAGTCTGTAAAGAATGCAAGAGTATCAATACTTATTTAACTCCAAAAATTATGAAAATTTACCACACTGTAGGAAATTTATCAGAGCTTATTTTGCAAAAAGTTTCAACATTTTAACACATTCTGACTTTTCTCGGGAATTTTTGCAACATCGATAAACTTTCTGTTTTGAAACAGCAACTCATATACTTGCAAAATAAGCATGGTAAAGGCTATCCTTGACATTTTTATTGAAAAGAAAGATGAAAAACATTATTATAAATAACAGAAAGAAAATCCTACCAAGAAAATGTCGCTCCAAGCAAAACACACATCATGTGACGAATAAAAATGTAGCTCCAAGTGAGGTTACCGATAATGTTGGAGACGAAAGAGGGGATGCCTTCCGGGGCATCCCCAAGCTTAGTTTCTTGGATCTTCCTTGAATATTACCTTGGGATGCCTTGGGAATCCCCAATCTTAGGGTCTTGTCACTCCTTATTCTCCTCATATCGATATCTCACCCAAAACTTGAATACTTCAATCACACAAAACTTAACGGAACTTCGTGAGATGGGTTAGTAAGATAAAGACAAATCATTCACTTTGGTACTGTCAAAGACAAGATTCATAATTGTTATCACACAATTCCTACTGTACTCTACAATTTCCACAATTTATATTAAGCAATATAAGCCATATAAACCATAAAACAAGTAAACTATGCATTGAAAACAGAATCTGTCAAAAACAGAACAGTACGTAAAGATCTGAATTAAGGTCATACTTCTGTAACTCAAAAAATTATGAAAAACTTGGAAAACGTAGAAAATTTTTATACCCATCAACTGTAAAAAATTCAGAGTTTTTCCACGTTCCGGTAGAATACAGGAATTTCTGCACTGGACGCAAAAGTTTCTGTTTTTGCACAGAATCAAGTCAACTATCATCCACACTATCCCAAAGGCTTTACTTGGCACTTTATTGAAACAAAAGCTATAAAACAAAATTACTACAGTATAATAACCATGTGAACACACAAAAACAGTAGGTAAAAGTGTTGGGTTGTCTCCCAACAAGCGCTTTTCTTTAATGCCTTTTAGCTAGGCATGATGATTTCAATGATGCTCGCATAAAAGTAAAGAATTGAAACATAAAGAGAGCATCATGAATCATATGACAAGAACATTTAAGCCTAACCCACTTCCTATGCATAGGGATTTTGTGAGCAAACAACTTATGGGAACAAGAATCAATTAGCATAGGAAGGCAAAACAAGCAAAACTTCAAGATTTTCAACACATAGAAAGGAAACTTGATATTATTGCAATGTGTACAAGCATATGTTCCCCTCTCATAATAATTTTCAGTAGCATCATGAATGAATTCAACAATATAGCTATCACATAAAGCATTCTTTTTATGATCCACAAGCATAGAAAATTTATTACTCTCCACATAATCAAATTTATTCTCATGAATAGTAGTGGGAGCAAACTCAACAAAATAACTATCATGGGATTCTTGATTGGCATAATCAAATTGAACATTAAATTATGATGACAAGTTTCATGGTTATCATTATTCTTTATAGCACACATGTCATCACCATAATCATCATTGATAGCAACATTGTTGTCATAATCAATTGAAACCTCTTCCAAAATAGTGGATTCATCACTAAATAAAGTCATGACCTCTCCAAATCCACTTTCATAATTATCACAGTAAGATTCAACACCCTCCAAAATAGTGGGATCATTAGTACCTAGAGTTGACACTCTTCCAAACCCACTTTCATCAATATAATCATCATAAATAGGAGGCATGCTACCATTATAACAAATTTGCACATCAAAACTTGGGGGACTAAAAATATCATCTTCATCAAATATAGCATCCCCAAGCTTATGGCTTTGCATATCATTAGCATCATGGATATTCAAAGAATTCATACAAGCAACATTGCAATCATGCTCATCATTCAAAGATTTTTTGTCAAACATTTTATAGAATTCTTCTTCTATCAATTGAGCACAATTTTCCTTTCCATCATTTTCACGAAACACATTATAGAGATGAATAATATGATGCAACCTCAATTCCATTTTTTTATTTTCTTTTTATAAACCAAACTAGTGATAAAACAAGAAACTAAAAGATTCAATTGCAAACAGCAAGGTAGCAATATATGGATGGTAGAAATATATTTTTATAATCTGAATAAATAAAAACAGCAAGGTAGCACGTGCCAAAAGTGAGCACAAACGGTATTGCAATGCTTGAAAACAAGGCCTAGGGTCCGTACTTTCGCTAGTGCAATCTCTCAACAATGCTAATATAATTGGATCATATAACCATCCCTCAACGTGCGATGAAGAATCACTATAAAGTTCCTATCTAGCGGAGAACATAAGAATAAATTGTTTGTAGGGTACGAAACCACCTCAAAGCTATTCTTTCCGATCGATCTATCCAAGAGTTCGTACTAAAATAACACCAAAGCAAATTCAGATTCATAATGCTCAATCCAACACAAAGAACCTCAAAGACTGCCCCAAGATTTCTACCGGAGAAACAAAGACAAGAACGTGCATCAACCCCTATGCATAGATTACCCCAATGTCACCTCGGGAATCCGCGAGTTGAGTGCCAAAACATATATCAAGTGAATCAATATAATACCCCATTGTCACCACAGGTATTCGTATGCAAGACATATATCAAGTGCTCTCAAATCCATAAAAGTATTCAATCCGATAAAACGAAATCTCAAAGGGAAAACTCAATTCATCACAACAAGATAGAGAGGGGAAAACACCATATGAGCCGACTATATTAACAAAGCCCGCGATATGTCAAGAGCGTGACATCTCAAGAACATGAGAGAGAGAGAGAGATTAAACACATAGCTACTGGTACAAACCCTCAGCCCCGAGGGTGGACTACTCCCTCCACATCGTGGTGGCCGCCGGGATGATGAAGATGGCCACCGGTGATGATTTCCCCCTCCGGCGGAGTGCCGAAACGGGGTCTAGATTGGTTTTGCATGGCTACAGAGCCTTGCGGCAGCGGAACTTCTGATCTAGGGTTTCTCCCAAGGTTTTTGGAATATTTGGCAATTTATAGGGCAAAGAGGCGGTGCGGGAGGCCATCGAGGTGGGCACAACCCACCTGGGCGCGCTTGGGCCCCCAGGCACGCCCTGGTGGGTTGTGCCCCCCTCGGGGCACCCCCCAGGTGCTTCTCTGGCCCATTGGATGTCTTCTGATCCATAAAAAATCCACAGAAAGTTTCACGGTGTTTGGACTCCGTTTGATATTGATTTCCTGAGATGTAAAAAACAAGCAAAAACAACAACTGGCACTGGGCACTGGGTCAATAGGTTAGTCCCAAAAAATGATATAAAGTTGCTATAAAATGATTATAAAACATCCAAGAATGATAATATAACAGCATGAATACTTCATAAATTATAGATACGTTGGAGATGTATCAGTTACGAGCAAGATTAAATTGTATAGGTTTTGATAGATAGATCTGACAAAAATACAAAATTAAAAAATAAAGAAAAATTGCAACAAGGTATTTTTAGTTTTAATATATGATAAAAGATAGACCCGAGGGCCATAGTTTTCACTAGAGGCTTCTCTCAAGAAAATAGCATACGGTGGGTAAACAAATTACTGTTGGGCAATTGATAGAAAAGCAAATAATTATGACGATATCCAAGGCAATGATCATACATAGGCATCACGTCCAAGATAGTAGACCGAAACGATTCTGCATCTACTATTGTTACTCCACACATCGACCGCTATCCAGCATGCATCTAGTGTATTAAGTTCATGGAAAACGGAGTAATGCTTTAAGCAAGATGACATGATGTAGACAAGATAAACTCACGTATGAATAAACCCCATCCTTTTACCCTTAATAGCAACGATACATATGTGTCATGTCCCTTTCTGTCACTGGGATTGAGCACCGCGAGATCGAACCCATTACAAAGCACCTCTTCCCATGGCAAGATAAATCAATCTAGTTGGCCAAACCAAACCAATAAATCAAAGAAGAAATACGAAGCTATATTAATCATGCATAAAAGAGTTCAGAGAAAACCCAAATAATATTCATGGATAGATCTGATCATAAACTCACTATTCATCGGATCCCAACAAACACACCGCAAAAAAGAATTACATCAGATAGAACTCCAAGAACATCAAGGAGAACATTGTATTGAAGAACATCAAGGAGAAGAAGCCATCTAGCTACTAACTATGGACCCGTAGGTCTGTGGTAAACTACTCACGCATCATCGGAGGGGAGGCAAGGTTGATGTAGAGCCGCTCCATGATTGATTTCCCCTCCGGCAGAGTGCCAGAAAGGGTCCCCAGATGGAATCTCTCGAGAACAGAGGCTTGCGGCAGCAAAAAAAGTATTTCGTGGACTCCCTGGTAGGTTTTCTGATTTTTGGGAATTTATAGAGGCGGAGTTAGGTCAAACGGAGGCTTGTGGGACCCACTACCCACCAGGGCGCGCCCCAGGCCCTGGCGCACCCTGGTGCCTAGTGGGCCACTCCTTCGTCTTCTCGTTCCTTCCCGAAGCTTCCAGGGTCTCTTATTGCCAGAAAATATCTCCAAAAAGTTTCGTGGCATTTGGAATTCGTTTGGTACTGATATTCTGCAAACTCAAAAACAAGCAAAAAGCAGGAACTGGCACTATGCACTAAGTTAGTAGGTTAGTCCCAAAAAATGATATAAAGTTGCTTGTAAATGTATATAAAACATTCAAGATTGATACTATAATAGCATGGATCAATCAAAAATTATAGATACGTTGGAGACGTATCAAGCATCCCCAATCTTAATTCCTGCTCGTCCTCGAGTAGGTAAATGATAAAAACAGAATTTTTGATGTGGAATTCTACCTATCATATTCATCATACAATCTTCCAGGGTCCCACATGCCCCGACCGCCGGTGCAACACCTTCCACCCAAATCACCGACCCATCCTTCAAATAAGCGTCGTCCTAAGCCATGGTGCACGCAGTATAGCCAGGTGCTCAAGGAGCATTTGGCAGCGGAGAAGCAAATCGCGGCCGCACGCGCGGATGAGGTCATGATGGCCGCCATTCGTGTCGACCCCCAGATCTTGGAGGAGCACCTCACCATCAAGGCCACCGTCGACGCCTTGCGCGCCGACGCCGTGATACATCCATTTTGCATCATGTTTTCATGTTCATATTTATTGCATTATGCACTGTTATTTCACTTTATAATACAATTCTTATGCCTTTTCTCTCTTATTTTGCAAGCATTATATGAAGAGGGAGATTGCCGGCAGCTGGAATTCTAGACCGGAAAGGGCTATATCGGAGGCAACTTTTCTGAACATCTTCAAATGAGCTGAAAATTGACGGAGAATTATTTTGGAATATATTAAAAATATTGGTGAAAGAAATACCAGAAGGGGATCCACCAGGCAGCCACAAGCCTTGGGGGCGCGCGCCCCGAGCTTGTGGTGAGCCTGGCAGGCCTTCGGGGCCCATCTTCTGGTATATAACCCCATTTACCCTAGAAAAAATAAAGAGAGAGCTTTCGGGACGAAGCGCCGCAGTCTCGAGGCGGTACCTGGGCAGGAACACTTTTGCTCTCCGGTGGAGCGATTCTGCCAGGGAAACTTCCCTCCGGGAGGGGGAAATCGAAGCCATCGTCATCACCAACAATCCTCTCATCGTGGGAGGATCAATCTTCATCAACATCTTCACCAGCACCATCTCATCTCAAACCCTAGTTCATCTCTTGTATTGAATTTTTGTATCAATACCTCATATTTGTACCTGCCGGTTGCTAGTAGTGTTGATTACATCTTGTAGTTGATGCTAGTTGGTTTATTTGGTGGAAGATTATATGTTCAGATCCATTATGCTATTCAATACCCCTCTGATCTTGAGCATTAATATGATTTGTGAGTAGTTGCTTTTGTTCTTGAGGACATGGGAGAAGTCTTGTCATAAGTAATCATGTGAATTTGGTATTCGTTCGATATTTTGATGATGTGTATGTTGTGATTCCCTTAGTGGTGTTATTGGAATGTCGACTACATGACACTTCACCATCTTTGGGCCTAAGAGAATGCATTGTGGAGTAGTAATTAGATGATGGGTTGCTAGAGTGACAGAAGCTTAAACCCTACTTTATGTGCTATTCCGTAAGGGGCTGATTTGGATCCATACGTTTCATGCTATGGTGAGATTTATCTTAATTTTTCTTCCATAGTTGCGGATGCTTGCGAGAGGGGGTAATCATAAGTGGGAGGCTTGTTCAAGTAAGAATAGCACCCAAGCACCAGTCCACCCACATATCAAATTATCAAAGTAGCAAATGCGAATCAAACAAACATGATGAAAGTGACTAGATGAAATTCTCGTGTGTCCTCAAGAACATTTTACTTGCTATAAGAGAAAGTTCCAGCCTGCCTTTGCTACAAAAAGGATTGGGCTACCTTGTTGGACCTATTTCTACTATTTTTATTTGTCAATTGTTACAAATTATATAGCTACCAAACTATTTGTTACCGACAATTTCAGTGCCTGCCGACATTACCTTGCTGAAAACCGCTTGTCATTTCCTTCTGCTCCTCGTTGGGTTTGACACTCTTACTTATTGAAAGGACTATGATTAATCCCCTATACTTGTGGGTCATCAAGGCTCTTTTCTGGCATCGTTGCCGGGAAGTGAAGTGCTTTTTGTGAGTGGAATTTGGTAAGGAAACATTTATATTACGTGCTGAAATTTACTGTTACTTATTACTATGGAAAACAATCCTTTGAGGGGTTCGTTCGGGGTATCTTTGATACGTCTCCAACGTATCTATAATTTTTTATTGTTCCAAGCTATTATATTATCTGTTTTCGATGTTTTATATGCATTAATATGCTATTTTATATTATTTTTGGGACTAACTTATTAACCCAGAGCCCAGTGCCAGTTTCTGTTTTTTCCTTGTTTTTTAGCTTCGCAGGAAAGGAATACCAAACAGAGTCAAACGGAATAAAACCTTCGCGATGATTTTTCTTGGACCAGAAGACACCCAGGAGACTTGGAGTGCAAGTCAGAAGAACCACGAGGCGGCCACAAGGGGGGAGGGCGCGCCCCCTGCCTTGTGGGCCCCTCGGTGACCCCCTGACCTAGATCTTCCTCCTATATATTCACATATATTCCCAAACCACCAGAAGCATCCACGAATACACTTTTCCACCGCCACAACCTTCTGTTCCCATGAGATCCCATCTTGGGGCCTTTTCCGGCATCCTGCCAGAGGGGGAGTCGATCACGGAGGGCTTCTACATCAACTCTATTGCCCTTCCGATGAAGCGTGAGTAGTTTACCTCAGACCTACGGGTCCATAGCTAGTAGCTAGATGGCTTCTTCTCTCTCTTTGATTCTCAATACAACGTTCTCCTTGATGTTCTTGGAGATCTATCCGATGTAATCTTCTTTTGCGGTGTGTTTGTCGAGATCCGATGAATTGTGGATTTATGATCAGCTTATCTATGAATATTGTTTGAATCTTCTCTGAATTCTTTTATGCATGATTTGATATCCTTGTAATTCTCTTCGAACTATCGGTTTGGTTTGGCTAACTAGATTGGTTTTTCTTGCAATGGGAGAAGTGCTTGGCTTTGGGTTCAATCTTGCGGTGTCCTCTCCCGGTGACAGTAGGGGCAGCGAGGCACGTATTGTATTGTTGCCATCGAGGATAAAAAGATGGGGTTTACATCATATTGCTTGAGTTTATTCCTCTACATCATGTCATCTTACTTAAAGCGTTACTCTGTTCTTCATGAACTTAATACTCTAGATGCAGGCAGGAGTCGGTCGATGTGTGGAGTAATAGTAGTAGATGCATGCAGGAGTCGGTCTACTTGACACGGACGTGATGCCTATATTTCATAATCATTGCCTTGGATATCGTCATAACTTTGCGCTTTTCTATCAATTGCTCGACAGTAATTTGTTCACCCACCGTATTATTTGCTATCTTGAGAGAAGCCTCTAGTGAAACCTATGGCCCCCGGGTCTATTTTCCATCATATTACTTTCCGATCTACTATTTTGCAATCTTTTATTTTCAGATCTATAAACCAAAAACCCTAAAAATATTTACTTTATCTTTTGTTTAGTTTTATCTATCTCTATCAGATCTCACTTTTGCAAGTGACCGTGAAGGGATTGACAACCCCTTTATCGCGTTGGGTGCAAGTGTTTGATTGTTTGTGTAGGTATTGGTGATTTGTGCGTTGTCTCCTACTGGATTGATACCTTGGTTCTCTAACTGAGGGAAATACTTATCTCTACTTTGCTGCATCACCCTTTCCTCTTCAAGGGAAAAACCAACGCAAGCTCAAGAAGTAGCAGGAAGAATTTCTGGCGCTGTTGCCGGGGAGATCTACGCCAAGTCAAGACATACCAAGTACCCATCATAAACTCTCATCTATTGCATGACAGTATTCGCCATTTGCCTCTCATTTTCCTCTCCCCCACTTCTAAAACGATTTTCGAAAAGATTTGCCTTTTTATTCGCCCTTCTTCCGTTCGTCTTTTTCGTTTGCCTTTTTGTTTGCTCGTGTGTTAGATTGCTTGCTTTGTCACGATGACTCAAGAGAATACCAAATTGTGTGACTTTTCCAACAATAATAACAATGATTTTATTAGTACTCTGATTGCTCCCGCCACTAGTGCGGAATCTTATGAAATTAATGCCGCTTTGCTGAATCTTGTTATGAAAGATCAATTTTCCGGCCTTCCTAGTGAAGATGTCGCATCCCATCTGAATAGTTTCGTTGAGTTGTGTGATATGCAAAAGAAAAAAGATGTGGATAATGATATTGTTAAATTGAAGCTATTTCCGTTTTCACTTCAAGATCGTGCTAAAACTTGGTTTTCATCTTTGCCTAAAAATAGTATTGATTCATGGAATAAGTGTAAAGATGCTTTTATTTCCAAGTATTTTCCTCCCACTAAGATCATCTCCCTTAGGAATGATATTATGAATTTTAAGCAACTTGATCATGAACATGTTGCACAATCTTGGGAGAGGATGAAATTGATGATACGAAATTGCCCTACTCATGGTTTAAATTTATGGATGATCATACAAAAAATTTATGCCGGATTGAATTTTGCTTCTAGAAATCTTTTAGATTCAGCCGCGGGAGGTGCTTTTATGGAAATTACTCTAGGAGAAGCTACTAAACTCCTAGATAATATTATGGTTAATTATTCTCAATGGCATACCGAAAGATCTTCCACTAGTAAAAAAGTGCATGCGATTGAAGAGATTAATGTTTTGAGTGGAAAGATGGATGAACTTATGAAATTATTTGCTAGCAAGAGTGCTCCTATTGATCCTAATGATATGCCTTTGTCTACTTTGATTGAGAATAATAATGAATCTATGGATGTGAATTTTGTTGGTAGGAACAATTTTGGTAATAACGCGTATAGAGGTAATTTTAATCCTAGGCCGTTTCCTAGTAATTCCTCTAATAATTATGGTAATTCCTACAACAATTCTTATGGAAATTATAATAAGATTCCCTCTGATTTTGAGAATAGTGTTAAAGAATTTATGAGTTCGCAAAAGAATTTTAATGCTTTGGTTAAAGAAAAATTGCTTAAGATGGATGGTCTGGCTAGGAACGTGGATAGAATTTCTCTTGATGTTGATTCTTTGAAAATTAGATCTATTCCACCCAATCATGATATCAATGAATCTCTAAAGGCTATGAGAATCTCCATTGATGAGTGCAAAGAAAGAACCGCTAAGATGCGTGCTAAACGAGATTGGTTTGTAAAATCGTATTCTTCTAGTTTTTGTGAAAATAATGATGAAGATCTTAAAGTGATTGATGTGACTCCTATTGAATCTTTGTTTTCCAATATAAATCTTGATAAAGATGGTACTGGAGATGAGTCAACTTTAGTTAAAAGACGTCCCAATGATTCGGAGTTTATAGATCTAGATGCAAAAATTGATAAAAGTGGGATTGGAGAGGTCAAAACTTTAAGTAGCAATGAACCCACTCTTTTGGATTTCAAGGATTTTAATTATGATAATTGTTCTTTGATATATTGTATTTCCTTGTTGCAATCCATGTTGAATTCTCCTCATGCTTATAATCAAAACAAAGCTTTTACTAAACATATCGTTGATGCCATGATGAAATCTTTTGAAGAAAAGCTTGAATTGGAAGTTTCTATCCCTAGAAAACTTTATGATGAGTGGGAACCTACTATTAAGATTAAGATTAAAGATTATGAGTTCCATGCTTTGTGTGATTTGGGTGCTAGCATTTCCACGATTCCAAAAACTTTATGTGATGTGTTAGGTTTCCGTGAATTTGATGATTGTTCTTTAAATTTGCATCTTGCGGATTCCACTATTAAGAAACCTATGGGAAGGATTAATGATGTTCTTATTGTTGCAAATAGGAATTATGTGCCCGTAGATTTTATCATTCTTGATATAGTTTGCAATCCTACATGTCCTATTATTCTTGGTAGACCTTTCCTTAGAACGATTGGTGCAATTATTGATATGAAAGAAGGAAACATTAGATTTCAATTTCCGTTAAGGAAGGGCATGGAACACTTTCCTAGAAAGAAAATTAAGTTGCCATATGAATCTATTATGAGAGCCACTTATGGATTGCATACCAAAGATGACAATACCTAGATCTATGTGTTTTTATGCCTAGCTAAGGGCGTTAAACAATAGCGCTTGTTGGGAGGCAACCCAATTTTATTTTTGTTCTTTGCTTTTTGGTTCTGTTTTTTAATAAATAATTCATCTAGCCTCTGGTTAGATGTGTTTTTGTGTTTTAATTAGTGTTTGTGCCAAGTAAGACCTTTGGGATGGCTTACGGTGATAGTTGATTTGATCTTGCTGAAAAACAGAAACTTTTGCGTCCAGCCACATAATTGTTTAGCTTCACTGGAGACTGTAAAAACTCTCAGTTTTTTACACAAGATTTATATTCAAATTTCCTATGTTTTACTATTTTTTAAGAATTTTTGGAGTTACATAAGTATTATAACAATTCAGATATTCGTAGACTGTTCTGTTTTTGACAGATTCTGTTTTCTATGTGTTGTTTGCTTATTTTTATGAATCTATGGGTAGTATCGGGGGGTATGAGCCATGGAGAAGATGGAATAAAGTATATATTACACCAATATAAATAAATAATGAGTTCACAACAGTACCAAAAGTGGTGATTTATTTTCTTATACTAACGGAGCTTATGCGATTTTCTGTTGAGTTTTGTGTTGTGAAGTTTTCAAGTTTTGGGTAAGGATTTGATGGACTATGGAATAAGGAGTGGCAAGATCCTAATCTTGGGGATGCCCAAGGCACTCCAAGGTAATATTCAAGGACAACCAAGAGCCTAAGCTTGGGGATGCCTCGGAAGGCAACCCCTCTTTCGTCTTCGTCTATCAGTAACTTTACTTGAGGCTATATTTTTATTCACCACATGATATGTGTTTTGCTTGGAGAGTCTTGTATGATTTGAGTCTTTGTTTTCAGTTTGCCACAATCATTCTTGCTGTACACACCTTTTGAGAGGGACATGCATGAATCGCGATTTATTAGAATACTCTATGTGCTTCACTTATATCTTTTAAGCTAGGCAATTTTGCTCTAGTGCTTCACTTATATCTTTTTAGAGCACGGCGGTGGCCTTATTTTGTAGAAATTATTGAACTCTCACACTTCACTTATATTATTTTGAGAGTCTCTAAACTGCGTGGTAATTTTCTTTGGTTACGAATTTAGTCCTAATATGATAAGCATCCAAGAGGGATATAATAAAAACTTTCATATAAAGTGCATTGAATACTATGAGAAGTTTGATTCCTTATGGTTGTTTTGAGATATAGAGATGGTGATATTAGAGTCATGCTAGTGAGTAATTGTGAATTGGAGAAATACTTGTGTTGAGGTATGTGATTCCTGTAGCATGCACATATGGTGAACCGTTATGTAACGAAGTTGGAGCATGAGGTATTTTTTGATTGTCTTCCTTATGAGTGGCGGTCGGGGACGAGTGTTGGTCTTTTCCTACCAATATATCCCCCTAGGAGCATGCGCATAGTACTTTGTTTCGATGACTAATAGATTTTTGCAATAAGTATGTGAGTTCTTTATGACTAATGTTGAGTCCATGGATTACACGCACTCTCACCCTTCCACCTTTGCTAGCCTCTCTAGTGCTGTGCAACTTTCGCCGGTACCATAAACCCACCATATACCTTCCTCAAAACAGCCACCATACCTATCTATTATGGCATTTCCATAGCCATTCCGAGATATATTGCCATGCAACTTTCCGCCGTTCCGTTTTATTATGACACGTTCCATCATTGTCATATTGCTTTGCATGATCATGTAGTTGACATCGTATTTGTGGCAAAGCCACCTTTCATAATTCTTTCATACATGTCACTCTTGAGTCATTGCACATCCCAGTACACCGCCGGAGGTATTCATATAGAGTCATATTTTTGTTCTAAGTATTGAGTTGTAAGTAAATAAGAGTGTGATGATCATCATTATTAGAGCATTGTCCCATGTGAGGAAAAAAATAAAAGGGAGGCCAAAGAAGCCAAACAAAAAAAAGAAAAAAAAATGAGAGAAAAAGAGAGAAGGGGCAATGTTACTATCCTTTTTTTTCACACATGTGCTTCAAAGTAGCACCATGATCTTCATGATAGAGAGTCTCCTATGTTGTCACTTTCATATGCTAGTGGGAATTTTTCATTATAGAACTTGGCTTGTATATTCCAATGATGGGCTTCCTCAAATTGCCCTAGGTCTTCATGAGCAAGCAAGTTGGATGCATACCCATTTAGTTTTCTTTTGAGCTTTCATAAACTTATAGCTCTAGTGCATCCGTTGCATGGCAATCCCTACTCACTCACATTGATATCTATTGATGGGCATCTCCATAGCCTGTTAATACACCTAGTTGATGTGAGACTATCTT
The DNA here is from genome assembly GCA_011799875.1 of Thinopyrum elongatum. Taxonomy (NCBI): domain Eukaryota; kingdom Viridiplantae; phylum Streptophyta; class Magnoliopsida; order Poales; family Poaceae; genus Thinopyrum; species Thinopyrum elongatum. The sequence goes on from CM022303.1 coordinate 240,579,752, forward strand.
CCTCTTTTTGTCTTCTCCACAACCACCATATTCTATTCCACCTATAGTGCTATGTCCATGGCTCACGCTCATGTATTGCGTGAAAGTTGAAAAGGTTTGAGAACACCAAAAGTATGAAACAATTGCTTGGCTTGTCATCGGGGTTGTGCATGATTTGAATACTTTGTGTGATGAAGATGGAGCATAGCCAGACTATATGATTTTGTAGGGATAAACTTTCTTTGGCCATGTTATTTTGAGAAGACATAATTGCCTTGTTAGTATGCTTGAAGTATTTTATTTTTATGTCAATATTAAACTTTTGTTTTGAATCTTATGGATCTAAACATTCATGCCACAATAAAGAAAATTACATGGATAAATATGTTAGGTAGCATTCCACATCAAAAATTCTGTTTTTATCATTTACCTACTCGAGGACGAGCAGGAATTAAGCTTGGGGATGCTTGATACATCTCCAATGTATCTATAATTTTTTATTGTTCCATGCTATTATATTATCTGTTTTGGATGTTTTATATGCATTAATATGCTATTTTATATTATTTTTGGGACTAACTTATTAACCTAGAGCCCAGTGCCAGTTTATGTTTTTTCCTTGTTTTTGAGCTTCGCAGGAAAGGAATACCAGACGGAGTCCAAACGGAATAAAACCTTCGCGATGATTTTTCTTGGACCAGAAGACACCCAGGAGACTTGGAGAGCAAGTCAGAAGAGCCACGAGGCGGCCACAAGGGGGAGGGGCGCCCAGGGGGGTAGGGCGCGCCCCCTGCCTTGTGGGCCCCTCGGTGACCCCCTGACCTAGATCTTCCTCCTATATATTCACATATATTCCCAAACCACCAGAAGCATCCACGAAAACACTTTTCCACCGCCGCAACCTTCTGTTCCCGTCAGATCCCATCTTGGGGCCTTTTCCGGCATCCTGCCGGAGGGGGATTCGATCATGGAGGGCTTCTACATCAACTCTATTGCCCTTCCGATGAAGCGTGACTAGTTTACCTCAGACCTATGGGTCCATAGCTAGTAGCTAGATGGCTTCTTCTCTCTCTTAGATTCTCAATACAACGTTCTCCTTGATGTTCTTGGATATCTATCCGTTGTAATCTTCTTTTGCGGTGTGTTTGTCGAGATCCGATGAATTTGTGGATTTATGATCAGCTTATTTATGAATATTATTTGAATCTTCTCTGAATTCTTTTATGCATGATTTGATATCCTTGTAATTCCCTTCGAACTATCAGTTTGGTTTGGCTAACTAGATTGGTTTTTCTTGCAATGGGAGAAGTGCTTGGCTTTGGGTTCAATCTTGCGGTGTCCTCTCCCAGTGACAGTAGGGGCAGCGAGGCACGTATTGTATTGTTGCCATCGAGGATAAAAAGATGGGGTTTACATCATATTGCTTGAGTTTATTCCTCTACATCATGTCATCTTACTTAAAGCGTTACTCTGTTCTTCATGAACTTAATACTCTAGATGCAGGCAGGAGTCAATCGATGTGTGGAGTAATAGTAGTAGATGCAGGCAGGAGTCGGTCTACTTGACACGGACGTGATGCCTATATTTCATAATCATTGCCTTGGATATCGTCATAACTTTGCGCTTTTCTATCAATTGCTCGACAGTAATTTGTTCACCCACCGTATTATTTGCTATCTTGAGAGAAGCCTCTAGTGAAACCTATGGCCCCGGGGTCTATTTTCCATCATATTACTTTCCGATCTACTATTTTGCAATCTTTTATTTTCAGATCTATAAACCAAAAACCCTAAAAATATTGAGAGAATTCCTTATTTGGCCTTTTCTTAAAATTTGGTTCCCTTTTTGGCCCTAATAAAAAATTTCTTCCTTTTTGGACACTCAAACTTCATTTTGTTCCCTCTATGACATTTCCATCAGTTTTGGCAACTAACACCGTTAAATGTGACATGAGAAGTCCATTTTACCCCTGGTGTATTTTGTGACCAAAATTGTGAACTGGAAGTAAAAAAGCAATGGCAATGGCAATGAAACCAAATCTGCTATTAGGCACATCTTCAATTTTAATTGGAAAATTGAACAGAACCTCCCTTGTATTTTGATGACATATCCCCTGTACAGTTCATATATGCACAAAATATCACATATTTGGAGCAGATACACATGTATGCAAACAAAAAGTTCAGAGATACTTGGTCCAGGTTCACATGTATGCAAACAGGCCACATATTTGATCCTCTACACACATTCATGTTCACATAGAGTTCACATATGATAGTCCAAGTTCACATAGAGTTAACATATAATACGCAGGTTCACATCAGGATAAACACAGCACCTGAAGGTCACATATAGCACATACAAGAGCCCAGGTTCACACATATATCACATAAACAGCTCAAAAGTTTCCAAAATGAACCATGGTATGAAAAGGACTCCCAAGAGAATCACAAGCTAAGTCTTCTTTTGCTTCGTGTGCTCATTGCAGGGCTGCCAGGGTTAATTTTTTTGCTTCGTGTGCCCATTGCAGGGCTGTCATGTGGCACCATAGGAAGGTGGGGAATCTTTTCAGCAACCTCTTTGCTTTTTCTTTTGGCATGTACCTTCACAGCAACAGATGTTTTCTTGTTGGCCACACAAATGGGTTGAGTTCTTGATCTACACATACACATTCATGGCAGCACATCATACATCACATACAGTAGCCCAGGTTAACAATAGAACAAAGCATAACATAACATTTGAACAAAATTTCAGAACTAACATAAGTTACCTTTTTGCTCCTCCAGATCCAGATTTACTCCCTTTCCCTTTTTCCTTAGCTGTTTTCTCCAAGATTTGGCTATGGTGAGAAGAGTGCAATTAGAATACAAAACCAAGCTTTCATGTAATCTACTATAAAATTCAGAACTAGTTCTTACCTTTTTGATGCTCCAGTAATTGAGTTATCATGTTCTCTCTTTTTCGTAGTTATAGTTTCCAAGCTTTGGCTATGGTGGGAAGTTATTTAGAATTCAAACACAGATTTCATTCAATTATGAGCATGAGTGTAAAGTTGCTAACCTTGGCGGGAAACACATAGAGGCTGCTGGAGCATCATCCTCGCAAGGCACAATTGATGACTGGGCTGATTTGGTGGTCTTTGTCCCCTTCTTTGGTGGTCCTCTACATGTGCAACAAAAAAGTAGTTAACATGTATGGTTGCTTACAAAAAAATAATGCAAATGAAGCAAGTTACACAATTAAATTTATTGCCTCACAGCTAAAATAGCAGCAATGTCATCTGGGTTACCCTTCTTGCATTTATGCCAATGATGCCCATAGTCCTTACAAATAGGGCATAAGTGTTGGCCGCTTTTTCTTTTCTTCTCACCACAACCTTTGTACCTCTCAGTTTTAGGCCTACCCACTGTGGCTTTTAGTAGTGGTGGAAACATGAAGAATCCATGGTCAGATTTAGGCCATTGGTTCTTGTCAACCATGGCAGGGATTAGTTGGCCATAGGCTGCTCTAAATTTGTCAACGGAGTAGCACAAGTCCACATAATTCTGTATGTGTGCATTGATAAGAGATGTGATAAATGCTAGACCATGTTTGCAAGGAAGGCCAGAAACTTGCCATTGTCTACAAGAACATGTCCTGTCAAGCAAGTTGACCACAAACCTAAAGCCGCTGCCTCCCAATGCGGTCACTTCAGCAACTTCTTCTGAGCTTTCTACCACCTCCAAGTTTAATTCTCTGGTCTTCGCATTCAACTTCTTAATTATGTGGGGAAGAATCAACCCAACTAACTTCCTTGCTACTTTCCTCCTTCGGTTCCACATGATCATAATCATTTGCCTAACCTTATCAAAGAAGTCGTCCAAGTTCAAGGACTTGTGGTGCTTAATCCAATTATTGAAGCACTCAGCCAAGTTGTTTGTAACATAATCCACCTTGGAAATTGTTGAGAACTGACTCCTAGACCACAACCTAGTGTGCCACCTCCTAAGATATGCAGTTGCCGCTGGCTTTGCTATGTCCATTGCAACCCAATTTTTCTCAAATATATATGGGTTCCATGAGTAAGCAGCAGCCCAAAGATGGTCATCAAACACCTTTCCATGAAACTTCTTCTTGAAGTTGGACACCAAGTGAAACATACATTCCCTCTGTTCAGCCTCTGGGAACACTTCTTTCACACCTGTCATCACTGGTTGCCCAGCATTGGTGCATATGGTTAAACCCCTTGGGGATCCTATGGCTTGTCTAACCAATTGCATGAACCAGATCCAATTCTCATTAGTTTCAGAATCAAAAACACCCATACAAATTGGATACATCCAGCTATGGCCATCAACGGCGGTAGCACTAGCCAGCTGCCCCTTGAACCTGCCTGTCAAGAAGGTGCTATCTACTGCCAAGTATGGCCTGCAACCACTAAGGAACCCATCGATGCAAGGCTTCAAAGCGACAAAAATTCTTTTAAATCTGATTTTATCTTTTATTGTGTAATGATCAATTATCACTATGCTACCGGGGCAACAAGTTTCAATTTGTGCCTTGAAACTATATAGATTATCAAAGCTTGTATCCCAATCACCATATAGTTCCTTCAAGGCCAGCAGCTTACCCATATATACTCTCTTAGAGTTGATGTCGATTCCATGGTGCTCTTTAAGCTTCTTTCGCAATGCCTTTGCTCCTAGAGTTGCATCATCAATTAGCCAGTCCTTCACATGCTCACATATCCATCGCTTGTTTGCATTCTTTAACTTCTTTTTTCTTTTTGTACTAGAGCAATCATGACCACAAGAGTTCTTTCTCACCTACAAAAGACAAACATAGATACTTAGTAAAGATCTTTTAACAATTTAAGCCCACATGATTAAAGTTAGAAAATTACCATTATGGTGCACTCATCTTCCATTGTAGAAGCATATATCCTCCATGGACACTTATCTTCATCCCTTCTTGAACAATAAGCTCTGAACCTATGTGGTGCACTCTTCTCGGTGTTAAACTCAAATTCATGTTTGATTGCATGCTGAGAAAGCGCCAACTTAAACTCTGCCATATTAGGATATTTTCTTCCTTCGGTCATTGGAGGATCTAATTTATCATATTCTAAATGTGGTGCATGATCTGCCTTGTGCAATTCCTCATCTTCCTCTACTTCAACCTCTGACATGCTCTCATCCTCGCTCTCAGCATCGCTCTCATGATCAGGAACATAGTCTTTGTCCTTTTCTTTGTCGGAACAAGGAACCACAACAAGAGGTACAGGTTCATCCTCTAAATAGATATTCTCCTCATCAACACCAACATGCTCGTTCTCAGGAATTGGGTTGCGAAGATAATCATCATCATCATCTTGTTCTGTGTTGTTAGGTTCGCTATGCACATCATTATGCCACTCCGTGATAGGCACATATGATTCAGATGGATCACAGTATGCAACAAACATGGGCACAACCTTTGTCTTAGAGTGTTTCTCAAACATAGACACCAATTCTTGGTCAGATGTTACTTCTGGGTAGATTTTCAGAAAATCATCATAGTACTGAACATGTGCAACTTTCAAATAACGAGGTGGGTACTGCTCTATGATTGATTCAACCAAGTCCTTATAATTCGTCAAGTCGGAATCAATAACCTTATCAAAACAAAAGCATTTAATATCTTTTCTAGCCTTTTTTGGGTTGCCAAGCAATTTGATTTTTAGTAGATAAGCTGAATTTGGATCCATCCTGTAAAAGCAAATGATAGATAATCATGAGTACTTTCTACTCCTACTTGCTTCATATTTTAGAGCTGTGAACATACTTGCTTCATCTCGAACATAGAGAGTTATACTTCTTGCTTATTATGTAGAAAATAAAAACAATACAGCAGTGTCAAAGCACACACAAGTCCTTCTGGACACAGCACACAATAACAGTATAACATCATCGAAATTAGTCAAGAAGTGTAGCAATTTTTTGAATGAAAAAACAGGAGCAAGAGTTCATCCTGCGCTAGGCTGAGTGCTGCTGATATGTAATCTTTTGAATGAAACTACAGATAAAATTAATGGTGAAACCTGCTGATACGTAACACAATCACACAATTTGGTAGCATATGCACACAAACCTAGAGAAGAAAAAGAAGAAAGAAAGGAATTCACCCTTCACGCCACGCAGACCCCTCGACAGTAGCGCCGTCGCCCTCCTTTGGTGCTCCATGGCCACTCTCCTTCGTCCCACCTTGACAGCGCAAGGGTGAGAGCGCCGCACGGCCGTGGCCCTCTCCCATCGAGGCCTGCACAACTCCATGGCCGCCCTCCGCCACCCCACCATGGCCGCCCGAAGCCGAGATGGGTGCAGCTCCGTGGCCGACCTCCATCTCCCCACCATGGCCGCCCGAGGCCGAGTCGGGTGCAGCTCCGTGGCCGGCCTCCGCCGCCCCACCATGGCCGCCCGAGGTCGAGACGGGTGCAGCGCCGTGGACCTCCTCCACCGCGCCTTCTGCCCCACAATCCCAAGCTGCGTCGGCCACGCCCTCCTCCATGCCCCTCTCTCTCTCAGCCTCGCGCCGCCGCTGCCGCCGCCGCAGTAGGGTTAGGGTTCGCCCCTCGCGTGAAGGAGAGAATGGGATTGATAGAAGGTTTGGGCCGGTTCGGTGGTACACGCAGGTTTTCTTTTTTTTTCCAGCGTGCTAGTTTAAAGCAGGGGTAAATAGGTCCATTCATCTCCCACTTCACGGTGTTAACAACAAAAACTGATGGAAGTGTCATGCAAGGGAGAAAAGGAAGTTATGGTGTCAAAAAAGGAAAAAAGAAATTTTTAGGGCCAAAAAAGGAAACATATTTTAAAAAAGGGCCAAATAAGGAATTCTCTCAAAAATATTTACTTTATCTTTTGTTTAGTTTTATCTATCTCTATCAGATCTCACTTTTGCAAGTGACCGTGAAGGGATTGACAACCCCTTTATCGCGTTGGGTGCAAGTGTTTGATTGTTTGTGCAGGTATTGGTGACTTGTGCGTTGTCTCCTACTGGATTGATACCTTGGTTCTCTAACTGAGGGAAATACTTATCTCTACTTTGCTGCATCACCCTTTCCTCTTCAAGGGAAAAACCAACGCAAGCTCAAGAAGTAGCAATCTTCACCTCGACCGGAAGCAAAAAGAGTTGATCCTCAACCTACTGCACCTACTAAAAATATTTATTATGATATTCCTTCGGGTATGCTAGAGAAGCTGCTAGCTAATCCTTATGCAGGAGATGGAACACTACATGCTGATATGCACCTAATCTATGTGGATGAAGTTTGTCGATTATTTAAGCTTGCAGGTATATCCGGAGATGAAGTTAAGAATAAGTTTTTCCCTTTATCTTTGGGGGGAAAGGCATTGACATGGTATAGGCTACGTGATGATATTGGAGCTTGGGATTGGAACCGATTGAGATTGGAATTTCATCAAAAGTTTTATCCTATGCATCTGGTTCATCGTGATCAAAATTATATATATAATTTTTGGCCTCATGAAGGAGAAAGTATCGCTCAAGCTTGGGGAAGGCTTAAGTACATGATGTACACATGCCCCAATCATGAGCTCTCAAAGGAAATTATTTTACAAAAAAATTATGCTCGGCTTTCTCATAATGATCAAACCATCCTCGATTCTTCTTCAAATGGTTCCTTTATGAAGAAAACTATTGAATTTAGATGGGATCTTCTGGAAAATATTAAATGCAACTCTGAAAATTGGGGACTCGACAAAGGTAAAGAGTCAGGTATAAAACATGAATTTGATTGTGTTAAGTCTTTTATGGATACTGGTGCTTTTCATAAGTTTAGCACTAAATATGGACTTGACTCTGAGATAGTAGCTTCCTTCTGTGAATCTTTTGCTACTCATGTTGATCTCCCTAAGGAGAAGTCGTTTAAATATCATCCCCCTATTAAAGAAAAGATTAAGGAACCAGATATAGTAAAAGATGAAACTATTACTTACAATTTGTGCCCACTGCTTATATTGAGAAACCACCTTTTCCTGTTAGGATAAGGGAACATGCTAAAGTTTCGACTGTGGTTAATAAAAGTTATGTTAGAACACCTAGACCCTCTGAACAAATTAAAGTTGAACCTAATGTTGCTTTGGTGAAAGATCTCTTGGTCGATAATATTGATGGGCATGTTATTTATTTCTATGGTGAAGCTGCTAGAATTGCTAAACCTGACACTAAAGATAAGAATACGCTTGTTGTTGGCATGCGTGTTGTCTTTGTTAAAATAGGAGATGATTGTTATCATGGCTTATGTGACTTGGGTGCTAGTGTGAGTGCTATTCCGTTTACCTTATATCAAGAAATTATGAATGATATCGCACCTGCTGAAATAGAGGACATTGATGTTACTATTAAACTTGCTAATAGAGATACTATCTCACCACTTGGGATTGTTAGAGATGTTGAAGTCTTGTGTGGAAAAATAAAATATCCTGCTGATTTTCTAGTCCTTGGTTCCCCACAAGATGATTTTTGTCCCATTATATTTGGTAGACCCTTCTTGAACACTGTTAATGGTAAGATCGATTATGCTAAAGAAACTATCAGTGTTAACTTTGGTGATGTATCTCATTTTTAATTTCTCTAAGTTTCATAGAGAACCTCTTGATAAACAATTGCCTAGTAAAGATGAAATTATTGGTCTTGCTTCTATTGCCGTACCTCCTACTGATCCGTTAGAACAATATTTGCTAGACCATGATAATGATATGCATATGAATGAAATAAATGAAATAGATAAGATGTTCTTTGATCAGCCACCTATCCTGACACATAATTTGCCTGTTGAAACTCTTGGAGGTCCTCCTCCACCTAAGGGTGATCCTGTGTTTGAATTAAAACAATTGCCTGATACTTTGAAGTATGCTTATCTTGATGAAAAGAAAATATATCCTGTTATTATCAGTTCTAACCTTACAGCGCATGAAGAAAAGATATTATTAAAAACTCTAAGGAAGCACCGTGCTGCTATTGGATATACTCTTGACGATCTTAAGGGCATTAGTCCAACTCTATGTCAGCACAAGATTAATATGGACCCTGATGCAAAACCAGTTGTCGATCGTCAACGACGATTAAATCCTAAGATGAAGGAGGTGGTAAGAACTGAAATATTAAAACTTCTGGAAGCAGGTATAATCTATCCCATAGCAGATAGTAGATGGGTAAGTCATGTTCATTGTGTCCCTAAGAAAGGAGGCATTAACGTTGTTCCTAATGATAAGAATGAGCTTATTCCACAAAGAATTGTAACTGGTTATAGGATGATAATTGATTTTAGAAAATGAAACAAAGCTACTAGAAAGATCATTACCCCTTGCCTTTTATTGATCAAATGTTAGAAAGACTGTCTAAGCATACACACTTTTGCTTTCTTGACGAATATTCCGGTTTCTCTCAAACACCTGTATCACAAGCCGATCAAGAGAAAATCACTTTTACTTGTCCCCTTGGAACTTATGCTTATAGACGTATGCCTTTTGGTTTATGCAATGCACCTGCTACCTTTGAAAGATGTATGACTGCTATATTCTCTGATTTTTGTGAAAAGATTGTTAGGGTTTTCATGGATGATTTTTTCGTTTACGGAACTTCTTTTGATGATTGCTTAAGCAACCCTGATCGAGTTTTGCAGAGATGTGAACAAACTAATCTTGTCTTGAATTGGGAGAAGTGCCACTTTATGGTTAATGAAGGTATTGTCTTTGGGCATAAAATTTCCGAACGAGGTATTGAGGTGGATAAAGCTAAAGTTCATGCAATTGAGAAAATGCCATGTCCTAAAGATATTAAAGGTATTCGTAGTTTCCTTGGTCATGCTGGTTTTTACAGGAGGTTTATTAAAGACTTCTCTAAAATCTCTAGGCCTCTTACTAATCTCTTGCAAAAAGATGTTCCATTTGTTTTTTATGATGATTGTGTAGAAGCCTTTGAAACACTTAAGAAAGCCTTAACCTCTGCACCTATTGTTCAACCACCTGATTGGAACTTACCATTTGAAATTATGTGTGATGCTAGTGATTATGCTGTTGGTGTTGTTCTAGGACAAAGAGTTGATAAGAAATTAAATGTTATTCATTATGCTAGTAAAACTCTAGACAGTGCCCAGAGAAATTATGCAACTACTGAGAAAGAATTTTTAGCAGTTGTGTTTGCATGTGACAAATTTAGATGTGACATAGTTGATTCTAAAGTAATTGTTCACACTGATCATGCTGCTATTAAATACCTTATGGAAAAGAAAGATGCTAAACCTAGAGTCATTAGGTGGGTTCTATTGCTACAAGAATTTGACTTGCATATTACTGATAGGAAAGGAGCTGAGAATCCCGTAGCTGATAACTTGTCTAGGCTAGAAAATATTCTTGATGACCCACTTCCTATTGAAGATAGTTTTCTTGATGAGCAGCTAGCTGTTATAAATGCTTCACGTGACACTCCTTGGTATGCAGACTATGCTAATTATATTATTGCTAAATATTTACCACCTAGTTTCACATACCAACAAAATAAAAAGTTCTTCTTTGATTTGAGACATTACTTTTGGGATGACCCACATCTTTATAAAGAAGGAGTAGATGGTATTATTAGACGTTGTGTACCTAAGCATGAACAGGAACAAATCCTACGGAAGTGTCACTCTGAGGCCTACGGAGGACACCATGCTGGAGATAGAACTGCACATAAGGTATTACAATCTGGTTTCTATTGGCCTACTCTCTTCAAGGACGCACGTAAGTTTGTCTTATCATGTGATGAATGTCAAAGAATTGGTAATATTAGTAGACGTCGGGAAATGCCTATGAATTATTCACTTGTTATTGAACCATTTGATGTTTGGGGATTTGATTATATGTGACCTTTTCCTTCCTCTAATGGGTACACTCATATTCTAGTTGCCGTTGATTACGTTACTAAGTGGGTAGAAGCTATTCCAACTAGTAGTGCTGATCACAACACTTCTATTAAAATGCTTAAAGAAGTTATTTTCCCGAGGTTTGGAGTCCCTGGATATTTAATGACTGATAGTGGTTCACATTTTATTTATGGTGCATTCCGTTAACTTCTTGCTAAGTATGATGTCAACCATAGAATTGCATCACCTTATCACCCTCAGTCTAGTGTCCAAGTTGAATTGAGCAATAGAGAAATAAAGTTAATTTTGCAAAAGACTATTAATAGATCTAGAAATAATTGGTCTAAGAAATTAGATGATGCGTTGTGGGCATACAGAATGGCTTATAAAAATCCTATGGGTATGTCCTCTTATAAAATGGTCTATGGAAAAGCATGTCATTTACCTCTTGAGCTGGAACATAAAGAATATCGGGCAATTAAAGAACTTAAGTATGATTTAAAACTTGGCGGTGAGAAGAGGTTATTTGATATTAGCTCGTTAGATGAGTGGAGAACCCAAGCTTATGAAAATGCCAAATTGTTTAAAGAAAAAGTTAAAAGATGGCACGATAAAAGAATCCAAAAACGGGAATTCAAAATAGGAGATCAAGTTTTATTATACAATTCTCGTTTAAGAATTTTCGCAGGAAAACTCCTCTCTAAATGGGAAGGACCATATATTGTTGAGGAAGTTTATCGTTCCGGTGCCATCAAGATAAATAACGCCGAAGGCACTTACCCGAAGGTGGTTAACGGGCAAAGAGTTAAACATTATATCTCAGGTATGCCAACTAATGTTGAAACTAATATTATCCAAACTATGACACCGGAGGAACACATAAGGGAAACCTTCTGGAATGTTCCAGAGCCCTGAAAAGGGGGTAGGTATGTGGTACGGTAAGTAAACTGACTCCAAAAGTTCCATAAAAGTTTTTTTCTGTCTTTTTTGGAATATTTAAAAAATTACGAAAATAATAAACAGTATGAAAAGTGCATGAGGGAGCGACAAGCCCGAGAGGCGCGCCCTACCCCCTGGGCGTGCCTCCCAGGCTTGTGGCCCCCTCGTGGACTTTCTCAACTCTGTTTTTCTTCCATGTACTTGTCCTGCACGAAAAAAATTCTTTATATATACTCTCGGACGTTTTGACCACCATATTGCTACTATTGTTACTTGTCACTTGTTACAAATTATCTTGCTACCAAACTATCTGTTATCGACAATTTCAGTGCATGTAGACATTACTTTGCTGAAAACCGCTTGTCATTTCCTTCTGCTCCTCATTGGGTTCGACACTCTTACTTATCGAAAGGACTACGATTGATCCCCTATACTTGTGGGTCATCACGCCACCATGCGGTTGGCTGCTTTAAACGACAGTTCATGGTGTTTTCTCGAGGCCACCGTTAGTGCCTTCGACGAAGACTATGAGGTGTTTTCTCAGCGTGCCCATGCTTACCTCAACTCGAGAGCCAGCAGGTTGGTGCCTAGAGTGGCTTAAGCAACTCACCACTACGAGGAGGGCACCCATGATGTGGAGGCCTCGTCCTCTTCCAAGTCTATGGAGCCAATCGTCATCGATATCTCCGACGATGAGGAGTAGCTTGTCTTATTAGCTCACTATAAGGACCTATGTTTAGTTAACTAGCTACGTCGGTTAAGCATGTTCGGTTTACCCGATGCGTGTGCTGCTCCTGCCTTTCCTTAACAAATTCTAGTGAATTATCCTATGTACTTTTACCATGCAATCTGATCCTCTAGTATATATGTTCTATATGTCGTGCAATATGGTGCTCACTTATTAACTGTTTGGTTAATTTGTTGTCGTGTTCAGTTAACTGTTTGGTTCAATTCTGCAATATGATGTTCAATTTTTGTGGGTGTAATTTTGTATATTCTATTAGGAGTATGTTATGTTGTGCAATGTGGCGCTCGGTTAATATTTGATTCATTTGTTGTGGTGTTTAGTTAACTGTTTGGTTCAATTCTGTAATGCGATGTTCATTTGTTGTGGGTGCAATTTTGTATTGTCTTCCATGTGAGAAATATATTGAATTTGGCTGTACAAAATACATGAGAAACAAATTCAATTGCTATATTTCCAAGTTGTTAAGCATGCTTGGTTTGGTTAACTGTCTGATCTTCTATTTGATGTATATTATATTGTGCAATGTGGTGCTCAGTTCATGTTTGGTTAATTTGTTGTGGTGTTTAGTTAACTTTTTGGTTCAATTCTGCAATGCAATGTTCAATTATTGTGGGTACAATTTTGTATTTTTATCCATGTGAGGAATAAATCGAATTTGGTTGTACTAAATACATGAGAAACATATACAATTGCTATATTTTCTAGTTCTTAATCATGCTTGGTTTGGATAAATGGTTTTTCCATGTGGCTCGAATTAATCTGCTGAATCTGCAATGTGTTTATTTTTCATCAACATATTTTACTGATAGTATGCCAACCCTCACTTAACCTAATCAATAACTACCTTGTATGTGTTGCAGGGAAACAATGGGAAGCACTGAGGTTTACAATCGAGGTTTGCACATGCATGGTCCTTTGTCTAATAGCACATTATTATGCAATTGCAGGAACCATTCTAATATTTAGGTTTTTAACAATTTGATCTTACACATGTAGGTCCTGCTGTCAGAGGTTTTGACCCACTGTTTGACCCATTTTGCATATGGGGAAATGAGTTGTCCATAAATATCAGTCAAGTTAAGAAACTCAGAAAGATTGTTAGGATAAAGAAACTAGCGACGAAAAACAACAAGATCTTTGTCTGGACAATAAAGAAGACATCAGAGCACTACAGAATGATACTGACTATTATACCTTGTCTTTTTTATTCCTTTGCGCCATTTCCAAATTTAGAGAAGGTATTTATGCATATCTTTGTTTTTAGGCCTTTCCAAAGCAGTTCACTAATGATTACCTCTCAAACCACATGTATGGTCAGGAGGCGAGGAAGGTATTCATACCCATGGTACAATATTGAAGTCTTTCTCAAGAGGACGAAGGATGACGGTTAATCATCCACAGGCACTGGCCTAAAATTGCAAGGACCTTCAAAATCAATTAAGGCTCAATACTCGCCTTCCGCTTCGGTAGTTTTCCAGATGAGATTCATCTGTCTATATATCGTCTATGATGCTAATTTCCAAAGGTTATATATGTTGCATGTGAAACTTGGTGCTGGTGCAGTTGTGTAATGGGGAAGCTAGCTATATGCCTATATGGTGTAACTGAGTGCTGAAGCTATATGATGTTCTACTTTGATGTATTTCAATTATGAAATTCTGGTTCCATAATATGAAATTGAAATATATTGTGTGCTTAATATGAAATGTCAATTTGATTAATAAATGGATTATTAATAATAGGCCAATTAGCATGCTTATTGGGTTTTTCTATTGCAAACGGTTATTGAGACAGCACTGTGGGCGATGACCTCAGCCAACCCACACAGTTTCTAGGAAGAAAACGTGTTGGATCAATGAAGAATCACACAAGACTTCCGCTTGAAAACTGTTTGCGTTAGGCCACCTTGCGCAAACGCTTTCCACATAAAAAGTGTGTGTGATGGACAGCCTATGCCACACAGTTTCTTCTACGCACCGTGCGTGATGCATTCAATATCGCTAACGATAAAATTGTTAATATCGTCTGCAGGCAACGCTATCACAGACGATTTGATGGGGAAAATTGTGTGTGATGTACGTGCAAAGGGAATACGAACAGAAACATACTTTCTTGGATTGACTGTGTGGAATGTACATACGAACGGAAACGTATTCCTTGGATTGACTGTGTGGGATGTACATACGAAGGGAAACGTTTCTATGGATTCACTGTGTGGGATGTACTTACGAACGGAAAAGATTGGGCTTGTATAATTGTATGCGATGGCTAGCCCGATCGCACACGATCTTATTTTGCCCAGCGTGTGTGACCAGAGGGCCTATCCCCAACGGTTTCTGGGTCGTGTGGTAAGGGCCCACCTATAGCACACACTAGTAAGGCGACGGTTTAAAATACCTTCGCGGAAAGGGGTTAAAAACCGTTTGTATAGCAGCTCGATGTACCAGTGTTAGCACCCGTGTCAATCAGTCAATCAGAAGAATGACATACTGAAAGAATAGTGGGAAATATACCATACCCAGCATCCTTCATGTCAATGTCACCAATGACAACACTAGCGGTCTTGCCACCTTTCCCATGTTGAGGCTTGTTATAACAGTTAGGGCAACTAGGATTCCAATGATCAGGATCTTCGCACACATGACAAACACCTTTCTTCTTGTCAGTCTTCTTCTTGAAGTTGGTGTGCTGCGTGGCCTTGTTCTTCCCATCAAACTTCCTTTTACCATCAAACTTGCCCTTGTTCTTGAACTTGTGGAGCCGGAAGTTTTTCTTCTGTACCAGATTGGCACTAGAACCTTCCTCAATACCTCGAGCACGTATGTCTTTTGCTCTCATCTTTTCTTCCACATCAAGAGTACCAATAAGATCCGGAACAGAAAACTCCCGCCTCTTATGCTTCAGAGAGGTAGCAAAGTTCCTCCACGAGAGAGGAAGCTTAGTTATGATGCCTCCGGCAACAAACTTGTCCGGTAATATACAATTGAAGTGCTCAAGTTCTCTAGCAAATGACTGTATCTCGTGAGCTTGCTCAACCACGTAGCGCTCATCAGTCATCCTGTAGTCATAGAATTGTTCCATGATATACAGCTCAGTGCCGGCATCCGAGACCCCAAACTTGGCCTCGAGTGCGTCCCACATATCTTTGGCATTATCAATTGACGCATAAGCATCAACTATGTTCTCACCAAGAACACTCAAGAGAGCAGCCTTAAACAAGATGTCAATTTTCTAAAAAGCTTGTTCCTGCTGAGGATCAAGAACTCCTTCAGGTTCGCCAAGAGTGACATCATAGCAGCTCATGGTTTGAAACCATAGAACGACTCTCACACGCCTCCTCTTATAGTGCACGCCCTTAAACATCGGAGGCCTCATAAAAGCAGCAAAACCAATTGGGGTAAATTGCCTATAATAAGATTTTTGGATTGTTGAAAATATGAGCAATTTATCATATGATTTTATTAATAAAAACAGTAGATAAAACATGACTATCATATGTAGAACAAAAGTTAGAATAAGAAACTGTGGCAGGATCTTAAACAGAAAGAACACAGAGACGTACGGAGCAGCAGCAGAAGCATTGGTCTTGGGATCAAAGTCCTCGCCGGCCATGTCGTCGAAGAGCGGCTCGGCTCATTCCCGCAACCCGCGGCGGGCGGCGGAGGAGGAGCGCATGTGTATATCTCCCTTGTTCTTATCCTCATACATGTGGAGAAACAACCTCCCTTATAAAGAAGTCCAACTCCTACCAAACTAGCAATATGAGACTAAACTTTAGTCCCACCTCTTGCCTTGCACGAATGAGCTGAGTGGGCCTCTAGAATTTATTAGGAATGCTGAAAATGCTATTAGGCTGGCCCAAAAATAGATGAAATTCCAGCACAACGCAGACATTTGTGCCCGTTTTTTATAATTAACTAGACAACTCTCTTCTGCTTAATTAAATGGATATAGCAAACCTTTTATCTCCGTTACCAAAAAAATACAGTGACAGAACACGTACGTATTGTTATCCAACCGGCACACAGTGTACCAAGATGGAGCACCGCCCTGTTCGTGAGAGCATCTCACCCTGTAAAAGTCGGATCCGTAAAATGCGTTTACAGTTCGCTGCAGATCAATTTGCGGGGCGAATTCCTGCGCTGCAGATCAGACCCTGTATATAAAACTGTAAAAAAAGAACATTCGCGGGAGAAACTTGCAACGACATTCATCATACATAGTTGATCATCATACTACATCATAGATAGTTGTTCATCATACTACATCATAGTACCACATAGGGGGGATCTGCGGGCCGTGCAGCATACCCGAGCCTAGGCTACCAAAATCGACGGGTGCGGCGGCGACGACGCGACGGAGGAGCCGGAGGAGCTCAGTCCTCGTCGGAGTCGAGGTCGATCCAGACCTTGGTCTGCTCGGCCTTCATGACGCGCAGGTCCGCCTCCTTGGACGCGTGCGCCTGCGACCCCGCGACGCCTTGCTCGAGGAAGATCTTCTCGATCTCGAGCTCCCGGCGGCGGCGCGTGGCGGCCTCCTCCTCCTCCCTCGTCGAGCGCTCCATGATGGCGCGCTCGAGGTGGTCCTCCTGCCCCGGTGGGAGGTAGTCTTCAGGGCCGATGACGCCTCGACGCAGCGGGTCCGCGTCGGCCTCGAGCTTGACGGCGAGCGGCCCGAACTCCTCCGGCTCTCTCTTGACCGGAGTGAGCCGCGAGCTCGAGGCGCCCGCGGAATAGCTCCCCGCGGCGGTGGACCGCGAGCTCGCGGCGTTCGAACGCCGGCGGCGGCCGGCTCCCATAGTTGAGCCACTTCCGCGCCCCCCGCTTGCGTGCGGCGTCGGAGATGTGGCGGCGGCGGCGCTTCGCGTCATCCCCATCACTTCCGTAGCCATCCATGGGTCGGGAAGAGTCGCTAGGGCTTTTTTTAGGCTCGCCGGCGGCGAGAAATTGGTGTGGAGGGGGAGGGGAATCGCGGCGGCGGAGGCGGATAGGGTTTGACCCGTATCCAAGCGGTGAAACCGTATAAATAGCGGTGGAGAGGGTCTTTTTTCGGGCCACGGTAAACTTTTTACGGGCCGGGCCCGGGATACGGAGTCTGTTCTAACAAGAAAAACGGGCCGAACCCGTATACTCGCCAGAATTATACGGGTTCGACCCTTTTACGGGGTCTGCTAGAGATGCTCTGAGCATGTTCCCACAGCCTGTTTGATGTAATATGTATTAGGGATTGAAATAGGTTTTAATTTTCTGCGTATTTGATGTGTATTTGATGTTGGATCTCCGTCTAAAATAGGGTTCGGTGGAGTTTTGACATGTCTGGACATGGCGTGATGTCCGTGAGTGCACCAATCTCAGCGAAGGTCCATGCATGGTTCATCACTCTTTGTATCCCACAAGTTCTTGGACACTTCACGCGCAAAAAAAAAATTTCTTGGACACTGATTATCTGAACTTGACCTCATATGAAATTCGATTTTTTTTTTTAAAAATGATTTTTTAGCAAACATTGACAAATATTTTGATTGCTTGCAAATTTCTATCATGGAATGATATTCGTGGAAGACGTAGCAAAAAATTGAATCGATGCTCCAAAGATATTATTATTAAAGGCATTTTGAAGTGCTGACTTTGTTTTTTGTCTTTCCCATGACTTCCGCGCATGTCATTTCATGAAAAAACTTTGCAAGCAAAACATTTGTCAAAGTTTGCAAAAAAAGAGTTTGTTTTCAAATTTTCTGATTTTACTGTCCATGCAGAGCTCTACTCAAGTTGAGAAGGACACTTTCGACAAGTTCTTACCCTTTTTGTTTCATGATTTTGGAGGTTTGTGCTATGTATGTGAAGATAGGAAGCTGGGGAAGGGGAAGGACAGATGATGAGGATGTCACCTACCAGCGTATGGTTGCAAAGGTTAACTGGATACTATTGTTAGTTTGGTACTGCGATTGCACTTTAATTTTTTGTTCGTCGGACCAAGTGGCCTAAGTCCCCGGTGCCGACGATCTTAGTTCTGTAGGAGAGCTTTTTTGGACCAAATTGCAAATTTCTGATCATCTGTCGGGGTTCTCTTTGCAAATTTCAGGTGCCCATGTGTAATTTATATTTTACTTTGGATCATGATGTAAAGTGCTCTGTACCACCACTTGGTACTACTTCATGTGACAAATCTAAGACAACTAATTTAGACAGCTATAATACATAGTAGAGCATCTGGGGCCATCGTTCGTGCCCCTTGCTTGTGTTAAAAAACAAGCATATCGAAGTACCGATTGAATTATAGATGGGCTTTGGCCCATATAAGATAGTAATTCCTGGTTAATATCTAAGGTTCATATAGGTGCATGGCAAGTGGTGAAAGTTTATTAGCATACCGTTAGTGGGAGAAGAGTCGGACCTTCTTATCGGGGTTGTTTTACAACATGTCATTGGAGCTTGAGAATAGGAGTTGTGCACACACGCTCCTCCTTCGCCGTCCGCCTCGCGTGTCGTGTTTCGTGAATGAGCCTAGCTCACATCTATGCGTTCTATTTTGTGCAACCAACACACTCAATCCCTCCCCGGGCAACTCTAGCCGTCATTCACTGTTCCTCCCACTATGCTGCCTCTGGCAATACCATCCCGATGACCGCGTGCACCACTGATTGGGAGAGCAAGCCTCCAGAACCCCGTCCTTCGAAATCCCGCAATGAGAGAAGGGTGATACGGTTTTTGGGGAGCGTCTCGACATGACTAATCCCGATGTGCCTCATCTCCATCCTCTACTTCGACTACTTCCTCGACTGCAATCCCATGGGGTGAAGGCGCACCGCCAAGAAGAATGGCCATGGAAGAGGCTGAAGCCGCTGCGGCCTTAGCTTGGCAGAGTATGGTTTCTTCATATGCAGCGGCCTTAGCTTGGCAGAGTATGGTTTCTTCATATGCTAGTCGTATATGTTTTGTACATGATATGAGTTGCAATACCGTAAATGCCATGTTTATCATTTACTCATGAATTAGAATTAGATTAATAAAAAATGTGATAATATTTCCAGCAGTATCCTCTCGCTTCTTAGTCTCACTGTTGCTATGAAATTAGTCACTGTTACGACACTGCTCATTTTTCTGTCTTAAGGTTTAAATCTGCTCTTGACAACAGGATATAAACTAGCAAATTACCAGACAAACCAAAAGATAATCTGATGTTGATAACCGAGCCTACTAAGATCAACAAGACATCACGGCAGAGTTCCGCCTCATATATTGCACAATCTCCATCTATGTCGTTTGTTTATGCTAAGTATTGCACAACCTCCATATATAACATATGTTTATCCAGACCCCATCTTCGCCTATTAACTATTTCACTTATTTTCCGGCTTGCTCAGCGTTCTCATTGCTAGTTGTCGATGCGGTGGCCCCTTGCTGCATCATTTGCAATTGGATTTGCAACACCTGGAAGAAGTGGCATATGAATTACGTTGACAATAGATAGCCTCAATGAAAAGATAACTATCACACGACATCATCTTATTCCGGGCAAGCATGCCATATGATCGGTTACTTCATCTCATTGGTCGCTGCTAGTTACCAGACGAACATTTATATCTTGAGCAATGTTGCATATTATAATCATGAAGTGATAAAAAAGATTATCCTTGGAAGCTGATGAAATATGTTTACTTTCTGTTTGCTCATTATAGTTTCCCATCCAGAATGTTATGACATACAATATTTGAATGCTGCATACTGTTCTTTAAGAATCAAGGGTTTGTCAAGATAGTAATGAAACTGAGTAACTAAAATAGCAGGTGAAACAAACTTATTGGCATGCTGTCAACTCTCACAACATTGTACGCACAGTTACAAGTTACAACTGCTAGTGACCAATATAAATGTGTCGAATGAGCAATAAACATAAGAATTGGGATTATATCCGGTGCACATCATCAATTAGTTGCAATCATGCAAACCACTTTGGCTTAAATATCAAATCATATTAGAAGTCACCAAACAAATGTCAAGGTGGTGGATTAATGTATTATACCATGTAAAATTTCAAATTCAATTCAGTTTGTATTGAGGTTCTAAAAGAAAATGGAAAATAATGAAAGAAAAGAAGAAAAAAATCTCCTTTATGTCTTTCTTAACTAATGTGGAGTTTTTACTGGAAATTTTGCAGGGGTACAATACTCGATATAGTGTACCCTCACAAAACTAACTTTTCACATTCATTTGAGTGATAGCACTTAATATATTTGAACTATATATGTCTGCATAGACAATACAAGGGGGTTTTCTCCACACACAAAAAAGAACAATGTGAGGGGCATATAGAGTGCAATAAATTCACTTATGTGTGAAATCATGCAAACTCTCGCATGAGTAGTTGGATGCTAGTTGAATGGTCTAGATTCATTAAAAAAATTGAGTGTGTATGTGTTATTCAGAAAGTTATATATCTGGTTGTTACAGCCTTTTCATACACGATAGCTAGTGCTCAACAAATACCATGGTTAAGCAGATTGCGTCAGGAAGAAAGTTCTTACCTCTATCTGGCTCCTTATAGCCTTTTCATATGCCTTTTGTAGTGAATTTCCAGGGTCCCCGCTACCAGTTATTGAACTAACTGGACCACGTGAATAAGAAGGCTGAGGTTCTAATGGATGGCCGGTGGAAGTACTTGCTTCTCCTGATTGTAAAGTACTTGGTGTAGCGTGCAGAGGTCCTGAGTGCCTGATGATTTATAAAGGGCACTTCAATTCATTGGCATTAAAAAGTACACCCTCCATCCCAAAATAAGTGTCGCGGACTTAGTACAGAGGGAGTATTTGACAAAGCAAATACCGTTTTTCAATAGTCCATCAATGCAATAGTGGAACTAACAGAGACAGTGACTAACCCAATATCAGGTAGCTAAGTATGAAGAAAGTTGGTCACATACAGTAATAACTTGCTGTACAAAAAGTCAAAACCCAGAAGGCCAGAACTGAATAAAAGCATGTTAACTTAATATGATGCAATAACAATTAAGTTATAATGTGTTCCCTCTTCCTAGGCCCAAAAAAAAGTAGAAGGCGATGTTAGTGTTTTCCCAGGCCATGCATTCATCTCATTTTTTGCCGTTGTGCACTCTTTGGGTCAACCACTTCAATTAGACGACCACAGTGCAGAAACATAAAAATGGGGCAACCAAATGCAAAGGATTAGTGGCAAAAAGAAAATTACTCCAAAGTGTGTATACTTATCACGGAAAAAAAGAACAAGTTCTACCAATTGTTATCCACTATATTAAACCACCATCAACATGGCACGGGCAAATTAAAAAATTATTAACTAAACTGGCAAAGATCACAGATATATTCCAAGTCAAAAAAAGTGTCATAGCTTGCAACTGAGAGATCAGAGATCTAAGAACTATGGAAGTTGCAAATTTAATCTATGGAAAAAAAAAGAGCCATCATTTATTATCATAACTAATGGATCTTTAGCATAATCATAAAGAGCTTCACATTTTAAAGTTTAACCTATTCCAGAAAAACATACCTATTCAAAGTGTTCACTGGAGGATAAGCAAATGATCTCCCATATAAGGAAGCAGCTGAAGCAGCAGCCTCAAGTTTTGCTTGATGCATGTTCACGTTCTCAGTTGGTGCTCCTCCTGAACTTGGAGTACCAGTGCCTGCACCGATTTTCCTTACATTGAATTAGGATTGACATACAAAACTGGTTGCATAATGTACTACTGGCTGATAAAAATGGTTAAATGGGAAAGTACGATTCAAAAACTCAGATCAATGAAGAGAAGCTCACCAGGCTGAACTCCAGGTTGAGCTCCATGCTGTTGTGCTGATGCTGCACGTCCATTATCTGGGGGGATAATTGGAGCTCTACATGTTGGGCAAGTATGTTGGCGCTGTAGCCATGACCTCAAACAATGTACATGGAACAAGTGCCCACAAAGCAGCTTCTTTGCTGTGGTCATCTCTTCACGGCAAATAATACATGTGACATCACTCCTGAATATATAAAGGCTCTAAATCATAAACAAGTTTGATTGCTGAATCAGTCAATCAACCAAAACAGTACCAATGAAATGTACTCACGCATCGAGCTCATCTGGTGTAGCATCTGGAAAGCGTTCATTCATGTTGGAAGTCACCTTTCTGTAGCGTACATAATCTGAAATGCGAATTCTGAAGTTGCGGAAGGTCTCATACAGCTCACGAATCAAGTGCAGTGGGACACCATAGTTCCTGATATCAAAATAACAGATCAGCCTTAGAAGTTCGAACTCAATATCCTAAGGGGAAAGAACATTTTATAAAAGAACTTACAGGAAGATCGCTATGAAGAATAGCATATATAAAGACAAGTGCACAAGGTCACTGATAAGCTCCAAATAAAATGTATACACTGCTTTATTCTCCCATTGACCTTCCGCTAGCATGTCGCTGACATAGAATACATACTTCACGAATGTCGATACTGTCGATGTTGCCAGTATCATATACCTAAAACATGATTTGCACATGTATGAGCTACTATGAATCTCAATATCTAGAAATAATACATCAGTAATCATCTGCAGATATTAAGAATAATAGAATTATAACCTGAAGTAAATAACGCAAAATTAATCATCAGCTCAATATGGTAGTTTTCTCGGGGTATAACTCAATATGGTAGTTACATTGCCTGAAAGGCATGTCCCGTGCTTTAAAAAGCAATAATCAACAAAGAAATTCCATAACTGGTGAGATTTACCGCAGTTTAAACAACTGATCAAGTGATTTGCACTGCTTTCACTTACATGTATTGCTTAAACTTAGAAGAATAATTCAACAAGTTCCTGGACTTGGATTTTGACAAATGACAATCATAACATATAAATGAAAGGATAATAGGCTTGATGTGGTAAACATACAAGAAAAACTATCCATGATCTAGTGGATGTGCCAAATGAAATGATTAACTGTTGAGTGCCATAGTGTTAGCCCTGATGCAGAAGTTGCTAGATAAAATCGATGGCAAACATTACTTAAGAATGAGTAACAAGTAACATGTCATCCTACTAGTGCGTCTTCAAGCATATATATAACAAGAAATTATGGTGTTTATCTGTGCTGTGCTGCATGTTTATTGAAAAATATCCACTTCACATTCACACACGTTACATTAATCTGTCATATCATGAAAGAGGAGCTTTCCAGGAACAGTTCCTATTTTTTCACAAACTTCCACCCTTACGTATATAACCAAAGCATGCCCTCCATATTTGAGATCAAACAGCTGATGCTTTTTTTTTCCAATTTGATCAGACGGATACTATTTGAAAGGTCGTGTGGCATAATAAGGATGCTACTGTATTGCAAGCAAGTAAAGGATGATTTACGAAAACTTACTCAAAGGAAAAGAAGATTGCAACAGATGCCTCCCGCTTCTGTATCAGTGACCCCAGCGAGTTCGCCAGGAAGAGGCAGTCGACGACAAGAAGGAATAGCATGAAGGACACGATCCTTATGTGCGACAGCATTGGCACGGAGGGCGTGGTCTCAATGTACTCGACCCTCTTCTGCGCAAGCCAGTGCAGAGCCTTGACGAGGAGCAGGGCGGCGACCATGGCGAGGAAAGAGACGGAGAAATCCTGGCGGAAGATGGTGACCGCGAAGAGGATCTCCACGACCTCCCGCCACGACTGCTCGTTGAGCCGCTCGACCTCGGCCTCGCGGAGCGTTCCCAGGAAGACGCGCTTCACGAGCTGCCAGGCGACGCACATGGCGACGAGGCCCGTGTTGAGGAGCAGCACGAAGCATATCTTGGACGTGGAGAGGTAGACCATGGCCGGGTAGAACTGCTCCCTGCTGCTGAACGCATAGTACACGGACGTTATCGTCGCCAGCAGGCTGAACACCGCGTACGTCTGCAACCGGATCATCTCGGCCGACGACCTCGGCGAATCCCCTCGCGAATTCTGCCACAAACCCTACGCGCGCCACCAGAGGATCACCTAGAGCAGAAAGCGAAACATCAGCGGCCCGATCCACAAAAGTTTTCTCTCGAATTTTGCGCAGATTGGGAGGTGAATCGAAGAGACGCGCGCGCGAATCCATACCCTAGGCGGTCAGGCTGCGTCAGAGTACAGTAGTGTGCTCGTCGTGGCTTACCTATACGAGGATCCCGGGAGGGATCGGACAGGGACACGTCGGGAGATTTGATTCAACAGGAGCTCCTGCTGCCGGGGGCGGTGCCGGAGTGAAATCTCGTCCCGGGATGCGGCGGCGCCCCTATCCGGACTTCCTATCCTTGTGATTGGTTGGATTGGGAGAAACTCTAGGCTGCGAGGACCATGTGAGTGAATTGGGTGTGGGGACTCTAGGGAGGAAGGGGGCGTGTTCGCTCGGAGAGAAGGGGGTCTGCACGGCGGCTGCGAGGGGGGTGCGCCGGTGGACATGCGTCGTCGTGCCAGCACGGCGGTGGCGTGTCGCTAGCCAATGGGCGGCATCCACGTGTAGAAAAGACGTGTCATCTTCGGTCTCTTTTTTTTTAGGGGTACATCTTCGGTCACTAGGGACGGGCGGACGCTCCAAGGGAAGAAAATGAAGATAGGAACCTCTATACTTCCCAATTAGTGTGGCAGCGTAAATTAGCGTCGTGTGGATAAAGGAGAAAATCGAATATTTCCCTCTTTGAGTATTTGGCTCCTCAAAATTGCTGACGTTAAGAGTAAATAAATTTTAGGGCTTAACTGCAGCCATGATGGCATTCCCTCAAAAAAAACTTTAGGGCTTAACCATTACAACATACTAATCACCTGCTGGAACATCTAGGTAATTGGCTGAAGCGGAAGAATACCTTGATTGCCCTGGTCATCGGAGACGAACGTGACGCCCCTTAGCCTGCTTGGAGCAGACATGGTGAAGGACCGCTGCAATCATCCGGGAAGTAGATCTGATTGCCCTGATCATCCGAGACGAACATGACGACCCTTGCCTGCTTGGAGCAGAGCAGACACGGTGAAGGATCACTGCAATCATCCGAAAAGTAGATCTATGGCATCACGAAGTCATCGGCACAGCCTTGCGGTGGCCGGCGATGGTGGTTGGTCTTCTTATCTCCTTTTACACTCTTGATCGGCATTTGGGAATAGATGGACTTAATCAGTACGCGCGTGTATGGCCGCGCCCAAAGGGGCGGGTTGAGTGGCGCTGGCACGTGGGTAGGTGGGGCAAATGGCGATGGCGGTTAGGTACGCGCGTGTGTGCGTGTCCAAGGGGCGGGTTGAGTGGCGCTGGCGCGTGGGGTAGGTAGGACAACTGACGATGGGAGTCTGGTACGCGCGTGTGTGCGCGCCAAGAGGCGGGTTGAGTGGTGCTGGCGCGTGGGGTAGGTAGGACAACGGGCGATGGGGTCAAATACACCCACGCGTGTGTGCGCGCCCAAGGGACGTGTTGGGTGGCGCTGGCGCGTGGGTAGGTGGGGCAACTGGCGATGGCGGTCAAGTACACGTGTGTGCGTGCCCAAGGGGCGGGTTCGCGTGGCGCCGGAGCGTGGGTAGGTGGGGCAACTGGCGATGGCGGTCAAGTACACGTGTGTGCGTGCCCAAGGGGCGGGTTCGCGTGGCGCTGGCGAGTGGGTAGGTGGGGCAAGTGGCGATGGTGGTCAAGTACCACGATGTGTGGTTGCCCAAGGGGCGGGTTCGCTGTGGACGGGATGGCCTGATGATGAGGTAGTGGGGCAAGTGGCGATGGCGGTCAAGTACACGTGTGTGCGTGCCCAAGGGACGGGTTCGTGTGGCGCTGACGCGTGGGTAGGTGGGGCAAGTGGCGGTGGCGGTCAGGTACATGCGTGTGTGCGCGCCCAAGGGGCGGATTGCGTGGCGCTAGCGCATGGATAGGTGGGGCAAGTGGCGATGACGGTCAGGCAGAGTGAGCAGGCAACAGTCGAGTGGTGCGAGCAGCGACAACAATCGGGTTGGCAGCACAAAAGTATTCTTACTGAACACGATGAAAAAAATGAGGTAAAATTGGTATTTTTTCTAGTGCCTACGAAAAACGACCTGGTAATAAAGGGGCAAATGGGTTGGGTGGCAATTTAGCTAATCCATCTTCGAAGTGGCAATTGAGAAGCCACAAATTCAAAGTGGCAAATATTTGACTTTCTCCTGAATAAACTCATCCAGGATAACAGATTAATTTTAAAAAGGGTCCGTCTAGATCTCGGTCGACTGAGACTTCGCTATGTCTCAGTCGAATGACGTCATCCTTGTATGTATCGTCCTGTTTGATCGTAGTTTTTATTTTGAGATCAAAGGAGCTGCTTTATTGAAAAACAAACATGAACGATCTTACAGAGCGAACCCCAGGAAAGAACAACAACGCACACAACTCCCTACTTGCCAACCTCCAAGCCATCGCCGGCAACCACACAACAGCACGCCGCAATCTCAGGGACGAAGTCCACGCCGGAGAAGACGCCAAGCTCAGATGCCACCATGGGGATACAAAGAACCCCGCCTTGCAAATTTGAAGCCGCATGAACCGCCCGACGCCAGGCAGGATCTGACCATAGAACGACCATCGGCGGCGGCAACCAGAGCCAACCACAGTTGCACCCATGCCCGGAGAGCACAACGGACGAAGCATGGGACCAGAGACGAAGAAGAAGACCAGCCAAAGCTTTCCCGAGGAACACCAACCTGCAACTCCAAAGGGGATCCGCCAACAGCACCGCTGGATCCGCCAGAACGCCAATACCATGCTCCTATACAAGCTCCGTGGCTCCGCGTCAATGCCGGAGCAAGCGTCACCGCGGCGGCGGAGCCAGAGCACAAAATCCGCTACGAGGTCGCCGCCGTCGCTGCGCCAACCTCGACGAGCAGAGCAGATGCTCAGAGATCCATCAACAGCCATCACCAGGAAAGCCACCGAGGGATCACAAGCACACTTATTCGCTGTAACACCCCCAGTGGTTAGCCACAGTAATCCCCTTTTTGATTATGCCATGTCATCATGATCAACAGTGCCTAAATATTAATTGGATCATATCTCATTTCCAAATTCAAATTCAAATGGAAATTCAAAACTAAAAGTGAAAATAAAAGTTGCCCAAATCAGAAACTAAATTGTTCATCAAATAGTAAGTAAATCAGAGACAATTCTAAAATTGAAACCAACATTATTGGAATTGGGTAAGTGACTCAAACATCCACAAACAGTGGCTGAAAGTAATATTTAATAACCTTTTAATTATTCTAAATCAAATATGAAATTATGTTTTGCCCAAACTAGTTTTTGGTGATAGGATATAATGTGCTGTGATTTGTGGGCCAGCTCTCATATTTTACAAAACTCATTTGGTGCCCAAACATTTAGCCAAAGCAACAAAGGAAAGAAACAGAAATGAAAAAAATGAAAAAGGACTAAAGAACTACTGTGCACTCGGCCTGCTCGCTACAGCCAGCGGCCCAGCCCACCCCGCGCTTCCTCCCACCTCTTACTGCTCACCTCCTGCCTCGTTGTCGAACACCTCGCGCGCGCGAGCCAGGCCACCCCTCCGTGCGGTCGACAGTGCGCCCGCGCCCGCGCTGGGGATAAGAGCAGCTCCCCGCTCTCCCTGGCGAACCCTAGCCCTCATCCTCCCCCTCCTCCCTCGTTCCCCAGCTCGCCCGACGCCGCCATGATCGGCCTCCGCTGAAGCTCGCGGCCACCGGCCCCGCCTCGCCTCGTCGAAGTGTCCCTCGTCTCCGCTGTGGTCGACCGCGTCGTCTGCTGCCCTCTGGTGGAGCTGGGGAGCCCCATAGGCGTCGATCTTCTCCGCCCCCTTTGTTTCGGTCACCGGCGCCTCTCCGACGATCCCCGCCGTTCTACTGCTACTAACCCGCCAACGGGCCTCCGTGCGCCTTCACTGTGAGCTCCTCCACCTCCCTTTTCCTCCTAGTGGCCGCGCACGCTCGCTAGCTAGCTGCTACGCTACGCCCGAACGTGCTGCCGCCGTTGAGCTCGCCGTCGTGGTCTCCGTCACTGCCACGTGCGGCCGAGGCCAGCATCGAGCTCCTGTAGCTCGTGCGAGTCCGATGCCACCGCCCACGCGTCCCCGCGTGCCTCCCATGGCCATTTTCCCCGAGGCCAGAACTCCGGCGCCGCCGCGGTCGTCGTTGCGCTCAGCTTTGGCCGCCTCAACTCGCGCTAGCGCCATAGATCGACGCAGCGCATCACTCTCGTTCGAATAAGCCCAGAAGCGCGCGTTGTCGCGCCCCCTAGCGAGATCCCGTAGCTCACCGTGGTTCGGCTTCCGCCAATCTCGTCGCCGGCGAGCATTCCAGCCATCCCAGCTCCGGCCACCGCCTCCATTCGACGCGGCGCTGAACGGCCTTTCGAACGCGCCCAGCCGCGCTCGCTCCCGAGCCCTGTAGGCGAATTCCGGCGGGTCCCGTGCGTCGCTGCCGCGTTTTCTGGTCGCCGGCGTTGTTCCGGCGACGGCGCCGACGTGGCACAGGCGGGCCCCGCCCCTGTGACACTGCTCGTGGGCCCAGCGGGTCCACCAGACATGGTTGACTAGGTCAACCCTGCTGACTGGGCAGCGTGGGCCACTGACAGGTGGGCCCCGCGCTAATTTAACTAATTTTGGAAATAATTAAAATGTTAATTAAGTTAATTACTCACTGACATAGGGCCCCACCTAGATAATTAACCCTGTTAATTAGTTAGTTAGCCCACTGTCTATGACAGGTGGGTCCCACAGGTCAGATTTGACCCTGGTCAGCCGCCCGTTGACTGCTGACGTCAGCTTTACGTCACGATGACGTCACCCTGTACTGTTCTGGATAATGTTGATTTTAAATAATTAAATAAATTTCAGAAATTAATAAAATCTTTAGAAAATCATAGAAATTAATCCGTAGCTCAGATCGAAAAACTTTGTACATGAAAGTTGCTCAGAACGACATGACGAATCCGAATACACGGTCCGTTCGTCCGTCACACGTACCTAGCTACCCGAACATGGAACCGTTCCCCTCCGGTCATCTGTCTGACAACTATCCGGAACTGGGAGAACATTCCCGGATGTTTTCCCTCTTCACCTAAATCGTGTAGCACCATGTCAGAACACCCCTAACTCTGCGTAGTGTCATGACATGCTCTTGTTTGCTTTGTATTTACTGTTTCTTCCCCCTCTTCTCTCTCGGTAGACCCTGACACCGACGTCGTCCCCGAGAACGACGCAACTCAGGAGCCCGACGCCACCGTTGACGACCTTGCCCCTGCCGCCGAGCAACCAGGCAAGCCCCCCCTTTGATCATCCCGATATCGCCCATTCTATTTTCTCATGCTTGCATTAGAATTGCTGCTGCTACTGCTTTACCTATTCTGATGCATAGCCTGTTTATTGTAACCTGCTATTGATACCTTACCTGCTTATCCTAAACTGCTTAGTATAGGCTGGGTAGAGACTTATCAGTGACCCCACTAGTCCCGACTGCCCCGCTGGATTATCAGAAGACCCGAGCAACGGGATCGAAGACCAGGCCCCGGCACCGTACATCACCCCTCTTTAGTTGTAACGACACTGCAGCGTTACTATCGAGTGCCGAGGGTGAAACCCCTTGTAGCACTTCAGATGTTAACTCTGTAGAGTAGCTATTCGGCCGTGGTCATCGAGGGTGATTCCTCCTTCACCGCTTCCGATAACGACGCCATCGTACAACACCTCACGTGTGAACCCAGCGAGGGTGATTCCTTTGAGTTCACCTTGACGGATACATCGAGTAGGAATCCAACGAGGGTGATACCTCGGATTCCCCTGATGTTATGGACACACGGATACTTGGACTTCACAACTGTTACTTGGAAAGGCGGGTCGACCCTGAGGGGTACCCGCGAGTGATGTGGAGACGGGTTCACCTGGAAGGTGCCCGAGATATGAATACGAGGCGTGGTCGGGCATTCTTAGCCCTTGCCGCAAGTCCTCGAGACGGGGCGACGGGGTCACATCGATCGTGAGTCTCTGCTCGTTACCGCACCCCCAATGTACTAACAATTTAGATATTTGATCTGAGTGGGCCTCTGGCCCGATAGCACTAACCATCACGTGGGCATAGTATGGGCGTTCTGCATCGTATGCATCAGCCGAAAGCTCTGTCAGACGTCCAGTTCAGCAGTGCGGCATGGAGTGATTGGCGCCATTCACGACAGAGGTGGTGCTTGGATCTGAGCCATGTGCGCAACGACCCGGAGGGCGAGGGGCGATGGCCCAAGACCCCCGAGCGCTTATGATGTAGACCGGCGGGGACCTCTCTGCTGAGCTCTAGATAGGGTTGCGGTGTGTCGTTTGGCCGAGGCCGGGCATGACCCGGAAAAGTGTGTCCGGCCGGAGTTAAGCAAGCGTGGTGGGTAAGTTGGTGCACCCCTGCAGGGAAGAACTAATCTATGCATAGCCGGATCCTCGGTAACGGACACTCGGAGTTGTATCCCGATCGATACAACTAGAATTGGATACTATGGCTCTGGGATTGCTTCTCGCAGGGAGTCGAGAAGGGATCTCAGGACGAGGTTGATGACTGTATGGCTCTGGGATTGCTTTCTCGCAGGGAGTCGAGAAAGGATCTCTGGGTGAGGTTGATATCATTACTGCTACCTTATATTGTACTGTTCTACTCTCTTCTATTGCTGCAAGACCTCTGAAGATGCTAGTCTTCGATAGGACTAGGCCTTCTCTCTATTCTGGCATTTCTGCAGCCCAGTCCACATATACAGCCTCCCTTTGAAAATGTTGCATATATAGTGTAGATCCTTGCTTGCTGAGTACTTCTGAGTACTCACGGTTGCTTTGTTTTCCTTTTCTCCCCATATCAGTTTGTCGTGACCAGAGGACGAAGCCCCCTGAGACAGATGCCCCATCGATCGACTACTACTACTACCCCGAGGATGGATACTACTTCGAGCTTGCCATCGACCAGGAGTAGGATTCGGAGGGTCCCAGGCAGGAGGCCTGCGCCTTTCGATCGTAGTGTTTTCTTTTGCCCCGCCTTCTAAGGGCTTATCTGTGTTTTCTTTTATATCTGTACTCAGATATCTGATGCTTCCGCTGACGCTTGTACGCAAGCTTATGTATTCGAGCCCTCGAGGCCACTGGCTTGTAATATAAAGCTTGTATGACTTTATTTATGTTTTAGAGTTGTGTTGTGATATCTTCCCGTGAGTCCTTAGGCTTGATCGTGTGCATTTGCGTGTATGATTAGTGCACGATTGAGCCGGGGGCGTCACATTCGCCGTCGCCACCGTCACCGCCGAGGCCGAAATAGTGGACGGCCGAAAACCTAACAGACAAGCTACTCTAGCCTACCTGTACACAGATCCAGCCGGCGATTCGACCCCCCTCCCCCCTCCGACGGCACCAAGGCCAGCAGAAGAGAGGAGGGCGGCGGAATCACCGGCGGAACACGGATCGCCTTCCGGTTCGCCTCTACAGTAGAGAAGGGGAAAGGGAGCAAGGAGACATGCGGCTGTGGAATCGGGTTTGATCGCTGGTTTGTGATGTTTGCTTGTTGGGCTTGTTTGTGGGCTCGGTTGTCCTTTGTCTGCTGTTTTTTGTGATGGGCTTGACTGGTTTGGGCTGGCTTGCATTTATATTTTATCTCTGTCAATTAACTGTTCATGCATCATTAATGTTTTTCAGGTTGTCGTGCATCGGCTGAGGTAAGATTAGCTGTTCGTGCAGCTTGTGCGTGTTGGTGTTGTGTTCTTTCTCTTTTTTTTCTGTTCAAGTCTTTTTTTTTCTCCAGTTCCTTAAAAATAGAAATGACAAGCATGCAAATTGCACGTGGTAGACGGACATGCTACTGACATGTGTATAACCCCATTGGCACTACTTTTTGAAAAGAAAAAGAATGTTAAGTTGCACATGGACAGTGGACGTGCAATTGCGCGTG
Organism: Thinopyrum elongatum; assembly: GCA_011799875.1. Lineage (NCBI taxonomy): Eukaryota > Viridiplantae > Streptophyta > Magnoliopsida > Poales > Poaceae > Thinopyrum > Thinopyrum elongatum. Next base: position 240,612,208 of record CM022303.1, read on the forward strand.
GCCAGAGTACATGCAACTGTGTACGAACCACGCATGTGCTAATCGAGTGGCAACATTTTTTCTAAAAGAAGTCCAAAACACCACCATTTAGAAAAGGAAAATAAAACAAATCCAAAATGGAAAAATAAAAATAGAAAGAAAAACAAATGGTAGAGAAATGAATAAATAAAAGTAAACCGGGCAGCCCAAGCACTCAGCTCCCCGCCCCGCCCGCACCCTAGTTATACCCCGGCTAATGTCGCTTCGAATTGCATGTGGACTACAACATATGCGGTCGCACACGGGGCGACGTGCAACTAGGTGGCACGTTTGAAAAATAAAAAACAACACTATTTAGAATAGATAAAAAAACCTACAAAAACAAAAATAAAATTAAAAGTAGAAAAATAGAAATAGTGGTAGACATGCAGTTTCAGTCTGGTGCGACGCTTGTAGTTGCGGGGATGTTGTCGGGCTTGCAACTGGCCTGACCCCTCTACCGGCGCCCCCTCCAACAGAACAAAAAAGTCCAGTTGGGGTCCGGCTAGAAGACATGCAGTTGCGGTCGGGTGCGACACTTGCAGTTGCATGCCTAGTGTCGAACATGCAACTGGCCCGCCCCCTCTCCCGCCGCCCCCTCCGACAAAACAAAGGTCCAGTTGCAACCATGTTGGGGGACATGCAGTTGCGACCGGGTGCGGCGCTTGTAGTTGCGGGGCTGTTGTCGGGCTTGCAACTGGCCCGCCCCCTCCGACAGAACAAAAAAGTCCAGTTGCAGTCGGGTTACAATACATGCAGTTGCGGCCAGGTGCGACACTTGCAGTTGCATTCCTAGTGTCGGATATGCAACTGGCCCGCCCCCTCTCCCGCCGCCCCCTCCGACAAAACAAAGGTCCAATTGCAACCATGTTCGGGGACATGCAGTTGCGGTTGGGTGCGGCGCTTGCAGTTGTAGGGATGTTGTCGAGCTTGCAACTGGCCCACCCCCTCCGACAGAATAAAAAAGTCCAGTTGTGGTCGGGTTACAAGACATGCAATTGCGGTCTGGCGCAACACTTGCAGTTACGGGGCTGTTGTCGGGCTTGCAACTGACCCGCCCCCTCCGACAGAACAAAAAAGTCTAGTTGCGGTTGGGTTACAAGACATGCAGTTGCGGTCGGGTGCAACACTTGCAGTTGCATTCCTAGTGTCGAACATGCAACTGGACCGCCCCCTCTCCCACCGCCTCCTCCGACAAAACAAAGATCCAATTTTAACCATGTTCGGGGACATGCAGTTGCGGTCGGGTGCGGCGCTTGCAGTTGCAGGGATGTTGTCGAGCTTCCAACTGGCCCACCCCCTCCGGCAGAACAAAAAAGTCCAGTTGCGGTCGGGTTACAAGACATGCAATTGCGATCGGGTGCGACACTTGCAGTTGCGGGGCTGTTGTCGGGCTTGCAACTGACCCGCCCCCTCCGACAGAACAAAAAAGTCCAGTTGCGGTCGGGTTACAAGACATGCAGTTGCGGTCGGGTGCGACATTTGCAGTTGCATTCCTAGTGTCAAACATGCAACTGGCCCGCCCCCTCTCTCGCCGCCCCCTCCGACAAAACAAAGGTTCAATTGCAACCATGTTTGGGGACATGCAGTTGCGGTCGGGTTCAGCGCTTGCAGTTGCAGGGATGTTGTCGGGCTTGCAACTGGCTCGCCCCCTCTACCGGCGTCCCCTCCGATTCAATGTACATGCAATTGTGTGCGATCGATGTATGTGTAAACAAGTGACAATACTTTTTAAAATAATAATACAATAGAAAATAAAGAAAAAAGAAAAAAGAAAAAGAAAATGGGAACAAACCAAAGCGAACAGCCCTATTAATCGCTCATGTCCCCAGGCAACACGAGCACTAACAAAAAATTCAGCCTAGAAGAAAGCCCAAAAAACAGACAAAGGAAAAGCCACACCACCCTCACGGCCAGCCCATGGGGCATCTCTGTCCAACACAAAGAATAGAAGAGAAGGCAAGAAAAGAAAAAAGAAACAAGGCAATGGGCCGGGGGCACAACTAAAACAGGCCGATACAGCACAAGGAAACAGCGATCCTGAATCTTAAACAGAAAACGATGGAAGGTCAAGTACATCGACTAAGACTTCCTTAAAAATCAGTCGACTGATTTTTAACCCAACCGTTTTTTCGTTGTCTAGCATCACATCCAGTAAGTAATGTCTCAAAAATGCATACCATGCAATAGTCAATAATGCGTATTAGAAGTCCTGATATTCTTTTTTTTTTGCGGGGGAGGTGTCCTGATATTCCAATAGCCTAGAAATGGTTATGTAAAATACATAGTGTTCACTGTTGTTGGTATTTTTACAATTAGCTTGCATTTATCTCCCTGCAATTCATCGCTCATGGCTTCTGCCCCTTCTATTTTGAATGTTGTCTTTCTTTAGGAATCTGGCTATTGTTTGGTGCCAACTGCTGTGGTAAGTCATGTTATATCTTGCGTCAATAGTCTATATTAATTTTTTTTGCATCATTTGCACTTATAAGCTTTTTTTCCTGCTGCAAATACAGACAATGAGACTCGAGATAGAATGTGTGTGTGTGTGTTTGCACAACTGGAAGCATCTAGAGGAAAATTTATATTGTGTTTCCGTTTCTTGATTAAAAAAGTTACAACCTTTATACTTCATGTATACATAAGTGCTAAAAGTTGTTTTGCGTCTCATATATAAGTGTTTTCTTAACCTTTTTTTTATTTTGTTTTCTTAACTTAGATCACTCATTCTAGGATTTATCCACCTGATTATGATTTTTTTGATAATTTTTTATTTCAAGTACATATAAAGCCACAAAATGTATCAAGTTATGATGTTTAGATGCATGTGAACTTGGTTAAAAAGCTAAATCCGTTGTCTTGCCCATGCATTCCTCTCAAGCTTACAAGGACCGGGTTTCACGTTGAAGGTGAGCATATGAATATTCTTAGTTGATTCCTTAGTAGCAATAAAAGTATTCAATAGATGGTTCACTATTTCACGGTTCTCTATATTATAAAAGAGTTGTGTATGCATGGCCCTTGGTGCTACAGAATTACTTTTGCTGGTCGAGGCGTATAGATGTTTTCTTAAGCAGTCGATGTCAAGTTGGATTCCAAGGATATCAGTTGGTATTATTGAATAGCAATTAGCAACACATATATTAGATGATGACAGTCAAGTTGGGTTTCAAGGAAATCAGTTGGCATTATTAAATAGCAATTAGCAGCAGATATATTAGATGATGACAGTCAAGTTGGGTTTCAAGGAAATCAGTTGGCATTATGAAATAGCAATTAGCAGCAGATATATTAGATGTTGACAGTCAAGTTGGGTTTCAAGGAAATCGGTTGGCATTATTAAATATCAACACATATATTTGATGATGACAGCATCCAAAGTTGATTTGAAACTTTTTTTAGGAGTGAATTCTGCTTTGTAGTTATACCACAGTTGAGTACCATATGTCTGTGACTAACATACTATTGTATGGAATATTGCATTATGCTTTTGGCTGCGTGAATAAACTTTTGGCTGTAGCCTTCTTCAGAACTGTATGAGGTGAGGAGGTGGTGGTGGATGAGGGAATTCCAATGAAATTTTCCCTTAGTTTGTGGTGGCATTGAAATGATTGTTTTTTGCTAAATGGTTGGAGTACTTATATATTTTTCTTTTCATGGATGAAAAACGGCGCAGCAAGGCGCGCATTTCCTTCTAGTATATAGATGAGGGAGCATTTCAGCTCACAAGCAGAAACTAGAACAATATTGCGCTTCCAGCTATAGAACCCTTGAATAAAAGGCCAGGGTTGGCTACCATGGAACAAAAGAAAGTGGATTCAATACCAACAACTCAAGAAGAAACAATTGGTCAGGATCGTCTTCCTTTACTTGATCCGCATCCGACTAATTCTTCTTATCATAGTTGTTAAAGAAACTTCCCTTGCTAAAATTACTTTTGGAAAAGAAATCTAGCCAATGACGTATGCGAGCTAGAATCAAGATCTTGATGAACGAAATTTCAGAAAAAAAAATCTCAATCAACTAATAGGTGCGTGCTTGGATTGTAGGTGCACCCTTACTGGAGCAAGATTCTACTCCCTCCGTTCGGAAATAAGTGACACTATTTTAGTTCAAATTTGAAAATAAGTGCAGCTGTTTTAGTTCAAATTTGAGCGCTGTTTTAGTTCAAAATTGAACTATTTTAAACTAAAACAACGTCACTTATTTCCGGATGGAGGTAATAGCATTTTTGCAATGTTGGGACAGGATTTGTAACAGTAAGTTATCTCAAAACATATCAAAAAAATAATCAAATGAGTATAGTTGTTTGGTTTGAGGCCCTGATAACCTCCAAATGTTGGCTGCTACATTGATCTTATGTGTAGTACTACCAAATGTTGTAAGTAAACAAAAAAATTGTTTGGTTCACAGCGATCACTAACCAAACAGCTTATGCGCACACAATCTGAGCAGTATCTTTTCAGGATCAACAAAGCTACATTTTATTAAGGTATAAGTGCGATGTTCAGGAACAAAAGTTCATGTAGAACCAGAGCAAATCGTATTTGCTCTGACTCTTCCATTAAGTAACAAAGATACCCAAATAAACTGTACGCAAGAACACAACTTTACTATTTTTCAGTGTTCTACAATTAAAAGTAATAAACCGCACCCCCTATCATCAGTAACATTTAACAGAGCACAACTTCGACCACAACAGAACTAAAGGCTCAACCTATATAGCAGCTGCTGGCTTCTTCTTTGGTGGTGGATTCCCCCCGGCAAGCAACACGTACGAGTAGAAGCAGATCATCAAAGCACTGGCGACAAGGGAAGTTGTAAGGACGATAGAAGCGTGCAATGAGCAGCTGAAACACGATAAAGAGACAATCGAGAACTACCTGAGCGCAGTATAAAAGCCCCAGGGAAGCAGCTTCTTTGTCTGTGTGAACAGAGTCAATTGATCAGAATAAGATTCGGACTCACCAAAATTTTACAGCAAAGTGGCAGTGTCACGTACTGTGGCATACGCCTGGCAGTGCTTCCATGCTACAGCAGCAGCAACAGCTGCAAATAATGAACAGGGGAGGTTAATTACCGCAGGGGGTTTCCCCACAATGTGGCACTTCAATTTGGTATAAGATTACCAGGGTCAAGGATCAAATATTTATACAAATACCAATATTGACTGTTCAGACATGCATGTCATTGTTAATCCGAGGTTATTGGGATGTAAGTAAGGGAATCAAAATACCTGCTTGTGCCAGTATAAATGGCAAGCTGGACTTTCCACTCCTCCAACCCTTAAGACTAAGCACGGCAAGTCCCAATATAGCAAGACCAGGCGCAACACCAAAAGTAAGACTTACAGGACTCCTCCAAAATAGAAATCCAACAAGGCCCATTGAAAATAATAACCCACCTGAAATAGGGAAATTGTAATCAGTACTCAAGCAAATCCAGATGGGCAAAGATCAGGTAAATGAGGTGCCAGATGAGGATAACATAATACAAGAGAATTTAGCAGTTTTCACAAAACATGATATATTAGTATATTACAACAGTTCGAGCCATTCTACCGAGTGCTTGGAAGGGCTAACCAAAATAACCGAGTTATTTTAACACTCAAGTAGACTAACTTGTCATCCGAGCTGCAAATCACTTTATTAAAAAAATGCAGATCACATCAAACTTGGCTAAAAAGGAAGCTGGTATCATTACCAAAAGGGATCCCTAGGCAGAAATCATGTATTATGGCACTCTTATGTGGCGGAGCAACTTCCTGGTCTATATTTATCTCTTCACTAGCAGTCACCGCAGCGGTTGGCTCAGGAACTTCATCTTCTGTATGCTCAGGAGCAGTGGCATGATCAATGGGAGTCCTAGTACATTTTGACTTCATGCACATTGTAGTCAATGACTGCAAGGTGATAAGCTACACCGTCAAATGAGGAAAAGGTCTCCACAGAGATTAGTTCAAATTTGGACAAAAATAAATACTGGTTGGCAAAATGTGCCAGAGCATGTCTAGAAAGGAATAATGTTAAGTTACTTGAATAGGAGAACTGAAATACAATTCACAGGGTGAAACTTAAGATTGTTTTGATCAGCAATATGCTCCTCAAAGACCATAACTCCATAAGTAACATGGCAATGTCATGCAAAACATTTCACAGCTATCTTAGCATGGAGAGAGGTGATGTTTTCTAAAGCTTTGATCTCAACCAAAATGACATTTGCGTGGGTGGAACCAGACAATATATATAGGAATCCAGCAAGATACAGCAACTTAAGATCGGCAGTTTATACTTCAGATACATACTGAACTGTTCCATAACTACACCCCTTTTAGAGTTAACTCCTATAAGTTAATGTCTTGTGGCTAAACACTATCCTCCAACATTTTCTGCCACCCAACCCTTAATTAAGTGATGCTGAAAGCTCAAGATCAATTGGCACTACTTTTCGAAGGCAAGTCCATCTAAAGCCTCTGCCCTGATGTACTTCTAAGGGTGGTTGGCCAGCATGTACCCCTACTTTCATAATTAAACCCGCTTGAGTATGCCGATAAAGAATGCCAGCGAAACCCAGTTTGCCCATCCATCCAGGAACACTCACATTTGTGATTTTCTGAAATTCATGTACAAATAATTGCCGTGGTGTTTAAGTGCCAATTTCGAGCATCCCATTTTTGAAAAATCCAGCAAGATGTCTTTCCACTCCCTAAAGCATTGCTTAGACGAGAACAGTTCCCATTTAATTCCGCCAAGAAAACATATGATACCCTCTGCAAAAGCAGCCTGCAGCCACTCTCCTAATTTTTACAGTATATATCACGACCATCGAAGCACCGACGATTCTAGAATCTAGATCCAGGCAGCGGCAGGGCCAAACACGGGAGAAGAGCGAGGACCCACCTCCCTGGTGACACTAGCGGAAAGGCCACTGAAGGCTCCCCTCCGACGAAGCGACGCTGCCGGGAGCCTGGACGTGGCGAGCGGCGCGAAGCGGAGGATGGCGCCGGAGGGAGCCGGCCACCTCCTCGCCGTCCCCGGCAGCGCCGATCCGCGGAGCTGGGCCGCTGCCATGGGAAACTCGCGCGTAGGTCGTAGGGTCTGGGGATCTCTCGGAGCTCGGGGGAGAGGAAGGGAATGGCGTGTGCTTGGTCTCGGTGGAGGCCGGTGGTGCGAAGGGGGGAGGTGGAAGAGGAGGGAGTCGTTGGCCACTCGGCTACTCCTCCTGCCTGCCTGTTCTTCTCGGCGGCGCGACTCGACTGGGCAAGTGGCAAGCAAGTCGCACGTGGAGAAAAAATCACCCACGGTCACATTCGTCTCCAAAGTTCACTTTGGTTTTTTAGAGTATGCATATTTTTTAAAGGTAGAAAATCACATATTTACAGGAGTACTCCCTCCTATATACATCCATTTCTGCGACAAGTAATTCCGAACGGAGGTCTAGATACATCCATTTCTGCGACAAGTAATTCCGAACGGAGGGAGTACTTGTTAGTGAAGCGAACATCCCAACAAGCAAAATCCACGTAACTTCTCCAGCACTAAACAATGCCTACTCTCACAAAACGTTGTAAACCAGTAACACCGACACTGGCACGTTTCCACTCCGCTATCTCTACAAGGATCAAGTTCTTGAGCTCTAGTGCCGTCTTCACTTGGTTCATCCTATTAAACACTCTAGCATTGCGTTGTTTCCAAAGTGTCCAGGCCATCGCAATAGTTAACGTGTCAAAACCTCGCTTATTCGCTCTCTGGAAGTTTTCCCTCTCATGCAGCCACTAGTCGAGGAGGTTGGCATGTTGATCCGGTCTCTGCACGTTTCTTTGACCTGATTGCAAATATTTTGTAATCTCGTCGAGTTGCACTATACTTCTACTCACTTTTTTTACGATTTTTTTTCAAAATTTATCGTACATTGTGGCAAAACACTTTGCCTCGGTGTAGTGATAGAGGAATACCCGACCACTTGGGATAACCTACAAAGTAGCACTTATCTCACTTGGGATATAAACCCGTAAACACTTTTACTTATGTCTTGTATTCTCAAATGTTAAGAAAATATCAAATGGTTTTGGCATGCCACTCCGTATCTTATATGGTGTCATTTCAACATATTTAATGACGCTTTTTTCAGTGTGAAAGCCGCAGTCTCTAAAGCATCACATTAAAATTACAATGGCAAATTGATTAATGTCATCTTTAATCTCACGATATTATACTTAGGGCCAGTTCTTTTGGCAGCTTAAAAAATAAGCCTCCTCCTTCCCAGCTTTTCCCATAAGCCCCCTCTCTTATTTACTGGGGCTTCTAAATGCAGTCTCAACAAATTTACAAAGCGGCTTATTTATTTTAAGCCGGGGAGAGGCAGCTTATTTTTTGAGCCGCCCAAAAGAACTGGCCTTTAGTTTGTTCACATCTGCTCAAAATATTCTACTCTTAGTAATGTTCTGGGAGGTGCAAGCTATAATTATTTTCGCAACTCATCAGACATCCGCTAAACTTGTAACTCAAATATTCTTTTCCACAATCTAATTGTAGTAACATAATTTTCTTGTTACAATAATTTGTACTTCATTCTAAAAAAAATTGAACATTTCAAAGGATCCAGATTTATGTCTCATTAAGTAAATATAAATATCTATTTGAGTTATCCTTGAAGATAGATAAATCCACTGCTCACAACAACACTTATTAGACTACACACATCAATATGCATGTTTCCAATTATTTTGTTGCTCGTTCTTTATGGCATGTGAACGTTATTTTAGTATTTCACCATTTAGATGAAGTTTGCAAGTGTTAGATGATTCGTAATCAGATGACTTCAAGATCCATCACTATAGAATTTCTTCATGTGGTTTTTTCAATGTGACTAAATGCAGTGCCACACATACGTGGTATTAGTCTTGCGACATTTAGCGTATGTGTTATGGATGTTTTAATTTTATTTTTAAATATTCATTACATACATCTTATTCACAATAAATGTATTGCCCTTTAGTTATTCATAACAACGAACAAATAATTATTCTTTTATGAACAACCCCTTTTGCAATAAGCATTATGCAATAGGCTAGAGTATACAAAACTCTAGGATGTTATGAAAATAAAAATAGAGGTAAAAATATTGATGGGAAGTATTGTAACTTTACAAAGTTTTCATCACATATCTTAACCTCATTATTCGTTGGTCATTTAGGCCGTAGTAGATCTTGCATCGAGTCGCAACAACTTGCAATCGAATTGGTATCCTTTGTGATACCACGAAAAATTAGGGATTAACAATTTTAATTATAATTTTCAAGAACTACATTTTCTTGAGCAACTCTCTCTACATAACTTATCTGACATTCATACCCGAGCTGGACATTCCAATCTTCTTTTCTTTTTGTCCTTTTACTTTTTATAGTTTTACTTCCAATATTTCTCCTACTCACAGAAGAAGCATCCGATTTTAAGAGTGACATGAGTCCCGAACTTCCCTAGGCATGTAAATCTCATTACATCCTTCAGGATTGTCCTTTATCTTTAAGTTTTAACCATCAACACATGACTAGCGTTCTCCCGGATCGCATGCATTTCAGTATTAAACATAGTTCAACACTTCACTAGAACTGAAGTTCTATAGATATCACATATCGTTTAGCCTTCGCTTGTTTCTGAAAATAATTTCCAGTTCCAATAGTACCACATGACTATCCCAAACGTTTTAAAGTTCGGGTTCTTAGGAATCAAGCAGACCAAAATAGGATTCCATCCTTTTGGATTGAATGACGTGAGTGTTATCATCCACAACATCAGCGGGAGAGTATTATAAGCCTGCAATAGATCAAAAATCCTTCTTGACACTCTACAGGACGATCCTCTCATTACGTTTACCAGTCGTAAAGATTCAACCTGATAATAAAAATAGTTAATCAATTTCAAAAGGAAAGGTGGAACCGCCAGCCATTATTCTACAAGTATAATGCAAACTACAAAAAGATAATGTTCATAATTATTTGCACTAATGACTAAACTTATTTAGTTCATAAGTGTGCTCCCACTCAAACAAATATCTCTGATACTTAATTTTGAGTGATTCAAGACCCATATATTATTCACCGCCATTGATGTGCGCATCACTGATGACGTGAACTTCAATCGGTAGGCCAACTTGCGAATCACATTTCCATGTGACTTGTTCATCTTTTGATGCTTGTGCTATGATACGTCTCCGACGTATCTATAATTTTTGATTGTTTCATGTCATTATCCTACTACTTCCACATAATTTTGGCAACAATTTATATGATTTCTTGGACTACCATATTAATCTAGTGCCCATTGCGAGTTCCTGTTTTTTTGCATGTTTTTGTATTTCACAGAAAATCCATAGCAAACAAAGTCCAAACACGATAAAAACTTATGGTGATCTTTTATGGAATATATGTGATTTTGGGGAAAAGGAATCAATGCAAGATGATGCTCGAGGGGCCCACAAGCTCAGGTGGCGCGACCCCTGCCCTAGGGAGCGCCAGGTGAGCTTGTGGCCATCCTTTAAGTCGGTTGGGGTGCTTCTTTCGCCTCAAGGAAGCTTATATCTAAAAAAATCGTGTTAAAATTTCAGCCCAATCGAAGTTACGGATCTCCAGATATTTAAGAAACAGAGTTCGACCAGAAAACAAGAACGCAAAACAGAGAAGAAAACACACACACACACACACACACGCATAGAGAGAGAGAGAGATCCAATCTAGGGGCTCCCGCCCCTTCGCGGCCATGGCGACCAAGGAACAGAGGGGGAATCCTTCTCCCATCTAGGGGGAGGCCAAGCAATAAGAAGGAGGGGGCTCTCTCCCCCTTTCTCTCGGTGGCGCTGGAGCACCGTCGGGGGAACCATCGTGACGGTGATCTACATCAACATCTTCATTGCCATCGTCACCATCACCTTCCCTCATCTATACTCAGCGGTCCACTCTCCCGCAACCCGCTATACCCCCTACTTGAACATGGTGATTTATGCTATATATTATTATCTCCAATGCTTCCAGCCCCTTACTATCCTGAGTAAGGATTTCCTCCTTCTGTTCCTCGATCTTGATGGGCGACTCGGCAAGCCTCTCTTCAAAGACACCAGGCGGGAGGGGCTCCCGCGTGGCGGATTTTTTGGCGATGTCATCGGTGTCGTGGTTGTCCAGATGCGGGATGTTCTTAAAGCTTATACCGAGGAAGTGTCATTCCATCCTTCTGACCACCGCCGAGCATGAGGCCATACGGGGGTCCTTTGCCTTGTAGTCCTTGTTGGATTGGTTAATGACCAACTGGGAGTCTCTTGTAACTACCAGGCGTTTTATGCCAAGAGCTATGGTCGCCCGGAGTCCCGCAATCAATCCTTCGTATCCGGCAATGTTGTTGGAGACCTTGTCATGCTTAAAGTCCAGCTGCACGGAGTAGGAAATCTGATCTCCCTTGGGCGATGTGAAGACGACCCTAGTGATGGGGAACGAAGCATGAAAATAAAAAAATTCCTACGAACACCCAAGATCTATCTAGGAGAAGCATATCAACGAGAGGGGGGAGTGTGTCTACGTACCCTCATAGACCGAAAGCGGAAGCGTATATAACGCGGTTGATGTAGTTGTACTCTTCGTGATCCGATCACGATCCAACCGATCTAGTGCCGGACGGACGGCACCTCCGAGTTTAGCACACGTGCGGCTCAATGACGTCTCCTCCTCCTTGATCCAGCAAGAGAAGGCGGAGAAGTAGATGGGGTCACAACCAGCACGACGGCGTGGTGGTGATGGTGGTGGTGGGTCTAGTTCAGCAGGGCTTCGCCAAGCGCTACTAGAACGAGGACGGAGGAACTACGGAGTAACAGGAGAGAGAGGGGCGCCAAGGGCTTGGTGTGTCCTCTTGGGGCACCCCCTCCCCTCTATATATAGGTGGAGGGGCGTGGGGAAGAGGCCCTCCAAGCCCTAGGGCGCAGCCAAGGGGAGAGGACTTGGACTCCAAGTCCAATCCTATTCCTACTAGGACTCCTCCTTTTCCCCCTTCCCTAGCCACATGGGCTTTTGAGGACTTGGTGCGCCTAGCCCAATAAGGCCAGGGTGCCTCCCCTCATCCCATGCTAGCCCTTGGTCGTGGTGGACCTACTTGTGGACTTCCGGACCCCTCCGGAATCCTCCGGAACCTTCTAGAAGCTTCACGGTACAATACCGAAAAAACTGTACTTTTTTTCGGAACCCAAAATATGACTTCCCATATATAAATCTTTACCTCTCGACCATTCTGAGACTCCTCGTGATGTCCGGGATCTCATCCGGGACTCCGAACAACATTCGGTTACCAGTCATCAAATATCCCAATACTAATCTAGCGTCAACGAACGTTAAGCGTGCGACCCTGCGGGTTCGGGAATCATGTAGTCATGACCGAGACACCTCTCCGGTCAATAACCAATAGCGGGACCTGGATGCCCATATTGATTCCTACATATTCTATGAAGATCTTTTATCGGTTGAACCACGATGTCAAGGATTCCGTTAATCCCGTATGCAATTCCCTTTGTCCGGCGATATGTTACTTGCCCGAGATTCAATCGTCGGTATCTTCATACCTAGTTCAATCTCGTTACCGGCAAGTCTCTTTACTTGTTCCGTACTACAAGATCCCATGACTAACTCATTAGTCACATTTCTTGCAAGCTCTTTAAGATGTTGTATTACCGAGAGGGCCCAGAGATATCTCTCCATCATACGGAGTGACAAATCCTAGTCTTGATCCATGTCAACCCAACAGATACCTTCAGAGATACTTGTAGAACACCTTTATGATCACCCAGTTATGAAGTGACGTTTGGATACACACTAAGTATTCCTCCAGTGTTAGGGAGTTACACGATCTCATGGTTTAAGGAACAGACACTTGACATGAAGAAAGCTATAGCAAATAAACTAAACGATCTGATGTTAAGCTTACGGTTGGGTCTTGTCCATCACATCATTCTCCCAATGATGTGATCCCGTTATCAAATGAAAACTCATGTCTATGGTTAGGAAACCTTAACCATCTTTGATCAACGAGCTAGTCTAGTAGAGGCATACTAGGGACACGGTGTAGTTTATGTATTCACGCATGTATTTAAGTTTCCAGTCAATACAATTCTAGCATGAACAATAAACATTTATCATGAACGGGAAATATGATAATAACCATTTTATTATTGCCTCTAGGGCATATTTCCAACAGTCTCCCACTTGCACTAGAGTCAATAATCTAGTTCACATCTCCATGTGATTAACACCCAATCAGTTCTGGGGTTTGATCATGTTTTGCTTGTGAGAGAGGTTTTAGTCAACGGGTCTGCAACATTCAGATCCGTGTGTACTTTGCAAATCTCTATGTCATACTATAGATGCTGCTACCACGCTCCACTTGGAGCTATTCTAAATGACTGTTCCACTATACGTGTCCGGTTCGCGACTCGGAGTCATCCAGATCGGTATCAAAGCTTGCATCGACGTAACCCTTTACGACGAACTCTTTATCACCTCCATAACCGAGAAACATTTCCTTAGTCCCCTAAGGATAATTTTGACCGCTATCTAGTGATCCACTCCTGGATCACTCTTGTACCCCCTTGCCAGACTCATGGCAAGGCACACATCAAGTATGGTACACAACATGGCATACATTATAGAGCCTATGGCTGAGGCATAGGGGATGACCTTCATCCTTTCTCTTTCTTCTGTCGTGGTCGAGCTTTGAGTCCTACTCAACTTCACACCTTACAATACAAGAAAGAACTCCTTCTTTGACTAATCCATTTTGAACTCCTTCAAAATCTTGTCAAGGTATGCGCTCTGTGAAAGTCTTATCAGGCGTCTTGATCAATCTCTATAGATCTTGATGCCCAATATGTAAGCAGCTTTACCCAGGTCTTCCTTTGAAAATCTCCTTTCAAACAACCCTTTATGCTTTCCAGAAATTCTACATCATTTCCAATCAACAATATGTCATCCACATATACTATCAGAACGCTATAGAGCTCCCACTCACTTTCTTGTAAATACAAGTTTCTTCATAAACTTCGTATAAACCCAAAAGCTTTGATCACCTCATCAAAGTGTATATTCCAACTCCGAGATGCTTGCACCAGTCCGTAGATGGATCGCTGGAGCTTGCATACCTTTTTAGCATCCTTAGGATCCACAAAACCTTCAGGTTGCATCATATACAACTCCTCCTTAAGGAAAGCGGTTTTCACATCCATCTGCCAGATTTCATAATTGAAAAATGCATCAATTGCTAACATAATTCTAACAGACTTAAGCATCACTACGGGTGAGAAAGTCTCATCGTAGTCAACCCCTTGAACTTGTCAGAAACCTTTTGAGACAAGTCGAGATTTATAGACGGTGACATTACCATCAGTGTCTGTCTTCTTCTTAAAGATCCAGTTATTCTCAATGGCTTGTCGATCATTAGGCAAGTCCACCAAAGTCCATACTTTGTTCTCATACATGGATCCTATCTCGGATTTCATGGCCTCAAGCCATTTGTTGGAATCCGGGCTCATCATAGCTTCTTCATAGTTTGTAGATTCGCCTTTGTCTAACAACATGACTTCCAGGACTGGATTACCGTACCACTCTAATGCGGAATGTACCCTGGTCGACCTATGAAGTTCAGTAGTAACTTGATCCGAAGTTTCATGATCATCATCATTAGCTTCCTCTTCAGTTGGTGTAAGCATCACGGGAACTGCTTTCTGTGACGTGCTACTTTCCAATTCGAGAGAAGGTATGATTACCTCATCAAGTTCTACTTTCCTCGCACTCACTTCTTTTGAGAGAAACTCCTTCTCTAGAAAGGACCCGTTCTTGGCAACAAAGATCTTGCCCTTGCATCTGTGGTATAAGGTATACCCAATGGTCTCTTTAGGGTATCCTATGAAGACACACTTCTCCGCTTTGGGTTCGAGCTTATCAGGCTGAAGCCTCTTGACATAAGCGTCGCATCCCCAAACTTTAAGAAATGATAGATTAGGTTTCTTGCCAAACCACAAATCATACGGTGTCGTCTCAACGGATTTAGATGGTGCCCTACTTAAAGTGAATGCGGCTGTCTCTAATGCATAACCCCAAAATTAAAGTGGCAAATCGGTAAGAGACATCATAGAATGCACCATATCGAATAGAGTACGATAACAACGTTCGGACACACCATTACGCTGTGGTGTTCCAGGTGGCGTGAGCTGTGAAACAATTCCACATTGTCTTAAATGCATACCAAACTCGTAACTCAAATATTCACCTCAACGACCAGATTGTAGAAATTTAATTTTCTTATTACGATGATTCTCCACTTCACTCTGAAATTCCTTGAACTTTTTCTAATGTTTCAGACTTGTGTTTCATTAAGTAAATATACCCATATCTACTCAAATCATATGTGAAGGTAAGAAAATGATGATATCCACCGCGTGCTTCAACACTTATTGGACCGCATACATCAGCATGTATTATTTCCAATAAGTCACTAGCTCGCTCCATTGTTACGGAGAACGGAGTTTTAGTCATCTTGCCCATGAGGCATGGTTCACATGTCTCAAATGATTCATAATCAAGTGATTCCAAAAGTCCATCAGCATGGAGTTTCTTCATGTGCTTTATAGCAATATGACCTAAGCGGCAGTGCCACAAGTATGTGGTACTATCATCATTAACTTTGCATATTTTGGCATCAATATTATGAATATGTGTATTACTACGATCAAGATTCAACAAGAATAAACCATTCACAAGTGGTGCATGACCATAAAAGATATTACTCATATAAACAGAATAACCATTATTCTCTGACTTAAATGAATAACCGTCTTGCAATAAATAATATCTAGATATAATGTTTTATGCTCAACGCAGGCACCAAATAACCATTATTTAGGTTTAATACTAATCCCGAAGGTATTACGAGTGTGCCAATGGTGATCATATCAACCTTGGAGACACAACCAACACTCATCGTCACCTCACCCTTAATACGTCCATTTTGCATCATGTTTTCCTACTGTTATTTATAGTGTTTTTATGCTTTATAATACTTGTGGAGTAATTTAATGCCTTTTCTCTCATAATATGCAAGGTTTACACAAAGAGGGAGAATACCGACAGCTGGAATTCTGGACCTGAAAAAGCTATGTCAGAGATACCTATTCTGCACATCTCCAAATGAGCTTAAATTTTACGTAGAATTATTTTGGAATATATAATAAATATTGGAGAAAAGAACTATCAGAGGGGGGCTGCCAGGTGGCCACAAGGCACCAGGGCGTGCCAGGCCCCCATGGCGCGCCCTGGTGGGTAGTGGGCACCTCGGCCCACCTCCGGTGCCCATCTTCTGGTACATAAGGTCTTTTGATCTAGAAAAATAAGGAGAGTACTTTCGGGGCGGAGAGCCGCTGTCTCGAGGCAAAACTTAAGCAGGAGCACTTTTACCCTCCGGCGGAGCGATTCCGGCGGGGGAACTTCCCTCCCGAAGGGGGAAATCGAAGCCATCGTCATCACCAACAACCCTCTCATCTTTGGGAGGCCAATCTTCATCAACATCTTCAACAGCACCATCTCATCTCAAACCCTAGTTCATCTATTGTGTTCAATCTTTGTACCGAAACCTTAGATTGGTACCTGTGGGTGCTAGTAGTGTTGATTACATCTTGTAGTTGATGCTATATGGTTTATTTGGTGGAAGATTATATGTTCGGGTCCATTATGCTATTTAATATACCTCTGATCTTGAGCATGAATATTATTTGTGAGTAGTTACCTTTGTTCTTGAGGCCACGGGAGAAGTCATGTTGCAAGTAATCATGTGAATTTGATATGTGTTCGATATTTTGATGATATGTATGTTGTGATTCCCTTGGTGGTGTTATGTGAACATCGACTACATGACACTTCACCATCTTTGGGCCTAAGGGAATGCGTTGTGGAGTAGTTATTAGATGATGGGTTGCTAGAGTGACAGAAGCTTAAACCCTAGTTTATGCGCTATTCCGTAAGGGGCTGATTTGGATCCATATGTTTAATACTATGGTTAGATTTTATCTTAATACTTCTTTCGTAGTTGCAGATGCTTGCGAGGGGGTTAATCATAAGTGGGAGTCTTGTTCAAGTAAGAACAACACCCAAGCACCGGTCCATCCCACATATCAAATTATCAAAGTAGCGAACGCGAATCAAACCAACATGATGAAAGTGACTAGATGAAATTCTCGTGTGCCCTCAAGAATGTTTGCTTATTATCTTAGATCATTTCGGCGTGTCCTTTGCCATCAAAAGGATTGGGCTACCTTGCTGCACTTATTGTTACTATTGTTACTTGTTACTTGTCACAAATTATCTTGCTATCAAACTACCTGTTACCGACAATTTCAGTGCTTGCAGAAATTACCTTGCTAAAAACCACTTGTCACTTCCTTCTGCTCCTCGTTGGGTTCGACACTCTTACTTATCGAATGGACTACTATTGATCCCCTATACTTATGGGTTATCGGGGGATGGAGGCGCTAGAGCCGCCGCCCCCGGATCCGCCGCCCTCGTCGTCGACACCGTCGGCCTCCGCGGTGGGACTGACGCTGCTGACGGTCGGGGATGGAGGAGAAGCATCCGGGCCGGATGTGGTGGATCTGCAGATGGTGTTTTCGGAGGAGGAGCCGCCGCCGCGGTGGCGTATTCGTTTTGTTGACATTCGATGTTCAGAGAGATGGCAAGATGGGTTTCTTCATACGAATCCACTGTCTCGCTGGACTACAGTGACGGATCATGAAGGCGACATCCTAGCCAGCCGGTACCTAGATGAAGGCGTGCGGATCTCAGAAGGTATGCGCCTATTGATTGATGTGTATGACGTTGTTGTTATTAGGTTTTTGCAGGCCCAGTTCATTCAGTCTGATCGGATCGAGCTCGTAGACTTGACGACCGAATCGGAGGAGGTGAAGCCAGATCCAAGGTTTGGAGGAAGATTTTGGGTTCTTGCTGATGGCGATGTAGAGGATGCAGATGAAGAAGCCGTGGAGGTGTGCAAGGACTTGCCGTCGCTGGTGAAGCTGCTGAACATGTCAATGGTGATCGCCGGGGGGGCGGGTGGATCGCGGGATTCGGCTGGCCGTTGGCAAGACTTCGTCGGCGCCGGTAGGTTCATCACTGCCGCCGCGAGTCAACTCTGTTGCGGCGCCATCGCCGAGAGTCAAGCTGTGGATCGGTCTGATCCCAAAGGTAAGTCTGCCACCAGTAACTCTGTCGGATTACTTGCCGGAGACATGGACGGTGGTCACGTGGAGAAAGAAAGGGAAGAAGGGCCGAGCGGCGGTGCCGTCGCCGGCGGCGGCTGCTATCGGAGTTGGGGACGTTCAAGCCGCCAGACGGGCTCGTTTGAACATGTTACTGGGCCAAGATGGGCCGACAATAACCATGGTGGGGATGGATTCCGATCGTACTGGGTATATGGCCCAGTCGGAGGTCCAACCCACTGTTCTCAGCTCGTTGTGCCTGACAACGTTGCATGAAGGGGCCTCGGGATGCGAGTCGCCACATGCACATATGCCAGTTAGGGTTCCAAGAATCGCGCGTGCTGGGTTTCCCTCGTTAGCTGTTGGTCGTGCCGCACGGATCCGGCCGCCAGTAGCGATCGGCTCGGCCATGGCGGGTCGTGGCGGTCTCCTCCAAAGCTGGGCCCACCACACCCTAGGGGACCGCCTCCGCAAGGCAGGGCGATGAGGCGCCTCCGCCTGCCCGGGGCGCTGCTGCTCTACCGCAGGCCCGGGCCGAAGGGACAGCCCACCCGCCTCCGGCGAGAGATGGCCGGGCGTCGTCCTTCGGGGGCGGGGGCTCAGGGAGCTGGGCGAGGCCAAGACTACTATGGGCAGGCTGGTCAGTTCGCCGCCCCAGCGCAGATGGGGAGATGATGGGTTTGATGCATATGGCGAGGGGCAGCACCGAGGATCGTCATCTACAGGAGGAGGCCGTGGATACGCCTAGCAAGGTGACGGCGGGATGGGACGCGGCTTCCATGGTCCTACGGGCACCTTCGTGGAGGGGGTGTCAGGCCCGAATCACCATAGGGGCGGGTTCCGGCCGCATCGAGAAGGGAGGGGGTGGCATGAGGCCACCGCTGCCTCGGCCTCCGCTGCCGCTAGTTGCTGCAGCCAAGAACGCCGGGGCGTCGGAGGATGCCTCGGTGGAGGCCGGCGTGATTCCGGCGCCTTCTACGACACATGTGGCTGCTACCTCGGCTGTTGTGGACGCACCGGCGGAGGGTGCAGTTCACTTACCTGGGGTGGATGTTCGGTAGTCTGGCACAGACAAGGCGTTGAACAAAACTAATGCTGAGAGAGCGTCCAAGTGGGCTAAGATGAAAGAGAAGCTCAATTGTTATCGGTGCGGTGAACCAGGTCATTTTGTCGTGGACTGCATGACGGAACTATGTGATATTTGCCTTAAACCAGCACATGCATCGAGAGAGTGCCCGCTGGTGCTTGAGCCAAAGCCGGGAGTCACCATCTATGGGGTTTGTTGCTCCGAACTTATGTTCTTTGAGTCACCTGGGGCTCTCACGGCCCCACCTATGACGCACAGTTCAACTACGGGTGTGGTCACAGTGACAAAGGGCAAGTTGTCGGAGCCGCAGATTATGCAGCGGCTCAGCGAGATTGCTCCTGGCAAGTTTCAGTGGGAGCTTATCAGGATAGAGGATCAGATTTATAAAGTGGATTTTCCGTCGACGGAGGATTTGAAGCGGCTTCTTAAGTTTGGCTTGTGCCGGGTGCCGGTACTAACTGTATCCTAGAGTTTGATGATTGGAAGCACACAGAACCAAAGGGTACACCACTACCTCAGATTTGGGTTCATATGTCGGGGGCATTGCCTACGCCTCTTAACGACTTTCGGGTCACCTGGAGTCTTGGGTCTCTCATCGGCAAGACTGAGCGTGTGGATATGCCTTTTACTCGTGCTCATGGGGTTGCCAGGTTGCTCGTTAGCGTAGTAGACATTGAGTACATTCTGGATGTCGTTAGATGGACGCATGCGGGTATGTTATATCATTTGGATATCGAGTTAGAGGACTCTTCCATGTTCCAGGAGCTGGATGGAGGGGGTGACGTGTGAAAGGATCGATATGGTTGACTAGAGGGGGGTGAATAGGCAACTACCATTTTTTAGCTTTTCTTCACAAATTAGGTTTAGCAACAAATAGGTTATCTAGATGTGCAACTAGGTGAGCAACCTATATGATGCTAATAACAACAACAACAACAACAACAACAACAACAACAACAACAACAACAACAACAACAACAACAACAACAACAACAAGTGCAAGCAAAGGATACAACACAAGTAAAGCTTGCACAAAGTAAAGGTAAGAGATAATCACAAGTGGAGCCGGTGAAGACGAGGATGTGTTACCGAAGTTCCTTCCCTTTGAGGGGAAGTACGTCTCCGTTGGAGCGGTGTGGAGGCATGATGCTCCCCAAGAAGCCACTAGGGCCACCGTATTCTCCTCACGCCCTCACACAATGCGAGATGACGTGATTCCACTAGTGGTGCCTTTGAAGGCGGCGACCGAACCTTTACAAACAAGGTTGGGGCAATCTCCACAACTTGATTGGAGGCTCCCAACAACACCACGGAGCTTCACCACAATGGAATGTGGCTCCGAGGTGACCTCAACCGTCTAGGGTGTTCAAACACCCAAGAGTAACAAGATCTGCAAGGGATTAGTGGGGGGAATCAAATTTCTCTTGGTGGAAGTGTAGATCCAGGCCTTCTCAACCAATCCTAGAAAATCAACAAGTTTGATTGGCTAGGGAGAGAGATCGGGCGAAAATGAGCTTTGGAGCAACAATGGAGTTTGGGGGAGGAAGAGGTGAGTCTTCTTGAGGAAGAAGACCCCCTTATATAGTGGGGGGAAAGATCCAACCGTTATCCTCACACTTAGCCCGCAGCGCGTGGTACTACCGCTCAAGGCAGCGGTACTACCGCTGGGACCGCGCACAGCAGCACACACGAGCCAGGAAGAAGAGACAAGGCCAAAACCCCTCGAGCGGCACTAGTAGCGGTGGTAGGCGGGGTACTACTGCTTACGAGCGGTACTACCGCTCCTACTGCCGCTGCTACTACCGCCGAACCCGACACGAGAATAGCCAGTCCCGAATCGAGGCGGTAGTACAGCGGTACTGGAGCGGTACTACCGCTTGCCTACACAGGCGGTACTACCGCTGGCTTCAAACATAGCCACTTCCAAGACAACGAAGGATCCTCCAAAGATGCGGGAAAGAGCTGGGGGTGCAAAAGAGATGTGTACGTGTTGATTCCACCCTAACCTTTTCGATACGGACCCCCTCTTGATAGTACGGTATCTCCTACGACTCAAGTCTACCAAAACTGAAATGAAGGAAAACTACACCGTCTTCACTTTAAACACCGAGGGGAAGAAATCGTCTCGTGCCATATGAATGAATATCTGAAATGCTCAATGCACACGATTAGTCCGCAAAAGCATTGTCATCAATCACCAAACCCACTTAGAGAGAAATATGCCCTAACAATCTCCCCCTTTTTGGTGGATTGATGACAATGCAGGATTTGCATAGAGATATAACAAGAGAATAAGCAAACCCCAGAATCTACAAAATATAGATGGACCCCCCTAAATGTGTGCACTTAATTAATAATGCTTTTGGAATGCAAATCACACACACTAGGATCAACACTCCCCCTATATTTTATAGACCGACAACACTTGCATCTACAAAATGGGAAACTTACGCTAGGATGCAAGAAGTAGTAAGTGAGCATAAGAAGGACATAAGCTAAGCAAGCAACTCACATACTACCAAAGTACTAGACAAGCATAGGATAATAATAAGATAGCATATGTCTCACACCATATGACAGGGTACCCAAGTCTCACAAGCACAACCAAACCAAAGCAAACGAGCGAGAAAAACAAAGAGTTCATGAGAGAGGAAAGACACAGCGAATAATTCGCACTCGCAACTCGGCAAATCCTTAAACTCTCTCCCCCTTTGGCATCGAGACACCAAAAGGGCAAAGAGTGCTAGAACATTCACAGGTGATAGCAATGCCGAAGATCCCCATCATCACAGCTCCGCGTGGTCGCCCGCGCCTTCGTCCTCGACAGTAGCAGCGGGCTGATCGGTCTCTCACTACAAGAATCAACTATTTTGCCGTCTACCATGGCAGACGGCAAAGGACCAGTCAGCGGACGGCAAAGGTCTTTGCTGTCAGCCACGGACGGCAAACGTGTCCGGCGCTGTAAACTTTGGCAAAGAGCTTCTTTGCCGTCTGCTTTCCCACAGTGGACGGCAAAGACATTTTGCTGTTGGTGGCAGACGGCAAAGATTGTGGACGGGGAAAAATAACCGTTGGCTTTGTCGTCTGCCTTGTGACGTCAGCAGGCGCGTCACTTCACCCAGGTCTTTGCCGTCTGCCACCGACGGCAAACAACCTAGGTCTTTGCCGTCTGCCATGGACGGCAAAGTGACCAAATGGGTTAGCTCCCAGGTTGCACAGAATGCTGCCACGTGGCCACTTTGCCGTCCGTGGCAGACGGCAAAGAGCCCTTTGCCGTCGGTGGCAGACGGCAAAGAGCCTATATTGTTACTGTTTTTTTCTTCTGTTTTCTGTTATATCCCTGCATTTTTAAAAGACATAAATGATATATATAGTTTCAACCTCAAACATAGCCCATGTATCCAACATCTAGCAGTCCATCAACGCAACAGAACACATAGGGTATTAAAAGGTCCAATACATACATAGTTTCACGGAGTTCATCAACATACATACATAGTTTCACGGAGTTATTCAACATACATTGTTCATCAACACAAAATCAAAGCAGAAACTAAAACTAGCAGTCCATCAATGCCAGCTTCCATCAAGTGAATCAAATCTGCAAAAATGGGAGTAAGCAAGTTAGAAGAAGAAGAAGAAGAAGACTAGAATAAGAAGAAGACTAGAAGAAGAAGAAGACTAGAAGAAGAAGACTAGAAGAAGAAGAAGACTAGAAGAAGAAGAAGGTTTTTACCCTTTTCCTTCTCATTCTTCTTCTTTTATTCTTTCTTTTTCTTCTCTTTCTTCTTCTATTCTTTCTTTTTCTCCTCTTCCTTGTTTTTCTTCTTCTTATTCCTTATTTGTGTCCTTTTAGAGCTTACATAGGTAATTATGCCATTTTTTTAGCTAACTAAGCTTATTATGTCAATTTGGAGGAAAATAAGGTAAGTATAGGTCATTTTTGTGCTAACCTAAGTAATTGTGCCATTTTTTGAGCTAACCTAGGTAAAATGGATCATTTTGGAGCTAACTTGGGTAAAATGGATCATTTTGGAGCTAACCTAGGTAAAATGGATCATTTTGGAGCTAACTTAGGTAAAATGGATCATTTTGGAGCTAACCTAGGTAAAATGGATCATTTATGAGCTAACCTAGGTAAGATGGATCATTTATGAGCTAACTTAGGTAAGATGGATCATTTATGAGCTAACTTAGCTATAATGGATCATTTTGGAGGAAATAAAGCTAAGTCTAGGTCATTATGCATTTGTTAAGCAAAACACTAGAGAAAACTTACCGTCATCACGGAGCTTAAGCATCGGGGTTGCTCGTGCCGGCACCATCTGGAGAAGGATCGTGCGATGCTTGTCTGGAGTTACGCTGCACCAAAGATCACTTGCAATGTCTCGTTAGCATGATGACACTGAAATGTTAAGACTAGTAACTAATGACCATTCAAATGAAACTCACTGTGGTCCCCGGAGCAATGACTGGCATCGGCGGAGGGGTCTGACCGCTCTTCTGGCACACAGACTGCACATTTGGTTTTGACGAGTCAGTCATATTAGCTAGTAATGAAACGAACATTACGTGCATGATTTGGCTAATATGCAGAAGAAACTTACTACGAGGAGCTCGTACATGGCCCAGTTCTGCATGTCATTCCATGCCCTAGTTCTGCATGTCATTCCATGCCCTCTCCTCCTCCAACATCCTAGTCGTCCTCTCCTCCAACTCCCGCTCCTTCTCCGCCGCCTGCCGGTCCCTCTCCGCCAGAAGCGGCTTGGTTGTATTTCTCTCTCTCTCTCTCTCTCAAGAGCAGCCTGCAACACCACTCCTCGTTAGCATTGTAATCATCGATGGCTGCACACACAATGTAATGCTTGAAAGAAATCTGAGTCTGTATAACTAACCTCAAAGGCGACCTCGATTGGCCGTGGATGAGGCCTTATCTTAGGATCTGAGCTCGTTTGGCGCGTCTTGATCTCCGGGAGAGTGCGAGGACAACGTATAAGTCCATCTCCAATGACTATCGAGCCATGGGACCTCCCGCCACCAGATATCATCACCAGCTCCGGATCAAACTGCCCGCTCGGGTTAAAGTCCTCCCCTTTCCTCGCCTTCCCCACATCTCTGTACCTCACGAGCTTGTTGTGGGAGGAGATGTTGGTGAAGTTCTCTGGATGATCGAGGTCAGACGCAGAGAATGCCTTGGCCTTCTTGTATGGGGAAGTATGGGCCATGGCATTGATAACCCACAAGTATAGGAGATCATTTGTAGCCTTCTTCGATAAATAAGAGTGTCGAACCCAATGAGGAGCTAAAGGTAGAACAATTATTCCCTCAAGTTCTATCGACCACCGATACAACTCTACGCACACTTTAACATTTGCTTTACCTAGAACAAGTATGAAACTATTTTGCAAGAATAAAACTACGAGTACTTTGCGAGAATAAAACTACGAATAAATTGCAATGTAATAAAAGAAGATAGCTTTTGTCAACAAGAAAGTCATTTGTCCCTAGGCAATCGATAACAAGTACCGGTAATCATTCTTGCAATTTTACATGAGGGAGAGGCATGAGCTAACATACTTTCTCTACTTGGATCATATGCACTTATGATTGGACCCCTAGCAAGCATCCGCAACTACTAAAGATCATTAAGGTCGTGAAACCCAACCATAGCATTAAGTATCAAGTCATCTTTATCCCATACGCAACAACCCACTTACTCGGGTTTAAGCTTCTGTCACTCTCGCAACCCACCATAAGCGAATCATGAACATATTGCAACACCCTACAGTGGGGATCCCTCACATTTGCGCGAGATGGAGGGCACCGTAGGATAGCACCATAAATAAAATATACAATCATACCAACCAAGATCACGATTAACCCATAGGACAAAATGGATCTACTCAAACATCATAGGATAACCAAATATCATTGGGAAATAATATATGGAGTTGAGCACCATGTTTAAGTAGAGATTACAGCGGGGAGAAGGGGTGTTACACCGCTGCATAGAGAGGGAGAAAGTTGGTGTTGACGGTAGCAAGATTGTTGATGTAGATCGCCGTCACAATCCTTGCCCCGGCGGCACTCCGGCGCCACCGGGAGAGAGGGGGAGAGAGCCCCCTCCTTCTTCTTCTTCCTTGGCCTCCCCTCCTAGATGGGAGGAGAGTTCCCCCTCTGGTCCATGGCCTCCATCGCGGCGGAGGGGCAGGAGCCCCTCCGAGATTGGATCTCCCTCTTTGTTCTCTTCTGTTTCGCGTTCCCCAGATCTGGCCCTTCACTGTTTCTTAAATTCCCGGAGATCCGTAAGTCCGATTGCGCTGAAATTTTTACACGATTTTTTCCATAAATTATCTTTCTTGCGCCAGAAGAAGGGCCCCAACCGACGTTCGAGGAGGGCACAAGATACCTCGGCGCGCTAGGGGATGCCCAGCATGCCCTGGTGGGTTGTGGTCACTGTGGGCCCCCGTTTGCGTTGATTCCACCTCCCAAAAATCATAAATATTCCAAAATAATTCTCCGTAAATTTTTATCGCGTTTAGACTTCATTTGATATGGATTTTCTGCGAAACAAAAAACATGCAACAAACAGGAACTGGCACTGGGCACTGAATCAATAGGTTAGTCCAATAAATCATATAAAATGTTGCCAAAAATATGTGAAAGTTGTATAATATTGGCATGAAACAATAAAAAATTATAGATACGACGGAGACGTATCAGGCATAGAGGTCGAACACCTCTGGCACCGGTGCCATATTGTATCTCGCCTAAAAGAGAGGAACAAAGTATTAGTAATTAAAGGGCCCAAGCTAGCATGACAGAATGAATTGCATGAATCATGAAGCAAACCACATACCCAGTTCCGCCCGTACTGATATAAGTTGGCGCTGCCTTGATGGTGTGGCACACCTCTCATTTGGGCACGCTGGTCCTTGGCATTGTTGTGGACGGCTAGCCATGCGTCTGAGCACCACTCATCCACCAACGCCTCCCAACAATCCATCTTATCCGCACACCATCTCGGGGGCACCTAAGTTAGTAAAGAGAAACTTGAGCGCTACGCCTACGAATCAAATCAACGAAACTAAGAACAAGGCCTTAAGAATATAGGCAATTACCATCATGTACTGCTCCTTGTTCAGAAACTTTTCTTTCTTCTTGGGCTTCCTAACACCACGCGAGGCGAAGTAGTCTCGAACAGCCTGCACCCGAGCCTCGTGCCATAAGTTTTGTAGTAGGCACCTGCACTCGGCATCGATAACCCGTGCACAGGCCTCCTTGTATCCCTCCTCACACCTGTAGAAGGTCTGCAATCAAACAATACAACATTGATTAGTACAATAACTAGCTATTCGAAGAATTTTAATTGTGTAAAGGAGAAATTACCCAAAATGTTCTGATCACCATGTTGGCCCTCGTGTGGCACAAGACACCGTTGATCATCTCCTCCGGCGGGGCCGGGGCAGCCAAGTAGTGCTCCCAGCTCAAGCCTAGCTCTGGAAGCTGACCCTCACCGGGCAACATGACAAACCCCGGGAAGTTTTGCCGGCAAATCACACCAAGGACTTGGTTGGGCCTGCGGACATCCTGAGCGTGGTCCCAACCCCTGCAGTATGACAAGGCCAACGCATTAGATATTTGAAGAAACATGATGGCAAAAGGTACAAAAATAGTAAATGCACCTACATCTGCCCATCAGGCCAAATCAACCACCTCTGCTCGCAGGTCGCCGGCAGGGACGGGAGCCATGTACTACCACGCTGGTAGATGGTGGCCCCCTCAACCACCTCGCCCTCGCTGCTATTAGAAATCTCATGCCCGCCACCATCAGCATGGCCACTCGGCCCCTCAAGCGGATCCTGTCAAGTACCCCATCCGGACGTCTCCTGGGACGTAGCCTGGTCCGGAGTCACGTGGGCCCAAGTGTCTTGGCCCGAGGTCTCGTGGGCCAAAAGCCCGTCGACCCGAGGCTCGTGGACCGGAGTTCGCGTAGCCTCCTCCTCAGACGGGTCCCCCCTCGCAGTCATATGCTCGGGTGACTCAGCTGGGGGTGGCGGCGAGGAAGGCGTAGGAGCCTGCCTACCTCTCCCGCGGCCACGTCCTGATCTACCTCCTCTCTTCTTCCCTCCCCGACCTCCTCTCCCGGTGGGCAACGACGCCGACGAAGAAGCGCCCGCTGGTGTCCCCAAACTGTCTAACAACGCTCTCCAGAGAGGTGCGGGTGGAATGGAAGAACCCCTCCCACCACGCTCCGGACCCGCGCCCACCATCTTTCAACACCTGTCATGACAGAAGAGTAAACAGAATTAGTACAACATAAAAAAATTGAATACCGACATGAATAATAAAATGTATATTCATCAGTTAATAGGTAAAGATAGGTCCATCAGCATGTATATTCATCAGTTAATCTAGTTTGTCAATTTTGAAACTTCAGACAACCAAACTGACTCATGACACAAAAAATCAGAGCGTAGAAAGAGAAATGAAATACGAAATAGTTTTCCTTTTTCCTCTTCCTCTTCTCCTCTTCTCCTTTTTTTTCTTATTCTTCTTCTTCTTCTTCTTCTTCTTCTTCTTCTTTTCTTCTCCTCCTCCGCCTCCTCCATCCTCCTCCTCCCTCCTCCCCTCCTCCCCCTCTTCTTTCTTCTTCTTCTTCTTCTTCTTCTTCTTCTTCTTTCTTTCTTCGTTCTTCTTCTTCTTCTTCTTCCTTCTTCTTCTCTCTTTCTTCTCTTCTTCTTCTTCTTCTTCCTTCTTCTTCTTCTTCTCTTCTTCTTCTGCTTCTTCTTCTTCTTCCTTCTATTTTCTTCTTCCCCTCCTCCTCCTCTCTTCTTTCTTCTTCTTCCTCTTTTTCTAATTATCTTATTTTCTTCTTCTTTTTTCAGAACTAAACCTAAACTAAAACTAAACTAAATGTAAACCTAAAACTAAACTGAAACTAAATCTAAATCTAAACTAAACATCAACCTAGAACTAAAAAAAAACAAAAAAAGAGGAGGAGGAGGAGCTCACCGCAGGGGAGGGGGCAGCCGGTGGAGGAGGGGGGGGCGGCCCGGTGGGAGGTCCGCCGCAGGGGTGGGGCGCGCCGCAGCCTTCCTCGCGGCGGGGCTCGGCGGCCGCCGCAGGAGGGGTGTCGTGGCCGGCGGCGGCGGGCCGATGGGGGTCGGAGCAGGCTGGCGAGGGCGGGGCGACGTTCCGGTGCGGCGGGTTCACGATGTGGTGGTCTGGAGCATCACCGGTCTGTCGGCGGGAGGGGCCTGTGCTCGGGCTGCATGGTTCGACACACGCGGGCGCGGTGGGGTCGGGGGCGGGAGGTCAGCCAGCGACGGTGGCGTGGTGGGGGTCGGGGGTGGGGGTGTGGGGGGCGGTGGTCGGCGGTGGGGCTCGATGCGGTTGGGTCGGGGGAGGAGAGAGAGAGAAGAGAGAGAGGCGTGGGGGGTGCGCCGTTATTAGCTGTTAGGTATTAACCTCTTTGCCGTATGCTAACGGACGGCAAAGATGCTTTGCCGTCCGCTAGTAGACGACAAAGAGGTGGGGGTGGTGGGCCGTTACAGCAGTGTCATCCACTGGACCCTACCCAGCTCTTTGCCGTCTGCTAGCGGACGGCGAAGAACTGGCTGATGGCAAACAATATATTTGCCATCAGCCATTTCTTTGCCGTCTGTTTTTTGTAAGCAGACGGCAAAGAATTGGCTGATGGCAAATTCCCTGATTCCATTAGTGTATGAATTCGTCCATGGATAGTGCTGAGAGACCCACTCCTCCTCATCAGTGATCTTGTCCTCTGACCCACTGGCAACCTCTGCACCCAGTTGACGCATAAGAACCTTGTGACGGCTGTGTGACTTCTTCTCTGACACATGCGCCATGTACTGTCCGTGAGCCTCCATATAGAACAACTTCTTCATCTTCAGCTTGAGCTTCTTAGCCTAAGATGGCTCCACTCTAGAGGGCTCATAATCCTCATCATCGTCGGCCTCAGCCTCATCATCTCCCAAAGGAGTCTCAGTCTCCGGAACAGGAGTGCCCCAGTGCTCCTTCTGTCTCAGTCGAACAATCTCATGAGAGACCAAGTCACCGGTCTCCAACCTGACATCAGGATAAGTGTATGCCCATGCCTTCTCAATAAGCAACATCAGGTAGGGGGCATAGATGGGGCACTTGCGCTCAGTGATGGCAGAGAGGAGCTCTGACCACATGACATGAGAAACATCCAAAGATTCTCCTGTGCTAGCCTCCTTCTCATGCTGGCAAAAGAGCAATATATCCACAAGATAGGAATGAACCTGATCCAAGTTTCCAATACGAGGGAAAAGAGTGTGCCTGAAGATGTGATGAAGAATATCCAGAAAGGGAAATAGCTCATATGTCTTCTTCTTCGTGACGGGATGAACCTTCACCGTGCTATATGGCCAAAGAGCAGACTTGTGAGTAGAGGTAGCCTCCTTGT
This sequence comes from Thinopyrum elongatum, assembly GCA_011799875.1. Classification (NCBI taxonomy): domain Eukaryota; kingdom Viridiplantae; phylum Streptophyta; class Magnoliopsida; order Poales; family Poaceae; genus Thinopyrum; species Thinopyrum elongatum. The sequence goes on from CM022303.1 coordinate 240,642,039, forward strand.
GGGGGCGAAAGCCAACCGGGTTGTCAAGCCCTTGATCCTCATAACCTAAAAGATACATGAAAGCCTTCCATTTGACGGAGAGAATTCTGCCATTAGTCATCCATGTCAATGTCCTCTCCTCATCAGTGCCAAGGTGAACCGTGGCAAAAAATTGAGCCACCATGTCAGCATCAAAATTCTTGTTGAACTCCATGAGTTTGAGGATATTCAGCTGAGCACAAATATCTAGAGCCTCTCCAAAGTAGGCACGATCCTTCTCCAAGTAAGGAATGTGAATGGAGCGGACACTCGCAAAGAGGTTCTTCTTTGCTTTGAGCACATCAAAGTAGATAGACCACTGCTGCCGGTTCCAGAAAGGGCGGTTGACAAGAGCCGGTTCTTGAGGCTGGGAATACGGATTGCGGCGACGAGCCACATAGAACTCCTTAGCAGACATCTCTGACACAGACTTGGCCTTCGGCTTTGGCTTGTTCGCAATTTGCTTGGTTGGCGGCTTGGGCTGCGTTGGAAGAGCACTTGATGATGCAGCAGCTGTCTCAGAAGTGCGATAGCGCTTTGATCCTCCAGGACGCTAAGGGTTGATGCGACAGACTAGATGCTCTGAAATGCCATCACCTGGAACCCACACAACGACGAGAAAAGCAAAAGAAAAACAAAGCATAAGCCAGCAGAAAGAAGCAACAAGAATCAAAGATTGGTACAAGGAAAGTGGAGACCGACATCCCGAGCGGTAGTACCGCCTCGAGGCAGCGGTAGTGCCACCTACAAGCGGTAGTACCGCTCCAGGGGAGCGGTAGTACCGCCCGAGGCGAAGGACAGCAGTCTGACCACTGCCGCTGTCAGATCGGGTACTATCGGGGGTGCCAAAATAAAAAATACTCCTACCAATCTCCAATCCACCTAGTCTAGCAGACTTCTACACCCTACTCAAGCCTCAATTTAGCCAAAAATCGATGAATGCCAATGATATTGCCCTAAAGCCTAGATTCAAAGAAGAGAACCAAAAGGAGAGGAAAACAGAGGCAATACCGGCATCCATGGCAAGAGGAGAAGGTGGGGAACGATCCCACCGGATGGCAACGCAGAAGACGGCACTGAGGCGACGGCCCGGCGGCGCCCCCCCCCCCCCCCCCCCCCCGCTGCTTGTTCGTCACTGGAGAGAGGAAGAGACGAGGGACAGAAAGGCGAATGGGTATGGGGGAGTTAAAACTCCCCCTGCCCGATTCATATCCCTTACGCCCCGCCTCACAGCGGCAGTACCGCGCGGCCGGGCGATAGTACCGCTTAATGCTATGAACGGTAGTACCGCCCTGCCACAGCGGTAGTGCCGCTCCAGCGACAACAAGTAGAACCAGAAGAGAAAGGCTTAGCAACGAAAGAGAAAAATGCAATGAAACACCGACAACCCGAGGGAGCAACTTCAAGAGCAAAAGACAACCAAAACAAGACGAGCACCCTTGGAGTGACTAAAAGCACAAACACACAACTACAAGACTAGAAACAATCGAAGAAAATCAAACACCTCTCAAGGAGAGGGCGGTGGCCGAAGCCACCTATGTTTGAGTCAATTGGTATGGCACCGCGAAGATTTTAACCTTGGGCCCTGATAACCCACAAGTATAGGGGATCGCAACAGTTTTCGAGGGTAGAGTATTCAACCCAAATTTATATATTCGACACAAGGGGAGCCAAAGAATATTTGCAAGTATTAGCAGCTAAGTTGTGAATTCAACCACACCTGGAGATTAATTATCTGCAGCAATATAATCAGTAGCAAAGTAATATGATAGTTTTGATAGCAACAATAATTGTAACAGTAACGGTAACACTGATAGCAATGGTTTTGTAGCAGTTGTAACAGTAACAACAGCAGTAGTAACTTAGCGAGAACAATATATGGAAAATTCGTAGGCATTGGATTGGTGAATTTGTTGGATGATATTCATCATATAACAGTCACAACCTAGGGCGATACAAAACTAGCTCCAGTTCATAAATATAATGTAGGCATGTATTCCGTAAATAGTCATACGTGCTTATGGAAAGAACTTGCATGACATCTTTTGTCCTACCCTCCCGTGGTAGCGGGGTCCATAAGGAAACTAAGGGATATTAAGGCCTCCTTTTAATAGAGAACCGGAACAAAGCATTAGCACATAGTGAATACATGAACTCCTCAAACTACGGCCATCACCGGAAAGTATCCCGAATACTGTCACTCCAGGGTTTACGGATCATAACACGTAATAGGTGACTATAACTTGCAAGATCGGATCTAGAAGATAGATATAATGGTGATAACATAAATGGTTCATATCTGAAATCATGGCACCCGAGCCCAAAGTGACAAGCATTAAGGATGGCAAAGTCATAGCAACATCAATCTCAGAACATAATGGATACTAGGGATCAAGCCCTAACAAAACTAACTCGATTACATGATGAATCTCATCCAACTCCCTCACCGACCAGCGAGCCTACGAAGGAATTACTCACTCCCGGTGGGGAGCATCATGGAATTGGCGATGGAGAAGGGTTGGTGATGACGAAGATCGAAGATTCCCCTCTCCGGAACCCCAAACAGGCTCCAGATCTGGCCTCCCGATGAAGAACAGGAGGTGGCGGCGGCTCCGTCTCGTGAAACACGATAATTCTTTCTCCCAAATTTTTTTCTTCGAAAATGTGATTTTATAGCATCAGAGATAGGGTCTGCGGGGCCACCAGGTGGGGACAACCCACCTGGGCACGCCCTGGTGGGTTGTGCTCACCCAGGGGCCCCCTCCGGTGGTTCTTGGCTCCAGTATTTTTCTTTTATTCCATAAAAAATCTCCAAAAAGTTTCGTTCCATTCCGAGAACTTTTATTTCTGCACAAAAACAACACCATGGTAGTTCTGCTGAAAATAGCGTCAGTCCGGGTTATTTTCATTCAAATCATGCAAATTAGAGTCCAAAACAAGAGTAAAAGCGTTAGGAAAAGTAGATACGACGGAGACGTATCAAATCCCCCAAGCTTGAACCTTTGCTTGTCCTCAAGCAATTCAGTTGACAAACTGAAAGTGAAAAAGAAAAACTTGTACGAACTCTTTTGCTCTTGTTTCATAAATAAGCTTAAGTAGCACCCAGGTTTTCAGCAAAGATTATGACTAGCCATGTTGACAATAACTCTTAAAAATTATATTAACTCATATCAATGGCATAAGCAACTAGCGAGCAATAATAAAATGTCTCAAATGACAACACTTTGTCAAAACAATCATGATATAATATGACAGCAGTGGTATCTCGCTAGCCCTTTCCGAGACCGCAAAACATAAATGCAGAGCACCTCGAAAGTTCAAGCAGCGATTAAACATTGTAATTCATGGTAGAAAAGATCCAGTCATGATGCATCCAACATTAGCTATACACAATGCATGAGAATGACAATAGTGCTCTCAGATCTGGCGCTTATTTGAGAAGGTGATGACACAACATAAAATTAAATAGATAGTCCCTTCACAGAGGCAAGCAGTGATTTGCAGCGGTGCCAGAGCTCAGATTTTTAAAACAAAGATAAATGAAATTTTGAGAAATGCACCCTTCCTGTTTACTTCGCGACCATTAGTTATCAATATCTTCCATGCTAAACACATTAGTAGCGGTTCCCAAGTGATAAAAGTAAAGGTTTACTCTCCCTCCACCAACAAACACACTCCACGGCTAGCCGAATCCACGGGTACCGTCCATACCAACATCAGTCCTGGGGGAGTTTTGATTAATTATTTGCAATTTGATTTCGGGATTGGGAATCCCGAATACCGCATATAGGTAGATATATGGTGGACTCATATGGAACAACTTGGGTTTTAGGATTTTGATGCACAAGCAGTATTCCCGCTTAGTACAAGCGAAGGCTAGCAAATAGGTTGAGAAGCGGCCAGCTAGAGAGCAAAAACGGTCATGAACCTGCATTATGCATAAGTAACATTGGATACTAGCATGAGTAGGATATGAACACCATGAACATAAAATATCATAGAGGCTATATTGGTTTTGATTCAACTACGTACATGCATGAACATGTGCCAAGTCAAGCCACTTGAAACATTCAGAGGAGGATACCATGTCATCAGACCACATCACAATCATTTTAATGCATGTTGACATCCAAGATAAATCATTATCCACTCCTAGCTACTTAAGCATGGCATGAGAAACTATAATCTCTAATTGTCATTGCAAACATGTTTGATCTTAATAGGCCGAATCATGGATACTAGGTTAAACATATTTACAAAAAACAGAACAAGTTGAGTTCATACCCGTTTCTCTCTGCCACAACCAGTTCATCAAATATCGTCATCATTGCCTTTCACTTGCACGACCGAATGATATGAAAATAATAATAATGCAAGAGTGTCGTGGACTAAGCTGGAATCTGCAAACATTTTATTCAAAAAAGAGAAGACAAGGTAATATGGGCTCTTTATTAGATCAATATCAATGCATATGAGAGCCACTCAACAATTTCATCGCGGTCTTCTCCTCGGTATGACTCAATAAAAGGAAAAGAATTTCAGAGAAACACACTGAAATATTTTTGGAGTTTTTAGTTTTTCTTAAAGAAAGCAAATTTAAGAAAGGAAAAAATAAAAATGAGAAAAACTATTTACATGGGAGAGCTCCCAACAAGCAAAAGAAGAACAAGGAAATCTTTTTGGGTTTTCTTTTTAACAATACAACTAAATTAGACTAGAAAGGAAAACCGAAAAGAAGCAAGAAATATTTTTGGGTTTTCTCAAAGTTTTTCAAACACACAAGAAGAAAGCGAGAAAATAAATCTAGCATGGATAATACAATGAAAAAAGTGTGGACACCGACAACTGGAATGAAATGTGTGAACATGAATGAAATGTCGGTGGAAATATGTACTCCCCCAAGCTTAGGCTTTTGGCCCAGCTTGGTAATCACCACTCGTAGTAGTCCTCCAGTCCCATGTTGAAGTGATGTGGAGTGGGTACCTGAGCGTCCCACTCCTGAGGCTCCTCCTCAGCCGCTGCCTAGTTGTTCCGGTAGGCAATAATGTCATCTGGCATGATCCTGTATCCGCCCCTGGCAATAGAATCAAACAAAGCAGGTGTAGGCAATGGAATAATATTGCGGGTTTCCTCACTGAAAACCAGGTTGTAAGGAATATGGTTAACAAAATCATCAATATCAGTAAACTGGTGATCCTTCATCGCCTGGTGATCTAGATAAACCTTGGGTAAACGATAATCATGTTCGCGGATCTGAACATTAAAGTGACTCGCTAAACGAGTAGCATAAATACCGCCATGAATTTTGCCCTTGGATCTGTTAAGGTGCAGTTGTCGCTGTAAAGTGCGCGGCGTAAAATGGCAAAGTCCGGAGCACAGAGTGCACCGACCTTTTCTCTAGCAATTAAGCACTTAGCAATAAATAGAGCAAAATAATGCACAGCAGGAAACTGCAAACTAGTAGTGGTGACACTCGACACGCCTCTCTCATCTCCCACTGACAGAGTACGATAAAAGCCCTCGAATTGTACTGGCCTAGGCTCTCTTATTTCCCCGTCAGAAGGGATTAAGCATATGTCACAAAAATTAGTAAGTGGTATCTGACGGGTTTCAGCATATAAGTTAAACTGAACATCATGGGGGTTATTCCTACTCAGAAAATGAAAACTTTGCACAAAGGAATTTGTAAGGAGATGGTATTGTTCACACTCAGCTGCGATGAAGTCGGTAAGACCAGCATTAGCAGCAAATTGTGCGAACTCTTGACGGATTCCGGCTCCATCCATGAAGGGGTTATGCGGCCACTCGCACGGCCGCACCTCCGCCATTCTCCGAGTGTGGAGATCATTGTCCGATGACTCCCCAATGACTCCCTTAGAGCACTTCTTGGAAGCAAACTTCCTAAAGAAACTCATCTCAATCCTATGAATAAAATTTTGAAAATTTTAGTCCAAATTTTTTTTTGTCAACAAAACTTCACAAGATTGATAGCAACTACTCATAGGGATGCATAGAGGCCACATTAAGCATTCAAACTACTTAGAACTCTAAGAATTCAACATGCAAGCTCATCTACAATAGCACCAAGAGTAGCTAAATATTCAAAATATAATCCACTAAAAAAAAACTAATTGGAGCAATGGAGGAGTCACATACCAAGTAGCAATCCCCCAAAACAGTTTCGGAAAAGGAGCTTCGAGCAAAGAGATCGAAATCCGCGGGTTTGAGAGCAAGAACATGAGAGAGAGCAATGGTGATTTTTTTATGGAGGTAGGTGATGACATGGTCTAAAGAGTAAGTGAGGGGGCCCACGTGGGGGCCACAACCCACCAGGGCACGCCTGGGGCTGCTGGCGCGCCCAGGTGGGTTGTGCCCACCTGGTGCACCCCCCTCTGATGTTATTTGCACTAAAAATTCTTAAATATTCAGAAAAAATTCATATTAAATTTTCAAGACATTCCAAGAACTTTTATTTTTGGGTCATTTTTATTGCACGGGAAATTCAGAAAATAGACAAGACATGTCATTTTATTTTATTTAACTAAGAAAAATAGAAAATAAAAGTTGGGAGCAGAAGGTTGTGCTTACTAAATCCATCAATTTCATACCTCTAAAAAATGATCCATTAATAAGGTTGGTCAAGTCTTATTAACAACCACCTTCGATTAGCATGAAACGGAAGAACTTTTGTAAAACACTAAGTTTCCTCAATGGGGATATGCATGTCCCCAACAATAAGCATTTCACATTTCTTTTTGGCAATAGGTAGAGGTAGTTGAAAACTTCCAATAGTGAGTGTCGGAGATTTTTCAATAACATTAATACCATTCACTTGGAATTGTTTCTTCGGAAAGTGCACCATATGCTCATTACCATTGATATGAAAAGTGACCTTGCTTTTATTGCAATCAATAACAGACCCTGCAGTATTCAAGAAGGGTCTACCAAGGATAATCGACATGTTGTCGTCCTCGGGCATCTCAAGTATAACAAAGTCAGTTAAAATAGTAACATTTGCAACAACAACGGGCACATCCTCACAAATACTGATAGGTATGGCAGTTGATTTGTCAGCCATTTGCAAAGATATTTCAGTAGGTGTGAGTTTATTCAAATCAAGTCTTTTATATAAATAGAAAGGTATAACACTAACACCAGCTCCTAAATCACACAAAGCAGTTTTGACATAATTTCTTTTGATGGAGCAAGGTATAGTTGGTATTCCCGGATCTCCAAGTTTTTTAGGTACTCCATCCTTAAAAGAATAATTAGCAAGCATGGTGGAGATTTCAGCTTCCGGTATTTTTCTCTTGTTAGTAATGATGTCTTTCATGTATTTTGCATAAGGGGCCATCTTTAATATATCAGTCAAGCGAGTGCGCAAAAAGGCTGGCCTAAGCATTTCAGCAAAGCGTTCAAATTCTTCTTCATACTTTTTCTTAGTTGACTTAGGTGGAAAGGGCATGGGTTTTTGAACCCATGGTTCTCTTTCTCTTCCATGTTTTCTAGCAACAAAGTCTCTTTTATCTTATCTTTTATTTTTAGGTTGTGGGTTATCAAGATCAACAGCTGGCGCTATTTCCACATCATTATCTAGTTGTTTATCATTGTCTAGTTGAGCGTCTTCATGAACATCATCATTATCTTTTTCATTATCACTAGATGAATGTTCATTATCAGATTGAGTTTCAGCATCAGAAATAGAAACATCATTATCATTATCAGATTGAGTTTCAGCATCAGAAATAGAAGCATCCTATCATTTTTCTTTTTCTTCTTCTTTTTAGAAGGATTAGGTGCATGAGTGTTAATTCTTTGGGAGTCTTGTTCAATTCTTTTAGGATGACCTTCAGGATAAAGTGGTTCCTGAGTCATTCTACCTCCTCTAGTCACTACCCTAACTGCATGATCATTCATATTATTATTCATCTCATGAAGCAGTTCTCTTTGAGATTTAACAACTTGTTCTAACAGAGTTTGAACCATAGAGGCATGTTTTCCTACAGCTCTAACATCATTGGAGATTCTAAATAACAAGTCACTCAAGCGAGCAATCATATCAGAGTTATATTTCAATTGTTTCATAACATTTTCATTAAAGTGATCTTGCTTTCTAATGTAATTATCAAACTCATAAAGGCATTGGCTAGGATGCATATTATAAGGATTGTCCCTTTCATCAAATTTCATTAAAGAATTTACCTATACCACCTTTGGTGGTGGTGTGTCAAGTCCATGTATTTCTTCAATAGGAGGTAAATTTTTAACATCCTCCGCTTTAATACCTTTTTCCTTCATAGATTTCTTTGCCTCTTGCATATCTTCTAGACTGAGATATAAGATACCCCTCTTCTTTGGAGTGGGTTTATGCGGTGGTTCAGGAAGAGTCCAATCATCATAATTTTTCAATATATTATTCAATAATTCCTTAGCTTGTCCAATAGTTCGTTCCCTGAAAACACAACCAGCACAACTATCTAGGAAGTCCCTAGAAGCATCGGTTAGTCCATTATAGAAGATAGCAAGTATTTCATTTTTCTTAAGTGGATGATCAGGCAAAGCATTAAGCAATTGGAGAAGCCTCCCCCAAGCTTGTGGGAGACTCTCTTCTTCAATTTGCACAAAGTTAAATATTTTCTATAAGGAAGCTTGTTTCTTATGAGCAGGAAAATATTTTTCAGAGAAGTAATAAATCATATCCTGGGGACTACGCACACAACCAGGAGCAAGAGTATTGTACCATATCTTAGCATCACCCTTTAATGAGAACGGAAATAATTTGAGAATATAGTAGTAGTGAATCTTCTCATCATGAGCAAATAGGGTGGCTATATCATTTAATTTAGTAAGGTGTGCCACAACAGTTTCAGTTTCATAACCATGGAAAGGATTAGATTCAACCAAAGTAATCAACTTTGGGTCGACAGAGAATTCATAATCCTTATCATCAACAAAGATAGGTGAAGTAGCAAACTTAGGATCACATTTCATTCTAGCATTCAAAGATTTCTCTTTCAGTTTGCATAATAATTTCTTAAGATCATCTCTATCATTGCAAGCAAGAAAATCTCTAGCTGTCTCCTCATCCATAACATAACCTTCAGGTATCTTAGGCAATTCATATCTAGGAGAGCTATGTCTAATAGGTGTTTTAAGATTTTCAGTTTCAAGTACTTCATCAGTTTCAGCATTCTCAATATCTTTAGCTCTAGCAATTTGTTCATCAAGAAAATCACCTAGTGGCACGCCATCATCAAGCAAGGTACTAGCATTATCATGAGTAGCATTCATAGAAGTAGCATCATCAATAACTTGCGACATATTAGGATTAATAGCATGTGGTGGTGTTGCAAGTCTACTCAAAATAGAAGGCGAATCAAGTGCAGAGTGTGATGGTAGTTCCTTACCTCCCCTCGTCTTAGAGGGAAAAATCTTAGTCTTGGTATCCTTCAGATTCTTCATAGTGATAAATTGATAATAATCCCAAGTGACTCAACAAATATAGCTATGCTCCCCGGCAACGGCGCCAGAAAAAGGTCTTGATAACCCACAAGTATAGGGGATCACAACAATTTTCGAGGGTAGAGTATTCAACCCAAATTTATAGATTTGACACAAGGGGAGCCAAAGAATATTTGAAAGTATTAGCAGCTGAGTTGTCAATTCAACCACACCTGGAGATTAATTATCTACAGCAATATGATCAGTAGCAAAGTAATATGATAGTTTTGATAGCAGTAATAATTGTAACAGTAACGGTAACAGTGATAGCAATGATTTTGTAGCAGTTGTAACAGTAACAGCAGCAGTAGTAACTTAGCGAGAACAATATATGGAAAATTCGTAGGCATTGGATCGGTGAATTTGTTGGATGATATTCATCATATAATAGTCATAACCTAAGGCGATACAAAACTAGCTCCAGTTCATAAATATAATGTAGGCATGTATTCCGTAAATAGTCATACATGCTTATGGAAAGAACTTGCATGACATCTTTTGTCCTGCCCTCCCGTGGTAGCGGGGTCCATAAGGAAACTAAGGGATATTAAGGCCTCCTTTAATAGAGAACCAGAACAAAGCATTAGCACATAGTGAATACACTAACTCCTCAAACTACGGTCATCACCGGAAAGTATCCTGAATACTGTCACTTCGGGGTTTACGGATCATAACACGTAACAGGTGACTATAACTTGCAAGATCAGATCTAGAACATAGATATAATGGTGATAACATAAACGGTTCAGATCTGAAATCATGGCACCTGGGCCCAAAGTGACAAGCATTAAGCATGGCAAAGTCATAGCAACATCAATCTCAGAACATAATGGATACTAGGGATCAAGCCCTAACAAAACTAACTCGATTACATGATGAATCTCATCCAACTCCCTCACCGATCAGCGAGCCTACGAAGGAATTACTCACTCCTGGTGGGGAGCATCATGGAATTGGTGATGGAGAAGGGTTGGTGATGATGAAGATCGAAGATTCCCCTCTCCGGAGCCCCAAACGGGCTCCAGATCTGGCCTCCCGATGAAGAACAGGAGGTGGCGGCGGCTCCGTCTCGTGAAACACGATAATTCTTTCTCCCTGATTTTTTTCTCCGAAAATGTGATTTTATAGCGTCGGAGATAGGGTCTGCGAGGCCACCAGGTGGGGACAACCCACCTGGGCGCGCCAGGAGGGGGGGGGGGCGCCCTGGTGGGTTGTGCTCACCCAGGGGGCCCCCTCCGGTGGTTCTTGGCTCCAGTATTTTTCTTTTATTCCATAAAAAATCTCCAAAAAGTTTTGTTCCATTCCGAGAACTTTTATTTTTGCACAAAAACAACACCATGGTAGTTCTGCTGAAAACAACGTCAGTCCGGGTTAGTTTCATTCAAATTAGAGTCCAAAACAAGAGTAAAAGCGTTAGGAAAAGAAGATACGATGGAGACGTATCAGGCCCATGACCAAAACTCATCTTTGAAGCACAAGTACCATAAAAAATGGCCAATGTGAAAGATTTGATTAATTTATGCATAATGGGGGGAGGGAGAGTTCATTGAGAGAACAACACTCCCCCTATGTCCATGCCTACATCTAGAACAAGATATAATGATGAGTGTGGTAGGGTGTGCCTAGATTCAAGCCTCATTGCTCGAATAAATGATATTTAGCTCATGCCTTAACTCGTGAAATCTTGCTTCATCTAGAGGCTTGGTGAAAATATCCGCTAGTTGCTCTTGAGTGTTGATGTAGATGATCTCAATATGTCCACGCTTGATGTGATCCCAAATGAAATGATGACGGATCTCAATATGCTTTGTCTTGCTATGTTGCACCGGATTGTGAGAGATATTGATAGCACTTTCATTGTCACATAGAAGAGGCAGTTTGTCACACGTGACACCGTAATCCTTTAAAGTTTGCCTCATCCATAGCAATTGTGCACAACAACTTGCGGCGGCTACATATTCGGCCTCGGTGGACGAGAGAGATACGCAATTTTGCTTCTTCGAAGACCAACTCACCAAAGAGCGACCAAGGAATTGGCACCCTCCGAAAGTTGACTTCCTCTCCACACAATCTCCCGCCCAATCTGAGTCCAAGTAACCCATGAGATCAAAGCTTGCTCCTTTGGGGTACCTTAAGCCAAAGTTTGGGGTATGAGCCAAATATCGAAAGATTCGCTTGACCGCCATAAAATGGCTTTCCTTAGGTGCTGCTTGAAACCGTGCACAAATTCCCACACTCAACATGATATCCGATCTAGATGCACAAAGGTAAAGCAAGGATCCAATCATGGAGCGATATACCTTTTGATCCATCGCTTTACCATCGGGATCACTATCAAGCTTGCATTTGGTGGGCATGGGGAACTTGAAGGGCTTGACATCATCTAGCTTGAATCTCTTGAGCATGTCTTGGGTATACTTGGCTTGGTTGATGAAAGTTCCTTCTCTTCTTTGCTTGACTTCAAACCCAAGAAAGAACTTCAACTCTCCCATCATAGACATCTCAAACTTTTTGGTCATTAGTGCGGCAAACTCATCATTGAAAGATTTGTTCGGAGAACCAAATATAATATCATCAACATATAGTTGGCATATGAACAAATCCCATTTGACCCTCTTAGAAAAAAGAGTGGGATCAATTTTCCCAATTTCAAACCCACGGTCTTGAACCAACTCGATAAGGTGCTCATACCACGCACGTGGGCTTGTTTAAGGCCATAGAGTGCCTTTTTGAGTTTGTATACATGATTGGTGAGCTTGGGATCCTCGAATCCTGGAGGTTGTTTGACATATACCAACTCATTCAAAGGACAATTAAGAAATGCACTTTGCACATCCATTTGTTGCAACTTAAAATCATGATGAGATGCATATGCAAGATACATGCGAATAGGTTCAAGACGAGCAACGGGGGCAAACATTTCGCCGTAGTTGATACCCTCGACTTGGGAGTAGCCTTGTGCCACCAATCTTGCCTTGTTCCGAATAACCACACCGTTTGCATCTTGCTTGTTCTTGAAGATCCATTTGGTCCCAATGACATTGTGCTCCTCCGTTGGCCTTGGTACTAATTCCCAAACTTGGTCGTGCTCGAATTTGTTGAGTTCATCATGCATGGCTTCAAGCCAATCCTCATCATCGAGCGCCTCATGTACCTTGTGGGGTTCAACACACGAAACAAACGCGTGATGCTCACAAAAGTTTGACAATTGTCTATGAGTAGTTACCCCTTTCTCAAGCTTCCAAGCACATTCTCCATGACATGTTGTTGACGCTCGAGCTTGGAAGCCACCTTGGCAGCACGATGCTCCAAAAGTTCCTCGATTGGCATTTGAGGATCATCTTGCTCATCTTGAGCACCGTCTTGAGTTTGCTCTTGATCTTGAGCTTGCTCTTGATCTTGAGCACGGTCTTGAGCTTGCTCTTGATCTTGAGCGAGCTCGGAGGCATGAACTTGATCTTGGGCATCATTTAGTGCATTACCATCTCCACAGGGTTGATCTTGCCCTTGATCTTGCTCATTGGGTTGAGGGCTTTCACTTTGTTCGTCGAAAGCGTGTGGGTCTAGCATAGGTGATGGCTCCACTTAAGTAGAGCATTGTCCTTCTCCTTCGGCCACAAGGGGTTCCTCAATGGGGAATATTTGACCAATCGCCATTCTTCTTATGGCTTTGGGAGGAATTTCATCACCTACATCACAAAGACCACTTTGCTCCACTTGGGAGCCGTTATTTTCATCAAACTCCATGTTACACGTCTCCTCAATGAGTTCGATGGATTTGTTGAGGACACGGTAAGCATGAGAGTTTGTAGCATAACCAACAAATATGCACTGGTACAGCGAGGTGCTATACAAACGGTTTTTAACCCCTTCTGCGATGGCATTTGGAACCGTCGCCAAGTGAGTGACTGCGATAGGGGGGTCCTTCCCACACGACCCAAAAACCATCGGGGATAGGCCCTCCTGGCACACACGCTCGGCAAAATGAGGTCGTGTGCGACGGGCGAGCGATGAAATACGATTATACATGCCCAATCGGTTCCGGTCGTAAGTACATCCCACACAGTAAATCCCAAACAAACGTTTCCATTTGTTATGTACATTCCACACAGTCAATCCAAGGAATATGTTTTCATTCTTATGTACATCCCACACAGTCAATCCAGGGAAAACGTTTCTGTTCGTATGTACATCCCACATAGTCAATCCAGGGAAAACATTTCCGTTCGTATATACATCCGACACAGTTTTATGTATAGCCTCGTGTGTGATAGGTGTAACTATCACACATGCTCTGCCTTGGTTAACCATTTGCTTTTATTCAACTACATCACACACGATTTGATGAAGAAAACTGTACGGCATTGGGCTATCCATCACAAGCGCTTTTACTGCTAGAACCGTTTGCAAAGTTCCATGACCCATTTAGCAGGTTTATTAGTTTATAATTAATAATTCTAGTATTACGCAAATTCACATTTCATATCGAACAGCTGTTTGCCAATTTCATATCAGGCACAAAAATATATTTTAACATCACAGTACGATAGCTACCTGCAAACAGCACAGTACAACATATAGCTAGTTCACCTTCATAAGAACAATATTAGAACAATATATTCATTTCCCTAATCGAGATCATCCAGGGTCGTCTTATCCACCTCTGCTTTCAGTTCAGTAAGAACCTATTTTGCATTGGCCAACTGGGAAAGTGCCTCCTCCTTTGCCAACACCATCTTAGCAAAGTCTGATTTAAAAAATCTGAGCTCATTCTCCACCTTCCTCTTTTTATCACGCATCTTCAAATATTCTTCAGCGTTGACAACACTTTCTCTAAGCCTACCTCTGTTCTCTTCCTCATACATGCTCCGGAGCTTTGCTAGGCACATCTTCAAAGACTGTGGCCACTCTTGATCAACCCACTCCAGGTAAGAACACTTCCGTTCATCCTATAATATTTAAAACTAGATCAGTAACAATTGTAGGGGAAATGGGTTTCTAGCAACATAGAAAATCACCAAATACATATTTTGAAAAAACTGAAGAAGCAGGTTAATTATGGCATATCTTCTCAAAAAGATCAATGTGCAAATGAATTAATTGCTACTGAGACAACAACCAAATTCTGAAACATCAGAAGCTATAATTAGCTACAACAACGCTAAAAGTTCTTAGTCATGTACTATAAATAACAAATTGAACATTTTATGAGGAAGCTAAATATAACTGCAACAACATAGCGACAGTGTTTGGATGACATCAAATTGATCCTAACAGGTGTGTACATGCACATATTTAGTAACATAGAACTAATAGCACTAAGGCCGTCCATTGTGTATGCCAAAACCGGTGTAAAGAAAACTATTGCTACATTTGGCATCGATGCCCTACACTGGCGAGCCGACGCAGCAGAAAAAATCAGGGACCTGGACTCTGGAGCACCTAGTTGCTCCGATGCCCAGTTCCTTCGTGCCATAAAGATTTAGTATTTTACTGCTTGGCTGCTCGGATGCGTGGACCAAAGTTGGCTGCACAAACTGCTGAAGCGGTGCCAAATAATTTTCTAATGGCACCGCTGATGAGACGGCAACATTTTTGGATACTAGGTACAAACTGTGACACTGTCTTAACATCCAGAATAACATAGCACAGTGACAGTGTCTGAATCACATCTAACAAATGATTTGTAACAACGAAAGTGGGGCTAACCTTCTCTACACATGCCAGAAACTTCCTCCCACTATCCACAGATTCAAACGCAACTAGCTTCACGCATGGAGATTGATGGTGACAATGAGCAGGCAGATCTTCAGCCACCCCGCTCCATTCGTTGCAACTGATGGTCCTAGGGAGCTACAAGAGGAAGAAATGACTCAAATCGACCGCTGGTTTAAAATCCTTCATTCCAAGTCATAACCCGAGAGAGAGAAGAGAGGCATACCCGGGTGGTGAAGGAGTCGGAGGAGGAGGAGGAACCGCTGGAGAGGTCATTGAAGAAGACCATGGCGACCCCGGCGGTAGGATGCGAGACGGCGAGAGCGAGGAAGCAAGCGAGGAAGTGGCTATAGCTTCGGAAGGAAGGAGGAAATAGGGGAAATGTGACTTGTGGTCGGGGAGAAAAGGGGGTGGAGAAGGGGGGCGGGGGTAGATATTTCGGCGGTAGGCCAAAAATTTTGAAATGTGGAGGGAAACTTTGCGCGCGGTGCCGCCGGACACCATTCACTTTGAACAATTGTGTGCATCGCAAATGATTCTTCTGCTTTATGTGCATGGGATGAGTTTGATAACTCAAATTTTGGTGAAAACTTCCCTGGGTACTATCCTCATCCACGTCATTGCATAATTTAACATCGCTTGCTAATTTGGGCACACAAAAGAGCGTACAGCACACAGAGCACACTTACTGAATCGAGCAATTTTAGTAATTAAACAGAGGTAGTTGACCTAAACATTGCTCTAACAAAAGACCAACATTAAAAACAAAGCCTAAGTAAGCATAATTTTAACAAAGCCACCGCCGCGCCGGCCTATGCATCGCCGGTGTGAGATGAGACGTCAATGACTTGTCCTGGCGACATGCCGCCGTTGGTGGACTCCGCGTCCCCCCTGCTGAAGTTGACCGCATCCTTGTCCTCGTCCTTGGCGCCGCCCTCAAGGTTGTAGTACTCGTATACGTAGTAGTGGTTGCGCCAGAGCTCGTGTTGGTACTCCACCGCCGATTCCTCGATGGACAGACTCTTCTCTACCTCGACCTCGGCCACGCGCAATTCCTCCTCTCGGCGCTCCTTGATCTCTGCCGCCTCCTGCATCTCCAGCTCCCGCTCGGCGATCTCATGAGGAAGCAGGGCTCCATGGCCACCGCTGCCTTTTCGGACATGGGTTGCATGGATTCTGAGGTGGCCTGGAATATCTTGGCGTGTGCGTCCTCGACCTTGGCGTCGATGGCCTCGACCCGGGCCAGGGCGACATCGGCGGCATGGACGGCAGCTCGAGCGCTCTCGACGTTTGCATCCGCCATTGCAGCAGCTGCTGCAGCCGTCTCGGCTGCTGCAGATGCCCTATCGGCTGCCGCAGACGCCCTCCCGGCGGAGGCAGCCGTGCTCAATGCGGATGCGGCGGCACTCTCGGCGTAGGCGGCCGCGCTCTCGGCGCAGGCGGCGGCGCTCGGGGAGGACGCGGCCACCGTACGGGCCCTCATGAAGCGTTTCCACGGCGTCATCTTTGCAAGAAGGGGTTGCGGGAATGGGGATCGTGATTCGTGGATTCGGGGGTTGCCGGCACTAGAGCAGACAAGTCGGCGAAGCTTAAGGAGGAAGACTTAAATAGACGCACGATTTTTTATCGCAAACGGTTCCTACAAAACAACTGTGTGTGATGTTGTTGATATTTTTTATTAGCTGTGAAAGACGAATTTGGAGTAAAGTGGCAATGGATGGTGTTTTAAATGTACGAGAAAATTTATAGTACTAATACAACTGTCATTTGAAAATTTGGAAAATTCCAGGGGTCATTTGACCTTTTAAGACATTTAAGTGATTTTCTAGCCATTTAATGACCATAATTCAAATTTGAACTACATGTACTTGCAACAGCTAACCATAACGGTTTGAAAATTCATATTTGTGTACTTGTGTGCGAGTTAATTCCATGTGCAGTAAATTAGAAGGAATTTTCAAACATATTGGTCTCACGGCTATGACACAAAGCATGGAGTGTCATGGCATTTAAATTCCAAAAATTAACAAAAGATCAGAAACACATGAAACCTTGCTTGATGTAATGTCATGCCACCAAGATGATTTGGTAAAAAAATTGGCATGTTTGACGAAAGTTTCGACACACACCCATCACAAAACCGGAGCAACTCACTAGAAGGCTCGTGGTTCCGAGAGGGAACAATGCATGCTTGATGATGAACGGGCGATAGCTTCCTCTTACGGCCTTCAAAAATTTTCTACAGTTAACATGCACTAATACAACTGTCATTTGAAAATTTGGAAAATTCCATGGGTCATTTGACCTTTTAAAGACATTTAAGTGTTTTTCTAGCCATTTAATGACTGTAATTCAAATTTGAACTACATCTACATGCAATGGCTAACCATAACGGTTTTAAAAATCATATTTGTGTATTTGTGTGCGAGTTAATTCCATGTGCAGTAAATTGGAAGGAATTTTCAAACATATTGGTGTCACGGCATGGACACATGCATGGAGTGCCATGGCATTTAAATTCCAAAAAGTTTAAAAAAGGTCATAAACACATGAAACCTTACTTGATGTAATGTCATGCCACCAAGATGATGTGGTAAAAAAATTGGCATGTTTGACGAAAGTTTGGACACACACCCCTCACAAACCGGAGCAACTCACTAGAAGGCTCATGGTTTCGAGAGGGAACAATGCATGTTTGATGATGAACGGGCGATAGCTTCCTCTTACGGCCTTAAAAAAATTTCTACAGTTAACGTGCACTAATACAACTATCATTTGAAAATTTGGAAAATTCCAGGGGTCATTTGACCTTTTAAAGACATTTAAGTGATTTTCTAGCCATTTAATGACCGTAATTCAAATTTGAACTACATCTACATTCAACGGCTAACCATAAAGGTTTGAAAAATCATATTTGTGTACTTGTGTGCGAGTTAATTCCATGTGCAGTGAATTGGAAGGAATTTTCAAACATATTGGTGTCACGACATGGACACATGCATGGAGTGCCATGGCATTTAAATTCCAAAAAGTTAGAAAAAGATCAGAAACACATGAAACCTTTCTTGATGTAATGTCATGCCACCAAGATGATGTGGTAAATTTTTTGGCATGTTTGACGAAAGTTTGGGCACACACCCCTCACAAACCGGAGCAACTCACTAGAAGGCTCGTGGTTCCGAGAGGGAACAATGCATGTTTGATGACGAACGGGCGATAGCTTCCTCTTACGGCCTTCATTAATTTTCTATAGTTAACGTGCACTAATACAACTGTCATTTGAAAAGTTGGAAAATTCCAGGGGTCATTTGACCTTTTAAAGACATTTAAGTGATTTTCTAGCCATTTAATGACCGTTATTCAAATTTGAACAACATCTACATGCAACGGCTAACCATAATGGTTTGAAAAATCATATTTGTGTACTTGTGTGCGAGTTAATTCCATGTGCAGTAAATTGGAAGGAATTTTCAAACATATTGGTGTCACGGCCTGGACACATGCATGGAGTGCCATGGCATTTAAATTCCAAAAAATAA
Source organism: Thinopyrum elongatum (assembly GCA_011799875.1). NCBI lineage: Eukaryota > Viridiplantae > Streptophyta > Magnoliopsida > Poales > Poaceae > Thinopyrum > Thinopyrum elongatum. The sequence continues at coordinate 240,660,812 of CM022303.1, forward strand.
AAACAAGATCAGAAACACATGAAACCTTGCTTGACGTAATGTCATGTGTGGCGCCCCCGGCTCAATCGTACACTAATCATACATGCAAACGTGTACGATCAAGCATAGGGACTCACGAGAAGATATCACAACACAACTCTAAACACAAATAAACGGAGATCCACAATATTACAGATCAGGGATCCGAAGATCCGAATACATAAGTCAGTCATACAAATATTATCTGAGTACACACATAGTTAGACAAGTTTTGCCTTAAGAAGGCTAGCACAAATCCCGACACTAGATCGAAAGGCGTTGGCCTCCTGCCTGGGAGCCTTCGATCCTACTCCTGGTCGGCTGGCTTGATCCAGTAATACGTGCCCTCTGGACCCTCCTGGTAGTAAGCTCCTGAGGTGGCATCTGGCTCTTGGACTCCATCGTCTGATGTATCAACAAGGTGGGGTATGGGGAAAAGAGAAAGTAAAGCAACCGTGAGTAATCATCCGAAGTACTTAGCAAGCAAGGATCTATACTACATATGCAACATTATCAATGGAGATAGGTTGTATAAGTGGACTGGGCTACAGAAATGCCAGAATAGAGAGATGGCCTAGTCCTATCGAAGACTAGCATCTTCAAACATCTTCACGAAGCCATCATCTTGCAGCAGTAGAAGAGAGTAGAATAGCATTTTATTTAGCAAACATGTTGAAGCAAGCCTAGAGATCCTTCCTCGACTCCCCGCGAGAAAGCGATCCCGAAGCTTCAATTAAGTAACAAGTATCCAGTTCAAGTAGTAGATCGGGATACACAAACTGAGCGTCCTTTACCGTAGGACCGGCTATCGATAGATCATTCATCCCTGCAGGGGTGCACTACTGTTACCCAACACGCTCGATTAACTCTGGCCGGACACACTTGCTGGGTAATGCCCGTCCTCGGAAGATCAACACGAAGCAGCGCCCTACCTAGGCTCGGCAGAGAGGTCAGCACACCGGACTAACCTATGCACCCAGAGGTCTTGGGCCATCGCCCTGGGCACCCTGCGCGTTGCGAGACTGGCCGGGGTGCAGGCGCGACACTAAACTCGTCAGTGAAGTATACAGCCCAATCCCGACAATCAGCCCGCACGATGAATCGTGATGTCTGACGAGCTTTTGGGAGAAACGTACATCATACAAGGCCCCATAACCATTATCCCGCGTGGTGGTAGTGCGTATAGGGCACGTCGACCCACTCAGATCACATACCCAAATCCAATAGGCTCATTTAGTATCATGCGGAGACAATCAGAGTCTCTGATGCTCCGCCACAATATCACACTCGAGTGCCCTTCCGGCACACCCGAAAATCATAGATCCACAGCGGGCACCCACCAGGGTGGTCCCGCCTATAACAAAGGTCAAGGTAACCGTGTGGTCACAACATCCAGGGGGAAACCACGAGGAATCACCCTCGGTGGATTCCACTCGACGAAATCATCAGGGTGAACGTATGAGGCATCACCCTCGAGGTTCACACTGAGGGGTCGCACGACAGAGTCGTATCGAAAGTGGAGAAGGAGGAATCACCCTCGATGACCGTGACCGAACATCTACACTGCAGAGTATTCATCAGGAGTGCGTTACGAGGTATCACCCTCGGCACTCGACGGTTACTATGCAGAGTCGTACAACTAAGGGGGGTGTGGAGTGATGTATCGGTCTCTGGTCGATGATCACGTTGATCGAGTCGTCGATGATCAAGCAGGGGCAACAAGGATAAGGTGGTGGGGGTCACTGATGGTTCACCACCAACCTATACTAGCAGTTTAACATAGGCAGGTAAGGTAACAATGAACAGGTTACAAAAGCAGGCTATGCATCAGAATAGGAGCAAACATTTAACAGTAGCAAAATCTAATCTAAGCAAGAGAAATGGAATGGGAGATATCTAGATGCTCAAGGGGGGGGGCTTGCCTGGTTGCTCTGGCAAGAGAGAGGGGTCGTCAACGGGCGGCTCGTCGGTAGTGTAGTCGTACCCAGCTGCAGCGTCGTCGGTCTCAGCGTCTATCGAAAGAGAAGGGGGGAGAGAAACAATAAATTCACGGCAATAATGCAAACAATATGTATGACATGCCTAAATGATATGCCGGGGTGTTCTACTGCCTAACTAAACGATTTAGTTAATTTAGGAATTTATCCGGATTTATTTAATCAACATTGGGCACTATTCATTTATCAAAATCGGTCTAAAAGTTCAATGTTTATATAGCTAGGGGTATCTGACAGGAATACGGAGGGCGTATTCGGGTTCGTATCGAAATTCTGAGCAAGTTTCATATATAAATTATTTTCATCGGAGTTACGGTTTATTTAATATGATTTTCTAAAGTTTTAAATATTTTCTGAATTTAATTATTAATTTAAATTCGAATTATCCAGAATAGTGAATGATGACATCAGCAGGTCAACTCTGGCTGACCAGAGTCAAACCTGACAGGTGGGACCCACATGTCATACACTGTGACATTAACTGAGGGGTTAAATTAATTAATTGGATTAATTAACAGGTGGGGCCCAGCAGTCAGTGACTGATTAGGATTTTAATTATTTTTATTTATCTAATTAGTTAATTAGGCACCTGACAGGGGGGCCCATATGTCATAGACACAGGGAAGGGGGCCCCACCAGTCAGTGACTGGGCAGTGCCCAGTCAGCCAGTTGACCAAGTCAACTGGTCAACTGGGGCCGTGGGGCCACAAGGCAGTGACCCAGGGGGTGGGACCCGCGTGCCACGTCGGAGTCGGCCGCCGGAGTTGCTCCGGCGAGGCCATTTGCGGCGGCGAGCGGCGGAGCAGCGCCGGGATTCGTCCACAGGGGGACAAATCGCGCGCGGCCGGGCTCGTTCGAACGAGCAGACGATGGCGAAGCGATCTGGGGTGGCGGCAGAGGCTGCGGTGGTCGGTAGCGTCGACGGCGAGCGGCGAGGCAGACGCCGGAGTTCGGTCGTCTTCGGGATCGGGGCTACGGGGCGCAAAACGAGCGGCGCGAGGTGGCTACGACGTCTACACGATGCGGCGAATGCAGCGGGCTTGGTTGCGAGGCCATTTGGTCACCGGATCGACGCCGGTGACGAGCAGTGGCGGAGGTAGGGGTTCGGTAACGGCGGCGAGCGGGCTAGGGGCAAATGCGGCCGCGGAAAGGAGTAACAGAAGAAGGGAGGAGCTCACCGAGCGGCCAAGAAAGGCCCGTGTGAGCTTAGGAGCAGCAGAGGTCGACGGAGACAGAGATGAACGGCGGCGGTCGGAGATGCGTTCGGAAGGGGTTCGGCGCTCCAGGGCCTCCGGGGCTCGATCCGGCAGCGTAGACGAAGCGGAGGAGCGAGGCGGAGTTGTTGGACTTATCGGGGCGACGAACGGGCGACGGTGGGCGCGAGCTTCACGGTGGCGCAGCCATGGCGGCGTCGGGCGAGGTGGGGGACGGGGGGGGGGGAGAGCGAGAGAGAGTGAGCGAGGGAGAGGCCAGGGAAGCGCCAGGGCCTGCCCTATATCCACCACGAGTGGGCGAGGCCGCTGTCATGCAGGAGGAGAGGGGGGCCTGGGCATGGGCGTGCGTGCGCGCAGAGCGCTCGACAGCGAGGCGCGGGGTGAGCAGTAGGTAGGGGACGAGGTGGGGAGTGGGCTGCGCCGCGGCTGTAGCGAGCAGGCCTAGTGCACAGTAGCTTCTTTAGGCCTTTTTCCTTTTCTCTTTTTCTGTTTCTTTCTTTTCTGTTTTGTTAATTATTTGGGCCCCAAATGGATTTTGTAAAAAGTGTGACCTAGTCCAAAATTAGCAGTGCATTATACCCTAACACCAAAAATTAGTTTGGGCAAAACATCATTTCATATTTGATCTAGATTTATTAAAAGGTTATTAAACATTATTTTCAGCCACTGTTAAAAGAGGTTTGGGTCACTTAACTAATGTAATAAATGTTGGTTACAATTTTAGAATGGTCTCTGGGATACTTATTATTAAATGAACATTTTAGTTTCTATGCTGAACAACTTTTATTTTCCATTTTCATTTAAATTGGGGTTTTGACTTAGGAGTTGAAATGCAATATGATGCAAATGATGATTTGGCACTGTTAATCCTGCTGACTTATCATTATCAAAAGTGATTACTGTGGCTAATGACAAGGGGTATTACAATTCTCCTCATCTATCAAGAATTCTTGTCCCGAGAATTAAGAGGAAGACTGGAAGAAAGCGGGGTATTCTTCGCGAAGACGATCCTCGCGTTCCCAAGTGGCTTCATCTTCAGAATGATTCGACCACTGAACTTTGAGGAATTTGATTGACTTTTGACGAGTCCGACGTTCAGCTTCATCAAGAACACGGATGGGATATTCTGGATAAGACAGATCTTCCCATAATTCAAGCACTTCATGATCCACAGCTCGAATAGGATCCTTGAAGCAGCGACGGAGTTGGGATACATGAAAGACATCATGTACTTGTGAAAGATTTGACGGCAATTGCAACTGATATGCCACTTCTCCTCGACGGGCAAGAATACTGAACGGGCTAATGTAGCGAGGAGCTAACTTGCCTTTGATTCTGAATCGATGAGTGCCTTTCAACGAAGTGACGCGGAGGTAAGCTTGCTCGCCAGGTTGATAGACCATTTCCTGGTGCTTTTGGTCATAGTTGCTCTTCTGACGAGACTGAGCAGATTTCAAATGTTCACGGACAATGCGGACTTGTTCTTCAGCTTGCTGAATAATGTCCGGTCCGACGAGTGAGCATTCCCCAGTTTCTGACCAATTCAGAGGGGTTTGACACTTACGTCCGTAAAGAACTTCAAACGGTGCCATCTTCAGACTAGCTTGATAGCTATTGTTGTAAGAGAATTCGGCATACGGGAGAGATTCCTCCCATTTCTTACCGAAGGAGATGACGCAAGCTCGAAGCATATCTTCGAGCACTTGATTAAATCGTTCAACTTGACCCTGTGACTGAGGGTGAAAAGCGGTACTGAATGACAGGTGACTTCCCATGGCTTCTTGGAAACTATTCCAGAATCTGGAGGTGAAGAGGCTGCCACGGTCAGAACTGATCTCCAACGGAACACCATGGAGTGACACAATTCGGGAAACATACAAGTCTGCTAACTGACTAGCAGTGATTGTCTCCTTAACTGGTAGAAAGTGAGCAACCTTTGAGAATCGGTCAATGACGACAAAAATAGCATCATGACCCTTCTGAGATCTGGGAAAACCAGTAATGAAATCCATTTGGACCTTGTCCCATTTCCATTCAGGAATTTCAAGGGGTTGCAGAGTTCCAGCAGGCCTTTGATGTTCTGCTTTAATGCGGCGACAAACGTCACACTCAGAAACATAACGAGCAATATCTCGCTTCATATTAGGCCACCAGTATCTCTGACAAATGTCACGGTACATCTTTGTGCTACCAAGGTGAATAGACAGAGGAGTGTCATGAGCTTCCTTCATAACGTGTTCCCTCTCATCCTTGAACTTGGGTATGAAGAGGCGGTGTTGGAAGAATAGGATCCCATCATCATCAAGATGGAATTCCGACGGCTTTCCTTTTTCGAGGTATCGCTTGATCCTTTCTACTTCAGAGTCATACCGTTGCATAGTCTTGATGCTGTGTTCTAAATCTGGTTCAACAACCAGGGTATTGAGATAACCTTGTGGAACAATATGTAGGTTCAATTTGTGAAGCTCTTCATGGAGAAGAGGTTGTGTTTCCTGAACCGTAAGATTGTTGCAATAAGCCTTACGACTCAAAGCATCGGCCATTACATTAGCCTTGCCAGGGGTATATGAGATATTCATATCATAATCGGCAATTGTTTCGAGCCATCTTTGTTGACGAAGGTTCAGATCTGGTTGAGTATATAAATACTTCAAACTTTGGTGATCCGTGTATATCTCGCAACGGTTACCGAGAAGGTAATGTCGCCATAGCTTCAGGGCATAAATAACCGCAGAAAGTTCGAGATCGTGCACTGGGTAATTTTCTTCGTGAGGACGCAATTGTCGGGAGGCATAAGCAATCACTTTGCGTTCTTGCATTAGGACACAGCCTAATCCTTGACGGGAGGCATCACAGTATATCACGAAATCCTTTTGGGAATCCGGGGGTGCTAATACTGGGGCAGATGTCAATTTATCTTTTAGTGTCTGAAAGCTTTCTTGACATTTTTCTGTCCACTCAAATTTAACACCTTTGTGAAGCAGATTTGTCAATGGTTTTGCAATCTTGGAAAAATTCTCAACGAACCGACGGCAATAACTAGCAAGTCTGAGAAAACTTCTGACTTGCTTAACATTCTTCGGGGGAGTCCAGTCAAGAATAGCCTGAACTCGTTCGGGGTTAACAGCAATGCCATCCTTGGAAATCACATGTCCAAGGTAAGTTACTTCAGAAAGCCAAAATTCACATTTGGAATAATTGGCATACAACTGGTGTTCTCAGAGCCTTTCTAGTACCAGACGGAGGTGTTCAGCATGTTCTTCTTCATTCTTAGAATATATAAGGATATCATCCAAATAAACCACGACGAATTTGTCGAGGTAATCCATGAATATATAATTCATCAGACGGGAGAAAGTTGCTGGAGCATTCGTTAGGCCAAATGACATGACGGTGTATTCATAGGAGCCATAACGAGTGACGAATGCAGTCTTGGGAATATCTTCTTCATGGACACAGATCTGGTGATAACCCAACCTCAAGTCGGGTTTAGAGAACACCGATGATCCAGCAAGTTGATCATAAAGATCATTGATCCGGGGCAGTGGGTATTTATTCTGTATTGTGGCTTGGTTAATGGGCCGATAATCCTGAACCAAACGGTTAGTTCCATCCTTCTTCTTAACGAAGAGTGAAGGTGCTCCCCAAGCAAAGGAACTGGGGCGGATGAAACCACTCTTAAGTGACTTGTCGATTTCTTCCTTAAGCTCGAGTAGGTGATGCGGAGGCATCTTATAAGGTCGCTTGGCAATAGGGACAGTGCCTCTAGCCGGTGGTATTCCTGGAAGTTCTTCTGGAAAGACGTCCGGAAAATCTCGAACGACAGGAACGTTCTCGATCCCTTCCAGAGGTGAGGCGTTCAAAGCATTCAGAACATATATCTGAGCTTCAGCGTCCCGTGTAATGCGTGCGGTATAGTTCACTATCTCATCGGAGGGGTGAAGAAGTTGGACGACTTTAGTGGCACAATTGATCGAAGCAATGTGAGCTTTCAACCAATCCATTCCAAGTATGAGGTCTAAGGTGGAAGACTTCAGGATAATAGGTGAGGCAAGGAATTCCAACCCTTTAATTTTGACGGTAACGTCAGGTGCTATCACGTCAGCATGACAATGACCTCTGGGAGTTTTAATGACTAACGGAGTATGCATTTTCTCATATCGAATGCCATGCATGAATGCAAAATTTCCAGAGAGGAACGAATGTGATTCTCCTGAATCAAATAAAACAGAAGCGGGTACCGAGTTAACGAGAAGGGTACCCATCACAGTAGCAGGTTGATCCTGGAGTTCTTCAATGTCAATGTTGTAAGCGTGTCCACGGCCATGTGCAGTAGACCCAGTATTATAGTTGCGGGTCTGGTTGTTTCCACGACCATTGCCACGGCCAGCACAAGGAAAAGCTAACTGATTCTGAGTCTGGCGGCAGTCTTTAGCCTGGTGACCTGGTTTGCGGCACTTGAAGCACAGACCATCTTCAGGATGAAGAGGAGCATTGTTTTGAATAGCTTGAGCCTTTGGCTGCCTCGGTGGTGGAGGAGGCAGATGTGGTGCAGCATAGTTGTTCTTTGGTGCAGAGGTATTGGGACAGAACGCATTGTTGGGAATCCAAACTCGACGCTTCTGTGCTGAGCCCGAAGATGAGCCAGCATCACGATAGCGCTTCTGCGAGTCCTTGTGTTCCATCTGAGCGGTCTCAACAAGAATAGCCTTGTTCACTAGAGTTGAAAATTTGTTGAAGTCTTGAGCAGCAAGTGCAAGCTTGAGGTCGGGGTGTAGTCCATTACGGAACTTCTCCTGTCTACGGGCATCTGTGGCGCGGGTCATAGCGACGAGGCTCGTGCGGGGCACAGATAGCTGTGTAGTATCCAGTAGCATTTCCAGCAGGGGCATAAGAAATGTGTCGATACTCAGAGTCATCCAAGATATCGCTGAACTGTCCTCGGAGACGTGCGACGGCAGAGTAGGCGGCATCATGTACTGCCATCTCAATCGTCACGCCGATACCATGGAAAAGGTGCAGCTCGGTGTCTGAGTCATTTTGCCGATCATAGATACGAACATTAGCATGCTACTGCTCCTGATTGAACTCGCGATAATCCTCGTAGACCATGTACTCGGGGTACCAGCGGTAGCCAAGTTTGGTCATGAGAGCGATCAGGACAGCTGGAAACCCAGGGGCATCACGAGCCCAAGTGCGATGCACAAGCTGTGTCGTAGGACGTGGTGGAAACAAATGATCCATCTGAAACAGAGGAAATTCAGGGTTGTCAAACGACAATGAGAAGTTTAACACAACTCAGAGAGAAAGGTTAAACAAAACAATGGAAAGGAAAATGATTATCAGACTAATCAGATCAATGACAGGGAAATCGCACAGATATCCAGCTCTCTGGGTAGACGGAATTTACGAGATCCTAAGTGTCGGCGTTAGTAAAATTTATTTAACCCAAATAGAAGAGAGATCAGAGTCCCAGAGTATAGACGAGGAATAAAAGATCCTAATACCACCCAGTTGGCGACGTGGGCCCGTAAGCCACACAGCCAAGTTAGTAAATTAGTTTTTCGGTTTCTAGACTCAACTCCGGCCAAGGAATTTGGAAGGGGGCTTCCTACAGGCAGTCGGCTCTGATACCAACTTGTGGCGCCCCCGGCTCAATCGTACACTAATCATACACGCAAACGTGTATGATCAAGCACAGGGACTCACGGGAAGATATCACAACACAACTCTAAACACAAATAAACGGAGATCCACAATATTACAGACCGGGGATCCGAAGATCCGAATACATAAGTCAGTCATACAAATATTATCTGAGTACACACATAGTTAGACAAGTTTTGCCTTAAGAAGGCTAGCACAAACAATGACACAAGATCGAAAGGCGTTGGCCTCCTGCCTGGGAGCCTCTGATCCTACTCCTGGTCGGCTGGCTCGATCCAGTAATACGTGCCCTCTGGACCCTCCTGGTAGTAAGCTCCTGAGGTGGCATCTGGCTCCTGGACTCCATCGTCTGATGTATCAACAAGGTGTGGTATGGGGAAACGAGAAAGCAAAGCAACCGTGAGTACTCATCCGAAGTACTCAGCAAGCAAGGATCTATACTACATATGCAACATTATCAATGGAGATAGGCTGTATAAGTGGACTAGGCTGCAGAAATGCCAGAATAGAGAGATGGCCTAGTCCTATCGAAGACTAGCATCTTCAAACATCTTCACGAAGCCATCATCTTGCAGCAGTAGAAGAGAGTAGAATAGCATTTTATTTAGCAAACATGTTGAAGCAAGGCTAGAGATCCTTCCTCGACTCCCCGCGAGAAAGCGATCCCGAAGCTTCAATTAAGTAACAAGTATCCAGTTCAAGTAGTAGAACGGGATACACAAACTGAGCGTCCTTTACCGTAGGACCGGCTATCGATAGATCATTCATCCCTGCAGGGGTGCACTACTGTTACCCAACACGCTCGATCAACTCTGGCCGGACACACTTGCTGGGTAATGCCCGTCCTCGGAAGATCAACACGAAGCAGCGCCCTACCTAGGCTCAGCAGAGAGGTCAGGACGCCGGACTAACCTATGCACCCAGAGGTCTTGGGCCATCGCCTGGGCACCCTACGCGTTGCGAGACTGGCCGGGGTGCAGGCGCGACACTGAACTCGTCAGTGAAGTATCCAGCCCAATCCCAACAATCAGCCCGCACGGTGAATCATGACGTCTGACGAGCTTTCGGGAGAAACGTACATCGTAGAGGGCCCCATAACCATTATCCCACGTGGTGGTAGTGCGTATAGGGCACGTCGACCCACTCAGATCACATACCCAAATCCAATAGGCTCATTTAGTATCACGCGGAGACAATCAGAGTCTCTGATGCTCCGCCACAATATCACACTCGAGTGCCCTTCCGGCACACCCGAAAATCATAGATCCCCAGCGGGCACCCACCAGGGTGGTCCCGCCTGTAACAAAGGTCAAGGTAACCGTGTGGTCACAACATCCACGGGGAAACCACGAGGAATCACCCTCGGTGGATTCCACTCGACGAAATCATCAGGGTGAACGTATGAGGCATCACCCTCGAGGTTCACACTGAGGGGTCGCATGACAGAGTCGTATCGGAAGTGGAGAAGGAGGAATCACCCTTGATGACCACGACCGAACAGCTACACTGCAGAGTATTCATCAGGAGTGCGTTACGAGGTATCACCCTCGGCACTCGACAGTTACTATGCAGAGTCGTACAACTAAGGGGGCTGTGGAGTGATGTGTCGGTCTCTGGTCGACGATCATGTTGATCGAGTCGTCGATGATCAAGCAGGGGCAACAAGGATAAGGTGGTGGGGGTCACTGATGGTTCACCACCAACCTATACTAGCAGTTTAACATAGGCAGGTAAGGTAACAATGAACAGGTTACAAAAGCAGGCTATGCATAAAAATAGGAGCAAACATTTAACAGTAGCAAAATCTAATGCAAGCAGGAGAAATGGAATGGGCGATATCTGGATGCTCAAGGGGGGGCTTGCCTGGTTGCTCTGGCAAGAGAGAGGGGTCGTCAACGGGCGGCTCGTCGGTAGTGTAGTCGTACCCAGCTGCAGCGTCGTCGGTCTCAGCGTCTATCGAAAGAGAAGGGAGGGGAGAGAAACAATAAATTCATGGCAATAATGCAAACAATATGTATGACATGCCTAAATGATATGCCGGGGTGTTCTACTGCCTAACTAAACGATTTAGTTAATTTAGGAATTTATCCGGATTTATTTAATCAACATTGGGCACTATTCATTTATCGAAATCGGTCTAAAAGTTCAATGTTTATATAGCTAGGGGCATCTGACAGGAATACGGAGGGCGTATTCGGGTTCGTATCGAAATTCTGAGCAAGTTTCATATATAAATTATTTTCATCGGAGTTACGGTTTATTTAATATGATTTTCTAAAGTTTTAAATATTTTCTGAATTTAATTATTAATTTAAATTCGAATTATCCAGAATAGTGAATGATGATGTCAGCATGAGGTCAGGGTGATGTCAGCAGGTCAACTCTGGCTGACCAAAGTCAAACCTGATAGGTGGGACCCACATGTAATACACTGTGACATTAACTGAGGGGTTAAATTAATTAATTGGATTAATTAACAGGTGGGGCCCAGCAGTCAGTGACTGATTAGGATTTTAATTATTTTTATTTATCTAATTAGTTAATTAGGCACCTGACAGGGGGGGGCCCATATGTCATAGACATAGGGAAGGGGGCCCCACCAGTCAGTGACTGGGCAGTGCCCAGTCAGCCAGTTGACCAAGTCAACTGGTCAACTGGGGCCGTGGGGCCACAAGGCAGTGACCCAGGGGGTGGGACCCGCGTGCCACGTCAGAGTCGGCCGCCGGAGTTGCTCCGGCGAGGCCATTTGCGGCGGCGAGCGGCGGAGCAGCGCCGGGATTCGTCCACAGGGGGACAAATCACGCGCGGCCGGGCTCGTTCGAACGAGCAGACGATGGCGAAGCGATCTCGGGTGGCGGCCGAGGCTGCGGTGGTCGGTAGCGTCGACAGCGAGCGGCGAGGCGGACGCCGGAGTTCGGTCGTCTTCGGGATCGGGGCTACGGGGTGCAAAACAAGCGGCGCGAGGTGGCTACGACGTCTACACGATGCGGCGAATGCAACGGGCTTGGTTGCGAGGCCGTTTGTTCACCGGATCAACGCCGGTGACGAGCAGTGGCGGAGGCAGGGGTTCGGTAACGGCGGCGAGCGGGCTAGGGGCAAATGCGGCCGCGGAAAGGAGTAACAGAAGGAGGGAGGAGCTCACCGAGCGGCCAAGAAAGGCCCGTGTGAGCTTAGGAGCAGCAGAGGTCGACGGAGACGGAGACAAATGGCGGCGGTCGGAGATGCGTTCGAAAGGGGTTCGGCGCTGCAGGGCCTCCGGGGCTCGATCCGGCAGCGTAGACGAAGTGGAGGAGCGAGGCGGAGCTGTTGGACTTATCGGGGCGGCGAACGGGTTACGGTGGGCGCGAGCTTCACGGTGGCGCAGCCATGGCGGTGTCGGGCGAGGTGGGGGACGGGGGGGGGGGGGAGAGCGAGAGAGAGTGAGCGAGGGAGAGGCCAGGGAAGCGCCAGGGCCTGCCCTATATCCACCACGAGTGGGCGAGGCCGCTGTCATGCAGGAGGAGAGGGGGGCCTGGGCGCGGGCGTGCGTGCGCGCAGAGCGCTCGACAGCGAGGCGCGGGGTGAGCAGTAGGTAGGGGACGAGGTGGGGAGTGGGCTGGGCCGCGGCTGTAGCGAGCAAGCCTAGTGCACAGTAGCTTCTTTAGGCCTTTTTTCCTTTTCTCTTTTTCTGTTTCTTTCTTTTCTGTTTTGTTAATTATTTGGGCCCCAAATGGATTTTGTAAAAAGTGTGACCTAGTCCAAAATTAGCAGTGCATTATACCCTAACACCAAAAATTAGTTTGGGCAAAACATCATTTCATATTTGATCTAGATTTATTAAAAGGTTATTAAACATTATTTTCAGCCACTGTTAAAAGAGGTTTGGGTCACTTAACTAATGTAATAAATGTTGGTTGCAATTTTAGAATGGTCTCTGGGATACTTATTATTAAATGAACATTTTAGTTTCTATGCTGAACAACTTTTATTTTCCATTTTCATTTAAATTGGGGTTTTGACTTAGGAGTTGAAATGCAATATGATGCAAATGATTATTTGGCACTGTTAATCCTGCTGACTTATCATTATCAAAAGTGATTACTGTGGCTAATGATAAGGGGTATTACATCATGCCACCAAGATGATGTGGTAAAAAAATTGGCCTGTTTGACAAAAGTTTGGACACACACCCCTCACAAACCCGAGCAACTCACTAGAAGGCTCGTGGTTCCGAGAGGGAACAATGCATGTTTGATGACGAATGGGAGATAGCTTCCTCTTATGGGCTTCAAATAAATCTACAGTTAACGTGCACTAATACAACTGTCATGTGAAAATTTGGAAAATTCTAGGGGTCATTTGACATTTTTAAGACATTTAAGTGATTTTCTAGCCATTTAATAACCGTAATTCAAATTTTAACTACATCTACATGCAACGGCTAACTATAACGGTTTGAAAAATCATATTTTTGTGTACTTGTGTGGGAGTTAATTCCACGAGCAGTAAATTGGAAGGAATTTTCAAACATATTGGTGTCACGGCCTAGACACATGCATGGAGTGCCATGCCATTTAAATTTCAAAAAATTTAAAAATGATCAAAAACACATGAAACCTTGCTTGACGTAATGTCACGCCACCAAGATGATGTGGTAAAAAAATTGGCCTGTTTGATGAAAGTTTGGACACACACCCCTCACAAACCGGAGCAACTCACTAGAAGGCTCGTGGTTCCGAGAGGGAACAATGCATGTTTGATGACGAATCGACGATAGCTTCCTCTTATGGGCTTCAAAAAAATTCTACAGTTAATGTGCACTAATACAACTGTCATGTCAAAATTTGAAAAAATTTAGGGGTCATTTGACCTTTTTAAGACATTTAAGTGATTTTCTAGCCATTTAATGACCGTAATCCAAATTTGAACTACGTCTACATGCAGCGGCTAACCATAACGGTTTGAAAAAAAATTGTGTACTTGTGTGGGAGTTAATTCCATGTGCAGTAAATTGGAACGAATTTTCAAACATATTGGTGTCACGGCCTGGACGCATGCATGGAGTGCCATGGCATTTAAATTCCAAAAAATTTAAAAATGATCAGACGATGTAAATATCTGGTTTTCAAAAAAGAAAATGTAAAGATCTGGCAAGACAACCGGGCCCCACATGATTGGCACTCTATTTCGCGCCTCGAGGTTTGGAAGGTGAGTGCGCGCGGGTTATTAATCAGACACGGTTCTGTATTGGAAACCGTCAGCTATTAAGTTCACACATGGCTTGCTGCGGGAATTGTGTGTAATTCAAACTACAGTACTCGTAAATTTCAGCGACCGACGTGTGTACTGTTCCAGTCGATCTAGATTCCCGCCGCCAAAAAATACTACCTTCCTCACGTTGTCCCGCGTGCATTCTCATCTACATCCTCCCTCGCTCGCCCTCTCTCTCTCAAATCTCTGCCATGGCGCCGCCGATCTGCCCACGCGCCGACGAGGAGGCGCCGCCCCCGAGGACGCTTAGTCGAAGAGCAGCGACGATGAGGGCCCCTATGCGCCATCGGACGAGGTTGCGCCGGACCCCCCAACTTTGGAGTGGTTTTGGGACCAGTACAATCTTTGTCTGTGGAAGTCGCTGCCGCCGGCTGAGAAAGCCAGGCAAGTGGTGTTCAAGAAGGAGATGGCTGAGGAGGAAGCCAGGTACTAGGCGGCATGTGAAGCCTGTGATGCCGCCTGGAAAAAGGAGGCGGTGGAGCTTTGGGGGCGGGAGCGTCGTCGTGCGGAGGAGGTGTACGAAGACGGGTACTTCGCGAGGAAGGTCAAAGGCGCTAGGCACCTCATCGCTGCATGGAGGTGGGCCGATAAGCTCCAGTGTGCCGTCGACAAGGAGCTCCGGTGGGCGCCCAATGAAATGGCAAGATCATTCGCGCTCGTCCGCCAACAAGAGGCAGATACGTACGTCAAGCACTGCAAGGCGGAGGAGGCGGAGTACTGCCTCCGCGCTGGGAAGACGCCACGCACCAGGGAGCTGCTGGCGAGGGGCTGCCGAAATACTTCTCCTAGGAGGGATTATTAGTTTTAGTATTGTTCGTTTTCAATTTTATGCATTGTACCTAGTAGTTAAGTATCATCACGTATATGTGATGATATTATATATATTCTGTGATGAACTAATAAACAATTAATACATATTATGAATTCCATTTTCTATCTATTTTCGTATACTAATTTGTATCTAGCTGTTATCATCCACATATACAGAATGGAAAGCATATACACACACATTGAAACAGAACATATAAGAATGGAAAACAGAGTACACACATTGAAACAGAGCAATATTATGATTGCTGTGAATACATAGCGATCCACGTCGAAACGACTCAACAAAATAAAACGCGTCCATGAGACCATGACCATCAGCCCTTGCCTATGGTAACTCTTGGCTCGCTCGCGGTACATCTGGAGCGGTCGACACGCTCGCGGTACATCTGGAGCGCGATCTTGAGCTCCAAGTTGGCTATTTCATCAGAGATCACCAGCTCGAGGATGCGACAGCCATGTTCCTCTACTGCGTCCAGGTGGACACCTGGGCCAAGGAGGTGGTTGATAACCCACAAGTATAGGGGATCATTTGTAGCCTTCTTCGATAAATAAGAGTGTCGAACCCAACGAGGAGCTAAAGGCAGAACAAATATTCCCTCAAGTTCTATCGACCACCGATACACCGATACAACTCTACGCACACTTGACGTTTGCTTTACCTAAAACAAGTATGAAACTATTTTGCAAGAATAAAACTATGAGTACTTTGCGAGAATAAAACTACGAATAAATTGCAAGATAATAAAAGTGGATAGCTTTTGTCAACAAGAAAGTCATTTGTCCCTAGGCAATCGATAACAAGTACCGGTAATCATTCTTGCAATTTTACATGAAGGAGAGGCATGAGCTAACATACTTTCTCTACTTGGATCATATGCACTTATGATTGGAACTCTAGCAAGCATCCGCAACTACTAAAGATCATTAAGGTCGTGAAACCCAACCATAGCATTAAGTATCAAGTCCTCTTTACTCCCATACGCCATAACCCAGTTATCCGCGTTTAGGCTGCTGTCACCCCCGCAACACCGACAATAAGCTAACCATGAACATATTGCAACACCCTACAGCGGGGATCCCTCATGTTTGCGCGAGATGGAGGGCACCGTAGGACAACACCATAAATAAAATATACAATCATACCAACCAAGATCACGATTAACCCATAGGACAAAACGGATCTACTCAAACATCATAGGATAACCATAGATCATTGAGAAATAATATATGGAGTTGAGCAGCATGTTTAAGTACAGATTACAGCAGGGAGAAGAGGTGTTACACCGCTGCATAGAGGGGGAGAAAGTTGGTGTAGACGGTAGCAAGATTGTTGATGTAGATCGCCGTCACGATCCTAGCCCCGGCGGCACTCCGGCGCCACCGGGAGAGAGGGGGAGAGAGACCCCTCCTTATTCTTCTTCCTTGGCCTCCCCCCTAGATGGGAGGAGAGTTCCCCCTCTGGTCCATGGCCTCCATGGTGGCGGAGGGGCTGATCTCCCTCTCTGTTCTCTTCTGTTTCGCGTTCCCCAGATCTGGCCCTTCACCGTTTCTTAAATTCCCAGAGATCCGTAACTCCGATTGTGCTGAAATTTTTACATGATTTTTTTCCATAAATTATCTTTCTTGCGCCAGAAGAAGGGCCCCAACCGACTTTCGAGGAGGGCACAAGATACCTGGGCGCGCCAGGGGGTGCCCGGTGTGCCTTGGTGGGTTGTGGTCACTGTGGGCCCCCGTTTGCGTTGATTCCACCTCCCAAAAATCATAAATATTCCAAAATAATTCACCGTAAATTTTTATCGCGTTTGGACTTCGTTTGATATGGATTTTCTGCGAAACAAAAAACATGCAACAAACAGGAACTGGCACTGGGCACTGGATCAATAGGTTAGTCCAATAAATCATATAAAAAGTTGCCAAAAATATGTGAAAGTTGTATAATATTGGCATGAAACAATCAAAAATTATAGATACGACGGACACGTATCAACGGTTGAGCCTAGCGACCAGCGCGTTGGTATCAAGCGGGCCGCGGACAAGGCGAACGGCGCGACCCATGCGAACGACGCAGCGGGCATCCGGTGCAACTACGGCGCGGCCGACCTCTGGTGCAAGTACGACGCAGACGGTCTCTGCCCACTCCTGGCGAGGAATGGAGGTACTGACGGGACGTGTACCCAGCTGCGACACCCTGTCGACAGCAGGCAAGCGCCGATGGATCCACTCTTGCTGTGCAGCACGCCGCGCCTCTCGCTCTGCGGCGCTCCAATGGTCTCGCTATGCGGCGAGCCGCAGCCTATCGGCGCGGAAGCGCCTAGCTTGCTCTGCGGTGCGCCATCGATCATGTTGTGTGGCGAGCTGTAGCCTCTAGGCACTGACATGCCTATCTTGATCCACAGCGTTGAAGCGCCATGCGCCAAGGGTTTGCTCAACCCTGGCGATGATGCGCATCACGGCGTCGTCCATCGCGTTGCCGGGGAGCGCCTCGACCTCGACGGGTCGTGGCGCCTTCTCGTTTTCCTCGTCGAGGAGGTTGATGGCAGAGGCGGCGCTTTGGTGGGTTGGCATGCTTGGAAAAGGAGGATGTGCTACAGGCTGCGCTTGTTGCCTCCGTGCGTCGCGCGCCGCCTAGGTTTATGCGCAATATCGCTGGGTGGCGGCAGGAGACTGGTGAGGAAATGGTGGGAAACGGTGGCAAGTTCATAAAATGCCATCAATTAATGGAAACTTAGTATAGAAGGAACATCGAGCTAGCACGACGCGTGCGTGCACATTGCTCGCCCAAGGCTATGATCCATATACTTGTGTGCCCAACAGAGCACACTATTCACAGTAAAGAATACTGTTCCATTTATCCTAGAAGAGCAGTGGCGGCAAGCGTCACAAGAACTAGATGATGATCAAATGATCGTTTATCCTAGTTAATTATGCATGTAATATATAGTTTACTTTGGTGTGTGGAAATGTCATGTGTGTAGTAGCCAACTATGTAATTGGATGTTTCTGTTGCGTTGCCTAATCGAAAACAGTTCATCCAAGTGAACCGTATGTCGTATATCGCACACACCTTGATCTGGCTGACCGTTTCTTTTGTGTTGCCTAATCACAAACAGTTCATCCGAGTGAACTGCATGCCGTATATCGCACACATCTTCATCTGGCTGCCTGTTTCTGTTGTTCCGCCTCATCACAAACAGTTTATCCGAGTGAACTGTATGACGTCAATCACACACGCCTTGATCTGGCTGCCCATTTTTTTGTTCTGCCTCATCACAAACAGTTCATTGAACTGAACCGTTTGCCCCGCATCACACACGCAACTAAAATCCGAACCATGTTTGATGTATCCTTCATCGCAAATGTTTTGCATCTTTTTTGACGGTTTTTTTACATCACCGTTTGCAATTAATGCATCGCACACAGTTTCGTCGAAGGGTCTCTGATCGTAGTGTCGCGTTAGCAGCATCCTGCAGTAGTTATGCCCTCTTGAGCTCTAGGTTTGAATTTAGACAAACGAACACCCTTCTTGAGAATGAAACACTTACAACCGAACACCCGGAAGTACTTGAGGTTGGGCTTGTTGCCGGTAAGTATCTCATATGGAGTCTTGTTCAAGCCTTTGTGGAGGTAGAGCCTATTAGATGCATGACATGCGGTGTTGATGGCTTCGGCCCAAAAGTTGTACGGAGATTTGAACTCCGCCATCATGGTCCTTGCCACGTCCATCAATGTCCGGTTCTTCCTCTCGCCACACCATTTTGTTGAGGGGTATAGGGTGCGACATATTGGTGCTTGATCCCCTCGTCACTAAGAAACTCATCCAAGGTGTAGTTCTTGAACTCGGTGCCGCTGTCACTTCTAATCATCAAAATCTTTGCTTCATGTTGACGTTGAGCTTCATTTGCAAAGTTGATGACGGTTTGTTGATTCTCACTCTTCCTCTTGAAGAAGTATACCCATGTATATCTTGAGTAGTCATCCATAATTACCAAGCAATACTTTCTTCCACCAAGACTATCAAAGGATGGAGGACCAAAGAGATCCATGTGAAGGAGCTCCAAGGGCCTCTTCGAGTAGATGATAGTCGAGGGTCGGTGAGCCATTTCATGAAGCTTTCCTTCGATACAAGCACTGCAAGCACGGTCTTTGGCAAAACTCACATTCGTTAGTCCAGGGACGTGATCCCCTTTGAGACTTTGCAAAGATCTCATATTGACATGGGCTAGTCGGCAATGCCAAAGCCAACCCACATCAACTTTGGCCATTAGGCAGGTCGCAGTCTTAGTGGGTCGCTCCGAAAAGTTCACCACATAGAGATCGTTCTCGACATGCCCAACAAAGGATACTTTAAGAGTCTTGCTCCACAAAAGGGCCACGGTATCAAGATCAAAGAATGTTGCAAAGCCCATAAGTGCAAGTTGACGAACGGAAAGCAAATTGTATGCAATGGACTCAACAAGCATGACCTTCTCAATAGATAAATCTTGAGAGATAACCACCTTGCCAAGTCCCAATACCTTAGAAGTTGAAGCATCACCGAATTGGACATGGGTGGGCATAGATGGAATTGGATGCACATCCACCACCAAGTCCTTGCTCCCGGTCATATGATTTGTTGCTCCACTATCAAGCAACCATGACACTCCACCGGAAGCAAACTCCTACAAGAGATTAATGCTTGGATTTAGGTACCCATTCTTGAATGGGTCCTTTGAGGTTAGTAACAAGGGTCTTAGGAACACAATAGACCATTCAATGTACTCATAATAAGAACCAACGAATTTAGCATAAACATGCCCATCACTAGCACGGCATAAACCATAAGAGGGGTTAAAGTCGCATTACCACCCACTTCTTGGCATTACCACCCACTTCCTTGTTGTTCTTCTTCTCATGAGTACCCTCACCCGCCTTGACAAAAGTTTCCTTGAGTGGGAGAGGTTGCTTGGTCTTGTTCTTCTTCTTCTTCTTCTTCTTCTTTGACTTGGGCACAAACCCAAGTCCATCCTTTCCCACAACTTCCTTTTGGTTACTCAAAAGGTCATTGAGGTTCTTTTCGCCTTGTATGCATGTCACAAGGCCCTTCTCAAGTTGCTCTTTCAACTTGGCATTTTCCTGCACAAGATGCACATGCTCACAACAAGGGTTAGTAGCATGGGCATTATCAATTAGAACGAAAGGAGGACATGTGGAAATCTCCTTGGTTAGCTTTACTTGGAGTTGATCATGAGACTCTTTGATAGAAGCATGAACACCCTTCAAGACCTTGTGAGCCTTGTCAAGTGTATGGAAATCTTCCTTGAGTCTATCATGGCCAACCCCAAGTGCAACTTTCTCAGATTTAAGCACACGAGTAAGAACACTAGCATGATCAAGATCTTTTTGCATTTTAGCACGGTCAACGTTGTGTGACTCCTCAAGAGTCAAACGAAGACCTCGCTCTTCCTCAAGAGCAATGGAAAGATCCGCAATCTCATCGGAATAGTCACGACTATGCCCCTCCAACTTGGAGATAGTATCCTCATGGGATTCAATGATATCATTGGCCTTGCCAAGTTGTTCCAAGAGAGCAACAACGTGCTTCTTGGATTCCCCCTTGAGCTTACTCACAAACTTGGTAAACTCATTCTCATCAACATTTACCACCTCACTATCATCAACACAATCTAACAATGAAGGAGTAGTAATGATGGTGGTTTTGATGTCTGAGGTTACCTTGTTGATACCTTTGGCCATGAGACACTTGGAAATGGTGTTCTCGTTGGGGCGCCGAAGAGAGACACCTTGGAGGGGGAAGATGTGGCAATGGGCCACTACAAAAAAATACACTTCCGTGATGATACGTGTTTGTCACAGTAGGTCACATTTTCTATCATGCATGTACATCCATGACGATTTTATGACAGAATCAAGATAGTCATACCTGTGCTGTCATAGAAGTGTTCCATGACATTACCAAAATTAACATCACGGAAGTGTCCACTTCCAATGATAAATCGCGCGTCATAGAAGTGCTTTTGTCAAGGGTAACGAACACGTGGCATCCACTATAACGGGTCGATGTTAAGCTATCGGGTTCCAGTTTGGATCCGATAACCCGTTAACAGCCAGGACCAATGGGGATGTTCCACGTGTTAAATCATCATTGGCCGGAGGAAACATGTGTCGGCTCCTCGGTGGGCCAGATGTCGTCCATCCAACGGAGGAGACGTGCCTATGATACATCAACACGTGGCAGGGCCCAACAGAGGCCCATATAGGTTAAAAAGGCCATCCCAGTCAATGGCCCGTAGTATTTACTCAGGTACTAGTGGGCCAGCCCACTAACAACCTACTTAAACATGGCCCATTTACGGCCCAAAGCCAGATCTGGCCCGTTATTTGTTCGCCGAGTATTTGGGCCCAATTACGGCCTAGTGACATTTCAGCCTGTTAGAGGCCCAATGTAGACATGGGCCCATTTAAGCCCGGTGTGTCTTTCGGCCTGGGAATGGCCCGTGCTGCCAATGGGCCATATATGGTCTGACGCGACATTCGGCCCACTAACGGCCTGTGATCAAGGTGGCAACAGTTCAGCCCAACGTGACTTTGGGCCTGTTAAAGGCCAGTCGTATAATTCAGCCCGTTGATGCCTCTATTAAGCTTTCAGCCTCTTGAAGGCCCATGATATCAGTGGGCCAACTAAGGCCCGAGATATGTTTCGGCCTGGTAATGACCCGGCATACATTTCAGCCTGCTAAAGGCCCGTGGACGACTATTAAAAATTGAGGCCCAACATGCATTTCGGCCTACTAAAGGCCCATGGTATCTTCTAGGCCGTAACAGGCCAGCAGAATATTCAGCCTGTTAATGGCCCGAAGCTACATGGGCCCAACTAAGCACTGGGTCCACTAAAGGCCCAACTAAACTTTGGGCCGAATGGAGGCCCGTGTAAGTTGTGGTCCTGGCGCAAAGTGTGAAGCCCCCAATGGCCTTTCAGGCCCAAGAAAGTTGCAGGCCGGCCAAATTGTGGCCCGCTAAAATGCAGGCCCATTAGAGGCGAATGTTTCGGCCCGGTCGCCTACATCAGATTTTCGCCATTTTTTTCAGATAGCGAATGATGGCATATACGGTAACTAGTAGGAATTAAGAACGAACCTACTCTATACAATAAAGAAATTATGGCATAGTAACTTAGAATAAACCTACACTATACAATAAAGGATTTATGGTATATTACATCCACTAGGCATCGAAGTTCGCCACCAGGGATCATAAAGCGCAACGAAGAAGCAGATTACAAAAATTGGGTGCCATTACAGCGTAACAAAATAATACTGAACCAAGACCACTTCCACGACAGTTCAAGAAAGGTCAGCCTTGCACGGGAGCTGCTGCGCAAGCTGTTGAGCAAGGCTGTGAGACTGGCCTAGCATGTCGGTCATAGCTTCCAGCTGTAGCTGTTTAGCAATGAGGTTCTCATTGGTGTTCTCCGCGATCTTCCTTAGAGATAGGACTTCAAGTCGAAGTTGAGTTGCAGAATACCTTTCTGCTTGACCTTGGGACTGAAAAAGTCAAACTGATTCAGACAGTGAATTCTGTGAGCTTGTCTGACTGCTAGTTGATGTTTGCTAGAACTACGTAGGTATTTCCCCAAAGAGGAAGGGATGATGCAGCACAGCGACGGTAGGTATTTCCCTCAGTGATGAGACCAAGGTTATCGAACCCGTAGGAGAACCACGCAACACTACGTGAACGGCACCTGCGCACAAATAACAAATACTTGCAACCCGACGTATTAAAGGGGTTGTCAATCCCTTTCGGGCAACGGCGCCAGAAATGGCTATTGGACGGGAGAAAGTTGTAATAGATTGGATAAATAGATCTCGAATAAATGCAAAATAAAATAAAGTGTAGCAAGGTATTTTTGGGTTTTTGGAAATATAGATCTAAAAACAAAAGCAAATAAAAATAGATCGCAAAGGCAAATATATTAAAGAAGAGACCCGAGGGCCGTAGGTTTCACTAGTGGCTTCTCTCGAGAAAAATAGCAAACGGTGGGAAAACAATTACTGTTGGGCAATTGATAGAACTTAAAATACTCATGACGATATCCAGGCAATGATCAT
Organism: Thinopyrum elongatum; assembly: GCA_011799875.1. Lineage (NCBI taxonomy): Eukaryota > Viridiplantae > Streptophyta > Magnoliopsida > Poales > Poaceae > Thinopyrum > Thinopyrum elongatum. The sequence goes on from CM022303.1 coordinate 240,683,894, forward strand.
TATATAGGCATCACATCCAAGATTAGTAGACCGACTCCTGCCTGCATCTACTACTATTACTCCACACATCGACCGCTATCCAGCATGCATCTAGTGTATTAAGTTCATGGAGAAACGGAGTAATGCAATAAGAAGGATGACATGATGTAGACAAGATCTATCTATGTAGAAATAGACCCCATCTTGTTATCCTTAATAGCAATGATACATACGTGTCGTTTCCCTTTCTGTCACTGGGATCAAGCACCATAAGATCGAACCCATTACAAAGCACCTCTTACCATTGCAAGATAAATAGATCAAGTTGGCCAAAAAAAACCCAAATATCGGAGAAGAAATACGAGGCTATAAGCAATCCTGCATATAAGAGATCAAAGAAGACTCAAATAACTTTCATGGATAAAAACATAGATCTGATCATAAACTCAAAGTTCATCGGATCCCAACAAACACACCGCAAAAAAGAGTTACATCATATGGATCTCCAAGAGACCATTGTATTGAGAATCAAACGAGAGAGAGAAAGCCATCTAGCTACTAACTACGGACCCGAAGGTCCACAAAGAACTACTCACGCATCATCGAAGAGGCACCAATGGACATGATGAACCCCTCCGAGATGGTGTCTAGATTGGATCTGGTGTTTCTGGAACTTGCGGCGGCTGGAATTGATTTTCATCGACTCCCTAGGGTTTCTGGAATATTGGGGTATTTATAGAGCAAAGAGGCGGTGCGGGAGGCCACCGAGGTGGGCACAACCCACCTGGGCGCGCCTGGGCCTCCAGGCGCGCCCTGGTGGGTTGTGCCCCCCTCGGGGCACCCCCAGGTGCTTCTCCGGCCCACTGGATGTCCTCTGGTCCAAAAAAATCCACAAAAAGTTTTGCTCCATTTGGACTCCGTTTGGTATTGATTTCCTGCGATGTAAAAAACATGCAGAAAACAGCAACTGGCACTGGGCACTATGTCTATAGGTTAGTACCAAAAAAATGATATAAAATGACTATAAAATGATTGTAAAACATCCAAGAAAGATAATATAACAGCATGGAACAATAAAAATTATAGATACATTGGAGACGTATCAGCATCCCCAAGCTTAATTCCTGCTCGTCCTCGAGTAGGTAAATGATAAAAACAGAATTTTTGATGTGGAATGCTGCCTAACATGTTCATCACATATTCTTTTCTTTATAGCATGGACATTTGGACTTTTATATGGATCAAAGCAATAGTCTAGTTTTGACATGATAACTTAAATACTCAAACATATCAACAAGCAACCATGTCTTTCAAAATATCAACGCTAAAATAAGTTATCCCTAGCCCATTATGCTCAATCATTGATCCATTCATGAAACACACTCGCATATTAGCTACACCCAATGCTCAAGTACGATCATAGTGCCCCTTAGTTGGTGCTTTATAAGAGAAGATGGAGACTCAAAATAAAAATAAAAATTGCATAAAGTAAAAGAAAGGCCCTTCGCGGAGGGAAGTAGGGATTTGTAGAGGTGCCAGAGCTCAAAGCGAAAATTGAGAGATAAAAACATTTTTGGAGGTATATTTTTCCCACCAACGAAAACGACTTAGAGTTCCCCACACTTTCCATGCTAGATATATCATAGGCGGTTCCCAAACAGAAAATAAAGTTTATTCCTTTTTCCACCATACTTTCACTTTCCATGGCTAACCGTATCCACGGGTGCCCTCCATACCAACACTTTTCAAGGAATTTATTATTTGACAACATAAAGTAAATTCATTTATTCATTTTGGGACTGGGCATCCCTAATACCTTTGCCTTACTCTCGTGCAATGACAAGTGAATAAACACTCATCGTGAGAATAACACATCTAGCATGGAAAATATCGTCCACCCCTCACCGCCTCGCGAGCGGTACGAGCACACAAAAGAGAAATTTATTTTGAAAATTAGAGATGGCACATGCAAATTTGCTTAAAACGGCAAAAGAATACTGCATATAGGTAGATATAGTGGACTCATATGGCAAAACTGGTTTAAAGGGTTTTGGATGCACAAGTAGTGATCATACTTAGTGCAAAATGAAGGCTAGCAAAAGATTGAGAAGCGACCAACCAAGAAACGAAAAATCTCATAAGCGAGCATTAAGCATAATTAACACCGAATAATGCACCACAAGTAGGATATAATTTCATTGCATAACTATTGACTTTCGTGCATGCATAGGGAATCACAAACCTTAACACCAATATTCTTACTAAAGCATAATTACTCATCAACATAACTCACATATCACATCATCATATCTCAAAACTATTACAAGGAATCAAGTTTATTTTGTCCAATGATCTTCATGAAAGTTTTTATTATATCCTTCTTGGATATCTATCACTTTGGGACTAATTTTCATGTGTTGCATTTGATAAGCTCAAACAAATATAGGTAAAGATCATGAGCATAATATTTCTTTCTCTCAAATTAATTTAAGTGAAGCAAGAGAGAATTTCTTAAAAAAATTACTAACTCCCAAATAAATCTAAGTGAAGCATGAGAGCATTTCTTCAAAAATAATAAAGCACACCGTGCTCAAAAAGATATAAGTGAAGCACTAGAGCAATTCCATAGCTCATAAAGATTTAAGTGAAGCATAGAGAGCAATTCTAACAAGTCATGGCATAATTTTGGCTCTCTCAAATAGGTGTGTCCATCAAGGATTCAAGACTTAAAACAAAAAGCAAAACAAGAAAAGACTCATATCATACAAGACACTCCAAGCAAAACTCATAGTATGTGACGAATAAAAATATAGCTCCAAGTAAAATACCGATGGTCGTTAGAAGAAAGAGGGGATGCCACTCGGTCATCCCCAAGCTTAGTTGCTTGCTTCTATTTGGATAATAGCTTGGGATGCCATGGGAATCCCCAAGCTTAGGCTCTTCTTACTCCTTATTCCTTCATCCATCGTAAAATCACCCAAAACTTGAAAACTTCAATCACACAAAACTCAACAAAACCTTCGTGAGATCCGTTAGTATAAGAAAACAAATCACTACTATAAGTACTACAGAAAACCAATTCATATTTTATTCTTGCATTATATCTACTGTGTTCAAACTTTTCTATGGCAAAAACTCTTCAAAGAAAACCATAGAATCATTAAAACAAGCACACAACACACAGAAAACAGAATCTGTCTAAAACAGAACAGTCTCTAGCAATCTGAATATTTCTAATACTTATGTAACTCCAAAAATTCTGAAAAATTGGGACAACCTAGGAAATTTGTATATAAATCTTGTGTAAAAAAATTCAGAATTTTTCGTCAATTCTGTAATTCTAAACAATTATTTTTCTGGATGCAAAAGTTTCTGTTTTCCAACAAGATCAAATCAACTATCACCCAACATAATCCTAAAGGCTTTACTTGGCACAAGCACTAATTAAAACACAAAAAACTCAATCATAACAGTATCATTATTATGCTAACACCCAAGAACAGAAAGCAAAAGGCAAAAAATAAATTTTATTCATTGGGTTGCCTCCCAACAAGCACTATCATTTTATGCCCCTAGCTAGGCATAAAGCAAGGATCTAAGTATTGTCATCTTTGTTGTCCAAATATTCAATCAAACACTTAGAATTCTTCAAAGGTTTAGCATACAAATTTTCAATGACAATGTTCCTAGGAACAAGTTTAAAGAATTCATTTTTGCGCAAAGGATCTCTTATAACCTTAACAAAGTCCGGGTGAATGCTAATCATCTTAAGATCTTCTTTATTGTTATGACTAGAAGTGGCACCCTTGTTCTTAGTAACTTGAGTAATATTGCCAATCCTTACGGGAGTTTTCTCAATAGTTTTAGTGGAAGCAAAAGCCGCACTTAGATTACTAAAGATTTCTTCCAATTTATCAATACGAGATGGGCTTTCTTCAATTATGGTCCCCTTTTCTTTTAACAACTTAAAAACTTCTCCCGCTTTTGAACCAATCTTAGTAGCAAAATTATGCATCTTTCTATCCAAGTTTTCAATATGTTCTTCGGTAAGCATTTTCTTCTCAATAGCATCTAGCCTTTCCATAACATGCTCAAGAGTCAAAGTTGTTTCATTAATCATAAGGGGTGGTGAGCCCACTAAATTTCCCATAGCATTAAAAGCATCAAGAGAAGTGAAGGTGCGTTAAGTCGACTAGAGGGGGGGGGGTGAATAGGCGATTTTTACAAATTCGTCACTGAGGAATTTCATAGTGAGGAAATCCCTAAGTAACGAACTACTTAGCAGCGGAATAAGTACTCATATGCAAGCATAACAGAGCAGTAGCACAGTCATCATGATGAAATGAAAACAAGCACAGAGTACAAGTAGCGTAAACACAGGATAAGCAGGCTGAAGACAAACTGACTGAAGAAATTGAGCTGAGGAAATTGAGAAAGTCTTCAGTCAAAATCTTCAAATAGTGGCGATCAAGTACACAGCACAGAATGAGAAAATACAAGGGTTGAGGAAATAGAACCAGTTAGCTCGGTGAAGACAGTGATTTGGTAGACCAGTTCCAACTGCTGTGACAGTTGTACGTCTGGTTGGAGCGGCTAGGTATTTAAACCTGAGGACACATAGTCCCGGACACACAGTCCTCACCGTATTCTCCTTGAGCTAAGGTCACACAGACCTCGCCCAATCACTCATGGTAAGTCTTCAGGTGACTTCCAAACCTTCACAGACTCGGTCACTCAGCGATCCACAATTTCCTCTTGGATGCTCTAGACCATGACGCCTAACCGTCTGGAGGATGCACGGTCCTCAAAGGTAACAAGCATCGGTTCCACACAGGAACAATCTCTTCAGTGATGCTCAATCACTTTGGGTTTGTAGGTGTTTGGGTTTTTGGGTTTTTCCTCACTTGATGATTTTCGCTCAAAGTCTTCGGAGGATGGGTTGCTCTCAATGACAAGTGTCAGTTTCTCTCGGAGCAGCCAACCAACTAGTGGTTGTAGGGGGCGGCTATTTATAGCCTAGGGAGCAGCCCGACATGATAAGACATAAATGCCCTTCAATGATATGACCGTTAGGTGGGTAGATATTTTGGGACAGCTGGCGCATAGCACAACAACGGTCGGAAATTTGACTATCAAATTCCTCAGGGCTATCATGTTCCTCACTTGTAGGCAATCCGCACTGGCGAATTCCTAACTCCTCAGTCAGAACAAATTCCTCAGAGACCAGAAGAACTTCGTCTCTGTCACTGAAGAAATTGACTGAACTGTATGAGATTTCCAATGGCTTCACTCGAAGGGATTGGTAGGTGTAGGATTTTGAGTTGAGCATCACTTGGAAACTTTTCCTTAGTTTTACCTCGACCCCCTTTAACAGTACGGTGTTTCCTATGACTCAAGAAAGAGAAAATGAAACTATGAAAACAAAAGTCTTCACGCTTCATATTCCTCGCATGAATATCAAGTCTTCAAGGTCACACCAATTTCTTCACTTTCAAAGTCTTCAGAAAGCCAAAGTCTTAAGTTGAAGACATTCATTTTTAGGGGTCGACTTTCTCTGTAAATATCAAACTCCTCATAGACTTATAGACCCGTGTACACTCACAAACGCATTAGTCCCTTAACCTATAAGTCTTCAATACACCAAAATCACTAAGGGGCACTAGATGCACTTACAATCTCCCCCTTTTTGGTGATTGATGACAATATAGGTTAAGTTTTCAATGGGGATAAACATGTGAAGTGTAAATACTGAAATTGAGGAATTTGATTGCAAGATATAGAAGAACTCCCCCTGAAGATGTGCATATGTGAGGAATTTGCTTTTGAGAAGCAAGGCACATTGAAGAGTAGAATCATGGAGATCTCCCCCTATATCTTGTAATTCATACACGCATTTAACATATGTTATGAAGAATTTGAAATGCATGATGAAATATGGTGACTGATGTAATTCAGCATGCGTGCATTAACATATATGAGGAAATAGCATGCAGAAGAACATAGGAAAAGTATCAGATCACCATCAGGTTTAAGTTTACAACTCGATCCAATAAAGACTTCAAAAGAACGAGAGTTGTAACTTAGAAAAAAACGCCCATATATAGATAGACCCGCTTGAAGACTAAATCAAAATTTCTCCCCCTTTGTCATCGAATGACCAAAAGGGTCGAAAAATGAGGACTAACGCCCCTGAAGAATAACATCATGAAGTCGATGGAGGAGCGCCAGCGTTGTTGGGGTTGGTTGTTGAAGTAGGGCCTGCCGCAGTGTCGTCCAAGTCTTCATTTTCATCAGTCTCGCGCGATGAAGAATAAGAGCTGGCAACAACTTGAGGAACTTTGACCTTCTTGAATTTCTTCGAAGGTGGCTGTGACCAGTCAAAGTCCCGATGAAATTCCATCTCCTTGAGTTCTTCAGCACTATAGAGGTTAGACAAAATAGCCCAGGTGCGATCAAATACTTCATGCAGATAGTAATGGTTCTTCTTCACAGTATTTTGAGTAACTGTCATGTTCTGAAGAATAGCACCAAACTGTCTTTTGACCCATTTGTGGTTGCGATCGACCTTTTGGTGAAGACTGAGGAGAAGCTCACGATCAGTCAGCACCCTTGGAGCAGTGCCTTGAGGAATTGGCTTTGAAGTATTTGCGGCAGAATCATGAGTGGCAGAGTCATCATTGGTGGAGTAGGATGCAGCTTTGCGAAACTGTCCATCCAATGGACGAATGCCTTCATCAATAACAGCAGCCTTGCCCTTTTCATCACATGAGGAAATAGGTCGTTTGAAGACTTCAATTGGGGGCAGGTAGCTGTGATGATTTAGCATATCAGCCTTGTAGTTGATTGAAGACCTTGATCGGATGAATCGCATGATCCAGGGAGCATAAGGCTTCAAATCGAATGGTGAAAGCGCAACATTTGCCATAGTCCTTATGAAGAAATCATGGAAGTTTATAGGCACTCCATGGATGATGTTGAATAGCAGATTCTTTATTATGCCAACGACCTCTTATTCATTTGAGTCGTGGCCCTTGATTGGACAGAGGGTCTTGGTCAATATTCTATAGACCGTCCTTGGCACATAGAGCAATTCCTTCACAAGGAATTTCATTCTTGGGGCTTGGCCAGTCTTCAGAGGCTTCATCATTACTTGCATGAAATGATCAGATAGCTCAGGTTCGTAATACATCAAGCTTGCACCTTCAACGGGAGGACTAAGAGGAACAGCATGAAGCAATTCAGAGGCCGGTGCTTTGAGGTGGGTGTTCTCGGTCATCCAGTCCAACACCCATGAATTCACATCTTCAGCGTTGCCGGTGATGTGCAACGTAGCGTAGAACTGAAGAATTAGTTCTTCATTCCAATCAACGATGTCGGTGCCGAAATTGAGCAGCCCAGCGTCATGAAGAACACTGAGGACAGGGTTGAAGCAAGGCAGCGACTCCATATCAACATGAGGAATATGCTCATGGTCAATGATCTTGTCCTTATTGAAAAACAGTGAAGAATAGACGTTCATCTGACTCGCTGTCCAGAAGCGCCGTCGTCGAAGATGAGCAGAGTCATATGGGTTGTATTCAGTGAAGAATACATGTTCATGAAAGAAGTCATCAGCTTTGAACTTCTGCTTCTTTGTGAAAGGATTCTTCGGCTTGGGCTGAGTAGTATGAGTTGAAGTCTTTACAGCTTCTTGAGGTATAGCCACTGGAGCCACAGGCTGAGGAATTTCAGGAGCAAAGGCATCAGCCGCAGCCTTGGCCTCCATTTCTTCAGTAACATGTACATCAGCACTAGTGGCTGGAACTTCTTCAGGTATAGTGAGAAGAGAAGCTTGACGTTCATCAGAGCCCGTATGAATTTCTTCAGTGTGAACTGGGGACTGAGGAATCTGTTGCAGTGGGGTGAACAGGGGTGAATTGGGGTGATGACTTTCCCAGTAGTCATCATTCATAATTGGTGTAGTACACCCAATGTCCACATCTTCATCTTCATCATCAATTTCCTGAACGCCTGCCTCTTCAGCTGTGAACTGAGGCATGGGCGATGATACCAGTGGGGTTGAAGTGATATTGTCCACTTCAATTTCTTCATCTAACTGCTCTGTCGAAGCAGCAAAAAGATCTTCTTCATCAGATTCACTTGGAATTACATATTCCTCACCAAAGGGAATAATCTGCTTTGATGGCATGATTGATATTGGAACAACATCTATAGGATTTGTATAGGAGCTCGTCAAAGTCTTCACTTTCTTTGGAGCTGAAGACTCTGAGGAGGCAGATGCTTTCCTTTTCTTCATAGCTGCTCGCTCCGCAGCCTTGGTTTTCTCCGCTTCTGTTACAGAAGGAAGGTTGATGCTTGTCATTGGTGCAGGAGGAGCAGAGGAAATTGGTGCAGTTTCTTCAGGCGCAACTGATGCAGTTGCCCTGGCATGTTCAGTTTCTTTAGGCGTAGTAGCAGATGCTTTAACTGGCTTGGCTTGTTCTTCAGGCGCAACACTAGTTGCCCTGGCAGTGTCTTCAACGGCTGGAATATCTTCATCAGCCCTGGTGCTTTCATTCTCTTCAACAGACCGATTTTCATCAGCTGTGCTTGCATGATCTTCAGTAGGCTGAGCAGATATCTCAGCCTGAGGAATTTCTTGTTGCGATGAAGCTACAACATTTGGAGTGAATCCCTTTGCCATTTTGACGAATCTGACTTTGGCACCTAGCCAATCTGCACGGTATGCGTCAAATTCATCACTGAGTGCTTTGATCTCAGCCTGCATAGTCACAAGTTCTTCAGGAGACATTTTCACAACATTTTTCTTCAGAAAATGCTCCTTCTTGTACTGAGCCTTCTTCACCTGCCTGGCCTTTTCAAATTTCCATTTTTCTTCATTAATGAAGGCCGTCAACATGTGACTTTGACCAGGAGTGAGGTTTAATTCAGGCAAAGGTGTGTTAGGGTTCTTGTGCCATAGATCAATGAAATCAAGTATCTTCCTCGGATCCAGCATGAGGGGCACAGCACTACCTTTGGCACTAGCGGCCCTTTGTTGTCGATCTCTGATGATCTCTGCTAATTCTTCATCATCAGCTTTGTCATCACTGGACGGCACATGAAAGGCAACCTGCTTCTTGTGAGGACTTGGCCTTGTGCCTCGTCTAGCAGTGGCCTTTTTCTTTAGCAAGATCGGTGCTGTTGAAGACAGAGTGGAGCTGAGGAACTTGCAGAGGCTCCTGAAGCAATTGATATTCCAGTAGTCCTTTGGCATGAGGCAAGATGCACAGGTGCTGAGGACTTTGCAGGAGCAGCTGAGGATTTTGCAACTGAGGGAGTTGGAGCTGCTTTTGAAGAAGTTGCTTGAGGATCAGGCCATGAGGGCTTTGAAGAGCTTGGCCGTGAGGGCATAGCAGCTGAGGAACTTGGCTTCACAGCTGATATCTTCAGCATATCCTTCTTAGGCTTGCTAGCAGAGGCCTCAGCAGCGGCAGCAGCAGAATCTTCATTGAATTTCTTCACTGCTTCTTTAGCCATTTTGGCTAGCTTGGCTTGACGCTTAGCCCACTCCTTGGGAAATTCCTCACCTCTTCTGATGCTTGTGGGATCAGCTTCTTGGCCTGGAGCCAATGGAGGTCTTGGACGTGGAGGGTTAACAGCGAATTTCTTCATGTACTTTGGAGTCACATATCGATACTCCCTCCATTCTCTTGCCCATCTCCTCTCAATCTTCTGAATGCGCACTTTGCGCTGATTTTTGTTCTCCTTGCCATGAGTTGCTTCATCAGGAGTACAATATTCATCATAGATGTCTTTAGGGATCTCAAAAGCAGTATTTGTCTCTGGCCTCTTTCCTCCCTTCTAAGGTTTCTTGCCATCTGCCATTTTCTTCACTTGAGGATTTTGAACAATTGAGTTTTCTGACGAGGTATGCAATTTGTCTTCAAGGAACGCTGCAAATGAGTTAAGTTGATGAGAACCTAGAGATTCAGCAGCGGACATGTGTACTTGTGAACAGAATATAGGTGCGAAGAATTTGGAGAGGTCATATGCGTTCTCCGAAGTTTTTCAAAAGTATCAAGTTTGAGGAATTTGACCAGGGGTGTCTTGAGGAATTTCACTAAGCATTCTTTGACTTAGGTTCCAGAGTTGTATAGATTGAAAATCCACACAATTGAGGAATCTTGAAGAAAAACGTTGCTTAGAGAAACAGATCAAGAACAGAAGCAAGTTGGTGTTTAAGAACATGAAAGTTGAAGAATAAACACCTTTTGAAGATTTTGTGGAAATCATCAGAATCAACAAGGGCAGTAAAAATAGATTTTATTTACCCTTGATGAAGAACACGACGAACTGTGAATAGTAGTGGAGAAGCTTGTCCGTTCAGATCTTCCACGCCCTAACTTGGTGATGGAAAACAGCTACGGCGGCGGCGGAGTGAAGATTTCCGCGGCCGGCGTGAGTACGACGGTGACGAGGTCGAGGCAGTGAAGCTCTTCCTCACCGACGACGATGGAAGTAGCGGCGGCGCTAGGTCAGGAAGCTCGAGCGAGGGGAAGTGAGGTCGAGCGGGGTAAATGAGATCTGAGGAGGGCGAGGGGTATTTATAGCCGAGGTGATAAACCGCTCGTCCGAGGAAAATGGACGAACGTGCGCCTGACCCTTCTCATCCTAGCGACATGTGTCACCCATGTAATGTGAAGTGGAGATCGTGTTAGATCGTGGGTGAATAGATAAATCTTATCGAGGGATGTGGAACGGTTTGAGCGGCAAAAGCCAAAAATTCAGATAAGAATATTTTAAAGTTTCGTTCGCAAATTCTTCAGCTGACAAGGACACAGTGAAGATTTTGAACGAGTTTCAAATAGAACGCACATGAAGAATTTTGTGAACAGACTGGGTTGAGTTTAACATAGAGGGGGAAGGGTCCGATCACATTCACTTAGGTAAAGGTCAACTTAAAGAATTAGCAATAAGTGAATGTTGTAGAGGACTGAAAAACTCAAATATATATATAGTCAATGAAGAACACAGTCGGAAAGAGTGAAGACTTTCAAAGTTTATGAATTTGAACAAGTGAGAAATTTCAAAAAAAAAGAAGAAAAACTCAAATTGAAGAATTTCAACTTTTGTTGGTGGCATGACCCACCGTATAAGAATGATGATTTCAGACGCCGCGTACAATTATCGTAGGGCTCTGAGAATCAAATTCTTCGTTAATTTCTTCACACTTAGAGGGTTAGTCTTCATTGATTGAAGAAAAACGTTACTTCGTGTGTTGCACATCTAAGTCATCAATTTTGCATAAGTGTTAGGATGTGTGTCCTTTTCAAAGGACATTCGAAGATTCTAAGATATTTAGCTCACACCGCAACTTGCTAAATCTCTTCTCATCCAAGGGCTTTGTGAAGATATCGGCTAGCTGTTCTTCAGTCTTCACATGCTCGATAGAGATGTCGCCCTTCAACACATGATCACGAAGAAAATGATGACGAATCTGGATGTGCTTTGTCTTTGAGTGCTGAACTGGGTTATGAGCAATTTTGATGGCACTCTCATTGTCACAGTAGAGAGGCACATTCTTCACATTGATGCCGTAGTCCTTGAGGGTTTGCTTCATCCATAGCAATTGAGCACAGCACGAACCAGCAGCAATGTACTCAGCTTCAGCAGTAGAGAGTGATACGCAGTTCTGTTTCTTCGAGGACCAACATACTAAGGATCGTCCGAGGAAATGGCATGTGCCTGATGTTGACTTGCGATCCACACGATCACCAGCATAGTCAGAGTCAGAATATCCAATGAGATCAAAAGCCGAGCCCTTGGGATACCATAATCCAAGTGTTGGAGTGTGAGCTAGATATCGAAGAATATGCTTCACAGCCTTATGGTGTGATTCCTTCGGTGTAGCTTGAAAATGAGCACACATGCAAACACTCAGCATAATATCTGGCCTAGATGCACATAGATACAATAAAGAGCCAATCATGGAGCGGTATACCTTTTGATCGAAATCTATACCATTTTCATCAGTGCATAGATGGCCATTTGTGGGCATAGGGATTTTGACTCCTTTGCAATCTTGCATGCCGAATTTCCTCAACACATCCTTGAGGTATTTCTCCTGAGATATGAAGATGCCATTGCGTTGTTGTCATATCTAAAGACCTAAGAAGAATTTCAATTCTCCCATCATAGACATTTGATATTCTTCACTCATCATATAGGCAAATTCATCACTATAACGTTGGTCAGTACAACCAAAGATGATATCATCAACATATATTTGGCACACGAATAATTCATCATCATAAGTTTTAGTGAAAAGAGTTGGGTCAAGTGAACCGGGTTTGAAGCCTTTCTTCATGAGGAATTCCTTTAAAGTATCATACCACGCCCGAGGGGCCTGCTTGAGGCCGTAGAGGGCCTTGTTTAGTCTGAAGACTTTGTCAGGATGCTTAGGATCTTCAAAACCTGGGGGTTGAGCAACATATACTTCTTCCTCAAGCTTACCATTGAGGAATGCACTTTTCACATCCATTTGATATAAGATGATATTATGATGGTTAGCATAAGCAAGTAATATGCGAATAGCTTCAAGTCTAGCAACAGGTGCAAAAGTTTCATCGAAACCAATTCCTTCAACCTGTGTGTAGCCTTGAGCTACAATCCGTGCCTTATTCCTCACCACAAGGCCATTTTCATCTTGCTTGTTGCGGTAGATCCATTTGGTGCCGATGATATTGTGCTTGCGAGGATCTGGTCGCTTGACAAGCTCCCACACATTGTTCAGCTCGAATTGATGTAATTCCTCTTGCATCGCTTGAATCCATTCAGGCTCCAGAAATGCCTCATCAACTTTGGTAGGCTCTGTGATAGAGACGAAAGCAAAGTGCCCACAAAAGTTAGACAAATGTGAAGCTTTTGAGCGAGTGAGAGGACCTGGTGCGTTGATGTCGTTGATGATTCTCTCAATCTGTACTTCATTTGCAACGCGAGGATGAGCAGGTTGACGACTTTGATTTGGCTCAGCATTTTCTTCAGAGCCATTTTCTTCAGATGCACCAGCATGATTTTCTTCACGATCAGGAATGACTTGTTCAGCAGATTCTTCGGTAGGAATAACATCCTCAGTAGCCTTTATCTTGATGGATTCCTCAGGAGTCATTTCATCTAGCACAGGAGGTAGGTGCTCTCTTTGCGAGCCATTAGTTTCATCGAACTGCACATCTACAGTTTCAACAACCTTGTTGTGATAGGTGTTGAAGACCCTGTAGGTGTGCGAGTCCTTTCCGTAACCAAGCATAAAACCTTCATGTGCTTTCGGTGCAAATTTAGAATTGTGATGAGGATCTCTAATCCAACATTTAGCACCGAAGACTTTGAAATAACTCACATTGGGTTTCTTGTCAGTGAGGAGTTCATATGAGGTCTTTTTGAAGAATTTGTGGAGATATACCCTGTTGATGATGTGGCACGCAGTGTCAATTGCCTCAATCCAAAAATGACTAGGTGTCTTATATTCGTCAAGCATAGTGCGAGCCATCTCAACAAGAGTCATGTTCTTGCGCTCCACGACGCCATTCTGCTAAGGAGTATAAGGAGCAGATAACTCATGAGCAATACCAAGTTCATCAAGATAGTCATCAAGACCAGTGTTCTTGAACTCAGTTCCATTGTCACTTCTGATGTGCTTGATCTTCACACCAAAGTTGGTTGAAGCCCTCGAGGAAAATCGTTTGAAGACTTCCTGCACTTCACGTTTGTAAGTGACTATATGCACCCATGTGTAACAAGAATAATCATCAACAATAACAAAGCCATATAGAGATGCTTCATTGGTGAATGCAGAATAGTGATTTGGGCCAAAAAGATCCATGTGAAGCAATTCAAATGGACGAGTGGTAGTCATGATAGTCTTTGCAGGATGCTTGGCCTTGGTCATCTTTCCAGCTTCACCGGCTCCGCACAGGTAATCCTTGAGGAATTTGACATCCTCGATGCCTATGACATGCTTTTTCTTCGCGAGAGTGTGCAAGTTCCTCATGCCTGCATGACCAAGTCGTAGATGCCATAGCCAGCCTTCTGAAGCTTTTGCAAGTAGACATGTGGCAGGTTATGGTCCTGTAGAGAAATCAACAATATACAGATCTCCTCTCCTAAAGCCTTCGAAGACTTTGGAATGGTCAGCTTCCATGATCACAACACAACGGTACTTGCCAAAGATAACCACCATATCAAGATCACAAAGCATTGAGACAGACATGAGGTTGAACCCCAAGGACTCGACAAGCATGACTTTGTCCATGTGTCGATCCTTTGAGATTGCAACCTTACCTAGCCCCAATACCTTACTTTTGCCTTTATCAGCGTAGGTGATATGCTTCAGATGTGATGGAGATAAAGCAGTGTCCATCAATAAGTTCCTGTCACCAGTCATGTGGTTTGTACATCCACTGTCGAGGACCCACTCAGTAGCCTTGGGTTGTTCATCCTGTAGATGAATTAGTGCAACTTACGAACTCATATACTTCATCAGTGAAGAATATGACATCAAATTCATCAGATCAATTTCATCAAGCAATACAATAGATAAAGCAATATAAGGACGTGAGAAATGAAGATTCATTTCTTCATGATTAGCTTGCGTCCTTTCAAGCATATTCAGGTCTCCAGCAAATTCTTCAGACATTTAAGTTCGTCTGGAGACCTGACCCTGCATAAGAGATTAGTTCTTTTTCTTCACCACCCACATCTGAAGGGGTGGCAAAGAGTTCATCATTCTGCGAGCTCCATATGAGAAAGGTGGCATAGACACCAGACCACTTCGTTTCTCAGAAGAGGGGTTAGGGTAATCATATGAATAAGCAGAGAAATTCTTCGAGGACTTATGAACATAATGATTTGAAGAATAATGCACATATTCATAGCCCTTAGGCTTTCCCTGCGAAACAGAAGTGTTAGCACGATGATGTTCATATGAGGATTTTGATCCATATAAGGAATTTGATCCACGTGAAGAATTTGGTCCGTTTGAGGACTTGGATCCATATGAAGACTTTGGTCCATATGAAGAATTTGATCTGGGGTTCCTATTCTTCATAGGTGGTGTCATGAGGACATTCACCTGAAGACTTTCAAGGCACCTTTTGGGAACCCAGATTTTCTTCATAGGGGGACCCTTCCTGCAGTTAGTGCCAACATATCTAGAAAATACTTCACCATTCTGATTTTTGAATAGTTTATAGTTGGAGTCAAAAGACTCATCAGAAGAATATGAAGATTCACATGTAAAGCCAGATAAAGCGGATGGATCTACGGGAGGTCCTTTTGCAGCAACCCATGAGGTTTTGGGATACTGCTCAGGTTTCCAGTAGGTTCCATCAGCATTGAGTTTCCTCTCAAAGGCAATACCCTCTTTCCTAGGGTTCCTGTTCAAGATCTGCTTTTTGAGCACATCACAAAGAGTCTGATGCCCTTTGAGGCTTTTGTACATGCCTGTCACATACAATTCCTTCAACCCTGCATTTTCGTCAGTGATACTAGTGGTATCCTCAGATGAGGAATTTGTGACCACAGAGACAGTTGAAGAATTTGCAGCAATAGAAGCATTTGAACTTTCAGGTGAAGAATTAGCAGATTCTCGTTCAATGCATTTCAAACATGGTGGAATTAATTCATCCTGAGCGGAACTGATCTGTTGAGCAAGCAATGAATCGTTTTCCTTCTGAAGATCTTCATAACTCACCCTTAGCTTTTCAAGATCTTGCTTTCTTTGAAGAAATTCATAAGAAAGCTTCTCATGATCGGCTAAGAGTGTTATGATGACTTTGAAGTTTATCAAACTTAGACTATAGTCGCTGAAGATTATCAGTCAAAGTTTGAGTTTGATCCAATTCCTCACCCAACAGGTCATCGCTTTTGTCTAGAGAATTTTGAAGTTTTTCCAAAGCCTTTTGTTGTTTAATGGCAATATTAGCAAGCTTGGAATAACTGGGTTTGAGGTTTTCATCAAATTCATCTTCACTTGACTCAGAGGAGGGATATTTGAGTACCTTGGCACCTTTTGCCATGAAGCAATAGGTGGGAGCGTAGTCATCGTCACCATCGTCAGCGGTGTTGGTGTTGCCATGTTCCTCAGTGTTGAAGATGGACTTGCTGACGAAAGCAGTAGCGAGGGCTAGGCTCACCACACCAGATTCTGACTCCTCAGATGCCTCCTCTTCCTCAATTTCCTCAGATTCAGCTTCAGAGTCCATTTCCTTGCCAATAAATGCCCGAGCCTTTTTGGAACTGCTCTTCTTGTGAGATGAAGACTTTGATGGTTTTGACGATGAAGACTTTGAAGATTTCTTCTTCTTCTTCAAGTCATCAGAACTGTCATCCTTGTACTTCTTCTTCTTAGCTTCCTTAGCCCACTGAGGACAATCAGTCATATAGTGACCTGGTTTCTTGCATTTGTGGCAAGTCCTCTTCTTGTAGTCGCGGGATGAGGAATCTGATCTCATGTCATCATTTCTTGAAGATTTTCCAAATCGGCCACGTCTAGAGAACTTCTGGAATTTCCTCACGAGCATTGCTAGCTCTTGACTCAGTTCTTCAGGATCACCAAGGCTGCTGTCAAAATCTTCACCTTCTGATTCAGAAACTGCCTTGGCCTTCAGAGCGCGTGATCTACCATAGCTCGGTCCATAGAGATCTCTCTTCTCAGCAAGTTGGAACTCATGAGTATTTAGCGTCTCGAGGATATCAGCAGGATCAAGTGACTTGTAGTCTCCACGTTCCTGAATCATCAGTGCCAGTGTATCGAACGAGGAATCAAGTGATCTCAGCAATTTCTTCACCACCTCATGGTCGGTGATGTCTGTGGCACCAAGTGCTTGAAGCTCATTTGAGATGTCAGTGAGACGATCGAAGGTTTGCTGGACATTTTCATTGTTGAGTCTTTTGAAGCGGTTGAAGAGATTGCGAAGAACATCAACTCGAGAGTCACGTTGAGTTGAGACTCCTTCGTTGACCTTGGACAGCCTATCCCAGATAAGCTTTGCTGTCTCCAGAGCACTCACTCTGCCGTACTGTCCTTTGCTCAGATGGCCACATATGATATTCTTCGCTTGAGAGTCGAGTTGCTTGAATCTCTTCACATCAGCAGCGTTCACGGAAGGAGTGACGGAGGGAACGCCATTTTCCACAACGTACCAGAGATCGTTGTCAATTGTCTCAAGATGCATGCGCATCTTATTCTTCCAGTAGGGGTAGTCCGTCCCATCGAAGGTAGGACACCCAGCCGAGACCGTGATCATGCCTGCAGTCGACATAACTAAAACTCCAGGTGGTTAAACCAAAATCACACAGAACAAGGGAGTACCTCGCTCTGATACCAATTGAAATAGCGTTAAGTCGACTAGAGGGGGGGTGAATAGGCAATTTTTACAAATTCGTCACTGAGAAATTTCACAGTGAGGAAATCCCTAAGTAACGAACTACTTAGCAGCGGAATAAGTACTCATATGCAAGCATAACAGAGCAGTAGCACAGTCATCATGATGAAATGAAAACAAGCACAGAGTACAAGTAGCGTAAACACAGGATAAGCAGGCTGAAGACAAACTGACTGAAGAAATTAAGCTGAGGAAATTGAGAAAGTCTTCAGTCAAAGTCTTCAAATAGTGGCGATCAAGTACACAACACAAAATGAGGAAATACAAGGGTTGAGGAAATAGAACCAGTTAGCTCGGTGAAGACAGTGATTTGGTAGACCAGTTCCAACTGCTGTGACAGTTGTACGTCTGGTTGGAGCGGCTAGGTATTTAAACCTGAGGACACACAGTCCCGGACACACAGTCCCGGACACACAGTCCTCACCGTATTCTCCTTGAGCTAAGGTCACATAGACCTCGCCCAATCACTCGTGGTAAGTGTTCAGGTGACTTCCAAACCTTCACAGACTCGGTCACTCGGTGATCCACAATTTCCTCTTGGATGCTCTAGACCATGACGCCTAACCGTCTGGAGGATGCACAGTCCTCAAAGGTAACAAGCGTCGGTTCCACACAGGAACAATCTCTTCAGTGATGCTCAATCACTTTGGGTTTGTAGGTGTTTGGGTTTTTGGGTTTTTCCTCACTTGATGATTTTCGCTCAAAGTCCTCGGAGGATGGGTTGCTCTCAATGACAAGTGTCAGTTTCTCTCAGAGCAGCCAACCAACTAGTGGTTGTAGGGGGTGGCTATTTATAGCCTAGGGAGCAGCCCGACATGATAAGACATAAATGCCCTTCAATGATATGACCGTTAGGTGGGTAGATATTTTGGGACAGCTGGCGCATAGCACAACAACGGTCGGAAATTTGACTATCAAATTCCTCAGGGCTATCATGTTCCTCACTTGTAGGCAATCTGCACTGGCGAATTCCTAACTCCTCAGTCAGAACAAATTCCTCAGAGACCAGAAGAACTTCGTCTCTATCACTGAAGAAATTGACTGAACTGTATGAGATTTCCAATGGCTTCACTCGAAGGGATTGGTAGGTGTATGATTTTGAGTTGAGCATCACTTGGAAACTTTTCCTTAGTTTTACCTCGACCCCCTTTAATAGTACGGTGTTTCCTATGACTCAAGAAAGAGAAAATGAAACTACGAAAACAAAAGTCTTCACGCTTCATATTCCTCGCATGAATATCAAGTCTTCAAGGTCACACCAATTTCTTCACTTTCAAAGTCTTCAGAAAGCCAAAGTCTTCAGTTAAAGACATTCATTTTTAGGGGTCGACTTTCTCTGTAAATATCAAACTCCTCATAGACTTATAGACCTATGTACACTCACAAACGCATTAGTCCCTTAACCTATAAGTCTTCAATACACCAAAATCACTAAGGGGCACTAGATGCACTTACAATAAGGACACATCAAGAAATTCCCACCGGTAATTGTATCAAGGACGAATCTATACCAAGTGATTATGCCCACATAAAAACAGCGAAGAAGAACGATGGTAGATTGCTTACGGATAGATCTATTATGAGCATTGCAAATCCTATACCAAGCATCTTTTAAATTCTCCCCTCCCCTTTGTTTAAAGTTGAGAACTTCATTCTCGGGAGTGCATGCAATAGAGGAAGAGCTATCCATAATGACAAAGTTGCACACAAAACAAATCTGACGAGAAAACCGCGAACGAAAAAGAGGGCGAATAAAACGGCAAATTTTTGTGAAGTGGGGGAGAGGAAAATGAGAGGCAAATGGCAAATAATATAAATTGCGAGGAGATGATATTTGTGATTAGGAACTTGGTAGATATTGATGATGTCTCCCCGGCAACGGCGCCAGAAATTCCTTTTGATGTCTGCTAGAACTACGTCAGTATTTCCCCAAAGAGGAAGGGATGATGCAGCACAGCGACGGTAGGTATTTCCCTCAGTGATGAGACCAAGGTTATCGAACCAGTAGGAGAACCACACAACACTACGTGAACGGCACCTGCACATAAATAACAAATACTCGCAACCCGACGTATTAAAGGGGTTGTCAATCCCTTTCGGGCAACGACGCCAGAAATGGCTATTGGACGGGAGAAAGTTGTAATAGATTGGATAAATAGATCTCGAATAAATGCAAAATAAAATAAAGTGCAGCAAGGTATTTTTGGGTTTTTGGAAATATAGATCTGAAAACAAAAGCAAATAAAAATAGATAGCAAAGGCAAATATATTAAAGAAGAGACCAGGGGGCCGTAGGTTTCACTAGTGGCTTCTCTCGAGAAAAATAGAAAACGGTGGGAAAACAATTACTGTTGGGCAATTGATAGAACTTCAAATACTCATAATGATATCCAGGTAATGATCATTATATAGGCATCACATCCAAGATTAGTAGACCGACTCCTGCCTGCATCTACTACTATTACTCCACACATCGACCGCTATCCAGCATGCATCTAGTGTATTAAGTTCATGGAGAAACGGAGTAATGCAATAAGAACGATGACATGATGTAGACAAGATCTATCTATATAGAAATAGACCCCATCTTGTTATCCTTAAAAGCAACGATACATACGTGTCGTTTCCCTTTCTGTCACTGGGATCAAGCACCATAAGATCGAACCCATTACAAAGCACCTCTTCCCATTGCAAGATAAGTAGATCAAGTTGGCCAAACAAAACCTAAATATCGGAGAAGAAATACGAGGCTATAAGCAATCATGCATATAAGAGATCAAAGAAGACTCAAATAACTTTCATGGATAAAAACATAGATCTGATCAAAAACTCAAAGTTCATCGGATCCCAACAAACACACCGCAAAAAAGAGTTACATCATATGGATCTCCAAGAGACCATTGTATTGAGAATCAAACGAGAGAGAGAAAGCCATCTAGCTACTAACTACGGACCCGAAGGTCCACAAAGAACTACTCACGCATCATCGGAGAGGCACGAATGGACACGATGAACCCCTCCGAGATGGTGTCTATTGGATCTGGTGTTTCTGGAACTTGCGGCGGCTGGAATTGATTTTCGTCGACTCCCCTAGGGTTTCTAGAATATTGGGGTATTTATAGAGCAAAGAGGCGGTGCGGGAGGCCACCAAGGTGGGCACAACCCACCAAGGCGCGCCTGGAGGCGCGCCCTGGTGGGTTGTGCCCCCTCGGGGCACCCCCAGGTGCTTCTCCGGCCCACTGGATGTCCTTTGATCCAAAAAAAATCCACAAAAAGTTTCGCTCCGTTTGGTATTGATTTCCTGCGATGTAAAAAACATGCAGAAAACAACAACTGGCACTGGGCACTATGTCAATAGGTTAGTACCAAAAAAATGATATAAAATGACTATAAAATGATTGTAAAACATCCAAGAATGATAATATAACAGCATGGAACAATCAAAAATTATAGATACGTTGGAGACGTATCACTAGTCTCAAGTAACTTGAACACTGCATCAAGACATGACTTTGGGGTTGTCTCACTATTTTCAAGATGTTTTGCCTTCTTTGCTGCAATGTATGTTGGGTTTATCTCACAACCTTCAGCAGACTTGTGCATGCCATCAGGCATATCATCCTTGAAACAAGCAGAGAGATGACAGGTTTTGCACGTGTATAAACAAAGATGGTAACTGTGCTGTCAATTCCATCCATTTTCAAATTAGAAAATAAAGAGTCAGTTCAAAATATCAATAGCATAATTTGGCATTGTTCATAATGCAGGTAGCTTCACCACACTACTGGATTACCATTTCAACAAAACAAGCATAGATGAAGGGCAATGACAATCATTGTATCTATTTTGGTTAATGTGCATGGCATGTTGTTCATATCATCAGCCACATCAGTAAGATAAAACAGGAGATGACAAGGTGCAAACGTGGGCGGCTTCACCACACACTGGATTATAGATCCACAAAAACAAGCATACATATAGGGAGTATTGAGTAATGTGCATGGTATGAATAAGGAATTTGGTTTTACAACTAAAACTTGGAACTTACAGTTGTTGCGAATATGCATTTTGGTAGAAATAGCAAACTAAACAACAGTTGACGATAGGGAGTATGAGCAAATTAAACAGCACTTGAGGATAAAGGCTTTAGAAGGACTGACTTACATTAACAGTTAACACCGGCTCTATAATGCCCTTTCCATGTCAAGGGAAGGATAACTCAAGAATTTCATTACAGAAACTTCTTCATAAGCATTGCCTGTACTCTGCATTTTGTAGAGAGTAATTATAGATATGATAATACTGGAAGGGATAGAGGATAATGAAGATAAGATGCAGATTGATGCTACATAATCAACTACCAATCCCTGTAAGTACAAGCATTACAGGACAAAATGTACTGACAAGAGCAATGGGCTACACTTCTGCACTGGCATTGTCTATGTATTTAACTTTTTGGTAAGATTAAATATAGATCTGATATTTTTTAGTAAATGGTGGGCGAGGGAGATAAGATGCAGAATGCTACACAATGAACCAATCCCTCCTTCCCATAATATAAGAGTGTTTTGTACACTGGTGTACTGTACAAAACGCTCTTATATTATGGGACAGAGGGAGTAGCTGTTAATGTAAGTACAGTGATAGACGACGTTCAGTCCTTACAAGAGGACTGCAGAGCTAAACCTCTTCAAAAGCATTGGGTTGATTCTAAATTTATGTAAGAGTCGATACGGATCTTATAATGTCCACCAAATGGAGGATAACGAGGCTAACATGTGCAATGATGCTACATAATCAACCAGCTATGAAAGTAAGTATGGTCATACAGGGCAAGAGGTACTCACAAGAGCAATGCAGTGTGCAGTATAGTTGCGAGATTCTGTGGTCCCTTGAGAATGAATGTTCTTCTGCAAACAGTTTTCGTACAAGTGAGACGGTAAGGCACATGCAGAAATGTAGTTCAAATTGTGATGTGATATCATAGACAGTACCTTACGCTGCAGACGAGACCAATGTGTAACAAGATTATTCCAGTCACTGTCTGATAAATGTAGGACCGGAGACTTTACAGAAATTTCATTTAGAGGCTTGCCATCGAAGTGCGCTTGCCTCAGGTAGGAATGATACTTCATCAACGAGTGCCTGAAAAGCGCAACCAACCCTTGCTCGTGTTGACTATCCAGTTTGGTCCTCGCCTATTTAAAAGAATGAAATCTTGTGTATTCTGTCAGCAGAAACATATGCACTAATTACCATGAATAACATTAGTACATTACTTACACGTAAGTTGCGGAGGAAGATTGGAACTTGTTCTGTGTCTGTGGTATAATCTTTCCATGAAGGAAAGATGCGGACAAAGTTCCTGACAACAATATAAGCTTCGTCTTCTAA
This sequence comes from Thinopyrum elongatum, assembly GCA_011799875.1. Lineage (NCBI taxonomy): Eukaryota > Viridiplantae > Streptophyta > Magnoliopsida > Poales > Poaceae > Thinopyrum > Thinopyrum elongatum. The sequence goes on from CM022303.1 coordinate 240,706,690, forward strand.
ACTGGGAAGAAGTGGAACAGGGGTCCTATTTGCTGCAATTGGGGCTCGCTCTCGTTCGAAAAGGGATTTGGCAACTGGATTTGGTGTACTCTTTGCTGGAATGGGTGTTTTGCGTCGTAGAGCTGGTGCTATGTCAACTAGCATCATCATACTGTTTTGCTGCAGTTGGGGTCTGCTGAGTTGGGGCATCAAAGATGACCAGTGTAGTGGGGCTAGAGTCTGCTAGAGTTGGGACCATGTTTTGTGGGTCTGGTGATATTGCAACTACACCTAATGGGCTATTTGATTTATCAGGTGTCACTACCTTTTCCAAATACTTTGTTTGTGCTCCTCCGCGATCAGCAATCGCCCTCTTCCTTTTGAACGTCTGATACACAAGAACAACATTTGAATGGATAAATATGGTATGATGACAGATGGAATATGTACTGAAAATGGATAGGCAGGGCGTATTCACATACACGATGTGTAAACTAAGCTAATGGCAGTGCAACAAAGTAGAAGCAATGCAAAGCATCAGTTGCAAGATATGTGCGACCAATATAACCTTGGAAAGTTAGAGCAAGCACCTTGATGGGTGAATAAGATAGGGCATCTACCTCTGACTCCTCCACTAGGGAGCTACATTGACTTAGGTCTCCCTCTAGCTCAGAATCATTGTTAGGATCATATTCTGAGCACGAATCTGTAGGTGGAGAGCGTTTGCATTGCATTGCATCCAGACTTGATTTCAGTCCCTTAATGCCAAGTTTGACAGCCATGGCATTGTTCTGCTTTATTCTTTTCATGCGCGCAAGCTCATAATCATTATGATGTTGTTCAGTATCTGAGATTCATGAAAACATAAAAAGTAGTCAGATTATCTATGGAATGCATTGCGGATTCAACTCGGAGAGTGTCTCCCTACAAACCCCTGCGTATACAAAGTTCATCCCCCAACCGTGCTGACCAGACCACACACAGAAATACAAACCTCTTATGTCTCTATAATAGGCGGACACACATTTCAAAACTGAAGTAGGAACATTAGAATCATATCAAATTCGTATTTGAACAAATAAACTAAGGAATTATGAGTGGCATAATGTTTAGCTTCAAGGGTGGAGTGCTGGTAGTGCGACAAAAAGCAAGTAGGAAGATTGTATTCCATGTAAAAGATCGTAATCTATGTAGAAGGTGGATATGACACTTTCTTTCTATACAATGCAGTGTTCGTTGCCCACACATGATGGAAGAGATCACACAGAGAAATACTATTCATTCATGTCTGCGGTTCCAGTATTTTGAAATAGGGTGGTCCACCCTAAAAGAATATTGACAACAAATATGACAAGGCAAGCATAGAGGTAGTGAATCAATAATTACTTGTGAGCTTACTAGGACAAGTATGCAGAATTGTAACTGCAGGAAGAGACCGTCCAAAATCTGAATCAAGAAGTTGGTCTAGCACTTATTGTTTGCAACTAATCAACATGAATAATTGGATATCATATCGAATGAGTAAGAAAGACAAGTAAAATTGTCAACAAAACTGGCCTGCAGTAGTAATCTGGGTCAGTGTCACTATGACCAACAATCCAACATGACTAGTGTCTGTTCCTAGGGCCGGAATTTTGAAACCCTGTGAACTTTACAGGTACTAAAGATTACTGAAATATCTGAACCATTAAGTGTAGGTAGCACTCAGTACACAACAAACCCTAATGACAGTCCTGCCTATTGAGTAATGAATCAATTAGAAAATGGGTGATGAGGAGTGGCTGCCGAGTGTTGAGGACGTATCTTAGGATAAATCGGGTTGGCTTAGTGGGTGCTGCATGCCTAAGCCCTGAACGAACTGGGAAGGTAGGCACGGTGGCGCGCCCGAGCAGCGGTGACACTGTTGGGCGAGCGGCTCCTGACCTCCTCTTAGTCCGGCGTCTCCTCCTAGAGTCATGCCGTCTGGGGACGGCGAGGCAGGCGGCTGGGGGTGAGTAGAGATCGGAAGCATAACAGAACAGAGGGGAATCGGGGTCTGGGCCGACCCAAAATCCCAGGGTGGGCCGCGGCCCACCATGGGCACCCTGTAGATCCACACCCCAACGGCGTACATGCATTTTCGAAACTAAATTAGGAACATTTAGCTGACCAATTAAACAACTCTATTTTAATAATATCAGATTCGTAGTTGAACAACTAAGCTTGTTTAGCTTGATGGGTGGAGCAGTGCTATTATGACATGAAGCATGTAGGCTGATCGTATAGTGATCATAAAAGGGGGGAAACCCTAAGCATGATCAATTAAACCCTATTATGACTATGCCATGGTAGATTTGAAGCTGCAAATAGCAGAAATGCTATTTAGCAACCATTGTTTGCTTCGAACTAAGAACTAAATTTTAAGAGCTGAAAAGAAAGTACAGTAACCAAGTTACGATCTATTTTCTGGTTGAGATCAAAAAGTTGAGCAGATATGAAGTAGTACCACCTCTCTTGCGGCGACGTGTAGGCATCGGGGGTGCGATGGCTGTCGGTGGCGTTGAAGCAGATCTGCGATGGTAGACGGGTGCATCGGGGGATAAGTCTCGTTGCGGTGGACGAGAAGGTCGTGGGAGCGGCCCTGACAAGGAGGACGACGGCGCCGATGAAGCAAGAGGACGCGATGCAAGGCTCCTGGTCCATCACCGTGGATGAGAAACGTCCATCTCTAGCAGTGGACGACGCGGTCTTGGTAGGCGCTCCAGCAAGGTGGAGGACGGTGGTGATGGATGGGGTGGAGGACGGCGGCGATGGATGGGGTGGCGGACGGAGGAGGCTGGTGTGGGGATGGTGTTCTAGCACGGACGTTGTATGAATGGGAAAATGGAGGGAGAGGTACGGGGAACCATGTTTTTGGGGCGCGCCTCTCTGAAATATGGGAAAGTTATGAACTTAGCCCCCGTTTAAAATTTGGAAGTCTCGTCGGTTGGGGCTAGGACGGTAATCTCGTATCTCCCCCAATATTTGCCCAGAGCGATTTCGAGCGAGGAGAGGGTTTTTGGCGCCCACGGTTGGCGCCCATGGTGTATGAACGGGGCTGACAGGTAGGGCAGTTGTGTCACGTCTGAGTGAAGTTACAAACCTGCCCCTATTAAAAATATTTGCCTACATCGATTTTGGCCGAGTCGAGTTTGTTTTGCCGCCCACCGTGTATGAATGGGGAAATGGAGGGAGAGACAGAGGTCTTTCGGACGAGCTTGAATCAAATGTGTTTTGCCGCCCATGTTTGGCGCCCACCGTGTCTGAATGGGCTCAGAGGCGGTCGTGTCACGTCTAATTGAAGTTACTAACCTACCCCTATTGAGAGCAGTGGAAATCGGGCCGATGGATTGTCCGTGTAAGGGGTAGATAGTAATTTCCATCTCGCAAACACTGGCTTCGGGCAGCCGACGTGGGAGTGGATATTTTGCTTCTTCTTTCAAATTTTGGGACGATAAGCATTCACGTTTACCCTGGCAACTAAATTCGAATCCATTTTGTATTCTTATACGAATCTTTATGAATCATTCTATGTTTTTTTATATATCTTCAAAAGCACAACAAAGATGTATTCCACTATCATATATGAATATGATTTACAAATGTTGATACTCGAATTGAGAAGATAGAATCCAGTTTAAGGTGAATTCGAATATTTGAAACCACTTTATGTCCAACTCAAGTGTAACATGTATGACACACGCAGCATATAGTGTACTCCCATTTAGATATGTACACAAGCGATGTCTCAAGATTCAAAATACTGAGTCAATCAACCAATAATGTACAAAACTAACAGACATATAAACACTTATAGAGTATATGGATCAATAATATCAACTAACATACATAAGCCAGGCCGCTGTACTTTTTTTTGCTAGAAGAGCATCATTTTTTTAGCAAAGCTAGTGCAACATCTTGGCCCTTTCAGATCCGTGGCACTTAAGGACCATCTATACTACTACTATTGTTGAATGCACATTCAGCCCGATTGGCATATTTGTATGTCTGGCATAGCAATCAAAATGAAATGTCTCAGAGTCTTATCAATTAATACAGACTCGTGCTAAAAAAAATTACAAACCAAAAAACAAAAAACAATTATTACATGATCTCTAGAACAAATGCTTTGATCGATTACATGAACAAACAACACAAAGGTTATTCAACGATGGAAAAAGCATTTCACCTATGATTTACCAAGTGGGAATTTAATTTCCTCTTTTCCTTCAGGACCTTAACAATGCGGTCAGTCTCAGCTTGCTTCGTTTTGAAATCCACCAAATATTTAATGGTTGTCTTGAGTACTGCTTGTGATTGTGCTGTTTGCTTCCTCAACATGTCAACTTCATCTCTAAGTGCAGAAGCAGAATCTCTTTCTACCAATAGTTTAGCCTCTAGAGCATCAACAGTTGGCAATTCATGATGCACGATTGGGCCGGTGCCACTACTGTGGGATGATACAACGTCCATGGGGCTAACCTGTTTTGCCATTAAAGTTCCGATTGGATTCCGAAAAGTTGAAGTTAGCAAAACATCTCAACTGGGAGTTAGAACAACAAACCAGTTAAACAAACAAGGAATTAAAGTGTTTTGATTGGATGCTGAAAAGTAGTTATTAACATCATTGTAACCGGTTGCAGCAGCAAAGCAGTTAAACAAACAATATTTGCAAAAGGTACCTATTGTGGCATTGGAGTTTCTCTTGGATCCTGAAAAGTTGAGTAGCCAGTAACATGATTAGAGCAACCGGTTGCAGCAGCAAAGCAGTTAAACAAACAAGTTTTGCAAAAGGAACCTGTTGTGGCATTGGAGTTTCTCTTGGATCCTGAAAAGTTGAGTAGTCAGTAACTTGATTAGAGCAACAAGTTACAGCAGCAAACTTGTTACACAAATATTTTTTTAAATATACCTGCTGTGCAATTGGACTTCCAATTGGATCCTGAAAACTTAAAATTGGTAAGATGATTACAGCAACAAGTTACAACAGCAAACCAGGTAAAGAAGGAAGTTTTTTAAAACATACCTATTGTGCCAACGGAGTTTCAGTTGGATCCTGCAAACTTGAATGTTAGCAATCATAAATAAAGTGTTGCAAGAGTCATAAGAAACTAACATCAAACTAGTAAAACTAAATAGTTTTGGTAACGTATTTAATTACACATGAACTAGTAAAACTAACAAGTTCTTGGCAACGTATTAAAGTAACAAGTCGGTACCATTTACCAGCAACACAGACATCTGTAAATATCTTTGATGTAAGCAAAATGATTCCGACACACATATATATTTAAGTTAAAAAGACGTTGTCCCTCAGATAAACCTGACAGTTGTTTGTCTATGAACATGCAAACATTACTAGTGCTACAAGTGATAACAGCAAATCATTTAAACAAGCAGGGTATCAGAACGTAAATTACACATGAATTTTGCTGCACCCTAGAAATACATATGACTAGCTATCTACGTGCTTAAGTAGCTATTTAAGTTCAGGCAAACAGGTAATTCTTAACAGTAAGTATCAAACACATAGATAGACGCAGTCTATAATAGGATTAACAGGCTATGGCATTATGTAATCAGTAGCAAACTAAATTAAGCCAAGCAACATAATTGAACAATTTTGCAATCAGTGGCTAACTAAAATTCCGAGAAGCAGGTAACTGAACTTACGCTAGCTCTTTGTACATACACACTGCAACTTCTTTTTCGCTTACATAGTTCTACGAAGGAGTCCATCGCATCAATTGCTTGGATACGCAGTCCCAATACTTCTTTCTTCCCACACTGCATTGGTAAGTCGAATGGTTAATCTGATAAGATGGTGCGTCCTTGATATGTTATATGAGGACGGGTTGTCAGACTAGTTGTAGCAACACACATCACACTGGCTTTTACTGTATATTTCATGTGATTACATTTAGCATATCGAGATCTAAGCAATCTAAGGATGAAAAGACTGGCATCCTTCACATTATTGGCGAACTCAGTTCATAGAAACAAGCAATTCAACCATTCTGTGGGTAAATCAAAAGCGCCACTGGAATATTTTTCACTACCCCAATCATACACACAAAAAGGGGCGACGCCATCGTAGGGGCTGGTATGGGTGGCTGCCTCGGGTAGCTGGAAAGTGTGCACCTAGTTTGAGTCGTGCAGGTTGGCCCAGGCTAGTTTTGTTCATCCCAGCGCACGAGCAGGCAATGTACAAAATGAAGAAAACCGTTTCAATTTGGATGGGCCAATAACGTAAGTGCAAGGCAGGCCCTATAGCAGGCTCGCGGCCCAAACGAGCGCTTCCCATATCGATCGACAACAGGAAAAATCCCTAATTCGTTCGCTCCAGCCTCCAGTCTGGTTCGCTCCTAACCTAGCCACCGCTTGACAGACCAACACAACACTTCCTCACGCCCTCGTTGGACGCCGGTCGCCGGGCTTCAAGCGAATGGAGGGACAAGAAGATGAAGATCCAACCCTGGGTGTAGCCTGCGTGGGAGGCAGTGGCGGCAGCACGGGCATGGCATCGAGCTTGCGCAAACGGACAATCGCATCTTGCAAGAGCAGCATGCGCAACGAGCAGGTACATCATATCCCTGATTATATCTAATTCAACTGTTCAATTTCTGGCCAATAGTTAAACCTGGCGGTGTTGTAAAACTGCTTGTATGTAGGGATATACGAAAATGAAACCAATTTCTGCCTATTTTACAACTCCCCCAATCAATACTGAACTGACTGAACCTGATGTGTCTAATCAAGTTTCCGGTGCAAACATACAAGCTCATGTTGTTCTTGAGCCTGAAGTGTCTAATGAACAGACTGCTAATGAAGGATTTGATGCAAATATTTTACATGCTCATGGTGATGAACATATAGTGTCTAATGAGGGATCTAATGCAACCATTTTGCAAGCTCCCATTCAAGGATTTAGTGTCTAATGATGATCTGCTATGTTGAGAGAGAGAGAAAGAGAGAGAAAGAGAGAGAGAGATTTGCAGGAATTGATGACAAGCAAATTATAGTACATTTTCATGGCTTGAGGAAACGTCGAGGCCATCTACCAGAAAGTCCCTGTATCATGACAACCTAGCATAAATACTTTTCTAATCTGTTGTTTGAAACTATTGGCATACTTGTGTGGGATAGATATATTGATATGCAGTTTGCGCACTGGTTATAGGTGCAATTACACTTGGATATTTTTGGCCAGAGAACGAATAATTCAAGCAGGTACAGTCCATGATAGTAGTCCTTGTACACCATGTTGCATTTTGTGTTTTTTGGTGCTTACATCATTTAGTGTTTTATAATCTGGAACTACTTTGGATCATTAGCTGGTTTTCAAAGTGCATGTAACTTCACATTTCTCAAGTTATGTTGATTCCCGGAGTACAAGTGCCTTCATATTTTTTAAGTTAAAGTTTCGCCCCTGGTAACTTGAATTCGTGGATCCGCCACTGCACACAAATCATACACGCAGGCCAGTACAAATTAAATGAAATGTAGGGACTTACGCTAGCTCATTGTACAGGCTCACTGCAGCTCTGCTTGCGCTTGGGATGTTTCATGTACAAGTCCATGTTACAACTTACTTGGATGTGCAGGCCTTGTGCTCCTTGCATCCCCCTCTGCATTTTTGACATGGCGAATGTTTGATCAAATGAGAGGAATCGACCTTGCTGTTGTACCGAAGGACAGGTACTTACAAGGTTATACAGGCCTGCAGGATGTGTACCAGATCCCGTAGCCCCGTCATGCTTCGCTAAAAAATGGTTTTGCTTGTTTCAGATGATATCTCCAGAATAAATAAGAGTTAAAGTAAGAGTTGCATAGGCGTGTAAGCTAAGAGAGCAGTAAAAGGATATCCAAACATCGTCGGAACAGTGCACAAGGGAATGATATGTGGATACCTAGTTCGGGCCGGCGTTTGGGCATGCTCGCCTAGCTAGAGTGCGGGTCACTTCAGAGCCATTGAGGGTGATGCGCTGGCGTTGGCTGGCCGCGTACGGATGCAGATCTCAAGCGGCAGCGGAGCGCTACGATGCGGTGGACGAGGCCGTTGGTGAAGCACCAACGCCGTCGGGGGGGTGGAGGTGCGATGATGTTCTCGGTGAAGCGGCCCCGGTGAGGTGGGAGACGGCGTCGGTGAAGCGCACCTGATGCGGTGGAAGTCGGTGTCTGAGGCACGTCGGCTGCGGCGGCCGACGTTGTGGGTGGACCACCCAGTGCGATGGACGAGGGGGCAGATGAGGTAGCTCCGGTGTAGTGGTGAAGCGTGACCGTCATCTTCGTCGTCGTTGTCCTGCATAGAGGTGGGGAAAGAGACGAGACGAAGGGCGATTCGAATTTTGCTTGGGTTGGCGGCGAATTCGGGATTTGAGAGCCCTGGGCACGGAAGGTGACGGGGGAGAAGGGAGATTTTGCAGGGCTGGAATTGGGGCCGCCAGATATTTCAATCCGAAATGTGGAAGCGCGGTTTTTTTTGTCGTCGTTCTTTTTTTGGGGGGGAGAGGAGGAGGGAGGGGGTGCTAGCGTCCGTACGAAACACGCGACCACCACGATATGACCCTGGTCTGCCTAGTGCGCCTACATTTGAGAATGCAAACGAATCTTCTTTCATTGGCAAACGAATCCTGTACTATGTATTACCATGCCCGTGTTTTCCTTGCAAATAATTAGTCCTTCGAAACGAGATACTATGAATTAATTAATGAGGAGTTCTTTGAATTAGAGTGTGTTTGTCACATAGCAATCTCCAATTCAAATGTGGATTTCGCATTTCAGGGTATCCACGCTACTTTTTTAATACAAAATCATATATGTATAAGATGAACACCATGGTAGTGAGAAAACTTTGGATGGATTCAAGCATATGACCACACACATACAAAATACCACAACAATCGAGTCAATATCAACCTTTCCAAACCTAGTATGGCACGAATTCGAAATAAATACGGAAGCCATATGCATGGTCCTCAATTCAAATCTTACAATGTACACTAAATTAAAACGTCAATATTAAGTCTAGTACTATCTACATTCAAATGTTGTCTCGGCACACACGCTACATAGTTCCTCTATTGATCAATCTTCCTCTCCTAACCACCTTACAAAGCTATTAGTTTCCGCATGTTCATTCTTTCTCTCCATGTTTCGATCTCTAACTCTCATACACCTGCCATTGCACTCCATGCCGAGCTCTCTCTCTCTCCCCATCCCACCCTCTCTCGGTAGATACGTGCATTGCCTATCTAGACCCCCCTCCCTCCCTCTTGTGTGCACGCACGCACATTGTCTATCTAGGTCACTCTCGAGAGACAGTCTCACTCTTTCTTCCGCACAGCGGCCCACACTCGCTTAATCTCTCTCTCTCTCTCTCTTTATCTAAGTCTCGATTAACCTTGCTTTCTCTCACACACAAACGATATATCTCTCTGTTCGGGCCTCGATCGACACACTCTATACTCTCTCACGCAGATTGTCTATATAGATCAGTTTCTCCAAGCCATTCCACTCATTCGACCTCATGGCGGCCCATGCTCGCTCAATCTCTCTCTCTCTCTATATATATATATATGCATGTCTCGATTGATCTCGCTCTTTCTCAAACACAAACGATATATCTCCATGTTTGGGCCTAATTCGACATATTCATAGTGTATACTCTCACACGCACATTGTCTATCTAGGTCACTCTCTCCAACCTGTCTCACTCTTTCGATCGGATGACGACCCACACTCGCTCAATCTCTCTCTCTCTTTATCTATGTATCGATTGACCTTGCTTCCTCCCACGCACAAACGATATGTGTACCTGTCTATGACTGGATCATCTCTCAAGCTCTCTCTTACAACCCTCACCCTTCCCAAAAGCTCAATCGGACAATATCTATCCACAACATATATATCTTTTCAACGAATGTCGGGGCACACTCACTTTGTCTCTCTATCTATGTCTCGATTGACCTTGCTTTCTCACGCCGTCTCTTCCACACATTGAAGCAACCTCTCCATCCCTCGCAGATCCAGAGCTATTTACATTGCGAGGGGGACTCCAACCTTCGATTAATTTATGAAGGCATTTATTCCGATGGGTTTAGATTATATTTTTGTAGCATTCGCCCCACAACTACTCCAAACACCGTTGCAACCCCCGCCCCTCCCCCAATTGTTCTCCCTCTGGATCGGTCACCGCTCTGTCGCACGCCCTTTCTAACCTTCCACATCGCACCATGGTATTTTTGCAAAAAAAAAACTCTGGTGTTCTCTTTAATTATTACAAATAAGCTACAAACTATACACCCGAGTCCACCTGTAATGGAACAAATTTCGACCCAGAAATTAAAGTGCTACAAACTACACACCGGGGGACCAACTGTCATGGAGCAAATTTGGAACCATATCTACACCCCTATATAGTGTGCGAATAACTTTGAAAGATGGTCGTTGAATGAAGCCAATCCGACGGTGCAGAGATGGCAAATCCAAGCACCACTGGCCGTTGGATATCTTCTATATTCTACCACATTCTACCACATGTACAATCTAGAAGACTGCATGGTTGAACTTAAGCATAATGCACAAACCTCAAAACACAAGCACTTCTCCTTTGTTCTAGAATCTTCTGTATCATAATTGCTCAATTTTATTTTTTCTAAATGAATTGCCATTATTTGTTTTTACTTTATGCTCTACAATGCACAATTCCATGAATCTTAAAATATATTAACTTTTTTATAAAACTTATTGATTTTGAATGAGATGAATTATAAAAATTAAACGAACATCTACATCACGCGTATATGAATCAAAGCTTACATGCTATGGAGTGGTATTTATTCATAATTTGATTGTCAAATCTCATGCATGCAATGCACGTGTACCTTACTAGTATAAATTAAAAATGAAAAAGGACGAGGATCGAACATGCGACCAGGGCCTTCAAGCTGCACGTCAATAGGCAACATAGTAGCAATGTTTGTTGTACTCCCCTTTGTTGATATAATGTTTTTATATTACCACAGCCTATTTAGTGGACAACATGTTTTTATATTAACTTTAGTACATTAGTGGGACCGGCTCGTGAGCACGTACTATTCCACTTCACTTACTGGTGGGTTCCATGTCTGCTCTCTCTCTCTCTCCTCCCCTTCTGCGTTTAGACGCACGGGCAAACACGAAGAACGTGCGGGCGGTGTGGCCGTTGACTGAATCTGGACGCGTTCACCAGTTACGGCACCAGTTTCACGTAATCTCTACTCTTATAAAAAATAGAGTTGGTGATGATGGTGTGCCTGTCATCCTGCAATATAGGTCGTCTGATTTATATCTGACGGATAGGAAGGAAACTATGGCAATTTTGTAAAAAGATACCTACACCCCTCTCCATATTTGCAAATAAGTCCTTCCCTCGTTCATCATTTTCTCCCACAAAATAAACTACTCATACAAATGCATCTTGATGTTCCGTGCAACGCACGGGCATCTTGCTAGTACTAGTACTAGTATTGAAGTATGTAACAAGTTTAGGAACAAAAATGACCGTGACGGACAAGCTAGGCTAGTAGTATCTACTAACAATTAAATGCGTGGATAAATAGATGTATCGCCTATACTGCACGAACAAGGGGACTGCTCGCGCCCTATAAGTATTTGGAACTGGCTTCCCTAAAAAAATATTTGGAATTGACTTGGTATTTAATACGAAATGTTTGCGATGAGAAGGAATATATGTCGCTTGATGACGTTTTATATTTAATTTGATACAGCTCTAGCAGAATATTCAATCGATCAAACAATAGATTTCATTCAGTCTGACTGCGACTTTACATTCATACCACGATCGAACTAAAATAAACACAAATGATAAATCCCAAACGTTTGGATTTTAAGCATGGCAATCCGAATGTTTTTCATGGCATATTTAGATCACGCGGCGGCGGCGGAGGCGTCTTGCGGCGGGAAGCGGCTCCTCTGCCGTGCTCTGTGTGTCGTCGAGCCACTGACCGGTGGCGACGGCGGTGTCTTGCGCCGTTGTTGGCATACTCCTGGACGTTGGCCCTAGCTTCAAGGAAGGCCAGAATGTTCTGGACTTCGGTCTCCAGGAGCCAGTCAACTGGCGGGAGGAGGCGATTGGCGTTGGTGCAAGGAAGCGGTCGACAGCGGCGATACATGCCGCTGAGGGGGGCACTGGCACCGGCACGGGGACAGGCTCTGGCAATGGCACGGCGGAGACATTCGTGTGCACGGGCACCGGCACGGGCGCGCGCGTCAGTGCACGCGCATGCGCATGCGCTGGCAGGTGCATGGGCGCGTGAAAGTCAGGGGGGACCTCGTGGAACCCTGTGGCTTCAAGCTCGGCGACAATGTGCGCCTCCCAGGCCATCAATGCCACGGGGATGGGCGCTGGCGCAGTCGGGGCGACGGGAGCTGGAACGGGAGCGGTGACAGGCGCGGCGTCTTCCCGCAAGGCCAGTTCAAGCTCGTCCCAAAGCGCCTTATGTTCTTGAGACTCCGGCTGGGTGTCTTCCTCAGGAAACTGGAAGACTAAGGGCAGATCATCGTGATGCAGCATAGCGTATGGTGAGGTCAGGCTGGTTGGAGGTAGACGACAGGAGAATCCGAGAGGAAGAGAGAAGATTGTAGCGAGGCCGGGGAGTGCGGGGGTGATTTAAACTGCGGCGCCGGCGCCATTAAAAGTGGGGGTAGTTGGGAGGAAGGTGGGCGGCGGAGCCTGGTCAAAGGGCTCGCCTCCCGGTGAGCCTGCGCAGCTGCCTGCTCGCACGCCTCCCGGTCAACCGGCGCAGCGGTCTGCTCGCACGCCTCCCGTCGACTCACACGCTTGCTCGAACGGCACCTGCTGATGAGAAGCGGGACTCATGGCGGCACGTAGGTCTAACGCCCACGGTTTGAATAGTGAAACCGTTCGCGTTAACGTGACATGTCTTTGTTCCAAAATACCTTGACTCTTCATTTGTGCAACTTTTCATAAGCAGCTTGTCTCTTGAACAAAAAAAATACAACAACCTATTTGTGCCATATCACGTGGCCATGCTCAGTTTCATGAATTTCAGGTCAGTTTTGGATTTTTTAGAATTTAAAATCCAGGATTCGAAACAATATCATAACCTGCATCATGAAATAAATTTTCAAGCCATACATCTTTACTGTTGTAGATGTTAATATTTCTTAAGAAAGGATTTGGTCAAATATTTTGCTTAGTTAGACTTCAGACAAGTTATATATGCAGAGTAAAAAGATAATCCCTCCATACCAGTGCATTGCCTGATATAGTAACTCTAGTAGGCATGAACAAAATCAACAAACGGAGCTCCATTCTGTGCTCATCCTGGTGTAGTACTATTAGTACTAGGCAATGGAGTTGACGGGTGACCTTGGGTAGCGGCGACCAAGGGAATTGAACCGTGCTTGGCACTGTAGGTAACGTGGGCTAGTTACTAAAGCATCCCTGCATTGTTCATCGGTTGTCATTATGGACCGGGGACATGAGGGGAATTTCCTAGGGCTGTAATTCTGGTCGCCAGATATTTTGACTAGAAACACGGAGGCTCGAGTGGAGGCGCGAAGTTTAATATCGCGGTTCTTTTGGTTGGGGTTGGCTAATGTGCGTACCATGCACGCCACCACCAGGACACGAGCCCGAGTCTGGCTGGTACGTCGTCGGGTGCTACCATTCGAGAATGCGAAAGAAATCTTTTCTTTAAATAGCCAAACGAATCTATATGTATTATAATGCCCGTATTTTTCTTGCAAATAACCAGTCATTTCAAAAGGCACGGTAATTGATTTATGATGAGTTCTTGAATTAGAGTGAGTTTGTGATATAGTGATCTCAACGTGGATCTATGACCATGCATGTATGACACGAATTCAAAACTAAAATGTAAGTCATGCATGGTCCTCAATTCAATATTTAAAATGCACAATAAATTGAAACATGAATATTAAGTCTAGTACTATGTATATGCAAATGTTGTGTTTAGGTCTCTCCATCGACACCCCCCAACCACCACACATACTTCATGTATCGATCGATCTTCATTTCTTTGTTAATAGAGCTATTGATATCCGACACATGCCCGCTCATTATTTCTCTTCACGTTTCGATCTCCATTTATGTCACACCCGCCCATACACGCTCAACAAATGTATTTCGCACACACAACCTCGTCGTGCCCTCCATGACAAACCCTCCTTCTCTCTCTCAAGACACGTACGTTGCCTTTATAAAACACCTTCACCGTGCGTGCACACACAAAGTCTATCCTGGCCACTCTCGGTAACTATCTCCCTCCAGCCCTCACTGCAGCTTCGCCGCACGATATCTCGGTGTATCTCTACTCCTAATGTCTCAGTTGATAGAATAGTCTCCACGGTTTTTTTTCATTTGATTTTTTTCGTCTAGTTTATTTTCGTCTCACCTTCCATCTTCATATCCTTATGTTGATTTTTTCACCCTCCCAATAAAAACTTTTTAAACATTTACAAACTTTCCTAACCAGGCACGTCACAAACAGGCAGGTAGATATCACGTTACCAAACAATAAAACCTTATTTTCATGAAAATCAATTCAAAATCCTAACTTTCCTAATAATTGTTACCTTTCCTAATCTTCTACTCCTAAAGACGCAGTTAGTACTTAGTACGTCCCTCGTCCTCGTTTCGTACCCCAGTCCATCGATCAAAGGCTCCTCCCACCGATTTTTTTAACGCAATCCTCCCTACCGATAGTTTCTCTCCTCCCTCGTACGGGCTTCTTTTCCTGTTGGTCGGCCGCCCGTCTCGCATGGTCTCATCTCTCACAGGGGCGAGCGACTGAACCCTAGATGGCCGCCGACGGCGCCTCCCACTCGCCTCCTCTGCCTCCACCCCCTCTTGACTCCACCCTGATCCTATCCCCAAGCCCGAGTTGGTACGCTTCCCCATCGCCCCGTCGGCCATGGCCTCCCACCTCCACCTCGCTGCGCCGCCGCCCCTCCACCACCACCAACACCTCCACCGCCCGCCCACACTAACCCTCCTCAATCTCCCGTAGTCTCGTCTCCTGCGTCATCTCTGCGTCCCCGCGTTCTCTACTCCGCCACAGCCCGGGCGAGGGTTGGTGGCGCCGAGGTCTACTCCCACGGCGAGTGTGAGGGGGACGGGAATGCTGGTGAAGGCCTCGTCGGGGGTGAGGGGGATGGGGATGCTGGTGGAGCGGGCGGCCTCATCGAGGGTCTCCTGTTCGTTTCATGGTTGGTGACGAGGCGCATCCCAAGCCGTCATTCATGGATGAACTTCACAGCGCCTTCTCCAGAGGAGAATAGGCGTGTCGGAGATGCAAACCTACTTCTGATTGGAGGCGGCGCGCTGGACAGGGATAACGAGCTACAGGAAGGATATTTGTTGGATGATGGCCAAGGTGATTAGAGGGAGGAAGGAGCAAAACACAGGGGCTAAAGCATGCAGCTGTCACAGCAGCCGATAGGTGTGGTCTGCAACTACTGGAGACTGAGCCGTCTCGTGGGTTGCATCGAAGGAGAGCGGCCACAGCAGCAGTTTCAGTTTTGGAGTACTAAGCTTCTGCTCTCTATTCGATTGCTTAATTTTTTTTACTTGAGTTCTTCTATCAGTTATTAAAAAGTAGTTACTCGCTACTGCAGGCAGATGTGCCTCCGTGCATTCGAGGGCAGAGAGATTTGGGCGTGACGAGATGAAGCAGTTCAGGTCTGTGATCGAGTTCAACACTGAGAGTAGCCAAATCTAATTATATGAATGACACAGTTCTTTGGGTAATTAATCTTGATAATGTTGTGCTGGCCTTTCTGCAAGTCATTGCCAGTTGCTTGTTGGAGGAGGACATCAAGGGCTCAACGAGTTGTTCAAGAGCATCAACAAGGACAACAATGACGCGATCACGCTAGAAGACCTCAAGAATGGGTTGGCCAGGCAGAGCACCAAGCTTTTAGACCATGACATTCATCAACTGATGAAAGCATGATCGACATGAATTATTCAAGTAAATCATGAGCCTTTAACATGAGCATGAATTATTTACTACTTCATTTTTCAGGCTGATGCGGACGACAATTGATTGATCGACTATGAGGAGTTTGTCACCACAACGGTGGACATGAACAGAATGGACCTATATATACCGCATTCCAATACTTCGGCAAGGACAACAGTCGGTAGGTTGAGCACCAACATGATAATTGATACATCTCAGGCACCTGCTTGTACAATTCTGTTAAACTTTGCCAAGGAACTCAATTAATTAGCCGTTATACAAGTCAAACAATACCTATTGCCTTTTTTCTTTGCTCAGTGAATAATGACCATGCGATTGATACAGGACTTTCTCTTGTGCATGAATAACAGCCTGTAAAATATCTAGGAATGTTTTGGTTCAGCTCTCAGGATACAACAGACTTAGAACAGTTTCGCTTTGGACCATGCATATCATAGAAAAACTGGTTCAACTCCTTTTGCATTTGGACAATTGGAGTGTAAAACGGGAAAATGTTAAAATATTCAAATATAATCTGACATTATCTCATGATGCTAAAGCGGAATAGCAAATCTGGAAGCATGTCATCGTTGTAAACAACTATATTGAGCAACATTATTTCTAGATTTAGTACTAATATTTTGACAAAAATCACATTTGGAAAATTAATATGGCGCCATCCCAACTGTGTTAGTTGTTTCTTACATTTTTTTCTCTCAAATGAGCGCAGTATGACCAATATGTATTAATTGTGACAGTATAATATTATAAATGACAGTACTAGACGACACATCCTTCAAATGCTCAGTTCTGACGCAGTCGAGAGTGACGAGGTCACCGCACACGCGTTGTAGGAGGAGCTTGCAATGTCACCCTATTCGGGGCTTTAACAGCCTCCTGTACAATGGCGAACAGCGCACCACCGTCCTCAGGCAGCAGTGGTTCCTCCAGGAGATCGTCGGCCATCTAGCTCAGGTAAATTTGGGTATTTCAACGTATCTTCACTCTCCTTGCGTGAACTCTGGTACAACTCCAGTGTATGTAGAAGTAGAACAATAGAAGCAGAGGGTTTCATGGAGCTGTTCAGTTTGTGTTTAAGGCCTGAAGATAACAATGCACATGATGGCAAGGTACTCGACAGAGCTCGTGATGCTTTCTATGCTCTAGATGGTGAAGTCGGCAAAAGACTGAATGGCATGGTTCTTTTTCTTTTGGTGAATGAATGGCATAGCTCATGTCCCTGTAAGTAGTTGTAATCCTACTGATCCAATATAATGTTAAAATTGATTCACTGGAGAAAGGGGTAAAGTAAAACTGTTTTCAGGTTCTACAGCTTCAAGGGGTTTTGACTTTCACCTTGGGTGCCTTATCTAACTATCAAATGACATTCCTCTGAAGTGCAGATGGGTTGGGATTGTTAGTTCCTGCTAGGTGATGAGAATTAAGAACTAATGCCGGGTTTATTACTCGAGGATACCGGACATTGTTTAAATATAACGATATTCTTTTTGCAAGATCATAGAAAGAATTCAGGACCCTTTTTTCAGGAACTCTGGCTTCACTTCATATCTTCTACAACTAGCAATTTCCACATTCTTTTCTTACAATTCTGTCTGATTACACATTTTATCTTCCTTCGTATCTTATCAGGCAATGGCGACAAAAAAATTGAAAGATTTTTTTGATAGGAAGTGTAAAACACAAATCAAACATGAAGCTCTCGCAACATACCTCAAACTGATTCCTGCAGAACTACTACATGGTAGTATTAAAGAAAATACCATCTTTCTTATGCTATGTTCTTGCAGCACAATAGACCCTTAATATTATTTTCTTTAAGGTTCTAGACGAGGGCGACCAATTAAAGTAAATACCATTCCTTGTTGTATCTTCTGGTCTGTTCATGCCTATAACTAGATGATGTGTGTGCACTTATTTTAAAGGCCGAGAGGATTAGTACTGTTTGAATGTGGCCTGACCCTCCATTCATTTGTGATTTTGTGGCTGGGTCTCGGGTGGCGTGGTGGGTGGAGGCGCATGTGGAGGTGGCTGTGGCGGCGGTGTGGCTTGGGCCAGATCTGCAGGGCGGGCGCCTCACGCGACGAGGGCTGCGGCGGCGCGGGTCGGCCTTTGCTGCTACGTTCCGGCGTGGTGAGGACTCCGACAAGGTGGTGGCTGCTCGTGGGTGTGCTCGATCTGTCGGGCTCGGGTGGCTACGAGCGGCCTGGGTGGTGCACTGGCCGGCGAGGCGTCTGCGGTGGCTTCGGCGGCGGCGGCGGGTGGTGGTAGCTCGTCCCTTCTCCTGGGTCTTGGTCAGCGGCGCGGTTGTGCATGTTGCGGAGATGGCCGGACCTGGGACTCGTGCTCGGGTGGATGGGTTTGGGGCCCGAGATGGGTTGGAGCTCTCGCTCTGGGTAGGTGATGGTGGCTCGATCCGGGTGGTGTCCGTGGGTAGTCTCTCCCCTCACGGATGCGATGGTCGTTGGTGGTGGTCCGGTCGCCTCCTATCGGTCCGCAAATCAACATCGTTGACCAAGGGCATGGCGTCGTGCGAGAGAGCTCGACGACGGCCGTCGGTAGTCATGGGGTTGTTCCTCCTCGGTCCACCGGGACTGGCTCGGGACGCAGGTGTGGAAGCCTCCTACTGTGGAGGCATCGACCCAAACTTCGTGACTGATGCCGGGCTAGGAGTGAAAGGAGACGCATTTTACTCTTCCTCCGATCTGTGGTTGGTGCATGGTGCACCGTGATGTGGATGGTGGGTGGTGGCTCGGACATGGATGTCGGGGCAGCAGCTCCGAAGGGTCATCTGCATGGTTGGCTCTCCAGCGAGAATCATGTTGGTGGTGGTGGCTTTTCCTTCCGTGTGGACGGTAGGAGGTATAGCAGTGGTGGCCTGGGCACGCTCCTTATATTTGGCGGTGGCGTCGCCCCTGTTGAAAATATTAACCCAGTGGTTATTAAGGGATAATCCCCGCTTCCCATATCGGCAGTTGCCTCCCGAGGAGGCGCCTCAGCGAACCGCCGTTCCCCTTGTATATAAGTGTACATCCATGATGAATAAAGAACACTTGAATTATTTGTTGTCTCTCTCAATTCTCTCTCGATCTCGATTCTAAACACGTTATCAGCACGCTCTTTCCTGAGCGACTCGGCGAAGAGGAAAGAACTGGAAACGGCACAGCCCTCGACCAGAAGCCCAGCGCTGCGCGATCCTCGACGCGAAGTGAACAGGGCCTCGTTCATGCACAGGCCCTTTGCGGCCAGCGGCGGTTAGCAATGGCAAGACTCACGAATTGATCCAATTGCTCCAGGATAAAGGTCAGGGCAGAAGGAGAAAGCAAATTCAATGTCTTCTTCAACCCGGGAATTAGTACTTTTGGCTCTCGCCATTGCATCGCACGCAGCAGCACGGATGCATCGACATCGGCGTGCGACGCACTGGGCGCGATCCCTTCCGGACGCGGCCGGTGCGCTGCGGCGGCGACTCCGGCGCGGCTCCGGACTCGATCGGCGTACATCGAGAGGAAAAAGGGCGAGGCGGCAGTTACACACCAGATTTGGGAATCGGCGATGGCGGCAAGCACGGCCGATCTCCTCACAGAGATGCGGAATCAGATCCGTCAAATGGATCGATGGTTATCCCGGTTTGCATATCCACTCACTAAATGAATGCATGAATTGTGGTTTTGACCACGTACTAGTTTTGAACGGATGAACTAACCATTGCGTATACTAGTCTTGGTTGTTTGCCGATCGGGACGGCGACCCATCGCGATGGAGCGCTACCGTAAGCAGGTCGTGGAAGTGGCGGCCTCAACGCAACGCGCGCAACGCGCATCTGCGGCTCGCGGCTCAGCGTCCAGCGCACGGCGAGACGCAAACTCGTCCTCCCAGACGGAGGCGACGGCTGTGCACCGACCCCTACAGAGCGGGGGCATCCGACTGCTCGGTGCGCCGCGGCGCACTGGTCCTTCCGACCGGCGTTGCGCGAGCATGGCTGTCGGCTTGGCCCTCCCATAGTTCCACTGCGCATGCCGCAGATGGTCGCCTCGGCGACCGTGAGGACTGCCTCCAACCACGATGCGGCATGGAAGACCGAGGCCGGCGACGCTCCCGAGCGAACGACGTGGCCCTCGGCTCGCATCCGCGCAGATCGGCGGGGCCCGAGGCAATGGCCCTCGTCTGACCCCCCGTCAGCGTCGCCCTCCGGCACACGCGTGCACGATGCCCTCGACGCGACGGTGACCTTGGCGGCACCAACCCACTGGAGGCACGGCTAGTGCCAGCGCGCGTGGTGGCCCTCGGCGCCGATGCCGCTGCTCCCGGCGGAGACGTGTTTGTCGCACGCGGCGGCCAGTGGTCTGCATGGAGCGGTGCCGCCCCCTGGTACGCCGGCGCGAGGGAGCGACGGCAGCCGGCTCTGACCGGCAGCGCCTCCTGGCGCGCGATACCGCCGACCCCCCAGCGCGACTCCAGGCGGTATACGGCTGGCGGTGGAAACAGTCGCAGGTGCGGCACCGGCTGCGACGCCCTCCGGTGCTCAGCTCGCGGTGCTGTGTCCTCGACGTCCCGGTGGCGGCCCTAGCAACCATAGTTTGCATCCTCGCGATGCGGCGGCGCTATGACCCCGAGCGCTCGGCGCACCTCAGCGGCGCCTGAGGCCACCCACGGCCGTCCACGGCATGTCACAACAGCGCCCACGGCCACGCCCCCTCCTGCGGCAACGGCCAATGGTCCAGGCCAATATTTGCCCAGCCTTCAATTTCAAAGATTTCGTAAATTGGTTATGTTAACAGTGCTATTTACTAGCATTAATTTGTTTTAGACCTTTTTTAGTACAATTTGAGATTCACATTGATGGTTTCAAGATAACTTCTTGAAATACCCATTGATTTTGCTAAGTTCATTACAACATCAACCATGATGGTCTTTAATTTACTGGCTGTAAATTAATTATCTCTGGTTTACCCATAGAGGTAACATATGGCTATAGAATTTGAGGCTTTCACCCCCTATCTGGGCCATGGACATCATGATCGCTCTTGTGTCTCGTGGGATAATGTGTGCAATTCTGGATTCACCTCTAGTCAGGATCACACCGCTAACAGAAAAATGGTGTCTTGTATATCATAAGGCATTAGATTCAGATCTCAGCATCTGGTTATTCTGTATCAGCAATTCCTGGGATATAATGAACCTCAAGGGCAAAGGTTTGAATCTTACTTCAACCTTCAATCCGACATCACCAGCTGTGACGGGACCTTATGGGCACGGAGAATGTGATGGTTGAATATGCCTCAACCGACATGTTGGGAGATTATGAATAGTCTTTCAATCTCCTGAGTGGTCAATATAATTAATGTCCATTTACGATGTTGTAACAACAACATAAGTATTGTTGTCATCATATATTGTATATCACAATATATTGTATCAGCACTTTCGGTACAAATACATTTGTATGTATTCTATATATCTGACAGTGATTTTCATATTGAGAATTTTCATGTCTATATATAGATTTCTATGGGAGTCAATCCGATGAAAAATGATATGTGCCTTGTGGACATATGCACCACAAACTCTATACTCAGGGAAGTCCAATGTTTCCACTCTCATTGAGAGAAAAGAGATATTTTAAAATCGCTAGACGCGATGAGGTATTTGTTGGCTCAACTCGAGTCATATTTACTATCCCTGTGGGTACTCAAGTAACGTCGGGATGCTTTATTGCTTCCCAGGTTTAACTCGTACCCTACTAAACTATGGAGGTATCCGTCAAAATAGTTTCCATAGCGAAACTTATGATGACAACAAAGAGGACTAACTTCTCTTTACCATATGCAATGGATATGGCAAGCACATTCTCTATGTATCATCTGGGTTGTACTACACATACTACAAAACCCGTAGCACATGTTGCTTACGAGATAGTTTTCCAGAGTGTCTTTTGCATGACAAACTTGGCATTCCTGCTTTGGTCATCATTGACATTGGGTTGAAACTGAAACTATCAGCAATTCCAATGGTTTATGATTATTATGATGCTAAATTCTAACAATATTTGGATTTTGTGTGCACTACATGTGACACAGGGAGGCAAATTTTAAGGCTCGCACACCTTAAAGTCTACGCTGAACCACTCAGACTCCTTGAATGCATCAAGTTGAGGTAAGTGGCTCTTCCCATCCATTGACTAGACTATTCAGGTGTTTCATGGTTCTAAAAGACACATCTATATGATGGTCCCAAGTGTGGTTTTTCCACATGAAACCATTGGCTCATTATCCTGACATCGATTTCAAGCAAATCGAATGGATAACATTGCAGAATTCTCCTTGAGTGCCTTCTCTATGGCCC
This sequence comes from Thinopyrum elongatum, assembly GCA_011799875.1. Taxonomy (NCBI): domain Eukaryota; kingdom Viridiplantae; phylum Streptophyta; class Magnoliopsida; order Poales; family Poaceae; genus Thinopyrum; species Thinopyrum elongatum. The sequence goes on from CM022303.1 coordinate 240,729,063, forward strand.
TTGGATTGAAGTTTAGCAATTTGTCCTAATGTCTAGACTCAAAATGGTTTGGTAGAATCCTTTATCCAAAGAGTTAAGCTCATTGCATTATCTTTACTCCGGAATTGCAACTCACCAACTTTACGTTGGAGTCATGTACTTTTACACGCTCATGACCAAACTGCATAATATTATTCCCCTTTATCTTTGATACGTGGAAATCTACCAAGTATTTCCCATCTGCGGTAATTCGGTTACACACCGATACCACCACCCCGGCATACATCATTGGCCCCTCAACATATAGTTGGGATCTATGTGAGGAATAAATGTATTTCCGTCAATACCTCAAGCCCCTCGCATGGGGAGTTATTCAAGGCCAGTATGTTGATTCAATGAGGAACATTTCCAGGCATTAGGGGGAGATTTCAAATACCATAAAGAATGCCAGGAAATTAGTGGAATGTTCAACACATTTCTGCCTCAAATCCACGTACTCAAAGATCTGAACCATGCGTTCAGAAGATTTGCAACACATTACAAATAACTTGCCAGATTCATTTACTGACTATAAAGGTGTCACACAATCCTACAATCCTGCAAAAGTACGCCTGAAAGAGTGGAGGTACCAACAAAATCCACTCCACTCCACTCCCCATTCAAAGCAACAGGGGGAGATGTATGGCAGAAGTACATTAGGATTCCGCTTCTCGCAAGCAAGGATATCAAGGCCTGTGAATCAGTAAATGCAAGTCAACTTCACATTGGCAGGCACCTAATGGGTAGTATACACCCAGTGGACGGGAAACCTCCACCAACCCAGGTCATAGTGCACACAATGACCGGGACATCGGAATACCCGACTCAATCGCATTGGGAAATCGCGAGCACTCACCATGGGTAACGATATTTCCATCAACTATACATTGATATATAGATTCTGGAGAATCATATAACCGGAAGTCTACAATTGTCGACATACATTTCTCAACTAGATTGCAAAACCTTTCAAAATGATTCAGATCCAAAGACCATGGCCATGGCAAAGTGTGAACAACACTCGGACTGAACTCAAGCAAAGGGTATAATCTAGATAGAAATGATCTTGCTCAATAATGGGAAGGTATTCATAAGTAATACCTACACCAGTTTTCTTCTGGAAACAGAATTGAGAACAATGAGGTGGTGAAACCTAGAGCATGTATTGTAGCACAAGGGTTCACGCAGATACCCAACTATTCTCCAGAGGAGGAATCTCATTCCGATAACTTATATCATCGGCAGTTCAAAATCATCTATCTCTGCAGTTGATAGATGTAGTGATTACATATCCATGTAGATCACTACATTCAGATATAGATGGTTCCCGGCGGAACCTCAATTCTGAATCGAAGTACAAAATGCAACATACATTGTGTAAAATCAATAAGTCATATGACTTATTATTATCGTCGGTACATTTCGTACAGCCGACGTAGTGAGTTCCTTATTCACAAGGATTACTCCTACAATGATGATTATCCATGTTTGTGTGTCTGCTATGACGACACATGTAATCATCTAAATGACGGAGTTTAAAATGAAGGATTTGGGTAAACCAAAATACCGCTCGTTATGACAACTTGAGCACCTTCATTCATACATTATGGTATACTTTTTTGTCTATATCCATAATATATTGGAGAAATTCATTGTGGACAAATCTTATCCATCCATAACTCTGATGGTTGTTCATTCTCTAGACGTAGAGAAAGATTTATTTAGACCAAGAGATGATGGAAATGAGATATTGGGACTCAACGTTCCATAATGCCATTGGATCCACCAAACACAATTGGTTGGTACTCAAGAATATCTTTCGATATCTCCAAGGCATCAAACATCTTGTCCTGGTTTTTCAGTTTCACAGAAATATGAACACCGATATCATTGGATACATCGATCAGATCCCCACTATGTCAGATCGTAGACAAGCTTAGTGTTCCTACTAGGTGTGGTAGCCCCCTCATGAAGAGTCTTCGAAACAGACCTCATGGCTACATCCACCAACCATTATCTCAACGATAATGTTTCTTGTGTTGCCCGGATGCAAACAGGTTACATAATAAGCAATATCACTATATTGCATATCTTGCAAGTCAAATCATGCGACTGATTTGTTCACCAGGTCTCTACCAACTTCTATGTTCCAGAAATGTGTTCATGGAATTGGTATATGACGACTTCGGAATATGCAAGAATCAGGGGGAGTATCTTCCTGAATTGTTCCTGTTAAAAGCATCATATTATACTCTTTTTTCCTTCATGAGTTTACTTTATAGGTTCTCAAAAAGGTTTTTAATGAGGTAATATCAACATGAGATCACATGTCATACTTTCTGTTTTCCCCATCGGGGTTTTTGGGAAAGTATATATGACATATTTATTGTCCTCTAAATTCTATGAATATATATTTCATATTGAGTTAACAGAGGCAATAATCATTATGTGTTGTATCATTTTCTCCTTATTTTCCCACTTGGTTTGAAGGAGTTTTAACAGCACATACTACACTACTCCTCACATTTTTCCCACAGGGTTTTTGGAGGAGACTTAATCAAGATAATGGATTCTTATGTCAAGCGGTGATTAGGGGGAGTGTTGAAAATAATAACCCAGTGGTTATTAAGGGATAATCCCCGCTTCCCATATCGGCAGTTGCCTCCCGAGGAGGTGCCTCAGCGAACCGTCGCGTCCCATGGACGCGTCCGTTCCCCTTGTATATAAGTGTACATCCATGATGAATAAAGAACACTTGAATTATTTGTTGTCTCTCTCGATTCTCTCTCGATCTCAATTCTAAACAGCCCCGATCTGGACCTGGAGATCTGATCTCGTCGCACTTGTCCTAAAGACCTCATGGTGGTACGGGGGAGCTGCCGAGCGAAAGCTTCGTGCTCTTTCTGAAGACGTCGCTGTGGTGCTCCTCTCCATGCAAGGGTTCCCGGTGAAGACCCTTCCCTTCGGCACTCGACAGTGGCGACGCTTTGCGCCGTTCTTCCTCCTGTGACGTTATCGTGGAACTTCGGTGTTTAGGGCATTGTGTGGCGCTGTATTATGCTCTTCCATTGTACTCTTTCGGTAGCATAGTCACTTGCGTTCTGGGGGATCCGTTTATCTTGGGATCGACGTTGTATGAGGGTTACCTCACCATCTTATATCGTTTGGCCGTGTACCTGATGTGGTTGTTGCTTTATATATAAAGCGGGGCGAAAGCCAGTTTCGAGATACTACGTGATTTCTCACATGTTGGCATGCGATTCCAAGTAAGTTCTTTTGGTTCAAAAAATATATAATCTTCAATATTCCCCCTTTTAATTTTAATACATATTGTATATGATCTTTTAAAAATATATGTCTATATGTTTACTTTTGTAGATCAGAGATAAAAACTGATAGCTTCGAATGATGCCTTGAAAATGCCGATTGGCAAAGTTACTGACGTAACTATGATGGATCAGACTGAAAACTAATCGAGTTTTACATAATTAGAAGAGATACATACAAATAATTGTTCTTCTTCTATATATATGTTACACATGATAATACAAAAGGTGTATTTGTTTATTTTTGCATATTATGAGAGAGGTGAAGATGGATTATGTCAATGTTCAAAAAGATGATGTCCCAAGAGTCACAAAATGATGTCGATCGAAGGGGCCAAAAATTCACCGAGTTATATATATATATATATATATATATATATATATATATATATATATATATATATATATATATATATATATATATATATATATATATATATGTATGTGACCGGAAAAACTAGAAGGCCCCTGGAAAAACTAAAAGGCCCGTGGCAACGCACGGGCATTCTACTAGTCGTCTTTAACATTCGAGTGTACACTATGCCACACTCACTCAATCTCTCCCTCTATAAATGACTCGATTGTCCTCGCTTTCTCGCGTCGTCTCTCTCACACCTAGACGCTCCCACTACACCTCTTGCATAGGCGGAGCTATGTAGATTGTCAGGGGGTAACCCCTCAACCTTAGATAAAATTGTGAAGCTCTGTTTAGGATTGTTTGGATTTTATTTTTGAGACATTATATTGTCCCACCCTCCCAAACACCGATGGGTTGTGCCCCCTCCCCCCCCCCCCCTGAGAGAATATCATGTGCCCCCACACCTTAGATGCTATATGGTGATACGAGTTCCTTGGAGCGTGTAGATCTGAGATATAGCGGCTCATAGATGTCTTAATATTTTTACAAGAAACCTTAATGAGTTTGGGAATTGCACACAATTAGTAGCAAAACTACTCAGATGCCCTTGGATCCCATATCCAACGGCCTCGAAGCTCGTATCATCGTAGCATCTAAGATGAGGGAAGACCTCATTTTCTCTTGTGTTTAAGAATATCACGTGCTACCACACCTTAGATGTTGTGGTGATACAAGCTCCTCGGAGCCGTTGGATCTGAGATCCAACGACTCCTTGGTGGTTCAAATGTTTTTGCATAAAAGCTCCCAAAGAGTTTGGGCGCATCCCACAAGCACAAAGACTACTCAGATGCCATTGGATCTCAGATCGAACGACCTCGAAGCTTGTATCACCGTAGCATCCAAGCTGCGAGAGCACCTGATGTTTTCTCGCACGGGGGAATATGAGGTGCTCCCACACCATAGATTCTATGGTGACACGAGTTCCCGAGAGATCTAACGGCTCGCAGTAGGAGATTTGAATGTTTTTGCAATATAGGCCTCAAAGAGTCTGGGAATTGCGCAGAAAGTACAAATACTACGCACATGGCATTGGATCTCAGATCCAACGACCTAGATGCTCATATCACCGTAGAGGCTAATTAAGCTGCGGGGAGCACCTAATATGAGCTACTGGGAGCCATTGGATCCAAGATCCAGCGGCTCACATGAGGCCTGAATGGTTTTTTTGCAAAAAAACCCTTAGAGAGTTTGGAAATTGCGCATAATTACAAAGACTACTCCCAAGCCATTGGATCTCATATCCAATGACGTAAAATCTCGTATCACCATAGCATCTAAGCTGCGGGGAGCATGTGATATTCTATGCCACTGTCATTTTTGTTCCTAAACTTGCAAAATACGTGTAACTGGTGCCGTAACTTGTCTAACCACGCAAAGTGTTTGTGCAAAAAAATCATCCTACACTGAAATATCGGAACAACACACGGGAGGCCCACTTGTCATTGATCAAATTTGGACCTAAAACTAACAAATCTGAAGGACGAGATTCGAACCGGCAACCTGGAGTACAAAGCGTACGTCGATAGCCTGAAACCGCGACGGTTGTTGGCTTTGTCGCATAACTCAATTTTATACAGTATTTCATTGAGTAGAGTAGAGGGAGTGGCTCGTCAACAGGTGCATTAATGTTGACTGACTTACTGGTAGGTCCCATGTCTGCCATCTCTCTCTCTCCTCTCCATCTAGTAGTACAACCTTTAGACGCATGGGCACACATGAAGAGCGGCGCAAGCTTGCCGTGGTGTTATTATAACTAAAAAAATGCTAGGAAAATAGATGAATCGCCTAGAACAAGAGACATTGTGGCTGGTCGAGACGGAGCTAACCACACCTATCCTCCGTGCCACGTTAGCATGATGAAGTTGTGTGGCTAGTGGGGTGTTTTCGGCCGACTGGCTGGGTCCCGAGGTCGAACCATACGTAGTTTGATATAGTTTATTTTTACACGCACATTTTTCCTCCGTGCCGAGATGTGGCACACACTACCGCACGGTTTCTGGGTCCTCTCGGGTGGTGTACGCATATTTTCTTCCTTGCCGAGACGTGGGATGTGACGACCCCGGCTTAATCATGCACTAACCATACACGCAAATGCACACGATTAAGCCGAAGGACTCACTTGAAGATATCACAACACAACTCTAAAACATAAATAAAGTCATACAAGCTTAATATTACAAGACAGGGCCTCGAGGGCTCGAATACATAGCTCGATGGCATACAAGCGTCAGCGGAAGCATTAGATATCTGGGTACAGATATATTACCGAACAGAGATAAGCCTTCACAGAGGCGGGGCAAAGCAAAATACTACGATCGAAAGGCGTAGGCCTCCTGCCTAGGACCCTCCGATCCTACTCCTGGTCATCAGTCGGCTCCTCGTAGTAGTAGTACTCGCCGGGCGGGTAGTAGTAGTGATCGTCGACGGGGGCATCTGGCTCAGGGGCTCCGACGTCTGGTGGCACCAAATGGATATGAAAAAAAAAGCAAAGCAAACGTGAGTACTCATCCGAAGTACTCAGCAAGCAAGGATCTACACTACGTATGCAACATTTTCAAAGGAGGGTTGTATATGAGGACTGGGCTGCAGAAATGCCAGAATAGAGGGGGAAAGCCTAGTCATATCGAAGACTAGCATCTTCAGCATCTTCATCAGTCTTGGAGCATAAGAAGAGAGCAGAATAACATAATGTAAAGTATATTAGTGCCATCAACCTCGGCCAGAGATTCTTCCTCGACTCCCTGCGAGAAAGCAATCCCAGAGCCGTACTATCCAGTTCTCATCTCAAGTTCTAGTTGTACCGATCGGGATACAACTCCGAGTGTCCGTTACCGTAGGACAGGCTATCGATAGATTAGTTCTTCCCTGCAGGGGTGCACCAACTTACCCACCACACTCGCTTAACTCCGGCCGGACACACTTTTCTGGGTCATGCCCGGCCTCGGCTAAGCAACACGCCGCAACCCGACCAAATACTTAACAGAGAGGTCAGCACGCCGGACTAACCTATGCCCCCAGGGGTCTTGGGCCTTCGCCCCGGGAACTCCTGCGCGTTACGTTCACGGCCGAGAGCAGACCTAGCAACCCCTTAATACAAGCGCAGTTGCGTAACCAGTCCAACTCGGCGCGCGCCGCTCAGTCGCTGACGTCCATTAAGCTTCGGCTGAAGTATACGACGCAGAACGCCCATACTATGCCCACGTGATGGTTAGTGCTATCAGGCCAGAGGCCCCTCGGATCAAATATCCAAACCGTTAGTGGATTAGGAGCGCGCGGTAATGAGCAGAGACTCACGATCGATGTGACCCCGTCGCCCCGTCTCGAGGACTTGCGGCAAGGGCGAGGAATGCCCGGCCACGTATTTATCTCGCGGGCACCTTCCAGGTCAACCCGTCTCCACATCACTTCGCAATATGCTCGCGCGGGTACCCCTCAGGGCCGACCCGTTTTAGTCACATGGTTCAGTGTAAGTCTTAGCATCAATAGTAACCGTGTGTCTAACACCAAGGGGGGAACCCTGAGGAATCACCCTCGATGGAATTCCACCTGATGTTATCGTCAAGGTGAACGAAGGAGGAATCACCCTCGAGGTCCACACTTGAGAAGTTGCACGACGACGTCGTTATCGGGGGTGGTGTAGGAAGAATCACCCTCGCATACCACGACCGATTAACTAACCTACAAGGTTATCATCAGAAGTGCGGACAAGGTATCACCCTCAGCACTCGATAGTAATCCAGTAGTGTCGGCAACTAAGGGGGAAGTGATGTGCGGTGACAGGGCCTGGTCTTCAATCCCGTTGATCGGGTCTTCTGATAATCCAGCGGGGCAGTCAGGATAAAGTGGGGGTCTCTATCGGGTCTCTACCCAGCCTATACTAAGCAGTTTAGGATAAGCAGGAAGGGAACAAAATAGGTTACAATAAACAGGCTATGCAGCAGATATAGGATAACAGTAACAACAGCAATTCTAATGCAAGCATAAGAGAGAAGAGAATAGGCGATATAGGCATGTTCAAAATGGGGGTGCTTGCCTGTTTGCTCTGCGGCAAGGGCAAGGTCGTCAGTGGTGTCGTCGGGGACGTAGTCGTACTCCGGAGTTGCGTCTGTCTCGGGAGCTACGTCAACGTTGGGGTCTACCGAGAGAGAAGAGGGGGAAAAACAGGTAAACATAATGCAAACAGATGCAACACAGTGCGTGCTATGCTATGATGCAGTGCAGGGTTGCCTAAAGATGCATCTAAGTCCTTTTTAGTTATTTTAGAATTAACTTGGGATTTATTAATCGGTGTGTGTGCACTATTCATCTACCGAAATCGGGCTTGGAGTTACGAGTTCTCCCACGTAGGAGGTTCCGGCATGGAATTAGACGACACGATCAGATTCGTCTCGTCGTTCTGAGCAACTTTCATGTTTTAAATTTTTCGATCCGAGCTACGGTTAAAAAGTTATTAATTTTTAAAGTTTATTTGATTTTTTTGAATTATTTTTATTTACAGAAAGTGATTTATGATGTCATCATGAGGTAACGGTGATGTCAGCAGTCAACGATCGGTTGACCAGGGTCAAACCTGACATGTGGGTCCAGTGGGACCCACATGTCATTGACAGAGGACTAATAGGGTTTTTATTTTTAGCTAAACAGGATTATTAGGGGGTGGACCCCACTTGTCAGTGTTTGATCGGTGATTAGATTTATTTTTAAAAACCTATTTAGTTAATTAAGCATGCGGGCCCACTGGTCAGTGGTAGTGAGCGCCATGTCACCGGGTTGACCCGGTCAATTGGTCAACTGGGACCACCGGGCCCACCCGTCAGCCTCACCATGGCTGCCACGTGGGCGCCACATCAGCTGGCCGGCGTTTAAATGCCGGCGGGCATGATTTTGCGGCGGCGCGGCCCGGGAGGTGATCGGAATCGCTGCTCCAGCCACCGTTTGGCGCGCGGAGTGGCGCGTTCGAACGCGGGTGAAGCTGCGGATCCAATGGGGGCGGTGGCTCGACCGGAGGAGGACCGTGGCGACGACGGCGAGCGCCGCGGCGGACGGTCCGGAGTCGGGCTGTGGTGAAAACAAAGCAACGGCGCGCAAACGAACTAACTGCGAGGATCGCGAGACCCTATGCGATGCGGTGAGCACAACGGGCGCGACCCCGTGACCATTTGGTCATCGGAAGCACGCCGGCGACGAGCGCGAGCGGAGGCGCTGTCGGGCACTTGATGGGGACGGGGCTAGGAGGTGCAAACGGGCGCGTGCGTGTGCGCACTGGGCTCGTACGAGCTCCAGGAGCACGGTGACGCGCTCATGCGAGCACGTCAACGGCTGTGGCGACGGCCACGAGCTCGCCGGCGGAGAGGAGCTTCGGCCACGGTGGCATCTAGGGCTAGGAGCGCAACGAGGCGATAGAAGAGAGGGGAGAGGACAGGGTGGAGCTCACCGAGCGATCAAGAAAGATCCGTGACGGCTTTGGAGCAGCAGAGCTTGACGGAGAGGAAAGGGGATCGCCGGAGTCCGGGGAAGACGACGACGCCGAACGGCAGCTGCAGGGCCTCCTCGCTCCTACTGGGACCACCAGCCGACGAGGCAGACATGGGCGAACCTCTATGGCATCTCGGTGGCTCGAGGCGGCGACGGTGGCCGCGGCAACGACGGAATCGTGACGACGACGGCGCTCTAGCGTGGATCTGAGGAAGGAGGAGAGGCGAAGCGAGCGAGGGAGAGAACGGGGAAGTGACGGAGGATGCAGGGGGGATGGATGGGGCTCGGCCTTATCCCCCTGCGTGTCGGTGGAGTGCCGCGGTGTCACCGTTTCGCCGGCGCTCGCCGGCGCGGCCACGCGCGTGCTGACACGCACAGGAGAGAGACGAGGGAGGTGGGGAAAAGGCCTCGGTGGGCTGGGCCTCCGGGCACTGTGCACTTAGGCCCGTGCACAGTGGCCTTTCTATTTTTCATTTAATGTTTCTGCTTTTTCTTTATTTCTTTTTTTTGTTAGATAATTGTTTAGGCCACTTTTGCTATTTGTAAAATATGAAAGTTGACCCAAATATTACTGTGCAATGTTAGCTTTCACCAAAAATTGGTTTGGGCAAAGTTGGGTTTCATTTGAATTAGATATGATTTTAAATGTATCAAATATTGCTGTTTTGGTGCTGTTTCATATCGTTGGAGTCATTTAACTAATCCAAGTAGCATTAGTTATATTTTTATGAGTGCTTCTGGAATATTTGCTATTTAATGAACATTTTACCAAAGGTGTTTGAGCAAATTTATTTTGCACTTTTGAATTTAGGTTGATTTTCATAATTGAATTTGAATTGTTTCATTAATCCAAGTGACTTGGCACTGCAAATGGTCATGACTTGGCATCATCATCTGCTGATCACAGTGGCAATTACATAGGGGTGTTACATGGGACACCCTGCCGCTCGTTTTCTGGGTCCTCCTTGGTCGTAGCGCCGAAGCAAGTAAATGAGTCATCAAATCACAAAAGCCCACCTTTCCCGCCGAGTATATCAGTGAAGCACGGTGGCTAGCTAGTTGGGCTAGTGCGACCGAGTAGCTAGGCCGCCGCCACATTTGTTTTTTCACCCCTTTTTTTCTCTCCTTGTCGTTAGGTAAATTTAAATATCCACCGCTACGTTGCACTGGTCTTTGGGTTTAGTAGGATTTTTATTTTTTTGATTGACGGGAGCAGGCGCGGCAGCAATTAGTCATGATGACTCCGCCTGTAAAACCCACTGCTCCGTGAAGTGAAAAGTCGTCGACTGGTGTTTTCCCATGGTGAAAACCAAAAGATTCACCCCGCTCCTCGGCTGGCTCCCTCCGCCTTCCCGTAGATTGCATTGCCTTTCAGTCGTTTCACCCCCTTTGCTTCCTATCCCCATTGCTTCTACTTGGTTCCATGGCGGCGCACCAGATGACGGACTCTGAGGTGAGGCGTCTGACACAGGAGCTCCATGCCAAGGATGCGGAGCTCAGGGCCAAGGACGTGGAGCTCCGTGAGCTCAAGGAGGAGAGGAGTGCCATGCTCCTCCTTTATGTGCGGGAGTTCACAGAGCTTCAAAAGCGGCAGGCGTCCACCACAAAGATGCTCGAGGCATCAGCGGTGTTGCTGCAGAAAGCGGGAGATACGATAGGCGGTCAGGCGAGCCGGATGGACCGCGAGCGGGCCGATCGTGACGAGGTCCAGGATCGCCTCAACCACTTGGTGGACCATGTTGCCACAGACGTGTTGTGGTTGCGCGATGCCTACCGTCGTGCCAGCGCGACCTTGCCGGCTGTTGGGCTAAACCCGTTCGACCACCCCGTCGACTTCAACGAGCTGCAGCTTCCTGACCTGGTCTCCTTCTTCACCTATATCTCCGAGGAGCTGAGCCGTCTCCACGCGATGGTGGGGGCGGAGCTGGACAAGGAGGGGTTGCGGGCAGCCGTCGCCGTTGCCGAGCGAATCCTCTCAGGGCTTCGTCATCGGAATCCATTCGTGCCATTGGACGCCGTCTTTGACGAGCTGACTCCCATCGACTGGAGCGGGCTCTACGGGTGATGGCACCCTGCATCACCAACGTCGTGCGCCTCGATAAGCAGAGGGACTTCGGTGGTGTTTAGGCGTCCTCTGCATGGGCATGTCCATGTCTCGGCGCGACATGACCGTTGGATCAAACTCAGACGGTGCAGATCAGTCACTGTAGCACAAAGCGTGTGGGTGTGTTTGGTTGCATTCTCATCTCAATATAGTTGTTCCCTCTTCGTGCATGCTCATCTCAGCATCCCTCTTCATGCATGCTCCTAGTGTATTTGTGTTAACCTACTACTATGGACTCATGCACCCTTCATGCACTCTGCCAAACACCCAAAAGTGGGTCGAGAAGGGAACTTTTGCTCCCATGCACCCTTCATACACCCTGCCTAACACTGATTCGTGCTTCATATGGTTCATGTTCCGTGGAGTACTATAGCACCGTACTCTCCGTGCGCTGTAGACCTAGTTCTGTTAACATTGATCTCACCGTTCATTCTCGACCGGACAGTCAAAAAAGGGGTATGTTACATTATTGTTCATATAGTTGACATGCGCACACCATCATTTGTTATCCTCATATCTTACTACACTAGCAACAAGATTATATAGTACTGACGTATGAACCACTACACATGGCTAGTAGTAGGAGTACTGTGTAAGTTCAAGTGGCTGCCGTGTTTCGCCCTCCTCCGTCGTTAGAGTGGAAACGCTTGCGGTAATCATTTTTTTTCTTCAGAAACACTGGACACGCTCTACCGTGCGGATCCTCCTCGATGGTCGTCGGGAACCTTGCTACTCATTTTCGCCGACGTGTGGGACAGCCAGCATCGGAGTCCACTTGCCATGCACTAAATTACTCCGTACTAGAGAGCACAACTGCACGGTAGACTACACCGGTCGAAGCGCCGCAGTAATGCCCAATGAGCCGTCAAATCACAAAACCCCCACCTTTCCAGCAGTAAGTTGGATGGACGAAGCAACCATCATTTCACTCTTCTCCCTCATCTTCCTCTCTTGAAGAAAACACCAACTCGCTTCTCCCTCATCTTGTTCCTCATTTCTTCAAGAAAACCCCGACACGCTTCTGCCATTGTTCTTCTCTCCCAAAGAAGGAAAGGTGAGCGCACCAATGGTGTTGCTTCTGGCCAAGGCCTGGTCTTGCAACCCTGAGACTGATCCTATAACTCCCTCTCTGTTCTTCTTTTGGGTTTGTGATTATGGTTTATTTTCTTTTATTTCTATTTAACAGTTTCTTGATGGACCCTGGAGCACCGGCCGAAGTGATGTCTATGGCTCTGGCCAAAACCGTCGAGGCTCAGGGTACGAAGAGGCGCAAGCACCCCGTCGAGACTACCGCAGACAAGCTCAAGGCTATCGCCCTGTCCAAGCCCCCCTCTCCGGGATCCCTCGTTAAGCAAGTCCAGGTAATATCTCTTCTTGACGACCTTTTTGGCGATCTTGATCGTGTTTTTTCATCTAACACGCAGTACTAGTACTAGTAGTACAACTTTCTGGGTGATCTTGCATGTGATTTTTGTGTGGCAAATGACGGTTCTAAATTACTCTTTTGACCAAAACATGCGAGAGGTTGACATACATATGATTATTACACATAACACTGATTTCTTATAGATCACTTTCAACTACTTTATGAACATCAATGCTAGCTATAGGAAATGCAAGATTTTAGCTCTCATGCCTTTGAAGAGAGTATAGTAGCCTCAGTAACTTGTGTTATGGATATTGCAAGTAATCCCTCTGCTCTCATGCCTTTGAAGACATGTTCTAGTGTCTTTGATCACTCAGTTCTGTGCGTACATGTAGTCTTATATGGAGTAAAATATCGAAAATCATCTTATATTTCTGAACGGAGGTAGTAATAAAATATTTGGTTTCTGTTTTAATTAGAACCAGGTCCGCGGTGGAGATGAAGTTCTCAAAGTCATGCCGTGTGAACTGGAAGACCTGAGGATGAGTTCTACTACTAAACTATCCAGTTGTTGTGTCCTTGTCGCCACGTGTCATGAACATATGTTTTCCGGTAGCATTGTTGTCAGGCGTGTTCTCGAGGGTGTACTTCACCACAAAAATTTCCTAGCTGTGCCTTCGATTATGAAGGGTGTGGTTCTTGTAAAGCTTCCCGACAAATCTGATGTGGACTGTCTTCATCGTCATGTTTATGAGTGGAAAGACCACTCTGTTAGGTTCTCCAGGGTTGACGAGATGTCGATGGTGCCAGTAGACATCTCTCACAAAGTCCATGGCCTAGTTAGTTATGTGGGGTACATCCCGTAGGTCGGTGGCAAGAAATAGTCTGCAGTGTTTAATTAGTGCAACTTTGCTTGTCTGTAGTAAGTACTATTCTTCAGTACTTGATTTGTGTGTGTGAACCATGTATTGTTTAGTACTGCCGCTTTTGTTGTGTGGTGAGTGACGGTGTCCTGGACTAGGGGGTACTCACCATGTCATCTCCCGACCAGTGGGTCAGGCCGAGGACCCCCAGGGCGGTTCACTAATGGGCCAGTTCGGACAGCCGATGACATATACGAGGAAGATTCCACAAGACTTGGTGATCAAGACAAGGACTCCTCTCCACCGACGTAGCCGACTAGGACTCTTGTTATCCTAGGCCTCCGGTACATTATATAAGCCGAGGCCAGGCTTGTTGATAGATAGATTATGACATTACTCATCATACCCCTAGGGTTTAGACCACAACATATGATCTCGAGGTAGATCAACTCTGTACCTTGGTACTTCATCAATATAAACAAGAGCAGAACGTAGGGTTTTCCCTCCATCAAGAGGGCCCGAACCTGGGTAAAACATCGTCTCCTTCGTTCTTGTTACCATTGATCCAAGAATCCATAGCTTGGGACCCCCTACCCCGAGATCTGCCGGTTTTGACACCGACAATGGTGCTTTCATTGAGAGTTCCGCTGTGTGATCGGCAATGGATCAATGGCTCGCCTGCAGATCAACTGCGACGTCGGCATATTCGTCGTCGGCTCGACTGGTCACCTTGGCTGGGCCGAAGACCAAACTCCTCTTCGGATCATCAAGATCGGACATATGTCCTCGTCATCATCAACTCCGATCTCTATCAAGATCATGGAGGAATCATCCATGGAGCCCGGGGGCTCAACGTCAGCATTGTCCTCGGGCGACCATGCTATTTTTCTATACAGCGGATTTGTATTCGCTGTTGCCGCCTCCTCGAGTGTCGCTTTGACGATTGGTTTAGAGGAATAGTGCAGAATTAAGTCTAGAACAACCCTGTAAAATTTCATCGCGTTTTGATGGAGGAATCTCCGGCGATCTACGATATACCGGAGCCCTGTCAAATCTGGACGGGAATCTGGACGAGTTTAGGGCGAGGAGTCCAGCGCCCAGATCGGACAGCATTTGGAAGATCCAACCGTTGATCGGCAGCGGAAATACCATATCAATCACCCCTCAAAATTAAAGCTCGATCCGACCGTTCAAACTCGGGGAACGGCCCGAGGAGTGCGTCAATTTTCGGATCTGTTTTCTACACGAAAACGAATCCGACCCGAATTCATCTTTCTTCATGAACGGGATATTGAACATCCTTTTTGAAGGAAACCTTTTCTAGGGTATTGTGTGTTGTTCTCAAACACGTGCCTACAAATTTTTAGTCTTTCCCGAGGCAATTTTCACCGTCGTGCCGATGTCAAACCGGCCCGACCACGTTGCTCCACGACTGCCGACCTGTGCCAGCATCGACTGCGCGGTCGCTCCATCAAGCCGACGACACCTCCTCGGATCATAACCTTGGCGAGCCGAGCAAGAGTTTGGCATTGTGAAGCCGAGCATGAGATCGGCATCATGAAACCCTAACTTGAACAACCCTAAAGCTTCGACTTAGGGATCTCTCTCCGACCCGATCCCGGGGTCGGCTCTTATCTCGCATCCGGCTTCAAGCCTGAATGTGACCTCTGTGTCCGAAGATCGGGAGTCAATTCTAGCCGGACTCGCCTCTCTTATCCCGGATCCAGCTCCAAGCCTGGGCACGACTTCGGCACCCGAACACCAGGAGTCAACCCTGGCCGGACTCGCCCCTCGCACCATCGTACCGGAGGACGACCCCAAAGAAATCTCAAATACCAATCCGGCCAAATCTCGCCCTGCTAAACGAGATGCTATATCGGATCCAGACGATGACCACTCCACTAGACTGACATCGGCATTCAGGCCATATTTTTTTAATTATTTACTTCACTTAAATTAATTAAGTAGAATAATTTTTAAATATATATATATATCATTATCTTTATTTGTTATTACTTTTGGTTTGCATTTTTTATGTGCACAGGTAAATCGACGTCGACTGGTCTGCGTCGTCTGCTCCAACACCTCGGCTGGACCGGGGGCTTCGCCATCGCTTTATCGACCTACCCAGGGACTTCGGCGTCACCAGCCGACCAGCTTCGTCACCTCGGCTGGACCAGGGGCTTTGCCTCGCCGCATCGACCGAGCGGCGTCGCCACTTCATCAAGCCGAGTTCTTCGCTCAGGCACATGAGAACCGGCTTGGGGGCTGGGATCTCAACCCGCTGCAAGCTCGGCCCACGTCATCAACGCCGAACACATTAACCAGCTAAGTCGCTTTCATGCTCAAAGTTTTTAAATTTTTAATTTGTGTTCGGTTCGACCATGCTCACATACGTTGTTTGTTAAAAGAAACTCCCTCTACCCATGTTAACTGGGGGCTCTTAAAATTTATATGAGCCATTCTATAATAAATATTTTTCCTTTCTTCTAAGTCGTTGCAAAGTCTTTTTCCACTACTCCTTTTTCCGACGAGAGTGTGTGGTCAATAGCCGGATAGCCTGTTTTCTCTCTAAAGCCGCTCGCGTTTAGTTCTCTAAACTGGCCTGAGAAACACTCCACCTTTGGGATAGGAGGTTGAAGCCGAAGGCTGACCCGCTTGAAGTCTGGAGATCGGATGTATCATATTAAAGCACGACGGAAGCATAAATTAATTTTAAGACCAATTTCGGATTGGCACCAAAAACTTGATTTAGTTCGGGCGTAAGGTTTTTACTGAAGTTTTTTGGTTTTCCAAGCCTATGGCACTTTTAACCTATTTGTGTGTTTCCAGCATAACTTTCGCAGTGCAACGCCGGACACCTTTACAGATTCGGCAATATCAACAGTGGGCTGCAACTAGAGCCGAACCCACCGAAAGCCACGGTAAATCATGGAGTCCTCGGCAAAACATTCTCGGATATTGCCTTATATGCATCGGTTTCGAATTGTGTCTTCGGTCAATAGTTGGGTTGCCCGGCTCCTGTGCTTGCCTCCTACGTTCCGCTTTGTTCGGCTCGGAGCGCAAAGGGAGAACCACTACGATTGTGCTTCTAGCTCGAATGGTTAAGCGCCTCCGTGGAGAAAGCCGAAAACTGACTGTCACAATAAGCGTAAACTGGTCAGCGATCCAATGACTGTGTCAAACTACAGATCGATAGAGATCACCCCGTGTTAAACGATGGGCCTTTCATAATTTTGGCCGAAGTGTTACTGGTTTGACCTCGGTTGATGCCGAACACTAACCAGGGGCTAGTAACTGGCCCCGAACTTTAAACTCCTATGACTAAGTGAAAGTTATAAAGCCTGCGTATCTGATTGCCTCGTTTCCGCTAACACAACCGCCTCCGGGCACCGAGACGTTGGCTAAGGGTTGTATTGTTAGTACGGAAACACCATGTGTAGTATCTACAAAGGGGTGGAAGCCGACGATGGGCCACTTTCAGGTTATAAACAGTCTCAATGGAGAAATTGCCTTTCGTAATTATCGTAATAAAGCCATAAAATATGCATCAATTTGACTTAAGATTTTGGCCAAGCTGGGTTGCCTGGCTCCTGTGCTTACCCCTACGTTCCCGATTGTTCGGCTAGGAGGTAAAGGGAGCACCTCTATGATTGTTACTACTGGGTCATCCGGGTTAGTACCTCAGACTGGGTAAAGCCGAAAGCTAGCCATCTTAAAGGATATAATTGGTCGGCAACGATGGAAGTGAAAATTTTGGTTCATTATGGACCACAGAGTTCGGGAACTTTCTACCAACTAAATCCTCAATATTTTCCTCCCACATTGATCGGAGTTGAGGTTCATGATCATGATCAACATGACAGCCTGGGAAAAGGAACCTGTAATGGAACTATTTTTCCCAGAAGATGTTTTATAACATATCTATCTGCGAACCTTTGTTTATAAAACCGTATGGCCGGATTGCCTTGTTTGTCGTAAATCTTTGCCCTTATAAAGGCTTTATAAAGTAGGACGAACACTCTTCGGCTATTGGCTGAGGAAGTTGAAGCCGATGGTCGGTCAACAAAGTTTTGTACAATGCGGATCCAAGCATTAGTGATGTAAAGTACTTGGATACATAGAATCATTACACATAAATTGTGATATACTCCAGACATTGATCCTTAATTCGGCCACCCGTGCCCACATTAAGGCTCGAGAGCTACTGAGCTTCGCGCTTCTCATTTACAAATATTAAAGGGGCACATCGATCCCCTGATCTGGTGTTGCCACCCGACCATTGGCTCGGGGGCTACTGCATCGACCATTCAATGCAGACAGTTTACAAAGTGCGAAATAGTTCCCGAGGAGATTATGATCCTCAGGTTGGTCGGCCGCACCCAACCTGAGTCTCGAGGAATATGCACAACACATTTCTATTCCTAAGTATGCTACAGAGCTAGGAGTTGATCCTCAGGCCAATTTTGTGAATCGACCTGAGTCTCAGGGGCTACTGGGATCACCGGTTTTATGCCATCCTTCAGGTGCATGCCGGACATTGAGCGGACACACACCTTGAGGGCCACTGGCTATATACCTCGGCAGATAATAAATTGCACAAATCGGAATTAAATTCACAAAAATCAGCCCACAGCCGAGGTGGTGCACCACCGCGGGAGCAGTCCGGCATAAAGCTCGGATGCAAGTGGCTAGCTCCATAGAGGGCATCTCCGGCATTAAGCTCGGTTTAACCCTTTTAACTTTTTCAAGACCGAGATAATCTATGACATCTCGGATACAGTCCGACATTGGTGCCCGGCTGCGAGATGACACCTCTGATGTAGTCCGGCGTTGGTGCTCGGCTGTGAGAGGACACCTCAGAAGCAGTCAGGCATAAAGCTCGGCTGCTAGTGGCTGGCTCCATAAAAGAACCTTTTCGGCGTTAAGCTCGGATAATCCTCCTTCAAAACTTTCAAAGACGAGATACTCTATGCCTCCTCGGATGCAGTCCGGCACTGGAGCTCGGATACAGACCGGCGTTGGAGCTCAGATACAGATTGGCGTTGGAGCTCGGATACAGACCGGCGTTGGAGCTCGGCTGCAAGAGATACCTCGGATGCAGTCCAGCGTTGGAGCTCGGATGCAAGAGGACACTGCCGCATGAGAAACACTTCGAACCCGATGTGTGGCGTAAAAGATAACAAGGCATTGATAAAGGCCGAGAACTTAAAAGACTCCTCGGATACCCGACGTATGAACTTTTTCGATATACCTCGGCAATCCTCAAGATCGGAGATGGGAAGATTTGTTGAACCAGTTTTCAAGACCGATGACCGAAGACGAAGAATAGTTCAGAAGAACCGAGGAGCGTCCCCAACTTGAAGACCGGTTCAGGGGGCTACTGACGGTGTCCTGGACTAGTGGGTACTCACCATGTCGTCTCCCGACCAGTGGGTCGGGCCGAGGACCCCCATGGCAGTTCACTAATGGGCCAGTTCGGACAGCTGATGACATATACGAGGAAGATTCCACAAGACTTGGTGGTCAAGACAAGGACTCCTCTCCACCGATGTAGCCGACTAGGACTCTTGTTATCCTAGGCCTCCGGTACATTATATAAGCCGAGGCCAGGCTCGTTGATAGATAGATTATGACATTACTCATCATACCCCTAGGGTTTAGACCACAACATACGATCTCGAGGTAGATCAACTCTGTACCTTGATACTTCATCAATATAAAAAAGAGCAGGACGTAGGGTTTTACCTCCATTAAGAGGGCCCGAACCTGGGTAAAACATCGTCTCCTTCGTTCCTGTTACCATTGATCCAAGAATCCACAGCTTGGGACCCCCTACCCCGAGATCTGCCGGTTTTGACACCGACAGTGAGTCCTGAGAACAATTTATGTTAATGTCTGTCCACTCAATTCAGTCTGTATATTTTGAAGTATCCAGATCATCTTTTTTGTGAGGACGGTTTATCAATTATGGTTACACTCCAATATCTGTATGCATTGCAGGGTTTATCGCACCCACCAGGATTTCCAGTCCCATGGATGTTCGGTCCATATGATTTGTCACGACCTTTGGACTGTCCTGCTTGTGGGAGTAAGCGGGGGCCCTGCATGCCACCTGTAATTCGACGATCAACCTTCAATTTAGAACTTGAACATAGTGATTTCCTGGTAAGGATTCACTCGTGTCACATCAAGTAAATCTTATTGATTTACTGTCTAAATCTTATTGATTTACTGTCATGTTTTCTTACTTTTGCTGCAATTTTACGATGCAGGTTTTGCCATGTGACATTCGTTGCAGAATAAACCGTTTGGTTTGCTCTATGATGGTTATTTTTGCAGGTTTCACTTCTTATGTCGAGTCAGTAATGAAGGCACTGTCCATCACTTATATTACTGGACACAATTGGATCAGTCTGTTGTCTGAGTACAATCTGAAGCCCTATGATGAACTACAGTTTGGTTCAACAAACACGCCACAATTAGTCCTTCTCGCATTTAAAAGAAGTGAACAAAAAAACTGGATCAAGGTCACCGAGCCTAGTGAAGTTAGAAAGCTGAAGTATGAAATCATAGCAGACCAGAGACGATCGCTGTTGTCTCGCACATCGGTACCACCTTCAGCATCGGATCGAGCACCGGCACCTTCTCCGACGGCACTGGCTCTAGCACTGACAGCGGCAGCAGCTCAGTCTAATCCACCAGAGGATTGGGCACCGATCGCGTCAGTGGATTAGGCTGATCTACCGGAGGATTGGGCACCGACACGGGCACCTGCTCCGACACCGGCACCAGCTCCACAAGGAGCACCATCTTCGGCAGCAGCTGCGGCACTACCAGTCACACCGGCACGGGCACCAGCAATGGCTTCGGCACCTGCACCAACACTTGAAGTTGCACTTGCATCTGCTCCGGCCCGTGCAGCGGCAACGGAACCAGCACTTGCACCGGCAACAGACTGGGTTGCAGTTCGCACTGCATATACCAAAGTCCTTACAAAAACCGACATCTCCACCTTCTTGGTAAGCATTGGCAACCCAAGTGCTTCGTTCTTTTTTCTTTCCATGTTGTTTCACATGATTCACTGTGTTGATCTAACTGTTTGTGTATGTCTTCTTGTTTGCAAACAGAGAATTCCTAAAGCAACGAGGGAGTCGTTCAATAATCCGGGCGACCGTGGCCAAGTTTCTCTTACCATGCGCAGCCTTGGTGTGAATGAACCTGCTCAATATACCGTAAGTACAAAGGATGGTCGCATGATGATTGATGCTAAAGGATGGTCAAGGTTCAAAACTCTATCAAATCTTGCGGTAGGGGATGATGTCAAAATCAAACTTTCTCGGCAAGGAGAGCTGGTCCAAATCAACTTTGAAATTCTTCAGTAGCAGCACGCAACTGCCGAACTGATCTATCCTCCGAGAGCTTTTGATGTAATAATATGGTATGGTGAAACAAGTGTCCCGTGTGTATAAGTAGTACGATAGTATTATTTATCATGTAGGATATCGTGAAAGAATTGCAACTCTGATTGCTAGTTAGGAACTGTCGTTCGATTTCATTCTAACAGCTGCCGTGCTTTATTTAATTTTCTGTATTCGCCTTGCGACAGCATCTAAAACCAGCGACGTACCGATCGCTTGCAATATGAAATGCGCTGAGTTAGAACACATGGGCCCCCAAACATGCAGGCCCACCGGCCTGTGGCCCAAAGTCCAGAACCGTCAGCCTATCTGAGTATTATATTCTCATCTGAACCCCTATATTATGTTTTATATATTCCCCTTGATTTTTCTTATGTATAAAGTTATGTGATACTAGTTACTACTGCCTTTCTACTTCCTTTCGCTGATATGTAGGGCATCCAGTTACTCTTGCGGTAGGGGATATAAAAGATTTTTATATTTCTTTACAGAGGGAGTATCTCTCTATCAAAAATATATTTATCTGTAAGTAGTTACTCCTGCCTTTCTACTTCCTTTCGCTGATATGTGGGGCATCCGGCAATGGGGTCCACGTGCCATGCACCAAATTAGAGTGCCCAACTGCACGGTAGACTCACCCCGGTCGTAGCGCCGCAGTAATGCCCAATGAGTCATCAAATCACAAAAAAACCCACCTTTCCAGCAGTAGCAGTAAACTGGATGGACAAAGCAGCAATATTTCACTGGGCCTGAATCCCCTTCTCCCTTGTCTGCTTGTTTAGAGAAAACCTCCTCTCAGCGATTGCGTAGGGTTTTCTCATGGAGAACCAGGTACGAATTCTTCATCCATCCCCGATAAATCCTAGTCCCTTGGTCGCGGGTAATCCTAGGATGGCAGCCGCCGCCGTTGATGCATTTTTCTTCCTACTGAATCTAGTGTGTTTCATTTGCAGTGCCCGAAGTGCGAGGACCCTACAGGTTTCTGCGCCCTCGGCGAGACGCCACACTTGTTCCTTCTCATCCTAACACAGGATTTTAAAACGCGCAAGTATGTTCCTAGAATCCTCTTTTCTATCCAGGAGGGTGGGGTTTTTTGAACATGTTGTCGACTAATTTGGAAATTTGGATTGCTATATTTGGATAAAAGGTACTAGTACCATGGTCAACAATGACGTGAAATAGGAAATTATTTCTAGATTTGGATAGCGAATACATTGTGTTCTCATATTATTTTTCCTGCAGTGCATTCCTTGCTCTGCCAGAACACATGTACTCAAGATGGTCGGCCTTGCCATAACTGAATACACCAGTTTAATGGTCACATTGAAGACAAGCCATGGATATAAGTTCCGAGTTGGGTTCATGAACCAAGAAGATCGCTGCTTTTTTTATGGCCGAACTTGGATAAACTTTCTCAAGTGTTACGAACTGAAAGTTGGCGCACGAATGTTGATGGAAATAGCAGAACCTGGTCTCATCTTCACTATGATCTTCCACCCCGACGTCGTTCCAGTAGTTCATCCATGTTAGTTTTGTATCTGGTTCTTGCATGTTGCCTCGATTACTTCTTAATCCACCTATTCTGTCTAACTAATCACAATTTGACTTTAGAAGTAGCAACGATTTGTGATTCCCTTCTCTCACGAAGATGCTACTTCTAACTAATATTTCTTATAACTAGTGGCACGTGTAGGTTATTTCAAAGTTAAGCACACTACTCGTTTGTTATTCTATAAGAACTCAACTGTTACTGATGGCACTGAAGTTGACTGGGACGACATCCACCAGTTCCTACACTTTATTGATCATCTTGAGGTCCTTGTGGGGCATTTCAATGGTGGAAGGCCACGTAGGATATGTGTGCCACTGATGCACACGTTGAACAGGTCCAACTGTGTCAAGAAACTTATGGTACGAGCTGTTTTCTGTTATATATGTTGTTCATAAACTCTTGCTTATACACAGTTTTACAGCTGTGATCTTCTTGAAACAGAAACTGCCCAGTTCTATTGTTCCTATACAGATGCCTGACCATGGTCGGGTCAGACTTGTGCTTGGTCACAACATGATGTTTATGTCGACCTACTCCATTTCCCTTGGAGGTGAAAAAATACTTATTCATGGGTGGTCTCAAATAATGAAGGCCCGTCCATCTTTGATAACCCACAAGTATAGGGGATCGCAACAGTTTTCGAGGGTAGAGTATTCAACCCAAATTTATTGATTGGACACAAGGGGAGCCAAAGAATATTTGCAAGTATTAGCAGCTAAGTTGTCAATTCAACCACACCTGGAGATTAATTATCTGCAGCAAAGTGATCAGTAGCAAAGTAGTATGGTAGTTTTGATATTAGTAGCAACAGCAATAGTAACGATAACAGTAGTAGCAATGATTTTGTAGCAAGTGCAAGAGTAACAATAGCAGTGGTAACTTAGCAAGAACAATATGAGAGAAATTCGTAGGCATTGGATCGGTGAATTCGTTGGATGATATTCATCATATAACAGTCATAACCTAGGGCGATACGACACTAGCTCCAGTTCATAATTATAATGTAGGCATGTATTCCGTAAATAGTCATACGTGCTTATGGAAAGAACTTGCATGACATCTTTTGTCCTACCCTCCCGTGGCAGCGGGGTCCTATTGGAAACTAAGGGATATTAAGGCCTCCTTTTAATAGAGAACCGAAACAAAGCATTAACACATAGTGAATACATGAACTCCTCAAACTACGGTCATCACCGGGAAGTGTCCCGACTATTGTCACTCCGGGGTTGCCGGATCATAACACGTAGTAGGTGACTATAACTTGCAAGATCTGATCTAGAACATAGATATAATGGTGATAACATAAATGGTTCAGATCTGAAATCATGGCACCCGGGCCCAAAGTGACAAGCATTAAGCATGGCAAAGCCATAGCAACATCAATCTCAGAACATAATGGATACTAGGGATCAAGCCCTAACAAAACTAACTCGATTACATGATGAATCTCATCCAACTCCTCACCGACTAGCGAGACTACGAAGGAATTACTCACTCCTGGTGGGAAGCATCATGGAATTGGCGATGGAGAAGGGTTGGTGATGACGAAGATCGAAGATCCCCCTCTCCGGAGCCCCAAACGGACTCCAGATCTGGCCTCCCGATGAAGAACAGGAGGTGGCAGCGGCTCCGTCTCGTGAAACGCGATAATTCTTTCTCCTTGATTTTTTTCTCCAAATATGTGATTTTATAGTATCAGGGTTGAAGTCTGCGGGGCCACCAGGTGGGGACAACCCACCTGGGCGCGCCTGGAGGGGGGCGCCCTGGTGGGTTGTGCCCACCCAGGTGCCCCCCTCCGGTGGTTCTTGGCTCCAGAAATTCTTATTTATTGAATAAAAAATCCTCGCAAAGTTTCGTTCCAATCCGAGAACTTTTATTTCTGCACAAAAACAACACCATGGCAGTTCTGCTAAAAACAGCGTCAGTCCGGGTTAGTTTCATTCAAATCATGCAAATTAGAGTCCAAAACAAGAGGAAAAGTGTTAGGAAAAGTAGATATGACGGAGACTTATCAACTCCCCCAAGCTTAAACCCTTGCTTGTCCTTAAGCAATTCAGTTGATAAACTGAAAGTGAAAAAGAAAAACTTTTACGAACTCTTTTGCTCTTGTTTACATAAATAAGCTTAAGTAGCACCCAGGTTTTCAGCAAAGATTATAACTAACCATGTCAACAATAACTCTTAAAAATTATATTAACTCATAACAATGGCATAATCAACTAGCGAGCAATAATAAGATATCTCAAACAATCAACACTTTATCAAAGCAACCATGATATAATATGACAATAGTGGTATCTCGCTAGCCCTTTCTGAGACCGCAAAACATAAATGCAGAGCACCTCCAAAGTCTGAGCAGCGACTAAACATTGTAATTCATGGTAGAAAAGATCCAGTCATGATGCACCCAATATTAGCTATACACAATGCATGAGGATGACAATAGTGCTCTCAGGTTCTGGCGCTTATTTGAGAAGGTGATGACACAACATAAAAGTAAATAGATAGTTCCTTCGTAGAGGGAAGCAGTGATTTGCAGAGGTGCCAGAGCTCAAGTTTTAAAACAGAGGTAAATAAAATTTTGAGAAATGCACCCTTCTTATTTACTTCACGACCATTAGTTATCAGTATCTTCCATGCTAAACACATTAGTGGCGGTTCCCAAGCGATAAAAGTAAAGGTTTACTCCCCCTCCACCAACAATCACACTCCACGGCTTGTCCGAAACAACGGGTGCCGTCCATACCAACAACATTCCTGGGGGAGTTTTGTTTAATTATTTGCAATTTGAATTCGGGACTGGGAATCCCTATTACCGCCCCTCTCGTGCAAGGATGAGTGAATAAACACTCATCATGAGAATAACCCGCTTAACATGGAAGATACTTACTACCTCCTGTCGCTCTATGAACAATCCAGGCACACAAAAAAGGATATTTATTTGAAGTTTTTTTAGAGGTGGCACATGCAAATTTACTTAGGACGGCAGGGTAATACCGCATATAGGTAGGTATGGTGGACTCATCTGGAATAACTTGGGTTTCAGGGTTTTGATGCACAAGCAGAATTCCCACTTAGTACAGGCGAAGGCTAGCAATTAGGTTGAGAAGCGGCCAGCTAGAGAGTGAAAACGGTCATGAACATGCATTATGCATAAGTAACATTGGATACTAGCATGAGTAGGATATGAACACCAGGAACATAAATATCATAGAGGCTATGTTGGTTTTGATTCAACTACATGCATGAACATGTGCCAAGTCAAGCCACCCGAACATTCAGAGGAGGATACCATATCATCATACAACATCACAATTATTTTAACGCAATGTTGACATCCAAGATAAAACATTATCCACTCCTAGCTACTTAAGCATGGCATGAGAAACTATAATCTCTAAGGGTCATTGCAAACATGTTTGATCATAATGAGCTGAATCATGGATACTAGGTTAAACATATTTACAAAAGCAGAACAAGTTGAGTTCATACCCATTTCTCTCTGCCACAGCCAGTTCATCAAATATCATCATTATTGCCTTTCACTTGCACGACCGAATGATATGAAAATAATAATAGTGCAAGAGTGTCGTGGACTAAGCTGGAATCTGCAAACATTTTATTCAAAAAGAAGAAAACAAGGTAATATGGGCTCTCTGTTAGATCAACGACAATGCATATGAGAGCCACTCAACATTTTCATCGTGGTCTCCTCCTTGGTATGACTCAATAAAAAGAAATTCAGAGAAACACACTGAAATATTTTTGGAGTTTTTGGTTTTCTGAAAGAAAGCAAATTTAAGAAAGGAAAAACAAAAACGAGAAAAACTATTTACACGGGAGAGCTCCCAACAAGCAAAAGAAGAACAAGGAAATATTTTTGGGTTTTCTTTTTAAATACTACAGCTAATTATGCTAGAAAGAAAAAATAAAAAGAAGCAGGAAATATTTTGTATTTTCTCAAAGTTTTTTAAACACACAAGAAGAAGGCGAGAAAATAAATCTAGCATGGATAATACAATGAAAAAGTGTGGACACCGGCAACTGGAATGAAATGTGTGAACATGAATACAATGTCAGTGGAAATACGTACTCCCCCAAGCTTAGGCTTTTGGCCTAACTTGGTAATCTCCATCAGTAGCCTGCATAATGGTCGGAGTGATAGCTCACGGAGGCTCTAGGTGCAGATGTCTCAGCCCGTCGTGCAGCCACAACTGTTGCGTTATGTGCTCGGGCCTCGCTCTCAAGAACATAATATCTTCCCTTGCTACGAACATCAAAGAGAGCAGGTGCAGGCAAAAAGGTGTCCACAACGGAACTTTTATTAAACAACAGGTTATAAGTAAAATTATGGGGTTCACCACTAAGGATCTTATGACATTTCATAGCATCGAAGTCAAGGTATTGCGTGGGTAAGATGGGGTCATAAGGCCAAGGTGAAACACCTAGCTCTCTTGCTAAGCGCGTGGCGTAAATCCCACCATAAAAATATCCACTACCAGCGTTGTGTTGCAATCTACGTGCCACTATCACTCCAAGGTTATAACTTTTGTCACCGGTGAGAGCGGTGCGGATAAGGCTCAAGTCTGGGGTACAAAGTGTACTACAATCTTGTTTGCCTACAATGCATTTTCCATTAAATAGTGCAAAGTATTGGATTGAGGGAAAATGAATGCTCTTTATTCTACCTTGAGTCACTCCTCTAGTCTCACCATAGCATAGGCTAGTCAAGAATATCTCAAACTCCGACCTTGGTGGCTCGTCTAATGAACCCCAAAATGGAATTTTGCAGTGATTAGAAAATGTCTCTAGAGGTATAGTAAATGAATTGTCATATAGTTTAAATGATACTCTGGACTCACGAGGATGGAATTTAGATTCTTTGGTAAATGATTCAGTGAGGCTGAGGTGTTGGTTGCACTTATCTGCAATGTAGGGACCGAGCTCGGCATTGTGAACATATTGCTCAAATTCTTCTTTGATGCCCACACGCACCATATAATCATTGCATGGCCATAAACATGATTTGGTGGCAACATCTCGAATGGAATTTTCACTTGGTTCAACATAAGACCGACGAACGGAGCTGCTACTAGAAGATGCCTCCGAGGACCTCCGCCTCGAAGAACTCCTTCCAAAGAGGTTCATCATATTCGCGTACAATTTTCTGAAAAATTTTGGGTCATAATTTTTTATCAACAAAACTTTACAAGATTGATAGCAACTACTCATAGGGATGCATAGAGGCCATATCAAGCATTCAAACTACTTAGAACTCTAAGAATTCAACATGCAAGCTCATCTACAGCAGCACCAAGAGTCACTAATTATTCTAAATATAAACCACTAAAGCGAAAACTAATTGGACCAATGGAGGAGGCATATACCAAGCAACAATCCCCCGAAATGGTTTCGGAAACGGAGCTTTGAGCAAAGAGATCAAAATCCATGGGTTTGAGAGCAAGAACACGAGAGAGATAGCAATGGTGATTTTTTTCTGGAGGCAGGTGATGATATGGAGTGAAGGGATAAGTGAGGGGGCCCACGTGGCGACCACAACCCACCAGGGCATGCCTGGGGGTGCTGGCGCACCCAGGTGGGTTGTGCCCACCTGGTACACCCCCCTCTGATGTTATTTGCACCAAAAATTCTTAAATAATCAGAAGAAAAAAATCATATTAAATTTTCAGAGCATTCTGAGAACTTTTATTTTTGGGTCATTTTTTTATTGTACGAAAAACTTAGAAAGCAGGTAAGGCATGGCATTTTATTTTATTTAACTAATAAAAACAGGAAACAAAAAGTAGGGACAGAAGGTAGTGCTCACTAAATTCATCAACTTCATACCTCTCAAAAATGATTCATTAATAAGGTTGATCAAGTCTTATTAACAACCACTTCCGATTAGAATGAAACCGAAGAACTTTTGTAAAACACTAAGTTACCTCAATGGGGATGTGAATGTCCCCAACAATAAGCATTTCATATTTCTTTTTAACAGTAGGTAGGGGTAGTTGAAAACTTCCAATAGTGATTGTCGGAGATTTTTCAATAACATCAATACCATTCACTTGGAATTGTTTCTTCGGAAAGTGCACCATATGCTCATTACCATTGATATGAAAAGTGACCTTGCTTTTATTGCAATCAATAACAGCCCCTACAATATTCAAGAGGGGTCTACCGAGGATAATCGACATGTTGTCATCCTCGAGCATCTCAAGTATAACAAAGTCAGTCAAGATAGTAACATTAGCAACAACAACGGGCACATCCTCACAAATACCGATAGGTATGGCAGTTGATTTATCAGCCATTTGCAATGATATTTCAGTAGGTGTGAGTTTATTCAAATCAAGTCTTTTATATAAAGAGAAAGGCATAACACTAACACCAGCTCCTAAATCACATAAAGCAGTATTCACATAATTTCTTTTGATGGAGCAAGGTATAGTTGGTATTCCCGGATCTCCAAGTTTTTTAGGTACTCCATCCTTAAAAGTATAATTAGCAAGCATGGTGGAAATTTCAGCTTCCGGTATTTTTCTCTTATTGGTGATGATGTCTTTCATGTACTTTGCATAAGGAGGCATTTTTAAGATATCAGTCAAGCGAGTACGCAAAAAGACTGGCCTTAGCATTTCAGCAAAGTGTTCAAATTCTTCATCATCTTTCTTTTTGGTTGACTTAGGTGGAAAGGGCATAGGGTTTTGAACCCACGGTTCTCTTTCCCTACCATGTTTTCTAGCAACAAAGTCTCTTTTATCATATCTTTTATTCTTGGTTTGTGGGTTATCAAGATCAGCTGCTGGTTCTATCTCAACATCATTATCTGGTTCTTTATTATTTGTTTGAGTATCTTCATGAACCTCATCATTGTCTTTTTCATTTTCAGAAGGTGGGTGTTCACTACCAGATTGAGTTTCAGCATCAGAGATAGAGACTTCATTATCATTATCAGGAGGTTTTTCAACTTCAGGTTCACTAGAGGCATGCAAAGTCCTATCATTTTTCTTCTTCCTTTTCTTTTTAGAAGGACTAGGTACATCAGTGTTAACTCTTTGAGAGTCTTGTTCAATTCTTTTTGGGTGTCCCTCAGGATAAAGTGGTTCCTGAGTCATTCTACCTCCTCTAGTCATTACTCTAACAGCATGATCATTGATATTATTATTCATTTCATCAAGCAACTCTCTTTGAGATTTAGCAAATTGTTCTAATTGAGTTTGAACCATAGAAGCATGCTTTCCTACACCTCTAACATCATTTGAGATTCTAAATAACAAGTCACTCAAGCGAGCAATCATATCAGAATTGTATTTCAATTGTTTCATAACATTTGCATTGAAGTGATCTTGCTTTCTAATGTAATTATCAAACTCATAAAGGCATTAACTAGGATGTTTATTATAAGGAATATCACCTTCATCGAACTTTAGTAAAGAATTTACCTCTACCACCTTAGGTGGTGGTGGTGTTTCAAGCCCATGTATTTCTTCGATAGGTGGTAAATTTTTAACATCCTCTGCTTTAATACCTTTTTCCTTCATGGATTTCTTTGCCTCTTGCATATCTTCAGGACTGAGATATAAGATACCCCTCTTCTTCGGAGTAGGCTTAAGTGGTGGTTCAGGAAGGATCCAATCATCATAATTTTTCAATATGTTATTCAATAATTCTTCAGCTTGTTCAACAGTTCGCTCCCTGAAAACACAACCAGCACAACTATCTAGGAAGTCCCTAGAAGCATCGGTTAGTCCATTATAGAAGATATCAAGTATTTCAGTTTTCTTAAGAGGATGATCAGGCAAAGCATTAAGCAATTGGAGAAGCCTCCCCCAAGCTTGTGGGAGACTCTCTTCTTCAATTTGCGCAAAGTTAAATATTTCCTGTAAAGCAGCTTGTTTTTTATGAGCAGGAAAATATTTTTCAGAGAAGTAATAAATCATATCCTAGGGACTACGCACACAACCAGGAGCAAGAGTATTGTACCAAGCCTTGGCATCACCCTTTAATGAGAACGGAAATAATTTGAGAATATAATAGTAGCGAATTTTCTCATCATGAGCAAATAGGGTGGCTATGTCATTCAACTTAGTAAGATGTGCCACAACAGTTTCAGTTTCATAACCATGGAAAGGATCAGATTCAACCAAAGTAATTAACTCTGGGTTGACAGAGAATTCATAATCCTTAATATCAACAAAGATAGGTGAAGTAGCAAACTTAGGATCACATTTCATTCTAGCATTCAAAGTCTTTTCTTTATACTTGCATAATTATTTTTCTAGATCATCTCTATCCTTACAAGCAAGAATGTCTCTAGTTGTCTCCTCATCCATAACATAAACTTCCGGTACCTTTGGCAATTCATATCTAGGAGAACTAGGTCTAATAGGTGTTTCAAGATTTTCAGTTTCAAGCTCTTCATCAGTTTCAATAATTTCATCAGTTTCAGCATTCTCAAAAGCCTTAGTTCTAGCAAGTTGTTCATCAAGAAATTCTCCTAGAACATTATCATCAAGCAAGGTACTAGCATCATCATGAGTAGCATTCATAGCAGAAGTAGCATCATCAATAACTTGCGACATAGCAGAATTGATAGCATGTGGTGGTGTTGCAAGTCTACTTATAACAGAAGGTGAATCTAAAGCGGAGCTGGATGGCAGTTCCTTACCTTCCCTCGTCTTAGAGGGAAAAATCTTAGTCTTAGCATCCTTCAGATTCTTCATAGTGATAATTTGATAATAATCCCAAGTGACTCAACAAATATAGCTATGCTCCCCGGCAACGGCGCTAGAAAAAGGTCTTGATAACCCACAAGTATAGGGGATCGCAATAGTTTTCGAGGGTAGAGTATTCAACCCAAATTTATTGATTCGACACAAGGGGGGCCAAAGAATATTTGCAAGTACTAGCAGCTGAGTTGTCAATTCAACCACACCTGGAGATTGATTATCTATAGCAAAGTGATCAGTAGCAAAGTAGTATGGTAGTTTTGATAGTAGTAGCAACATCAATAGGAACGGTAACAGTAGTAGCAATGATTTTGTAGCAAGTGCAAGAGTAACAATAGCAGTGGTAACTTAGCAAGAACAATATGAGAGAAATTCGTAGGCATTGGATCGGTGAATTCGTTGGATGATATTCATCATATAACAGTCATAACCTAGGGCGATACGGCACTAGCTCCAGTTCATAAATATAATGTAGGCATGTATTCCGTAAATAGTCATACGTGCTTATGGAAAGAACTTGCATGACATCTTTTGTCCTACCCTCCCGTGGCAGCGGGGTCCTATTGGAAACTAAGGGATATTAAGGCCTCCTTTTAATAGAGAACTGGAACAAAGCATTAACACATAGTGAATACATGGACTCCTCAAACTATGGTCATCATCGGGAAGTGTCCCAACTATTGTCACTCCGGGGTTGCCGGATCATAACACGTAGTAGGTGACTATAACTTGCAAGATCGGATCTAGAACATAGATATAATTGTGATAACATAAACGGTTCAAATCTGAAATCATGGCACTCGGGCCCAAAGTGACAAGCATTAAGCATGGCAAGGTCATAGCAACATCAATCTCAAAACATAATGGATACTAGGGATCAAGCCCTAACAAAATTAACTCGATTACATGAAGAATCTCATCCAACTCCTCACCGACCAGCGAGCCTACGAAGGAATTACTCACTCCCGGTGGGGAGCATCATGGAATTGGCGATGGAGAAGGGTTGGTGATGACGAAGATCGAAGATCCCCCTCTCCGGAGCCCCAAACGGACTCCAGATCTGGCCTCCCGATGAAGAACATGAGGTGGCGGCGGCTCCGTCTCGTGAAACGCGATAATTCTTTCACCCTGATTTTTTTCTCCAAATATGTGATTTTATAGTATCAGGGTTGAAGTCTGCGGGGCCACCGGGTGGGGACAACCCACCTGGGCGCGCCTGGAGGGGGGCGCCCTGGTGGGTTGTGCCCACCCAGGTGCCCCCTCCGGTGGTTCTTGGCTCCAGAAATTCTTATTTATTGAATAAAAAATCCTCGCAAAATTTCATTCCAATCAGCTGTAAATTATTAAAAAAATAGTTAATGGTCTGACTTGTGGGCCTATTAAGTTGACGCGTACGCAAGATTTTTTTTACTTATTATATACGTCAACAAACGATTCTAGCAGACGTGCCCGTTGGATGTCAATCCAACGGCCGTCGTGCTTCTTCAATCTCTGATCTTCTTGCTCCAGCCGCCAAATCCAGTGCCGGTGGGACCGCCTGCTCCCGTCTCCCGTGGCCGGCTGTGCTGCCGCGCAGGCCTCACCGCCCCCTACTACACCCACCGCTGGCCAGGCCATCCCTCTACTCACCCACATCCCTCCACTGTTGTGGCTTCACCGCCTCCGGGTCATTCCCTTCCTGGGTCTCGCCATCGTCCATCGCGTTGGTGTTCTCGGCACGACATGGTCAATGTTGTCAACAAACGACAACATCGGAAGAGGGATGTACATGGAGAGGCTGACAGTTGGGACCCACATGGTCCATGGCCGCACGCAAGCAAGTACCTCCTTATTACGCTAAAAAGAATGAATCCTACCCATGACAGCTCGGACCTACCAGCTATATCTTGGCATGGAAGGAAGTGCCTCCTTATTAAGTGAAAAATAACGAGTGCTCCCCATGACAGCTGGGGCCCACTAGATTTGGAGGCTGACTTGTGGCCCTACTAAGTTGACGCATACGCAGGGCTTTGTCAACTTAGTCAACAAACGATTCTATCACCAGTGACCGTTGGATTGTGAACATCCAACGGTCGTCCTGCTTCTTCAACCTCTGATTTTCTTGCTCCAGCCGTCCAAACCACTGTGTGCTCCTGCCTCCCGTGGCCAGCTGTGCTGCCGCGCAGGCCTCACCACCCCCTACTACTCCCCAGTACTGCTACTCCCACCGCTGGCTAGGCCATCCCTCTACCTACCCACACCCCCAGTTATTCTGCGGTGACGGCAGCCTCACACCGCAGCCGAACCAGTCAACCCTCGTACTACCGTCCGCGTGTTCCCCGGCTCCGGGTCGTTCCCTTCCTAGGTTGCGCCGTCGTCCACCACCTTGGTGCTCTCGGACGGTACGGCGTTGTCAACGCGGTCAATGAACGACAACCATCAAAAGAGGACTGTACATGGAGAGGCTGATAGCTGGGTCCATGGCCGCACACAAGGAAGTGCCTCCTTATTACGCGCAAAATAATGATTCCTCCACCTGACAGCTCGGACCCACCGGAAGGACCTCTGTATTTCACGAAAAAAAACTTCCCCCCTGACAGCTGGGACCCACCGGCTCTATATTCGCACGGAAGGAAGTGCATTTTACCCCCTGACAGCTGGGACCCACCAGGTTAAAGCGAAGGTAGTGTTATCTGTCTGGCCGCGAACATGTACGTACACAGCGGTCGATCTGTCTCTCTGCAGTGACGTACTGTGGTCGAGTAAGGAGCAGCACGTGTTGAAGTAGAGGCGCCGACGTAGCATGTCATGCA
Source organism: Thinopyrum elongatum (assembly GCA_011799875.1). Lineage (NCBI taxonomy): Eukaryota > Viridiplantae > Streptophyta > Magnoliopsida > Poales > Poaceae > Thinopyrum > Thinopyrum elongatum. The sequence continues at coordinate 240,763,133 of CM022303.1, forward strand.
GTCCCGTCTATATCGTGTACACGTACGTACAGTCACGCTGCAAGATAGTAAATACGGCTACGTACGTACATACGAGCGGGGTCTCTAACGCGTACAACGATGTCATCCTGTTCATCGGCAGCCAACCGACTGGGTCGGAACAGAGTAAACAGTGTCGCGTGTTCATTGGGGGCCAACCGGCTTGGACGAAACAGCCGAAACGAGGTCTGGCGTACCGCAGAACGGAGGAAACGGCCTTCTGTTCGATCGCGTACGGTCGAAGCGAGGTCCTGTTCATCGGGAAGGGTCTGGCGTACCGCAGAACAGAGGAAACAGCCTTCTGTTCGAGTGCCTATGGTCGAAACGGGGTGCTGTTGATCGGGAGGGGTGTGGCGTACCGCAAAACAGAGGAAACGGACTTGTGCTGGAGTGCCTACGGTCGAAGCGGGGTCCTGTTCATTGGGAGGGGTGTGGCGTACCGCAAAACGGGACTCCACGGCCTACTGTTCATCCACCATCTACTGCCTCGCTCCAGCCTCCACGGGCTACTGTTCATCCACCGTTAACTTCCTCCTGCCTCCACCTGCTACTGTTCATCCACCGTCGACTTCCTCCTGCCTCCACTAGCTACTGTTCATCCACGAGGTCCTATTCATCCAGCCTCCACCGGCTACTGTTCAACCAGCCCTCCACGGGGTCCTATTCATCCACCCCCCAACCGGCTCGGGTGTGTGTGGCGGCCTCCTCGATCGGGTCCTGTTCATCCAGCGCAACGGCCTCTACTACCACGAGGTCCTGTTCATCCAACCCCCATCGGGAGGAACCGTTCATCCAAGCTCCAACAATGGTCACTATTCATCAAGAGGCAGCAGGTTCGATCGGCTTCAGTTAGCAGCAGTAGCGAAGGAATCGCTTGGGTTCAGTTAACAGCCAAGGGATCGATCACTCGGGTTCAGTAACGTAGCCAATGCAATCACTCGAGTTCAGCAAGCGAATGCCTTGCTCGGGTTCAGTTAGAGCCCAATGCCTCGCACACACGCGCGTACATATACAAGAGAAACGCACAAACCTCCGTGCATCGCTCGGCCCCGACCACCCACCGTAACCGGGAACTCCCCGAAATTTTCCTTGCCCTCGCTTCTACCATGATTTTTTCCGTCATGGACGGCCCAAAGAATGTCATGCAGGTGTGTCTCCGGCCCGCCAGGACGAAAAGCCCATTTTTTGTCATGATTTTTTGTCATAGAAGTAGGAGCCCACCACATCTATGATGATAACGGGTTTTCTCACAATTATCGTCATAGAAGTGTCATAAGCATGACAGGAAAAAAATCCGTTCGGCACAAAATGTCACGGATGTGTCTTTTTTTTGTAGTGGGCAATGGTCGCCATTGCCATTCCTTCACCACTTGTATCTTCATCATCATCATCGGAGGCGTACTCTTCATGTGCCACCAAGCCCTTTGGAGGTATCTTCTTGGTGAAGTTGTTCTTGCTTGGGAAAGACTTGGCTTTGTCTTTGCGAATGAATTTGCCACCATTGTCTTCCCTCTTCTCATAAGGGCACTCCGCCACAAAGTGACTCACATTGCCGCAATTGTAGCAAGTTCTCACACGTTGCTTGTTCTTTGAGCCACTTAAGTTGTTCTTGGTGAAGTTGGGTCTTGAGTTCCTCTTGTTGCTCCAAAATTGCCTTGATGCAAGAGCCATGCACTCATGGTAAGCATATTTGGTGTCCTCGGGGCAACTCTCCTCTTCTTCTTCCGGAATGGCCTTAGCCTTCAAGGCAAGAGTGGGTGAGCCTTTCTTTGACCGGACACGAGGAAGAGCATTATCGGCGGTCTTGTTCATGATGTTCATGGCAATAAACTCATCCAACACTTCTTTTGAGGTTAAGGTGTGGAAATCCTGCCTTTGACGAATCACGGAGGACATGGCCTTGTTGAATGGCATGATGGCCTTGAGAAACTTGCGCTTGATCCAATTGTCATCCGTATCCTTTCTCCCATGGTCTTGGAGAGCAACCGCAAGAGTTGTCACCCTCCGGTAGAGATCACACGGATCCTCATCTTCTAGCATCACGAATTCAAAGGCTCTAATACCAATTGAAAGGATCAATATGGTTGACTAGAGGAGGGGTGAATAGGCAACTACCAATTTTTAGCTTTTCTTCACAAATTAGGTTTAGCAACAAATAGGTTATCTAGATGTGCAACTAGGTGAGCAACCTATATGATGCTAACAACAACAACAACAACAACAAGTGCAAGCAAATGATACAACACAGGTAAAGCTTGCACAAAGTAAAGGTAAGAGATAACCACAAGTGGAGCCGGTGAAGACGAGGATGTGTTACCGAAGTTCCTTCCCTTTGAGGGGAAGTACGTCTCCGTTGGAGCGGTGTGGGGGCACAATGCTCCCCAAGAAGCCACTAGGGCCACCGTATTCTCCTCACGCCCTCACACAATGCGAGATGTCGTGATTCCACTAGTGGTGCCTTTGAAGGCGGTGACCGGACCTTTACAAACAAGGTTGGGAAATCTCGACAACTTGATTGGAGGCTCCCAACAACACCACGGAGCTTCACCACAATGGAATGTGGCTCCGAGGTGACCTCAACCGTCTAGGGTGTTCAAACACCCAAGAGTAACAAGATCTGCAAGAGATTAGTGGGGGAATCAAATTTCTCTTGGTGGAAGTGTAGATCCGGGCCTGCTCGACCAATCCCTAGAAAATCAACAAGTTTGATTGGCTAGGGAGAGAGATCGGGCGAAAATGAGCTTTGGAGCAACAATGGAGTTTGGGGGAGGAAGAGGTGAGTCTTCTTGAGGAAGAAGACCCCCTTATATAGTGGGGGAAAAGATCCAACCGTTATCCCCACACTCAGCCCACAGCGCACGGTACTACCGCTCAAGGCAGCGGTACTACCGCTGGGACCGCACACAGCAGCACACACGAGCCAGGGAGAAGAGACACATCCGAAACCCCTCAAGCGGCACTAGTAGCGGTGGTAGGCGCGGTACTACCGCTTACGAGCGGTACTACCGCTGCTGCTACCGCCGAACCCGACACGAGAACAACCAGTCCCGAATCGAGGTGGTAGTACAGTGGTACTGGAGTGGTACTACCGCTTGCCTACACAGGCGGTACTACCACTGCCGACCGCGGTACTACCACTGGCTTCAAACATAGCCACTTCCAAGACAACGAAGGATCCTCCAAAGATGCGGGAAAGAGCTGGGGGTGCAAAAGAGATGTGTACTTGTTGATTCCACCCTAACCTTTCTGATACGGACCCCCTCTTGATAGTACGGTATCTCCTACGACTCAAGTCCACCAAAACTGAAACGAAGGAAAACTACACCGTCTTCACTTTAAACACCGAGGGGAAGAAATCGTCTTGTGCCATATGAATGAATATCTAAAATCCTCAATGCACACGATTAGTCCGCAAAAGCATTGTCATCAATCACCAAAACCACTTAGAGAGAAATATGCCCTAACAACGTGGATATGTCTGATAAGGATGATGGTGCGGGAAGTAAAGAGAAGGGAGATGATAACAGTACACAGGATGATTCTCACAGGGCAGGTGGAAAACCCACACCGTCAGCAACGCCAGAGACGGTGGTGACACCACCATCTTCTACTCCCATGAACACTCTAAGGTTTGGCTCGTTTGGGGCTGCATCAGCGCCTCCGCGCCTCTGGGGAGACCGAGTCGAGAGAGATGACCCTTTGGAGCACGAGCTGCCACCTATTGCGGCGGCAGCAGCTTCTGGAGATGTTGTGCCGGTGGCGATGGTGGGTGTGATGGGTACCAGTCCGAGATAGGAGGTCTCCGGACTGAGTCTCATCTCATCCTCTCCGTGGACGACTCCTTTGGAGACGGTGGTGGGGGAGGGGGACGCTGGGCAGGTGGCTCAGAGCCCTCTTGCTTCACCTCGAGACTTCGCGTCAGAGCGGGTATCCCGGTCATCGGTTGGATCTGCCCGGCATCCTGCTTCGGGTGAGGGGAGAGAGAGTCGCGGGCAGGAGGCCCGGGATTCACCGTCTCCTGTGCGCCGTGTGGGGCCTAAGCGGGCACCGTCTTCACCGACGCCGGTGAGCACTTGTTCGGAGCCTAAGCTGGCGCCGGCGGGGCTTTTGGGTGGGGCTGCAGGCGGTGCCCTGCCGGCCTCTCCTCCTACGTCAGCACTTGTCAGGACGGACAGGTGCTTGGCGAAGGACCACTCTTCGCGGGATTGGACTTCTGACAAGGTGATCGCTTTTGGTGGGATCCAGGACCGAGTGTCGACTGGCAGGCGTGTCAGCAACCGGATCCAGGACCAACCTGACACTAACAACCTGCAGCTAGGGCATGCTATGAGGGCAGCCAAGCTTCGGGATGTCGAGGCTACCACAGGTATGTCTGTTAATAAGCATTGTTCTATTATGCATTTTTCTGAGCATGAGATTATAAGTAAGGCACATGACTTAGGGGTGTCTCTAGGGTCTAACGGGAAGGAGGTTGCTAAATCGGTAAATGATATTCTTGACTTAGAGGCTGAGAGAGCGTCTGAGCTGATCCGTAATATTGCGGCTGTTAGGCCTATGACTGACGCCGACATTAACAAATTGGGGATATCTGTGCTAGAGAGTTTTTGTGAAGAGCTAATGCCTACTTCGGATACCGAAGCTGAGGCAGAAGGGATGGAGTCTGAGGGACACGTCGACCATACTACGCTTGTGTGTGATACACAAACGACCTCTAGTCAGGTGGACGAGGGGTTGATACCGAATAAACCAAAACGTTCCTGGAAGAGGAAGGTTTATCCAACGTTGGCTGTCCATAGAAGTGCGAGAGTCAAGCTTAAGAAAAAATTTCATGATGACCAATGAAAGGAATTTTTTGGAATAGTAGAGGTCTAGCAGACTTGGCTAAAAAAAGGTTCTTGGCTGAAGCATCGATTGATCATCAACTCAATTTTATTGCACTTCTTGAAACAAGTAGAGATAATTTCACCTCGCAATTCCTCAGAACTTTATCTGGTGGAATTGATTTTGACTGGCACTGCCTGCCCCTGAGAGGACGATCCGGTGGGATTCTTTTGGGGGTTAAGTGCGAAATGCTAGAGGTGTTAAACATGGTTAGAGGGGAATGTGCTGTTAAGTTTCGGGTGAGATCAAAATTGGATGGATTCCGATGGGCTCTAGTGGCTGTGTATGGCGCATCCCAACCCGAATTTAAACCTGAGTTCTTGGCTGATCAGGTTAGGATCTGCGGGGATGAAAGGTTGCCCATATTAGTTGGAGGGGATTTCAACATCATTAGAAGGAAATAAGAGAAGAATAACAATAATTTTGATGGACGGTCGTCCTTTATGTTCAACACGATCATCGAGAGTCTTAATCTCAGAGAGATTGAACTCACGGGTAGGCAGTTTACTTGGGCAAACTCGCTACCTATCCCAACATATGAGAAGTTGGACAGAGTGCTTGCTAGTGTGGAATGGGAACAGAAATACCCACTTGTATCGGTGCATGCAATGCAGAGGGCAATCTCAGACCATACACCCTTGTTCGTGGACTCGGGCGATGCAACACATTTGAGCAATAAAAATATTTTTTCTTTCGAACTAAGCTGGTTCAAAAGAGAGAATTTCTTAGATATTTTCGCAAGAGAATGGGCTAAGCCCGTGGCTGGGCGAACCAGCATTGAACAATGGCAAAACAAAATTAGACATTTGCGAAAAATTTTGAGGGGTTGGGCCAGAAATGAAAGGGGGATATATAAACAAGAAAAGGAAAGACTTATCCTTTTGATTGAAGCATTGGACTTGAAAGCGGAAACAAAATTGCTTGATGTGATGGAGCAGGCCGCAAAGTTCGAGGCGGAGCTGAAATTGTGCGCTCTTCTTAGTGAAGAAGAAATGAAATGGGCCTTGCTTGCTAAAGTTCTCCAAGGGGACGATAATACTCAATTTTTTCATATGATTGCAAATGGCAAACATAGGAAAAAGAAAATCATACAGCTCAAGCAAGATGAGGGAACGGTGGTGGGACACGAGAATCTCAAGCTATACATTTTCAACTATTACAAATAACTTTTTTGGGCCTCCGGTAGACAATGCGGTGTCCCTAGATGAGCTTGTAGTTGGGGACATACCTCTGCTTAGGTCAGATGAAAATGAGATTTTGTCTGCACCTTTTACTGAGAAAGAGGTTTTTGATGCGATCTCTCAGATGAAGCCAAATAAAGCGCCAGGACCAGATGGGTTTCCAGCGGAATTTTATAAGAAATGTTGGCATATTGTGAAAGATGACCTGATGCCGATGTTTCATGACTTTTTTAATGGCCATCTGCAGCTGTTCCATCTCAACTTTGGCACGATTACGTTGTTGCCAAATAAAGAAGAAGCAGTTCGAATAGAGCATTTTAGGCCAATATGTCTTTTGAATGTGAGCTTCAAAATATTCACGAAAGTAGCCACTAACAGATTGACACAGATTGCCCATTCGGTGGTGCAGCCGAGTCAGACTGCTTTCATGCCAGGAAGACACATCCTAGAAGGGGTTGTTATCTTACATGAAACTCTACATGAAATCCATCGAAGAAACTAGACGGGGTGATTTTCAAGGTGGATTTTGAGAAGGCATATGATAAGGTCAAGTGGCCGTTCCTACAACAGGCCATGCGCATGAAGGGTTTTAATGGGGCTTGGAGGAATCAGGTGGATTCCTTCGTCCAAAAAGGTAGTGTCGGGATTAAGGTGAATGATGACATCGGTCATTATTTCTAAACGCATAAGGGCCTAAGACAAGGAGACCCGATGTCTGAAGGAAATATGCCCTAGAGGCAATAATAAATTTGTTATTTATATTTCCTTATATCATGATAAATGTTTATTATTCATGCTAGAATTGTATTAACACGAAACTTGATACATGTGTGAATACATAGACAAAACATTGTGTCCCTAGTATGCCTCTACTAGACTAGCTCGTTAATCAAAGATGGTTAAGTTTCCTAACCATAGACATGTGTTGTCATTTGATGAACGGGATCACATCATTAGGAGAATGATGTGATGGACAAGACCCATCCGTTAGCTTAGCATAATGATCGTTGAGTTTTATTGCTATTGCTTTCTTCATGACTTATACATATTCCTTTGACTATGAGATTATGCAACTTCCAAATACCGGAGGAACACCTTGTGTGCTATCAAACGTCACAATGTAACTGGGTGATTATAAATATGCTCTACAGGTGTTTCTGAAGGTGTTTGTTGGGTTGGCATAGATCGAGATTAGGATTTGTCACTCCGAGTATCGGAGAGGTATCTCTGGGCCCTCTCGGTAATGCACATCATGATAAGACTTGCAAGCAATGTGACTAATGAGTTAGTTACGGGATGATGCATTACGGAATGAGTAAAGAGACTTGCCAGTAACGAGATTGAACTAGGTATGAAGATACCGACGATCGAATCTCGGGCAAGTAACATGCCGATGACAAAGGGAATGACGTATGTTGTCATTACGGTTTGACCGATAAAGATCTTCGTAAAATATGTAGGAACCAATATGAGAATCCAGGTTTTGCTATTGGTTATTGATCGGAGATATGTCTCGGTCATGTCTACATAGTTCTCGAACCCGTAGGGTCCGCACGCTTAACGTTCGATGACGATTGTATTATGAGTTATGTGTTTTGGTGACCGAAGATTGTTCGGAGTCCCGGATGAGATCATGGACATGATGAGGAGTCTCGAAATGGTCGAGAGGTAAAGATTGATATATTGGAAGGTAGTATTCGGACACCGGAAGGGTTCCGGAGTGTATCGGGTACATACCAGAGTACCGGAGGGGTTACCGGAACCCCCCGGTGGAAGATATGGGCCATATGGGCCATAGGAGGGAGGCTAACCAGCCCACAAGGGGCTGGTGCGCCCCCCACAAGGGAGGAGGCCTAATTGGACTAGGGAAGGGGGTGGCGCCCCCCTTTCCTTCTCCCTCTCCCTCTCCTTCCCTCTTTCCACCTCCGGAGAAAGGAAAAGTGGGGGGGTGAATCCTACTAGGAGTGGAGTCCTAGTAGGACTCCCCCCCATGGCGCGCCCACTTTGGTGGCCGGCCTCCTCCTCCCCTCCTTTGTATACGGGGGCAAGGGGGCACCCTAGAGAAAAACAGATATTCTCTTAGCCGTGTGCGGTGCCCCCCTCCACAGTTTACTCCTCCGGTCATATTGTCGTAGTGCTTAGGCAAAGCCCTGCGCGGATCACATCACCATCACCGTCACCACCCCGTCGTGCTGACAAAACTCTCCCTCGATCTTCTGCTGGATCAAGAGTTCGAGGGACGTCATCGAGCTGAACGTGTGCTGAACTCGGAGGTGTCGTACGTTCGGTGCTTGATCGGTTGGATCGCGAAGACGTTCGACTACATCAACCGCGTTAAGCTAACGCTTCCGCTTTCGGTCTACGAGGGTACGTGGACATACTCTCCCCCTCTCGTTGCTATGCATCTCCTAGATAGATCTTGCGTGAGCATAGGAAATTTTTTGAAATTGCATGCTACGTTACCCAACAGTGGCATCCGAGCCAGGTCTATGCGTAGATGATATGCACGAGTAGAACACAAAGAGTTGTGGGCGATGATAGTCATACTGCTTACCACCAACGTCTTATTTTGATTCGGCGGTATTGTTTGATGAAGCGGCCCGGACCAACCTTACATGACCACGTTCATGAGACCGGTTCCACCGATAGACATGCAACTTGTTTTGCATAAAGGTGGCTGGCGGGTGTCTGTTTCTCCAACTTTAGTTGAATCGAATTTGACTGCGGCCGGTCCTTGTTGAAGGTTAAAACAGCAAACTTGATAAATCACCGTTGTGGTTTTGATGCGTAGGTAAGAACGGTTCTTACTAGAAGCCCGTAGCAGCCACGTAAAACTTGCAACAACAAAGTAGAGGACGTCTAACTTGTTTTTGCAGGGCATGTTGTGATGTGATATGGTCAAGACATCATGTGATATACGTTATTGTATGAGATGATCATGTTTTGTAAAAGTTATCGGCAACTGGCAGGAGCCTTATGGTTGTCGCTTTATTGTATGAAATGCAAATGCCATGTAATTGCTTTACTTTATCACTATGCGTTAGCGATAGTTGTAGAAGCAATAGTTGGCGAGACGACCACGACGCTATGATGGAGATCAAGGTGTCAAGCCGGTGACGATGGAGATCATGACGGTGCTTTGGATATGGAGATCAAAGGCACAAGATGATGATGGCCATATCATGTCACATATTTTGATTGCATGTGATGTTTATCTTTTATGCATCTTATTTTGCTTAGTACGGCGGTAGCATTATAAGATGATCCCTTTCTAAAATTTCAAGGTATAAGTGTTCTCCCTGAGTATGCACCGTTGCGACAGTTCGTCGTGCTGAGACACCACGTGATGATCGGGTGTGATAGGCTCTACGTTCACATACAACAGGTGCAAGACAGTTTTGCACATGCGGAATACTCGGGTTAAACTTGACGAGCCTAGCATGTACAGACATGGCCTCGGAACACTGGAGACCGAAAGGTCGAACGTGAATCATATAGTAGATATGATCAACATAGAGATGTTCACCATTGAAAACTACTCCATCTCACGTGATGATCGGACATGGTTTAGTTGATTTGGATCACGTGATCATTTAGATGACTCGAGGAATGTCTATCTAAGTGGGAGTTCTTAAGTAATATGATTAATTGAACTTAATTTATCATGAACTTAGTCCTAATAGTATTTGCAAATTATGTCGTAGATCAATAGCTCGCGATATAGCTCCCCGTTTATTTTTGATATGTTCCTAGAGAAAATAAGTTGAAAGATGATAGTAGCAATGATGCGGACTGAGTCCGTGATCTAAGGATTATCCTCATTGCTGCACAAAAGAATTATGTCCTTCATGCACCGCTAGGTGACAGACCTATTGCAGGAGCAGATGCAGATGTTATGAACATTTGGCAAGCTCGATATGATGACTACTTGATAGTTTAATGCGCCATGCTTTACGGCTTAGAACCGGGACTTCAAAAATGTTTTGAACGCCACGGAGCATATGAGATGTTCCAAAGAGATGAAATTGGTATTTCAGACTCATGCCCATGTCGAGAGGTATGAGACCTCTGACAAGTACTTTGCCTACAAGATGGAGGAGAATAGCTCAACCAGTGAGCATATGCTCAGAATGTCTGGGTACTACAATCGCTTGAATCAAGTGGGAGTTAATCTTCCAGATAAAATAGTGATTGACAGAGTTCTCTAGTCACTATCACCAAGTTACTAGAACTTCGTGATGAACTATAATATGCAAGGGATGACTAAAATGATTCCCAAGCTCTTCGCGATGCTGAAATCGGCGAAGGTAGAAATCAAGAAATAACATCAAGTGTTGATGGTTGACAAGACCACTAGTTTCAAGAAAAAGGGCGAGGGAAAGAAAGGGAACTTCAAGAAGAATGGCAAACAAGTTGTCACTCCTGTGAAGAAGCCCAAAGATGGACCTAAGCCTGAAACTGGGTGCTTCTACTACAAAGGAAATGGTCACTGGAAGCGGAATTGCCCCAAATACTTGGCGGATAAGAAGGATGGCAAAGTGAACAAAGGTATATTTGATATACATGTTATTGATGTGTATTTTACTAGTGTTCATAGTAGCCCCTGGGTATTTGATACCGGTTCAGTTGCTAACATTAGTAACTCGAAACAGGAGTTGCAAAATGAACAGAGACTAGTTAATGATGAGGTGACGATGTGTGTTGGAAGTGATTCCAAGGTTGATAAGATCACCATCGCACACTCCCTCTACCTTCAGGATTAGTGTTGGACCTAAATAAATGTTATTCGGTGTTTGCGTTGAGCATGAATATGATTGGATCATGTTTATTGTGATACGGTTATTCATTTAAGTCAGAGAATAATTGTTGTTCTGTTTACATGAATAAAACCTTCTATGGTCATACACTCAATATAAATGGTTTATTGAATCTCGATCGTAGTGATACACATATTCATAATATTGATGCCAAAAGATGCAAAGTTGATAATGGTAGTGCAACATATTTGTGGCACTGCCGTTTAGGTCATATTGGTGTAAAGCGCATGAAGAAACTCCATGCAGATGGGCTTTTGGAATCACTTGATTATGAATCATTTGATACTTGCGAACCATGCCTCATGGGCAAGATGACTAAAACTCCGTTCTCCGGAACAATGGAGCGAGCCAATGACTTATTGGAAATAATACATACCGATGTATGCGGTCCGATGAGTGTTGAGGATCGCGGCGGGTATCGTTATTTTCTGACCTTCACAGATGATTTGAGCAGATATGGGTATATCTACTTGATGAAACATAAGTCTGAAACATTTGAAAAGTTCAAAGAATTTCAGAGTGAAGTAGAAAATCATCGTAACAAGAAAATAAAGTTTCTACGATCTGATCGTGGAGGCGAATATTTGAGTTACGAGTTTGGCCTTCATTTAAAACAATGTGGAATAGTTTCACAACTCACGCCACCTGGAACACCACATCATAATGGTGTGTCCGAACATCGTAACCGTACTTTATTAGATATTGTGCGATCTATGATGTCTCTTACCGATTTACCACTATCATTTTGGGGTTATGCATTAGAGACAGCTGCATTCACGTTAAATAAGGCACCATCTAAATCCGTTGAGACGACACCGTATGAACTATGGTTTGGCAAGAAACCTAAGCTGTCGTTTCTTAAAGATTGGGTTTGCGATGCTTATGTGAAAAAGCTTCAGCCTGATAAGTTCGAACCCAAATCGGAGAAATGCGTCTTCATAGGATACCCAAAAGAAACTATTGGGTACACCTTCTATCACAGATCCGAAGGCAAGATCTTTGTTGCTAACAATGGATCCTTTCTAGAGAAGGAGTTTCTCTCGAAAGAAGTGAGTGGGAGGAAAGTAGAACTTGATGAGGTAATTGTACCTTCTCTCGAATTGGAGAATAGCTCATCACAGAAAATAGTTCCCGTGATGCCTACACCAATTAGTGAGGAAGCTAATGATGATGATCATGAAACTTCAGATCAAGTTACTACTGAACCTCGTAGGTCAACCAGAGTACGTTCCGCACAAGAGTGGTACGGTAATCCTGTTCTGGAAGTCATGTTACTAGACCATGAAAAACCTACGAACTATGAGGAAGCGATGATGAGCCCAGATTCCGACAGATGGCTTGAGGCCATGAAATCTGAGATAGGATCCATGTATGAGAACAAAGTGTGGACTTTGGTGGATTTGTCCGATGATCGGCAAGCCATAGAAAATAAATGGATCTTCAAGAAGAAGACTGACGCTGATGGTAATGTTACTGCCTACAAAGCTCGACTTGTTGCGAAAAGGTTTTTGACAAGTTCAAGGAGTTGACTACGATGAGACTTTCTCACCCGTAGCGATGCTTAAGTCTATCCGAATCATGTTAGCAATTGCCACATTTTATGATTATGAAATCTGGCAAATGGATATCAAAAACTGCATTCCTTAATGGATATTAAAGAAGAAGTTGTATATGATGGAACCAGAAGGTTTTGTCAATCCTAAAGGTGCTAACAAAGTGTGCAAGCTCCAGCAATCCATCTATGGACTGGTGCAAGCATCTCGGAGTTGGAATATACGCTTTGATAAGGTGATCAAAGCATATGGTTTTATACAGACTTATGGTGAAGCCTGTATTTACAAGAAAGTGAGTGGGAGCTCTGTAACATTTATGATATTATATGTGGATGACATATTATTGATTGGAAATGATATAGAATATCTGGATAGCATAAAAGGATACTTGAATAAGAATTTTTCAATGAAAGACCTCGGTGAAGCTACTTATATATTGGGCATCAAGATCTATAGGGATAGATCGAGATGCTTAATAGGACTTTCACAAAGCACATGTCTTGACAAGATTTTGAAGAAGTTCAAAATGGATCAGTCAAAGAAAGGGTTCTTGCCTGTGTTGCAAGGTGTGAAGTTGAGTAAGACTCAAAGCCCGACCACGGCAGAAGATAGAAAGAGAATGAAAGTCATTCCCTATGCCTCAGCCATAGGTTCTATAAAGTATGCCATGCTGTGTACCAGACATATTGTGTGCCTTGTCATGAGTTTGGCAAGGGAGTACAATAGTGATCCAGGAGTAGATCACTGGACAGCGGTCAAAATTATCCTTAGTTACCTAAGAGGACTAAGGAAATATTTCCCGGTTATGGAGGTGATAAAGAGTTCATCGTAAAGAGTTACGTCGATGCAAGCTTTAACACCGATCTGGATGACTCTGAGTCTTAATCTGGATACATATTGAAAGTGGGAGCAATTAGCTAGAGTAGCTCCATGTAGAGCATTGTAGACATAGAAATTTGCAAAATACATACGGATCTGAATATGGCAGACCCGTTGACTAAACTTCTCTCACAAGCAAAACATGATCACACCTTAGTATTCTTTGGGTGTTAATCACATGGTGATGTGAACTAGATTATTGACTCTAGTAAACCCTTTGGGTGTTAATCACATGGTGATGTGAACTATTGGTGTTAAATCACATGGCGATGTGAACTAGATTATTGACTCTAGTGCAAGTGGGAGACTGAAGGAAATATGCCCTAGAGGCAATAATAAAGTTGTTATTTATATTTCCTTATATCATGATAAATGTTTATTATTCATGCTAGAATTGTATTAACCGGAAACTTGATACATGTGTGAATACATAGACAAAACATTGTGTCCCTAGTATGCCTCTACTAGACTAGCTCGTTAATCAAAGATGGTTAAGTTTCCTAACCATAGACATGTGTTGTCATTTGATGAACGGGATCACATCATTAGGAGAATGATGTGATGGACAAGACCCATCCGTTAGCTTAGCATAATGATCGTTGAGTTTTATTGATATTGCTTTCTTCATGACTTATACATATTCCTTTGACTATGAGATTATGCAACTCCCGAATACCGGAGGAACACCTTGTGTGCTATCAAATGTCACAACGTAACTGGGTGATTATAAAGATGCTCTACAGGTGTTTTCGAAGGTGTTTGTTGGGTTGGCATAGATCGAGATTAGGATTTGTCACTCCGAGTATCGGAGAGGTATCTCTGGGCCCTCTTGGTAATGCACATCATGATAAGCCTTGCAAGCAATGTGACTAATGAGTTAGTTACGGGATGATGCATTACGGAATGAGTAATGAGACTTGCCGGTAACGAGATTGAACTAGGTATGAAGATACCGACGATCGAATCTCGGGCAAGTAACATACCGATGACAAAGGGAATGACGTATGTTGTCATTACGGTTTGACCGATAAAGATCTTTGTAGAATATGTAGGAACCAATATGAGCATCCAGGTTCCACTGTTGGTTATTGATCGGAGATATGTCTCGGTCATGTCTACATAGTTCTCGAACCCGTAGGGTCCGCACGCTTAACGTTCGATGACGATTTGTATTATGAGTTATGTGTTTTGGTGACCAAAGATTGTTCGGAGTCCCGGATGAGATCACGGACATGACGAGGAGTCTCGAAATGGTCGAGAGGTAAATATTGATATATTGGAAGGTAGTATTCGGACACCGGAAGGGTTTCGGAGTGTATCGGGTACATACCGGAGTACCGGAGGGGTTACCGGAACCCCCCCGGTGGAAGATATGGGACATATGGGCCATAGGAGGGAGGCTAACCAGCCCACAAGGGGCTGGTGCGCCCCCCACAAGGGAGGAGGCCGAATTGGACTAGGTAAGGGGGTGGCGCCCCCCCTCCCTTCTCCCTCTCCCTCTCCTTCCCTCTTTCCACCTCCGGAGAAAGGAAAAGTGGGGGGGGGCGAATCCTACTAGGAGTGGAGTCCTAGTAGGACTCCCTCCCATGGCGCGCCCCCTTTGGTGGCCGGCCTCCTCCTCCCTTCCTTTATATACGGGGGCAAGGGGGCACCCTAGAGAAAAACAGATATTCTCTTAGTCGTGTGCGGTGCCCCCCTCCACAGTTTACTCCTCCGGTCATATTGTCGTAGTGCTTAGGCGAAGCCCTGCGCGGATCACATCACCATCACCGTCACCATGCCGTCGTGCTGACGAAACTCTCCCTCGACCTTCTGCTGGATCAAGAGTTCGAGGGACGTCATCGAGCTGAACGTGTGCTGAACTCGGAGGTGTCGTACGTTCGGTGCTTGATCGGTTGGATCGCGAAGACGTTCGACTACATCAACCGCATTAAGCTAACGCTTCCGCTTTCGGTCTACGAGGGTACGTAGACATACTCTCCCTCTCGTTGCTATGCATCTCCTAGATAGACCTTGCGTGAGCGTAGGATTTTTTTTGAAATTGCATGCTACGTTACCCAACAATGTCTCCTATCCTTTTCAACATTGTGGCAGACATGTTGATTGTGCTAATAGGTCGGGCCAAGGAGAAAGGCCAAGTAGGTGGTCTTGTTCCTCATTTGGTGGATGGGGGAGTGTCCATCCTACAGTATGCCGATGACACTATCATATTCATGGAGCATGACCTTGAAAAGGCTAGGAATATGAAACTAGTGTTGTGCCTCTTTGAACAATTGTCCGGGCTTAAGATTAATTTTCACAAGAGTGAATTGTATTGCTTCAGTAGGGCAAAAGAGCAACAAGATACTTATAGACAATTATTCGGGTGTGAATTGGGATCCCTACCATTCAGCTATATGGTATTCCAATTCATCACCGGAAATTAACTAATAAAGAATGGAAATGCATCGAAGATTGATTTGAAAAAAAACTAGGTTGCTGGAAGGGCAAGCTTGTGTCATACGGAGGTCGGCTGCTGCTGATCAATTTAGTACTAACTAGTATGTCGATGTTCCTATTTTCTTTCTTCGAGGTACCTAAAGGGGTACGGAAGAGACTAGACTTCTATCAATCTCGTTTTTTCTGGCAGTCAGACGAGGTTAAGGCAAAATACCGCTTGGCAAGATGGGACATTATTTGTCGACCCAAAGACCAGGGGGTCTTGGGATTGAGAACCTCGATATTAAGAATAAATGCATGCTAAGCAAATGGCTCTATAGACTATTCGTAGAAACTGATGGTATGTGGGCACAAATCTTGAGGAACAAATACTTACACTCTAAAACTCTGGCTCAGGTTACCGTAAGACCTAATGATTCGCCGTTTTGGAAGGGGCTCATGAGAACGAAGGAGACTTTCTTTCATAGGGTGAAATTCGTTGTTGGTGATGGAACAACAACAAGGTTTTGGGAGGATACTTGGCTAGGGGAGACGCCTCAACTCTTCAGTATCCCTCTTTATATAATATTGTGCAACGTCAGGACGATTATGTGGCAACAGTACTAAATACGGTACCTTTAAATATCCAGTTCAGGAGATCTTTAGTAGGGGAACGTTGGAATTCCTGGCTACACTTGGTGCGGAGGTTGATGGATGTTCAACTCTCAGACCAACCAGATTCCTTTCGTTGGAAGTTAACGAGCAGTGGAGTGTTTACGGTTAAATCGATGTACTTGGATCTAATTTATTATAGCCCAATCCCAATATCGGTACATATTTGGAAAGTAAAGGTTCCCTTGCGAATTAAGATTTTCATGTGGTTTGTCCACAAGCAGGTGATCCTTACCAAAGATAATTTACTAAAGCGACGATGGGTAGGTAGTCCAAGATGTTGTTTCTGTGATCATGACGAAACAATACAACACCTATTCATAGATTGCCCACTCGCAAAGTTACTTTGGCGTACCATTCATATAGCCTTTAACATTACGCCTCCAGCTAGCATTAGATGCGTTGTTTGAGACGTGGCTAACTGGAGTGCAACCTGCTATTGCGTCTCGTATTTGGATTGGAACATGCGCACTATTTTGGGCTATATGGAATTGCAGGAACGATTTGTTTTTACCAGACAAAACATCTTAAACTTCTTGCAGGTTATCTTCAGAGCTACGGGATGGATCTGTACGTGGTTGTTACTCACTCCTATGAACTCCAGGGAGCATTTGGATACTGGGTGCAACCAATGGAAGATGGTAGCACGGGCTATCTTCAACCGGTTTGGATGGCGGTCGCATAATAGGATAGATGTTTAGTCATTCTTTCCTATTGTCCAGCCGGTTGTGGCTATGATTTGCTTTGTTGGCTTTTATTTTTCTTTGCTCCTTTTGCGAGCTATACACAGAATCCAGACCTTGTTTTTGTTGCAACGTTTTTAATAATATGGTCGCATGCATCATTCAAATGCAGAGGCCGGGGGCAATCCTCCTTTTCAAAAAAACTTGTGGGTCATCAAGACTCTTTTCTGGCGCCGTTGCCGGGGAGTGAAGCGTTCTTGGTAAGTGGAAATCGGTAAGGAAAAATTTATATTACGTGCTAAAATTTATTGTCACTTGTTACTATGGAAAACAATCCTTTGAGGGGTTTATTCGGGGTATCTTCACCTCGACCGAAAACACAAAGAGTTGCCCCTCAACCTACTACACCTACTGAAAATACTGGTTATAAAATTCCTTCGGGTATGATACAACCACTGCTAGCTAATCCTTATGCAGGAGATGGAACGAAACATCCTGATATGCATTTCATACATGTGGATGAAATTTGTGGATTATATAAGCTTGCAGGTTTACCTGAAGATGAAGTTAAGAAGAAGATTTTCCCTTTATCTTTGAAGAGAAAAGTATTGACATGGTATAGGCTATGCGGTGATATTGGATCGTGGAACTGGAATCGATTGAAATTGGAATTTCACCAAAAGTTTTATCCTATGCATCTAGTTCATCGTGATCGGAATTATATATATATATATATATATATATATATAATTTTTCGCCTCGTGAAGGAGAAAGTATCGCTCTAGCTTGGAGGATGCTTAAGTTAATGTTATATTCATGCCCCAATCATGAGCTCCCAAGAGAAATTATTATTCAGAATTTTTATGCTCGATTTTCTCGTTATGATCAATCCATGCTTGATACTTCTTGTACTGGTTCTTTTACGAAGAAGACTATTGAATTCAGGTGGGATCTTTTAGAAAGAACTAGATCATGGTGGGCACGCGTTGCTGTGCCCGTCCATTTTCACAATAAAAGGGTAGGTGATTCCAGAAATATATAGCACAGTAAAATGTAAGCTACATAAGAAAATTTAAGAGATACAGTGTGTAAAGTGGATATAAGTATCCATTCATAATAAATGCAATTATGTTTATAGAATGGCCTGAGATGAACTGAGAACATGCAATTTATAACAAAATGATCAAGAAAAACATTGTACATCAATGTAACTACTTTAGCCATTCTCTAGGGGTAACATAGCACAAATAGGCGAGGAAGCTTGTCAAGCGTAAAGCGTCGTGGTGTGACACTTGAGAATCCTAGCGGTTTTGCCTTCAGTGTTCAACCATGTAACTCACTTTGATATTCAATAAAATGTGTCACAAGTCATTTCCATATTAAAAAATAGGTTGCAGACTTGTGGGTGAAAAATACAGAGAAGTTGTCCAAAGCCTTTTCTCCTCTCCTTGATTATAATGCTTTGGGAATCCATGTCCGTCTATGTCAAAACTGGGTAATCAGCTGCTATAGCATCTGCAAGGCCTCCCGCAGCGCTTCACCAATAACATAAGGTGTGTTTGTGCCCATCGATCATGTAGAAAGAACAATATAAATATTTGAGGGAAAAATGAAGTGCAAAAACATCAGATAAGGTTCCGAAACTGGGAATTAGTACTGTGCATATCTTCATGAGAGGAGAAGATGCAGCAACAACGGACTAACTAAACTGGTATTTGAACAATATTTCAGTTCGGTAAAGATGCAGAAACAATAGACAAACCAGACTGGTAAATAAACCATGCTCATGCTAAAAAAGTGTTCAACAAACGCCAAGTAATTATGCCAAAATAATGCTATAACTAAATAGCAGCCCCTGAGGGTACCCCCTACTCTCAAGCTGTGCAAAGTGTCAATATGCAAAGTGTCAATATGCATACTTTGAGAAGTGCTTAGAACTGTGTCATGGCAAAGAAGAGTCACAAAGTACAGACGTAGAAGTGTGCATCAAATTACGTGAAATATAGAATCCTTGCAAACCTAAAAAGAAAATAATATTACTAAGGTGGAAGTACTGTAGAAAGGGCAGTGCAGCAGTGGTTACAAAACTGAAAGAGAGAAACATATTTACATATCACCAGAATTAACGACCTAAGGAGAGCCGGATAAATACTTATCTCTCGTGGTGTAGAACAATAAGATGAAAATGTGCGAAAAAGGAAAAGATAATATGAAAACTTAGAGGGGCTCAAAAGATAAAGAAGGAAAGATGTGGCATTATAATTGTTATAAGATCATAAGGTAAACTTAACCAAACCAAAAATAGAAGTGATGCCAAAACAATCTTCATTGAGTGTTGCAACAATTCACACATAACTTAAATCAACCACTATGATACTGATATACATCACATAACAGATTGTGACTGATTATGTCCCACACACTTCCAGTGAGACTAAACCTGAGCCGGTAGTATCTGAACAATGTTCACCCACCCCTACATCTCAGGACAGTACTCTAGATATTATACCGAAAATGATGCCCAATAAAATTCATGGAATGGCACACTTGTCGTTGTCAAGAAAAATTATAGCTTCCCACCATAGCAAAACAGGCCCATCTTCTCAGATAAAACTGTTTTAGTAGATGAGAGATGCCATCTCACAAATAGTGTCCAGCATAAGCAGTGCAACCACGTAACCTGATGTGAAGGCTTTCATTATTGCTCCAATATACATACAAGCTAATGAAGCACAGTAAGAGGCACCATTTAAAAAAGGAATATTAGGAAGCCCCCAGGTTTGCTGATGTGGATAATAATATGTAAACTAGAAATAAGAAAAACTCATCATTATGAACCTGAACTGAACTATTTGCCTACCGAAATGTATGGATGGGCTGTGATTTACACAATCGTGTTTCTTCAATAGGAAAAAGGCATGGCAAACACTTCTGAACTGAAACTGAAACAATATTATGTAAAAGAAAAATCAGGCTTAACAATAGCTAATTTTGTTAGAAGAAGTTGAGGGAACAGAGGAGTGCTCATTGTTGTGTAAACAATCAAGCTTGGACCCAATGTTTCAATGAACAAATTCAAAAGTAGTAAATAGGAGCTCATTTCGTTCACCAGAAAAAGCTGGTTCATCTTCCAGCGAATGTTCTACTCACCAAAATAATTTTTCTGGATGACGAGGCAATCAACAGCTTGACCCCCAAATTTCTGCAACAACAAGAATTCTACAATTCAGTAGTAAAAACACAAAAAGAACACAAGGCAAGCGGACGCGCTTGTGCTGCACCTACAGTGTTGTCACTGGAGACAAGAGATAAACTACTGGGCAAGGAGGAGAGAAGAGAATCTATGGCCACGGCAAGCAGGATATAAGGCGACGGCGAGTTCGCGACATGGCTACATTGGGAAGTGGGAAGGGAAGCATTATGTAGTACCTCTGGGCATAGGAAAGGTTTGGGACTTTACCAGCCATGAATGATATATGCCATGATTGCGAGCTTGAAGGAGAGGAGAGCAGATTCCAGCAGACGAGGCGTCTGCCATTATCGCCCTCGCCCCCACCTTTCCTCACACGCATCGTGCGCCTCGGATGATCCCGTACCACACCTTTGTCACGCGCTGGATTGGATCGGTTCGACCCGTATCCCGCTCAAATCCCCCACCTCACCTCAAGGGGATCGACGCACACCGGCCGTCTTCACTGGATCGAGAACTGGCCGCTCCTCTCTGCGGATCGATCGAGATAGGAGTCGATGTGGGCAAAACCAAAGAAACCGGCGCCTGCAGCGCACACCTTCCCCTGGCGAGCTGGGCCGGCCCATATATGTTCTGTTTATTTTTGTAAAAACGTTTAAAAAAGATGCGTCTACCTGGAGTCGAACTAGCGATCTCTTCCAACATCTCTGATGACGCTAACCACTACGCCGTCATCCAACTGGTGACTCACATCTTGTTTTGCTTTATTTGTTCTCTTCATTCGCGGGAATCCTCCCGGTTTTGGGAAGGTTCCGGAAGCTTCCCAAACCGGGTTTTTTGCCTGGTTGGTGGTCATTTCCGGGGCGGTTTTTATTTGGGTTTTCTCTTTTTATTTTTGAAAAAAAATCGCTTTTAAAAATCGATGATTTTCCATTTTTGTGTTTTGTTTATAAAAAATCGATGAACTTTTTTCAAATTGGATGAAGTTTTTCCTGATTTGATGAACTTTTTTCAAATTGGCTGAACTTTTTTCAAATTCGATGAATTTTTTTAATTTTGATGAACTTTTATATCAAATTCGATGAACTTTTTTCAACTGTGATGAACTTTTTTGAAATCCGATGATTTTTTTTTCAAAATCAATGAACCTTTTTCAGATGAATTCGATGAAGTCTTTTAAAAAATTTGGTGAACTTTTTTCAGATTTGATGAACAATTTTCAAAATTGATGAACTTTTTTCAAATCCGATGAACTTTTTTGAAATCCAATGAACTTTTTTTCAAAATCGATGATTTTTTTTCAAATGGGTGAACTTTTTTCGTAAATTCGATGAACTTTCCGCCAAACCGATGAACTTTTTTCGAATTCGATGAACTTTTTTTCGAACTTTATGAACTTTTTTCAAGATCAGTGAACCTTTTCAATTTTTGGAAATTTTCTTAAAATTTGATGAACTTATTTTCAAATTCCATGAAGTTGTTTTCGAATTTATGTTTTCGTTTTCCAGATAATTTATATTGGTATATGTAATGTTTCACTAAATCAAAATGTTAAGTAGTACTCTTTTTTGTTGGTAGGCAACAAAGTTGCTTTGGTCTAGTGGTTAGTGCGGATGGCTGGCAACATTACGATCCCAGGATCGAATCCCAGCAATCCCCTGTTTCGCTAACTTTTTTCTGCTTCGCGTTCGCTTCGAACAATTTATTGGGCCGGCCCACTCGCGTCCTCTTCGAGCGCCAGGATCGTGAACGGGCGCCTGCAGCGCCATATAGGACCTCCCGTCGATGTGGTCGCTGCGCTGCGCCTCGATCGGGATTTGATTAGGGTTTCCAGGTCGCGAGTAGGATGGACCTCACGGGGTCGCTCGTAGGCCCCAAGCCCAGCAGCGGACCTCCTTTCAATGGGCTGGTGGCTTGCGAAAGCCCAATGCACCACAGGCCTCCGTTTCGGCCTTTGGAACAGCAGCCCATAGGACAGTTGAGCCAGATTAGCCACACTGCGAAACATATCGCTTTTCACATTAAATCTGACGGCCAGAAACTACCAGATCGCGAAAACAGACGGCCAAAAACCCTAATCACTGTGAGGACAGGGATTAGGTGCGGTTATACTGTCCTTAATTAAACGCAATTCTGAAAATTGGGAACTCGACGAAGGTAAAGAGTCAGGTATTAAGCTTGAGTTTGATTGTGTTAATCTTTTATGAATACTGATGCTTTTCACAAGTTTAGCGCTAAATATAGACTTGACTCTGAGATCGTAGCCTCTTTTTGTGAATCATTTGCTACTCATGTTGATCTCCCTAAAGAGAAGTGGTTTAAATATTATCCCCCTATTAAAGAAGAAATTAAAGGACCGGTTATAGCTAAAGATGAAACTATCATTTATAATGTTGATCCAGTTAGGCCTACTGCTTATATTGACAAACCACCTTTCCTTGTTAGGATAAAGGAACATGCTAAGGTATCAACAGTGGTTAGCAAAAGTAACATTAAAGCACCTAAACCCTTTGAGCAAATTAAAGTAGAACCTAGTATTGCTATGGTCAAAGACCTCTTGGTCGATAATGTTGATGGGCATGTTATTTATTTCCGTGATGAAGCTGTTAGAATTACCAAACCCGATACTAAAGATAAGAATAAACCCGTTGTTGGCATGCCTGTCGTCTCAGTTAAAATAGGAGATCATTGATATCATGGTTTATGTGACTTAGGTGCTAGTGTGAGTGCTATCCCTTTTACTTTATACCAAGAAATTATGAATGATATAGCACCCGCTGAAATAGAAGACATATATGTTACTATTAAACTTGCTAATAGAGATACCATCACACCACTTGGGATTGTTATAGATGTTGAAGTCTTGTGTGGGAAAATAAAATACCCTATTGATTTTCTTGTCCTTGGTTCCCCACAAGATGACTTTTGTCCCATTATTTTTGGTAGACCCTTCTTGAACATTGTCAATGCTAAGATAGATTGTGAGAAAGAAACAGCCAGTGTCAATTTTGGTGATGTGTCTCATGAGTTTAATTTTTCTAAGTTTCGTAGACAACCTCATGATAAAGAATTGCCTAGTAAGAATGAAATAATTGGTCTTGCTTCTATTGTTGTACCTCCCACTGATCCACCAGAACAATATTTGCTAGACCATGAGAATGTTATGCACTTGCGTGAAAGAAATGAAATAGATAAAAATTTCTTCGAACAACAACCTATCCTTAAACACAATTTACCTATTGAAACTTTAGGAGGTCCTCCTCCACCCAAAGGTGATCCTGTGTTTGAATTAAAGCAATTGCCTGACACTTTGAAGTATGCTTATCTTGATGAGAAAAATATACATCCTGTTATTATTAGTGCTAACCTTTCAGAACACGAAGAAGAGAGATTATTAAAAATACTGAGGAAGGACCATGCTGCTATTGGATATACTCTTGATGATCTTAAGGGCATTAGTCCCACTCTCTGTCAGCACAAGATTAATATGGAACCTGATGCTAAACCCGTTGTTGATCACCAACGACGATTGAATCCTAAGATGAAGGAAGTGGTAAGAACTGAAATACTAAAACTTCTGGAAGCAGGTATAATATGTCCCATAGCTGATAGTAGATGGGTAAGTCCTGTTCATTGTGTCCCTAAGAAAGGAGGTATTACTGTTGTTCCTAATGATAAGAATGAACTTATTCCACAAAGAATAGTGACTGGCTATAGAATGGTAATTGACTTTAGGAAATTAAATAAAGCTACTAGAAAAGATCATTACCCTCTGCCTTTCATTGATCAAATGTTAGAAAGGCTATCAAAGCACACACACTTTTGTTTTCATGATGGATATTCTGGTTTCTCTCAAATACCTGTTTCACAACCTGATCAAGAGAAAACCACCTTTACCTGTCCTTTTGGAACTTATGCTTATAGACATATGCCTTTTAGTTTATGTAATGCACCCGCTACCTTTCAAAGATGTATCACTGCTATATTCTCTGATTTTTGTGAAAAGATTGTTGAGGTTACATGGATGATTTTTTCGTTTACGGAACTTCTTTTGATGATTGCTTAAGCAACCTTGATCGAGTTTTGTAGAGATGTGAACAAACTAATATTGTCTTGAATTGAGAGAAGTGCCACTTTATGGTTAATGAAGGCATTGTCTTGGGGCATAAATTTTCTGAACGAGGTATTGAGATGGATAAAGCTAAAGTTGATGCAATTGAGAAACTGCCATGTCCTAAAGACATTAAATGTATTCGTAGTTTCCTCGGTCATGCTTGTTTCTATAGGAGGTTCATTAAAGACTTCTCTAAAATTTCTAGGCCTCTTACTAATCTTTTACAAAAGGATGTTCCATTTGTTTTTGACGATGATTGTGTGGAAGCCTTTGAAACACTTAAGAAAGCCTTAACTTCTGCACCTATTGTTCAACCACCTGATTGGAACTTGCCTTTTGAAATTATGTGTGATTCTAGTGATTATGTTGTCGGTGCTGTTCTGGGACAAAGAGTTGATAAGAAATTAAATGTTATTCATTATGCTAGTAAAACTCTAGGCAGTGCCCAAAGAAATTATGCTATTACCGAGAAAGAATTTTTAGCAGTTGTGTTTGCTTGTGATAAATTCAGATCTTACATTGTTGATTCTAAAGTAATTGTTCACACTGATCATGCTGCTATTAAATATCTTATGGAAAAGAAAGATGCTAAACCTAGACTCGTTAGGTGGGTTCTCTTGTGTGACGCCCCTGGCTCAATCGTGCACTAATCATACACGCAAATGCACACGATCAAGCCTAAGGACTCACGGGAAGATATCACAATACAACTCTAAAACATAAATAAAGTCATACAAGCTTTATATTACAAGCCAGGGGCCTCGAGGGCTCGAATACATAAGCTTGCGTCCAAGCGTCAGCGGAAGCATCAGATATCTGAGTACAGATATAAAAGAAAACACAGAAAGGCCTTTAGAAAGGTGGGGCAAAATAAAACACTACGATCGAAAGGCACAGGCCTCCTGCCTGGGACCCTCCGATCCTACTCCTGGTCGACGGCAAGTTCGAAGCAGTAAACACCCTCGGGGTAGTAGTGGTAGTCGATCATCGGCGGGGTAGCTGTCTCAGTGGCTTCATCATCTAGTCACGACAAATTGATATGGGGGAAAAGAAAACAAAGCAACCGTGAGTACTCAGAAGTACTCAGCAAGCAAGGATCTACACTACATATGCAACATTATCAAAGGAAGGCTGTATATGTGGACTGGGCTACAGAAATGCCAGAATAGAGGGGAAAGCCTAGTCCTATCGAAGACTAGCATCTTCAGCGGTCTTGCAGAAATAGAAGAGAGTAGAACAGATCAATATAATGTAGCAGTATCATTAAGTCTCAACCTCACCCAGAGATCCTTTCTCGACTCCCTGTGAGAAAGCAATCCCAGAGCCATACAGTCATCAACCTCGTCCTGAGATCCGTTCTTGACTCCCTGCGAGAAGCAATCCCAGAGCCTCATATCCAGGTCTCATCTCAACTTCTAGCTGTATCAATCGGGATACAACTCCGAGTGTCCTTTACCGTAGGACCGGCTATCGATAGATGTGTTCTTCCCTGCAGGGGTGCACCAACTTACCCAACACGCTCGATTAACTCCGGCCGGACACACTTTCCTGGGTCATGCCCGGCCTCGGCCAAACGATACACCGCAACCCTACCTACAGCTCAGCAGAGAGGTCCCCATCGGTCTATATCCTAAGCGCTCAGGGGTCTTGGGCCATCGCCCTGTGCACTCCGTGTCGGTGTGTGTAGGGTCGGGACGAGCACCACCTCAGTCCTGGATGGTACTGGCCCGGCCTGGCCACGAGGCTGAACTGGACGTCTGACAAAGCTTTCGACTGATGCATAAGATGCAGAGTGCCCATAACTCCTCTCACGTGATGGTTAGTGCTATCAGGCCAGAGGCCTGCTCGGATCAAATATCCAAATCGTTAGTGGACTATGGCTTGCGGTAATGAGCAGAGACTCACGAAAGATGTGACCCCATTGCCTCGTCTCGAGGACTTGCGGCAAGGGCCAAGAATGCCCGGCCGCGCCTCGTATTCATCACTCGGGCACCATCCAGGTCAACCCGTCTTCACAACACTCGCCACTTAGGCGCACGCGGGTACCCCTCAGGGTCGACCCGCCTTTCCAAGTAACAGTGTAAGGTCCAAGTATCTGTGTGTCCATAACATCAAGGGAATCCGAGGTATCACCCTCGTTGGATTCCTACTCGATGTATCCGTCAAGGTGAACTCGGAGGAATCACCCTCGCTGGGTTCACACTTGTGGTGTTGTACGATGGCGTCGTTATCGGAAGCGGTGAAGGAGGAATCACCCTCGATGACCACGACCGAACAACTTCTCTACAGAGTTAACATCAGAAGTGCTACAAAAGGTTTCACCCTCGGCACTTGACAGTAACGCTGCAGTGTCGTTACAACTAAGGGGGGTGATGTGCGGTGCCGGGGCCTGGTCTTCAATCCTGTTGATCGGGTCTTCGGATAGTCCAGCGAGGCAGTCGGGATAAGTGGGGTCACTGATAGATCTCTACCCAGCCTATACTAAGCAGTTTAGGATAAGCAGGTAAGGTATCAATAGTAGGTTATAATAAACAGGCTATGCATCAGAATAGGTAAAGCAGTAGCAGCAGCAATTCTAATGCAAGCATGAGAAATTAGAATGGGCGATATCGGGATGATCAAAGGGGGGGCTTGCCTGGTTGCTCGGCGGCAAGGGCAAGGTCGTCAATGGTGGTGTCGGGCTCCTGAGTTGCGGCGGTCTCGGGGACGACGTCGGTGTCAGGGTCTACCGAGAAAGAAGAGAGGGAGGAAACAGTATAAATACACAACAAACATGAGCAACACAATGTACGACATGACAATATGTAGTGTCGGGGTGTCCTAACGTATGGTTGCACGTCACCGAGGAAGGGGGAATCCATCCGGAAATGTTTTCCCGGTTCCGGACATTTGCCAAACAGATGACCGGAGGGGAACGGTTCCATGTTCGGATAGTTAGGAATGTGTGACGGACGAACGGACCGCGCATCCAGATTCGTCTCGAAATTCTGAGCAACTTTCATGTACAAAGTTTCTTCATCCGAGTTACGGATTATTTTATATTAATTTTCAAAGTTTTAAATCATTTTCTGAATTTCTGGAATTTACTTAATTCGAAATATATTAAATACTAAATGCTAGGTGTACATAGAGAAGTGTACACCGCAGTGGCATTACAGGCTGACAGGTGGGGCCAGCCTGCTGAGTGAGCAGGTCAACAGTTGACCAGTTGGCTCGTAAACAGGTCAACAAAAGGGCCCACCTGTCATAGACTGGGACTAGCCCAGTCAGCTGGTCAAACTGACCAGTGGGCCTCGCTAGTCAGTGAGACATTCTAATAAGCAGGTTTTAATTAATTTAATTAATCCGATTAGTAGGTGGGGCCTTGCTGTCAGTGGTTGAGTTAATTAACAGAGTTAATTTAGACTATTCCTGATTAGTTAAGGTGGGGGCCCACACGTCAGTGGGGTTTAGGGCCGGGGTTAGTGGCTAATGACCCTGGGCCCATGTGTCAGTGACCCAGGGAGGTTAAGACCGTGGTGGCGCACCGGCGGCAGAGCCCCGGCGACCACGAGGACGGCGTCGGCGGCCGGAAATGGCCCTCCGACGACCATTTGGCTCGCGGCCGGGTGCATTCGAGAGCCGGCGTCGAGTCGCATCCGTTAGTGCAAGGAACGCGACCTGGGATGGCCTAAATCGTCGACGACAAAGTTGTCCGCGGCGGCCGGAGCTCGTCAGGGACGATGCTAGGGAGATGCGCGCGAGCCTAGAGGAGGGAGAGGAGAAGTAGGAGCTCACAGTGGAGCCGTAGGGATGGCCGCGGGCTCGTGGTGGTGCACCTGGGATGTGCACCGCGGCTGGGCTGGAGACGGAGGCCATGGCCAGTGGCCACGGCGGCTGAGGCAGCAGGAGGTGCGGCCGACCGGGATGCCGCGAGGAGGGAGCAGGCAGGAGGAGGTGGGAGGGGAGACGGCGATGTTGCGGCGGGAGGTCTGGGCGACCATGGATGGAGTGCGCGGAGCTCGGGGATGAAGTGTGCGGTGCATGAGGGAGAGGAAGGAGGCCAGGAGGGGCGGCGTTGGTCGTCAGAGGTGGGCGACGGGGCGGGAGGTAGGAGGCGCACGGGGCCGGGCGCTGCCCTGCGTGTGCGCTAGTGTGTGGCGGCGCGTGGGGAGCGAGGGAGGAGAGGAACGGGGTTGGGGGTCTAGGGTTTGGGGGATGGAGAGGTAGGCCATATAGGCCAGGGGCGGGGTGGTGGGCCGGCCTAGTGGGCGGCCGGTTGGGCCGTGGCCCAGGGGAGAGAGGGGGGTTCTTTTCTTTTCTTTTGTTTTGTTTTACTTTTTATTTACTTTTCTGTTCTGTTTTAGTTACACTTTATTTTAGTTTTAGTAAAATATATACTTAGCATCTAATTTAGTATTTCAATTTAGTCCACTGCCACAAAAGTCTAGTCCCTAAATAATTTAGTTTGATATTTTATTAATTAACAAAGGCATTTAAATAAGTAGGTTTGCTACTATTTTATATACTTTAGAGTATTTAAACATTTTATAAAGTGTGGTTTCTCCAACATAATTACCTATGCATTATTTGGTTCACTCCGAACATTTTTGTTTTAATTTTTGAAATGTTTTTTTCTTTGTCTGTTTGACTTTAATTCAAATTGAATTCCGAACCGGTTTTGAACTAACGCGAGATTAACAACAGTAACTGTGGTGACGTGGCATCATTAACATGGGATTACTGTAGCCTAACTACCGGGGTGTTACAAATCTCCTCCACTACAAGAAATCTCGTCCCGAGATTTTAAGAGGTAGAGTAAGGGGGAAAGAATTGGTTACGAAATTCTAACGATTCTTCTTGGTCTTGGTTGTTCTTCTCAAAGAGGTCGATCCACTACGTTGATGTCTTCATTTCTGTGCTTCAGGTCATCAAGATGAAGTCGACATCCTTTCTTCAGGATCTCCATCGTACTTACGTAAAGGATAAGGGGATAACTCCGAGAGAATGGGCCTCTACAAGGGTGCTTATCTAGGAGATAACTCGGGGGAGGTGGCGGAAGGTAACTCTCGAATTGAACTTAAGAAAAACATCGAGAGTAAAATAAGAAGGCACAATAAGAAGTTTCAAGCAGATAGACAATCGTCATTGCCTGAAACAGCGCGTGAAAGGGGTTCAGAGCAACGAGAATTAGTTTTGTGTCTGATACCAGAATTGACGATCTCTCGGAAGGCGGCTCGTGAATTACCTACAAGGCCACGCGCGAGGAATATCTTTGGGAACAGGGGGTGTACAGGAGAGTCAGGTTTTGATCCTGTGGAACTGTGGGTTATGGGCCCACCATGTGGGTTAAAAGTAGGAAGGGGGTTGACATCTTGCATGGTCATGATAGTAAGGCATGTCAGAGAATAACCGGTCAGTTATGTTGGCAGCATCATTGGTACCAAGGGCGAGGGACGAAGAGAACCATTTTCCTGCTCGTTGAAAGAGGCGGACCATTAGGTAAAGTTCTCGTCCATCGGTGGTTACCGGAATGTCATCAATAATAGTAACAGGGTCTTGCAGACAGAATTGTACACCGAGGTGTTTACATAAGCAGGAGAATATTACTGCTTAAATCATATAGACCTCAAGAAAGGTTAAACCAAACAATGGAAAGGAAATACGATTATCAGATTAAACAGAACAATGGAAAGGAAAATGTGTTTAAACACATATTTCAGGGGTATATCCTTCCCAAGGACAAGCAGAGCATGATATCCATGACAGGATATAATGTAGAAAACCCTTTAGGTAAGGGGAGAGAAATTTCATGACATTACCCATTCAATGGTGTTTGGATAAGTGATAAGGAAATTTTAGCATTGTGCTTTCAATGCCCTTGTTGATGTTTGAGTACCACGGTCATGATTCGGGGTAGCATTGACATGGTCATCCGGTAAAGGGTCAGACTTTGGATACACAAAGGATCTATCAGGTGGCAATAGGGTTGCTAGAAGTTTCGAATTCACACATCATAGTTCATTTGTCGGCATTCCGGTTATTAACAACACGGGGACCAAGAAGGAATGGTGATTGTGAGAAGTAACACTTGTATCAAGAATTCTCAAGAGGTGGTGAAATTCCCACGACATTCTTGACATAAAAGGGGGTAATTTTCCAAGGTAAAGAAGAACAAATGCTGGATAGCAAGGAACTCAAGGTATAACACAAAACACGAACAAGTTTGTTTTGGGGGGGAAAAGGCAATAAAGTGGCTGATGATGATCACCACACATTTGTCGAGAGATTCCATGAAGATGTAATCGATCGGCGATGACATCAAGTCAAAGAAATGATGAAGCGAAAAGTTATTGGAACCATGGGTACGACACAAACTCGAAATCAAGTTTGTTGTTCATGGAGAAATGATATGATGAGGAAATTCGACGTAAGATTAACTCACCGTCGAAATTTGTGCTCTGGGAAGAAGGACCAGGTAGCACCGTTAATATTAGCACGATAATGATGTAGCCGTTCAGGCTAGGATTTACATTATGGAGTATTAAACTTGTAAGCAAGGAAGATTTCGAATACTTGTCGAATCGCAATGCGGACTCGATTCCGTTATCGGTGTCCTTGAGTGTCTAACAACTCAGAACCCGGGGAAAAATTGGAATCGGTGAGAAATAATAGTAGATGAAGAACTCATAAGGAGTTATGTAGTTTCGTGATAATCTCGAGATACCAGGGGGTAATACTCGACGACAGATCAAAGTAGAGGTTGGACTGGGGTATTGCTCTACAGAAGACAAGTGCTTAACTTGCACGAGAAATGGTAATTAAAAGGAAGACATGGTTGGAACCACGATTGCAAAAGGCCAGATCCCAGATATAAGATGAACTTATACCAAGGGAATAATTAATTTAAGAGAAGCTTTAATGACTAGATATACATCGTGTCCAGGGGCATGAACACAAAGTTCAAGGTCGACTCCCACTTCTGCAATGCATAACCTTTCATACGCTGCTCTATTAAAAATGATTTGAGTGCGAAGACCTACATGGTGAATTACCAGAGGAGTATGAGCCTTGGAAAACTTTCGGGTTCACACAGATTAAGGAAGGCATAGGTTCAACCCATCGGGGTATCTTAGAAACATATACCACAAGCTTCGAGAGTAATTATCACTAGCTCGAAAGCAGAGCATGGTTGGACAAATCAGAGAATAGGATTTACCAATGGCATTATTTATCAGAGAAGAACTTGAGGTTTTTGCATACAAAGGACACTGTCGAATGATAATTCAACAAAAGATCAGGTGGTCCGCAAAGGACCTGATGTGAGTATCGGTACCCAACCAGAGGAAGCAGGATGCAAAGGCATCAGATGATAGAAACAGCTGAATAATTTGGCGTTCAGATGCAAAAGAATTATGATTTCCAAAGCGAAAGATCAAGGGCAAACGTTCCAATAAGGATGGTTAAGTTGAAGGGAACTAGGGGGACAATCAATTGCAACATGATTGGCCGGGATCCAACTCATGTCTAAAATGACGTTTGAGCCGGAAGGATGAATTAGTAGGTAACAACTGATGATTGCGAGCATTCGCTCACATGTTGAATCAATAGGATCAAAATGATGGTGTCAAAAGTTACTAATGAATATTGCCAGACATATGGGAAGCATCCATAATGCAAGCAGACAAGTATTTGCAAAGCAATAAGCTGCTGAGGATTTTTCGAAAGATCGAATAGTATTTCGAAGACCTTTGTGAAATACATGAATCAACTGGGGATGAGTGGATACTCGATAAGTGCGAGCAATTATCCGTAGAGGTATTTAGGTGGTAAAGAACTGCAAGGCAGTAGGCACAAAGTATTCTCGGATCAATAGAGAGAATTTCGGGGTATCTTGTAATAACAAGATCAATGGGATTGAATGTAATAATGGCGAGTGTATGCAGTTATCCATAAGGATATAACAGCGGTAGGGAATTTGCAAAGGCGGTGGACACAGGTGTCTCGGGGAAACATCGAATAGTATCTTCGGAACCTTCTGGTGAAGCAGTCGACCATCTGAATGTAGGGGCTCTTCGGCAGGAAGTGGTATCGAGATCCTAGAGTTATTTTTAGTAAAATCATTTAACCCGAATAGAAGAGGGGTTAAAGTCCGAGAGTAAAGGTCGAGGAGTAAAAGATCCTAATGCCACCCAATTGGCGACGTGGGCCCGTAAGCCACACAGCCAAGTTAGTAAAACAGTTTTCGAAGTCTAGACTCAACTTCGGCCAAGGAGTTGGAAAGGGGGATTCCTACAGGCAGTCGGCTCTGATACCAACTTGTGACGCCCCCGGCTCAACCGTGCACTAATCATACATGCAAATGCACACGATCAAGCCTAAGGACTCACGGGAAGATATCACAACACAACTCTAAAACATAAATAAAGTCATACAAGCTTTATATTACAAGCCAGGGGCCTCGAGGGCTCGGATACATAAGCTTGCGTACAAGCGTCAGCGGAAGCATCAGATATCTGAGTACAGATATAAAAGAAAACACAGAAAGGCCTTTAGAAAGGCGGGGCAAAATAAAACACTACGATCGAAAGGCGCAGGCCTCCTGCCTGGGACCCTCCGATCCTACTCCTGGTTGACGGCAAGTTCGAAGCAGTAAACACCCTCGGGGTAGTAGTGGTAGTCGATCATCGGCGGGGTAGCTGTCTCAGTGGCTCCGTCATCTGGTCACGACAAACTGATATAAGGGAAAAGAAAACAAAGCAACCGTGAGTACTCGGAAGTACTCAGCAAGCAAGGATCTACACTACATATGCAACATTATCAAAGGAAGGCTGTATATGTGGACTGGGCTGCAGAAATGCGAGAATAGAGGGGAAAGCCTAGTCCTATCGAAGACTAGCATCTTCAGCGGTCTTGCAGAAATAGAAGAGAGTAGAACAGATCAATATAATGTAGCAGTATCATTAAGTCTCAACCTCACCCAGAGATCCTTTCTCGACTCCCTGCGAGAAAGCAATCCCAGAGCCATACAGTCATCAACCTCGTCCTGAGATCCGTTCTCGACTCCCTGCGAGAAGCAATCCCAGAGCCTCATATCCAGGTCTCATCTCAACTTCTAGCTGTATCAATCGGGATACAACTCCGAGTGTCCTTTACCGTAGGACCGGCTATCAATAGATGTGTTCTTCCCTGCAGGGGTGCACCAACTTACCCAACACGCTCGATTAACTCCGGCCGGACACACTTTCCTGGGTCATGCCCGGCCTCGGCCAAATGATACACCGCAACCCTACCTACAGCTCAGCAGAGAGGTCCCCGTCGGTCTATATCGTAAGCGCTCAGGGGTCTTGGGCCATCGCCCTGTGCACTCCGGGTCGGTGTGTGCAGGGTCGGGACGAGCACCACCTCAGTCCTGGATGGTACTGGCCCGGCCCGGCCACGAGGCTGAACTGGACGTCTGACAAAGCTTTCGGCTGATGCATACGATGCAGAGTGCCCATAACTCTTCCCACGTGATGGTTAGTGCTATCAGGCCAGAGGCCTGCTCGGATCAAATATCCAAATCGTTAGTGGACTATGGCTTGCGGTAACGAGCAGAGACTCACGAAAGATGTGACCCCATCGCCCCGTCTCGAGGACTTGCGGCAAGGGCCAAGAATGCCCGGCCACGCCTCGTATTCATCACTCGGGCACTATCCAGGTCAACCCGTCTTCACAACACTCGCCACTTAGGCGCACGCGGGTACCCCTCAGGGTCGACCCGCCTTTCCAAGTAACAGTGTAAGGTCCAAGTATCCGTGTGTCCATACCATCAAGGGAATCCGAGGTATCACCCTCGTTGGATTCCTACTCGATGTATCCGTCAAGGTGAACTCGGAGGAATCACCCTCGCTGGGTTCACACTTGTGGTGTTATACGACGGCATCGTTATCGGAAGCGGTGAAGGAGGAATCACCCTCGATGACCACGACCGAACAACTTCTCTACAGAGTTAACATCAGAAGTGCTACAAGAGGTTTCACCCTCGGCACTTGACAGTAACGCTGCAGTGTCGTTACAACTAAGGGGGGTGATGTGCGGTGCCGGGGCCTGGTCTTCAATCCTGTTGATCGGGTCTTCGAATAATCCAGCGAGGCAGTCGGGATAAGTGGGGTCACTGATAGGTCTCTACCCAGCCTATACTAAGCATTTTAGGATAAGCAGGTAAGGTATCAATAGTAGGTTACAATAAACAGGCTATGCATCAGAATAGGTAAAGCAGTAGCAGCAGCAATTCTAATGCAAGCATGCGAAATTAGAATGGGCGATATCGGGATGATCAAAGGGGGGGCTTGCCTGGTTGCTCGGCGGCAAGGGCAAGGTCGTCAATGGTGGCGTCGGGCTCCTGAGTTGCGTCGGTCTCGGGGACGACGTCAGTGTCAGGGTCTACCGAGAGAGAAGAGGGGGAGGAAACAGTATAAATACACAGCAAACATGAGCAACACAATGTACGACATGACAATATGCAGTGCCGGGGTGTCCTAACGTATGGTTGCACGTCACCGAGGAAGGGGGAATCCATCCGGAAATGTTTTCCCGGTTCCGGACATTTGTCAGACAGATGACTGGAGGGGAACGGTTCCATGTTCGGATAGTTAGGAACGTGTGACGGACGAACGGACCGCGCATCCGGATTCGTCTCAAAATTCTGAGCAACTTTCATGTACAAAGTTTCTTCATCCGAGTTATGGATTATTTTATATTAATTTTGAAAGTTTTAAATCATTTTCTGAATTTCTGGAATTTACTTAATTCGAAATATATTAAATACTAAATGCTAGGTGTACACAGAGAAGTGTACACCGCAGTGGCATTACAGGCTGACAGGTGGGGCCAGTCTGCTGAGTCAGCAGGTCAACAGTTGACCAGTTGACTGGTAAACAGGTCAACAAAAGGGCCCACCTGTCATAGACTGGGACTAGCCGAGTCAGCAGGTTGACTGGTCAAACTGACCAGTGGGCCCCGCTAGTCAGTGAGACATTCTAATAAGCAGGTTTTAATTAATTTAATTAATCCGATTAGTAGGTGGGGCCTTGCTGTCAGTGGTTGAGTTAATTAACAGAGTTAATTTAGACTATTCCTAATTAGTTAAGGTAGGGGCCCACACGTCAGTGGGGTTTAGGGCCGGGGTTAGTGGCTAATGACCCTGGGCCCATGTGTCGGTGACCCAGGGAGGTTAAGACCGTGGTGGCGCACCGGCGGCAGAGCCCCGGCGACCACGAGGACGGCATCGGCGGCCGGAAATGGCCCTCCGACGACCATTTGGCTCGCGGCTGGGTGCATTCGAGAGCCGGCGTCGAGTCGCATCCGTTAGTGCAAGGAACGCGAGCTGGGATGGCCTAAATCGTCGACGGCGAAGTTGTCCGCGGCGGCCGAAGCTCGTCAGGGACGATGCTAGGGAGACGCGCGCGAGCCTAGAGGAGGGAGAGGGGAAGTAGGAGCTCACAGTGGAGCCGTAGGGATGGCCGCGGGCTCGTGGTGGTGCACCTGGGATGTGCACCGCGGTGGGGCTAGAGACGGAGGCCATGGCCAGTGGCCACGGCGGCTGATGCAACAGGAGGTGCGGCCGACCGGGATGCCGCGAGGAGGGAGCAGGCAGGAGGAGGTGGGCGGCGTGGTTTCCCGGCTCGCCGGAG
The DNA here is from genome assembly GCA_011799875.1 of Thinopyrum elongatum. NCBI lineage: Eukaryota > Viridiplantae > Streptophyta > Magnoliopsida > Poales > Poaceae > Thinopyrum > Thinopyrum elongatum. The sequence goes on from CM022303.1 coordinate 240,799,193, forward strand.
CGAGGGGAGACGGCGACGTTGCGGCGGGAGGTCGGGGCGACCATGGATGGAGCGCGCAGAGCTCGGGGATGAAGTGTGTGGTGCAGGAGGGAGAGGAAGGAGGCCAGGAGGGGCGGCGCTGGTCGTCAGAGGCGGGCGACGGGGCGGGAGGTAGGAGGCGCACGGGGCTGGGTGCTGCCCTGCGTGTGCGCGAGTGTGTGGCGGCGCGTGGGGAGCGAGGGAGGAGAGGAACGGGGTTGGGGGTCTAGGGTTCGGGGGATGGAGAGGTAGGCCATATAGGCCAGGGGCGGGGTGGTGGGCCGGCCTAGTGGGCGGCCGGTTGGGCCGTGGCCCAGGGGAGAGAGGGGGGGTTCTTTTCTTTTCTTTTACTTTTTATTTACTTTTCTGTTCTGTTTTAGTTACACTTTATTTTAGTTTTAGTAAAATATATACTTAGCATCTAATTTAGTATTTCAATTTAGTCCACTGCCACAAAAGTCTAGTCCCCAAATAATTTAGTTTGATATTTTATTAATTAACAAAGGCATTTAAATAAGTAGGTTTGCTACTATTTTATATACTTTAGAGTATTTAAACATTTTATAAAGGTGTGGTTTCTCCAACATAATTACCTATGCATTATTTGGTTCACTCCGAACATTTTTTTTTAATTTTTGATTTTTTTTTCTATTTGACTTTAATTCAAATTGAATTCCGAATCGGTTTTGAACTAACGCGAGATTAACAACAGTAACTGTGGTGACGTGGCATCATTAACATGGGATTACTGTAGCCTAACTACCGGGGTGTTACATCTTGCTACAAGAATTTGACTTACATATCACTGATAGGAAAGGAGCTGAGAACCCCATAGCTGATAACTTGTCTAGGTTAGAAAATATTCTTGACAACCCACTACCTATTGATGATAGCTTTCCTGATGAACATTTAGCTGTAATAAATGCTTCTCATAACACTCCTTAGTATGCTGACTATGCTAATTACATTGTTGCTAAATTTATACCACCTAATTTCACATACCAACAGAAGAAAAAAATTCTTCTATGACTTAAGACATTACTTTTGGGATGACCCACATCTTTATAAAGAAGGAGTAGATGATATTATTAGACGTTGTGTACCTGAGCATGAACAGGAACAAATCCTACGGAAGTGTCACTCCGAAGACTACGGAGGACATCATGCAGGAGATAGAACTGCGCATAAGGTATTACAATCTGGTTTTTATTGGCCTACTCTTTTCAAGGATGCCCATAAGTTTGTCTTGTCCTGTGATGAATGTCAAAGAATTGGTAGTATTGCCTATGAATTATTCACTTGTTGTTGAACCTTTTGATGTTTGGGGCTTTGATTATATGGGACCTTTTCATTCCTCTAATGGGTATACACATATTTTGGTTGCTGTTGATTATGTCACTAAGTGGGTAGAAGCTATTCCAACTAGTAGTGTTGATCATAACACCTCCATTAAAATGCTTAAAGAAGTTATTTTCCCAAGGTTTGGAGACCCTAGATATTTAATGACTGATGGTGGTTCACACTTTATTCATGGTGATTTCCGTAAAATGCTTGCTAAATATGATGTCAACCATAGAATTGCATCACCCTATCACCCTCAATCTAGTGGTCAAGTTGAACTTAGCAATAGAGAAATAAAATTAATATTACAAAAAACTGTCAATAGGTCCCGAAAGAATTGGTCTAAGAAACTTGATGATGCACTTTGGGCCTATAGAACAGCTTATAAAAATCCCATGGGTATGTCTCCGTACAAAATGATTTATGGAAAAGCTTGTCATTTGCCTCTTGAGTTAGAACATAAAGCATATTGGGCAAATAAAGAACTCAATTATGACTTAAAACTTGCCGGTGAAAAGATGTTATTTGATATTAGCTCACTAGATGAATGGAGAACTCAAGCTTATGAAAATGCCAAACTATTCAAAGAAAAGGTTAAAAGATGGCATGACAAAAGAATCCAAAAGCGGGAATTCAAAGTTGGTGAATATGTTCTATTTTACAATTCTCATTTTAGATTTTCTGCAGGTAAACTTCTCTCCAAATGGGAAGGGCCATATATCATCGAAGAAGTTTATCGTTCTGGAGCTATTAAGATCAATAATGCCGAAGGCACTAATCCGAAGGTGGTCAATGGGCAAAGAATTAAGCACTATATTTCAGGTACACCTATCAATGTTGAAACCAACATTATCTAAACCATGACACCAGAGGAACACATAAAAGAAACCTTCCAGAACACTCTAGAATCCTGAAAAGGAAGAGGTACGTAATATGGTAAGTAAACAGTCTCCGAAAAATCCGCAAAAATATTTGCTGTCAGTTTTGGAATATTAGAAAAACTAGGAAAATAAGAAACAACCGGGAAGGCAACCCAGGTGCCCATAAGACACCAGGGCGCGCCTGCCCCACCTGGCGCGCCCTGGTGGGTAGTGGCCCCCTCGGGCACCATCCCGACTCCGTTTTCCTTCCGTATACTTGTTTCCTAAGATAAAAAATCCTTATATATACCCCTGGACAATTTGACCACCGTATCGCGGAGAAATCCTCTGTTCTTGTTTCGTGTTATTTTTCTGTCAGATCTATCAAGCCAGGCATCATGTCTTCTCCCTCCTCCAACAATGAAGAAGGCGATGCTTGGTTGCTACAGGTAGAGTTAAGGGGAGAGGGAATTGAGGAGGTTGCCATGGAAGAAGATGAAGGGAATTCTTTTGGAGCTCACCCTCCGGCTTCCGAAAGGGGCACACTGGCCGGCATCTCCACTCGTCCTAATCCCCATCAAGCCATGAGATCAACAAAAAATCAAGAGAGCTCTGAAGTGCAAGAGGGACTCCCTCCAAGGAGGCCTTTACATAGGTTACATCAATTTTCACAATTTGATTGACAATTATGGGTTCGAAAACACTCCTCGTGTGCACATACCGTCCAATTGGGACATATCTCGTCCAAGAGAAAGTGATGCAGGAACAAACTCTTGGGGTCCGGAGAATAAACATATCATGGCTGAAGTGGAGAAGAATACTGAGTTGCTTCATCGAGCCCTTCGAGAGATTCAAAGTTTAAGGGAGGCACTCATGAATATATTGGAGGACAAGCCCACTGCTCCATCACCACCATCACCAAAGAAGGAGACTTGAGTATACGGGTATGGGCACTCCCCTTGGCTTGTGCCAAGCTTGGGGGAGATGCCCCGGTATCGTATCACCATCATTTTTATTACCTTTACCTATCTTAGTTCGATCCTTAGCTATTTCGTGTTTTAGTTGAATAAAAGTTTAGTATGATCTATTTTCGAGTGCTAGTTTCGTGATCTATCTATCTATGTAATCGAGTGAGAGTTATATAATAAAGTTTAGTTTGAGTTTTTGCTTCTTTACTTTTCTGTTTCAATCAAAATAAAGGAAATAATGAAAAAGATCATATGCTAATCTTATGGTAAGTAATGACATCACATAAGAAAAAGTATAAGTGGTAAAATTTATTGAAAGTGGACAAACATAGCATTGGTCAATGATGCAATTCATGAAAGAATTAATAAGGGAAGAGAAGATTCATATGCAAATACACTATCTTGGACATCTTTTGTGATTGTGAGCCCCCACTAAATATCTTATGCCAAATTATTGACGTTGGACAAGGAAGACAACGTAATGATTTATGTTTGTTCTTATTCACACAGAAGTTATATTGTAATAGATCCTTCAACATGTGGTGCTTACTCAATATCTTTGCTAGCCAAAAATCCGCACTAAGTAGAGATACTACTTGTGCATCCAAAACTCTTAAACCCAAATCAATGTTTTGAGAGTCCACCATACCTACCTATGGATTGAGTAAGATCCTTCAAGTAAGTCGTCATTGGTGCAAAAAGGCAATAAAAATTGCTCCTAAATGTGTCTCATGAGTTTAATTTTTCTAAGTTTCGTAGACAACCTCATGATAAAGAATTGCCTAGTAAGGCCCTGTTTGGTTGGGCTGTGGATTTCTGAAAGCAGCTGTGGAAAATTTGCTGTGAGAAAGCTGTAGGTCGTTTGGCAAACTAGCTGTATGAGCTGTGGCTGTGAAGATAAATGTCTGAAATACCCCTGATAGCTAAAAGATTGGTTGCACGTTGTATAATGATAATAACATCATTATTGGTTGATTTAGAGCAGTAATAAAACCTAATTAAATAATTATTCGAGTCTTATGATCAACATGATATTTTCACATGGCGAGAGAGTAGCATATTTTTATAAGGATAAATACGTAGCACACAAATAGAAATAGCGAACAACTTATCACCGAATTAACTAGTAGTTGAACCGAAACATTTCATCGTTGATCAATACATTAGTACATTTGAACGCTTACATCTTTTACAAGCCAAAGCCCAACAACTAGATTACTAGGAGCGGCGCAAAATATTATATACACTTCTACACATATCATAAAATAAAATAGTAGTTCATCCATAAGCAGATGAAAGAACTCTATGATTCATTCGAGCTCATCAAGGAGTTAGCAATTCTATCACGGACTCTGTTCATATAGACGATGTCAAGTCTCGCCGGAACACTATCTCCTTGGAGTCGCGGTTCTTCCAAGTCCTCATCAGGAACTCTGTAATGGAAGCAAGTAAGCATGTAATGGCAACAAGCAAGCAATGGAAGCAAGGAAGCATGTAATGGAAGCAAGGAAGCATGTAATGGCAACAAGCAAGTAATGGCAGCAAGCAAGCAAGTAATGGCAGCAAGCAAGCATGTAATGGAAGCAAGCATGTAATGGCAGCAAGCAAGCATGTGATGGCAACGAGCAAGTACCTGCTGGTGGTGTAGGGAACCGATGTGCATACTTTACCAAGCTATCATTTAAGATCCTTGTGTCATGTGCTGAACCGGGCCAACCAACCACAACAAAAGTAAACCTCATGTCGAAGTCGCAAACCGCCATAACATTTTGTGATGGAAATCCATGGCGCCCATACATCCAACTTGATATGCCAAAGTCGCCAACCGCATGAGCTTTTTCCTCTTTTTGCTAGGCTCATCATCGATATCCTAATCCACTCCATTCATCTACAAAAAAGGTGGGCAACAACATTGTTAGATATGGGCAAAATGGACAGCAACATTGCTAATATATGGCAGCAACAACATTTGCAAAAACTGGACAGCAACATTGCTAATATATGGCAGCAACAACATTTGCAAAAACTTGCTATGTGATGTGCATCCCAATTTGCCTTTTCCGTTTCCATCTAATTCACAACATAAATTTCAAGCATATAAGGTAAATTGCCAAACACTTTGCATATATTTTCTGCCATAACTAGTAAGCAATGCATGTTCAGCACACACAAGAGTTATGCATCTCATGAACCAATGGCACGAACTAGTGAGCACACACAGGAGTTATGCACATCATATGAACTACATATATTTTATCTTATCTCGAGGAAAAACTGCAGCTATCTTATATAATTCTTGTGAGACGTTAATGCAAAAGTGTTGGCGCCCAATCATTTGCAGTGTTCGACGAAGCAATGATGAACTATAGTGGCAGCAGACATCCAACCATTGTGGCATTTTCTGCTTTTGGTGCCACCCAACCATTGTCTGTTCCCCTCTCAAGAAAGTAAGAAGCAAAGGATTTGGTGCCACCCAACCCTTGTGGCATTTTCTGCTTTTCTACTGAACTCGAAATTCAACTCCTTACATAACTAATCGATCAGGGATCTAGGCATCTATATCCTTCAACAACCAACTAATCTAGCACTAAGCATTTGCACATCATTATCAATCTGGAATATAAACTCCTCATGCTACAGGGGCTTGTACATCACAAAATTTGATTTTTCTTTTACCTCACACACAGCTGCCGGGACAAAGCTTGAGCGAGGTAGGTGGTGCAGCTCGGATTAGCAACAGCGGCAAGTTCTTGGAGTGGAGAGGCTCGTCGGGTGGAGGAGGAAGGGGGATGGAGGCGTCCGGCGATGGTGGCTACCCGGTGCTCCTCTCCCTTTGCAGCGGCGGCGGCAAGAGAAGAGCCCCTGGAGGCGAAGTGGAGGGGATCTTCGGGCGGACGGGGACGGAGCTCGAGGCGGTCTGCGGACGGCGGCGCCATGCCATCGCGGCGGAGGAGCGGGCCGGTGTCCACCAGAAGGGGCGGCGGCGGGAGGAACCCTAGTCGCCAGAGGGGAGAGGAGAAAGGGTGGTCGATGTGTGCTCTCGATGGGTTCTCTAAATCGGGGTGGATCGATCCATCCCCAGTGGCAAACGTGGGTAATTTCCAATCAACGCAGGGGTATGTTCAATGGGTCACGCAGCAAAATCCAAGGAAGCACCTTTCGGGCAGCTGCCACCCGTGCGTGCAATTTTCGCTGCGCTGCCACCGAATCAGGCTCGCTCGTTTCGCCCTTTGGTTAAGATTCGGCTGCGAGGCAGCGAAATCGGGATAAGAAAGCTGAACCAAACAGGGCCTAAGGATGAAATAATTGGGCTTGCTTCTATTGCTGTACCTCCCACTGATCCACCAGAACAATATTTTCTAGACCATGAGAATGTTATGCACTTTGCGTGAAAGAAATGAAATAGATAAAATTTTCTTCGAACAACAACCAATCCTTAAACACAATTTGCCTATTGAAACCTTAGGAGGTCCTCCTCCACCCAAAGGGGATCATGTGTTTGAATTAAAGCAATTGCCTGACACTTTGAAGTATGCTTATCTTGATGAGAAAAATATATATCATGTTATTATTAGTGCTAACCTTTCAGAACACGAAGAATAGAGATTATTAAAAATTCCGAGGAAGCACTGTGCTGCTATTGGATATACTCTTCATGATCTTAAGGGCATTAGTCCCACTCTCTGTCAACACAAGATTAATATGAAACCTGATGCTAAACCCGTTGTTGATCACCAACGACGATTGAATCCTAAGATGAAGGAAGTGGTAAGAACTGAAATACTAAAACTTCTGGAAGCAGGTATAATATGTCCCATAGCTGATAGTAGATGGGTAAGTCATGTTCATTGTGTCCCTAAGAAAGGAGGTATTACTGTTGTTCCTAATGATAAGAATAAACTTATTCCACAAAGAATAATGACTGGCTATAGAATGATAATTAACTTTCTGAAATTAAATAAAGCTACTAGAAAAGATCATTACCCTCTGCCTTTCATTGATCAAATGTTAGAAAGACTATCAAAGCACACACACTTTTGTTTTCTTGATGGATATTCTGGTTTCTCTCAAATACCTGTTTCACAACCTGATAAAGAGAAAACCACTTTTACCTGTCCTTTTGGAACTTATGCTTATAAACGTATGCCTTTTGGTTTATGTAATGCACCCGCTACCTTTCAAAGATGTATCACTGCTATATTCTCTGATTTTTGTGAAAAGATTGTTGAGATTTTCATGGATGATTTTTCCGTTTACGGAACTTCTTTTGATGATTGCTTAAGCAATCTTGATCGAGTTTTGCAGAGATGTGAACAAACTAATATTGTCTTGAATTGGGAGAAGTGCCACTTTATGGTTAATGAAGGCATTGTCTTGGGGCATAAATTTTCTGAACAAGGTATTGAGGTGGATAAAGTTAAAGTTGATGCAATTGAGAAAATGTCATGTCCTAAATTACCTCTTGTTACGTTGAGATTGCTATTGTTTCTTTCTTCTTCCTTGCATATGCTAGTTTTTGCTTGTCTTGATAAATCTTTTCCCTATAAAATGCTTATGCATAGGAAGTATGTTAGACTTAAACTTGTTTTTCACATGCTATATGATGCTCTCTTTGTGCTTCAATTTTTTTTCTTTCATGTGGGCATCATTAAAATTATCAACGCCTAGCTAAAAAGCTTTAAAGAAAATCGCTTGTTGGGAGGCAACCCAATATTTTTATTTTGTGTTTTTATGAGTATATGCAATATTACTTATGTAATAATTGTGTTTTAGTGTTTTAATTAGTGTTTGAGCCAAGTAAGACCTTTGGGATGTTTTGGTAGATCGCTGATTTGATTTTGCTGAAAAACAGAAATTTTGCGTCCAGTAGCAGAATTGTTAAAAATCAATGGAAGGTCGAAAAACTATGAATTTTTTACACACGATTTATATATGAATTGCGTCTGTTGTCCTATTTTTTCACAATTCTTGGAGTTACATAAGTATGACTATAATTCTGGTCTTTACAGACTGTTCTATTTTTGACAGATTCTGTTTTTGATGTGTTGTTTGCTTATTTTTATAAATCTATGGGTAGTATCGGGGGGTATAAGCCATGGAGAAGTTAAAATATAGTAGATATAATGCAAATATAAAATTAGAATAAGTTCACAACAGTACCTAAAAGTGAAGATTTGTTTTATCATACTAACGGATCTCACGAGTTTTCGTTGAATTTAGTGATGTGAAGTTTTCAAGTTTTGGGTGAAGTTTCGATGGACTACGAAATAAGAAGTGGCAAGAGCCTAAACTTGGGGATGCCCAAGGCACCCAAGGTAATATTCAAGCACAACCACGGATTGCATCCCTTCTTTTGTTTTCAATCCATCAGTAAAATTACTTGAGGCTATATTTTTATTCATCACATGATATGTGTTTTGGTTGGAGCGTCTTGTATTATATGAGTCTTTGCTTTTTAGTTTGCCACTGGTCGCGCTGGCACGACGGTACGCGTCGCGAAGCTTCACCACGTGCGTGGTGGTAACATGATCCAGCAAGCGGTCCAGGCGACCCTGGACATCCTCATGATTGGCCCGCTCGCGCTCCAGCGCAGCTGCCACTTCCTGCAACAACGCTGACAGCACCTGAAGCATCTTTGTGGTGGACTCCTGCCGCTTCTGAAGCTCTGTGAACTGCCACTCATGACGGAGGAGCAAGTCACTCTTCTCCTCCCTGAGCTCACGGAGCTCCACGTCCTTGGCTCGGAGTAGCGCATCCTTGGCCTCGAGCTCCTCTCTCAGGTGCCTCACCTCAAACACGGTGATGTCGTGCGCCCCCATGAAAACCAGTATCAGGAATGGGGAAGGCAAGCAGGAGGGAGCGAAAAGGCTAAGCTATCTACGGCGGAGGGAGCCAGAGCATGAAGATGGAGGTCCGCTGCCTGATCCTAGAGGTCCTCCTCCTGCTGATAGAGCGAAAATCGATCCAAATCTTTTTGTTTTTTCTCAGTCCATGCCCTTTCACATCAGCGGGTTTTAATGCCATATCCAGACCCTGCCGTGCACAAAGACCAAAGTAACCCAGCGGTGGATATTTTAATTTTACCTAGCAGTCAGTAGCGACAAACAAGAATGCACTATGAGTTATGAATACGCCTCACACCCGGACGTCTCTGCTATGGTTCTATACATGCCTAAGCAAAACCCGCGTCCGCCGTAAAGAACGACACGCCGTATTAATAGGCGTTTCGTTGATTATGGTTAAACGCTAAATTATCAGGCATGTCATGTCTAGCAACGCCTTCTGTTTGGACGTTTTTGACGGCTGCCACGCTGGCGGCCGGTCGTCGGCGTCGGTCAAAGGCGCCTTCACGGCCCGCGCCGCCGCGTGCAAGTGACGCGCCTTCCGGTATGGCGCGAAGGCGATCAAACGATGAAATAAGTTTTTTGGAGTTAGTGGGCGAAATAAAGACCTCCAGGGGTCATTTATAATAAAATACCGTCCGGAACCAATATTTCTTTTTGAGGTACAGCCTTGACCAATAATCGACAGCCATACCTGTACACGGACCTCTAGAAGCCTCCTCTTCTAAAAAGAAACTATATAGAGTTTCAGAAAAAAAAACTGAAGAGAAACTCGAGAGGTCCACCGTACACCAGGTCCACGCAGCGCAGCCCCAGAGCCTGCGTCACTGATAACAGCAGCGCCCCCCTGCCTTGGCCGCGGAGCACCGGTCGCCGAAGTCGCCCTCTGGCCTCTTTGGTCGTCGTCTCCCCCTCGCCCTCGCTCGTCTTGGGGGCGAAGAAAGAACCCGGCCGCTCATAATTACCCTCCCCGATTAAACCCCAACCAGAAAACCCACCACCCATTTCCGCCTCGCCTCGCTTCGCTTCGCAAGCACACAGCGGCGATGCATCTCTACAACGCGTGGCTGCCCCCGGCGGTGGCGGATGCCGCGCGGGGGGAGGCGGCGGCCTTCGCCGGCGCGGTGCGGGCGGCCAAGGACGCGTGGCGCCCCGACGACCCCGACTCGGCCTACGACACGCTCAAGTGGATCTCCGTGTTCGACCTGTAATTCCCTCGCGCCCTTTCCTCCGTACCGATTCGATTCGATGCGGTGCGATTCGATTTGCTTTTGGGATTTTATATGCACAATCGCGGTCGCGTTGCTCTCGTAATCCGGAGAGGTTTTGAGCGATTCCATTTCCATGACTGTGTGAAGGGTTAGCTTGGGGCTCGCGGTTGTGGAATTGTTGGCTGCGTAATCCCAAGCATCCACTCTCTGGAGCTTGTTCGGCTAAGCCGTGAATGGGATGAACGCTTGTACGATGCAGTCCACTACTGGAAAACATAGTCAGAATTAGTTGTCCTTGCGTACATTTCTATACTGTGACTGTGCTTTTGGGTAAATCACTTGCCACAAGGCTCACGGCCTAAGCTCTAATACCAAGCTCGTTTCTGAGCTTTGCCCGCCATTTTTAGCATCTTAACAAAAGTTTTGATGATTAATTAGTTCATGAGGTGCTAATTAGCTACTACAAACTCTTTTGGGCATGAGCATGTAGCGGTGTCCGTCATATGTGATTGGTGGATCAGATTGAGGGATACCAGGAGGCAGGGTCCATCTGAAATTATCTCTCTCGGTCTGTCAGTGGTCTGTTTGCAAATACTGAAGCGTTAGGGTCTGTTTGTAAATATTTATTTATGCTTTCTTTTGAATATAATCAGTGCATATGCCATCTAATATACTGTGACCCACGTGATGAGTTAGTATGTTAGTACCCAAAGATGGATATACACTATATTCTGCCCCTTTGTATATTTCAATTTGAATGATTTTGTCACAGTTGGATAAAGTAGTCTTCTACCTGTGCCTCTGCACCGCGAGCAACTCCAAAACATATAAATTGTAAAAAATGTCGTCATCACATTTGATTTGTAGGAAGTACAACTGTAGAAAAACCTAAGATTCTTGTAAAAGTATTTCCATTCAATATACGGAACAGTTACTTTGGTTACATACGGTAGAGAAAAGCAATCATATTGCTTCAATTCAGTTTCTATTTAGATGATTTTGAATGTGCATGTGTGCTTTAAAGTTGGAAGGGGAGCCTTGGTGTAGTGGTAAAGCTGTTGCCTTGTGACCATGAGGTCACGGGTTCAAGTCCTGGAAACAGCCTCTTGCAGAAATGCAGGGAAAGGCTGCGTACAATAGACCCTTCCCCGGACCCTGCGCAAGCGGGAGCTACATGCACCGGGCTGCCCTATGTGTGCTTTAAAGTTAATTTATTTTGCGAGAAAAGCTGTATTATATATTTATATTACACTGTATGCTTTTCCAATTGTGTTATAGCCTGTCTCATTCAGATTTACATGCAATGTTCTGCCCAAGTTATGTTTACTAAAATTGTATTGGGTTGTGATATTAATACTCTGGATTCATCTGTGAAGTAGTATTATAACGACTATGACTTATTAATTGGGCATGTGTTTTGCGAACATGTGTTTTATAAGTAAAATATATAATTTATTTTGTTGATGGGGCCAATGAATTAAACTGCAAAGTTGATGGGCTATATATGAGATCTAAGACACACAATACACAGTTTAGATATATGGATTTGATTTTCATTTTTAATATGTGAGTGCCTCAGATATTTTTTAATTGACATGGGAATTTATAGTTATTTTCTATGTGAGGCCTTGGGAGGATATCGTCTTTGGAATTAGGCCGTGACTCCACATGAGTCTCCAATTAATGAATATGCAACGATAAACATGTATCAATTCTTAACATGACCTTATACAAAACCCTTCACTTCATAACACTGATTAATATATTGAAGCACACATGAGATTATAATGGCACTTTTATGTTATGTGGCACACATTTTCCCTTTCTCTCTAACACAGCAATTTCAATTGTATATTGAAGTGAGGCTATACTTGGAAGGGCACAACTTGTTTTTGTTGTAACATACTAACAATGTAATTGAATTTGGTTAATTATCAGGATTTATGTAGCAAATGTTGATGTTTGATTTTTTATGGATTTAGTTTTATCAAAGCAAAGAGTGACGTTGCTCCTGAGGACATACATGCTCTTGTAGAGCTTGGGTTTGGAATATTTCATGCAGCGCAGAATAAGTTTGTTGTCCAGGTAATGGCCTGCAATTAATGATTTATCTATGTATAGTTAAGATCTTTTGTTCTTTGGTGATATACACTTTTGGTTGGTAAACAATTGGTAACCAGATAAAATGGGGAGGTTTGCTCATCAGGCTTTTCAAAAAGCATGCGGAGAGACTTTCACTTGATGTGCAATGGAGGCCGCTTTACGAGACATTGATACAAACCCATTTCAAGAGGTACAGTTCTGAACACACATATTTTCTGGTGTCGAAAGAACTATATGAGTTAACATGGTGAATGCCCTGTTTATTTCAGAAACATGGGCCCTGAGGGCTGGAAAGTAAGGCAGCAACACTTCGAGACCATCACCGGCTTAGTACGTGCCTCTAGGACTTTCTTTCCTGAAGGTGCAGCTGCTGAGATTTGGTTGGAATTCAGGTTTGGCAGTTTCTGTTTGGCATATTCAGCACCTGTGTTTATTTTTCCCCGCATACTTCTGCATTCTTGCTTCTATGCTGCTTTGATTTTTCTTGATTCATTGGCATATTATCCGGTGAAAATGCGAATTGGTGAAAATCCAGTCAAAATCCAACTTGGAACTCATCTCCTTTGATGGACTGGCTCAATAAGAGAGGGAGACTAGATAACCTTTATTTATTTCCTTTCCTTAACAAGACGTACTTGCATGTATCGCTTAGCTGAAACTTTCCTAGCAATCTTCACTAACAGATTTTATCTTATTCCCTAAGGCTAATATCTAAGTAGTACTAGTAGTTATCTTGTCTCAACTATGGAACCAAAAGGTAAGGAATCATTGTTTTCCAATCAGCGACAGGGTAACACTTGCTATATCTTCTCATACCATTTGTTAGTGGAGAAATGGTGCTTAGCCATGCATATTTGGGTACATGCTAGATTATAAGCAAGTTTGGGGACATGTACCATGCCCATGCAAGTTTGGGATATGCGAGAACTTTAGGGACTCCCGAGTGCTATGCTACACCTGTGCTAGGTTAGAGACTTGAGTGTCATGATTCTGCTATTTTAGAGATCTATGATGCGATTATCGCTGTCCCTTTTCCATGATAGGCCCAATAGAATCTAAAAAAAATGATAAGTCCTATAGGAAATATCCATAAGCAGCTGAATGCTTGTGTTTTATTTGCACTGTTTTTTTGTTCCTTCTGTTGCTACTATCAATGTTATTGTTTTCTATACTACTAGTATTGTATAAATTAGAAAAATAGCACAAAGTGTATCAATCCTTTCTTATCACCACAACTGGAAATTTGTGCTTGGTGAGTTCTGCTGAAATAGAACTGCCTGATCTGATACTGTATTGGAACCACAGGCCCTTGCTGGAAAATCCATGGCATAACTCAGCATTTGAAGGTGTTGGATTTGTTAGGCTGTTTCTTCCTGCAAACTCGAGGAACCAGGATCACTTTACGACGTAATTGAAACGGTCACATATTTGATCAATGAGCTTCCTTATGTTGCCAAACATCTATTCTTTTAACTAACTTTGACACTGATTTGTAGTGATTGGATTGCACAATGTCTACACATTTGGGACTCTGTCACAAATTGTAACTTCTGGGATATCCAATGGGCTGCCATCATAGCACGTTGCATAAAAAATTCCAGATCCATTGAATGGGAGAAGTTTCTGCCGCTACTGTTTACAAGATACTTGAACATGTTTGAGGTATGTCTGGCTTTCAGGTTGGATTCTTAGGTACTTTTTTTACGGGAAGACTGTAGTGAAGGCCCTGACGGTGTAGAGGAGGAGGGGTGGGGGTGGGGGTGGGGGTGGGTGGAGATGTGCAAACTGTTACATACACCAGTGACTCGAAAAAAATAGGCAACAGAATCAGCCCAGCTATTCTCTCCTAAAAAAATGTTTCCTGGACATGGCACTGCGCGTGACACTGTCTAAAATCTTCACATTGTGCTATTTCCATATATGCCACACAAAAAGGACAGACCCAGTGCTAGAAGCTCCCACACCAGATGGGGTATGGGGAAGGATTATACGAGGCAAGCCTTACCCCTGCACAGTGCAGTGCAGAGAGGCAGTGTTGAACCCAGGACCTCTTGGCACAAGTGGGGAGTACTTCACCACTGCGCCAGGCCTGTACTTCCCATATATGCCACACAGCGGTTATAATTTTTTTCCCATGAAGAGCGTCTGTTGGAAGTTGCTGCTTCAACCGACCATGCTAAAGGCACTTTCCAACAACAGGTGATTGTACATTTGTGGGCACCATCATTGCGCATCACGCATGGAGAATCCTCCGACACATCAAGTATTTTTTTTTCCGAAAAGGAAGGACAAGCTTCCTGGCCTCTGCATCCTCAGATGCATACAACCATAATTTCATTAAAAAGATACCAAGTATCAAGACTGAACACAACGGTTTACAAAAAACGAAAAACTGAAGGATAGCCAACATCTCTATCATCTACCACTAACCTATTACCGGGGACCATATTCCTCTGGTAAAATAGTTGGGACTGAGCGATATACATGGTACTCCAAGATAACGCGCCTTCAGGAAGGGATTGCAGCTCATACGTCGATGTTGCTGAGTTTTTTATAAAAGGTCAATCCTGTGGTTATCACCCTCGGAGGAGCTTCGAGCTACACATCTTGGGAAGGAGACGACTCACGTAAGCCAATGTTTCTTGATCTGGCCAAAGAGGCTGACCAAGGGTTTTTACTCGGAGAAAATGCATACTCCGCGCTGATTCATTAATGCTGTTGTCCACCATCTCTGCTGACCGGTGCCTGCTGTCCTAGCTGGCTCATCGTGCGTCCCTCAACGTGCCATTGGATCCCGCTCAAGCCCTCTGCTTGTGTCGGGATCGGAGAAGTTTGCCAGACGCAACCCTGACGTAGCTGCCGGCCAAAGAGCAGTAGAGGTCGTGCTGCAGCACAACATGCTGGTTCACCGCTGATCGCTTTCAGGCTGCTGCGCAACCGATCCACCACTTCATGGTGGCCATGGCCATAGCCTCCACAGTCACCACTCGCACTAGACTACAGCCCAATATCGCCACCTGCACACCTGGCCACTGCCAGGGTGCACGGGATCTGAGTGCGCCGGCAACACCGCGCAGGGTGCATGGGATATGAAGTATTTGTGTTTCATCTTATACGTCTTTGTTGTGCAACTTACTTAAGCTTTCATATGGGTTGGAATATGTGTTCATTGAAATGAAGCTATTACTAGTTTCATTTATTTGTTGCAATTGGCCTGTCGGATTCCATCCAAGTTTTTCACTCTTACATGAAGGTGGACCAAAGTTCTTTTGAGGTGCTGGAAGCATAGTCGAGTGTTTCTATAATAGGCATTGGTGATATTGACGATGGGCATGCTTGTGTTTGCAAAACATACAAATAATATATAACTTCAGAGTAAAGCTTCCAGATCTGATAAAACTAATACCATCATCTTATCGGTAATTCTTCATCTGCTGAAGGCGAGAAACTGACATCTGTTTTGTTCGTTTATGAGATGTTTCCTCTGAAACAAAATAACTAACTTTCTTCAACTGCATTCATGAAGAAATAATAATGAGAAAAAAGTGAAAACATCAAAACAATGATGATCAAGTGAAGGAAGGGGTCGAAAAGATGAGTATGGAAAAACAACATACAGAAATGTTTGCTTTTCTGATGATTTCTCCCGAACAGAATATTTTCCACTTTCTTAAAATACTTTCAAGAAGGAATAATGGGAAAAAATGATAAATGATGAAGGAGTGTCTAAAAGATGAGCAAAGTCACAACAAGATTAAAGCAAATGTAACATACGAGGAAACATGGAGCTTTCCTTGTCTTGGAGGCTACATACCTTGACCGCTTTTGCCGGAAAAAATCTAATAGTTAGAGGTCTGAACAAAGGCCATTATATTGTATTAAGGGGCATGGAGGTCCATGTATCATCATTAGATTCATTGCTTCTGATAACTGTTTTTCGCCAATATAGTACCAACCACACCTTGTCCACTATAGACTATTGAAGTACTATAGTGCATTATTCCAAATACTGAGGCGAGTACAATGTTCTCTTGGATGTCATCAAATTTCTTGCTAATCCGAGTCAAGCTTATATTCATTCTTCAGTGTTACGAAGCCAAATCTAGTTGGTACTTAGATTTTGTTTACTGTAAATACCAAAAATATTCATACGGTCGGTACATTACAACGTTCGTCATATGTTATTCAGCTGTCAGATTTAAAGTAGCATTATGTATGGTAAATCCATTAAAGTAGGATTACATAATCTTTTCTACAATCATTGATATATTTTTGTCTGTTGCTAGGTTCCTATATCCAGTGGGAATGGGTCGTACCCTTTTCCAGTGGAGGTGCCTAGGAACACAAGATTTTTGTTCTCCAGTAAGACCAGATCACCTTCCAAGGCAATTGCAAAGTCTGTTGTAAGCTATCCTTATCCTTTCAACTATTTTTTCTTGACAGCTTGTGGAAGATTTTATGCACTTAAGCCTTTAATATTTGATGTCTTGGTATCGGCATAAAATATGCATGAGTAATGGGGCCAACTTTCTTATGATTCTAATCACTTGTTCAGTCACTAGCTAATAATTTATGCTGTGTATTCTGCTGATAAAGTTATCCCTGCTATTAATGTTTTAGTTCATATATAACAAACTTGCCAAAGAAAAAAAATACTACATTATGATATTTTGTAAACATTACGGCTTGTTGAATTGTTGAACCAAAGCAAGATACGACTAATATTATCTTTTATTTTTGTTTGCAGGTGTACCTTTTGAAGCCTAAAAGTCTGGCACTGGAACAATTTGAGAAGCTCATAAATTTTCTAGAACAGTTTGTCTTCTGGTCCTTGTACTTCTTTTTGCTTGTCGCACTGGCTCTTTATTTTGTTTTAACTTATGTCTTTCTGGCATTTAGATTCTATCATCCATCAAATGGGGGTCGCTGGACCTACTCATTGGAGCGTTTTCTGCGGTATCTCGTTTTTTACTTTGAAAGACATCTTCAACATGAACAATTGTAAGTGATCAATCTTAACTCATGCTGCAGCTTGAAGTATCTTGCGCCACATGAGAATTTTATTGCTTGCATCATCTGATTTAATATTGGCAATGCAGTGACACAATGGATGAGAAAAATGAGCAGTTCTGTTTGGGAAAAGAAGAGAGAGCTGTTTTTATCAAAGTAGTGCTGAAATTACTGGATCGTGGTCAGTACAGCAAGGATGATTCTCTTGCTGAAACAGTATCCATTGCAACTTCAATCCTGTCTTATGTCGAGCCATCCTTGGTGCTTCCGTTTGTCGCAACGAACTTCCAACTAGCCTTGGAGACAGTAAGTTTTGACAACACATGCAGCATACCTGTTACTATTTTGACAACACATGCAGCATACCTGTTACTATTTTTCTTGAGCTTGGATGTCATTACGACGTGCAGGAGTCCTACAATATGCCAATATTTATAGTTTTCAGTTAACTCGCAAGCAAGCTAACGACTTTACTTTTTTCTGACAGACTACTGCCACCCACCAGTTAAAGAATGCTGTCACATCTGTCGCATTTTCTGGACGGGCGCTTCTTCTAAGTTCTTTATGCTCAACTCAGTCTGGTGATAGTAGCACGATTGATACACTCTATGATCTTATTGTCACTTCCCTTTCAAATGCATTGCTTGGTATGGATGCCAACGATCCACCTAAAACTGTAGCTACGATGCAATTAATTGGCTCAATATTTTCAAATGTAAGTATTTATATGATTTAACCTTGTCTTTGCACACTGGTTTTATGATATTGGTGTGCAGCATTTAGCTAACCATTGTTTGGTGCTTATAGCTGGCTACAGTTGGTGTTAGTGATGATGTGCCTGCTTTCCTCCAAACTTCCTCTCTATCGGATTGGCTAGATGAATTCTTTTGTCGGCTGTTTTCTGTGCTTCAGAATTTGGAATCAAGTAGTGCCATGTAAGCTGTGGTTGCTAAATTCTGTATTTAAATTGTCATTACTACTGAATTATTTTTGGAGGACATGCTAAATGATATTTTTCTCTTTTTGGTGTGGCAGCGCGGAGGGTTACCAGACCTCAATCATGCCGGGAACTTTTCTCGTCGAGGACAGCCCTCACTATTTTTGCATGCTAGAAATACTTCTGGGAAAGTTATCAAAAACCTTATTTAATCAGGTATTGCGCTTTTTTTAATTAAATGCTCCACCTCCTTGTCCTAAAAGGTTTAACATGTGAATTTTCTGTCATGCTCATGTTTCTCGATTTTCCAATTGGCAGTCCCTTAAGAAAATTGCCAAGTTCGTCAATGCATATATCCTTCCTGGTGCCACTTCAGAAGTTGGACTTCTTTGTTGTGCCTGTGTTCATTCATATCCCGAGGAGGCTTCAGTCTACCTTGTAAAGCCTATCTTAATGACTATCATGTCCTCCTTCGAAGGTACCCCCACAACAGGTTATGTTGGAAGAGAAGTTCCTAACAATATGGCTACTAAGGTTCGTTCAAAACCTATAACATTTATTGCTTGAGCTCTTACATTCATTACACACCAGCTGCGTTGTATGCACATGCAGGCTACACTTTCTCCTGCTCTAGAAACAGCATTGGACTACTATCTGAGGGTTTTGGCTATATCCATCAGTTATGCGGGTCCTGTCTTACTGAGCTATAGAGAAGAATTAAAGCACGTAATAATGTCTGCATTCCAGGCCCCTTCATGGAAGGTTTATATTTCCTCTTATTTTTCATACATTTCGACAGACAATAACCCATTATATGTTACACTTTGACATGATGAATTCCCTTTTCTTTTGGAATAACCAGGTCAATGGAGCTGGTGATCATCTCCTTCGCTCTGTGCTAGGAAGCCTGGTTTCATTTTATCCACTAGATCAGTATAAGTATGTCTAGCTTATCTACATCTGTCTGGTTTTATCATTTGATCTTTAAAAGATGTTATCCAACAAAATCTTGTTATTTTATAGGCCATTTTCTTGTCAGTCCATTGCTAATATTATTGAGCCATGGGGTTGTTCAAAAGCTCATCAGGACAGGGAGGTTGAAATGCTTAATTTTCCTCCGAAGTGGCATGATCCCAGTCAAGATGAACTATCTTTTGCAAACGAATTGTTAGAATTTCATTTTCAGTCGGCTGTGGAAGAGCTTTTGACTATTTGCCAGACGGAAGTTCAGTCTGAGACAGGTACATATATTCTTGTTCTGACCAAGGAGATAACCCTGGATGTCTTTTTTCGGTTTGGTTATGCATATGTTAAAGCATGTATGCTAATCTGACAGGAAGCTGATTACACCAATCTATGTTAATAATTAAGTTGTCTTTCTTATTTTTGTCATTGTTCTCTTTGCCCGAGTGTCCCCTTGATACCCTGTTATTCTGTTCTTTTGGCAGGAGATGAGAAGGAGCACCTAAAAGTAACGCTATTGCGCATTCATTCTGCATTGCAGGGTGTAATGTCGTGCTTACCTGAACTGCGTCCATCATATAAAGATGGGAGGTCCAAGGTAGTAGAGCCCAGTTTCTTTATTGCAGGATCTTCTGGTAGCACCGTTGGCAGCTCAGAGATGCGTGAAAAGGCTGCAGAACTTGTGCACATAGCTTGCAGGTAACGTACATTCGTACTGCACCCAGTTCTACTTACTAATCATTCTAAAGCTTATTTGCTTTCATCATTTGCAAGTTTATTTATTTTCAGCATTCACAATTCTTTTAACAGGTACTTATTAAAGGAAAGAACTGATGATAGTATTCTCCTAGCACTTGTAGTACGCGTGATTGATGCTTTGGTAAACTATGGTATGATAGCTATCTTAGAAACTTGCACACTGTACTTTTGACTGTTTACATGACAGTGTACTGCTGTAGGTAGCTTGGAATATGATGAATGGTCAAGTCATGTTCAAGCTTGGAAATTAGAGTCTGCTGCCATCATTGAGCCTCAATGCAACTTTATTGTTCCATTCCATGCTCAGGGCAAAAAGAGGTATATATTGGTCCCTACTTTCTAGTCTGATTCCATTACATGGATTGTGATTGAAATTCAGTCTCTTATTTCTATTAGGCCTAGATGGGCGCTTGTCGATAAAGCACACTTGCATAATACGTGGAGATGTTCACAATCATCATACCACAGATACCGTACAGATGCCAATGTATCTCCATCTAGCCTCATGGTTAATTTGGTGAAGGATCTCCTAGATCTCTCACTACACAACTATGAAACTGTTCGCTCGTAAGCTCTCTTTCCCTCTTTATTTACATGTGACCATATAGCTTGCAACTTCTGTTTAGGCTGTTAGTATGTATTTTCGTTCGAATATTACCATCAGCATTTGCAATACATAGTAACTCGAGAAACTGTTGATTCTGACTACTGTATGTTTCTGTTTTTCTCTGTTTCGGGAATATAACAACGCACAGTTGTGGATATTGATTTGTTCGTAGTTTTCTTTATCTGGCTGATATTGATCATGACCTCATAGCAGAAATGAAGTTTTGATCAAGGGGTTATGTGGTCATACATCAGTGACCTACTTTACTTTGTTAGGGTTATGTGGTCATACATCAGTGACCTACTTTACTTTGTTACCATGTTTCCAGGTATGCTGGAAGATCACTAACAAAAATGCTGAAGCGCTGGCCTTCTCTAATTTCTGATTGTGTTCTTACCCTGACTGAGAATTTGCGTGATTCGAAAGCCCTGGAACATGTGGTGCTTGGTTCTTGCAGCATTCTCGCATCACAGACTGTTTTGAGACACTTGACAACTGTATGTCTATTTCACAATCATATACTCCCTCCGTCCTAAAATAAGTGTCTCAACCTTAGTACAACTTTATATTAAAATTAGTACAAAGTTGAGACACTTATTTTGGGACGGAGGGAGTATAAGTTATATCAGTGATTTTAATTATATTAACATCATTGTTCAATGTAGGATTCTGCTTCCCTCTCTTCATTTATCATGGGAATTTTGGGAAGGTAATTGGCAGATACTCTAGGTTTTCCCTATCGTTTCTAATAGCTTAGAACTACCAGTAATGTTTCTTTACACATACACAAAAGAATATGAGTATTTGACACTCAACAAACAAGGAAAGAGAAGCATGCAGTATCCTTTGTTAAAAGAGCACCTTATTGATATGTATGTACTAAATCTAATCTTCTTGTTCTGTAGCTCTCATCATGAATCGATAAAGTGTCAGAAAGCTATTACTGAGGTAAGTTTCATAAACATAAGATGGAGAAAACTAAAACATGATATTTGCCACTAAATATTCTGTATATGATGTTTACAGCTCTTTGTGAAATACAACATACGTTTCTCTGGAATATCAAGGTCTTTTTTCAAGAATTCTCAGAGTCTGGCTGACAGGCCAGGATTTCTTGGATTATTTTCTCAAATTAATGCTTTAGGCTTTGAGACTAACAGTCTACATTGGAGGTAAGCTATATGCCAACTCTATGTCAAAAACTGCGGCATCTGTATTAACATCTAGCACTTGTGTTTTTTACCTTGAAAAATACCCGAGACCTCTCTGTTTTTGACAAATATGTCAAACAAATTTCCTCTATTATTTTTCTGGTTCTCTAATTTAATTTTGCCGTAGATAATTTCTTACGAGTTCCACGTGAGGCTTGATATGGTCTAAAAGTGGACAGAAAGAAGGCAAGCAATTTTTTCATCTAAATTGCGGAAGCCGAAACTTGAACCTGAGACCTCTTGGCTCTGATGCCGTATTAAGTTTTTTATGCACCAACCAGTAGAACCATACGTCCGAACTGATGGAAAAGGTTGGGCAATCCACATACACTTCAATATAGACCACTGTGCAGTTTGGATGGTACTAGAAGCTGGTCAGCTTAAATATGTCTTACCTTTTCCGAGATGCATGTTTATGTTGACTTTGAAACTTAGTATTTCTGTTGTTACAAGAACCGCAAATCTGCTGACATGTTTGTCCAAAGCGTTGCTCTGTAACTGCAAGACTGCAATATAGCTGCATTGTTGCAACAATTCTAGAATCTCGTGCCCCAACAAGATGATGCAGGGTGTATAGAAAAAGGGTGGTATCTGTACACTGGGAAGTCTGAATATGTTGTAACCATATATGCAGCTGGCTACTTGAGCGCAACATTTCTTCTTGTTGGCAACATGACGTGTGAATTGTGATGGGATGTTGGGACATGGTTCTCATAATTTTGGTGGAACTGGAGGAATTTGATAATTCTCTAAAGCTTTCTTCTGAACTGATTTGTCATTAGAAGCATTCCATATGTAGTAGCACTCCTACAAAGACAATAGCGTGAAATCTACTATTCCTTATTCGTCCCAATAATTCAATCTCAATAATAACTGTCATGCCATTCTGTCAGGATAAAATGACTATCTTCCCTGCTATTTACATACATTTTACTTAATGTAAGCTGTATACTTTCAGGTACAACCTGATGGCTAATAGAGTACTTCTGTTGCTAATTTTGGCATCTAGAAGTGAGCCTGACATTTATTCACAAATCCTGGCAGAGACTGCTGGTATGCACAGCTTCTCCTGTTGGTAGTTTCTTTTCGTAACATTGAAATGAACATGTATGCCATATTTTCATTGTCATTTTCTCCAGCTGCATGTTCCTGAAAGAACTTCCGTATTACTTTCATGGGTTTGTCCTTCATTGTTTAAAATATCTGTTTTATGCTAGGTCATTTCTTAAGAAATTTGAAGAGTCAACTCCCCCACTCAAGGATGCTTGCAATATCTGCTCTGAACACACTATTAGAAGGATCACCTCACAAGGCATCTGTGGAAGATTCACAACAACCATTAGATCACCCTGAAGAATGCAACATTTTGTCAACAGGAAGGCTTCTGAATGACATAATCCAGGAGGAAGGATTCATGAATGATACACTAAACAGTCTCTCACATGTACATATTATTTCTGATAGTGATGGTTCATCAAAAGCAAGTTATGGCGCTTCATCGTTTCAAAGCGGATCTGATAAAGCAATCACTTACTTCTATTTTGATTTCTCTTCCTCGTGGCCATGTACCCCTAGTTGGATTTCTTTAGTGGGCGGTGGCACATTCTATTCCAGCTTTGCTAAGATATTCAAAAGGCTTATACAACAATGCGGAATGCCAGTAATGTCCTCACTTCAGACTGCACTAGAAGAATTTCTGAGTTCAAAAGAAAGATCAAGGCAATGTGTGGCGGCTGAAGCTATGGCAGGCATGCTTCACTCTGATGTCAGTGGGGATTTGGAGTCTGGGAGTGACTGGTTGATGCTTCAATTGCAGAAGGTTGTGTTAGCTCCATCTGTGGAGTCAGTTCCTGAATGGGCATCTTGCATTAGATATGCTGTTACTGGCAAAGAAAGATCTGGAACTCGTGCTCCTGTTCTCAGGCAAAAAGTATTAGATTGCTTATGTACAGCAGTTCCTCAGTCTGTAGCAACTAGCGTACTTGCCAAGAGATATTCTTTTCTGTCTGTTGCTCTAATTGAAATTTCTCCACATAAAATGTCCCCAGCAGAGGAGCAGTACCACGTTACAATTCTCAACGAACTGCTTGACAATATGAGTCACTCATCTGCGCAGGTAATGTCAGATCACTTCGATGTGGGGGTACCTTTTTCCTTTCTAATTCCATTGTCTATAATTAAGTTGATACTATGGTCACACCTAAAGAATATTTCCTTGACATATCTAGCAAAATCGTCTGCTCTTCTGTCCTAGGACTTAATTGAGTGTTGCATGTTGTATAGAACATGTTCACACTTGAGCACCCTTCACTAGGATTCAGGGTCTATATCAATGGTATGATATTGTGTAATCGGGCTTGCTATGTGCTGGATTAGGTTCCTGTAAACTGGATTGCACTTATATTAAGTCTTGGACTATCTTCGTGGGTGACTGGCATAATTATCAGATGTGTCCGAACCAGCTTTGAGGTACCAGAAGATACATAAAGCGCTTATAGGCTCGGACCCTCTTCTGGTGGGTGACTGGCATAATTGTCAGTTGTTCAGATGTATCCTTGCTAGCTCTCGGCTACTTGACAAAACACGTTTTGCATGTGAAATTCGGTTAATAAATTCATTTCATTGCTGCTGCCACAAGTGTAAGTGTGTAACACTATAATCTCAATTGGAAATGTAGCCTATATTATTAATTGCAAATTAAGGACGCAACCATACTAGTTCTCAAACCCCCCATATAAAAGAGGCCAATAAAAAAAGAAAAATGAAAAAAAATGCAATATGGATAGAGCAAGCGTACCGAGAAAAACCCGAAAAGAAATAAACATATACTGCCACACATTTCAGATTCAAGCCTATCAAAGGTTATGGCAGAATCAAATTGCCGTGGCTACTCACCATAAATTCCCGCTAAACTCCCAATCTCATTCCCAATTGGCACTGTCAAAATTTTCTGAAGTAACGACAAGCTTTTGATAATAAATGGAGCCCAGATGTGTAAAGAAATATAGTTATCTCAAAAAAAAAACTCTTATCCATTTCCTTTCATTTTGATGCCAGGTAAGAGAGGCGATTGGTGTTGCTATGTGTGTCGCATGCTCGAATGTGAGATTAGCTGGTGCACGTTCACCGGGAGTACTGACAGAACAAACCAGAAATGAATATTGGTCTAAGCGTTTGACAGATGGAGCTACTGAGTTGTCTGTGAGTATACAGAACAATAGTCAATCTAAGCAACTGGAATTGGCATCTGATTCATCCACTGCGAATGGCTTGGACAATAAAGAGGAGGCTGACGCTAAAAGAATGGAAACGGTGTTATTTCATAACTTTCTCCAGGTTGATAAGTGTACTATTCTGTTGCTTCATTCTAGGCTTATGCTTTTCTTTTGCAGATTTTCCATTTCTTGATTGCATCTCTGAAGTCTGGGAGATCTTCCGTTCTACTAGATGTTATTATTGCGCTCTTCTACCCTGTTCTATCATTACAGGTATGCATTGTGGTAACTTCGCTGCAGTGACATAACCCAATCTTCCATGAAAGGGATTTTTGCCTGTACACTCGTTTTTCGTGGTATTTTGAGAGAAACAAGAATAATGAAGGGGAAGAATTTTCTCTTTTGATTTGCTAACCACATCTTAGAAGTCCAGTAAATCCTTTTATCTTTTTGAAGAAAAACTGAAGTTTGATCCTACCTACTAAAATTCTTGAAAGTTGAGATTTTCTTTTGAGCAGAAGACAAAAGTATTTTAAACCTTCCAGGAGGTCATCTTTTTTGTTTATAGACAGGTACTAGCAATTGTTAGAATTAGGAATTCTAACAATTTGACTGCCCTGTTATGTTTTTGCAGGAAGCATCAAATAAAGATTTGTCATTGCTCGCAAAGTCAGCTTTTGAATTGCTTAAATGGCGGACTTTGCCGCGCCCTTTTCTTGAAACAGCTATTATGGCTATCCTTTCTTCAGTCAATGATCCCAACTGGCGAACCAGATCAGCGTTGTTATCATATCTCAGGACCTTTACATACAGGTTCATACCCTCTCTTCTGATTGCTATTTTTCCAGTATTAGAATAGATGTTCTTTTAGTCCGCAATGTGTTCTTCTCCAGTTTTATTCTCAGTGTGAAAAAATTACCTTTGATACTACACCGTCAGTGTCAAAACCTAGGTCATTGCTGCAAACAGCTCACTGACTGTTTCTATCGTAGTGTGGCGTGACTTGTGAAGTGTATTATGACGTATTTTTCTCACCGAGGATAGACTTACATTATCTTGTACTTGCAGATCTATACTCTTCTTGATGGGTTAATATTTCTTAGTTGTCATGTGGTTTTGTGATACTCCCAGTGGTCTTGGAACTAATGGAAAGTTAATTGTCACAGGCAAACATTCATTCTTTCTGGCTCAGAGAAATCACAAATTTGGCAAACAATCGAGAAGTTACTTGTGGATAACCAAGTTGAGGCAAGTATATATGTTTATTTGGCCTGTACTCACTCAACATTTTCTTTCCACCTGTTGTGTTATTCAAGAAATGTGTACAATTTGTACTCCTGACATGAAAAGCACGAAGAATATCAATCTTTCTACTTCTAGCCTTTTCCTTGGTATAATGCATACATGAGTGTTGTTCTTACTAAAGCTCCTCTTAAGTGAAGATACCTGTTGCTAATTGTATGAACTTTACCATTCTATACTCAGGTCAGGGAGCATGCTGCTGGTGTTCTTGCAAGCTTAATGAAGGGTATAGATAAAGACCTATCGAAAGATTTCCGTGATAGATCATATGCACAAGCCCAACGTATCCTTGATACGAGAAGAAGGTAAACTTTGTACTGAATTCTGATATTACCGTAGTATTTTGTGTCACCGATAGTTGAGCAGATAGTTGGCTAATGCATGTGAATGTTTTTCACCTTGCAGAACTCCAAAGTCGGGCTATTCTGTTGCTACCATCCATGGTGCAGTACTTGCTCTGACGGCTTCGGTGCTTTCTGTCCCATACGATATGCCAAGGTACTCGCTGGCCTTACCTTATTTGTTGCATAGTACTCCCTCCGTCCCAAAATAAGTGACTCGCTCCATTAATCCACACTTACGTCAGCCCTGGTCTTTGCAGTTGGCTTCCTGGTCATGTAACACTACTGGCCCACTTCATCCGCGAGCCGTCTCCCGTAAAATCTACTGTGACAAAGGCTGTTGCTGAGTTTAAGAGGACACATGCCGACACTTGGAGCATCCAGAAGGATGCCTTCACAGAAGATGAATTGGAGGCAAGCTCAATATCTTCAATTACTGGTTGCTGCACAAGTTGATGTCATTTCTCACAGTTTTGCTCTATTTGCGCTTGCAGGTCCTCCGTGATACATCGTCCTCGTCATCATACTTTGCTTAGATTCAGAGACTGATATTTTCCAATACAGCGATAGCAGATTTTATGAATTTGGCCAGGAAGAAGACTAGTTGCACTGGTGATAGAAAATTTCATTTTCTTTTCAATCGATGAACTGCCAGTGATGATCATATATTCATAGTTACATACCGTGTATTGTAGTTTCGTCAATAAAGGCTTTTCTTCATACAAGCGACAGCTTTGATATATGGACTTGAATATCGAAAATCCATCTCTGCACCCGCGCCGACGAAAAAAATCAAAACAAATACTAGAAAATTCAAAAAATTTCAATTTTTTTTGTGTGCGGTAGACAATTTGATGCGTGAGGTTCGTTTCAATTTTCAAATTATTTGGACATCTGAGGAGCTCTCAGCAAAAAAAGATAAATTGGGGGTCTGTAAAAAAGTTTACTGTTCATGTACTGTTTTGGTTCGATTTGTCTTTTTTGCTGAGAGTTGTTCAGATGTCGAAATGACTTGAAATTTGAAGCGGGCCTCACGCATCAAATTGTCTATAACAAAAAAAATGGAAATTTTTGATTTTTTTTTATTTTTTTACGATTTTTTTTCTAACCGGGTCCGAAACGTCCTACTCCTTGAATATGAGTATATATATGGAATGCGCTTCTGCAGTTATTATTATTTTTGCTAAGCACCGGGATAGCAGAAGCGGGCAAGAGCTCGCAGGCGCACTGCTAGTTGAACGCACGTATCGGTTTCGCCTACTAGAAATAGTAGGCGAAATAGTCTGCTGATTTGGTAATGCCTGGTGCAGCATGTGGTCTTTACCTCCAACATGTCCGGTCGTTGCTTAGCAAAAATTCAAGGTTTTAGTTTGGATACTGGGCTTCTCCGATGATATTTCACATTACTATGCCTAAGTTGCAGTTTGGATAGTGTGCCATTTTGGCAGTACTAGGAGATGGATCGATTTGCGCCATCTACAAAGAGTTAAGGCCTCGTTGATTTGTAGGAAATCTAAAAATGTGGGAATTGGAAAAATATAGAATTGCAATCTCGTCTCATCTGAATACCACAAAAGGATTTTCTTTCAAGAGGTTTGAGTGATTCTAAATTTCCTACCGAATGTAGTACAGAGAATTTTTAAGAAGCAATCCTATAGGACACAATCATAGGAATCAAACACCATCATAGAAAAATTCCTACGGATCAAAGAGGCCCTTGGCGATACATCTCACTTATTCGAAACCAAGATGGTTCACTCAAACATGCCTCTCGTAGCTCCACCAACCACCATATGCATCCGTATAGCTGATCATAGCTTTCAGCACAGCGCCGGTCCCGCCATGATTTCCCGCTCTGCGAAATCGCTCACGCCTGTCGTCTAGTCCTTCCCTAGCCGGCACCCTCTGGTCACTCTCTCTCACCACACATGCATAGCCGACATGACATCCTGTCATCGTCGCGGCTGATTGTCCTCGCTCTCATGGCGAACTGTGTGCCTACCTACTCATGCTAGCCGGCGCCAACCTCGGGCGGTCCGTTATGTACTGCAAAGGGCAACACATTGGTAAACTGTAATTTTGGAATGTCTGATTGGCTGTACCCGATGCCAAGAATGTTCTAGAACAACGGGATCGACTGCATTGGCTTTTTTTTAATGCCGATCTCTATATCAATTGATGCATGTATGTGAGCATCTGCGATTAAACTGTGTTAAAATAAACTTCTTGTGATTACTTTATTTCTCAATTTAGTCCTTCCATTCCATCGCGGTTAACCCTGCCGTCGCAAGCTGCCTGCTGCCTGCTAATAGGATGGAGTATCCCTTGTCAGATCTTAGCCAATCGGCCTTCCAAATTGAATATGCAACAACGAGTTCCACATGGTGTGTTGTTTATAGACTATGGTTAGATCAGGCAAGGGGAGATATGCATGCACATCGTAGCAAGACACTTGAAAAGAAATTTGAGTTCTTTCGACAAGACAAAAGGCCCACTTTCTGCAGGAATCAGCATACGTGATGGCTGCATATTATCACTTGGCTCTGGTCATCAGTCTTTAGGAGGAAAGATCGCTCTTATCAGATCGAGGAGAATCCTTTGGCTGAAAGAACAAAGAAAGGTACAGCCAACCAAGATGCCTGAGAACTAAAAACTCATTATTTGTATCTTCCTCTCAGCTAAAATGGAGTCGACAATGGACATCTGAATGACCATGTGTCCCCGGTTAATGCCATCGGCATACTTGACCCTTGAGTCAGCCAGGCGAGCTTGTGCTGCTCACGAATCTTAGATTCAGCTACCAGAGTAGTACTACTCTTGATAAGCAATAATTTGTGCTAACCATTCAAACAGTTTAAAGTACCAACTTTTGGGTTGCTAGAGGATTGCCTCAGTATCACCCTATTAGTATTAGGAATGGTATACTTGAGGACTGCTGGAGATGCTCTTATAATAGCACGTACAACGCCACCCAATTCAACCATGCAAGGAATATAGTATGGGATAAGTATATTTTTCGTCCCTCAACTATATTGAAAGTATAGAAATGGTCCCTTAACTTCAAAACCAGCAAAACTTAGTCCTTCAACTTTTCAAACCGGATAACTTTAGTCCCTGATACCGCTCTGGGTTGTTTACTGATGACGTGGCATGGTTTTGACTGATTCGGATGGTTTTGTTGATGAAGTGAAGGCCAACCACCGCCTCGGCAGCTGCACAACCTAGGCAATGTGCACCGCCCAGTCCACCGTCTGCTGCATCGTGCGCATGGCCACGTGATGCCGGCGACGTGCTCCTCCTGCTGTGCCGCCAAGGTGAGCTTGACGTTGCTGGGCTCCCTGCTGCCTTCGGCGCCTACGAAGGTGCCAACTTTGTATGGGCTGTCACCCTTGACCTCGTCCATGCATGGCGAAAATGCCAGCACACCATGCGTGTATTCTATACCTGCGAACAACATGTCGTGGTGCCTCACCTACGTCTCAGGCCGTGAGAGTAGTGGTCTCGTAGCTACCGGCCTATGTGCCTGCAAGGCCGTAACACATGCATTTCATCAAATAACTCACATACATGATCTACGTCTTGTCTCCAATGACGACCGGTGGTTGGTTGCCATGCCAGGGTGGTTGTACTGCTATAGACGAAGGTGAGCATGCCGGCCGATGACCGAAAGCTGGCACGGGCGCAGCTGCATGTGAACGACGCCAGTTTGCTCGCCTCCATTGTCAACGTCTTCGGCACCCCGGCGCGGATGGAGAGCATCGGCATCATGAACTACCACCACCTCGACTTTGACGCATACTACGGGAAGTGCTTCGGCGGCTGCGTGTCACTGATGCTGGGCCTGTAGCAGCAGTACAACAGGCATGACGGCGATGGCGGCGGCAGAGTGAATGTCGCGTTCGACGGTTGTCCGGGCAGCACAACACAAGCTCGGTAGATGCGGCAACCATCGGACAATGGAGCAGACGGAGGTACACTTGGGATGGTAATGGTGGTACGACGGTTACAGCCAGCTGGGCATGGCTGCTCGGCGTGCTCAAAGAGAGAGCTCGGCCAGTGTAGTAGCAGACCGGTGCTGGCGAACATCGTTTTCAGTGTCCCATGATCGGCAGCCTCCACTTCATCAACGAAACCATATGAATCAGTCAAAACCATGCCACGTCATTAGTAAAACCACTCAAAGTGGTATTAGGGACTAAAATTATCCTGTTTGAAAAATTGGAGGACTAAGTTTTGCAGGTTTTAAAGTTGGGAGACCATTTCTATACTTTGCTTATAGTTGGGGGATGAAAAATATACTTATCCCATATAGTATACAAGTAGAATCATATTCAGCACATATTCAATCTCAGATTATATTTCCTCTCCGAGATGAGCCGACAAGGCCTTTCGGCTAGGACTTTTATAGTCCGTAATATGGCACTTTGGCCATATTTGCGTCCACCAGATCTGACATACTCCATATCATAAAGAAATGAACACGAGGAACTCACGCTGCTCTTTTCTAATAACCACGTACAATAGGAGAGCAACGGTTGAGTCGTCAGTTCAGCAAGACACCTGAAAGGCATCTGTATAATTGTCATCAAGCATAAATTTATGCCACTCGTCGCCCAATCATGACTATAAATAGGACCCATGTCCAGCTGGTTTGCTTCACACCACTACCCACTAGCACTGGACGCAACACGCTGCACCGCAGCGCGCGCGCACCATGGCTCTACTCCTGCCACTCGTCTCGCTTCTTCTGGTGAGTGCATACGGCACACTCTCATCAGATATTTCTGTCCACACACGAATTGCATACCTATGTACGACGAACTCGGTGACGCCGAGGGCGTACTGGGAGAAGGTGCTTCCCAGAACTCCAATGCCCCCAGCCGTCAGCGACCTGTTAGTCCAACAAGAAGGCCTCTCTCTCTAATATAGTTGAAAAGTAAAAGGTATACCTTTTTTGAGGGAAATGGGAAATAGATAAAACTAAACATAACTTTTAATAGAGACTGGATATTCAACAACAGAATAGGTTTAAATGTAGCCTGTCATTCACAGCATAAACGATTTGTTTGTGTCTATGCATACCGGAAACACGAGTCTGGTTTATTTCGTTGTTGTGATAGATGGTTCTGATGTTCAGAGGTCTAATGTTCAGAGGGGCAACCTAGTGTCAAAAATGATCTTACATTTGGGACGGAGGAAGTAGTATTTAGCATAGTCTATCCGTAGATTTTTTTATTTGTTGTCTTTGCATGCATGCATCATCCCGTTCGATTTGATTTTATGTGACTTGTGGTTTATCACAATTGACCTAGTAATAAGTCTATGAACATGGTTGCCACATGTGAATTTAGTGCGTGCCTCTCTAGACGATGTTGACCTCAAGTTTGTCAAAGGACTACGAAAAATTGGACCATATTATAAGAAACTCAAGTCAGAAGCTGATCAAGGGGAAGAACATAGTCATACTACATCACAAGCTGAACATAATTTAAAGGAGGTCTCTTTGTCGTATGGATCAAAAGGTGGAGACAATTTAAAGGAGGTCTCTGTGTCATACGGGGCAAAAGTTGGAGAGAGACCGAAAAAAGTCTCGGTGTCTTATGGGGTAGGTGACAAAGATGTTCCAAAGAGAGACTTCGTGGCACAAGAAGGAGATGTGAAGGAGGTTTCTCTGTCATATGGATCAAAAGGTGAAAATAATTTAAAGGAAGTATTTGTGTCATATGGATCAAAAGATAGAGAGAGTCTGAAAGAAGTCTCGGTATCTTATGGAATAGATGGCAAATATGTTCCAAAGAAAGACTTTGTGGCACAAGAAGGAGATCTAAAAGAAGTCTCAGTGTCATATGGGTTAGATGAAGGAAAAAATGAACATATTGAAGTCTTGAACCAAGGTGAAGATGATCCACATAGAGTTACAATGTCATATAGGTCAGAATAAGAAGATGATCCCAATAAAACTACAATGACATATAGGTCAGAACAAGAAGAAGATCCACATAAAGTCACACTGTCATATGGGTCGGAATAAGAAGATGATCCCAATAAAGCTACAATGACATATAGGTCAGAACAAGAAGAAGATCCACATAAAGTCACACTGTCATATGGGTCGGAACAAGAAGATGATCCCAATAAAGTTATAGTGACATATAGGTCAGAACAAAAAGAAGATCCACATAAAGTTGCAATGTCATATGGGTCGGAACAAGAAGATTATCCCAATAAAGCTACAATGACATATAGGTCTAGAACAACAACAAGAAGATCCACATGAAGTTACAA
Source organism: Thinopyrum elongatum (assembly GCA_011799875.1). Classification (NCBI taxonomy): domain Eukaryota; kingdom Viridiplantae; phylum Streptophyta; class Magnoliopsida; order Poales; family Poaceae; genus Thinopyrum; species Thinopyrum elongatum. The sequence goes on from CM022303.1 coordinate 240,832,167, forward strand.
TGTCATACGGGTCAAACCATGAAGAGTATACAAATAAACTTACAATGACATATGGGTCAGAAGATGAAGTGGATCCAAACAAAGCTACAATGTCATATAGGTCGGAACATGAAAATGACCTAAAGACCGTTTCTACGGGGCATATGGCACACATAGAAGGTAAAAGAAAGCTCAACTTATGAAGAAAGTGCATTTTTTTTGAATTTCCATGTTAATTTACTAATTTTCATGTAATGATAAATATCTAGAAAACAGAGCTAGTTATTTGATTAAATACCATCTCTCAAATGATTTTTTTGGAGCGCAGCCGAGGCAGCGGCGGGTGGCGACCAGCTCCCTCTGGTGGCGGCCACCACCATGGCGGCCTCCGCCTCCTCTGCACCTGTTGCTGCCGTGGTCGGCGAGGTCCTGGGGTCGCCGCCAGCTCTCCAGTTCCAGGCCGGCGCGTCTGGGATGGAGGTGGCCGACGCCGGGGCTCTCGCTGCTGACCTGGGCTGGCGCGCCCAAGATGGAGTTGGCCTCTGCGTTGGTGCGGGGGAGGCTACCGCGATGGATCCGGCCCTGTCATCGGAACGCCCCTCTTCGAGCTCGGATGTTGGGGAGGTGGATGAGGTTCCGGAGATGCCGCCGTCTGGCCAGCTGGGTCCGGCCTCCGCTGTGCTGCCGCCCCCTCCTGCTCGGCTCCCCCTGGATTTCACACCACAGGTGGTGGCCGATGTGTCGCAGGCGTCAACGGAGCATGGGTGGGTGGAGGTCGGGGACCGGCGTCGCCCGAGGGTGGTGAAGATGCCTACCCCACCCCGCAAGAAGGACTTCGACTGCTCCCTCGCATTCAAGCGGAGAGCTTACGGGCTGTGCTTCCGGTGCTTGGCGGAGGACCACTTCGTCGCCGACTGCCGCGGCCCTGTCACCTGCCTGGCCTGCGGCCTTCCTGGCCATCGCGAGCGTCAATGTCCGGACCGCCTTCCTACCACTCAAGGGCGTCCCCAACGCTCCCGGTCGCCACCAGCTGCTCCACGCCTCTCCAGCCGCCCATCCCTAGCTTCTCCACATCGGTTGCAGCGCTCTTGGGCCTCGGTTGCTGCACTTCCAGTAGCAATCGAGCAGGAGGCTCCCCTTCGCATTCACGGTGATCCCAGCAAGTCCTCCGCTGGTTTGGAGATGTTGCAACCTCCCTTAGCTGAGCAGGCAGAGGCTGTGAGAGCTGGGCTGCAAGCCTTCACCACCTCTCGTTTGGAGGAGATGGTCCAGGTCCAACTTCAGCCCCTTCGCGACATGGTGACCGCATTGCAGGTTTGGAAGGCTCAGGTGGAGGGTTTCTTGGAGCGTTTGGAAGAGGTCGCTGGCAGCTTAGCTTCTTCGTCGGCCATGTTTCGATCTCCTGAGTGTCCTGTTTGAAGGGTTGCTGAGAGTGATGCTGGTTGTAAGGATGGCTTGGAGCTCGCTGTAGCTGGTTGCCCAGCTGAGCCCCGGTGTGGGCGTGAGGAACTTTTGCCTCTCATCGCTGGTGGTGGTAAGGATAACATTGAGGCTGGCTTGGCCGGTTGCTCATCTGAGCTAGTGGCTACAGCGGCACAGTCTGTGGATGTGTCTCCTGCTCTGGATCCTGTTCTATCCAGGATGGCGGTTCTTGGTGAGGAAGAACAAGCTAAGGTTGATGAGGTCATGGCTTCAAGCAATGGCATGGAGCCGACTCAGGTAGCTTTGCCAATTAGCTTGGATGTGCAGGTGACTTCCTTGGCCTCCGCTTCGGAGATGCAAGCTTCAGGTGATGCTAGCATCATGATGTCTTCTGAGCCCAAGGAGTTGCTTGGTGGCATTGGCGTGCCTCAAGGCCCGACATCCTCTACCTTGTTGGATGAGTTCCTGAGCAGTTTCAGTTGCATTGCGCCGCACTCCTTGCTCCAAGCGCCAATTCTTGTGCAGAGTGAAGGGGGCTCTATTTCCTGTTACAAGAGGCGCAGTGGACGCTTGGATAAGAAGTACCAAAATTGCAACATCCCGGCTGCGAAGCACGCTGAATATAGGTTGGCGGAGGATTACGGGGATTTGCCGAAGGCCACAACATCTAAGAAAGCCACTGAGGAGGATGTGGAAGAGAAGATACAATCTTATCTGCGGATGTACAAGAAGCCGCTCACACCGTTGGCGATGCAGGCTATTCGGGCGTTGGTAGAGGTTAATGTTTGATCGCTTTTCTCAGGAGGTTAGGCACGAGTGCTCATCTGGTTGTTGGCATGTCCTTCAGGTTGACTTGGTTAGGTATGAGGTGCTATCGATCGTCTTGGGCCTAGGTACCCTTGTATCTGGCTCGGACGATGTTCCTTGATTGATAGGGGTGTGTGTGTGGTCTTCGCCGGTTTTCCTTAATTAACCGTGCCTAGTTTGGTTTTTGGGTCCGGTTTCCCTCATTAACTGGACCAACTCTCTTCTTCTTAAATGCAATGCGGGAGCTCCCCGCCCTCTGACGAGGTTCGTAATTTTTTTTTTTTTTTTACTATTGTGCGTGTTCCAAGTAACAGGAAAGGTGAGCCACCATGTTCACTCTCATAGCCACAAGAAAAAAGACACGTGAATGTTTTCTTCTTCCGCGATATGCTGCGGCCAGGGTAAATGATCACCCCAACCATCCCGCCGACCAACTCCTTGCCGACGCTTCTTCCCCGCCACGTCGCCGACTCCCTTCCATTCTCCACCAAGCGCCTCCCGGACATCGTCGCGATGTTTGCGCCAACGTCCCTTGGGATGATTAGAGACATTCGGTGGACTCTGGACACCTGTGAGCACCCACGGACGCTCCCCGGCGAAAAAGCAGGATGCGTCACCTCCCTCGAGTCCCTCGGCGAGCTCACGATGTCCCTTCTCAGAACGTCCAATGTTCGTGCGTTCTCCGCCGCCAATCTTCCCGTGGAAGCCCCGGGCACACTGGCGCTACGGGGGAGGTACAACGTGACGGCTGCCCGAAGGCTCTCCAAGTCATCGGAGATCGTGACCTGCCATGACTTGACGTATCCGTATGCGGTGTACTACTGCCACACATCCAACTCCACCGCCGCGTACGCGGTGACACTGGAGAGCATGAAAAGGGGCGCGGCGCCGGCGACGATGGAGGCGCTGGCCGTGTGCCACCTCGACACGTCACAGTGGAGCCTGAAGCACCCGTTCTTTGCGTTGCACAACGTCAAGCCAGGGGATGTCGCTGCGTGCCACTTCCTCACCAAGCTAAGCGTGGTTTGGGTGCAGGCCGGCGAGCCCGGAAACGCACATGCGGCGGCCCGGTAGGCTGGAAAGCACGTGTGTGTCGGGATGTGTGAGATGCGGCACATTCATGAAATGGACGGTTCTAAGTGCATGTATCGAGGTTGTACTAAATAAATGTGTGCTTGATGTGTCTTGGTGACGTTGATGTTAATTTTGGGGTCACATTCCATTTAAGGACACTCTCAATGCATTATATCTTAAGTTATACTCCCTCCATTCCGAATTAGTTGCCGCGGAATGGAGATACATCCATTTTCGCGACAAATAATTCCGGGTAGAGGGAGTATCATACTATACGTTAAATATATACTTAGATCCCTCGCAAAAAAATATATACTACATGTACCTCCAATGGATTATATCTTATTGTCGTACTATCTAAATGTGCTCCCATTTAATGTGCTTCGTGAGAGAAAATATATGAGTTGTCTTGATTTTTATGCTAAGAGCTATGATATGACAACTCTCTATCTTCTCATTAAATAGAGTGTCATACAAGATTTTTATATAGTTGTCATGCTTAAGATATAGTCCTATGTGAAGCATTGATACTGCCCTACGCTCATTCTAATTTTTTTAAAATTAGTGGTTATCTTCCATTAAAGAGTGATGTTTATTGTCCCTTTTAGAATTGATATTTAGTCAAATCACATGTTCAGTTTGATGATAAAGAAAATGTGCTGAAGGCGGTGCGCATCGGATCGCCCAAGACCCCCATCGTCAACACCCCTGACCAGGAGGGCCCACCATCCAGTGGGCGTACACCAACTCAACTCCAAATACACTAGGCTAGAGTGGGTGACCGCTACTAGGCTAACGACGTCGACTACTTAAGCGTGCGCTGCCAGAGAGAAGGGCATCCAGTGGATCACGACACCGACACTTGGAGACTACCTACCCTTTCTTCTCTTTGGCTTTCCCCTCTCGCAAGAACATCAGTTCCTCTCCATTTCTGTAACTCGTTGTAATCGCTACCTTAACCCACATGTGCGATTGATTGATCGATTGATTATTTTTCACTTTTTTTTATTATTTCAATCGATTTTATTTGAACTTGAAATTATTCACTAATTTTAAAGAAATCTTTGTGAATTATAAAATATATTCACTAATATAAAAAATGTTTGCAAATTTTAAAAATGACCACAAGTTTGACAAAATGTACACAAATTTTAAAAATATTTGCAAATTGTAAAAAAATTGAATACTTTTTTACGAATTTGACAAAGTTTCGCATTTTTTTTGTTGAATTTGAAATAAGTCCACACATTTTAAAATGTTTGATTTTTTTTAAAGTTCATGAAATTAAATAAATGTTTAAAGTGTCACAAATTTGAAAACTGTTTGCAAATTTTAGAAAATATTCATGATTTCAGAAAATGTTAATGAATTTAAAAATGTTCTCAAATAAAAAATGTTCATGAATTAAAAAAAGTTATCATATTTAATATTCAGGTGTTTGAAAAAATGTTCATAATTTTAAAAATATTCATCCGTTTTAGAAAAAAAGACGAAACTAAAAAAAATAGAAACCTGAAGAAATAGAAAAATCAGCAAAAGGAAAAGAAAAAACTGCCTGAAAGCTTCCAGAAACCGGGTAGAGAAGTTTCCTCAAATTATCCGAAACTTTCTAGTGGTTTACTGTCCCGCTAACAGGCCGACAGAACATTAGCGCTGTGGTGAGCGATACATAGGCTCCGTTCATTCATATCTCTCCTAGCTCCGCGTTTCACCAAGTCCACACGTAGAGTTGCCACGAACCGTTCCTCTCGCGAAACCAACAGCCAACAGGAGGCGGCGGCGCTTCCAGACCCAGGGTGCCCGCCGGGGACTCCGCCGCTCCCCTTCCTCTTCAATCGCCGTCTTGGCGTCATCAGGGGGAGGGGAGCCCTAGTTTCTCGATCTGGCGTTGCGTCTTAGCGTTATGGTGATAATGAGCTGCTCTTGGAGCGCGACAATGATGACTGCTGCAGATATGCGGAAGACGGTGGAGGATCCAGCCGTGTGTTAAAGGGCGGGTGGGCGTTGGCCCCGGATCTGGCGTTGAAGAGGCTCGGAGGGCTCCTCCGATCGATGTTCCTTATCGGGCTAGATCCAACCTTTCGGGGTTGGTGGCTACCGCGGCTCGTTAACTCTTCCTGGCTAGGGATTTCTTTAGCGTCAAGATGTGGAACAGTTTCTGGTGCTCTTCTTCTTCGGCGACGGTGAAGTCCGTGGGTGCTTGGTAGTTGCGGCGAAGGCAATATGCAGGAGTACAACCACTTGTATCTTTCTTGGTTTCTGTTGCTTGTATGTATTTCATCTTTGTATCGTTCCTTCTATGATTACAGTAATGTATGCCTATGGGTGTACATTTTCAAAAAAAAGAAAAGAAAAAAAAGTCCATGCGTAGAGTTGGGCTGAACGACTGCGAGAAATACTAATTTTGGTTTTCACTGAGGGAAATAGTAGCGCCGATGATGACCTGGAGCGGTCCTGCATGACGGTCCCGTCGTCGTTTCCGCCGACGCGCCTTGTCATGGATGGTTTGGAAACACAATCAGTAATTAGACTATATGTTGACCCAAAGGAATAATCAAGTTGTGTTTCCCCTGATTGATGCATCGCCTTTCATCGCCGGTGTGTACGACGCTGCCGCCGTGTCCAAGCGTGGCTTGACTCTTCATTGTCTCCTGATGCGATTCGATAGATAGCCTGTGTGTAGGAACAAGCCTATCGCTAGGACAGGGATGTGCGTGATGGCCATGAGTGCCGGCGGCACCGACGCGGCCATCTCCTGGTACTCCTTGCGCTAGGCATGGTTCCGCTGCAGAGTTCTCTGTTCTTGCCCTTCTTGCTCTCGCTTAGAGACTAGCGTGGTTGATAACGTGTAGTAAAGTGAGATTGAAAATGATGGATGATTAGTCCTGGTTTTATTGATTCTCAAGTATATATATACATATGGAAAGAGATGGAAAGAAGAGGTGCGAGGCATCCCTCCAGAACAAATGCCGTTTGACAATAAAAAAAGAGAAGAGACATGACTCTTTGGATTGGACACACCCCTTACTAATGACGGTTCACTAATTAGCATGTGCTAATTAGCAATAAACATGTGCTCATTTATTCCTAACATTATCCACATATAGCTTGTAGTACTCCCATAGTTATCGAGTGGCTACAAGAATGCATTGAATTGCCCCCATATCAGTCCAGTACGGTAGTATTAGGGATGGGATACTGTGGGACTGCTAGAGATGCTCTTACAATAGTACAACACCACCCAACTCAATCATGTAAGGCCACTCTAATCGATCCTCAATAACCGATTAGAGGAGTGAAAATCTGATTTTACTTCTCTAACCGGCACCTAGCCGATCCTCAATCGGCGTTAGTGAATGAAAATTTATCCTTAGATGCGCCTCACCTCCCTATTTATCCTTCTCCTCCCAACGGCCGGACCCAATGGTCGGCGCTCCCCACCGCCGATCCACAGCGTGGATCCGTGCCGCCACGCCTGCCGCGCTGCATCCTCGAGCCGCCGTCGCCCCACCACTGCGGCTCCCACCCGCACCTCCGACTTCCCGGACCTCCCTCCACCCCGACAACTGCAGAGGAAATACCTCGGCGTCTGGTAGCGAGGATGGGGGACGTGGTGGCGGAGATCACCGACCAGGAGACCTACACGAAGAAGTGGCTCGGGTCGTTCCATACGGCAGAGCTCGCCGCCCTGGAATATGACCGGTGGCAACTTCCCGTGGGGGATGGCGTCCGTCCACCTCATCCCGCTGGCGCCAGGGATGGTGGATGCGGCGACGGCTCGGGGGGACTAGGAGGCGAGGAAGCGCCTCGCGGCGGAGGCCGCCGACGAGGAGTACAAGGCGGACCTCCGCCGCCAATACCCTGAGCTCGTGGAAGCGGGGAGGGCCATCTTCGCGGAGCGACAGTCGACGACGAGGAGCAAGGTGGCGACGGCGGCGGAGCGGAGAAGGAGTTCGACCTCGAGGAGTGGCGGCGCATCTTCCCCGACTCCGGCGACGACGGCACCGGCCCGGACCCAATAGGCGGTGGCACATCGAGGCAAGATTGGCTCGATGTCTACTATGGCAAGCAAGGTAGTCACAGTTGGGATTTGAAGTCGGATCGATTTTCCTTAGATAGGATCGTGCCGTAGTATCGAGTCGTGGAATCGAGGATTCTACTAGATTTACTCAAATAAGATATTTTGTATCCACGCCAGAAATTTATATGGGTTCTATAGATTTTTAACACTAAATATAGAGCAAAAAACATACACATCAATCTAGTTGTATTCCACTTATTTTCATGGCTAAACTACTATCTATCTTGCATGTATGGAATATATGTGAGAGGAAAATATATAGAACATTTAAATCTTCAAGGCACAAAATTTACTTAGGAGGTTTTTTAGAGTACGTGAATAGCCGATCACTTGTATAGATGACTTGCAGTGCTGAACCTTGAAGGGTCTTACTCTCCTTGTCCGATCAATCTTGACGCATCATCCCTCTCACAACCAATTCCATTCATCAACAAGCCTGATCCTCAGTTTTGATCCAGGGTTTCTGTGAGCTAGATCAAAGGTATCAGCGGCTGAGCGCTTGGGATTGGGAGGGGTATAAAGGTCTGTGAGGCGTGTGAAAAGGGGTTTGGATGATGGCATACTATTCTGCTACAACTAAACAAACGGCTTAAATAAAAGTAGAATCGGACATAGTCCTTAGCATAGTCGGAATTCTATAGTTTTGTAGAGGATTTTATGATTTGGATCGCGACTCAACATGGATTCTATCAGATCCGGATTCATAGTGGACTTGGATCGACATGCTTTCGTAGGGTCGTGAAGTCGTAGTATTCTAGGAGTCGAGTCGGGATTCTGACTACCATGTTGGCAAGGATGAGGATGAAGATTAGTTCAGTTTGAGTTTACGTTTAGTTCTAGTTTTAAGTTTAAGTTTAGTTTAGATTTCGGTTGTCAAGACAATGAGTTAAATTTTGGTTGTTAAGACAATGTGGCCAATTTCAGTTGTTTAAATTGAAAGTAGGTTGAACTATTATGCAAATTTGAATTTTACTCTATTATGTATAGGGGATCAGCTAGGTCTGGCCAAATCTTAGTGGAGTAAAAATATCGCACTAAGGTTTTGGTCTATCGGATCCTCCATGATATATAGGGCATTGGTTAGAAATGCCCTAAAGATCACCCAGTATCACCCAATTCAATCATATCCTACCATTCAGCATATATTCAAACAGATTATTTCTTCTCCGAGATAAGCCGACAAGGCCTTTCGATTTGGACTTTCATACTCCATAAGAGCATCTCTAGCAGACCCCTTATATCGCGAACCCTTATAGTGCGTTTACAGTTCGCGAAAAACGTGTTTTATGGGCTGGCACAGGCTGCGGCCGAATAGACCCCGCATAGCGGAACTGTAAAACAGAATATTTGAATATTCTGTTTTACAGTTCCCGAACTGTAAAACAGAATATTTGAATATTCTGTTTTACAGTTCCGCTATGCGGGGTCTGTTCGGCCGCAGCCCACGCCAGCCCGCAAAACACGTGTTTTTTTCTTCTGAATTTGACACGTATATCACATATTACACAAAATTATGAATTCAATATAAGGTAAAAATGTGAATATTATGAATCCAAATTACAACAATTATTCAAATCATCAAATTAAACTAATAATTCAATACAAGAATTGTCCGGGATACAACAATGATCCAATGATACAAATCACACATGAATTAAATGAAATGAATGTAAAATTGTTCGGTTTTACCGCCCATGCCTTTGCCAATATAATGGTACTCAATGAGATCCTCCTGAAGCTGATAGAGGGTGTTTGCATCTTCAATCTACCGGTATGTCTGAAGGAATGCTTGTATGTGGTCAGGGTCTCCAGCTGGTTCACACGGCTACCGACATTGTCATAGAAGAACTCCAAGTTCATGTCCCTCTCATCTTCGATGATCATGTTGTGAAGAATCACACGACATGTCATGATGTTGTTCAGGGTTCACTTGTCCCAAAAACGAGCAGGACCACGAACAATGGCAAATCTAGATTGCAAAACCCCAAAGGCTCTTTCAATATCTTTTCGGGCAGCCTCTTGTGCCTTTGCAAATCAATATGCTTCCTAGTTTTAGGCTTTTTGATGCTCTTGAAAAATGTACACCAAGAAGGGTAAATACCATCTGCAAGATAGTACCCCTTTGTGTACTCATGCCCATTCATCGTGTAGTTGCAAGCAGGAGCATCACCACTAGCAAGTCTAGCAAACAAATGAGACCGTGTAGTTGCAAGCAGGAGCATCAACTCTACGTCCGAGTCGTCGGACGAGGACAAATCCTCAAGCAAAAATTCCTCACAAGGGCTCAAATTCATCTACAAAATCGCACCCGAGCTCGCATGAACGGAAATTCATCTACTGAGGTCGATCTAGAAGGGGCAGAAAAGGGGGTTCACCGGCTGCGGTTGATCCGAAGCGGCTGGGTGAACCCGGGGCGGGCGGTGACTCGACGGCGATCGACCCAGGGTGGCGGCGACCCGGGGCGGCTCGGCTCGGCGGACTCGGGACGCTGGCGAAGCGGCGTGGTGGACCCGGGTCTAGTGCGGCCCAGCGGCATGATTCCATCAGCGGAAATGGTCGGAATCACAGGCGGCGGGCGGGCGGCGACGGTGCCGGGCGGCTGCGGGGTGGGGGGTGGGGAACCCGTGCACTGAAATGTCCCTCCCGCCAACCGCTTACGCGAGATACAGGGCACCGACGGGGCGGGGGAAAACTGGGTTTTCGCGGGTCGGAGGGGCAATTTACCGCGTCCCCCAAAATTTTTTAAGGGCCAGACGCGTTTACGGTGTCTGTTCGGGCCATTTTCTTCACGTTAAACCGTAAACTGACGGTTATTTTGTGGGCCGACGCGATATAAAAGGTCTGCTAGAGATGCTCTAATATGGCACTTTGGCCATATTTGCGTCCACCAAATCTGACATACTCCATATCATAACGAAATGAACGCGAGGAACTCACACTGCTCTTTTTTAACTACGTACAACAGGAGAGCAACAGTTGGGTCGTCAGTGTCCAATGTCGTCACACTATACGTTGGCCCTTGGCTCATGAATCATGGATTTAGCAAGATACTTGAAATGCATATGTATAATTGTTGAGCAGTAAATTTATGCCACTGCCCAATCACGACTATAAATAGGACCCATGTCCAACTGCTTTGCTTCACACCATCACTCACTAGCACTCGATGCAACACATTGCACTGCAGCGCGCGCACACCATGGATCTACTCTTGCCACTCGTCTCACTTCTTTTGGTGAGTACATATATACGGCATACTCTTATCATATATTTCTGGGCGTGCATCGCATATGCATCCACATGCGAATTGCATACCCGTAAACCCTTCCTATCTGGCGATGAGGAAGGTCGCTTGGGGCCCCCTCCGCCTAGCCCCGCCGCCGGCCACCCGGCCGCGGCGGACCCCCACCCCTCGACGCGCCGCACTCCACTCCGAACACGGCGGCCACCATAGGCGATCCGATGGCTCTCGCGGATCTGAACTTTGACAAGGGACACGATTTTGCTGCTGAAGTATGGAGAAAGTGGGGAGTACCCATCAACTTCGAAGAAGGGAAAGATCTGCAGGAATTCATTCTGGTGGCGGAATTCACCCGTTCAAGGATCAGGCTGACGGTGGATTCAGTAGCCACCATTCTCCTATCTTGCTTGGGTGTCGTGCATCATTGTTCAAAGTCCAATTGCTTCAAAATTGGTCTTTCCGGTTCTCGGTCTCATCCAAAGATGTGGGCTTCTCAATCTTGAAGGGAGGTAACATCTCACTGCCAAAACTCAATGTTAATTTTCTCCTTTGGGGCTCGGGAGGACCGAATTCTTGCTGGGAACTAGATCAATACCTCCAAGAAAAGGAGGACGAATGGACTCATGTCTTTCGTAATCATCCTAGAAAATCTTATCTTCAGGCTCTTAGATCCCCCGCTTCATTCATTCAGCATTCACCATCCCCAATTATCCACCAAGATCCTCCTCAGAATCCTTTGAGATCTCAATCTGCTGGCCGTGATCGTCGCCCTGAGCTATTAGCAGTTACTAATGCAGAAGCGGGAAATTCGCCCATTCAAAGCGCAGTTAATGGGCTCTATTGTGTACGGTGCCTCCTCCATGGCCATCTTCGGCCCAGCTGTACTAACCGCATCAAGTGCAGATCGTGCAAAAGATGGGGCCACATAGCCCGGGACTATTTTTCTTCTAGGCCACCCAACCCAAGCCCAATCCTCCGGCCCACTACTCAAGTGGCTCCGGAGCAGGCGATTCCGAGGCAAACTACCACTGTTGCCGCGAATATGACTAAACAGCCGGCTAGTCAGCAAGTCATTGCCTCTGCCACCCAAGGAAACAGAGGGGACGCCTCGATTTCCGCCTCCGACGTGGGTATCCGCCATTACATCCCTTCCACTGTTTTCATAGCTCAAAGATTGAGAGAGGCTACTATCTGTAATAGAGCACAATCGCCATCCCTCCACCTCGCCATCCATCAGCCCTCCTTCTCATTGGCACCAGCCATGGCATCTTTCCCATTCGACCCCAGTCCGTTCATCCCTGCTGGCCATCATCGCATCGACGTCGCGGGGAGGCCAGCCCGTGTCTGCATCTTGGCTGGAGCGGTCCCAGCGGCGCACGAGGAATGGGCCATCGCCACCATAGGCCCGATGCCTAATCTGCCTGTCCAATTCGCCACCGTCAGAGAGGTACTTGCATATTTTCTTACTGATGTCAAGTAGTTGGGGTTTTCTGAGATCTCTCCATGCCCTTTTGGACAAGCGTACGTGAAGCTCAATAGTGTCTTTGATAGAGATGAACTAGTCAGAAATAGTCCACATCAATTCACGGATGTGCATGTTATTTTTGAGAAGCACAATCAAGGTTTGAACTGGAGGAGACTGAATCTTAGCAGAGAAGTATGGATCTTATTGTGTGGATTTCCATTAGATCGCCGCAGTATTCATGAGATCAATAATGCAGTCTGCAAATTTGGTAAATTTGTTATGTGGGTCAAGAACAAGAGCACCAGAGCCAATCTCATGGTTAAAGTCAAAGTGGAGGAACTTAGAGACATACCAGCCAGCATTGCTATTGGGGAAGGCGATGAAATGACAACTCTCACTATGCCAATAGTGATTCTTCAGGATAATGCAATGGGCAGAGAGGCCCCTGATGAAGACCCAGTTCCTTTATATGGCAATCCTCATCCCATTCCTGCTCAAGCCAACTTCCATCAGAACCAACACAATCACTTCATAGGTCCTCTCCAATTCCATGAGCAAGAAGCAGCACCTGCACCTGTCCACAATCATCACTTGGATCTCCAACTGGCTATCCATGAGGATGCTGATAATGACATGGAAGATCTCCCAGGTTGGGGACACTGGGCTATGCCTGCGGATCAAGAGTTAGTAGACCAAGAATTACATGCTGGGGAATTCATGAACCTGAATGAATTGATGGAACCCATGGAGGCAGATCAAGGACATCTAGGTGAGGACCAGATGGGGGCCAACAGTAATGTTACGAACTCTATGGAACCTCCTAACCATAATCCTGAGACTGCCAATTCTGCTGTTGGGCCCTTAGCGCCAATTCCTCCAATCATACCAGATTTAAATGCTGAAGTTGGGCCAGTTGAGCCACAGGGGCCTCTAGAGCCCATTATGGCCCAAGTTGCTCCACCAGCGGGTAGACAGACAGAGAGAATGCAAGCTGGGACAGTACTGGAAGATCTCAACCTCATTGCAATTCTAAACAACCCTCCAGTTGCTCATTCTCATCCCTCTGTGGACCCTATGCAGTTGGAAATCTCTGTTGCTCCTAGACTCAAGGTTACACCTGAGACTGATGGTACTATAGCACAAAGCAAGCTAGCAGTGGAACCATATACTCTGAAGGTGCAACAGCTGGAAGCTACTATAAAGAAGGGACAGATTCAGGAAGTTCCAGTTGACAGTATGGATAAGCTCAATTCCTTTACACCTGCTCTATCTGAGCCCCCACCATCAGCTATGCTCCAGACAGATGCTCATCTTGCAGATATAGTCACTATGACTGTTAATCCCATGGCTTTTACTGAAGGTGAATCTTCCTCCTCAGATGACACTGCTTCACCTGGATTTCCTATACCTTTGTTCAAGCCTAATAATCCTATTGACATAGGTGAGGAGAAACTCACACCTGGAAACCATGGGGTTGAAGGCTCTGCTGTGGAGAAATACACTGGTAAAGAGGGTGCTCTGATCTGGTCTCAGCACTTTGCACCAAAGGATAATAGCAAAGAAGTCATTCAGGTACCAGTAGATTGGGTTAATTTTCTATCTGTTACATTACTCTCTCCTAACAAGTTTGACTGGGCCAAACAATTCATTACATCTAAAGTCTGGGAGATCATCACACAGAATAAGGATAATGAGATCTACTTGCCTTTTGCCTTGCCAGTATCTTGCCCTGTTAGTCTCAAACTAACTTGTACTATGGATACTTCTCAGGATCAGGAGAACACCCCCAACTCTATGGGAGGATCACAAGAGATCTCTTCCTCCTCCACCTCAGCTATGCATCAGAATAGAAAGAGAAAGGAAAAGGGACTTTTGGTGGAAACAGAGGTAAGGAGAAGTTGCAGACTTCAAAAAATTAATAAAGGTTATAAGAAAGCCGTCTGCTTGGACAAGGAATGCATGGCTTGTCATTCCTTCCCACCACCTTTACCTGCCAAGATTATTAAGAACCTTAATACTTATTATTGCAAGGTTAATGCTCAAGATACTGTTGAGGAGAAGCTCACCACTAAGCACAAGAAATCCAAGGTCAGTTGCAAAGCAAAAGAAGGAGGCAACAAAGCCAAGGAAGGGCCCACTGGTGCAAAGAGTGATAAGTAGAATAGCTCTTATCTTTCTATCAGCTTGTTAGATAAGTAGTAGACATCTGGTACCATGGAGAGTTCTGTTTATTTTGTGTATGGCTGGGCATAGTCCTTTAAGGTTGCAGTGAGGGTTAAGTGTTATCCCCAATCACAGTTTGATATTATGCTTTGGTCTGGACTATGTTATAAGACTCTGCCTGTTTCTGTTTCAAATGCTTTTGTTTTATTCTGTTGGTTGCTTCAGTACCAGCCTATGATCCCATTCTCTCAATTTTACTGTTCTGAAGATGTCGAGGAACTGGAATATTTTGAACTGGAATATTAGGGGTATTAATAACCCTAAGAAATGGGATGCTCTATCCAACAAAATTGCAGAAACAACTTGTTCCATCATTTGCCTCCAAGAAACCAAAAGAGACCAGTTTGATACTGCCTACATCAGAAAATTTTGCCCTAAAAATATTTCAAAGTTTGAATTCATGCCCTCTAATGGTGCATCTTGAGGGCTTCTGATTGCTTGGAATGAGCAACTTTTCTCTGGACAGCTATTCCATCAGAATGATTTCTCCCTTTCTATCAACTTCACATGCAAACTATCAGGGACAACATGGGAACTCACCAATATCTATGGGCCTTGCCAACAGGAAGCCAGAATTGATTTCCTCAATTGGTTCCAGCACTTTCAGGTGGGTGACGATGAAAACTGGCTGGTGTTAGGAGACTTCAACTACATCAAATATCCACACAACAGAAACAAAGATGGAGGTAGCATCAATGACATGTTATTGTTCAATGAAGCTATCAATAATCAAGCACTTGTTGAAATCCCCCTTAAAGGCAGAAAATTCACTTGGAGCAACATGCAAGAGGCCCCTCTACTGGAGAAACTGGACTGGTGCTTCACCTCAGAAGCATGGACACTCACTTTCCCTTCCACCTTGGCCATTCCTCTTGCCAAAACCACATCAGACCACATCCCTATTCTTATCAAAATTGGTACCTGCATCCCAAGAACTCAAGTATTCACATTTGAAAACTTTTGGCTCCAGCATCCTCAATTCAAGGAAGTGGTCAGACAAAATTGGGAGCAAGATGTGCATGAAAGTGATAGTGCTAAATGCATTGCAGCTAAATTCAAATGGCTCAGGAAGGGCCTTAAAATCTGGGCCAGAACCATCTCCAGTCCGAAAGATACTATCAAGAACACCAACTTCATGATTCTGTTCTATGATATTATAGAGGAATACAGAGACTTGTCTGTGGAAGAATCTAATGGCAGGAGGATTCTTATTGAACACTTGAGGCTTATTAATGAACAACAAAGAATTTACTGGAAACAGAGGGCCACCATTAGGAACATTAAGATGTTGGAAGCTAATACTAAATACTTCCAAGCCAAAGCCACCATTAAGCATAGGTTCAATCATATTGCCATGTTGAAAGATGAGGATGATCAAGAGCACACTGAGCACCAAGCAAAAACTGCTATTCTCTACAGAGCATTCAAAAAGAGATTGGGCACATCCTCTAAAATAGAGAATCCCCTTCTTCTTCAGTCTCTGCTTTTGCACCATGATGATCTGACAGACCTTGAGACCCCATTCTCTAAGAAAGAAATAGATGATGTCATAAAAATATGCCCGCTGATAAAGCTCCAGGGCCAGATGGATTTAATGCAGCTTTTCTCAAATCTTGCTGGGATATTGTGGCTCCTGATTTTTACAGACTTATTGAGGATTTCCACAAGGGGACAGTAAACATACAGTGTATTAATTATTCTTTCATCACACTTATTCCCAAGAAGGATGATGCTGTCCAGCCTAGTGATTTTAGACCCATCTCATTATTGAACTGTACCCTAAAGATCTTAACTAAGTTGCTGGCAAACAGACTGCAAAAGAAGATTCTTAATTTGGTCCATCACAATCAATATGGCTTTCTATCTAATAGATGTATCCAAGATTGCCTAGCTTGGTCTTTTGAATATATTCATCAATGTTATCAATCAAATAGAGAAGTGGTCCTCCTGAAACTAGACTTTGAGAAAGCATTTGATATGCTTAATCATGACACTATCATAGAGATTCTGCAAGCCAAAGGATTTGGGAGCAAGTGGATCAATTGGATTAAGATAATTTACAACACTGGATTCTCCTCTGTTCTACTCAATGGGGGTACTTGGCAAACAATTCTTATGCAAATGTGGGGTGACACAGGGTGATCCCCTATCACCTCTCATTTTTGCGTTTGCTGCAGATCTATTACAGTCCATTATGAATGAAGCAATGCATAATTCACTGGTGGAAGCACCTATGATCCATCAATCAAGTCCAAACTTTCCTATCATTCAATATGCTGATGACACCATTCTAGTTGTTAAAGCTGAGGCTTCTCAACTGATCCACATCAAAAATCTTTTGCTTCACTTTGCAGCATTCACTGGCCTTAAAGTGAACTACAACAAGTCTAATATGATCCCCATCAACACTACTGAACAGAAGATGCTCTGCCTGTCTGCTATATTGGGATGTCAAATTGGGACCCTGCCCCACTCATACCTGGGCCTTCCCCTCAGCCTCCACAAGCCAAGAGTAGAGGATTACTTGCCCCTTTTGAAAAGAGTGGAGAACGGACTACTGGGGTGCTCAACCTTACTTTCCACTGGAGATAAATTTACCCTCATTAAATCAGTTTTCTCCAGCATGCCCATTTTCTTCATGTGCTCTCTCAGCTTAGCTGCTACTGTGGTCAACCAGCTTAATGTATATCCGAAGAACTGTTTCTGGAGGAAATTTGGATCCCATGAGAGGGGATCAGCTCTCATTGCTTGGAATAAAGCTTGTCAACCTAAGGCCAATGGAGGACTGGGTATTTTGGATATTGAGACTCATAACAAAGCACTTCTCATGAAGCATCTCCATAAATTTCTAAACAAGGCAGATATACCCTGGGTTAATATCATTTGGGAGACTTACTATTCTAGTTCTCTACCTGGAGAGAGATTGGTTGGTTCATTCTGGTGGAAGTCCTTGCTTAAAGTTTTGCCTAATTACAAACAATTTGCCATCTACAAAGCAAATTCTGGAAATGCTACTTTTTTGTGGTCTGACAGATGGTGGGATCAACCTTTAGTCACAAAATTCCTAGAGCTTCACTCCTATGCAAAAAACAACTATGAGACTTTACAACAAGTCATGAGCTACCAAGATTTGTCAGAACATTTTCACACACCCATGTCACAGCAGGCTTATCAACAATACAATCTTCTACTCCAGCATCTGCAAGATAGACCTGCATCTAACACCCCTGGTGAATGAATCATACAAGGGTCTAACAAAGGGTACTCATCCATCACAATGTATCATCACTTGAGAGGACCTAGCACTGTCCACCCTATCTTTCAGCAGATTTGGAAAACTTCATGCAGGCTCAGGCACAAGATCTTCATATGGCTACTCCTCCATGACAGGATTAACACAAGGAATCTTCTCAACAGAAAGACCATGCATCTGGACAACTTTAATTGTGCACTCTGCTCTGACAATACTGAAGAAACTCTACTCCACCTCTTCTGGAACTGCCCATTTGCACTTCAGTGTTGGGATACCATCGTACCTTCAAAACTCAGAGGCATTTCTATATATGATGATTTTCAGCTGGCCATAGCACAACTACCACAAGACATAGCATTGGACATCATTTCGATGGGATGTTGGGGTATTTGGTCCATTAGGAATGACAAGATCTTCAGAGCAGCAGCACCTCACATCCAGGGATGGAAGTTTTACCTCCAAGAAGGCCTATGGGCAGCCCAGATCAAAGCAAAGCACTCAAAAGCTGAAAAGAGTCATTCCTGGATTGAACAGAACATTTAAATAGTTCTCATGTTTCATAAAACTGGCATAGGTTGATTCCTTTTTGTAAGATCGATATGTACATATTTTTTAATTAATATGTATACCGTAGAACTATTGTCAAATTTTTTTTTACATACCCGTGTAGTTTGTGTGTGTGTGTGTGTGTGTGCGTGTGAGTTTGTAACTTGTAACAATCGTTCTGTTATTCGTTGTGAACTTGTGATGCACGCAGATTGCCGGAGGAGGCGGCGGACAACATGGGAGTTTCGCCGATGCAGCCACGATAACGGCGATGGACTCGGAGACGTTGAGGGCGTACCGGGGGGCGGCGCTTCCCGGAACTCCAATGCCCCCAGCCGTCAACGACCTCTTACTCCAATAAGACGGTCTCTCTCTCTCTCTCTCACACACACACACACACACACTATCTACACACAGTTTCTGTGGCAAAACTAATGACATAGCATGGCAACTATCGGTGTCAAAACCGGCAGACCTCGGGGTAGGGGGTCCCGAGCTGTGGATCTAGGATCGATGGGGAACAAAGGACGACGAACACAGTGTTTACCCAGGTTCATGCCCTCTCGAAGAGGTAATACCCTACGACCTACTTGATTGTATTGGATGTATAATGTGGTTTACAGAGTAGATCTATCTCGAGATCAGCATGAGCTAAACCCTAAGGAGATGAGGTGATGAATGTAGCTCTAGCCCTAAGACTAAAAACCCTCGGTTTATATAGACACCGGTAGGGTTAGGGTTACCGAAGATAGATTACAATAAGGGTTTAAAGAGATCCTGCGCCTTCTTGACTTGGAAGGGCACACCACGGCTTCATAGATCTCCTGTCACTATACGGCTCCACCAGTCTGGCTCATGTATAATGGGCCGTCGCCCCGAGGACCCCTTAGTCCATGACTCCCTCAGTAGCCCCCGAACTTGCCTCCAACGCCAAGGCTTGTATCCGGCATCCGCTCACCCGACCAGTATTCGGCTTGCGAGGCGAGTTCTTCAGTATGTTTTACCCATATTCGAAACCAAGTGATGTCTGGGATCTGAAATGGCAGTTTTACTTACCACCGAAGGCAATAATAAACAAACACCATTCAAGTGTAAATGGTGTCTTCATCTGACAACTTTTTCTCCTCCAACGAAGAGTCGCTTCCGGCCATAACGCCGAGCAGTTACTATTTCTCAAAGCGCGGCTCGAGGCCGACGCCACGTTCGGCACGTCCCCTTGAGGTGGAGATCGTGTCCCGCTTTTCGGGGGATATGGTTAATGATTTCGATTCCCCTCCCCGCACATAATGTCACGGGCATATCGGGAAGTGGAGAAGCCAACGGGGTTGAAAAAGGAATCCCAGGCCTATCAACATTCTATAAAGGGAGAGCTATCACAGTCAGCAACCCACGCCTTCTTCCACCTCCCGCTCACGCAGATCCTCAGAGCTCCAGCGCCCCTTTCCTCTGCTTTCACAGCAAACCCCGTCCCGTCTCCTTCGACCATGGCAAGCTTGGGCGCCAACGGGAAGTGGGAAGCCTCCTCCGTCACCGACGACGACATCGTGCGGCTGAAGCAGGCCGGATATTTGTCGGCTGACGTTGCTCATCGGGCCCCCGAAGAGGGCCAGATCATCCCCACGCCCCAGCCGGGCGAGAGGGTCGTGTTTCTTCCCCATTTCCTTAGGGGGCTAGGATTTCCCTTGCACCCCTTTGTGCGGGGGTTGATATTCTTCTACGGGCTAGATTTTCACGATCTAGCCCCCAATTCCCTCCTCCACATCTCGACCTTCATCATCTTCTGCGAAGCGCTCCTTCGAGTTCAGCCGCACTTCGGTTTATGGCTGAAGGTGTCCAATGTCAAGCCCAAGGTGGTTGGTGGCGAGCATGCGGACTGTGGATGGGCCATGATTAGTAAACTGATGCGGGTCTAGTGGCCGGACGGCCACTTCGTTGACACCGTCCGGATGTGGCAAAAGGAGTGGTTTTACATCACCGAGCCAAGGGAGGCCGCCTGGGGAGCGGCCCCCGCATTCAGGTCCGGACCCCCTACCAGATTGCCCTCATGGACCACCAAGAGCCCGGACTGGGGGGTGTGTCGCTCACACGGAAGCGTTGCAGAAGCGCGTCGACAGCATAATAGAGACCAGCGCGAAGTTGGTCGACGTGGTCCAGATCATGCTCCACCGCCGGCTCCTCCCTTGCCAGGAGAGGGCCAAGCCTATGTGGGAGCATGAGCCCGAGGATCCGGCCACTGTGCGACACCTCTACGGCACGACTCCTGACAAAATATGGGGCCAACTATTCCAGCCCCAGAAGGAGTGGCCGGTCGAAGGGAAGGACATCGGCCTCGACGCCGCGAACCCCCCAAAGGAGGTGAGCGGCACTCTTCTTCGAGGAGTGTTCGGATATTCATACCGCGTTTGATTCGGCCTGACCTTGTTATGCGGATTTTGCAGGGCTGGCTCGCCAAGGCCAAGAAGATTAGTGGCCCGGTGCCACTACCGGAAGAGCCCCGATCAGAGCAGCTGGAAAAGCTGCTGGTCATAGTGCCTTATAAGGCGCCCATCAAGAAGGGCAAGAAAAAAGAAGTACCGGAGGCCAGGGAGGGCCTCCGCCGCGAGGTTCGTCTGCGCAACCGGTCCAGAGACGTTGCGGCCTCATCCGTACAGGATGGGGACGAGGATGAGGAGGAAAGCGCCTCCTCGCACTTGAAGAAGAGGGCGGCGTCTAGCGACGTCGAGGAGGTTCAACCTCCTCAAGCCCGGAAGAAGCAGTGCCGACCCAAGCTAGTTCTGTCCGACAGTTCGGACTCCGACAAGGAGTCCGAAGCATCTGAGAAGGTTCCGGAGAAGGAACCCAGGGTCGAGCCCCCAGCGGCCAGGTACATACCACAACATTTTCAATTGCTTTATGCTTTCAGTAGTCCCTGATAGAACATAGATTTATTGTTTTTCTAATGGTGCAGCCCTTCGCGTGGCCACCCCACCGAGGAGACCTCTTCAGGGATGTCTCTGCCCGCCGAACTGGCGGACAGTGGCTCACGCTCGGCACCCCCTCCAATCCCCGAAGAAGTTGGGGAGGTGGTGTCACGGAAGACCCCTCCTCCTCCGAACACGAGGGAGGAGGTCGATGCTACCATGGCCAAGGCCGACGCCTCGGTCATTGAAGACCAGGGGGATGCTTCCCTCCTGGCTAACACGGGGAGGGAGTCCGGACCATCCGGACCCCCTCAGCCGCTTGCTCCTGAGCCCCCAAGGCCCTGAATGGCACAGGCTCCCCCTTCCGGTAGCGAAGGGGTCGAGGAGCCAACGCTAGCGCCGAACACCTCCACACGGGCGGCGGCTAGCTGGCCAGATGCGCTAGAGGAGTTGGTGAACAACTCTGTCATCGTTGATGGGCACTGCACTCTTATGAGTGCGGTCATGCAAGGTGTTCGGTCTGTCCAGTCCGGACTGAACGATGCTGTCCAAGGCCTTCTTACAGGCTTTGAGGTAAATTGAGTAATGTTCCCTTCTCATAGAGCGGTTGTAATTTTTAGTTTGGGTAGGCCGTGTACCCAGCAGCCCCCGGGACTCTGCAGGAACTTCGGAGAAGCCTGCAGAGGATCAAATTCGATAGGCCGATTAATAATCTCGACATTTCTTTTGCTAATGTAGGCATCTTCCGTGGCCGCGGCTGCTAATGCCGCGACACTAGAGGAGATGGATCGGAAGCTCAAGCTTTCCGATAAAGAGCTTGACCTTGTCAACAAACAGCTTGATGAGGCGCAAGGTAAGCCTTGTGAGAAGATGTGTACTTTGCTTGATGCCGGATATTAACGATCCGGACTGTATGCTAATCCTTTACCTTGATGATCCTGCAGCTGCTGCCGCCGTGGTCGAGGGCTTGTGGGAGGCCCTGAAGAAAGCCAAGGCCGAGGCGGCCGCGAAGAAGGTGGCCGCTGAGAAGGCGGTGGCCGAGCTTGAGAAGGCCAAGCTTGCTGCTGAGCAGCACGAGGCTCGAGTGACCGAAGTCCAAGTGGAGCTCCAGGATGTCGCCAAGAAGCTGGAGGCCCTTGAGAAGGGGCAGGAGGAGCAATCCTCCCGGCTATCCAAGGCGGAGAAGGAGCTCCAGGAGGCGAGGACTGACACACGAGGTGTCCGGGAGGAGCTCCGCCAAGCCGCGCAAATTGCAAATGGTAAGAAATACTTACTACAGAGTGTGTTTAGAGGCAACAGGTTCGCCCTGCTGATGCGGGTCTGGCGCTCCGCAGGCATCTTCGCCGAACTTCCGAAGAATGTGGCGGCTGCGGTGGAGCACTACGCCACTCTCGAGGAGGACTCTATGCAGCGGCTCTTCTGGTCACAGTTTCCAGACTCCGAGTGCCCTCCCCTCCTAAGCAATCAAATGAAGCAGCTGATGGAGATGCATCGGATGTCAGAGCTGGCCGTGAAGGACCTCTGTGTCAGTCTGTGGCTGTCCGAGCCCATTTCGGACACCTACTTTGGCCTTGTGCAGAAGCTGTGGGAGGCGCCGCTCCGGATTGACGCTGTGAAGCGGTCAGCATGCCTTGAGGGGGCGAGGCTTGCATTTGCGAAGACCATGGTGCATTGGCCGAAGATTAATCCAATGGAGATGGCCACTGGTCCTCCGCCCAAGAGAAAGGAGCATCACCACCCTGAGCAGTATTTTGCACAGGTGATGACCGGCGCGCGGGCGATAGAGGGCCAGTGTTCGAAAGGTGTAACGCTTGAGTGATTGTATTAATTTTGTACCAAGTGGAACTCATGCTTTATAATGCATCTGCCTGACTTGTTTTATATCATCATGATTTAATTTTGACTCCTGTGCGGCCGTATGTTTATTCTGAAAGCTACCAGTCGTCGGCTTCAGCCCCCAAGTGAATATCATGAGGGGTGTTTTGTCTCCGCACTGTTACCCTTAGCCAACGTCTTGGTACCCGGAGGCAGTAGTGCGGGAGCGAAACCAGGCAATCGGGCTATTCGGTTTTATTGCTTTCACTTAGCCGTAGGAGCTTGACTGTGGGGACTAGGGACTAGCCCCTGGTGTATTGCGATGTACTTGGGGATCAAAACCTGCCCTTTCCGATCACATGGTTTGTGTTAAGATGAACCCTTCGTGTGACACGGCGAAATCGCCAATGATTTTTAGAGTCAAACCTCGTCATTGGATCGCGGACCCATTCGCGCTTACTATGATGGTCAGTTCAGCTTTTTCCTCCTGAGGTACTTGACCGGGCAAACTAGAAGTACAATCGCAGGGGTTCTCCCTTTGCCCTCTTAACCGAACGTGCGGAACATAAGAGGCAAGCACAGGAGCCGGGCAACCCAACTATTGACCCAAGACATAGTTCGAAACAGATGCATATAATGCAATATCCGAGATGCCGAACACCTAGCGGAAAGCGGTGTCGGACTTGAAGATATTGAGCTGATATATAAATCGAACTCTTGACTAGTTACTATATTTTCATGCCGGGCTGTTCGAAGAGCGAGTGGAGAATCGGAAATGGAATAGACAAATCGCAAGATGCGGATATCCGAACACCATAAAGGGTATTTTTATTATTTCTCGTAAGCTCGGGACGTCTATCCGTACAATTCAAACTGCGAGGTACTTGTGAAAGAAAAATAAAGTTTACAGAGTAAAGGTTGACGCAGGGCCTTGATGCATGAGTTGAAGCCTTCACTGTGCCCTGCTGCACGTCTGTGCCTTTGCTTCTGATAGGTGGGGGTTGGGACCTTTGATGAGACCTTGATGGGCGAGGACCCTGCCAATGAAGCTTTATGCTTGCGGGTATCCGGAATTGGTCCCCGGGTCGTCCGAAGAGGAAGTAATTCTGAAGTTCGGTTTAACCGAACATGCACTTCGGATATATTAATGTATGCCTCACGGCTGCCCATGGCATTTTGAGTGCGAAGTTGTGCTGACGAGGCACGTGGAGCGTGAAGAATGTGGGTGTGCCGTGGGGCGCGTATCCCTATTTGCGGTGAACGCATGCGGGTTCCCATGACGGGGAACGGGTTCGAACCCATTTACTATTGTCACCGGCCTTTACGGCGGGTCGGCATCCGGGCCTATATGGGCCAGTGTGGTCTTCGGCCGCTAGGGCCGCAGTGTGCTCTTCGGTTCGAAGTGAGCATTCTGTGTTGCCGTTGATAGTTATGATGCCCGAGGGACCAGGCATCTTCAACTTGAGGTACGCGTAATGCGGAACGACATTGAACTTGGCGAACGCTATTCGACCAAGGAGGGCGTGATAGCCACTGCAAAAAGGTGCAATATCAAAGATCAAGTCCTCGCTTTGGAAGTTATCCAGAGATCCGAACACTACTTCAAGCGTCATGGTGCCCGTGCAGCGGGCCTCCACTCCTGGAATGACCCCCTTAAAGGTGGTGTTACTGGGTTTGATCCTTGATGGATCGATCCCCATTTTCCTCAGTGTATCTTCGTATATCAGATTGAGGCTGCTACCTCCGTCCATTAGGACTCTAGTGAGGTGGAATCCATCGATGATGGGGTCTATCACTAGGGTTGCGGACCCTCCATGGCGTATGATGGTGGGATGGTCCCTGTGATCGAACGTGATCGGGTAAGCTGACCATGGATTGAACTTCGGCGCTACTGGCTCGACGGACTATATGTCTCGTAGTGCTCGCTTCCTCTCCTTCTTCAGTATATGGGTTGCGTAAATCATGTTTACCGTCTTGACCTCGGAAGGGAAGGGTTTCTGGCCTCCACTAGTCGGCCTGCGGGGCTCATCATCGTCCTCGCTTTGTGGGCTTTTGCCCGAGTCTTCGGCTGTGAGTTTGCCGACCTGTTTGATCACCCAACAATTTTGGTTGGAGTGGTTGGCGGGCTTCTCTGATGTGCCGTGGATCTGACAAGGCCTGTCCAGAATCGTGTCTAGTCTGGATGGGCCGTCATTGTTGCCTTTAGGGGCTTTCTTTCAGGGTCCGGACTTCTGGTTTCGGAATCCGACATTTACTGCCGTATCCTCACCCTCGCCATCATTGTGGCGATGTTTATTCTTGCTGCGTCGGGGCTTTCCATTTCCCTCCCGAACCTCGGAGGTACCGGGTGTGTCTGGGTTGGTGTTTTTGCGAGCAAGCCAACTGTCCTCGCCTGCGCAAAAGCGGGTCATGAGAGAGGTGAGGGCTGCCATAGTTCTTGGTTTGTCCTGGCCAAGCTACCGTACGAGCCATTCGTCCTTGACACTATGTTTGAAGGCGGCCAAGGCTTCGGCATCCGGACAGTCGACAATCTGGTTTTTCTTGGTCAGGAATCGATTCCAAAATTGTCGGGCAGACTCTCCGGGTTGTTGTGTGATGCGATTTAGGTCGTCAGCATCCGGAGGCCGGACATAGGTGCCCTAAAAGTTTGCTCTAAAAGCATCCTCAAGTTCTTCCCAGAAGCCTATAGAGTCTTCGGGAAGGCTGTTCAACCAGTGTCCAGCTGGAACTTTAAGCTTTAGCGGCAAATATTTAATGGCGTGGAGGTCATCTCCTCGCGCCATGTGGATGTGGAGGAGGAAATCCTCTATCCATACGGCTGGGTCTGTGGTTCCGTCATATGATTCGATGTTCACAGGCTTGAAGCCTTCCGGGAGTTGGTGTTGCATTACCCTCTCTGTGAAGCACAAAGGGTGTGCGGCGCCCCGAACTCGGGCTACATCGCGTCGGAGGTCTTTGGCCCTCCGAATCTGCTGCTGCTCCCGGATTCTATTGTTTCGGTTTAGCCGATCGTAGTATCCTTCCCGGTAAGCGGGCGGCTCTTCTTTGGGTCCGTAGATGGACCTGGTATGGCCTCCTCGAGTGTCTAGGTCATGGCGGAGGTCGTACTCGTAAGTGGGCCGCACTTGATCCTTGCCGTGACGGCGAGGTGGGGCGGCTGGGTGTTCAGCCTCGTCAGCTTCCCTGTCCCGCCCTCTAGGGGGGCGGTCTGGCTATTCGGCGCTTGTGTATATCGGGCGTGTGGGCTCTACGGCCTCGTCGTCAAACTGCGGCAGGAGTCTTCGCTTGGGGTAACTTTGGTTGGCTGTTCGCAGCCATACCCTTCTTCGGCAGCTAGGACTTTAGTCCATCGGTCATTGAGGGTGTCCTGTTCGTCTTTGATGTTGCGTTTTTGTTTCTTTAGGCTGCGGGCGGTGGCTAAAAGCCTCCGCTTGAACCGTTCCTGCTCCAGAGGGTCTTCGGGGACGATGAAATCATCCTCCCCAAGACTGACCTCCTCTTCAGAGAGTGGGAGGTAGTTGCTATCCTCGGAGTCGTCGGGGTTTTCTGAATTGAGCGGGTCCTCCTGCCCCGCGGGGTCATCCTGATGATGTTCGAGGGCTGCGTCTCCGGCGAGGTCATCTGTATTATTTACGGTGCCGTTCTCCGCAGAGTCCATGTTGCTCGCATGGCTTCGACGTGGCTTTGATCGACGACGCTATTTTCGGCGTTTGGGCGGCTCGTCTCTGGGCTTGCCCCGGTCCTGATCAGGAGATCCATCGCCATCTTGGGGGGGGGGGGGTGTCCACCATGTAAATATCATAGGTGGATGTGGCCGACCAGTGACCGGTGATGGGGGGGGGGGGGGGGAGGCGATGTCAGTATTGACCATGGGTCCGCCCTCCTCGTCCATGTATTCGGTATTTTCCGAATTGTAGTCTAGCATATCGGTTAAATCGTCGATAGTGGCTACCAAGTGGGTGGTGGGTGGGACGCAAAATTCCCTATGGTGCGCCTCGAAGGGTTGATGATTAAAGGCGGAGGGCAGGTCCTCCTGGATGGTCATGTTCTTAATTCGGTCCAGCGCCTCGTTTAACATTGCGAGGGTCGCCAAGCTTGAGGGCTCCGAGCCGAATTCTGTTGTAACGACGTGGGGGGCGGTCAATGCCCTGGCCGGTCCTTGGTTTCCGCTGGCCGTGCTGAGCTCGGGATGCGGGGCCGGATCCTTGAAGGGGTCGGGGTCATCACTGGAGGTCATGGACGGGCTTTGGTCCTTGTTTGTGGCTTCCCTGTCGGGGTTCAAGATCGAGCTGCTTTGGCTGGGGGTGACCCCTGGCCGTTAGCTGCCGCTTTGTCATAAGGGATCAAGGCCAGGCGAGCGTAGAGAAAGGAAGATTCGGCCGAGATTGACTCTTGGCCTCTGCCTCCTGATTCTACCTCGAAGGTCGAGGATAGGTCTTCCGCAGTCATGACGTGTCCGGACGGAGGCGGAGTTTGGCCCCTGCTCGAAGCGGGGCTCTCCTGGCTTGAAGCTGGCGAGGCCGATCTGCTGATCGGAAAGGAACTCCGAAGCGGGCGTGGCGAGGGGGCGGGAGGGGGAAGTGAATCCGGTGAAAACCAGATCGCCCCGTGTGTCTGCAACATATTCCAGACCGCCGAATCGAATCCAGTGTCCAGGGGTGAAGGCGTCGACCTGACCCAGACGACCGGTCGGGTCTGCGTGCAACACGATGCTGCCAAACACGAAGAGTTTTCCGGGGACGAAGAAGTCCCCGGATGCGATGCCCTCTCCTATGATCAGACGAGCCATCGATCCTTTGGACGACCCTACAGCGGAACTCTCAATGAAAGCACCAATGTCGGTGTCAAGACCGGCAGACCTCGGGGTAGGGGGTCCCAAGCTGTGGATCTAGGATCGATGGGGAACAAAGGACGACAAACACAGTGTTTACCCAGGTTCAGGCCCTCTCGAAGAGGTAATACCCTACATCCTGCTTGATTGTATTGGATGTATAATGTGGTTTACAGAGTAGATCTACCTCGAGATTAGCATGAGCTAAACCCTAAGGAGATGAGGTGATGAATGTAGCTCTAGCCCTAAGACTAAAAACCCTTGGTTTATATAGACACCGGTAGGGTTAGGGTTACCGAAGATAGATTACAATAAGGGTTTAAAGAGATCCTGCGCCTTCTTGACTTGGAGGGCACACCATGGCTTCATAGATCTCCTGTCACTATACGGCTCCACCAGTCCAGCCCATGTATAATGGGCCGTCGCACCGAGGACCCCTTAGTCCATGACTCCCTCAGCAACCATGCATGTCACTCAAAATAGTAAATAAACATTCCTTGTTGAAATAATTTCAATTGTGGTTTGATAATTGGTGTTATAACTTCATATGGTTTGAAGCTGAGTTTGTAAATCAAATATACTCCCTCCGTCCCATAAAAATTCTTACATTATGGGACGGAGGGAGTAGTTGAGAAGTAAAAGGTGTACCTTTTTTGGGATGAAACTACATGAAACTGAACATAATTTTTAATAGAGACCGGCAATTCAAATATTTGGTTTAAATGTAGCCTGTCATTCAAGCATAAATGAACAAGGAAAGGTGTGATAGCTCCCGGGACTCCCGACACCCACTTATCAGGTCCGTCCACTCTAGATGAGATTCGTGCTTGGGTCGAGGCATTGGCAGTACTTGCATGTTCTTTCACGAGTTTGACTCAGATTAATCTCCTAGCCCTAGCATCTAGGCACAGTGCAGACTGTAGGGTGTAGGGTGCCTCTATAGCAGACCACTTTAGCAGGCTCGTCACTGTAGCCATGTGACCACGAATTTCATCTCTTGCATGGAGCATGCAGGGACACGAGCACAACAGTGTCACCGTGTGCTTACTCAGTGAATTGAAATAAAATAAAGGAGACAGAGTGTGTTGCACGCAAATGGTAGGAGAAAGAGGGACATGAGAGAGAGCGTATGTTGCATGAAAGGTTAAGAGAGAGAGTTTCTGCTGCATGCTAAGTTTTCAAAGAGAAAGCATGAAAATTGCAGAAAGAGAGTGTGTTGCATGTAAGGATCAGAAGAGAGAGTGTGTGTGTTGGATGTCGATTTTTTTACAAGCTGCATGCAATGCTAAAGAGCCAACCTCATGTGACTGGATCTGACACATATTGTCGGCTGTCGCGGTCAGAAGTAGCTGTGTTTAGGGCATGTAGAATACATAACCCTAGGGTGATGCCTCATACGTCATGTATGATCAGATGTCAGGAAAAGTAGGTTCGGATGGAGTAGCGGGATCCTCTACAGGAGGCGGGTGCTTGGAGAGAAAAAGTGTGTTTCAGTGCATAAAGCTGAAAAAGTTAAAGTGAAGAGTAGAGATGCATGTGTAGTGGAAGTCTACTTTTTATTATTTGATGAAACCCACTAGTAGTAGCTTGCATTGGGAAGAAAAAAATCTATATCTATGCCTCAAGCTACTTTTTGTCATGGGGCATCTATATTCATATGCCACCATTGTACATGCCCTTAGCCCTGCAAATCACAATGGGTAGTAGGCAATGTTCGAATCGCGAGGAATGAGAATCTACAGCCAACGGTATGGATAGAGGGGTGCCCCTGCCCCCGGGAGCTAAAAATCCAGTCTCTTTGTTTTGTCCACTTCTCTTTGCATACCGCAAACACTGAGTCTGGTTTGTTTCGTTGTTGTGATAGATGTTCAGATGTCTATGTATTTAGCATATTACATGTGTAGATTTGTTGTTGTTGTTGTTGTTGTTGTTGTTGTTGTCTTTGCATGCATGCATTTCCCCCGTTCAATTTGATTTTATGTGACTTGTGCTTTTTTTTCTTGAATACACACAAGAGTGTGTACTATATATTAAAGAAGGGATGGGGTAAAGAGCCCCTCCGCGTTGGTGTTACATGCTACAAATTACATGAACCCAACTCCACTCTACGAAACGATGATTGGCTAACTTCTCTCCGTGGCCTGCGTTGTTAGCGCTCCTAGGAAGGAGGCTACATCTCTTTTGATGAGTCCTGCTTGCTTCCATGCTCGCCCTTCATCATCTATCCTACCAATTACATGGTCTATCGATGGTGTGATCCCATCAAATACAATTGCGTTGCGGTGCTTCCATACTCCCCACATTACAAGAATAAGGATAGCTCGGACATCCTTCCCGCTGCGTCCGGTTCCGGTCTTGCTTTGGCACCACTCTTGCAATCCATCGGCCGTCGAAGGGATCCACTCTCGCTTGCCCATGGCCTGGCAGACGACTGTCCATACCTGTCGGCTGAATACACAACCAAGTAGCAGGTGGTTGATTGTTTCCTCCTCCTGGTCACAAAAGGGCATGCCTCTTGATGATCCAGGCCTCTTCGAGCCAGGCGGTCTGACATCCAACATATGTTTCGTAGCGCTAGGCAAGCGAAGAAACGACACTGCATGGGGGCCCTAGACTTCCATGTAAATCTCGCAGTTGGCGTCACTTCACGGCTCCAAAATTTGGCCGCGTAGGTAGATTTGGTCGAGAAGGAACCGTTCGCCTCCCAGGCCCATGCAACCGAGTCTTGCAGATCGTCTTGTAGCGTTTCCCTAGCAACGGCAGTCCATAGGGCCATATATTCTTGTAGCAGGGCTGGCGTGAGTTCAGGCCCAATGTCGCGCGCCCAACTCCCCTCGTGAAGTGCCTGGTGCACAGTCCGGACTCGTATCTTTTTTCACACTCTTCCATATAGGTTCGGAGCTATCTCCTGGATTCTTCGCCCTTGCAGCCACCTATCCTCACAAAAGTATGTGTCCTTTCTGTTTCCCACTTTATTTACGATGGCAGCCTGGTAGAGCTGTAGCGACTCCTTTGGCACACTGATGTTGAACTCGGCCCAGGGTCTAGTGCGGTCAGATCGCTGCAGCCGTGCCCACTTTGTTTGCATTTCTATGTTGAGCCAGCTGAGGTTGGGGATGCCGAGACCTCCTGCCCACATGGGTGTACAAACCGAGTCCCAAGCCACGGAGCACTGCCCACCGTTTGCCTTATCCTTTGTGCACCAAAGGAAGCCGCGACAGATTTTGTTCATTGTGGAGATCGTCTTTTGTGGAATGTCGAGCGCTAGCATCGCATGGAGCGGGATGGCGCATAGAACCGATTTGATTAGGAGGAGGTATCCACTCTTGGGCATGTCAGCAGCTTTCTACTTTGGCAGGGCTGCGGCCAGCTAATCCACCAATCCCGATAGATTGGCAGCCGATTGTTTGCGGATGGTGAGAGGTAGTCCGAGGTATTTACAGGGGAAGGAGCCGGCCGGGCAGCTGATTGCCGCCAGTACCCTCTCCCAAGTGTCAGCAGGGCATCTGATTGGGTAGGCTGTACTTTTATGCATGTTTACATGTAGTCCCGAAGCTTCGCCGAAGATCCGCAGAAGTGAGGACCAGGCTTGGATGTCCTGGTTATTTGGTTTGACAAAGATCATGACGTCGTCCATGAACATCGATAGGAGGTGTTCCATTCCACTCCGCACTAAAGGGGCCATGATTCCTCTCGAGGTAGCAAGCTTGAACATCTGCTGTAATGGCTCCATGATCAGAATGAAGAGCATCGGCGAGAGTGGATCGCCCTGTCTCAGTCCTTTGCAATTGTAAATTGGCCAACCCGGAGTACCATTGACCATGATCCTAGTGGAAGAGGTAGATAGCAGCACACATGTCCACGCGATCCACTTAGGCCCAAAGCCCATGGTTTGTAGGACTTCGATGAGAAAGGGCCAGTGTACGGAGTCAAAAGCCTTGGAGATATCTATTTTGAGCATTATTGCTGGTTCCTTTAGAGCGTGTAAGCGTCGTCCCGTGCATTGCACGAGCATGAAGCTGTCATGGATAGATCTGACTTTAACGAAAGCACTTTGGTGCTTGCCAATGAGCGACGGCATGTACGGTGTGAGCCTGTTGGCCAAAGCCTTATAAAAAAATTATCGCTCCATGTACCAGGCTCACCGGCCTGAAATCACGGATATCCACCGCTCCGCTCTTCTTGGCCAGAAGTGTTACTATAGCTTTGTTGATCGAGGGCAGTCCTCTCATATCTCCATTGTAGAGATGGTTAAAAGCATTCATGATATCCCCTTTTATGATATGCCAGCATGTGCTTTGTCCGGTGGCATGCCCTTAACGACCTTTTCTATTTCCTCCTCTGTGAATGGCTCCTCCAGATGGCCCAAGTTGAGAGACGGTAGGTGAAGCGAGCTGAAGTCTAGCGAGTGCGCCCTAGCTTGCATCTCACCAAATGCTTGGGTGAAGTGTGAGTCCACCTCATTCATGATCTCCTCTTGGCTTGTGCTTTATCACAATTAACCTACTAATAAGTCTATATCAACATGTTTGTCATATGTGAATTCAGTGCATGCCTCTTTAGACGATGTTGACGTCAAGTTTGTCAAAGGACTGCGAAAAATTGGACCATATTATAGGAAAATCAAGTCAGAAGGTGGTCAAGGGAAAGAACGCAATCATATTGCATCACAAGCTGAACATGATTTAAAGGAGGTCTCTGTGTCATATGGATCAGAAGATGAAGAGTATTTGAAAGAAGTCTCAGTATCTTCTGGCGTAGAGGGCAAAGATGTTCCAAAGAGAGGCTTCGTGGCACAAGAAGGAAATACAAAGGGAGTCTTGGTGTCATATGGATCAAAAGGTGGAGAGAATTTGAAAGAAGTCTCAATGTCTTATGGGGTAGAGCGCAAAGATGTTCCAAAGAGAGGCTTCGTGGCACAAGAACAAAAACTAAGGGAAGTATCTGTGTCATATGGGTTAGATGAAGGCAAAGATGAACATATTGAAGTCTTGAACCAAGGTGATGAGGATCCACATAGAGTTACAATGTCACATGGGGAGAACAAGAAGATGATCCCAATAAAGCTACAATGATATATGGGTCAGAACAAGAAGAGGATCCACATAGAGCTACAATGTCGTATGGGGCAGAACAAGAAGATGATCCCAATAAAGCTACAATGACATATGGGTCAGAACAAGAAGAGGATCCACATAGAGTTACAATGTTGTATGGGGCAGAACAAGAAGATGATCCCAATAAAGCTACAATGACATATGGGTTAGAACAAGAAGTGGATCCACACAAAGTTACAATGTCATACGGGGCAAACCATGAAGAGTGTCCAAATAAAGTTACATTGTCATATGGGTCAGAACATGAAGAGTATACAAATAAAATTACATTGCCATATGTGTCGGAACATGAAGATGATCCGAATAAAGCTACAGTGTTGTATGGATCAAAAGATGAAGAGGATCCAAACAAAGCAACAATGTCATACAGGTTGAAACATGAGAATGACCTAAAGACTGTTTCTACGAGGCATAAGACACACATAGAAGGTAAAGGAAAGCTCAACTTTTTAAGGAAGTGCATTTTTAGAATTTCCATGTTAATTTACTATTTTCACATGATGATAAATATCCAGAAAACATATATAGTTATTTGATTAAATACCATTTCTCAAATGGTTTCTTTTATTATTGCACGTGTTGCAAGTAACAGGAGAGGCGAGTCACCATGTTCACTCTCATAACCACAAGAACAAAAGACAGGCGAATGTTTTCTTCTTCTGCGACATGCTGAGGCAAGGGTCAATGATCACCCTGACAATCCCATCGACCACCTCCCTGCAGGCGCTTCTTCCCTGACATGTCGCTGACTCCCTTCCATTCTCCACTAAATTCCTCTCGGACATTGTACGATGTTTGCGCCAACGTCCCTTAGGATGACAAGAGACATTCGGAGGACGTTGGACACCTGCGAGCACCCATGGATGCTTCCCGGTGAAAAATCAGGTTGGGCCACCTCCCTCGAGTCCCTTGGCGAGCTCACATTGTCCCTTCTCGGAACGTCCAACATCCTTGCGTTCTCCGCCGCCAACCTGCCCGTAGAAGCCCTGGGCACGTCGGTGTTGCGGGGGAGGTAAAACGTGATGGCTGCCCGGAGGCTTTCCATGTCATCAGAGATCATGACCTACCATGACTTGATGTACCCATATGCGGTGTACTACTGCCACACGTACAACCCCACCGTTGCATACACAGTGACATTGGAGAGCGTGGATGGGGGCGTGGCGCCGGCGACGATGGAGGCGCTGGCCGTGTGCCACCTCGACACGTCGCAATGGAGCCCGAATCACCCGTTCATTGTGCTACACAATGTCAAGCCTGGGGATGTAGCTGTGTGCCACTTCCTCACCAAGCTAAGCATTGTCTGGGTGTGGGCTGGCTTGCCCGGAGATGCACATGCGGTGACCCGGTAGGTGGGAAAGCACGCACTTGCATCTGAATGTGTGAGATGTGACACATACATGAAATGGACGGGTTTAAGTGCATGTATCGAGATTGTACGAAATAAATATGAGCTTGCTGTTTCTTGGTGATGACGATGTTAATCAAGTCAAGTTAATAGGAACCGTGGTAGTGTTGTCATCCATTGGGTGTCATCTTATTCATGTCAAGTATTTTATATAGAGAGAAGGCATAACACTAACTCCTACTCCTAAGTCACAAAGCAGTTTTAATATAGTTGTTTTTAATTGAGCAAGGTATAGTGGTATCCTGTTGGAAATATGCCCTAGAGGCAATAATAAAGTTGTTATTATCATATTTCCTTGTTCTTGATAAGTGTTTATTCTCGATGCTATAATTTTATTAACCGGAAACTCAAATACATGTGTGGATACATAAACAAATACTATGTTCCTAGTAAGTCGCTACTAGACTAGCTCGTTGATTAAAGATGGTTAAGGTTTCCCAACCATGGACATGATTTGCCATTTAATAATGAGGTCATATCATTAGGATAATGATGTGATGGACATATCCAATCATAAGCTTAGCATCTGATCATGTCACTAAGTTTAAATTGCTACAACTTTCTTAATGTCAAGTATCTGTTCCTTAGGACTTGAGATCATGCGACTCCCTAGTACCGAAAGAATGCTTTGTGGGCATCAACCATCACTTCATAACTGGGTGATAATAAAGTTGCTCTTCAGGTATCTCGAAAGGTACTAGTTGGGTTGCATGGATCAAGACTGAGATTTGTCACTCCATGTGACGGAGAGATATCTCTGGGCCCTCTCGATAAAACAACATCCTCAGTAGCTTGCAAGCATGTGATTAATGTGTTTGGTCACGGGGATATTGTATTATGGAACGAGTAAAGAGAACTTGCCGGTAACAATATTGAACTAAGTATGGACCGACGATCGAATCTCAGGCAAGTAACATATCGCCAGACAGAGGGAATTGTATACGGTATCTGAATCCTTGACATTGTGGTTCAAATGATGAAATATCTTAGTGGGATATTGATGACCCACAAGTATAGGGGATCAATCGTAGTCCTTTCGATAAGTAAGAGTGTCGAACCCAATGAGGAGCAGAAGGAAATGACAAGCGGGTTTTAGCAAGGTAATTTTTGCAAGCATTGAAATTGTCGGTAACAGGTAGCAAGATAATTTGTAACAAGCGAAAAGTAACAATAGGTGCAACAAGGTAGCCCAATCCTTTTTGTAGCAAAGGACATGCCGGAACGGTCTCTCATAATAAGTAAAATGTTCTCGAGGACACACGGGAATTTCATCTAGTCACTTTCATCATGTTTGTTTGATTCGCGTTCGCTACTTTGATAATTTGATATGTGGGTGGACCTATGCTTGGGTGCTATTCTTACTTGAACAAGCCTCCCACTTATGATTAATCCCTCTCGCAAGCATCCGCAACTATGAAAGAAGAATTAAGACAAAATCTAACGATAACATTAAACATGTGGATTCAAACCAGCCCCTTACGGAATAGCGCATAAACTAGGGTTTAAGTTTCTGTCACTCTAGCAACCCATCATCTAATAACTACTCCACAATGCATTCCCTTAGGCCAAAGATGGTGAAGTGTCATGTAGTCGACGTTCACATAACACCACTAAGGGAATCACAACATACATATCATCGAAGTATCAAACGAATATCAAATTCACATTATTACTTGGAACATGACTTCTCCCGTGTCCTCAAGAAAAAAAGCAACTACTCACAAATAATATTCATGCTCAAGATCAGAGGAGTAATAAATATCATAATGGATCTGAACATATAATCTTCCACCAAATAAACCAACTAGCATGAACTACAAGATGTAACCAACACTACTAGTCACCCACAGGTACCAATCTGAGGTTTTGATACAAAGATTGAACACAAGAGATGAACTAGGGTTTTGAGATGAGATGGTGCTGGTGAAGATGTCGGTGAAGATTGATCCTCCCAAGGTGAGAGGGTTGTTGGTGATGACAATAGCTTCGATTTCCCCCTCCCGGAGGGAAGTATCCTCGACGAAATCTCTCCGCCGGAGAGCAAAAGTGCTCCTACCCAAGTTCCGCCTCGAGACGGCGACGCTCTGTCCCGAAAGTCCTCTCTCTATTTTTTGTAGGTCAAAAGACCTTATGTACCAGAAGATGGGCACCGGAGGTGGGCCAGGGCCCCCGCTACCCACCAGGGCACGCCAGGGGGGAGGCGCGCCCTGGTGCCTAGTGGGCACCTGGGTGACCCCCTCCGGTATTTCTTTTCTCCAGTATTTTTATATATTCCAAAATAATTCTTCGTAAAATTTTAGCTTATTTGGAGATGTGCAGAATAGGTATCTCTGACGTAGCCTTTTCAGGTCCAGAATTCTAGCTGCCGGTATTCTCCCTCTTTGTGTAAACCTTGCATATTATGATAGAAAAGGCATTAGAATTACTCCACAAAGTGTTATATTGAATAAAAACACTATTAATAACAGTAAGAAACATGATGCAAAATGGACATATCAACTCCCCCAAGCTTAGACCTCGCTTGTCGTCAAGCGAAAGCCGATATCGAGAATCATGTCCACATGTTTAGAGAGAGAGGTGTCGATAAAACAAAATACAGACATAGTAGTATCATGCTTATTATCATAACAACAATAAAATTTATCATAAAACTTCTCATGAGCAAGTAACAATTCATCAGAACATTGAAGTATGCAACATAAACTTTATTGAAAACCAACAAACTATGTTTTTAGTCAACTTTGCAATTGCAATTCATCATATTTTCAGGAAGGGTCTCGTATCGGAGCCTTTTGGCAAGTCCACATACTCAACCATCATTTAACCTTCTATGATTGCTAACACTCACAGCATATATATATGTAGCAAAAAGTTTCAGCCAGACACATAGAAAGATAGGGGCTTATAGTTGTGCCTCCCAACTTATTCACCTCAAGGGTGATGTCAACAATAATAACTCATGATTACTCATATCCAACTGGATATATGTGCCTAGATCTTTCCCCACCACATGATGCTTGCAAAAGAGAGAAAATAAAAAGGGGTAGGGGAGAACACTTTGACTCTTGCATAAAAAGTAAATACATAAAAGTAAAAGATAGGCCCTTCGCAGAGGGAAGCAGAGGTTGTCATGCGCTTTTATTTTTGGATGCACAATCTTTTAATGCAAAAGAACGTCACATTATATTGCCCCTTATGATAGCAAGCTTTATTATGCAGTCCATCGCTTTTATTACTTTGCCATCACAAGTTCGTACAACGCTTATTTTCCCTTACAATAAAAGATCAAACATATTTAGAAGCAATTTTTATTGCTTTATGCAGCGATGACAACTTACTTGAAGGATCTTATTCAATCCATAGGTAGGTATGGTGGACTCTCAAAACAATGAAATTGGGTTTAATGTTTTTGGATGCACAAGTAGTATCTCTACTTAGTGCGGATTTTTGGCTCGGATTTTTGGCTAGGAAAGATATTGGGCAAGCACCACATGTTGGAGGATCTATGACAATATAACTTCTATGTGAATATGAACAAGCATAAATCATTACGTTGTCTTCCTTGTCCAACGTAAAAAAATTGGCATAAAATATTTAATGGGGGCTCACAATCATAAAAGATGTCCAAGATAGTATATTTGCATATGAACTTTCTCTTCCCTTATTAATTCTTTCATGAATTGCATCATTGACCAATGCTACGTTTGTCAACTTTCAATAAATTTTACCACTTATACTTTTCCTTATGTAATGTCATTACCTTCCATAAGATTAGCATATGAACTTTTTCATTATTTCCTTTATTTTGATTGAAACTAAAAGGTAAAGAAGCAAAAACTCAAACTAAACTTTATTATATAACTCTCACTCGATTACATATATAGATAGATCACGAAACTAGCACTCAAAAATAGATCATACTAAACTTTTATTCAACTAAATCATGAAATAACTAAGGATCGAACTAAGAACGGTAAAGATAATTAAAGTGATGGTGATACGATACCGGGGCATCTCCCCCAAGCTTGGCACAAGCCAAGGGGAGTGCCCATACCCGTGTGCTTAAGTCTCCTCCTTTGGTGATGGTGGTGGTGATGAGGAAGTAGGTTCGTCCTCCCGCTTCCATGGTAGGGGTTCACCACCATAAGAGGATGCATGAGTCTCCTGAGTCCTAAAACTTGCAGCTAAACTCATACCTTTAAACCTTGCTTCATACTCCAAAATTTGATTTTGGGAATCATAGATTTGGCTTTGCAAAAAATTGATTTGCTTGTTGAAGGTGAAGATGATGACCTTCATAGACCGGCCATCCACCTTGTGATCATGAGTGAATTCTGTAATCATGGAGTGATTGGCACTTAGTCCACGCTCCACCATCCCTTGGCACTTGAAGATCTCCTGCTCCACCGCCTCGAGCCTGGCCTCCACGCTTCTCGTCTTCTTGGGCCCTTGAACATCCCGGATGTGGAGCACCCCCTCACGCATATCAATGGCTTGAGGGTGCTTCAACACCTTCGGTAGGTAGGGGTTGATGACCTTCTCGTAGAACTTGTCCTTGGAAGGGCTTGGTGCAGCCATGGAGATCTAGATCTATCAGAAAAACAGCCCGAAACAAGAACAGAGGATATTTTTGCGATGCGGTGGTTAATACGTCTGGGGGAGTATATAAAGAATTTTTATCTTGGGAAACAAGTATGCTACAAGAAAACAGAGTTGGGAAGGTGCCCGAGGGGCCCACTACCCACCAGGGAGTGCCAGGTGGGGCAGGCGCACCCTGATGCCTAGTGGGCACCTGGGTTGCCTTCCTGTGTGTTTCTTATTATTTTTTATTTTTTCTAATATTCCAAAACTAAAAGAAAATATTTTTTGCGGAATTTTTGGAGTCGGTTTACTTACCGTATCACGTACCTCTTCCTTTTAATGGTTCTGGAGTGTTCTGGAAGCTCTCTTTTTTGTATTCCTCCGGTGTCATGGTTTGAATAATACTAGTTTCAACATTAATAGGTGTACCTAAAATATAGTGCTTAATCCTTTGTCCATTGACCACCTTCGGATTAGTGCCTTCGACATTATTGATCTTAATAGCTCCAGTGCGATAAACTTCTTCAATGATATATGATCCTTCCCATTTGGAGACAAGTTTCCTGCAAAAAATCTGAAACGAGAATTGTACAATAGAACATATTCACCAACTTTGAATTCCCGCTTTTGGATCCTTTTGTCATGCCATCTTTTAACCTTTTCTTTGAATAATTTGGCATTTTCATAAGCTTGGGTTCTCCATTCATCTAATGAGCTAATATCAAATAACCTCTTTTCACCGGCATGTTTGAAATCATAATTGAGTTCCTTAATTACCCAATATGCTTTATGTTCTAACTCAAGAGGCAAGTGACATGCTTTTCCATAAACTATTTTATATGGAGACATACCCATAGGATTTTTATAAGCAGTTCTATAAGCCCATAGTGCATCATCAAGTTTCTTAGACCAATTTTTCCTTGATCTGTTAACAGTCTTCTGTAATATTAACTTTATTTCTCTATTGCTAAGTTCAACTTGACCACTAGATTGAGGGTGATAAGGAGATGCAATTCTATGGTTGACATCATATTTAGGAAGCAATTTATGGAAAGCACCATGAATAAAATGTGAACCACCATCAGTTTAAATATTTATGGACTCCAAACCTCAGGAAAATAACTTCTTTCAACATTTTAATGGAGGTGTTGTGATCAGCACTACTAGTTGGAATAGCTTCTACCCACTTAGTGACATAATCAACAACAACCAAAATATGAGTATACCCATTAGAGGAAGGAAAAGGTCCCATATAATTAAAGCCCCAAACATCAAATGGTTCAATAACAAGTGAATAATTCATAGGCATTTCCTAGTGTTTACCAATATTACCAATTCTCTGACATCCATCACAAGATGAGACAAACTTACGAGCATCTTTGAAAAGAGTAGGCCAATAAAAACCAGACTGTAATACCTTGTGTGCAGTTCTATCTCCTGCATGATGCCCTCCATAGGCTTCGGAGTGACATTTCCGTAGGATTTGTTCCTGTTCATGCCCAGGTATACAACATCTAATAATACCGCCTACTCCCTCTTTATACAGATGTGGGTCATCCCAAAAGTAATGTCTTAAATCATAGATTTTTTTTCTTTTGCTGGTATGTGAAACTAGGTGATATAAATTTAACAACAAGATAATTAGCATAGTCTACATACCAAGGAGTGTTATGAGAAGCATTTATGACAGCTAGTTGTTCATCAGGGAAGCTATCATCAATATGTAGTGGGTCATCAAGAATATTTTCCAACCTAGAATAGTTATCAGCTACGGGATTCTCAGCTCCCTTCCTATCAGTGATATGCAAATCAAATTCTTGTAACAAAAGAACCCACCTAATGAGTCTTGGTTTAGCATCTTTCTTTTCCATAAGATATCTAATAGCAGCATGATCGGTGTGAGCAATTACTTTAGAATCACCTATGTAAGATTTGAATTTATCACAAGCAAACACAACTGCTAGAAATTCTTTCTCAGTAGTAGCATAATTTCTTTGGGCACTGTCTAGAGTTTTACTAGCGTAATGAATAACATTTAAT
Source organism: Thinopyrum elongatum (assembly GCA_011799875.1). Lineage (NCBI taxonomy): Eukaryota > Viridiplantae > Streptophyta > Magnoliopsida > Poales > Poaceae > Thinopyrum > Thinopyrum elongatum. Next base: position 240,872,950 of record CM022303.1, read on the forward strand.
TTCTTATCAACTCTTTGTCCCAGAACTGCACCAACATCATAATCACTAGCATCACACATAATTTCAAAAGGCAAGTTCCAATCAGGTGGTTGAACAATAGGTGTTGAAGTTAAGGCTTTCTTAAGTGTTTCAAAGGCTTCTACACAATCATCATCAAAAACAAATGGATCATCCTTTTGCAAGAGATTAGTAAGAGGCCTAGAATTTTTAGAGAAGTATTTAATAAATCTCCTATAGAAACCAGCATGACCAAGGAAACTTCTTATACCTTTAATATCTTTTGGACACTGCATTTTCTCAATTGCATCAACTTTAGCTTTATCCACCTTAATACCTCGTTCAGAAATTTTGTGCGCCAAGACAATACCTTCATTCACCGTAAAGTGGCACTTCTCCCAATTCAAGAGAAGATTAGTTTGCTCACATCTCTGCAAAACTCGATCAAGGTTGCTTAAGCAATCGTCAAAAGAAGTTTCGTGAACGGAAAAGTCATCCATGAAAACCTCAACAATCTTTTCACAAAAGTCAGAGAATATAGCAGTCATACAGCTTTGAAAGGTAGCAGGTGCATTGCATAATCCAAAAGGCATACATCTATAGGCATAAGTTCCAAAAGGGCAAGTAAAGGTGGTGTTCTCTTGATCAGGTTGTGACACGGGTATTTGAGAGAAACCAAAATATCCATCAAGAAAACAAAAGTGTGTGTTCTTGGATAATCTTTCTAACATTTAATCAATAAAAGGTAGAGGATAGTGATCCTTTCTAGTAGCTTTGTTTAATTTTCTAAAATCAATTACCATTCTATAGCCAGTAACAATTCTCTGTGGGACAAGTTCATTTTGATCATTAGGAACAATAATAATACCTCCTTTCTTAGGAACACAATGAACATGACTTACCCATCTACTATCAGCTATAGGATAAATTATACCTGCTTCCAGAAGCTTTAGTATTTCAGTTCATACCACTTCCTTCATCTTAGGATTTAATCATCGTTGAAGATCAACAACGGGTTTAGCATCAGGTTCCATATTAATCTTGTGCTGATAGAGAGTGGGGCTAATGCCATTAAGATCATCAAGAGTATATCCAATAGCAGCTCGGTGCTTCCTCAGAGCTTTTAATAATCTTTTCTCTTCATGCTCTGTAAGGTTAGCACTAATAATAACAGGATATATCTTCTTTTCATCTAGATAAGCATATTTCAAAGTATTAGGTAATTGTTTCAATTGAAATGCAGGATCACCCTTAGGTGGAGCAGGACCTCCTAGAGTTTCAATAGGAAAATTATGTTTAAGAATAGGTTGTTGTTCAAAGAACATCCTATCTATTTTATTTCTTTCATGCAAGTGCATATCATTTTCATGGTCGTGCAAATATTGTTCTAGTGGATCAGTAGGAGGTACGATAATAGAAGTAAGACCAATTATTTCATCCTTACTAGGCAATTCTTTATCATGTGGTTGCCTACGAAACTTAGAAAAAATAAACTCATGAGACACATCACCAAAATTAACACTGACGGTTTCTTTCTTGCAATCTATCTTAGCATTAACGGTGTTCAAGAAAGGTCTACCAAATATAATGGGACAAAAATCATCTTGTGGAGAACCAAGAACTAGAAAATCAGTAGGGTATTTTATCTTCCCACACAAGACTTCAACATCTCTAACAATCCCAAGTGGTGTGATAATATCTCTATTAGCAAGTTTAATAGTAACATCAATATCTTCTATTTCAGTAGGTGCAATATCATTCATAATTTATTGGTAAAGAGTAAAAGGTATAGCACTAACACTAGCACCCATATCACATAAGCCGTGATAACAATGATCTCCTATTTTAACTGAGACAATAGGCATGCCAACAACGGTTTTATTCTTGTCTTTAGTATCGGGTTTGGCAATTGTAGAAGCTTTATCACAAAATAAATAACATGCCCCTCAATATTATCGACCAACAGATCTTTAACCATAGCAATACTAGGTTCTACTTTAATTTGTTCAGAGGGTCTAGGTGCTCTAGTATTACTTTTGTTGACCACGGTTGAAACCTTAGCATGTTCCTTTATCCTAACAGGGAAAGGTGGTTTCTCAATATAAGCAGTAGGCATAACTGGAACAACATTGTAAATGATAGTTTCATCTTTAACTATAATTGGTTCCTCAATCTTTTCTTTAATAGGGGATGATATTTAAACCACTTCTCCTTAGGGAGATCAACATGAGTAGCAAATGATTCACAAAAAGAGTCTACTATCTCAGAGTCAAGTCCATATTTAGTGCTAAAATTACGAAAAGCATCGGTATCCATAAAAGTTTTAACACAATCAAACTCAAGTTTTATACCTGACTCCTTACCTTCGTTGAGTTCCCAATCTTCAGAGTTGCGTTTAATTCTTTCCAAGAGATCCCATCTGAATTCAATAGTCTTCTTCATAAAAGAACCAGTACAAGAAGTATCGAGCATGGATTGATCATTATGAGAAAGCCGAGCATAAAAATTCTGTATAATAATTTCTCTTGAGAGCTTGTGATTGGGGCATGAATATAACATTGACTTAAGCCTACCCCAAGCTTGAGCGATACTTTCTCCTTCATGAGGCCAAAAATTATATATATAATTCTGATCACGATGAACTAGATGCATAGGATAAAACTTTTGATGAAATTCCAATTTGAGTCGATTCCAGTTCAAGATCCAATATCATCACATAGCCTATACCACGTCAATGCTTTCCCCCCAAAGATAAAGGGAAAACCATCTTCTTAACTTCATCTCCAGTTAAACCTGCAAGCTTGAACAATCCACAAATTTCATCCACATAAATCAGGTGCAAATCAGGATGCTTCGTTCCATCTCTTGCATAAGGATTAGCTAGCAGTTTCTCTATCATACCCGGAGGAATTTCATAACCAATATTTTCAGTAGGTGCAGTAGGTTGAGGGTCAACTCTTTGTGTTTCTGGTCAAGGTGAAGATACCCCGAACAAACTCCTCAAAGGATTGTTTTCTATAGTAACAAGTGACAATAAATTTCAGCATGTAATATAAATTTTTCCTTACCAATTTCCACTTACCAAGAGCGCTTCACTCCCCGGCAACGGTGCCAGAAAAGAGTCTTGATGACCCACAAGTATAGGGGATCAATTGTAGTCCTTTCAATAAGTAAGAGTGTCAAACCCAACGAGGAGCATAAGAAAATGACAAGCGGTTTTCAGCAAGGTAATTTCTGCAAGCACTGAAATTGGATAGAATTGTCGGTAACAGGTAGCAAGATAATTTGTAACAAGCGACAAGTAATAATAGTAACAATAGGTGAAGCAAGGTAGCCCAATCCTTTTTTAAGAAAAGGACAGGCCGGAACGGTCTCTGATAATAAGTAAAACGTTCTCGAGGACACACAGGAATTTCATCTCATCACTTTCATCATGTTTGTTTGATTCGCGTTCGCTGCTTTGATAATTTGATATGTCGGCGGACCGGTGCTTGGGTGCTGTTCTTACTTGAACCAGCCTCCCACTTATGATTAACCCCTCTCGCAAGCATCTGCAACTATGAAAGAAGAATTAAGACAAAATCTAACCATATCATTAAACATGTGGATCCAAATTAGCCCCTTACGGAATAGCGCATAAACTAGGGTTTAAGTTTCTGTCACTCTAGCAACCCATCATCTAATAACTACTCCACAATGCATTCCCTTAGGACCAAAGATGGTGAAGTGTCATGTAGTCGACGTTCACATAGCACCACTAAGGGAATCATAACATACATATCATCAAAGTATCGAACGAATATCAAATTCTATGATTACTTGCAACATGACTTCTCCCGTGTCCTCAAGAACAAAAGCAACTACTCAGAAATAATATTCATGCTCAAGATCAGAGGAGTAATAAATATCATAATGGATCTGAACATATAATCTTCCACCAAATAAACCAACTAGCATCAACTACAAGATGTAATCAACACTACTAGTCACCCACAGGTACCAATCTGAGGTTTTGATACAAAGATTGAACACAAGAGATGAACTAGGGTTTTGAGATGAGATGGTGCTGGTGAAGATGTTGATAAATATTGATCCTCCCAAGGTGAGAGGGTTGTTGGTGATGACGATAGTTTCGATTTCCCCCTCCCGGAGGGAAGTATCCCCGGCGGAATCTCTCCGTCGGAGAGCAAAAGTGCTCCTGCCCAAGTACCGCCTCAAGATGGCGGCGCTCCGTCCCGAAAGTTCTCTCTCTATTTTTTCTAGGTCAAAAGATCTTATGTACTAGAATATGGGCACCGGAGGTGGGCCAGGGCCCCCACTACCCACTAGGGCGCGCTAGGGGGGAGGCGCGCCCTGGTGCCTAGTGGGCACCTGGGTGACCCCATCCGATATTTCTTTTCTCCAGTATTTTTTATATATTCCAAAATAATTCTCCGTAAAATTTTAGCTTATTTGGAGATGTGCATAATAGGTTCTGACGTAGCCTTTTTAGGTCCAGAATTCCAGCTGCCGGTATTCTTCCTCTTTGTGCAAACCTTGCATATTATGAGAGAAAAGGCATTAGAATTACTCCACAAAGTGTTATATTGAATAAAACACTATTAATAATAGTAAGAAAACATGATGCAAATTGGATGTATCAGATATGTGGGAAACGTTATGGGCATCCATGGTCCCGCTATTAGTTATTGGTTGAAGAGGAGTCTTGATCATGTACAGATATTCTTGAACCCGTAGGGTCACACACTTAACGTTCGTTGTCGCTAGGGTTTGATGAGATAAATAAGATGGTGTTATCGAATTTTGATTCGGAGTCTCGTATGGGATCCCGGACATCACGATGTGCTTCAGAATGGTCCGAAGACAAAGAAAACATATATGGAAAGTATTTTCGGGGTTACCAGAAAGGTTTGGGATTTTTCGGTATTGTACTGGGAAGGTTCTAGAAGGTTCCGGAGTGAGACCCACCTGCATGGAGGGACCCACATGGAAGTGGGTGGTGGGCCAAGGCGCCACACCAATGGTCCATGCGCACCAAAATGCCACCTAAAAGGAATAGGATCAAATCCCGAAGGGATAAGATCAAGATCCCTAAAAAGGAGGGATCGCGATCGGTGGGGAAGGAAGGAGGAGATTTCCTTCCCCTGCTTTAGTATGAAGCCCCTAGAGGCTTGGAGGAGGGGCCAAGCCTCCTCCCCCACGCCTATAAATAGAGGAGGGAGGGGCTTGCCGCAGCACCTCACACCTTGGTTGTTGGCTGCCTCCCTCTCGTTCCATACGCCCCTCATCTGCACAGTTCTTAGCAAAGCTCTACCGGATTTCCACCATACTTCTGCCACCATGCCGTCGTGTTGCCGAGATCGATCTCATCCACCTACCCCCTACTTGCTAGATCAATAATGAGGAGACGACATCAAGCTGCACGTGTGTGTAATTCAGAGGCATCGTTCGTGCGGTGCTACATCGGATTGATCCGACGAAAGTATGACTACATCACCCACGATCTTTAAATCATTAAACACACGTGTTCTACAAGGGTATGTAGAACTTTTCTCACCCATTGCTAGCCTCTAGTAGATTGGATCTTGGATTTATTCGTTCTCTCATAAGATTTTTTTCCTAGCAACGAATCCCATAAGTGGTATCAGAGCCCCGTCTATGCGTAGATGCTATGCACGAGTAGAACACAATTTTGTTGTGGGTGTTGATGTTCATGTTGCTACCCTCCCTTGTTTTGGGGATTTGGCGAGATAGTGGGATGAAGCATCCTGGACCAACTTTACTTGTCCACACACAAGAGACCGGTTCCGCACTTGACATGTAACTTGTATTGCATTAGTGGCTGGCGGGTGTCTGTCTCTCCCACTATAGTTAAAATCTAATTTAACAATGGTGGTCCTAAAAAGGGTTAAAAGGCAACTTGTATATCACTGTTGTGGCTTTGCGTAGGTAAGAATGGTTCTTATACGTTGCCCTTAGAAGCCACGTAAAATTTTCTAAGAACAAAGTAGAGGACGTATAACTTGTTTTAGCAGGGCATGTGATGTTATATGGCCAAGATATGATATATGTGATGTATGAGATGATCATGTTTTGTAATCTTTCACAACTTGCATGTCGATGAGTACGACAATTGGTAGGAGCCAAATAGTTGTCTAATAAGTTAATATTATTGTATGACCTGCGTGTCAATGTTTAAACGACATGTAATTGCTTTAATTTATCGCTATGGGTTAGCAATAGTTGTAGAAGCAATAGTTGGTGGAGAGTGGAGACAACTATTCGATGGCACTGAGGACCTAGGTGCCATGCCGGTGCTTTGGATATGGTGATCAAAGGCACGGGAAGAAAAGGCCATATCATGTCACATTATACATGCATGTGATGTTTGTCCTTTTATGAATTTTATTTTGCTTAGATCGCGGCAGTAGCATTATAAGATGATCCCTCACACTTAATATCAATAAAAGTGTTCTCCCTTAGTATGCAACATTGTGAAAGATCGTCGTTTTTAAGCACCTCATGATGAACGGGTGTGGTAAACTCTACGTTCACATACAACGGGTGTAAGCCAGTTTTACACAGGCAGAAATACTTTGGTTACCTTGAACGGGTGTGGCACTGAACACACCCCGGGGAGGGGTGCACCTGTGAGCCACATGCTCATAGGGCGCGCCTAGTGGGCTTGTGGGTCCCACAGGGACCCACTCACTTATCCCTGTCGCCCACTCCCTTCTTCTTCCTCCAGAAAAAAATTACTAGCTTGTTCAAACCCTTGTTCTTGCTCCTTTGACTGCAAATTTTGATCTCCTTGCTCGGAACTCCATGTCCGAAACTGTTTTGGGAGATTATTCTTCGGTATGTGACTCCTCCAATGGTCCAAATAGTTTTTGTTCTAGTGCTTTATATACTGCAAATTTTTTCTGCTGTGGTGACCATGTTTTTAGCTTGCATGTTAAATTTATATGGTCCAAAGTAGTGTTGATGCATGATATAGCCTCTAGACACTTCAGGGGGTAGTTGCTATCGATTTAGCTAAGTTTTGTTCACTTTTATTTTGAGACACAAAAAATTTCAGAAATTTTTCAGAGGAAGAAAATGCTTAGGAACATATTCCAAGGTGGTTCCTTGAGCAAGAGCTCTCCAAGGCTCGCTATATGTGAGCCGGACCTTGAACCACCACGAGCAGCTCTTGTGCACCCGTCTGAATGGCTATCAGATTCCTTCATGACTCGAGCTGGTTTTAAGGAGGAGTTTGACATGTACGTGCACAATGCCGGGCTGACGGACTTCATGTCAGATAAGTGCCCACAATACTATAATCTTATTGATTTTTTTGTTTGGAAATTTGAGTATGTGTCTCATCAAAATTCACATGTTGTTATCTTCAACTTATATGAAAATCCTTTTCGCATGGATATCAAATTTTTTTGTGACGCTTGTAAAATTCTCTATTGGGGGATATGTACCGAGCCTCGTAAATATGATTGCAATGATTTTTTGCTGAATATTACTAGGGGTGAAACTAGAGGCATAACACAAGCCACTATAGGGAGCATCCATTTTCCTGCTATACATTATTTTGCCCTGTTCATAGGTACATGCATTAATGGTAAACAGGATCTTAGTCATCTGTGTGCCCCTGATTTGAGCATTCTTAAGAGTGCGGTGTTGAGAGATAGACAATTTAACATGGGGGCCATTATTGCACGGCATTTACATAATAATGCCTCAGTTGGTGATTTCTTTGGCGGAGTTTATGCTACTCGTTTAGCTGCTCATCTTGGCGTACCCATTAGAGAAAATGATATATTGCTACCACCTAGTTTTCTTGATTATGATGCTATGGAACGCCACCAGTTCCTTGAGATGAATGACCCTCCGCTCCTTACAGGCTAATCTTTAACCGACATCATGTTTTCCATATTAATTTGCTTGCTCCTGCCTTCTTTAACTTTCAGGAAAAACATAGACATTACATACTTGAGGAGGAGGCCGAGGAGTACGAGAGGGCGGTGGAGACCGCTCGCCTTAACGAGGCAGCCCGCCAAGCTGTGGTAGCTCCATTTCAGTACAACCCGAACTACGATTATGGGTATTACCCAGGCCATCAGGGGCCATAGACCAACTTAGGCCAAAAGCCTAAGCTTGGGGGAGTACATATTTCGCACCGAGATTACATTAATTTACCACACATTCATTCCAGTTGTCGGTGTTTATCCTTTTTCATTGTATATACATGTTAGTTTTGTTTCTGCTTTCTTCTTGTGTGTTTGAAAAAACTTTGAAAATCCAAAAATATTTCTCGTTTCTTTTTGGTTTTTCTTTCTTGTTTAGTTAATTCGTAGTAGTAAAAGAAAACCCAAAAAGATTTCTCGTTCTTCTTTTGTTTGTTGGGAGCTTTCCCGTGTAAATAGTGTTTCTTGTTTTTTTCTTCCTTTGCTTTCTTCAGAAAAACTAAAAACTCCAAAAATATTTCAGTGTGTTTCTCTGAAATTCTTTTCTTTTCTTTGAGTTATCGTAAGGAGAAGACCACGATGAAATTGTTGAGTGGCTCTCATATGCATTATTGATGATCTAACAAAGGGCCCATATTACCTTGTCTTCTCCTTAGAATAAAATGTTTGCAGATTCCAGCTTAGTCCAAGGCACACTTGCACTATTATTATTTTCATATCATTCGGTTGTGCAAGTGAAAGGCAATAATGATGATGATTTGATGAAGTTGTTGAAGTGAAGTAAAGCTGGTATGAACTCCTCTTGTTTTTGTTTTTGTAAATATGTTTAGTTCATCATTCTTGATCCAGTTTATTATGAGTAAACATGTTTATGATGAAAATTAGATATTGTAGTTGCTCATGCCATGCTTAAATAGCTAGGAGTGGATAATGATTTATCTTGAGTGTCAACATGCATTAAAATGGTTATGATGTAGTATGATAGTATGGTATCTCCCTCAGAATGATTCAAGTGGCTTGACTTGGCACATGTTCACGCACGTAGTTGATTCAAAACCAACATAGCCTCCACAATATTTATGTTCATGGTGTTTGATATCCTACTCATGCTCCTATTCAATGTTAATTATTCTCAATGCATGTTTATGACCATTTTCGCTCTCTAGATGGTCGCTTCTCAATCTATTTGCTAGCCTTCGCCTGTACTATGTGGGAATACTGCTTGTGCATCCAAATCCCTAAACCCTAAGTCATTCCAGGTGAGTCTGCTATATCTATCCATATGCGGTATTACTCTGCCGTTCCAAGTAAATTTGCATGTGCCACCTCTAAACATTCAAATAAGCATCTGTTATGTGTGCCCGCACCGCTCATGGAGCGACAGGGGGCGATCTGTATCTTCCATGCTAAGCGGGTTATTCTCATGATAAGTGTTTATTCACTTGTCCTTACACGAGAGGGGCTGGTATTCGGGATGCCCAGTCCAATGATCAAATCGCAAAGTAATGAAACAAACTCCCCCGGAAAGTTGTTGGTATGGAGGGCACCCGAGGATTTGGCTAGCCATGGCTTATGTTTGTTGGCTGAGGGGGAGTAAACTTTACCTTTCCGCTTGGGAACCACCGCTAATGTGTTTAGCATGGAAGATATTGAAAACTCTTAGTCGTGAAGTTGACAACAAAGACATACCTCCCAAAATTATATTCATCTCTATTTTAAGCTTCGAGCTCTGGCACCTCTGCAAATCCTTGCTTCCCTCCGCGGAGGGCCTATCTATTAACTTTTATTGTTGAGTAATCATCTTCTCATTTAAGCACCAGTTGGGGAGCACTATTGTCATCTTTATGCATTGAGTATAGTTAATGTTGAGTGTGACATGACTGGATCTCTTTTACCATGAATTACAATGTTTAGTTGTTGCTTGAACTTCAGAGGTGCTCTGCATTTATATCTTGCGGTCTCAGAAAGGGCTAGCGAGATACCATGTTATCATATTATATCATGATTGTTTTGACAAATTGTTGGCATCCGAGATATCTTATTATTGCTCGCTAGTTGGTTATGTCATTAGTATGAGTAAATGTGAGACCTAAATGTTATCATGCACATGGTTAGTTCATAATCCTTGCTGAAAACTTGAACATTAGTTAAGCATATATACAACAACAACAAGAAAAAGAGTTTGTAGAAGTTTTTCTTTATCACTTTCAGTTTGTCAACTGAATTGCATGAGGACAAGCAATGAGTTAAGCTTGGGGGAGTTGATACATCCCAAATGTATCTACTTTTCCAAACACTTTTGCTCTTGTTTTGGACTCTAATTTGCATGATTTGAATGGAGCTAACCCGGACTGACGCTGTTTTCAGCAGAATTGCCATGGTGTTGTTTTTGTGCAGAAATAAAAGTTCTTAGATTGAGCTGAAAATTTATGGAGAATATTTTCAGAATATATAAAAAATACTGGCGAAGAGAAATACCAGAGGGGGGCCACCAGGGTGCCACAAGCCTAGGGGGCGCCCCTTGTAGGCTTGTGGGCCCTTGGTAGCTCCCGCAACCCTAACTCCAACTCCATAAGCACCTATTCATCCAAAATAAAATCAGAGAGAAGGAATCATCGTGTTTTACGATACGGAGCCACCGCCATTGCCTGTTCTTCATTGGGAGGGCCGATCTGGAGTCCGTTCTGGGCTCCGGAGAGAGGGATTTGACGCCGTCATCGTCATCAACCATCATCCATCACCAATTTCATAATGCTCACCATCGGGAGTGAGTAATTCCTTTGTAGGATTGCTGGACGGTGATGGGTTGGATGAAATTTATCATGTAATCGAGGCAGTTTTGTTAGGGCTTGATCCCTAGTATCCACTATGTTCTGAGATTGATGTTGCTATGAATTTGCTATGCTTAATGCTTGCCACTAGGGCCCGAGTGCCATGATTTCAGATCTGAACCCTTTATGTTTTCATGAATATATTTGTGTTCTTGATACTATCTTGCAAGTTGTATGCACCTATTAGGTGTTATGATCCGCATACCCCAAGGTGACAATAATTGGGATTCTTTTCGGTGATTACCGTAGTTTGAGGAGTTCATGTATTCACTATGTGCTAATGCTTTGTTCCGGTTCTCTATTAAAAGGAGGCCTTAATATGCCCTAGATTTCTTTATGGACCCCGCTACCACGGGAGGGTACAAAAGATGTCATGCAAGTTCTTGCTACAAGCACGTATGACTATATATGGAATACATGCCTACATTATATTGAAGAATTGGAGCTAGTTCTATGTCGCTCTAGGTTATGACTATTACATGATGAATGTCATCCAACATAATGTGACGACCCTGGCTTAATCGTGCACTAATCATACACGCAAATGCGCACGATCAAGCCTAAGGACTCACTTGAAGATATCACAACACAACTCTAAAACATAAAATAAGTCATACAAGCTTAATATTACAAGCCAAGGCCTCGAGGGCTCGAATACAAGCTCGATGGCATACAAGCGTCAGCGGAAGCATTAGATATCTGAGTACAGATATATTACAGAGAGAGAGATAAGCCTTCACAGAGGCGGGGTAAAAATAAAAACTACGATCGAAAGGCGTAGGCCTCCTGCCCTGGACCCTCCGATCCTACTCCTGGTCGTCGAACGGCTCCTCGTAGTAGTAGTACTCGCCAGGCGGATAGTAGTACTGGTCGTCGGCTGGGGCTTCTGGCTCAGGGGCTCCGTCGTCTGGTGGCATCAAATGGAAAATGGGGGAAAAAGAAAATAAAGCAAACGTGAGTACTCATCCGAAGTACTCAGCAAGCAAGGATCTACACTACATATGCATCATTGTCAAAGGAATGACTGTATATGTGGACTGGGCTGCAGAAATGCCAGAGTAGAGGGGGAAAGCCTAGTCCTATCGAAGACTAGCATCTTCAACAATCTTCGACAGTCTTGCAGCATCAGGAGAGAGCAGATGAACATAATGTAAAGTAGTAGTAGTAATATCATCAACCTCGACCTGAGATCCTTTCTCGACTCCCTGCGAGAAAGCAATCCTAGAGCCGTACTATCCAGTTCTCACCACATGTTCTAGTTGTACCGATCGGGATACAACTCCGAGTGTCCGTTACCGTAGGACAGGCTATCGATAGAAGTTTCTTCCCTGCAGGGGTGCACCAACTTACCCACCACGCTCACTTAACTCTGGCCGGACACACTTTTCTGGGTCATGCCCGGCCTCGGCTAAGCAACACGCCGCAACCCGACCTAGGCTTATAAGAGAGGTCAGCACGCCGGACTAAACCTATGCCCCCAGGGGTCTTGGGCCATCGCCCCGGGAACTCCTGCATGTTACGGGGCCACCGAGAGCAGACCTAGCAACCCCTTATACAAGCGCGGTTGCGTTACCAGTCCAACTCGGCGTGCGCCGCTCCTTACTGACGTCAAACAAGCTTCGGCTGATGTGTACGACGCAGAACGCCCATACTATGCCCACGTGATGGTTAGTGCTATCGGGCCAGAGGCCCCTCGGATCAAATATCCAAAACCGTAGTGGATTAGGAGCGCGCGGAAACGAGCAGAGACTCACGATCGATGTGACCCCGTCGCCCCGTCTCGAGGACTTGCGGCAAGGGCTAAGAATGCCTGGCCACGCCTCGTAGTTATCTCGCGGGCACCATCCAGGTCAACCCGACTCCACATCACTTCGCGTTAAGCTCGCGCGGGTACCCCTCAGGGCCGACCCGTCTTTAGTATCATGGTTTAGTGCAATTCAACTCATCAACAGTACCTGTGTGTCTGACACCGAAGGGAACCCTGAGGAATCACCCTCGATGGAATTCCCGCTCGATGTGATCATCAAGGTGAACGAAGGAGGAATCACCCTCGAGGTCCACAATTGAGGAGTTGCGCGACGACGTCGTTATCGGGGGTGGTGTAGGAGGAATCACCCTCGCTTACCACGACCAAGTAACTAACCTACAAGGTTAACATCAGAAGTGCTGACGAGGTATCACCCTCGGCACTCGACGGTAACCCAGCAGTGTCGGCAACTAAGGGGGAAGTGATGTGCGGTGCCAGGGTCTGGTCCTCAATCCCGATGATCGGGTCTTCTGATATCCAGCAGGGCAGTCGGGATCAAGGGGGGTTCTCTGTCGTGTCTCTACCCAGCCTATACTAAGCAGTCTAGGATAACCAGTAAGGTAGCAAGGCAGGTTACAATAAACAGGCTATGCAACAGATATAGGAAACAGTAGCAACAGCAGTTCTAATGCAAGCATAAGAGAGAAGAGAGTAGGCGATATAGGCATGCTCAAAATGGGGGTGCTTGCCTGTTTGCTCGGGGGCAAGGGCAAGGTCTTCAGTAGTATCGTCGGGGACGTAGTCGTACTCCTGTGCGGCGTCTGCCTCGGGAGCTACGTCAACGTCGGGGGCTACCGAGAGAGAAGAGGGGGAAGAAACAGGTAAACATAATGCAAACAAATGCAACACGGTGCGTGTGATGCTATGATGCAGTGCAGGGTTGCCTAAATATGCATCTAAGTCATTTTAGTTATTTTTAGAATTATTCTGGGATTTAATATCTGACGTGTGTGCACTATTCATCTATCGGATTCGGGTCCGGAGTTACGAGTTCTTCTACGTAGGAGGTTCCGATGGAGAAACAGACGGCACGATCAGACTCGTCTCGTCGTTCTGAGCAACTTTCATGTTTTAACTTTTTCGATCCGAGCTACGGTTTAAAAGTTATTAATTTTTAAAGATTATTTGAATTTCTGGAATTAATTTTTATTTGCAGAAAATGAATTATGACGTCAGCATGACGCGCTGCTGACGTCAGCAAGTCAACAGTCGGCTAACTAAGTCAAATATGACATGTGGGTCCAGTGGGACCCACATGTCAGCCTCTGTTTACCTAAACAGTGAGTTAAACTAATCTAATTAGCTAATTAGGCTTCTGGTCCCACATGTCATAGACTCATTAGGGTAATTAGTTTATTTTTATTTCTAAAACGTTTTAATTAGATTAACAGGGAGGTGGGGCCCACGTGTCAGCGACTGGGCCGGTCCAGTCAGCAGGGCTGACCGGTCAGCTGGCCGGTCGGGCCCCTGGGGCCCACGGGTCAGTGACCCAGGGCGACCCACATGGCGGCCACGTCGGCGCCGGCGCCGGAACGACGCCGGCGACCAGAAATCACGGCGGCGACGCACGGGACTCGCCGGAACTCGGCTACAGATCACCAAATGAGACGGGGCCGGTCGCACTCGAAAGCGCAGACGACGCCGCGTCGAACGGTGGGATGGGTTGGCCCCGGGGAGGTCGGAATCGCCGCCGGCGACGAGTGGAGGCGGCGGTGGCATTCGGGTGTGGTCGGAGTCGCGGCTCTGGGCCGTTTCCGAGCGATTTTCGCGGCTAGGCGGGTTGCTACGGGCGCCAGGAGCTCGTGGGACAAAGCGGAGGAGCTCGGGCAGCTTCACTCCGAGCTCAACGCCGGTAATGGCGCATGGCAGAACATGGCGGCGGTGACAGCTAGCTAGGACGGGGCACGCAGCGCGAGGAGGGGAACGGAGAGGGGGAAGAGGCTCACCGAGTGGTCACGTAAGACCCGCGGAAGCTTAGTAGCTGCAGCGGTGGTCGGGGACGACGGCAAACACGTCGGGGCAGAGGAAGAAGACGACGTGGTTGCGGGCGATGCGGTGGATCCAAGCCCCAGCTGCAGTCACCAGAGGATGGGGAAGACGACGGCGGGGCTCTACGACATCACGGTGCGTCAGCGCGACGGCGGTGGTCACGGCAACGACTGGAACGCGGCGGCGATGGCGCTCGGTCTCACTGGATCTGGCGGGGGGAAGAGAGGAGGAGAGCGAGCGAGCGAGGGGACGAGGGAGTGGATAGGAGTGGACGGGGCCGAGGGCGTCGCCGTTATCCCCTCGGCGGCCCCTGTAGCGCTGCGGTGTCGGCCAGCGACCGGCGAGCTCGTCCTCGTCCACGGCGGCATCGACACGGGGAGGAGAGAGAGCTAGTTGGGCTGGTGGGCTGGGACCAGGCACTGTGCACGTAGGCCTGTGCACAGTGGCCCATCTCTCCCCTTTTCCTTTTCTGCTTTCTTTTTCTTATATCAATTCTGTCTTGAAATAGTTAGGGCACTTTTACATTTTTGTAAAATGTGAGAGTTGTCCCAAATATTGCAATGCAATATTATCTCTCACCAAAAAGTGGTTTGGACTGATTTGAAGTTTGTTTGAATTTAATATGATTTTAAATATATCAAATATCCTGTTTTTGGGTCTGTTCCAACTTGTTTGAGTCATTTATCCAACTCCAAACATTTTGATAATGATTTTAGAAAGGTTTCTGGATTATTTACCATTAAATGATCATTTTTCCAGCAGTGTTTGATCAACCTTATATTTCACTTATGAATTTAAGTTGATTTTTAAAAATGGAGTTGATTTACTTTGGTTAACCACTATGTTTAATCGCTGCATATGATATGACTTGGCATTATTAACAGCTGATCATGGTGGCTATTACATAGGGGTGTTACAAGTTCTCCTCCTCTAAAAGAAATTCTCGTCCCGAGAATTTAGGAGGTAGAAGGAAAGAGTCCGGGATATTCTTCCCGAAGATGATCCTCGCGTTCCCAAGTGGCTTCATCTTCAGTATGATTCGACCATTGCACTTTTAGGAACTTGGTCGTCTTCTGACGAGTACGACGCTCAGCTTCGTCGAGGATGCGGATCGGATGCTCCTTATAGGAAAGATCATCTTGTAGCTCGAGCATCTCATGATCCACTGCACGATGCGGGGATTCCTTGAAGCACTAACGGAGTTGCGACACGTGGAAGACATCATGAATATGGGAGAATTGCGGTGGCAACTCCAATTTATATGCCACCTGTCCCCGTCTAGCCACGATGCGGAAAGGACCAATATAGCGAGGAGCTAGCTTGCCCTTGATTCCGAAACGACGGGTGCCCTTCATTGGAGTGACACGAAGATAGGCTTGATCACCAGGTTGATAGATCACACCCCATCGCTTGCGATCATAATTACTCTTCTGACGGTCTTGAGCTGCTTTGAGATTCTCCCATACAATTCGGACTTGTTCTTCGGCATGCTGAATAATGTCCGGTCCAACAAGAGGTCGTTCCCCAGTTTCTGACCAATTCAGAGGGGTTCGACATTTACGTCCATAAAGAACCTCAAATGGGGCCATTTTTAAGCTGGCTTGATAACTGTTGTTATAAGAGAACTCGGCATACGGGAGAGATTCCTCCCATTTCTTACCGAAGGATATAACACAGGCTCGAAGCATGTCTTCAAGCACTTGATTAACGCGCTCAACTTGGCCTTGGGATTGGGGATGATAAGCTGAACTCCAGGTAATATGAGTTCCCATTGCTTTCTGGAAACTTTCCCAGAAATGGCCAGTGAAAATACTGCCACGGTCTGAACTGATTTCCTTGGGAATACCATGGAGTGAAACAATTCTGGCAATGTACAGTTCTGCTAGCTGGCTAGCGGTGATAGTCTCCTTAACAGGTAGGAAATGAGCAACCTTGGAGAGTTGGTCGATGATGACAAGAATGGCATCGTGACCCTTCTGAGACTTGGGAAGACCAGTGATGAAGTCCATTTGCACTTTATCCCACTTCCATAGAGGAATAGGGAGCGGTTGCAGAATTCCAGCAGGTTTCTGATGTTCTGCCTTCACGCGACGACAAACGTCACACTCGGCAACATAACGAGCAATATCCTGCTTCATCCTAGACCACCAGTACCTTTGACGAAGATCTCGATACATCTTGGTACTACCCGGATGGATAGACAGCGGTGTATCATGGGCCTCCTTCATGACTTTGTCAGTCATCAGCTCGAAGCGAGGTACTACGATGCGGTCTCTGAAATATAATGTACCATCTTCAGCAACTGAGAAATCCTGATACTTAGCAAGGTGAAGCTCCTTCTTCATCAAGTCAATTTCAGCATCTTTGGCTTGCGCTTCTTTAACAGCCTTTAGAAGGTCTGGCTGTACCACAAGGTTATTAAAAGAACCCTGGGGAACAATTCGCAGATTCAGCTGAGTCAGTTCTGCGTGAAGACGAGGTTGAGCTTGCCTAACCATGAGGTTGTTGCAATATGACTTGCGACTCAGGGCATCGGCCATTACATTAGCTTTGCCCGGGGTATAAGAAATACCGCAGTCATAATCCGCAATAGCTTCTAACCATCGTTGTTGTCGGAGATTAAGATCCGGTTGAGTGAATAAGTATTTCAGACTTTGGTGATCGGTATAAATTTCACACCGATTACCCAGAAGGTAGTGTCGCCATAACTTCAATGCATACATCACTGCTGCAAGTTCAAGATCATGCACTGGATAATTCTCTTCATGTGGACGCAATTGACGTGAAGCATATGCAATTACTCTCCGCTCTTGCATTAGGACGCAGCCTAATCCCTGACGAGAGGCGTCGCAATATATGACAAAGTCCTTGCGAGAATCAGGAGGAGCAAGCACTGGAGCAGAAGTGAGCTTGTCCTTGAGGGTTTGGAAACTTTCCTGACACTTGTCTGTCCACTCAAACTTAACGTCTTTGTGGAGCAGATTAGTCAGGGGCTTGGCGATCTTGGAGAAGTTCTCGACGAATCGGCGACAATAGCTGGCTAGACCGAGAAAGCTTCGGACCTGCTTGGCATTCTTCGGAGGAGTCCAGTCAAGGATAGCCTGAACACGCTCCGGGTTAACGGCAATACCGTCCTTGGAAATCACATGTCCAAGGTAGGTCACTTCAGGAAGCCAGAATTCGCATTTAGAGAACTTGGCATATAATTGGTGCTCTCGAAGTCTCTCCAGAACTAGTCGAAGGTGCTCAGCATGTTCTTCTTTGTTCTTCGAATAAACCAGAATATCATCCAGATATACCACAACAAATTTGTCGAGGTAATCCATGAATATGTAATTCATTAGGCGGGAGAATGTAGCTGGAGCGTTTGTTAAACCAAACGACATGACTGTGTACTCGTAAGAGCCATAACGAGTAACGAATGCAGTCTTCGGAATATCCTCTTCGCGGACACGGATCTGGTGATAACCCAACCTCAAGTCGAGTTTAGAAAACACCGAAGATCCAGCGAGTTGATCATATAAATCGTTGATCCGGGGAAGTGGATATTTATTCTAAATGGTAGCCTGGTTGATAGGACGATAATCTTGGACCAACCTATTCGTCCCATCTTTCTTCTTGACGAAAAGAGATGGTGCTCCCCATGCAGAGGAACTGGGGCGAATGAAACCCTTCCTTAAGGATTTATCAATTTCCTCCTTAAGCTCGATGAGGTGGTGCGGAGGCATCTTGTAAGGACGCTTCGCAATAGGAGTGGTGCCAGGCTTCAAGTCGATGACGAACTCGACAGCTCTAGCAGGGGGTATTCCTGGAAGTTCTTCTGGAAAAACATCTGGGAAGTCACAGACCACTGGGATATTCTCGATCCCATCAAGTGGAGAAGCATTCAACGCGTTCAAGGCATAAATTTGAGCCTCGGCATTCTGAGTGATATGAGCATGGTAATTCACCATCTCATTCGAGGGGTGCAAGAGGTGAACAACTTTGGTGGCACAATTGATTGAGGCATAATGGGCCTTCAACCAATCCATTCCCAGAATAAGGTCAATCTTGGACGATTTCAGAATAATGGGAGACGCACTGAACTCCAACCCTTCGATTTCAACGGGAACATTATAGCTAACTGCAGAGGTTCGGCAACCACCCGCGGGGGTGTGTACCAATAAGGGTGTGTTCATGTATTCGCATTTAATGTCATGCATGCGTGCAAAATGTTCTGACATGAAGGAATGCGATGCTCCTGAATCAAATAAAACGGATGCAGGTACTGAATTAACGAGAAGTGTACCCATCACAGTATCTGGTTGATCTGGAGCTCCAGACATGTTGACGTGGTAGTACTGCCCACGACCATAAGAAGGTCTGGCATTATTGTTGCGCTGCTGAGGAATACCACGGCCAATTCCACGTCCAGCAGAAGGGAGAGCTAGTTGATTCTGATTCTGAGAACAATCTCTAGCACGGTGACCTGGCTTGCCACACTTGAAGCATAGTCCGCTGTCAAGACGAGGTGCTGGAGCTCGAGGTGCTGGAGCTGGCAGGGGCTGTCTCGGTGGTGGAGGTGGCAGACGTGGTGCAGCATAAGAAGGTCTGTTCGCAGGAGCTGCTGAACGGAACATGCCTTGGGGAAACCAGATGCGTCGCTTCTGGGAAGATGAGCCCGAAGATGAGCCCGACTCACGGGTGCGTCTGGACGCTTCCTTGTGCTTCTTAAGTCCAGTTTCAACCATGATGGCCTTATTCACCAAGGTGGCGAAATCAGGGTAATCTTGAACAAGAAGGGCTAACTGAATGTCATGGTGCAGTCCCTCACGAAACTTCTCCTGTCTGCGTTCATCAGTAGGAATGTCCTCTTCAGCGTAACGAGATAAGTCTAGAAACTCGCGCTGATAGACTTCCACAGTCTTGTTTCCTTGGACAAGGCTACGGAACTCAGCCTTCTTCCTAGCTATGATAGCTAGAGGAATGTAGCGGGCACGGAAAGCAATCTTGAACTCTGCCCAAGTGACGACAGTACCAGGCAGCAGAGTCTGTCGGTGAGTGGCCCACCATTGGGCTGCGGGACCCTTAAGAAGATATGTCGCAAAAGTGACATAGTTAATTTCGGCGACACCAGCAGACTCCATCTCATGAGAGATATCACGCAGCCAGTCATCTGCATCCAGTGGGTTGACTGTGTTGCGGAAAAACGATGGACTGAGCCTCATGAACTCTGGTAAGGTAATGGATGGTTGCTGCTGATTAGCATCAGGACGAGGGAATTGCTGCATAATCCCCGTCATAAACTGGCGGTTGAGTTCAAACTGTTGCATCATCGCTGCCATGTAATCAGGTGGTGGCGGCGGTGGCGGGTTGTTGTCAGCCATCCTGCTATTCCAACAGGGGTATTTCAGCGATAGCTTATGCAAGTGTTTAACAATAAACATGAGGTAACTCGACATTATTGAAAGAGTGCAATAGATGCTAGAAGTAGTCATTAAGACGTACAGATCCATACATAGTCGGTTACATTCGGGCAGCATAACGGTGCAAATTGAAAAGCTAGACATGCTAGGCGGCGCGCAGGCACGCGGTAAGGAAGTACACAACGGGACATAGCAAAGGCTACATCAACGTCGGAGAAAACCACTGAAACGGGGTAACTGCAAGTGCGGACGATGGACGTTCGTCGCAGAAGGATCCTGCGCTCCATGGGCACTCTGATGCAGAACCCGGTCTCGAGAAGAAAGAAGAGGTCCACGTGCAGGCGTGTGACCTCCCACAGCAGGCCAGACGATCCCTGATGGCATCTCAGTCCTGCTCGGGTAAAGAATGTACTCCGGATGCATCCCTGCACGAACAGCTGGTAGCAACTGTGTCATAGCCTCGTAGTAGCGTGCTCGAGTGGCAAACAGCTCAACAGCAAGTGCACGAACAGTGCGATCCAAAGCCTGAGTGCACTGAATCAGAACCTGCGGGTCGTAGCGTCGAGACTCGTACGGGGCACAGATAGCTGTGTAAAATCCAGTAGCATCTCCAACAGGTGCATACGGAATGTACCGAAACACAGTATCATCCAAGTTAGCACTGTGCTCTCCTCGGAGACGTGCGACAGCAGAGTAGGCGGCATCATGTACTGCCATCTCAATCGTCACGCCTAATCCATGAAAAAGGTGTAGCTTGGTGTCTGAGTTGTTCTGCTGATCATAAATCCGAACTTCAGCATAGTACTATTCCTGGTTGAACTCGCGATAAACCTCATAGACCATGTACTCGGGATACCAGCGGTAACCCAGTCTACTCAGGAGGGCGATCAGAACAGCTGGAAATCCAGGGGCATCACGAGCCCAAGTGCGAAGCACAAGCTGGGTCGTAGGCCGCGGTGGAAATAGCCGATCCATCTGAAACAGAAAGGTTCAGGGTTGTCATAAGACAATGAGAAATATAACCAATCTCGGAAGGAAAGGTTAAACAAAACAATGGAAAGGAAAATGATTATCAGACTAATCAGATCAAAGACAGGGAAATCGCACTGAATCCAGCTCTCCGGGTGGATAGAATTAACGAGAACCTAAATGTCAGTGTTAGTAAATTTTATTAAACCCGAATAGATGAGAGATTAGAATCCCAGAGTAAAGACGAGGAATAAAAGATCCTAATACCACCCAGTTGGCGACGTGGGCCCGTAAGCCACACAGCCAAGTTAGTAAAACAATTTTTGACCACTAGACTCAACTTCGGCCAAGGAATTGGAAAGGGGGGACTCCTAGAGGCAGTCGGCTCTGATACCAACCTGTGACGACCCTGGCTTAATCATGCACTAATCATACACGCAAATGCGCACGATCAAGCCTAAGGACTCACTTGAAGATATCACAACACAACTCTAAAACATAAAATAAGTCATACAAGCTTAATATTACAAGCCAGGGCCTCGAGGGCTCGAATACAAGCTCGATGGCATACAAGCGTCAGCGGAAGCATTAGATATCTGAGTACAGATATATTACAGAGAGAGAGATAAGCCTTCACAGAGGCGGGGTAAAAATAAAAACTACGATCGAAAGGCGTAGGCCTCCTGCCCTGGACCCTCCGATCCTACTCCTGGTCGTCGAACGGCTCCTCGTAGTAGTAGTACTCGCCAGGCGGATAGTAGTACTGGTCGTCGGCTGGGGCTTCTGGCTCAGGGGCTCCGTCGTCTGGTGGCATCAAATGGAAAATGGGGGAAAAAGAAAATAAAGCAAACGTGAGTACTCATTCGAAGTACTCAGCAAGCAAGGATCTACACTACATATGCATCATTGTCAAAGGAATGGCTGTATATGTGGACTGGGCTGCAGAAATGCCAGAATAGAGGGAGAAGCCTAGTCCTATCGAATACTAGCATCTTCAACAATCTTCGACAGTCTTGCAGCATCAGGAGAGAGCAGATGAACATAATGTAAAGTAGTAGTAGTAATATCATCAACCTCGACCTGAGATCCTTTCTCGACTCCCTGCGAGAAAGCAATCCCAGAGCCGTACTATCCAATTCTCATCACATGTTCTAGTTGTACCGATCGGGATACAACTTCGAGTGTCCGTTACCGTAGGACAGGCTATCGATAGAAGTTTCTTCCCTGCAGGGGTGCACCAACTTACCCACCACGCTCACTTAACTCTGGCCGGACACACTTTTCTGGGTCATGCCCGGCCTCGGCTAAGCAACACGCCGCAACCCGACCTAGGCTTATAAGAGAGGTCAGCACGCCGGACTAAACCTATGCCCCCAGGGGTCTTGGGCCATCGCCCCGGGAACTCCTGCATGTTACGGGGCCACCGAGAGCAGACCTAGCAACCCCTTATACAAGCGCGGTTGCGTTACCAGTCCAACTCGGCGTGCGCCGCTCCTTACTGACGTCAAACAAGCTTCGGCTGATGTGTACGACGCAGAACGCCCATACTATGCCCACGTGATGGTTAGTGCTATCGGGCCAGAGGCCCCTCGGATCAAATATCCAAAACCGTAGTGGATTAGGAGCGCGCGGAAACGAGCAGAGACTCACGATCGATGTGACCCCGTCGCCCCGTCTCGAGGACTTGCGGCAAGGGCTAAGAATGCCCGGCCACGCCTCGTAGTTATCTCGCGGGCACCATCCAGGTCAACCCGACTCCACATCACTTCGCGTTAAGCTCGCGCGGGTACCCCTCAGGGCCGACCCGTCTTTAGTATCATGGTTTAGTGCAATTCAACTCATCAACAGTACCTGTGTGTCTGACACCGAAGGGAACCCTGAGGAATCACCCTTGATGGAATTCCCGCTCGATGTTATCATCAAGGTGAACGAAGGAGGAATCACCCTCGAGGTCCACACTTGAGGAGTTGCGCGACGACGTCGTTATCGGGGGTGGTGTAGGAGGAATCACCCTCGCTTACCACGACCAAGTAACTAACCTACAAGGTTAACATCAGAAGTGCTGACGAGGTATCACCCTCGGCACTCGACGGTAACCCAGCAGTGTCGGCAACTAAGGGGGAAGTGATGTGCGGTGCCAGGGTCTGGTCCTCAATCCCGATGATCGGGTCTTCTGATATCCAGCAGGGCAGTCGGGATCAAGGGGGGTTCTCTGTCGTGTCTCTACCGAGCCTACACTAAGCAGTCTAGGATAACCAGTAAGGTAGCAAGGCAGGTTACAATAAACAGGCTATGCAACAGATATAGGAAACAGTAGCAACAGCAGTTCTAATGCAAGCATAAGAGAGAAGAGAGTAGGCGATATAGGCATGCTCAAAATGGGGGTGCTTGCCTGTTTGCTCGGGGGCAAGGGCAAGGTCTTCAGTAGTATCGTCGGGGACGTAGTCGTACTCCTGTGCGGCGTCTGCCTCGGGAGCTACGTCAACGTCGGGGGCTACCGAGAGAGAAGAGGGGGAAGAAACAGGTAAACATAATGCAAACAAATGCAACACGGTGCGTGTGATGCTATGATGCAGTGCAGGGTTGCCTAAATATGCATCTAAGTCATTTTAGTTATTTTTAGAATTATTCTGGGATTTAATATCCGACGTGTGTGCACTATTCATCTGTCGGATTCGGGTCCGGAGTTACGAGTTCTTCTACATAGGAGGTTCCGATGGAGAAACAGACGGCACGATCAGACTCGTCTCGTCGTTCTGAGCAACTTTCATGTTTTAACTTTTTCGATCCGAGCTACGGTTTAAAAGTTATTAATTTTTAAAGATTATTTGAATTTCTGGAATTAATTTTTATTTACAGAAAATGAATTATGACGTCAGCATGACGCGCTGCTGACGTCAGCAAGTCAACAGTCGGCTGACTAAGTCAAATATGACATGTGGGTCCAGTGGGACCCACATGTCAGCCTCTGTTTACCTAAACAGTGAGTTAAACTAATCTAATTAGCTAATTAGGCTTCTGGTCCCACATGTCATAGACTCATTAGGGTAATTAGTTTATTTTTATTTCTAAAACGTTTTAATTAGATTAACAGGGAGGTGGGGCCCACGTGTCAGCGACTGGGCCGGTCCAGTCAGCAGGGCTGACCGGTCAGCTGGCCGGTCGGGCCCCTGGGGCCCACGGGTCAGTGACCCAGGGCGACCCACGTGGCGGCCACGTCGGCGCCGGCGCCGGAACGACGCCGGCGACCAGAAATCACGGCGGCGACGCACGGGACTCGCCAGAACTCGGCTACAGATCACCAAATGAGACGGGGCCGGTCGCACTCGAAAGCGCAGACGACGCCGCGTCGAACGGTGGGATGGGTTGGCCCCGGGGAGGTCGGAATCGCCGCCGGCGACGAGTGGAGGCAGCGGTGGCATTCGGGTGTGGTCGGAGTCGCGGCTCTGGGCCGTTTCCGAGCGATTTTCGCGGCTAGGCGGGTTGCTACGGGCGCCAGGAGCTCGTGGGACAAAGCGGAGGAGCTCGGGCAGCTTCACTCCGAGCTCAACGCCGGTAATGGCGCATGGCAGAACGTGGCGGCGGTGACAGCTAGCTAGGACGGGGCACGCAGCGCGAGGAGGGGAACGGAGAGGGGGAAGAGGCTCACCGAGTTGTCACGTAAGACCCGCGGAAGCTTAGTAGCTGCAGCGGTGGTCGGGGACGACGGCAAACACGTCGGGGCAGAGGAAGAAGACGACGTGGTTGCGGGCGATGCGGTGGATCCAAGCCCCAGCTGCAGTCACCAGAGGATGGGGAAGACGACGGCGGGGCTCTACGGCATCACGGTGCGTCAGCGCGACGGCGGTGGTCGCGGCAACGACTGGAACGCGGCGGCGATGGCGCTCGGTCTCACTGGATCTGGCGGGGGGAAGAGAGGAGGAGAGCGAGCGAGCGAGGGGACGAGGGAGTGGATAGGAGTGGACGGGGCCGAGGGCGTCGCCGTTATCCCCTCGGCGGCCCCTGTAGCGCTGCGGTGTCGGCCAGCGACCGGCGAGCTCGTCCTCGTCCACGGCGGCGTCGACACGGGGAGGAGAGAGAGCTAGTTGGGCTGGTGGGCTGGGACCAGGCACTGTGCACGTAGGCCTGTGCACAGTGGCCCATCTCTCCCCTTTTCCTTTTCTGCTTTCTTTTTCTTATATCAATTCTGTCTTGAAATAGTTAGGGCACTTTTACATTTTTGTAAAATGTGAGAGTTGTCCCAAATATTGCAATGCAATATTATCTCTCACCAAAAAGTGGTTTGGACTGATTTGAAGTTTGTTTGAATTTAATATGATTTTAAATATATCAAATATCATGTTTTTGGGTCTGTTCCAACTTGTTTGAGTCATTTATCCAACTCCAAACATTTTGATGTTGATTTTAGAAAGGTTTCTGGATTATTTACCATTAAATGAACATTTTTCCAGCAGTGTTTGATCAACCTTATATTTCACTTATGAATTTAAGTTGATTTTTAAAAATGGAGTTGATTTACTTTGGTTAACCACTATGTTTAATCGCTGCATATGATATGACTTGGCATTATTAACAGCTGATCATGGTGGCTATTACATAGGGGTGTTACACATAATTATCCATCATTGATCTGATGCCTACAACTTTCGCATATTGATCTTTGCTAAGTTACTTTTGTTGCTGCTGCTGTTACAATCACTATAAAATTGCTACTACTACTATTGCTGTTACTATTGCTACTGTTACCACTGCTATCAAACTATCATATTGCTATGCTACTGATCACCTTGCTGCAGATATTTTGTTCTCCAGGTGTGGTTGAATTGACAACTCAACTGCTAATACTTGCAAATATTCTTTGGCTCCCCTTGTGTCGAATCAATAAATTTGGGTTGAATACTCTACCCTCGAAAACTGTTGCGATCCCCTATACTTGTGGGTTATCAATGATCTGGCTTGGGTTAGTGAATTTGGATCATGTATCACTAAACAACTTGAGGGATGTTGATTTAAGTGGGAGTTCATTAGTAATTTGATTAAATTGAACTAATTATATGAACATAGTCTAAATGTCTTTGCAAATATGTTGTAGGTCAATGGCTCGTTGTGTAGCTCCGCTCAATTTCAGTGCATTCCTAGAGAAAGAAAAATTGAAAGATGATGATGGAAGAAACTTTACAGATTGGCTCCATAATCTGAGGATTATACTCATTGCTGCACAAAAGGCTTATGTCCTTGATGCACCGCTCAGTGCGCCACACCTTCCTAGGACGCCTGCAGATATTGTGGATGTCTGACAGACATGTGCTGATGACCACTCGATAGTTCAGTGTGCCATTCTGTACGGTTTGGAATCAAGGCTCCAAAAACACTTTGAGAGCCACGGGGCATATGAGTTGATTGAGGAACTGAAAATGGTATTTTAGACGCATGCCCATGTGGAGAGGTATGATGCCTCAGACAGATTCTTTAGCTATAAGATGGAAGAGAAAAACTCCGTTAGCAAGCATGTACTCAAGATGTCTAGGTACGCCGATTGCCTAAATTAGCTAGGAATTAACATTCCTGATGAATTAGTGATTGACAGGGTTCTCCAGTCACTGCCACCAAGCTACAAGGGTTTTGTGATGAACTATAACATGCAAGGGATGGAAAAGTCACTCCCTAAGTGGCGGTGTCGTGGAATAGGGGGTACTCACCATGTTGTCTCCAGACCAGGTGGGTCAGGCCGAGGGCCCATGGTGGTTCACTAATGGGCTTCTTCGGGCAGCCCATGACGTATATGATACGTCTCCAATGTATCTATAATTTTTGATTGTTCCATGCTATTATATTATCCACCTTGGATGTTTTATATGCATTATTATGCCATTTTATATCATTTTTTGGGACTAACCTATTAACCTAGTGCCCAGTGCTAGTTGCTGTTTTTTCCTTGTTTTTGTCTTTTACAGAAAATCAATACCAAACGGAGTCCAAACGGAACTAAACTTTTTGACGATTTTTATTGGACAAGAAGACACCCACGAAGCTTCGGGAGAAGGCCAGAAGAGCCACGGGTGAGCCACAAGCTCACCAGGCGCGCCCTATGAGCTTGTGGGCCCCCTGGGACTCCTCCAACCCTAATCTCAGCTCCATAAATACCCAAATATTCCCCGTATACCAGAGGGCACACCAAAAATACTTTTCCGCCGTCACAAGCTTCTGTTCTCGTGAGATCCCATCTTGGGGCATTTTCCGGTACTCTGCCGGAGGGGGATTCGATCATGGAGGGCCTCTACATCAACCTTGCTGCCCTTCCGATGATGTGTGAGTAGTTTACCACAGACCTATGGGTCCATAGCTAGTAGCTAGATGGCTTCTTCTCTCTCTTTGATCTTCAATACAATGTTTTCCTCAATGTTCTTGGAGTTCTATTCATTGTAATCTTCTTTTGCGGTGCGTTTGTTGAGATCTGATGAATTGTGGATTTATGGTCAGATTATCTATGAATATTATTTGAGTCTTCTCTGAACTCTTTTATGCATGATTAAGATAGCTTTGTATTTCTCTCCGATCTAATGATTTGGTTTCGCCAACTAGATTGGTCTATCTTGCAATGGGAGATGTGCTTTGTTTTGGGTTCAATCTTACGGTGTCCTCACCCTGCGATAGAAGGGGTAGCAAGGCAGTGCTACTTCTTGAGCTTGTGTTGATTTTTCCCTTGAAGAGGAAAGGGTGATGCAGCAAAGTAGAGATAAGTATTTCCCTCAGTTAAGAACCAAGGTATGAATCCAGTAGGAGGCACAAGGAAGTCTCCAATATATGCACCTGCACAAACTAACAAACACTTGCACACAACGCAAAAAAGGGGTTGTCAATCCCTTCACGGTCACAAACAAGAGTGAGATCTAATAGAGATAGGTATAAAAGATAAATAAAAGAGCAAACTAAGGTAAATATAAATACACTGCAGTAAGGTCTTTTTAGGGTTTTTGGTTTATAGATCTGAAAATATATGATGGAAAATAGACCTGGGGGCCATAGGTTTCACTAGAGGCTTCTCTCTTGAAGAAAACATACGGTGGGTAAACAAATTACTGTTGAGCAATTGATAGAAAAGCGCATAATTATGACGATATCTAAGGCAATGATCATGAATATAGGCATCACGTCCGTGACAAGTAGACCGAAATGATTATGCATCTACTACTATTACTCCACACATCGACTGACTCCTGCCTGCATCTAGAGTATTAAGTTCATAAGAGTAGAGCAACGCTTTAAGTAAGATGACATGATGTAGAGGGATAAACTCAAGCAATATGACATAAACCCCATCTTTTTATCCTTGATGGCAACAATACAATATGTGCCTCGCTACCCCTTCTGTCACTGGTTGAGGACACCGCAAGATTGAACCCAAACCTAAGCACCTCTCCCATTGCAAGAAGAACCAATCTAGTTGGCCAAACCAAACCGATAGTTCGAAGAGAAATACAAAGATATCTTAATCATGCATAAAAGAGTTCAGAGAAGACTCAAATAATATTCATAGATAATCTTATCATAAATCCACAATTCATCGGATCTCAACAAATGCACCGCAAAAGAAGATTACATCGAATAGAATCGAAGAACATCGAGGAGAACATTGTATTGAAGATCAAAGAGAGAGAAGAAGCCATCTAGCTACTAGCTATGGACCCTTAGGTCCATGGTAAACTACTCACGCTTCATCGGAAGGGCAGCAAGGTTGATGTAGAGGTCCTCGATGATCGAACCCCCCTCTGGCGGAGTGCCGGAAAAGGCCCCAAGATGGGATCTCATGGGAACAGAGGCAAGCAGCGGTGGAAAAGTATTTTTGGTGTGCCCTCTGGTATAGGGGGAATATTTGAGGATTTATAGTGCAGAGATTAGGTC
Source organism: Thinopyrum elongatum (assembly GCA_011799875.1). NCBI lineage: Eukaryota > Viridiplantae > Streptophyta > Magnoliopsida > Poales > Poaceae > Thinopyrum > Thinopyrum elongatum. Next base: position 240,901,808 of record CM022303.1, read on the forward strand.
AAGACGGTCCATGAGGGGCCCACAAGCCAGGGCGCCCCTTGGGGCGCGCCCCTACGGCTTGTGGCCGCCTCGTGGGTCTTCTGGCCTCCTCTCCAAGTCTCATGGGTTTCTTCTGGTCCAAGAAAAATCACCATAAAATTTTATTCCATTTAGACTCCGTTTGATATTCCTTTTCTATAAAAGTCAAAAACAAGGAAAAAAATAGAAACTGGCACTGGGCGCTAGGATAATAGGTTAGTCCCAAAAATAATATAAAATAGCATATTAATACATATAAAACATCCAAAACAGATAATATAATAGCATGGAATAATAAAAAAATATATATATGTTGGAGATGTATCAAGCATCCCCAAGCTTAATTCCTGCTCGTCCTCGAGTAGGTAAATGATAAAAACTGAATTTTTGATGTGGAATTCTACCTAACATATTTATCAATGCAATTTTCTTTATTGTGGCAAGAATATTCAGATCCATAAGATTCAAAACAAAAGTTTAATATTGACATAAAAACAATAATACTTCAAGCATACTAATAAAGCAATCATGTCTTCTCAAAATAACATGGCCAAAGAAAGTTATCCCTACAAAATCATATAGTCTGGCTATGCTCCATCTTCATCACACAAAGTATTTCATCATGCACAACCCCGATGACAAGCCAAGCAATTGTTTCATACTTTTGGTTTTCTCAAACTTTTTTCAACTTTCACGCAATACATGAGCGTGAGCCATTTATATAGCACTATAGTTGGAATAGAATATGGTGGTTGTGGGGAAGACAAAAAGGAAGGAGAAAGTCTCACATCAACTAGGCAAATTAATGGGCTATGAAGATGCCCACCAATTGATATCGATGCAAGTGAGTAGGGATTGCCATGCAACAGATGCACTAGAGCTATAAATGTATGAAAGCTCAAAAAGAAACTAAGTGGGTGTGCATCCAACTTGCTTGCTCATGAAGACCTAGGACAATTTGAGGAAGCCCATCATTGGAATATACAAGCCAAGTTCTATAATGAAAAATTCCCACTAGTATATGAAAGTGACAAAATAGGAGCTCTCTATCATGAAGAACATGGTGCTATTTCAAAGCACAAGTGTGGAAAAGGATAGTAACATTGTCCCTTCTCTATTTTTCTCTTTTTTTTGTTTGGGCTTCTTTGGCCTCTTTTTTTTATTTGGGCTTCTTTGGCCTATTTTATTTTTTTATTTGGGCTTCTTTGGCCTCATTTTTTTAAGTCCAGAGACTCATCCCAACTTGTGAGGGAATCATAGTTTCCATCATCCTTTCCTCACATGGGACAATGCTCTAATAATGATGATCATCACACTTTAATTTACTTACAACTCAAGAATTACAACTCGATACTAGAACAAAGATACGACTCTATTTGAATGTCTCTTCCATATGAGAACAATATGACAATGATGGTATGTGTCATAATAAAATGGAACGGTGGAAGTTGCATGGCAATATATCTTAGAATGACTATGGAAATGCCATAATAGGTAGGTATGGTGGCTGTTTTGAGGAAGGGTATATGGTGGGTTTAATGCATCGGCGGAAGTTGCGCGGTACTGGAGAGGCTAGCAATGGTGGAAGGGTGAGAGTGCGTATAATCCATGGACTCAACATTAGTCATAAAGAACTCACATACTTATTGCAAAAGTTTATTAGCCATCGAAACAAAGTACTAATACGCATGCTCGTAGGGGGATAGATTTGTAGGAAAAGACCATCGCTCGTCCCCGACCGCCACTCATAAGGAAGACAATCAAAGAATAAATCATGCTCCGACTTCACCACATAACAGTTCACCATACATGCATGCTATGGGAATCACAAACTTTAACACAAGTATTTCTACCAATCCACAATTACTCACTAGCATGACTCTAATATCACCATCTTTATATCTCAAAACAAATGCAAGGAATCAAACTTCTCATATATTCAATGCTCTTTATATGAAAGTTTTTATTATATCCCTCTTGGATGCCCATCATATTAGGACTAAATTCATAACCTAAGAAAATTACCATGCTGTTTAAGACTCTCAAAATAATATAAGTGAAGCATGAGAGTTCAACATTTTCTATAAAATAAAACTACCGCCGTGCTCTAAAAAGATATAAGTGAAGCACTAGAGCAAACTGCCTAGCTCAAAAGATATAAGTGAAGCACATAGAGTATTCTAATAAATTCATGATTAAAGCGTGTCCCTCTCAAAAGGTGTGTACAGCAAGGATTATTGTGGCAAACTAAAAATAAAATACTCATATCATACAAGACACTCCAAGCAAAACACATATCATGTGGTGATAAAAATATAGCCTCAAGTAAATTTACCGATGGATTGAAGACGTAAGAGGGGATACCATCCGGGGCATCCCCAAGCTTAGATGCTTGGTTGTCCTTGAATATTACCTTGGGGTGCCTTGGGCATCCCCAAGCTTAGGCTCTTGCCACTCCTTATTCCATAGTCCATCAAATCTTTACCCAAAACTTGAAAACTTCACAACACAAAACTCAACAGAAAACTCGTAAGATCCGTTAGTATAATAAAATAAATCACCACTTTATGTACTGTTGTGAACTCATTCTAAATTTATGTTGGTGTTATATCTACTGTATTCCAAGTTCTCCATGGTTCATACCCCCCGATAATACCCATAGATTCATCAAAATAAGCAAATAACACATAGAAAACAAAATCTGTCAAAAACAGAACAGTCTATAGTAATCTGGAAATTTATTATACTTATGTAACTCCAAAAATTCTGAAAAATTAGGAGAACCTAGGAAATTTTTATATCAATATTTTTAAAAAAAATCAGATCAAAATCACATTTCTGTGATTTTCTAAATTTCTGGCAATGAGCACAAAAGTTTCTGTTTTTCAGCAAGATCAAATCAACTATCACCATAGACCATCCCAAAGGTCTTACTTGGGTCAAACACTAATTAAAACACCAAAACACAATTAATACAGAGGTAATAATGTGTATTTTCATAAAAACATAAAATAAAAGTATTTGGTTGTCTCCCAACAAGTGCTTTTCTTTAAAGCCTTTTATCTAGGCGTTGATAATTTTAATGATGCTCACATGAAAGATAGCACTTGAAACACGAAGAGAGCATCATGTAGCATGTGAAAAACAAGTTTAAGTCTAACATACTTCCTATGCATAGGCATTTTATAGGGAAAATATTTATCAAGACAAGCAAAAACTAGCATATGCAAGGAAAAAGGAAGAAACAATAGCAATCTCAACATAACGAGTGGTAAATTAGTAACATGAAAATTTCTACAACCATACTTTCCTCTCTCATAATAATTACATGTGTGATCATAATAAAATCCAATAATATAAACATCACATAAAATATTCTCTTCATGATCCACATGCATGCAAAGTTGACACTCTTCCAAAATAGTGGGAATATCATCAAATAAAATCATGACCTCTCCAAGCCCACTTTTATCAAAAATTTCATAAGATTGATCATTATCCAAAGTTGTGGGATCATTATTACCTAAAATTGACACTCTTCCATACTTACTTTAAATATTATTGCAAACATTATTATCATGAGGATTAAATAAATTTTCAAGATCATAAGAAGCATTAGCACCCCAATCATGATCATTGCAATAAGTAGTGGACATAGCAAAATTAGCATCCCCAAGCTTAGGGTTTTGCATATTCTTAGCATAATTGACATTAATAGAATTTATAGTAATATCATTTCAATCATGCTTTTCATTCAAGGAGCTATTGTGAATCATTTTATAAATTTCTTCTTTTAGCACTTCATCACAATTTTCAGATTCACGAATTTCAAGCAAAACTCCATAAAGATAATCTAGTGCACTCAACTCACTAGCAATTGGTTCATCATAATTGGATCCTTTAAAAAGATTAGAAAGTGGATGAGGATCCATAAAATTTTTGCTTCCTGATTTTCAATAAACACACAATTATACCAAGCGAACGAGCAAACAAACCAAGTAAGACATAAAGGCAAACAAAAATACGAACGGAAGAAGGCGAATAAAAGGGCAATTTTTTGTGTTTTTTTGAAAACATTTTAGAAGTGGGGGAGAGGAAAACGAGAGGCAAATGGAAAATAATGTAAGTGCAAGAGATGAGAGTTTATGATAGGTACTTGGTAGGCTTGATGTAGAACCTCCCCGGCAACGGCGCAAGAAATTCTTCCTGCTACTTCTTGAGCTTGCGTTAATTTTTCCCTTGAAGATGAAAGGGTGATGCAGAGAAGTAGAGATAAGTATTTACCTCAGTTAAGAACCAAAGTATCAATCCAGTAGGAGGCACAAGCAAGTCTCCAATATATGCACCTGCACAAACTAACAAACACTTGCACACAACGCGAAAAAGGGGTTGTCAATCCCTTCATGGTCACAAACAAGAGTGAGATCTAATAGAGATAGGTATAAAAGATAAATAAAAGAGGAAACTAAGGCAAATATAAATAAATTGCAGCAAGGTATTTTTAGGGTTTTTGGTTTATATATCTGAAAATATATGATGGAAAATAGACCCGGGGGCCATAGGTTTCACTAGAGGCTTCTCTCTTGAAGAAAACATACGATGGGTAAACAAATTACTGTTGAGCAATTGATAGAAAAGCGCATAATTATGACGATATCTAAGGCAATGATCATTAATATAGGATCACGTCCGTGAAAAGTAGACTAAAACGATTATGCATCTACTACTATTACTCCACTCATCGACCGACTCCTGCCTGCATCTAGGGTATTAAGTTCATAAGAATAGAGCAATGCTTTAAGTAAGATGACATGATGTAGAGGGATAAACTCAAGCAATATGACATAAACCCCATCTTTTTATCCTTGATGGCAACAATACAATACGTGCCTTGCTACCCCTTCTGTCATTGGGTGAGGACACCACAAGATTGAACCCAAAACTAAGCACCTCTCCCATTGCAAGAAAAACCAATCTAGTTGGCCAAACCAAACCGATAGTTTGAAGAGAAATACAAAGATATCTTAATCATGCATAAAAGAGTTCAGAGAAGACTCAAATAATATTCATAGATAATCTGATCATAAATCCACAATTCATCGGATCTCAACAAATGCACCGCAAAAGAAGATTACATTGAATAGAACTCCAAGAACATCGAGGAGAACATTGTATTGAAGATCAAAGAGAGAGAAGAAGCCATCTAGCTACTAGCGATGGACCCTTAGGTCCGCGGTAAACTACTCACGCTTCATCGGAAGGGAACAAGGTTGGTGTAGAGGTTCTCCATGATCAAATCCCCCTCCGGCAGAGTGCCGAAAAAGGCCCCAAGATGGGATCTCACGGGAACAAAGGCTTGCGGCGGCAGAAAAGTATTTTTGGTGTGCCCTCTGGTATAGGGGGGATATTTGAGGATTTATAGCGTAGATATTAGCTTAAGATGGTCCACGAGGGGCCCACAAGCCAGCGCCCCTGGGGCGCGCCCCCACAGCTTGTGGCCGCATCGTGGGTCTTCTGGCCTCCTCTCCAAATCTCGTGGGTTTCTTCTGGTACAAGAAAAATCACCGTAAAGTTTTATTCTGTTTGGACTCCGTTTGATATTCCTTTTCTATAAAAGTCAAAAACAAGGAAAAAAACAGAAACTGGCACTGGTCTCTAGGTTAATAGGTTAGTCCCAAAAATAATATAAAATAGCATATTAATACATTTAAAACATCCAAAACAGATAATATAATAGCATGGAACAATAAAAAATTATAGATACGTTGGAGACGTATCAGGCACATATTTGTATTGTTTCCATTAAGGATAAAAAGATGGGGTTTTTACCATATTGATTGGATCTATCCCTCTACATCATGTCATCTTGCTTAAGGCGTTACTCCATTCTTGTTAACTTAATACACTAGATGCATGCTGGATAGTGGTCGATGTGTGGAGTAATAGTAGTAGATGCAGGCAAGAGTCGGTCTACTTGTCACGGACATGATGCCTATATTCATGATCATTGCCTTAGATATCGTCATAACTATGCGATTTTCTATCAATTGCTCAACAGTAATTTGTTTACCCACTATATGTGTTCTTTCAAGAGAGTAGCCTCTAGTGAAAACTATGGCCCCGGGTCTATTTTTATCATATTATTTTCAGAACTATAAAACCAAAAACCCAAAAATACCTTGCTGCAATTTATTTACTTTTATTTAGTTTTGCACTTTTATTTATCTTTTATACCTATCTCTATCAGATCTCATCCTTGCAAATAACCGTGAAGGGATTGACAACCCCTTTATCGCGTTGGGTGCAAGTATTTGTTTGTTGTGTAGGTGCTATCATTGGAGACTTGTGTGTTCCTCCTACTGGATTGATACCTTGGTTCTCAAACTGAGGGAAATACTTATCTCTACTTTGCTGCATCACCCTTTCCTCTTCAAGGGAAAAACCAACGCAAGCTCAAGAAGTAGCAGTATACAAGGAAGACTCCATAAAACTTGGCGTACAAGACGAGGACTCCTGTTATCCTAGGTGTTGGTGCAATATCTGCCTACCTGTGTTTTGGAGATTGTTGACAGAAACAAGTATGGACTGATTTGTTTGCTAGTGCATACATAGAGAGAAATAGTCCATACAAAACCGAAGAGAATGTTGTCTCCGGTGCTAAGTTCGAGGAACTTCACTGAAGTATATCTGCGTTGCAGAGAAGAAAAAGCTACATATGTTGAAGAGATGTAGATGAGAGAATTAACGTGAAGGAATTGAACCCTCGAAAGTTTACTGCTGAAGCGAAGCATTTGGTTTAGTGTTGTCTGAAGGAATTGACTGCAGCGAGCGAAAGTCATAGACAAATTGAAGACATAGTATTCTTTTTGTTGTTCTTCTTTTGTTCATTTGAGTCATAGGACCTCCGTACTATTAAGAGGGGTATAGGTTCTCAAAGCATAGATCCATTGTGATGCTTAGCCCAAACCCTATGAAAGATGCGAGAGAAATCTCTTTATGCTCCGAATGATTACCTGGTAGCAGTAGACGTTGTTCTTCGTGTTGCAGGAGATATCTTTCGGACTGAGGAGTTAGCATTACTTGCTTCGCAAGTAATGTTACCGTTGTGCTCAAATATCCGACTGTTGGACTCGTGTCGTTCGGCCATTGGCTGCTCCACATGTCCAATTTGGTCAATTCCCATTAGGGAAGGCTGTGGCTATAAATAGCCACCCCGCTCCAACGTTGTCCGTTGGCTGCTCCGCTTGAGATTTCTGAGAAGATTGATTTGAGCAACCCATCTCCGAGTGGTTTGAGTTTAAGATCCACCGAGAGAAAAATCAAGAGCCCAAACTTAGACAATGGTTTAGCATCATAGTAGTTCTGAGTCAGAGTTCTTGTACCTATTACTCTTGAGAGCTGTGCACTCTCTAGACGGATAGATTTCCGCTCGAGTGTTGAAGAGTTGTTGTCTTCACCGAGCTAGATCTTTAGAAACCAAGAGTGATTGTGGTTCACGAAGGTTGACCAAAGGTTTGGAGATCGCCGACAAGGATCTACCATGAGTGATATCAACTGGAGTCTGATCAGCTTCGAGTTGAAGGAGAATTAGGTGAAGAGAGTTTATCTTTCGTGTTAAGTCACAACCCCTCCAACCAGACGTAGCCCTTTGGCAGAAGGGTGAACTGGTCTACCAAATCTCTCTGTCACCATCCATCACCACTTGTTAAATCTACTTTACTGCAATTCCTTCAACAATTTTCTTTCATGCTCTGTGTCGATAGTTTATCTGATCATTATCTTTTATTGTAGTTTTACCTTCTCATCTGCCTCTTTTGTCATTCACTTAATTTAATCTTCGCATCTCATTCCGGTGCATTTTCATCATTCTTTTTAGCCATCCTCATTTCACCTCGGTGTACCCTCTTGCATATCTCTCACCACCCGTATCATGTTGTGTCTCATTCTACTGCATCTATTTGCATGTTGCATTACTCTCATTGTAGTTAAACCCGTGATTTCCAAAGTGTCGGTGTCAAAACCGGCGGATCTCGGGTAGGGGATCCCGAGCTGTGGATCTAGGATCAATGGGGAACAAGGGACGATGAACATGGTGTTTACCCAGGTTCGGGCCCTCTCGAAGAGGTAAAACCCTACGTCCTGCTTGATTGTATTTGATGTGTATGATACGGTTACAGAGTCGATCTACCGCGAGATCAAGCGAGCTAAACCCTAGGTTGATGGGGTGATGGATGTCCTAAAGACTAAAACCCCTTGGTTTATATAGACACCAGTAGGGTTAGGGTTACATGCGATCGGTTATAATGAAGGAAAGATTACGCTAACCCTTGACTTGGAGGGCACACCACGACTCCGAAGATCTCGTATCCGGCCACGGATCCTCGCTCTAGCTTGGCCCCATAATGGACCATCAGTTCGGCCCATATGCAAATGGGCCGGCGGACTGAACACCCCTTAATCCAGGACTCCCTCAGTAGCCCCCGAACTAGCCTCCAACGCCGGGGATTGTCATCTGGCGTGCTCCAAATCTTCGGCTTGCGAGGTGAGTTCTTCGCCTTTACATGTATCGTTCGGAGAAGTGTTCCATGGCCGAATACTATCCGAATTAACATCAGATGTTTGCCACCTCTCATAGTCCGGATCAATATTGTATTCGTGCTAGACCGGTATGACAATCCGGATTTTTAGGACCCCACTAGAACACGGTGGGGCCATTGGAGTTTAATGCTTTCCTCGGGGCAAGGGCAAACTGTTGACTGTCATGCGCCTTTTTAGAAGGCGAACGGCCCAACACCCTCTTTTTGCAGACTCGTCCCTTCAACTTTTAGGACAAAACATCTACTTATATATCCAAAAGTACGGGGAACAACTGACCCGTCCTTCCCTTAGAAGCCAACGCCTAAGAAATCTCAAACACGATGGCCGACGCCCCAGGCTCCTCTTCACGACCTCACGGTCCCCTTCCTGGCGACTGGGCGAGCTGCTCCATTTCACGTCTTTAACTGAGCAATCTACAGACACAAGGTTACCTTCCTACAGCGGATCTTGTTCCTGCTCACGCCGGATTGATCTCCGTGGATGGCAAAGCATTCGCCGAGAACTTCCCTGCTCCAAGCAAGGAAGAGAGGGTATGTTTCGTGCCCTTTCTTCTATGGGGCCTTGGCTTTCCCATTCATCCCTTCTTACGGGGTTTATTAGAGTTCTACGGGATCCAGCTTCACCACCTTACCCCGGGGTCCATACTGCATATTTCTGGTTTCGTTGCCCTCTGCAAGATATTCCTGAGCTGCGAAGCCCACTTTGATTTGTGGAGGAAATACTTCTGCCTCATCCCTTGTACCCGTGAGGGGTCAATCTTTGAAGTGGGAGGAGCAGAGGTGTGGTGGATAGCCGGGACGGGTTACCCCTTTGGGACCCCACGAAAGGATCCCAAGGAATGGACCACGGAATGGTTCTATATGGAAGACATTCCTCTCTCCAACCCAGTCCGGAGGGGTCTACCCGAATACTCAAGTGCCCCGCTAAAGAAGTGGTTCAACTGGCGGCCCGAGAGCCCTTCTCAACTAGACAGTGCAGAGGTGCACCTTTTGGCCACCAAGATTCGACTGCTAGCCCGTAGTAAGCTGACCATGATCGAAGTAATGACCATCGCCATAGCCCGGTGTGTACATCCCCTTCAACAGAGGGGGCATCCTCTATGGTGCTACAATGGGACCAACGACGCGACTCGCTATAAGTGACAAGGGCCAAACGATAAAGCGGCCATGGCCAAAATATTAGCCGACCTCTTTAAAGGAGAGGAGGAAGACTTTGCTCAATTGAGTATCCGGGAGGGTTGCTTTGGCTACAATTCGGCGGATTGGGTAAGCTTTAGTCCTTTGTTTGTGATTCGGCGATTACGTCCGAACACCTGCTGATTGTACTTTGCTCTCGCACAAGGTTGGAGGCGTCAGGTTGAGTCCGTTCACTGCCCCTCCCCTCAACCGGAGAATCATTCCCGCAACGATGACCCGGGCTACCATGACGATCCGGAGACGTCGGTTGATTTCGAAGATGGGGTCTTTTACCAGGAAAGCCTTGATGGCACCAAGGTTACCGTGATGGCTGATCACCATGGGGCTCTTCCTTCCTCCACTGTAAGTGAAAGGAATATCTCTTCCCGAACGAGGCGATCGCCTCGCACCATTCCGCATACTCTAACTTCTACTACCAAGGGTCGCCGTACTGCGCCGAATAATCGTGGGAGGAGCGCAGCATACGCCGACCTCAGCCCATAATGGGGCATCCAAGAGGAAGGCCTCCGCTGGGGCAGAAGCAACTGCTCCCTCGGCTCAAAGGTAATATGTTTGGGACCATGAAAAGGGTCGTTCTTAATATCTTTCGTCTGACGTTTGCTTAGATTTGCAGAAGAAGAGTACCACCGTGCCAGTCCGAGGACTCCCTGGGTGTGCCGAGGCATAGTTCCAAACTTGGGCCTTCGGCGCAGGCTAGGGACCCTGCCGAACACACAGCTGCTGGCGCACATCCGGAGGACCCTAACGATGTTTCGGTAACCAACTCCGAGGTCGAGAGTGTAATGAATCACCGCCGCCGAAGAGAATCCTTGCGCCATGTTGCCTTTACCGATCAAGAGTTTAATGCATTTAATTCGGTGGACGCGTACCTTGGAGCGGCCCGAACAGGGCTTGAAGGGATCGCCGGTCTCTTTTCTACCAAAATGCAGGTGCGAGATAGCTTAAAAGCAAATCATATGGTGAAGACCCGGTTTACCAAACTCGAACCTGAACATATGGCTCGAGTGGGACCCGTGGGGCCCGATGGGTAGGAAATACTGCTTAGCTTAGTATATGACCAAGTGATGCCCGCTACTCGGTACTCCCAGAAGGATTGTGCCTTGGACAGTTTAATAGATGGTATTGATAAAGAGTAGGGTGCGTGATTCTATGTATCCATGTACTTTACATCGCGCCATTCTCAAAACACGATAAAAACGTTGTCTTAACCGGCCATCGGCTTCCGCCTCCCCGACCAGTGATCGGGGAGTGTTCCATACTATATGCCCTGACGAACAGGGGATAATTCCGGTAACCAGGCCCGGCCATTTGGTGCGAACTGACAAAATGCACGCAGCGAGCAATGTTATATTACTTTGTAACGTAAGAAACATCTTCCAAAGAAAATAGTTCCTCCAAGGGTTCCTTTCTTCGGGTGTGGTATGTTGACCATAAGCCGTGAGTTCGGATGCCGGTGACACACGAATGTTCATGGTTTTTAGGAACCAAGAATAGTTGGATGGCGGCTAGCGCCTGTTTATTTGCACTTCCCTGGAGGCCGACCCATTATTTTCTATAAGAACGCTAGCTTTCGGCTTCACCCGTCTGAGGTACGTATCCGGATTACCCAGGCGTAACAATCGCAGAGGTGCTCCCTTTACTTCCTAGCCAAACAATCGGAAATGTAGGGGTAAACACAGGAGCCACGCAACCCAGCTTGGCAAAGGACTTAAGTCAAATAGGTGCATATAATGGCGTGAGAGGTATGGGAAGGACATTAATTCAAAAACATAAACAAGGTTGTGAGAAGAATATTGTAATTGGCCACTTTAAATGAAGCCCCCAGGTAAAGCTGGGTAGTACATCCAAAGATGTGTACAATGGCGACCTGTGGTGTTACAGTTTATCCGGACTCTAGGTCGGGAGGCTAAAGCTCCAAGTGTAAAAACAAAGAAAGATATAACCGAAGAAAAAACAAGGAGTGTCGATGACGAAGCCGGACTAGGCGTAGAAATGCCGAAGCCGAGCAGCGTTCCATGGGTTGGGTTCAAGGCAGTTATCTGACAAGCTGCGGAGGTGGTATGCCCCTCCTGCGAGCACTTCATATGTAATGAAGGGGCCCTCCCATTTAGGTGAAAGCTTGTGCTTCTGCTTCTCGGGGAGGCAGAGGACGAGTTCTCCCATGTTGTATGCCTTCGCCCGAACCTCCCGATTCTGGTAGCGTCGTGCTTGTTGTTGATAAAATGCGGAGCATGCACGTGTGATGTGGCGCTCTCCTTCTAGGGCGTCCAGGTCGTCTTGCCAATCCAGCTTGGCCTCCTTCTCTTCGTACATGCATACTCTAGGTGCGTCATGGATCAGATCACATGGGACGACTGCTTCGGCGCCTTACACCATGAAGAACAGGGTGTATCCTGTTAAGCGATTAGGAGTGGTGCGCAGCCCCCATAGCACGGAGTCCAGCTCCTCTACCCAGTGGCAATCTGATTCTTCGAGTGAGCGGATTAAGCGAGGCTTTATGCCGCTCATAATTAGTCCGTTTGCTCACTCTACCTGCCCATTAGTTTGCGGGTGGTACACCGAAGCGTAGTCGAGCCTTATGCCCATCTTAGCGCACCAATCTTTAACCTCTTGGGCGGTGAAATTAGACCCATTATCGGTGATTATGCTGTGGGGAACACCATAACGGTGTACGGCACTGGATATGAAGTCAACAGCTAGTTCGGATTCTGTATAGGTTACAGGTTTTGTTTCGATCCACTTAGTGAATTTATCGACCATAACCAATAGGTATTTCTTTTCTTGGTCCCCCATTTAAGTGGTCCAACCATGTCAAGCCCCCAGACTGCAAATGGCCAGGTTATCGGTATAGTCCGAAGAGCTGTGGGGGGCATATGCCTTTTATTTGCAAATAGCTGGTAGCCAACACAATGTTGGACTAGCGTACGTGCATCTGTGTGGGCTATGCGCCAGAAGAACCCTGCTCGGAATGCCTTACTGACCAGAGCTTGAGCTGCTGCGTGGTGGCCGCCCATGCCAGCATGTATCTCGTCGAGAAGTTGCTGCCCCTCCTCTTCGGAGATGCACCTCTGAAGGACCCTCGTAGTGCTCTTTTTATAGAGCTTGCCCTCATGGACCTTGTACGCTTTAGAGCGCCGGACTATGCGCCGCGCCTCCGTATGATCATAGGGGAGTTCTTGTCGCATGAGGTAGGCAAGTAAGGGCTCGGTCCACGGGGCGATTATGGCCATGATCTCGTGGGCAAAGGGTGTTTCTTCGAGTGCAGAGCCCCCGATGACATAGTCATCGGGCTCGATTTCCGGGGGGACGATCTGGGCGGGCTCATTGGTTGTGGTGCCACTGTCCCCGCCCTGCCATACCATGGATGGCTTGAAGAGCCTTTCTAGAAAGGTGTTTTTAGGGACTTGATCGCACTTGGCGCCCATGCGGGCGAGGACGTCTGCAGCTTGGTTACTGTCTCTAGAGACATGATGGAATTCTAGACCCTCGAATCGGGCTGATATCCTCAGGACGGTGCTTCTATAGGCCGCCATTTTTGGGTCTTTGGCGTCAAATTTGCCGTTGACCTAGGAGATGGCGAGGTTCGAATCTCCTCGCACCTCTAGCCACCGAACACCCATCGACGTTGCCATCCGAAGACCGTGCAACGGTGCCTCGTATTCGGCTGCGTTATTGGAATCCGTGTTCATGATCTATAGAACGTACCGGATATTGTCGCCTGTGGGGGATGTTAAGATCACCCTCGCGCCCAGTCCAGCTAGCATTTTAGATCCGTCGAAGTACATCGTCCAGTGTGCACATGTATTATATTCCCTGGGGAGTTCAACTTCGGTCCATTTAGATGAAAAATCAGCCAACACCTGAGATTTAATAGCTCGGCGTGGTTTGTATACGATCTCCAAGGGAAGGGGCTCTATGGCCCATTTGGCAATGCGGCCCGTGGCGTCCCTGTTATTGATTATATCATTGAGGGGTACCTCGGATACCACTGTCACCGAACACTCTTGAAAGTAGTGTCACAATTTTCGGGATGCCATAAAGACCATGTATGCTATCTTTTTGTAGTGTGGGTATCGGGATGTGACGCCCCCGGCTTAATCGTGCACTAATCATACACGCAAATGCATACGATCAAGCCTAAGGACGCACTTGAAGATATCACAACTCAACTGTAGACACAAATTAAATTAATACTAGCTTTATGTTACAAGCCAGGGGCCTCGAGGGCTCGAATACATAAGCTCGCTTACAAGCGTCAGTGGAAGCATCGGATATCTGAGTACAGATATAAAAGATAAACAGAAAGGCCTTGAAAAGGCGGGGCAGAACAAAACACTACGATCAAAAAGGCGCAGGCCTCCTGCCTGGGACCCTCCAAACCTACTCCTGGTCGAGAGCCAACTCGTAGTAGTAGCCATCCTCGAGGTAGTAGTAGCAGTTGTCGACGGGGGGCAGCTGACTCAGGGGCTCCATCATCTGGTTGCATCAAATGGATATGGGAAAAAAAGTGGAAGCAAAGCAACCGTGAGTACTCATCCGAAGTACTCAGCAAGCAAGGATCTACACTACATATGCAACATTATCAAAGAAAGGCTGTATATGTGGACTGGGGTGCAGAAATGCCAGAATAGAGAGAAGGCCTAGTCCTATCGAAGACTAGCATCATCAGTGGTCTTGCAGCATTAGAAGAGTGTAGATTAGTACAGTATAAAGTAGTAGCAGTATTAAATATCACCTCGGCCAGAGATCCTTTCTCGACTCCCTGCGAGAAAGCAATCCCAGAGCCATACTATCCATTTCAAATCACAAGTATCCAGTTCTAGTTGTATCGATCGGGATACAACTCCGACCGTCCGTTACCGAGGATCCGGCTATGCATAGATTAGTTCTTCCCTGCAGGGGTGCACCAACTTACCCACCACGCTCAATTAACTCCTGCCGGACACACTTTTCTGGGTCATGCACGACCTTGGCCAAATGACACACCGCAGCCCTACCTAAAGCTCAGCAGAGAGGTCCCCGTCGGTCTATATCCTAAGCGCTCAGGGGTCTTGGGCTGTCGCCCTGTGCACTCCGGGTCGTTGCGAGCAGGGTGCATACCAGTGCCAACGGCATGATCCGACCCGGCCGCCATGCTGAACTGGACGTCTGGCAGAGCTTTCGGCTGATGCATACGATGTAGAGTGCCCATAACTATTCCTGCGTGATGGTTAGTGCTATCGGGCCAGAGGCCCACTCGGATCACATATCTAAATCGTTAGTGTATTGGTAGTGCGGTAACGAGCAGAGACTCACGATCAATGTGACCCAGTCGCCCCGTCTCCAGGACTTGCGGCAAGGGCTAAGAATGCCCGGCCACGCCTCGTATTTATCTCTCGGGCACCCTCCAGGTCAACCCATCTCCACATCATTCGCGGGTACCCCTCAGGGTCGACCCGCCTTTCCAAGTAATAGTTGTAAAGTCCAAGTATCCGATTGTCCATAACATCAGGGAATTCGAGGTATCACCCTCGTTGGATTCCTACTCGATGTATCCGTCAAGGTGAAGTTAGGAGGAATCACCCTCGAGGTTCACACCTGAGGTGTTGCACGACGGCGTCGTTATCGGAAGTGGTGTAGGAGGAATCACCCTCGATGACCACGATCAAATAGCTATTCTACAGAGTTAACATCAGAAGTGCTAAATGAGGTATCACCCTCGGCACTCGATAGTAACGCTGCAGTGTCGTACAACTAGGGGGGTGATGTGCGGTGCTGGGGCCTGGTTGTCGATCACGTTGATCGAGTCATCTGATAATCCAGCGGGGGAAACAGGGACAAGGTGGGGTCTCTGGTGGGTCTCTATCCAGCCTATACTAAACAGTTTAGGATAATTAGGTAGGTATCAACAGCAGGTTACAATAAACAGGCTATGCATCAGAATAGGATAACTCAAAGCAGTAGCAAATTCTAATGCAAGCAAGAGGGAGAAAGAATAGGTGATATAGGCATGTTCAAAGGGGGGGTGCTTGCCTGGTTGCTTGGCGGCAAAGGCAGGGTCGTCAGCTGTGAAGTCGATCCCCAGGGCATCGTCAGTGGTCTCGGGTGTCTACCGGGAAGAAAGGGGGAGAAGAAACAATTAAATACACGGCAATATAAGCAATCACAAAGCAAGACAGGGTAATACGCATCGCAGGGGTGATCTAGTACAATGTTAAGTGCTACAGACGGAGCGGGAAAGTATCTGGGAATATTTTCCCGGTGTTAGGCATCTGTCGGACAGATGAACCAGAGGGGAAGGTTCCATGTTCACCATGCTAGAGGCATGTGACAGGTATGAGGAGGGCATATTCGGATTCGTCTCGTTTTTCTGATCATTTTTCATATATATAAATCTTTTTTATCCGACTTACGGTTTATTTTATATGATTTTCTAAAGTTTTATTAATATTCTGAAATTTTGGATTTATTTTAATTCGAGTTGACCAAGTCAACTTGACTGGTCAAATGGGGAGGGTGTGGCCCACATGTCATATGCAGCAACTAAAATATTCTAGTTAATTAGATTAATTAGTCTAGGGTCCACTTGTCATAGGCTAGTAGTTAAACTAACTAGTAATTAGTCCCTAAGATAAATTGCATGGCCGGCCGGTGGTGCCTATGCATACACACGCACACCACACGTGCTTGGACATGGCCATGGCCATGGCCATTAGCACCAACTAGCAGCGGCATCTAGGAGCAGCAGTAGTTAGCAGACAAGAGCAGCGCTTAGGAGCAGCAGCAGCGACTAACTAGAAGGAGCAGCAGCAAAACAGCAGCGGTGTCAGCTAGCAGATGAAAAACAACAAGCTAGTAGGAGCACCAGAGTAGCAGATGCGACAACAATGATAGCAGAGCAGCGAGCGTGCGCGGGAGCGGGCGGCTGTGGGACGCGGCTGGACGTGCGGGGGAGCACGACCATGGGTGCGGCGAGCGTGTACGGGGGCGAGCCCGGTGCAGTTGCGGCAGGGCTTCGACCACGGCGGGCGCGAGCTCGCGGGGTGACTCTATGGTGACAGATCGACGAGGGCAAGGCCGGGAGTTGGAGGAGGAGCTCACGGGGGGTTTTCGTAGGAGCTCAGGGGAGCCGGAGGTAGTTGGAGTCGAGGGGATCAACGACAAGGCAGAGGCGATGTCCGTCGAAGGGGATCGACATGGACGATGACGGTGTTGCTCCCCAGCTCCGATCCAGGGGCGTAGATGATGAAGACGACGGCTGCGGCTCTTCGAGACAACTGCACAAGCGCCAGGGAGCTCGTAGGTCGTGGGAACGGCGGCGATGACGCAGTCACTGCTCGAGCTCTCGTGTCATTTTCGAGCAGACGAGGCGAGGCACGATGGGGGAAAGAGAGGGGATCGATCGAGAGTGACTAGGGTTCACGTTGGTGCAGTTATAAGCCGGGGGAGTCGACGTGGAGGCCATCCATGGCCATGGCAGCCGTGGATGTGCGACATGCACGCCTCCTGCCTCCTGTACGTGAGGATGGAAGGAGACCCATTGAGTGGCCTGGGCCGCACTGTAGAACTAGGCTTTAAGTACACAATAGATTTTGTGTATTTTCCCTTTCTTTTTCTGCAATTCAAACAACTACGGATTTGCAATTATTTGGGCTACCAAATGATTTTTGCAAAGTGTGAAACTAGGCACATAATTCAAGCACAATATTACCAGGTTGCACAAAAAGTTTGGGGCCTTTTGGAGTTGTCTAACCATTTTTAGAAATTGAAAAGGCCAATTTTAAATGTTGTTGGACCACTAAATACATTTCCAGGGGCACTTTGGGAATCCAAAAGAGGTTGGTTCCAACATGACAAATATCCAGGGATTATTTGCCACACTTTGAACATTTTAGTTTTAATATTTGAAATCTTTTATTGTTTAGCTTGATTTTCAATTTTGAAATTGAACGGGATTTGAATCATCGCGAGATTAACAACAGTAATCATGGTGACGTGGCAACATTAGTGGAGGGTTACTGTAGCTTAAATATCCGGGCATCACAATTCTCCTCCACTACAAGAAATCTTGTCCCGAGATTTAAGGGGTGGAATAAGGGGGAAAGCTATAAGGACGGATGTCTGAAAGGATCGACATCCGGTAGTTATCTCAAGGAAGGAGATTTTAGAAGCACCAGGAAATGTACCGAGAGTGCTATAAGGAGGTCCAACAGGTTTCAACCAGGTAGGCTTCCAGCTGATGCCTAAAACAGGTGATGAATGGGTACAGAGCAATGAAGAATAATGTTGCCTCTGATACCGGAATGAAACATAGTGAGGAAGTTAGCTCGTGAATTACTTATGAAGCCAAGTGCAAAGAATATTTTGGAATCAAGGTTGTACAGGAGAGTTAGGTTTCGATCATGTGGAACTGTGGGTTATGGGCCTACCATGTGAGTTAAAAGTAGAAAGGGCACTGACATCTTTCACGGTCATGATAGGAAGGAAGGTCAGAGGATAGCCTGTTAGTTATGTTGGCAACAACGATAGTACCAAGGGCGAGGGACGAAGAGAACCATTTTCCTGCTCGTTAAGACGAGGCGGACCAATAGGCAAAGTTCTCGTCCATCGATGGCTACCGGAATGTCATCAACAATAGTATCAAGGTCTTACTGAAAGAGTTTGTACACCGAGGTGTTTAGATAAGCAGGGATTTATCACTGCTCAGATATGTTAGGTTACAAGAAAGGTTAAACAAAACAATGGAAGGAAAGTGTAGACTCGAATCAGTTATCGGTGTTCTCGAGTGTCTAATAACTCAGAACCCGTGGAAAATTGGAATCGGTGAGAAATAACAGTTGATGAAGAACTCATAAGAAATGTAGTTCCGTGATATTCTCGAGATACCAGAGGGTAATACTCGAAGGTAGATCAAAGTAGAGGTTGGACAGGTGAAATGATCTGAAGAAGACAAGTACTTTAACTTGTCCGGGAAATTGAATCAAAGGAGAACAATCATGGTCGGAACCATGATTGCAAAGGACCAAACATAGATACAAGATGAACTTATCACAAGGGGATTATTATTATTACAAGAAGCTTCATTGATAAGTTCCACATCGGGTCCATGGGCATGAACACAAAGGTTCAAGGTCGACTCCCACTTCTCTAATGCACAACTTCCCATTCACTTCTCGCATTCGAAGAAGTTATAGCATTGAAATTTTACCTGACGAAAAGCTAGTAGAGTATAACCCGTATAACTTTCGAGTTCACACGGATTTAGGGAAGACATAGATTCAACCCATAGGGGCATCTTAGGAATATATACCATAAACTTCACGAGTAAATAACTCATGCCCAGAAGCAGAGTATGGTTGACAAGAGCAGGGGATACAATTTACCAAAGGCATTATGTATCCGAGGAAAGGCTCACAAGGCTGTTGAAAATGAAAGACTCTATCGGATAATAACCCAACAAAGAATTTGATGGTCCACGATGGATCTGATGTGAGTATCGATACTCAACCAGAAGAAGAAAGATTACAGGGGCATCGGATTATAGAAACAAATGAATAATTTGGTGTTCAAATGCAAAAGAATTATGATTTCCAAAACGAAGGTTCAGGGGTAGACGCTCTGATTGAAGATGGATAGGTAACTTGAATAGACCTAAGGGTACGATCGATGGCACTTAGATTGGTCGAGAACCAACTTATGTCCAAATATGACGTCTGAGTTGAAAGAT
Source organism: Thinopyrum elongatum (assembly GCA_011799875.1). Classification (NCBI taxonomy): domain Eukaryota; kingdom Viridiplantae; phylum Streptophyta; class Magnoliopsida; order Poales; family Poaceae; genus Thinopyrum; species Thinopyrum elongatum. The sequence continues at coordinate 240,921,326 of CM022303.1, forward strand.
AATTTCTAAGGATCAACTGATGATTGCGTGCATTTGCAGCAGATTAAATCAAAGGACTCAAAATGGTGGAGACAAGGGAGGTCAATGAAGATTATCAAACGTATGGAATTAACCATATTGCAAGCAGGTAAGAATGCTAAGAGCCATAGGCTGCAGATGATTTTCGGAAGATCGAATAGCATTATGAAGTATGTTGTGGAACACTTGAACAACTGGGGAGTATTACAGGGTATCTTGTGATAACAAAGGCAGCTGGGAAAGAAGATACAAACGACAAGGATGGTTAGTTATCCACGGGGGTTTATCGGTGGTCAGGAACTGCAAAGCAGTGGGCACAGGGTTCTCGGGAGACATCGAGGAGTATATGCAGAATCTTCTGGCGAAGCAAGCGATCATCTGTAGTGAAGGGGCTCTCCGGGATGAAGTGATTACGAGATCCTAATGTCAGCGTTAGTAAAATATTTAACCCGAATAGAAGAGAGATCAGAGTCCCAGAGTAAAGACGAGGAATAAAAGATCCTAGTACCACCCAATGGCGACGTGGGCCCATAAGCCACACAGCCATGTTAGTAAAAGTTTTGTAAAGACTAGACTCAACTTCGGCCAAGGAGTTGGAAAGGGGATTCCTACAGGCTGTCGGCTCTGATACCAACCTGTGACGCCCCCGGCTTAATCGTGCACTAATCATACACGCAAATGCACATGATCAAGCCTAAGGACGCACTTGAAGATATCACAACACAACTCTAGACACAAATTAAATTAATACAAGCTTTATGTTACAAGCCAGGGGCCTCGAGGGCTCGAATACATAAGCTCGCTTACAAGCGTCAGCGGAAGCATCGGATATCTGAGTACAGATATAAAAGATAAACAGAAAGGCCTTGAAAAGGCGGGGCAAAACAAAACACTACGATCGAAAAGGCGCAGGCCTCCTGCCTGGGACCCTTCGAACCTACTCCTAGTCGACAACCAACTCGTAGTAGTAGCCATCCTCGGGGTAGTAGTAGCAGTCGTCGACGGGGGGCAGCAGACTCAGGGGCTCCGTCATCTGGTTGCATCAAACGGATATGGGAAAAAAAAGAGGAAGCAAAGCAACCGTGAGTACTCATCCGAAGTACTCAGCAAGCAAGGATCTACACTACATATGCAACATTACCAAAGAAAGGATGTATATGTGGACTGGGCTGCAGAAATGCCAGAATAGAGAGAAGGCCTAGTCCTATCAAAGACTAGCATCATCAGCGGTCTTGCAGCATTAGAAGAGTGTAGATTAGTACAGTATAAAGTAGTAGCAGTATTAAATATCAACCTCGGCCAGAGATCCTTTCTCGACTCCCTGCGAGAAAGCAATCCCAGAGCCATACTATCCATTTCTCATCATAAGATTCCAGTTCTAGTTGTATCGATCGGGATACAACTCCGAGCGTCCGTTACCGAGGATCCGGCTATGCATAGATTAGTTCTTCCCTGCAGGGGTGCACCAACTTACCCACCACGCTCGCTTAACTTCGGCCGGACACACTTTTCTGGGTCATGCCCGGCCTCGGCCAAAGGACACACCGCAGCCCTACCTAAAGCTCAGCAGAGAGGTCCTCGTCGGTCTATATCCTAAGCGCTCAGGGGTCTTGGGCCGTCGCCCTGTGCACTCCGGGTCGTTGCGAGTAGGGTGGATACCAGCGCCAACGGCACGATCCGACCCGGCCGCCATGTTGAACTGGACGTCTGACAGAGCTTTCGGCTGATGCATACGATGCAGAGTGCCCATAACTATTCCTGCATGATGGTTAGTGATATCGGGCCAGAGGCCCACTCAGATCACATATCCAAATCGTTAGTGTATTGGTAGTGCGGCAATGAGCAGAGACTCACGATCGATGTGAACCCGTCGCTCCGTCTCGAGGACTTGCGGCAAGGGCTAAGAATGCCCGGCCACGCCTCGTATTTATCTCTCGGGCACCCTCCAGGTCAACCCGTCTCCACATCATTCGCAGGTACCCCTCAGGGTCGACCCGCCTTTCCAAGTAACAGTTGTAAAGTCCAAGTATCCGTGTCCATAACATCAGGGAATCCAAGGTATCACCCTCGTTGGATTCCTACTCGATGTATCCGTCAAGGTGAACTTAGGAGGAATCACCCTCGAGGTTCACACCTGAGGTGTTGCACGACGGCGTCGTTATCGGAAGTAGTGTAGGAGGAATGACCCTCGATGACCACGACCGAATAGCTACTCTACAGAGTTAACATCAGAAGTGCTAAACGAGATATCACCCTCGGCACCCGATAGTAACGCTGCAGTGTCATACAACTAGGGGGTGATGTGCGATGCTGGGGCCTGGTTGTCGATCACGTTGATCGAGTCATCTGATAATCCAGTGGGGGAAACTAGGACAAGGTGGGGTCTCTATCCAGCCTATACTAAACAGTTTTGGATAATTAGGTAGGTATCAGCAGCAGGTTACAATAAACAAGCTATGCATCAGAATAGGATAACTCAAAGCAGTAGCAAATTCTAATGCAAGCAAGAGGGAGAAAGAATAGGCGATATAGGCATGTTCAAAGGGGGGGGGGGCTTGCCTGGTTGCTTGGCGGCAAAGGCAGGGTCATCAGCTGTGAAGTCGATCCCCAGGGCATCGTCAGCGGTCTCGGGGGTCTACCGAGAAGAAAGGGGGAGAAGAAACAATTAAATAGACGGCAATAAAAGCAATCACAGAGCAAGACATGGTAATACGCATCACAGGGGTGATCTAGTGCAATGTTAAGTGCTACAGACGGAGCGGGAAAGTATCTGGGAATATTTTCCCGGTGTTAGGCATCTGTCAGACAGATGAACCAGAGGGGAAGGTTCCATGTTCACCATGCTAGAGGCGTGTGACAGGTATGAAGAGGGCATATTCGGATTCGTCTCGTTTTTCTGATCGTTTTTCATATATAAATCTTTTTCATCTGACTTACGGTTTATTTTATATGATTTTCTAAAGTTTTATTAATATTCTGAAATTTTGGATTTATTTTAATTCGAGTTGACCAAGTCAACTTGACTGGTCAAATGGGGAGGGTGTGGCCCACATGTCATATGCAACAACTAAAATATTCTAGTTAATTAGATTAATTAGTCTAGGGTCCACTTGTCATAGGCTAGTAGTTAAACTAACTAGTAATTAGTCCCTAAGATAAATTGCATGGCCGGCCGGTGGTGCCTGTGCATACACACGCACACCACACGTGCTTGAACATGGCCACAGCCATGGCCATTAGCAGCAACTAGCAGTGGTAGCAGGAGGAATCAGCAGCGGCAAGCAGCGGCATCTAGGAGCAGCAGTAGTTAGCAGACAGGAGCAGCGCTTAGGAGCAGCAGCAGCAACTAACTAGCAGGAGCAGCAGCAAAACAGCAGCGGCATCAACTAGCAGATGAAAAACAACAAGCTAGTAGGAGCACCAGAGTAGCAGAGGCGACAACAACGATAGCAGAGCAGCGAGCGGGCGCGGGAGCGGGCGGCTGCGGGACGCGGCCGGACGCGGGCGGGACCATGACCATGGGTGCGGCGAGCGTGTACGGGGGCGAGCCTGGTGCGGTTGCGGCAGGGCTTCGGCCACGGCGGGCGCGAGCTCGCGGGGTGACTCTACGGCGACAGATCGACGGGGGCAAGGCCGGGAGTCGGAGGAGGAGCTCACAGGGGGTGTTCATAGGAGCTCAGGGGAGCCGGAGGTAGTTGGAGTCGAGGGGATCGACGACGAGGCAGAGGCGATGTCCGTCGAAGGGGATCGACGTGGACGACGACGATGTTGCTCCCCGGCTCCGATCCAGGGGCGTAGATGACGAAGACGACGGCTGCGGCTCTTCGGGACAACTCCACAAGCGCCAGGGAGCTCGTAGGCCGCGGGAACGGCAGCGACGGCGCAGTCACCGCTCGAGCTCTTGTGTCGTTTTCGAGCAGACGAGGAGAGGCACGATGGGGGAAAGAGAGGGGATCGGTCGAGAGCGGACTAGGGTTCGCGTTGGTGCAGCTGCCGTCCGCAGCTTCTCCGGGGGAGGCAACCGCCTTCCGCAGCTTCTCCTGGGGAGGCAACGACTCAAGGAGCCGGCGCCCCCCTCGAGTGGTGGTGATGGAGAAAGATAGAGGGAATATGGAGAAGGCGGGTGGGAGGGCATCAGGTCGGAGTACGATGGCACCGACGCCTTTGTCTCGTATTGCCGACCTGCTGCCTCGTCTTTCTGCTCTTCGCCTCCCTCCCCGGCACCATCATCACCAGCCTCTTGGTTGCTGGGGAGAGGGCCGCTCTCTTGGTGCCTTCGCCTCCTCCAGCAGTCTTCTAGCTGGGCCCCAGTGGTTCTCCACGCCGGCGCTTTTTGCTGGAGCTTCTGGTTGGTCCTGGAGGTGGTGACCTAGGCACCGTCGAGCTGCTCCTTCCGCCCCTTTCCTTCGCAGCCTCGCCACTCTCGATCTTGTCAGGCTGCGCCCGGCAGGTCCTGACGGGGTCGAGTGGGGTGTCCTGCTCAGGCACTCCTTTTGCCCTCTTTCTCTTCCACCGCAGTGCCTAGGAGGAGAGGGACAAGAAAGGGATTACAGGGCACTTATCTTTTTTCAATCTAAAACATTTAGGCACTTGCCAAACTTTAGTCTAAATAATCTTCTTTATCCTTGTTAGTGTTCTATAAGATCTGTACTTGTTCATCTGCATATTAATGAAAAAAGACAAACTTTGCTGGGCACTTGTGCATGCGTCATACTGATGCAGAGGTGAAATGCCTCTATACGTCCAAGTAAACAAGTTAGCTCCGGTAAGCTATCCTGCCGGTACCCTCGAATTGTTGCCGTGGTGCTAAGCCTACCGGGCACAAATCATAAAGAGGGACCTGCCCCCCGCCAAGCCTTCTCCATCAAAGGCCACTGCGACCATCCTGACCGAAGCAACGTTCAAGTCATAGGATGGGAGCACCCAAGTTTTGAAGGTGGTGAGGTTTTCATATGCACAAGTTTCTGCTTACAGAACGCGTAAGGATAAGAAGAGAACTTATCTATTTGGCTTGTCGGGGATCGTCATGTAGGTTTGTCTTCATTTCTTCTCCCTTGGGACCAAGTCCACGGTAGGAACCTTGCAACTTAATGTAGATGAAAACAATGCCTCATGCGACCTCATCTACATGATCATGCTATGCTCATGATATGCTTATGCATGCATGCAAGTTTTGGGGGCCCCCAGCACTTCATTTATTTCTGTTACTCAGGGTCTGTGCCTGGCTTTGTACAAGGGGTTACATGCAACAGCGGCAAGGCCTGTACAAAAGGGTGGCTGCCGGGCAGGGCCCGACAGCCGCGCCTTACGGGTAGAACTTACGGAGATGCTCAATATTCCATGAGTTTTGCAACTGAATGCCATCTCCGGTCTCCAGACGGACTGCACCAGGTCTGGTGACTCGTACTACCCGGTAAGGGCCTTCCCACTTCGGCGTCAACTTGTTTGTACCCTTGGCGGAGTGAACACGCCTAAGGACAAGGTCGCCTTCCTCAAAACCCCGGGCACGAACCCTGCGGGTGTGATAGTGACGCAGGGCTTGCAGGTAGCATGTTGCACACGTAGCGGTCCGGAGATGGTTCTCCTCAAGTAGCACAGCGTCGTCATGCCGGTGCCATTCCTGCGCTACTTCATCATAGGCAAGCACTCGAGGAGACCCGAATATGAGTTCCATGGGGATAACTGCTTCTGCCCCATAGACTAGGGAGAAGGGAGTCTGCCCGGTAGCTTGATTTGGTGTTGTTCTGAGGGACCAAAGAACCACCGGCAGCTCGTCGATCCACCGCCTACCACACTTCTGCAGCCTATCAAAGGTTCTTGTCTTGAGGCACCGCAACAATTCAGCGTTCGCCCTCTCAGCTTGTCCATTGCTTCTAGGATGGGCGATAGAGGTGAACGAGATCTTGCTTCCGAGGGCACGAACATATTGCATGAAGGCGTGGCTCGCGAATTGGGTGCCATTGTTAGTGATGATCTGGGCAGGGACTCCGAAGTGGCACACCAATCCTTTCAAGAACTTGATAGCTAACTGAGCAGTCACCTTTCTCACGGGCTCCACCTCTGGCCACTTTGTGAACTTGTCGATGGCGACGAACAAGAACTCAAAGTCCCTCGGTAGCATGGGGGAAGGGGCCCAAGATATCGAGCTCCCAGACCGAGAAGGGCCATGATAAAGGGATCATTTGAAGAGCTTGGGCAGGCTGATGAATGTTTTTGGAGTGGAACTGGCAGGCTTCACATTTGGTGACGAGCTCAACTGCATCTTGGAGGGCCGTGGGCCAATAGAAACCTTGTCGGAAGGCTTTTCCAACCAGGGCCCTTGATCCAATGTGTGAGCCGCACATACCTTTGAGTATCTCTGCCAACAGTTCCTTTCCTTCCTCTTGGCAAATGCACTTCAATTTCACACCGTTGGGCCTCCTTCTGTATAGTGTGTCGTCGACAAACTGATACATACTGGTCCTCCGGGCTACTCTTTCAGCTTCTTCTTGCTCTTCGGGGAGTTCTCCAGTTTGGAGGAAATGGACTATGTGTCGTGCCCAAGTTGGGGCCAGAGGCTCGGCAACAAGGACCAACGGCGCCTCCTTATTCGCAGGAGCGCACTTCTCGACCGTAGGGACCGGTGGTCTGGCGGGATGGTGTAGCTAGCTGACCGAAGGGGAGTTGTTCCCGCCAAGGTCTCTGTCGGGGGCCTCGAGAGGCCCTGCCAGGTGAGGCTTGCCGGAGTCCAGTTTCCTCCTCTTTCTGGCCATTGTTGCCGGGGATACGGAGGGTTGAGTCAAATGGAGAACAAAAGTCCCTAGTTCCACATGGAGCTTTTGCGCAGCGCACTTCGACAGACGATCAGTGATGCTGTTTTCCACACGGGGTATGTGCTCTATTTGCAATCCGTCAAAGCGCTCCTCCAACTTTCTCACTTCCTCAACGTATGCCTCCATCAGTGGACTTTGGTAATCCTTGTTGACTTGTCTCACCACAAGCTATGAATCTCTGCGGATGATTAGCTTCTTGATTCCCAGTTCTGTTGCAATTCTGTGGCCGGCAAGGAGCCCTTCATACTCTGCAGTATTGTTGGTAGCCTTCTCCCGGGGAAAGTGCATCTGGACGACATACTTAAGGTGCTCCCCAGTGGGAGCAACAAGAAGCACGCCAGCCCCTGCACCTTGTAGGGAGAAGGCACCATCGAAATACATAATCCAATCTTGGGGTGCTTCCTTGCCGGGAATAACTGTCTCCAATACCTCTTCATCGGGAGTTGGTGTCCACTCTGCGATGAATTCTGCTAGTGCTCTACTCTGAATGGTTGACATGCTTTCAAACTTCAAACCAAAGCTGGACAACTCCAAAGCCCATTCCACAATCCTGCCGGTGGCCTCAGGGTTTCGGAGTATGCGTTGCAAGGGGAAACAGGTGACAACTGTGATCTCGTGGTCTTGGAAGTTGTGGCGCAGTTTCCTTGAGGCCATGGTGAGGCCAAAGATCAGCTTTTGCACGCCAGCGTACCTCGACCTAGCCCCCTGCAACAAGGAGCTGACGAAGTACACTGGGCACTGCACCACTTTCTTCTTTGCCATGACTAGAGAACTGCTTCTGCTGCTTTGTCCTTCTCTGCGCTAGACTGACCCTGGCCTTGTCGGGATAGGTCCACTTTCTTCTGCAGAGGTAAGAGTGGTTGTGGTTGCCGCATCATCCACTTCCCGCTGCGCCACCAGTGCTGCGCTAACCACTTGATTGGTTGCCGCTAAGTATAGCAGCAACAGTTCTTGTGGTTTGGGAGTGACCAAGGTGGGCATAGAGGAAAGATAGGTCTTCAAATCTTGCAGTGCAGCATCTGCCTCCGGGGTCCACTCCATGGGCCCTGCCTTCTTCAAGATTTTGAAGAACGGCAGGGCGCGCTCGGCAGACTTGGAAATGAACCTGCTCAACGCAGCCACGCATCCTGTCAAACGCCTCACGTCCTTGACTGTCTTGGGTGCCTGAATCTGCTCGATAGCCTTGATCTTGTCGGGGTTGGCCTCTACCCCTCGATGAGACAAGAAGAAACCAAGTAGCTTACCAGAGGGGACGCCAAACACACACTTCTCCGGGTTCAGCTTCAAGTTGATTTTACGCAGATTGGCAAAGGTTTCTTCCAAATCCTGGATGAGGGTTGATCTGTCCTTGGTCTTGACCACGATATCATCCATGTAAGCCTCAATGTTTCTGTGCAGCTGGGGCTCAAAGCCAATCTGTACTACTCTTGCTAAGGTGGATCCGGCGCTCTTCAGCCCGAAGGGCATCCGTACAAAGCAGTACGTGCCACACAGGGTTATGAACGCGGTTTTCTCCTTGTCTTCCTTGGACATGAAGATCTGGTGGTATCCGAAGTAGGCATCCAGAAAGGAAAGCATGTCGCACCCGGAAGTGGAATCCACAATCTGGTCGATGCGCGGCAAGGAGAACGGGTCCTTCGGGCATGCCTTGTTCAGATCCGTAAAATCTATGCAAAGCCTTCATTTCCCATTCGCCTTGCGCACCACCACTGGATTTGCCAACCACGTGGGGTGCAATACTCCCCTGACCAAACCAGCTGCTTCAAGTTTCTTGATCTCATCGGCAATGAGCTATTGTTGCTCCAAAGCTTGCTTTCGAACCTTCTGCTTGACGGGCCAGGCATGTGGGCAGACAGCAAGGTGGTGCTCGATTACCTCCCTGGGAACACTGGGGATGTCAGATGGTTGCCAGGCAAACACATCGACATTCGCCCGCAGGAAGGCAATGAGCGCGCTTTCCTATTTGTCATCGCGGGTGGCACTAATAGTGAAGGTACCATCAGTGCCAGCTAGCCCTGCCGGGACCTTCTTTACAGTAGGCACAACAGCTTTGGATCTCTTGCTATTGGAACTCTCCGGCAAGTCATCGACAGGCGTAGCACACTCCGGAGAGGCACGCTTCCCGGATTCCTTGCTGGCATCCTTGCTAGCTCTCTTCATTTTCTTACTTTCCTCGGCGGGAACACTGGTATCCGCGGCCTTTGCCGCGACTGCTTCCCGATACATCTTGTCTACACATATGACTGCATCTTTCTGATTTGACGGAATGGAAATGACTCCTATCGGCCCTGGCATTTTCAAGGTGTTGTAGGCATAGTGGGATGCCGCCATGAACTTGGCCAGAGCTGGGCAACCAAGGATTCCATTGTACAGCAAGGGGAGGTCAACCACGTCAAACACGATCTTCTCAGTTCGGTAGTTTAGCTCCCCCTCCCCGAACATTACCGGCAGCGTGATCTTTCCTTTAGGATGACTCCTACCGGGGTTGATTCCTTGGAACGTACCAGTAACCTTGAGCTCCTCATCTACTATCTGGAGTTTGCTGAGGACATTTGGAGATATCAGATTCAACCCAGCCCCGCCGTCAACCAACATCTTTGTGACTTTGAGGTTGCGTATTGTTGGTGAGACCAACAACGGCAAGCACCCTACTGCAGTGGTGTGATCAGGGCGATCCTCTTCGTCAAAGATGATGGGCGTGCGGGACCATTTGAGCGGCTTCCAAGAATCTGCCGCTGGCTCCATGGCGTTGACTTCACGCGCCCACTATTTAAGTTGGCGGCGAGAGGAGTGCAGAGATGCACCCCCGTCAATGCACAAGGCGTTAGTGGCTTTCTGGAACTCCTGCTTGCTGGTTTCCTCTTCGTCTCCCTCATCGGTCTCATCACTGCAATCCTTCTTCTCACGGCCTCTGTCGGGCTTCCCTTGATTCTGAAGAGCATTGTCGGGGCGGCTTACTCCGCTGCCACGGCCCTTCTCGCCAGTACCATCCTGATTTTTCTCTTTATCACGCTTCTTGTACTCATCCCTCTGCTTCCTGACGAGCTGCTCAACCTGATGGCACTCTTGAAGGTCGTGGCCCTTGGTCATGTGGATCCTGCAATACGGCCCCTCACCCTTCCCGGCCATCTCGGCAGCCGCAGCTGCCCAGCAGTCAGTGCACGTGGTAACCTCCTTGCCGGGTGCTTCGGCCTTGGCCTTCTTGCCGGTACTAGGTGTGCTTGACCCTTCGACTGCCATCACAACTTTCTCCTTGTGCTTCTTATTGCGTTTCTTGTTCTTCTTCTGGATAGTGGCGTCATCGTCATCGTCTGAATTGATGTCGATGTCGTCCTCTTCGCCGGGAAGTCGCCTTCCCTCCTCTATGCGACCACACTTATCCGCCAGTGTGTATAACTCATTCACAGTCCGGGGCAGCCACACGTTCATTTTGGAACGTATCCGGCGGTTCCGCACGTTGGACTGGAATGCAGCTATCACAGCTGCCGGGTGGATGTCTGGGATGTTCCTGTGCACTCGGCTGAACCTTTGCATGTACTTCCGCAGGGTCTCCCCTTCCTTATGTGGGCGGAGTTGCAGATCGCTGGGCCGCCCTGGTTCTTGATGGCCACCCGTGAAGGCACCAATGAACTCATGGCACAGGTCAGCCCAAGTTGAAATGGAGTTCTCCGGCAGGTGCATCAGCCAAGACCTCACGTTTGGCTTGAGTGCCAAAGGGAAGTAGTTGGCGAACACCTTCTCGTCTCTTCCCCCGGCAGCCTGAACAACGATGGTGTAGATGCTCAGGAACTCTGCCGGGTTCAATCTTCCATCGTACTTCTCTGGTATCTCCGGCTTGAATGTGTAGGAAGATGGCCAACGGACTTGCTGCAGCTCGCGAGTGAAGGCGGGGCACCCAACCTCGAAAGGTAGGCCCCCACCCTCACCGAGCGCAGGTTCGTCGACGTCGGGGCCGTTGTGCCGATTAGACTGGCGGCGGGCGTCGCAGCGTTGCTCGATGGTGATGCGCGCGCCTTCCCCTTGCCTGTCTTTCTGGGCTTGCCGCTGGTCCCGATGCGCTCGAGGGCCGGACGAAGCCATCGAGACGTCGTTGGGTTCTTGATCACGTGGTTCTGATCATGGCCCTTGCGCAGGCTGTCGTGGAGGGGACTACACTGTGGGGGTGCCCCCCTCGGTTTGGCCAGCTGCGCGGGCCGTCGCCATCGCATTGGGAGGCCGTGGTGGGCCAGCTCATTGTGATCCTCCCGCTTCGGCGAAACCAATCAGGCTTTGAATGGTGGCTCTCCACTCATCCATTTGATCGGCTGCCGGTGGAAATCTCAACAGCAGCTGGGCCCGCGCCATAGCCTCTGAAGCGATGCTTGGCATGGATGATGATGTAGATCGTTGTGTCGCCTGGCTCCTTACGGTGCCGGTAGTAGCTGCGCCGTGTTCTCGCCACCGTGAGCCCGCGGGCACGGTGACGTGGTAACGAGGTGGAGGCGCTTGAGGGCCAGCGGCTCCGTTTGGCGCATCGACTGGGTCAGTTCGCTCCAAGAGTGGCGCACGCCCCACGGCCGCGCCCGTAGCGGGAGCGACCAGAGGGTTGCGATTCGCCCCAGAGCGAGAGGTGCCACTGCGGCTGTGCCTTTCGGCCGGGCGGAGAGGTGCGGACAGAATGATCTCTCCACCCGTACCTTGTGGACCGTGGCCGTCGGGATGCTGTTGGTGCTGCACTTCCCCAGCGCCTTCTGCTCTTACTTCCACTGCATGGGAGGTGGTGGCGACGCCGCCTGCGCCGGCCATGTCCCCCGCAGCATCCGTGTCCTCATGCGTCCTCGTAGCCTTCACGGCATCGGCGGCCGCGTGCAGCAGGGCCTTCGAAGTGGACAGATGGGCTGCAGCACCGGGCTTCTTCTTGGGCGCCATGAATGATGGAGCCGTCGATGAAGATGACGCGCTGCGTACGCTTCTCGGGTTCGCACAAGCGCTGCCCCCTACCTGGCGCGCCAAAGATGTCGTGGGAAATCACGGCCACCTATGGAGCCATCGGCCCCTTTTGGTCCGGCAGGGGGGCTAAGCCCATTGCACAAAGGGCGGAGGACCGTAGCGCAGCACGGCAGAGTTCACGCGGGCAGTTTTACCTAGGTTCGGGCCGCTGCGAGGCGTAAATCCCTACTCCTGCTTTGGTGGATTGATGGTGTATCAGGGTGGAAAACGCAGCGCTCTTGCCCGGCAGGGTTGCCTCGGGGCGAGAGCAGCTACACGCATACGAGTGTACAAGGTTCCGAACCGCGCGTACGAGTGTACCAGTTTCCGAACCCTTTCTCTGGTTGCCATGGCCCTCCTTTTATAGATCAAGGGTCTACCACAGTGGCAAATTAGTCATTGTGTACTGATTAGATAGCAAATAGTGCTATCATACCTAACTCTGCAGGCAGAGCAGAGCGCATTACATGCGCCGCTCAGTGTCACATCGTAGCCTCCCCGGCAAGCCTTGCCGGGCTGCTCGGCCACCTTTTCACCTGTCTGCTTAACACGTCTCTGGACGGGTGTCATTTGGAGATGGTTTCCTCTGGAAATGGCTGCCATGTGTCGAATAACTGCCACTTAGTCACTTGGGGGCTTGACACCGCACTGATCGATAACTTGCGTCGCTGTGAGGTGGAGTGGTGAAGCCTTGGCGGGGTAGTTTGCTTCGGTTAGTGCCCGACAGGCCTGCCGGGATGGTCTTGAGGCTTGTCTTCGGGGCCACCCTGTCCTCGCCAGGCTCGCCTACCTGGCAAGGGAGGTTTTTCCTTAGCAGTGTCTTGGTCTTCTTGCCTTGCCCTTTGATTCCTCAAAGAGCCATCTCTCCTAGCTTGATCTAGTCTTGGATGTTGCAACTTAGCTCTTTTAGGCCTGTGCACGGTCTGGGCAACAGACCCAGGGTTTGTTGTACTAACACCATGATAACAATGATCTCCTATTTTAATAGAAACAACAGGCATGCTGACAACAGGTCTATGTTTATCTTTGTCATCGGGTCTAGCAATTCTAGCAGCTTCATCATAGAAATAAATAACATGCCCATCAATATTATCGACCAAGAGATCTTTAACCATAGCAATACTAGGTTCAACTTTAATTTGTTCAGGGGGTGTAGGTGTTCTAGTATAACTCTTATGAACCACAGCTGAAGCTTTAGCATGTTCCTTTATTCTAACAGGGAAAGGTGGTTTCTCAATATAAGCAGTAGGAACAATAGGATCAACATTATAAGTAATAGTTTCTTCTTCAACTTTAATAGGTTCTACTACTTTCACTTCAATGGGAGGATGATATTTAAACCACTTCTCCTTGGGGAGATCAACATGAGTAGCAAATGATTCACAGAAAGAAGCTACTATCTCAGAGTCAAGTCCATATTTAGTGCTAAATTCACGAAAAGCATCGGTATCCATACAAGATTTAACACAATCAAACTTGAGGTTTATACTTGACTCCTTACCTTCGTCGAGTTCCCAATCTACAGAGTTGCGTTTAATTCTTTCCAATAAATCCCATTTGAATTCAATAGTCTTCTTCATAAAAGAACCAGTGCAAGAAGTATCGAGCATGGATTGATCATTACGAGAAAGCCGAGCATAAAAGTTCTGAATAATAATTTCTCTTGAGAGCTCATGATTGGGGCATGAATATAACATTGACTTAAGCCTCCACCAAGCTTGAGCGATACTTTCTCCTTCACGAGGCCAAAAATTATAAATATAATTCTGATCACGATGAACTAGATGCATAGGATAAAACTTCTGATGAAATTCCAATTTCAATCGGTTGTGTCGGATTCAGGGCTCCGCAAACCAAAGAAAGGTTCGAACTCTGGGGTGCGTGCGAAGAACTCAATCTCCCCAGCGTGCCAACTCGTCGATCTCACCGCCTAGCTCGATGAACAGGAAAGGGAAGGGACTCAGCAGTTTACCCAGGTTCGGCCCACCTTGCGGTGTAAAACCCTACTCCTGCTTTGTGGTGGATTGGCCTCGAGGTGGGCTGAGGATGAACTAGTACAGAGGGAGAACAACCTCAGGAGGAGTGTTCTTGTGCTGGTGTGAGCTGGTGAGGATGATCTCCCTCCCCCCTCTATGGTGGTGGCCTAGCTATATTTATAGTGGCCTCGGTCCTCTTCCCCCAAAATGAAGGCGGGAAAGGATCCCACAACGGCCAAGTTTGAAGGGGGACAAGTAGTACATCTTACCCTGACGAAAGGTGGTCTTCGCCTACAAAGCTTCTGGTCGTGACGTCGTGGTGGGCTCGGCGATGACCTCCGTCCTGCCGTCCTGGTCTTGTAGCACGGGAATGGAAACCTTTGGCTGATTCCTTGGGACTCTGCGTCTGCGCTTGCTTCCTTAGCACCGAAGAGGAAACCTGCTGTACTGCGCCTGCTGGCGCCCACCTGGCCTTGGTCGTCATGTCTTGCATCATCTGAACCTCATGAGGTGGGGCTTGCATGGAAATCTCCGCTCCTCAGGAGCCGGCCTGGGGAAGCAGCTCCCTCCGAAGGTCTTGGCGTCATCCGCCTCGCGAGGCTTGGCCCCTCGCGAGGGTCTTGTGTTGTTGATGCTGGAGAAGGGTCGTACCAGGCCGCTGATGAAGCCACGTTGTGGGCCACAGGCATGCAAGTCTGGGTACCCTGGTTCGCAGAACACCGACAGTAGCCCCCGGGCCCAAGGCGTGCTTGGACTTGGCTTCGAGGCGAAGCCAAAGGGCAAGGGCGAAGCGCCGCGGGCCCTAACCGCCTGCGGACCCGGTCGACGTGTGGCGCTTGATGGGACGTGGGTGTCTGCTCTTCCCCACGCTGCCTCGGCAACTGCCAGACTTGACGGCTGCCTGATGCGAGCGCAGCTCTGCCATCATTGCCTGTCGTGATCGCCTTTGGCTTCCCCTCTTTCCTACGAACTTGCGGCTCTTCTTCCAGATTCGGCGCCAGTGACAATCCCTTGACACCATGGCCCCTAGGTCGACGAAGAAGGGGAAGGCCTGCGCGCCCGCCGAATCCTAGTCGAGTCTGGAGCCCACGCTTGATCGGTCGATGATGATCAACCAGGAGGGGTTGGACAAGGTCCGGTCGGCCCTCACCGCTGATTCCAACGAGTGGAAGGCGACGACGGTCTGGTCTGCCTCCCTGGCCATGGCCGACATGGAGGCCACCGAGATCCCCATTCACCTTCATGCTCTCCTGGCTGGCTTGGTCCCTCCTTTCTCTGATTTCTTCAATGCCACAATCTCGCATTACCAGATCCAAGCGCTGCATCTGGACCCCGGGTCCATCATCCTCCTTGTCGCCTTCGCCTTCTTGTGTGAGGCTATGGTGGGCATTGCTCCATCTGTCGCCTTGCTCCGCCATTTCTTCTCGCTTCATCTGGTCGACGGCCGACAGTGCTCGGGATGCGTGGCATTCCAGGCTGTGGCGGCGACGGCTGGCTTTGGCATCGACTTCACGCTCCGCCCGGATGTGAAGGGATTCCGGAAGCAGTGGGTGTATGTGGACACCGCCACGCTCAGCCCCTTGCTCCTGCTCCCACAAGCGCCGGCAGAACCCAGCTCCGGCTGGGGGCACGTGAAACTCGTCGACTGTCGGCTCGCCCGCGCCTGGTCCAGGCTGGCCAAGTTGAAGAAGGCAGGGGTGACGGCGTCGATGGTGGTGAGGGAGTTCGTCCGGCGGCGCATTGCCCCGCTCCAGCGCCACTCTCGCCCAATGTGGGCCTTCACCGGCCCCAAGGACCCCATGAGGCTCCAGGTGCCCTCGCTCCCTTCCAAGACACTGCGCGCAATGCTCAAGCTCTTGATTGGCGACCCAGCGCCTGCCGCGCTTCCGGAGGAGGGATGCCTCTTGTACCACTGCTCGAACAAAGAGGACTTCGTGAAGCTAATGACCCTCTTCGACGGGTGGGGGCTGCGCCCGGAGGGCCTTGAAGGGCCTCACGAGAATCCCATCTTGGTGGCTCCTGTGCTCGCCGATCCTGCGGCGCGCGCCCCTGATGTGGTTGCAGGGGGGCGAGCGCCGCTGGGTGCTCCCAAGGCGACTGCCGGGGGGCGGGCGCCATCCGGTGCTTCTGCGGCGGCTGCTCCCGAGGTGGCTGCTCCTGGGGAAGCAACTCCTGAGGTGGCGACTCCTGAGGTGGCTACCCGTAGCCTAGTCATGAAGGGCAAGGCGCCGACCCTCGGCACACCTCGTCTGGACCTTGGGGCGCTCCGCAAGAGGAAAGGACTCTGGAGCTGTGGTGGCGATGCCCCCCGGCCCCTGAAACAGAGGGTGTGGGTGGCTGTGGACGAGTAAGTAACTTATCTTTGTGGGTCTTCTCGTGTCGCGTCCTTTTCTGACTCCAGCTCCTCAGGACCCCTTTGGTTGTGGCGGTGAAATCTCCTGGGGTGCGATCTCCGGGGGCCCTTGGTCCGCTCATGATTCCAAGCCGCCCGCGCCATACGCCTGCGCGAGGCACGGAGTTAGCCCGCGAGAAGGATGCACCACAGGGAGGCCGCGGGCCTGCGCTCCCAGCGTCCTTCCTTCATGGTCACTTTTGGGGCTCAGGAGGCATGCCAAGGGCTCCTCCACTAGTCCTTGCCGGTGGCCAGGCGGCCCCAGCACCGGCTTCATCTTCGAGCGGCGAGGCCATGCCGCCCAACGCCTCCGCCAAGGCTTGGGAAATGGCTTGGGGAGCGCCGGCCGCCAGCCATTTGTCAGAGACGAGCGAGCCGCTCTGCGCTTCTGCGGCAGCCCCCGGCGCGGAGGAAGGGCTCAGCCACGCGCTGGAGCTCGTGCACAGGCGCAGTGCCGTCCGCCATGACCTTTTCCAGGAAGCAATGGGCGCGCTGAGTCGGCTTGGAGGAGAGCTTGTCGATGTCGATGCGCGCCTAGAGGCGGAAGGCCTCCGCCTGGCGCGCGAGTGGCACCAGCTGAAGGTCGCCATCAACCTTGGGCATCTGCAGCATGAGCGTGCTTGTGTAGACGCCGCGGCATCCCTCACGGCTTCTCGTGAGGCCTGCGCCTGCACTCTGGAGGAGGCCAGGGCTGCTGACCGCCGTCGCAAGGTGGCCGAGGAGCGGGAGAAGGAGCTTCGAGCATCGAACACCACCCTCGAGCGGCAGGTCCAGGCGCGCAGGGCCACCCTGGCGGCACCGCCGAGCGAGGCCCCCTCAGATGAGAAAGGAGACCAGGCACGTGAGGATGTGCTGGCGCTTGAGATCTCGGAACATAACCTGGAGCTCGAGTGGATGGAGGTGAGGGAGCGCCAAGTGGCCGCGGCTGAAGACGCCGTTGCCGCCCGGGAGGCCAAGATCCAGCAGGAGATCGACCGAAGGGTGGCGGAGATTCGCGGGGCTCTTGTTGGCGAATACCACCGGAAGCTGAGGCTCTAGGAGACCCGCTTCCAACAGTGGCAGGTTGAGTTGCAGGGCAGGACTGACACCCTCAGGGCGAAGCTTGCCACGGCAGAGCAGCGCGAGATGACCGCCAAGGAGGCTCGGGCCTCCACCCAAGCCGACTTGTCCTCACTTCAATAGCAGGTCGCGGGCGTCACATCTCTTGTGGAGAAGGCTACGAACGAAGCGAACCATTGCCGAACGATGCAGCGCGAGCGCTCCTCGATGCTTGAGGACCTCAGGGTCTGGGCCAACCGGGCCTTGGATACCATCTGTGAAGAGAGCGTCTCCCGCCCGCACGAGGCTGATGACGTCGGCTACCTCCACTTCTTTACCCAAGTCATGACCCGTATGGAAGACCAGGCCATGAGGGCATGCCAGCTCATCGAGGAAAGAAGCAGGGGACTCCTCGGGCGCGCGTTCTCGCATGTCTTCAGCTACCTTCTTAGCCTTGATCCTGACTTCGACTTCAACGCCGCGATAGACCCCGTGCCCAGGGTCACGCAGGGCGACCTGGCAAGCTGGGTGGATGACCATGTGGATGACCTGGTCGCGGAGTTTGCCCGTGAAGATGGCATGGACGTGCTCGCAGCTGAAGAGGGTGGTGCTGACGATGGTGATGATGAAGATGGCGACGCTGATGGCAGCGCGTCTTGCTAGGCTTACGTTTCCTTTCCGATCCTGACCTGCATACCAAAATTTCGGGCATGGCCCCATGGGGCGTGGAAAGTATTTTTTGGTGGGGGTTCCCCGGTTATGTATGAAATGATGATATGCCTTCTAAATTAATTTTGAAACGAGCTGCCGAGGGCAGGAGGGCCCCCTACTAGAGTAGTTCGTTGTGACTTATCTTTGGTGTTGGCGGTCTTGGACGGGTTCCTGTGTCGTGAGGGCGCTTCCTTCCTGAGGTAGGCCTCGCAGGGGCATGTGAGGGCTCAAGCCTCCTGAGGAGCCTGCAGGCCCGCTTGAGAGCACCGCGCGAGGAGCCGACTGCCGAGTCGCAGCAGGGCGTGCGCGCAGTGGTCCTGCGGCAGATGCGCCTTTGGCCCCGAGGGGCCCTCGGCACCGCTTGGGCTGGCCCAAGCGCGCGCGCAGTGCGCACGCCACGCCCAGGCCCCGCTCGCGGGGTGCTCATAGGGGGGCAGCAGGCATGAGCCTTGCTTTTAACGTAAACCAAAAGGAAAGAAAACACCACGAATCGAAAAATCTCCCCCCCCCCTTTTTTCTTTTGATAAGCACACGAAACTCCAAATCTCATTCCAAAAGATGGCAACTGGGTTACAGAAAGAGGGCGAAACAAACAGCCGTGTCCGGCACCTAGACTAGTCTTCTCACCAGCGCGGAGCATGGTGCTTCCACTTGGATGTGGGTGGGAGCCCCCGTGAGGCCCGAGGGCGGCACTCAGGATACTCCGGGGCGTGTACAGCCCCAACTCATTATTACGTGAGAGTGTCACGAGCGGAGATCTTCACGGGTATCCTTGGCGCCAGGTGAGGGCCCCGCCCTGCACCTCCCCCGACCACCGTGGGGGCGTCCAGAAACCAGGACGAGACCAAGGGGCAAGGGGGACGCTGGCGGTGCCCCGGCGATCACAGGCGCCCCACCGGGGGGAAGGGCTCGCCGGCGCCTTCCCCGACGGAGGACCTACCTCCGAGCGGCGTGCGCCACCGTCATGGCGGCGCCTTGCTCCATGCGGCATGGGGGAGGCCCTGGCACTGGGCTCCCCCCGCGTAGCTCCCAGTGCATTCCGTCGGCTTGCAGCGCGGCCATCGTCCTGAGGTCCACGGCCATTGCCGTGGCTTGGTTCACCTGCGGTCCATGGTTAGTGTAACTGTGCCCCTGAGATATTGATGGTACCCGGTGGCTGTTGTCGTCGAAGAAGCCGGTGAAGCTCTGAGGTGGCCTGCGAAGAGCCTCGGCCTCATGTGGTCCCGACGCCCAGGCTGGCGAGGGGAACAGGCGGGGGCTTCCTCTTGGCGCATACAATGAGTCCGTCGGTGGAGGCACAGGGGTGCCCGAAGCCGCCATCCCCGAGCCGTCGCCCGGCCATCCGGCGTTGTTCCTCACCATCCTTGGCGCCAGGTCACTGCGACCGTAGAGTGGCATCTTTGTGCGGGCCCAGGAGGGGCCGCCCAGCTCTGTGGCGCCCGGGGGTAACACATCCTGGGTAGGACAAATGGCGCCGCGAGCCATGCCGGCGCCGCGGGGCCCTCCGGGCCCCCCGGGGTAGGTCGCGTGGTCGTAGTGAGGGTCGGCGCGCGCCCCCGACAGTGCTCGCGGTGTAGGTAATGTGCAGAAGGGCGCCGCACCCCTGCAGGCGGCGTCCAGCAGCTCGGCGACCCGCTCCAGCAAGGCGTCGTGGCTGCCGCCAGCCTGCATCGCAGCAGCTCCCGTGCCACGATGAGCACAGCTCACGTGTTCGCCTGCTCCCGGCGGGTGTGCAGCGCTGTTGCCACGGCGAAGCTCGAAGATCGCGTGGTGGCCCGGTTGCGGCGTAGCGCGGGAGCGGGTGGAAGTGGTCCATGTAACCTACGGCCGATGGCACCGGCCGGCGTGTGGGCTGCGAGGAGCGCGGAGTGGAGATCTTCTTGGGCGGAGGGCGCCGCCCGGGCAGGACGAGCGGCCCAATGCTCAGCATGAGCTCGAGGAGCGTCAGCCATGAGGACGGCGGGATGGAGGCGACTGACTGGCGGAAGAGAGGCCCCGACGCAGCCCTACCTGGTGCGCAAAATGTCGGATTCAGGGCTCCGCAGACCCAAGGTTCAAACTCTGGGGTGCGTGCGAAGAACTCAATTTCCCCAGCCTGCCGACTCGTCGATCTCACCGCCTAGCCCGATGAACAGGAAAGGGAAGGGACTCAGCAGTTTACCCAGGTTCGGCCCACCTTGCGGTGTAAAACCCTACTCCTGCTTTGTGGTGGATTGGCCTCGAGGTGGGCTGAGGATGAACTAGTACAGAGGGAGAACAACCTCAGGAGGAGTGTTCTTGTGCTGGTGTGAGCTGGTGAGGATGATCTCCCTCCCCCCTCTATGGTGGTGGCCTAGCTATATTTATAGTGGCCTCGGTCCTCTTCCCCCAAAATGAAGGCGGGAAGGAATCCCACAACGGCCAAGTTTGAAGGGGGACAAGTAGTACATCTTATCCTGATGAAAGGTGGTCTTCGCCTGCAAAGCTTCTGGTCGTGATGTCGTGGTGGGCTCGGCGATAACCTCCGTCCTGACATCCTGGTCTTGTAGCATGGGAATGGAAACCTTTGGCTGATTCCTTGGGACTCTGCGTCTGCGCTTGCTTCCTTAGCACCGAAGAGGAAACCTGTTGTACTGCGCCTGCTGGCGCCCGCCTAGCCTTGGTCGTCATGGCTTGCTTCATCTAAACCTCACGAGGTGGGGCTTGCATGGAAATCTCCGCTCCTCAGGAGCCGGCCTGGGGAAGCCACTCCCTCCGGAGGTCTTGACGTTGTCCGCCTCGCGAGGCTTGGCCCCTCGTGAGGGTCTTGTGTTGTTGATGCTGGAGAAGGGCCGTACCAGGCCACAGATGAAGCCACGCTGTGGGCCACAGGCAGGCAAGTCTGGGTACCCTGGTTCCCAGAACGCCGATAGGTTGTAATTCCACGTCCCAACATCATCGCATATCCAATACCATGTCAATGCCTTCTCCTTCAAAGATAAAGGGAAGACCTTCTTCTTGACTTCATCCTCGGGCAAGCCTGCAAGCTTACATAATCCACAAACTTCATCCACATAGATTAGATGCATATCAGGATGTAATGTTCCATCTCCTGCATAAGGATTAGCTAGCAGTTTCTCTATCATACCCGAAGGAATTTCATAATAAATATTTTCAGTAGGTCTAGTAGGTTGAGGTGCAACTCTTTGCTCTTCTGGCCGGGGTGAAGATACCCCGAACAAACTCTTCAAAGGATTATTTTCCATAGCAACAAGTGACAGTAAATTTCAGCACACTATATAAATGTTTCCTTACCAAATCTCACTTACCAAAGGCGCTTCACTCCCTGGCAACGGTGCCAGAAAAGAGTCTTGATGACCCACAAGTATAGGGGATCTATCATAGTCCTTTCGATAAGTAAGAGTGTCGAACCCAACGAGGAGCAGAAGGAAATGACAAGCGGTTTTCAGCAAGGTATTCTCTGCAAGCACTGAAATTATCGGTAATAGATAGTTTTGTGATAAGATAATTCATAACGGGTAACAAGTAACAAGTGTAACTAAGGTGCAGCAAGGTAGCCCAATCCTTTTTGTTGCAAAGGACAAGCCTGGATGAACTCTTATATAAAGCAAAGCGCTCCCGAGGACACATGGGAATTATTGTCAAGTTAGTTTTCATCAAGCTCATATGATTCGCGTTCGTTACTTTGATAATTTGATATGTGGGTGGACCGGTGCTTGAGTGCTGCCCTTACTTGGACAAGCCTCCCACTTATGATTAACCCCTCTCCCAAGAATCCACAACTACGAAAGAAGAATTAAGATAAATCTAACCATAACATGAAACATGTGGATCCAAATCAGCCCCTTACGAAGCAACGCATAAACTAGGGTTTAAGCTTCTGTCACTCTAGCAACCCATCATCTACTTATTACTTCCCAATGCCTTCCCCTCGGCCCAAACAATGGTGAAGTGTCATGTAGTCGACGTTCACATGACACCACTAGAGGAAAGACAACATACATCTCATCAAAATATCGAACGAATACCAAATTCACATGATTACTTATAACAAGACTTCTCCCATGTCCTCAGGAACAAACGTAACTACTCACAAAGCATATTCATGTTCATAATCAGAGGAGTATTAATTATCATTAAGGATCTGAACATATGATCTTCCACCGAATAAACCAACTAGCATCAACTACAAGGAGTAATCAACACTACTAGCAACCCACAGGTACCAATCTGAGGTTTTGAGACAAAGATCAGATACAAGAGATGAACTAGGGTTTGGAGAGGAGATGGTGCTGGTGAAGATGTTGATGGAGATTGACTCCCTCTCGATGAGAGGATCATTGGTGATGACGATGGCTTCGATTTCCCCCTCCGGGAGGGAAGTTTCCCCGGCAGAACAGCTTCGCCAGAGCCCTAGATTGCTTCTGCCTAGGTTCCACCTCGAGATGCGGCGCTTCATGCCGAAAGCTCTCTTCTGATTTTTTCCAGGTCAAAACACATCATATAGCAGAAGATGGGCACCGGAGGCCTGCCAGGGGGCCCACAAGCCACAGGGGCCGCCCAGGGAGATAGGGCGCGCCCCCCAGGCTTGTGGCCTCCTGGTGGGTCCCCTCTGGTATTTTCTTCACCCAATATTTTTTATATATTCCAAAATAATTCTCCGTAAATTTTTAGGACTTTTGGAGTTGTGCAGAATAGGTCTCTCAGATTTGCTCCTTTTCCTGTCCAGAATTTCAGCTGCCGGCATTCTCCCTCTTCATGTAAAGCTTGTAAAATAAGAGAGAAAAGGCATAAGTATTGTACCAAAATAGGTAATAACAGCCCATAATGCAATAAATGTCAATATAAAAGCATGATGCAAAATGGACGTATCATTGCTTCGTTGGTCCATTCAAAGTTTTTTGTCTTCTCGAGTAGCCTGTAGAGAGGCAGTGCCTTTTCACCAAGGCGGGAGATGAAACGGCTTAAAGACGCCATGCAACTTGCTAGCTTCTGTACGTGTTTGAGCTCTGTTGGTATTGCTAGCTGGGACAGGGCCTTGATTTTAGCCGGATCGACCTCAATTCCTTTATGGGAGACAATAAATCCAAGCAGTTTGTCGGTGGGGACTCCGAAGACACATTTGTCCGGGTTGAGCCGTATATCAGAAGCCCGTAGATTTTTGAAGGTCAAGCGAAGATCATCCATGAGTTGATCGACTCTTTTGGTTTTAATGACCACGTCGTCTACGTATGCCTCGACCATTTTGCCAATTTGGTTTTCCAGGCATGTTTGAATCATGCGTTGGTATGTGGCTCCTGCGTTCTTTAACCTGAAAGGCATCATGTTGAAGCAGAATGGCCCGTAGGGGGTGATGAACGCGGTTGCAGCTTGGTCAGACTCCTTTATCTTTATTTGGTGATATCCGGAGTATGCGTCGAGAAAGCATAGTGAGTCATGTCCGGCAGTGGCGTTGATGATCTTATCTATGCGAGGTAAGGGGAAGGGATCCTTGGGGAGGCCTTGTTTAGGTCCTTGAAGTCAAGGCATAGCCGCCAGGACTTGTCCTTCTTGGGTACCATGACCAGATTTGCTAGCCACTCTGGATGCTTAATTTCACGGATGAATCCAGCCTCTAATAGCTTTGCCAATTCTTCACCCATAGCCTGTCACTTAGGTTCGGAGAATCGGCGTAGTGTCTGTTTGACTGGCTTGAAGCCCTTTATGATGTTCAAGCTGTGCTCCGCCAGCCTGCGTGGGATGCCTGGCATATCCGAAGGGTGCCAGGAGAATATGTTCCAGTTTTCGCGTAAAAACGCGCGCAGCGCTTCATCAACTGCGGGGTCCAGTTGCGCTCCGATGGACACCATTTTATTCAGGTCAGTCGGGTGTACTTGGAATTTTACTATCTCGTCAGCTGGTTTAAATGATGTGGATTTTGGCCTTTTACTGAGGACTGCGTCATCCTTGTTAACTGTAGTGTGGGGCGTTGTTAATTCTTTGGCTGCTAGGGCGTCAGATAGTACTATGATGGCAAGCGATGCGGTCTTATTTTCAGCTCGGAGGGCTGTGTTCGGATCGCTGGCGAGCGAGATCATGCCATTAGGCCCTGGCATTTTGAGCTTCATGTATACATAATGTGGTACGGCTTGGAATCGTGCAAATGCCTCACGTCCCAAGAGGGTGTGGTATCCACTGTGGAAGGGCACAACATGGAATAGCAAGGGTTCGGATATGTAGTTGTCCGGAGTACGGAACACTACGTCCAAGGTTATGCGTCCGGAACAATGCGCCTCCCTACCTGGTATAATTCCTCAGAATGTGGTTTGACTGTGCTTGATGCGGGATCTGTTGAGCTGCATTTTATTGAGCGTGTCTTCATAAGTGAGGTTCAGGCCGTTGCCCCCATCTATCAGTACTTTAGTTAGTCTGAAGCCGTCAATTATGGGGTCAAGGACTAGTGCGGCGGGCGCCTGGGTTGGGCAGGACCTGGGCTCGTCCTTCTGATCGAAGGTGATAGGTGCGTCCGTCCATGGCTATGCGGCCATCACCTGGTAGACTTGGCCGAGCTATCGAAGAGCCCTTTTCCTATGGTTGTTTGAGGAAAAAGTCTCGTAAACTGTCAGGACATCGTCGTCGTGGGGTGGCGTTGTTGATCATCTGTCAGGAGGTGTGAGACCAAGGATATTTTTGCCACTTTTGGCCACCTGCCTCACCACCCAACAAGCTCGAAGCCTGTGAGTCGGATTTGCATTAAGCACGGTCGAGTGTATAGGGCATGGTTTATCCAGCAATTCGTCCAGGACCGTTCTGGGTTTATTTTTCTTTTCGGCAGGCTCATGCTCTGGCGACCCTCTCACATATGCCCGCTTTGCTTGGGCTTTCCTGGGCTGCGGGGCAGGGACTGACTCCTTGCGCATTTGCTGTAACCTCCAGGTGCTTTCCATGGCACAATATTTGCGTACCATGTTCGATAATTCGGTGAAGTTTTGCACGCGGCGGCGGGCGAGGGCATTTAAGATCCCTGCGTCCCGGCAGTTGAACTGAAAGGCTTCAATTATTTCTTTGTCACGGCAGTCCATTATCTTGTTTTTGACCAGGAGAAATCTGGCCCAGTAATGATGGACCATTTCTTCTGGCTGTTGCTTGACGTACATTAGGTCCCATACGTCTGGTCTTCCCGCATTCGGAAAATATTCGGCATGGGAGGTGGGTGGGAATTTTTTTGGCAATCCCATTTTCTGTGAGTCCGGGGTGTCGGTAGTGGCGAGCCGTGCCTGGGCTATATCCGGATTTAATAGCACAGTGTTCGGACGTACGCCTGTATGTGGTTGGGCCGACTCAAGGTTAGATCATGTATCACAGGTTGAGTCTGAACTCTTATCTTGACGGGTGTTCGTCTCCGGGCTAGAGACCCGGGTGTATATTGTCATAAGATTCAGAGATCATGATCCCTCCGCCCTTTCTTCGATGGTAGCAACGAGCTGAGTGATGGGCGGGATGTGGATCTCTCTATTGTCAGGTTTAAGCCCGATCTGGTTGTAGGCCGTAGGCCTACTGACGGAGATTCCCATAGCTAGGAATCGATCCAACAAGTTGTTCACCGAAGAGGTTCCCATCGGGGCCATGCCTCCTGGATGTTCAGTGGGATGTTCTTCTAATACTTCGATTGCATCCGGCTTTAGGGCCAGATCCCAGATTGCGTCGGCTCCCTTTACATCCACTAAATCCGAGGTCAAGGCGTCAGGCTCAGCAGGTTCTTCAGAAGCGGGGCTTCGCCGAGGGCTGGCGCCAGACTCTAAGTTCCGATGGCCGACATCGTGATCGGTGGTGAGGTTTTCAACCGGGTTCAGACGATCGGTGAGGTTAGTGCGAAAAGTGATGCTGCTGAATGTAAAGATCTGGCCGGGGACGAAGATGTCCCTGGCGCTGGTGGGGTTTCCAATGAATAGTTGGGCCATCGATCCTTTGGCGATCCGCAACGGAACTCTCAATATAAGAACCAATGTCGGTGTCAAAACCGGCGAATCTCGGTTAGGGGGTCCCGAGCTGTGGATCTAGGATCAATGGGGAACAAGGGACGATGAACATGGTGTTTACCCAAGTTCGGGCCCTCTCGAAGAGGTAAAACCCTACGTCCTGCTTGATTGTATTTGATGTGTATGATACGGTTACAGAGTCGATCTACCTCGAGATCGTGCGAGCTAAACCCTAGGTTGATGGGGTGATGGATGTTGCTCTAGCCCTAAAGACTAAAACCCCTTGGTTTATATAAACACCAGTAGGGTTAGGGTTACATGCGATTGGTTACAATGAAGGAAAGATTACGCTAACCCTTGACTTGGAGGACACACCACGACTCCGAAGATCTCCTATCCGGCCACGGATCCGCGCTCTAGCTTGGCCCCATAATGGCCCATCAGTCCGACCCATACGCAAATGGGCCGGCGGCCCGAGGACCCCTTAATCCAGGACTCCCTCACAAAGCTCATACTGTTATCACTTCTTTCATCGAGGAATATGCTTCTGAAGATGAAGATTGATTTAGTTCATTTCCCCCTTTCCATTATTCCGCTGCTGTGATTGGGATTGGTTTCAAAACATTCGAAAGAATTTTTGAATCTCCCATTCACCCCCCCTCTGGTCGATATACTCTCGGTCCTAACACTAGGACTCCGGTACATTATATAAACTGAGGCCCGGCTAGTCAATAGATGATTACATCACAACTTAGATCAACGATCTCGTGGTAGATATATGTACTTTGTCCAATCCCCCATATCAATACAATGAAAATCAGAACATAGAGTATTATCTCTTCGAGAGAGTCCGAACCTAGGTAAAATCTTGTGTCCATGTTACCATCGCTCCAAGACACCTAGCTTTGGACCACTAACTCGAGATATGCAAATTTTAGCACGAACATTGGTGGCCCATGCAGGTCCCTACTGGTAGTTGCCGTGGTTCGATGGGAATCATCCATGGAGCTTGGGGGCTCAATGTCGACATTGCCCTCGTGCGATCGTGTAGTTTTTTCTGGACAGTGGATTTGTGTTCGCCATCCCCGCCTCCTTGAGCAACTCTTTGATGATTGCTTCGGTATAATTGTGCAGAATTGAACCTACAACAAACCTATAAATTTTTGTCGTCTTCCGATGGAGAAATCTCCAGCAATCTCCGGTATACCAGAGCCCAGTCGAACCTGGATGGGTTTGGGGTGAGAGGTACAACGTCCAACTCAAAAATCTTTTGGAAGATCCAACCGTTCATCAGCTATGGAATTCCTATATCGACTACCCCTCAAAATTTTAGCTCGATCCAATCATTCAAGATCCGAGAAACGTCCGATGAGTGCATCAATTTTCGGATCTGTTTTCAACGCGAAAACGAATCTGACCTGAATTTATCTTTTTGGATATTGGACATCCTTTTTGAAGGAAATTTTTTCTAGGGTATTGTGTTTTTATCTCAAACACATGCCAACAGTTTTGAGCCTTTTCCGAGGTGCTCTTCACTGTCGCGCTGGTGCTAAACCATCTGACGTCGTTGCTCCATGGATGTCGACCTGCGCTAGACGGGTCATCACTTTGTCGAGCCGACGTCGACCAAATTGGATCATCACCTTGGCGAGCCGACCAAGAGTTCGACATCGTGAAGGCCAAATAATTGCCAAGACATCATCGTCGCCCCATGGATTGCACGGGGCATGCATGTCGGTATCACCGCGCGGTCACTTCATCAAGCCGGCATCTGATAACCCACAAGTATAGGGGATCACAACAGTTTTGGAGGGTAGAGTATTCAACCCAAATTTATAGATTCGACACAAGGGGAGCCAAAGAATATTTGTAAGTATTAGCAGTTGAGTTGTCAATTCAACCACACCTGGAGATTAAATATATGCAACAAAGTGATCAGTAGGACAGTAATATGATAGTTTGATAGCAGTGGTAACAGTAATAGTAATGGTAACAGTGATAGCAATGTTTTTGTAGTAGTTGTAACAGTAGCAATAGCAATAGTAACTTAGCAAGAACAATATGTGGAAAACTCATAGGCGTTGGATCGGTGAATTCGTTGGATAATATTCATCATATAACAGTCATAACCTAGGGCGACACAGAACTAGCTCCAGTTCATAAATATAATGTAGGCATGTATTTCGTAAATAGTCATACGTGCTTATGGAAAAGAACTTGCATGACATCTTTTGTCCTGCCCTCCCGTGGCAGCGGGGTCCATTAGGAAACTAAGGGATATTAAGGCCACCTTTTAATAGAGAACCAAAACAAAGCATTAAACATAGTGAATACATGAACTCCTCAAACTACGGTCATCACCGGAAAGTATCCCAATTACTGTCACACTGGGGTTTATGGATCATAACACGTAATAGGTGAATATGACTTGCAAGATCGGATCTAGAACATAGATATAATGGTGAAAACATAAACAGTTCAGATCTGAAATCATGGCACTTGGTCCCTAGTGACAAGCATTAAGCATAGCAAAGTCATAGCAACATCAATCTCAGAACATAGTGGATACTAGGGATCAAGCCATAACAAAACTAACTCGATTACATGATGAATCTCATCCAACTCCTCACTGACCAGCGAGCCTACGAAGGAATTACTCACTCCCGGTGGGGAGCATCATGGAATTGGTGATGAAGGAGGGTTGGTGATGATGAAGACCGAAGATTCCCCTCTCCGGAGCCCCGAACGGGCTCCAGATCTGGCCTCCTGATGAAGAACATGAGGTGGCGGCGGCTCTATATCGTAAAACGTGATGAAACTTCCTCTCCTATTTTTTCTAGAAAAATAGGATTTTATAGCATCAGAATTAGGGTCAGCGGAGCCACGAGGGCCCCACCACCCACCAGGGCATGCGAGGGGGGTGCCGCGCCCTGGTGTCTTAAGGGCAGCCAGGGCACCCCCTCCGGTGGCTCTTGGTTCCAGTATTTCTTATTTATTCTGAAATAATTCTCCAAAAAGTTTCATCCAATTCTGAGAACTTTTATTTCTACACAAAAACAACACCATGGTAGTTCTGCTGAAAACAGCGTCAGTCCAGGTTAGTTTCACTCAAATCATGCAAATTAGAGTCCAAAACAAGAGCAAAAGCATTAGGAAAAGTAGATATGATGGAGACGTATCAACTCCCCCAAGCTTAACCCATTGCTTGTCCTCAAGCAATTCAGTTGACAAACTGAAAGTGATAAAGAAAAACTTTTACGAACTCTTTTGTTCTTGTTTATATATATATATATATATATATATATATATATATATATATATGCTTAAATAGCACCCATGTTTTCAGCAAAGATCATGACTAACCATGCCAACAATAACTCCTAGAAATTATATTAACTCATATCAATGGCATAATCAACTAGCGAGCAATAATAAGATATATCAAATGCCAACAGTTTGTCAAAACAATCATGATATAATATGACAATAGTGGTATCTCTCTAGCCCTTTCTGAGATGGCAAAACATAAATGCAGAGCACCTCCAAAGTTCAAGCAGCGACTAAACATTGTAATTCATGGTAGAAGAGATCCAGTCATGATGCATTCAACATTAACTAAACACAATGCATGAGGATGACAATAGTGCTCTCAGGTCTGGCACTTATTTCAGAAGGTGATGACTCAACATAAAAGTAAATAGATAGACCCTTCGCAGAGGGAAGCAGGGATTTGCAAGGGTGCCAGAGCTCAAAGCTTAAATTAGAGATAAATATAATTTTGGGAGGTGCACCCTTCCTGTCAACGTTACGACCAAAAGTTTTCAATATCTTCCATGCTAAACAAATTAATGGCGGTTCCCAAAAGTAAAGTTTACTCCCCCTCCAACAACAAACTATGACACCCTCGATTTTGGCCCTTTCTTTTTCTTTTGTTTTTCTTTGGATTTTTATTTGAATTGCTTTTCTGTGGCTCTGTGGTCCTGAAACCCGGGAAGATCATCTCTTCTCAGGCTCCCAAGTGGCTTGTCATCCTCAAAATTCCCAAATAATTCTCATAAATTGTTTGGTTCATATCTTCCACAGATATGTCAAAACCCTTCCTTGGCATGATAAAAAATAATTCACAAATATTCCTTTTCCCATTCTGCCCTAAGTGGCTTTTTGAAAAGGAAGTGCTATTTATCTTTTCTTGTTTGTCCACAAACTTTTTGGGCAATCTTTCCTATCCATATCATTGCCTCATGCCAAAATTCAACTCCATTTGCCTAGTGAATCTTCCTCAGCAATTTTCCAAAGTTTCTGTCAGAGGGAAGCCTTTGTGAAGGAAGTACCAGCTAGGAGTATCCAAATGAGTTGAAATTTTGCATGGTCCTTTATATGATCAAATCACGACTCTCCACCAATTTTGAGCTTCATTCATCTATCTATGTGAGCACACCATCAAATCTTTGCCTCTGTCAATATTTTGAGGTTGTGAAGCAAGTATATTTTATATTGCTTCATTATTGCTGAAAATTTACAAGGACATGCTCTTACCCATATAACATCCTTACACCAAATTTGGGCTCATTCAATTCATCCAATATTTCTCTAGAATTTTTCTTAGTTTCTGTCCAGAGAGGACCACTGTGAAGGAAGTGCCATTTTGGTGTATCCAAATGGTATGAAATTTATACAGTGTCTTATTATGCCTAATTAACTTCCCTATGCTAAGTTTTTTCCCAATCCAACACTCCTAGTGAGTGCTACTTCATGATCTCAATTCTGGACCAGATTTTGCAGTTGCAAAGCAACTATATTGAATCTTGATCCAAATCCTTCCAAACTTAACAAGACTGTAGTCCTTCTTACCCTAAACCTCCCAGAGATCAGCCTTGTCCCTTATCACTTCTCTGTTCACCACAGTCCCTTGTCAAAGTTTGCAACAACAAACTTCAGAGGACACTTCCCATCTAACCATAGTGTGTTTCTTCGAGCAATCACCTCCGTTGTAACCTAGCCTAGAGGGAAAACACTCTAGACATGATTTGGTCGATCAGAGCACGGGTAATCGTCCAGTTCACGCGATGACCACCGCTCTGGCATGCAGTGGACACGAGCTGTTTGGCTTCTCGCTCAGGCCCCTCTCCTACTCGTCGGTTCCGCGTGCCCGGTCATGTCTCACAGCTCCCCCGTGCCGTCGCTGTCGCTCTGGAACCCTCTCCCCCTCTGGATTCTTCCCCGGCGAGCCGTCTCCGTCGTTGCACAGTGCGCGCCCGTGACCGCCGTCGCCTTCCTCGACCCTGGCTTCTTCCTCCTCGTGACCTTGGCTCCTTGCTCTGCTCCACGACCTCCTCTACTCTCTCCCGTCCCGTCTGTGCCCCCCAGTGAGCCCTATCCCTGCCGAAGCATTGGCCGGACTCTCGCGGCGGGCTCTTAGCCAAGGCACCTCGTGTCAGGCTAAATATAGCCAGTCCTGAGGCCCTCTGAGCACACCAGCGGCCTCATCCTCCTCCCAATACCCCGCCCAGCCACTCCGACGAGCTCAGGGATCCCTCTAGCCCTCCCATGGCCGCCACGGTTGCCGGCATCCCCCTCCTAAATTCACTCAAGCCGAGCCCTCCCCTTCCTATCTGCCACCACCAGAGGTCCTCCCGAGCCCCCTGGAGCTTCCCTGCCAGTTCCCTCCTCCTCCGGTGAACTATGGCGCTGTGCCCGGAGTTGCCCGTGCCCGCCGTCCCCCACATCCGACGCCCCGCTCGAGTCGTCACTCTCCGGTGGCCGTGTCCTGCACCAGCGGATGCGACGGTCAGCCCCAAGTCTACCGGTGGCCGGATCATCGTGAGAGACGGCCCACGGCGCCGGCGTTCGTCGCCGGACTCCGCCCCTCCCTCTGCGCCACGGGCGAGCGCGAGAAAGGCGACAAAGACCCCCGTCCCAGCTGGCCAGTGGGCCCCAGGCCCCACCTGTCGGCCTCCAGCCGTTGACCAAGCCATCGGGCCCGCAACTTTAAGTGGAAGCGTAGTTCCGAGAATACACTTTCCCGTTCAGTAAGCGTACTCAACTGATTCTTCAGTAAAGTTTATGCTTTCACTACTGTGAAGACGTATTTCTGAAAAAACGATTTCTGTTTGCAGTCGCCGGCCGAACCCTTTATATTGTGAATGTTCATCTGTTAAGAGCAGAAACGAATAGTTTTTATTTGATTTTCTGCCTAACGAATGAACGGCCGTAACTTTTCACCCCTAGCTCCGAATGAGGTGATTCCAAAGCCCACTTCTTCGTCTCGTCGAGCCCGTCATGTTGGTATCATTTTCATAATGTTTTCACATAGTGAAAATGACCATTTTGTCCTTGCCCGTAAACAGCCCCCTCCGAGAGAGAACTGTTTCCGGTGAATCTTTCCGCGGCCCTTCCGCACTTCTTCCCAGTGACCTCTTCATTCCCAGGCAAGCCACGACAGCCACTTGCATGATGGTCTTGCAGTAGCCATGGTTTCCTACTTGAATATTTAAATGCTTTGTGCATGTTAATATTTTCTGGATGCTATATATATGCTCGTGAATCCATGCTTATCTTTATTATATGATCATTTTGCATCTGTTGGTTAAATGATTACTTGCTAATATTATCATGTTCTTCTCTGGTAAATATTGCCGATGCTAGTGGTCATGTTATGTTCATCCGAGTTGTTATTATACTTGTGCTATTTATGATCACCGGTATGCCATGCTCATTTGCATCAAGTAGAATAAATGATTTATTGTTGTTGATATGGTTAATGGTTATGTTGCTCATCCATGCTCATATTGACCTCATGTTCATATGCATCGTTATTGTATCATGCTTTTATGACTCAACATCATTCAAGTTTAACCAAACTTTAATTGAACTTGAACATCTGTTGGCTGAGTCATAGTGCCATCGAATCGAGCTGACCAGTGCAGCCACACTTGCCTTATGCGGGGCCTTGATTGGGTTTATTGTCATGCCTCGCGCTGGTACCTCCAACTAGGGAAGGTTATACGCGTGCGCTACCCTGATCAGCTAGGCCAGTATAAGCCTTGTGTGCCCGAGTTGTTTGCGAGCTTTTGTCCCCGTTTGGGACCATTTATGTTTTGCCACGACGGTGGCCGTTGGGTGTCACGAGGTGACATCGGGGCCATCCATGACCTAGCCCAAAGGGGAGTTTGTCGGAGTGGCCGGGAGAGTGTCATGCAATAGATCGGTTTTGTTGGAACGCCGTTGGTCCACCCGAATGGGAGCACAAGGCCTTGGGTTCCGTAGTGTGGGTACAGTGTACTAACCTCTGCAGAGTGTATAATCTATCGATAGTCGCGCCCGCGGATAAGGGCCCAGTTCGTAGTAGGTCACACTATAGGTCAACAATAATTAAAACCTGACTAATAAACAACCCCGGTTCGATGAGGAAAGAAGTTGGTTGATATGTATGTGGTAACGGGAGGTTCACCATGGTATTCTTAGTAATGATGAGATGATCTTGTGAGGATCACGATGGTATTCTTGATAATGATGAGATGATCTTGTGAGGATCACAATGGTATTCTTGATAATGATTGAAGTGATCCCGTGACCACGATGGTAAGTAAGAGTGGCATATCCAGGGTGGTTACGAGGTAACCCCCGAACAGAGTAAGTTGGTCCATGTTATTTTAAACATGTTGCATGATAGTATCCTCATTGTTCATGTCTCGAGTAATATGTTCATGCCAGGCTGATCTTGTTCTAGCTGTATCATGTTCACCTTGTACATGCAATGTTGATCTGGCAGTATCATGCTCATCATTGCTAAGTAACCTGTAAATGCCATGTTATTGTTTGTCTTGATTGCTTTGGTTGCTGTGAGCTTGTGAGTACATTCAAAGTACTCACCTGGCGTGTCATGCCAGTTTGTAGGTCATGCCGTGTTTGCTTGCTTGCCGAGGATCCCGAGTTTGCGAGCTAGGATAAGCGTTCCAGCCAGAGTCCCTGCGGAGTGGAGTCCATCGATGTCGTCGTCGTTCCGCTGCTAGAAGTTATTCCGCTGCTTCGAGTTGTTCTGCTGGTAGCATAGAACTATCTGAGCAGGCGTAGCATCACCGTGCTGATGTAATTCCCTGTTATATCGGAACCCTTGTATCCATATCGATTGTAATAAAGAGCTGATTTGTTCTATGCCAAGCAGTGCCGTATTCCAGAAGACTTGATCTCTGGGCTGGAATACGGGGTGTTCCGGTCTCTCTGAGCCGGGGTGACACAAGCATTGGTATCAGAGCAGGTCTGGCTATAGGACACCCTAGTCTATGTGAGTGTTAGAAAGCGGTAGTATAGAGTCTAGTATGTTTGCTGCATTTGGTTGTTGCATTTGTTTGTTGCATAGCATGCATATAGCTTATTATCTTGTCGCTTACAGTTGATCTTGAGAGTGTAGGTGACATCGGTCTCGATCCACTACCTGCACCCTCCACCTTTGCATACCTGCTCTTTGGTGTTTGGCGTCATCTCTGTCCCAGCAGAGTGATGCTGGGGTACCAAGTGGTATCGAACACTTGCAGGATTTGTGCTCGAGTATCGCGTAGATATTCTTTCCGCCAACCACCCCTATCGTTTCGGTGATAGACATGTTTCTGTACCAAATTGTGCCTTCCAACCCGCCGCGTTGGCAACCCTTACTGATCTTTGTTATCAGAAAAGGGCAATGCCAGCAAGCCCCATGTTTTTCACCGCTATCCTACCATGTCACCCATTCTTTGGACGTGTACGGTTTTCTTCCGTCCGCTTGATAATGATGTGGTCGTGACCTCCATGTTCTGCTACATGATCACCAAGTTCCTCATCACCTCTAAGCCCGTTTAGATGCAACCGGTGTTAAGCCAGTGCTTGGTGTAACTCTGTTTACACCAACACCTCCACACGTGAATTCACTTTCGTGCACACCGCCACAGCATATTAGATCGTAGAACCGGAGTCTTCGCGAGATCTGTGTGCTTAAGTATGCATGCATATTATTGTTGTGAGTAGCAATAATATGTGATGTTGCTTGAATATGATATTGCTGTATATAATCTTGATTGCCTTGTGTACTTTTGTTCCATTCGTTTCTCTTGTTTCTTCCTTTGGGCCCTCGGTGTTACCTTATTTTCCCCTTATGGAAGTAGCTCATCAACCAAAAAATCATTGAAGAGTTCAAATATTTGGAAGCTCAGCTAACTATTATGGAATTCTCAGCCAACTGCATTATAATGGGAATATCTAGTCTAAATACAAATGATATCCTGGATTGATTGTCAGCATCAAGTCTACATCATTGTGCACTCTTCATAGCAGTAATGATGGCATCAATCGAAAGACAAATAGTGTGCAAAACCAACTGTATATTTCGAGCCAAAGGTATGGTTCATATACAAGGTTTGATTCTGCTTTGAGTACAATCTGAAACATGTTATACCCAGAAGCACGTCAGGATGTGCTATGAATTCAGTGCTCAGCAAGAAGGATACGTGAACAACCCCTTTCATACAAGTGACCAGTAGCAGAAATATTAAAGGATATGTATGATATTCAGTCTGCCTATCACAGAAAGAAGCTTCTGGTGCAAGCAATCCAGTCTTCTTTCACAAGCTACCAGAGAAGCTTACAATCCAAGATTCCTTAGTCTTCCTCGGTACGATATGTGGATGACTTCCAGCACAAGATACCCAGGCTTCTTCAGTAAGCTACTGCCAAAGCTTTCGGCATAAGGTACCGAGTCTTCCCCAGCAAGTCATTAAGGGGGGAAGCACGATACCCAGTCCTCTTCAGCAAGCTGCCCCGGCACGAGCTTCGAGCACAAGCTATTCAGTCTTCCCCAGCAAGGTACTTTTGATGGCTTCCAGCATAAGCTGTCCAATCTTCCTTAGTACGGCACTGGTGCAATGTATTACACAGTGAGATGGCAGCATATGGCAGTGCATCCCAAGAATCAAATCCACAACAGTTTGGTCAGAAGCAAGAATCAGTCAGGACACAAGTCTGCCTTGGGAATCAGATGCTTTTACACACTGTGAGCATGCTGCCAAGTTCATACAAATCACTTGTACGAGGATGAAATCATGGACCGACCAAAACTATGAGGAAAGACAACATGGGACAACAATTTTAACAGTGCTTATCAAGGCCAGCTTCCTCACACCCGACAAGGTGATGCAATCAACCTTTGTCACTGTCTTGTATGATGGACGACAATAATGAGCTCCGTACCAGCACCCGTGAACCTGGCATATATCCTATGACCCGAGTCATGAACAAGGCTAAGGTATGACTACCGGAATATTGCACCTGACAGTACCTATGGTCACATGAAGAAGCAATATGGCCAAGCTCTTTCAGCAAAGAGTCCAGACAAAGAGAACAATAATGGAGTCAGATCGGCAATACAACTATGGTACTTGTTGTGTTACTAACATGGTACAGATACCCCGGACAGTCTGGTTCAGTATCGATCACCATGAATATACACCCAAGGGGTCTACTCTGTCGTGGTAAGGACCTCATATCAAGGCAACCCGCTCAACCAACTGCATATGCTCAGAATCGTCAGTATGGTATATCCAAGTCTGCCCTGTCAGAACAAAGGTCAGCTCAACAAATTGACTCCAGCAACCATGTTATGGTATCACACGGCCTACTATTCACATGGATATACCGACAGAATAAATAATCAGAATATTGAACAACAGTCTCGAAGCGTGTGTCCTCACATAGGGGATTCGGTTAAAGCATAGCCTGCCGTGAACAAGATTCTTCTGCCAGAACCACCGTCCGTCAAGTCTCGAGATGCTCTTGTTATGAGGACATATTCCTTTATGCTGGTCACGACAGGTGACAGTCCAACTCCGCGGTACAGATTTCATGCTCGAGACAGTGGAGCCATCCAAGATGATTCAGGAATCCCTATGAGAAGTCAGATTCCGCCAAGAGAACAGTTATGATTCGCAGCACTGTTTTGAACCCGAAGGACATGCATCTTTTTAAGCAACCCAATGCAAGGAGTAAAAGATTGGGTGTCCACCGGGAAGATCTATTCATGACTCCATGGAATGTGGTCAGTGTGACACATCCATCAGTAACCACTCTTGGACTTGTGAGAAGGGCATATATTCAAGTCATGATAATCTTTCGCACCCCAGGTCAGCAGATATGGAAGAAATTGGAACCAGTGTAAGCCTGAACATGTGAGGTAAGACCTATCAAAATGAGGATACATAAAGCAAACCACCCCAGAGCCAGGCAATCAGCCATATGAAATTCAGTGGGAACATCATATAAAGGAAAAGGGATACCCGAGTTGGAAACGGTTTCCCTAAGTCAGATACATTCATACTTGTTCCGTCAGCAACCAAAACTCGAGGACGAGATTTCTTTAAGGGGGGAGGTTTGTGACACCCTGGATTTTGGCCCTTTCATTTTCTTTGGATTTTTATTTGAATTGCTTTTTTGTGGCTCTGTGGTCCTGAAATCCGGGAAGATCATGTCTTCTCAGGCTCCCAAGTGGCTTGTCATCCTCAAAATTCCCAAATAATTCTTATAAATTGTTTGGGTCAGATCTTCCACAGATATGTCAAAACCCTTCCTTGGCATGACCAAAAATAATTCACAAATATTCCTTTTCCTATTCCGCCGTAAGTGGCTTTTTGAAAAGGAAGTGCTATTTATCTTTTCTTGTTTGTCCCCAAACTTTTTGGGCACTCTTTCCTATCCATATAATTGTCTCATGCCAAAATTCAACTCCATTTGCCTAGTGAATCTTCCTCAGCAATTTTCCAAAGTTTCTGTCAGAGGGAAGCCTTTGTGAAGGAAGTACCAACTAGGAGTATCCAAATGAGTTGAAATTTTGCATGGTCCTTTATATGATCAAATCATGACTCTCCACCAATTTTGAGCTTCATTCATCCATCGATGTGAGCACACCATCAAATCTTTGCCTTTGTGAATATTTTGAGGTTGTGAAGCAAGTATATTTTATATTGCTTCATTATTGCTGAAAATTTACCAGGACATGCTCTTACCCATATAACATCCTTACACCAAATTTGAGCTCATTCAATTCATCCAATATTTCTCTAGAATTTTTCTTAGTTTCTGTCTAGAGAGTACCACTGTGAAGGAAGTACCATTTTGGTGTATCCAAATGGTATGAAATTTATACATTGTCTTATTATGCCTAATGAACTTCCCTATGCCAAGTTTTAGCCGAATCCAACACTCCTAGTGAGTGCTACTTCATGATTTCAATTCTGGACCAGATTTTGCAGTTGCAAAGCAACTATATTGAATCTTGATCCAAATCCTTCCAAACTTAACAAGACTGTAGTCCTTCTTACCCTAAACCTCCCAGACATTAGCCTTGTCCCTTATCACTTCTCTGTTCACCACAGTCTCTTGTCAAAGTTTGCAACAGCAAACTTCAGAGGACCCTTCCCATCTAACCACAGTGTGGTTCTTCGAGCAATCACCTCCATTGTAACCTAGCCTGGAGGGACAACACTCTAGACATGATTTAGCCGATCAGAGCATGGGTAATTGTCCATTTCACGCAGTGACCACCGCTCTGGCATGCAGTGGATGCGAGCTGGTTGACTTCTCGCTCGGGCCCCTCTCCTGCTCGTCGGTTTCGTGTGCTTGGTCGTGCCTCACAGCTCTCCCGTGCCGTTGTCATCGCTCTGGAACCCTCTCTCCCTTCAGATTCTTCCCCGGCGAGCCGTCTCCGTCGTTGCACAGTGCGCGCCCATGACCGCTGTCGCCTTCCTCTCCCCTGGCTTCTTCCTCCTCGTGACCTTGGCTTGTTGCTCTGCTCCCCGACCTCCTCTGCTCTCCTCCGTCCCGTCCGTGCCCTCCCATGAGCCCTATCCGTGCCAGAGCATTGGCCGGACTCTCGCAGCGAGCTCTCGGCCAAGGCACCTCGTGTCCGGCTATATATAGCCAGTCCCGAGGCCCTCTGAGCACACCAGTGGCCTCATCCTCCTCCTAGTACCCCGGCCAGCCACTCCGGCGAGCTCGGGGATCCCTCTAGCCCTCCCATGGCCGCCACGGTCGCCGGCATCCCCCTCCTAAATTCACTCAAAGCCAAGCCCTCCCCTTCCTGTCTGCCACCACCAGAGGTCCTCCCGAGCCCCCTGGAGCTTCCCCGCCCGTTCCCTCCTCCTCCGGTAAACTGTGGCACCGTGCCCGGAGTTGCATGTGCTCGCTATCCGCCACAGCCGACGCCCCGCTCGAGTCGTCACTCTCTGGTGGCCATGTCCTACACTAGTGGATGCGGCGGTCGGCCCCGAGTCTACCGGTGGCCGGATCATCGTCAGAGACGGCCCGCAGCGCCGGCGGTCATCGCCGGACTCCGCCCCTCCCTCTGCGCCACGGGCAAGCGCGAGGAAGGAGACGAAGACCTCGTCCCAGCTGGCCAGTGGGCCCCAGGCCCCACCTGTCGGCCTCCAGCCATTGACCAAGCCATCGGGCCCGCAACTTAAGTGGAAGTGTAGTTCTGAGAATACGCTTTCCCGTTCAGTAAGCATACTCTTCTGTTTCTTTAATAAAGTTTACGCTTTCACTACTGCGAAGACGTATTTCTAGAAATACGCTTTCTGTTTACAGCCGCTGGCTGAACCCTTTATATTGTGAATGTTCATCTGTTAAGAGCAGAAACGAATAGTTTTTATTTGATCTTCCGCCTAACGAATGAACGGCCGTAACTTTTCACCCCTAACTCCGAATGAGGTGATTCCAAAGCCCACTTCTTCGTCTCGTCGAGCCCATCATGTTGGTATCATTTTCATAATGTTTTCATACAGTGAAAATGACCATTCTGCCCTTGCCTGTAAACAGCCCCCTTCGGGAGAGAACTATTTCCAGTGAATCTTTCCACGATCCTTCCGCAGTTCTTCCCGGTGACCTCTTCATTCCCAGGCAAGCCGCGACAACCACTTGCATGATGGTCTTCCAGTAGCCATGGTTTCCTACTTGAATATTTAAATGCTTTGTGCATGTTCATATTTTCTAGATGCTATATATATATATATATATATATGCTCGTGAATCCATGCTTATCTTTATTATATGATCATTTTGCATCTGTTGGTTAAATGATTACTTGCTAATATTATCATGTTCTTCTCTGGTAAATATTGCCAATGCTAGTGGTCATGCTATGTTCATCTGAGTTGTTATTATACTTGTGCTATTTATGATCACTGGTATGCCATGCTCATTTGCATCAAGTAGAATAAATGATTTATTTTTGTTGATATGGTTAATGGTTATGTTGCTCATCCATGCTCATATTGACCTCATGTTCATATGCATTGTTATTGTATCATGCTTTTATGACTTAGCATCATTCAAGTTTAACCGGACTTTAATTGAACTTGAACATCTGTAGGCTGAGTCATAGTGCCATCGAATTGAGCTGACCAGTGTAGCCACACTTGCCTTATGGGGGGCCCTGATTGGGTTTATTGTCATGCCTCTCGCCGGTGCCTCCAACTAGGGAAGGTTATACATGTGCGCTACCCTGATCAGGTAGGCCGGTATAAGACTTGTGTGCCCGAGTTGTTTCCGCGCTTTTGTCCCCGTTTGGGACCGTTTATGTTTTGCTACGATGGTTGTCGTTGGGTGTCACGAGGTGACATCGGGGCCACCCATGACTTAGCCCAAAGGGGAGTTTGTCGGAGTGGCCGGGAGAGTGTCATGCAATAGATTGGTTTTGTCGGTGAAGGAAATATGCCCTAGAGGCAATAATAAAATTGTTATTTTATATTTCCTTATATCATGATAAATGTTTATTATTCATGCTAGAATTGTATTAACCGGAAACTTGATACATGTGTGAATACATAGACAAAACATTGTGTCCCTAGTATGCCTCTACTAGACTAGCTCGTTAATCAAAGATGGTTAAGTTTCCTAACCATAGACATGTGTTGTCATTTGATGAACGGGATCACATCATTAGGAGAATGATGTGATGGACGAGACCCATCCGTTAGCTTAGCATAATGATCGTTAAGTTTATTGCTATAGCTTTCTTCATGACTTACACATATTCCTCTGACTATGAGATTATGCAACTCCCGAATATCGGAGGAACACCTTGTGTGCTATCAAACGTCACAACATAACTGGGTGATTATAAAGATGCTCTACAGGTGTCTCCGAAGGTGTTTGTTGGGTTGGCATAGATCGAGATTAGGATTTGTTACTCCGAGTATCGGAGAGGTATCTCTGGGCCCTCTCGGTAATGCACATCATATGAAGCCTTGCAAGCAATGTGACTAATGAGTTAGTTGCGGGATGATGCATTACGGAACGAGTAAAGAGACTTGCCGGCAATGAGATTGAACTAGGTATGATGATACCGACGATCGAATCTCGGGCAAATAACATACCGATGACAAAGGGAATAACGTATGTTGTTATGCGGTTTGATCGATAAAGATCTTCGTAGAATATGTAGGAGCCAATATGAGCATCCAGGTTCCGCTATTGGTTATTGAATGGAGATGTGTCTCGGTTATGTCTACATAGTTCTCGAACCCGTAGGGTCCGCACGCTTAACGTTCAATGACGATTTGTATTATGAGTTATGTGATTTGATGACTGAAGATTGTTCGGAGTCCCGGATGAGATCACGGACATGACGAGAAGTCTCGAAATGGTCGAGAGGTAAAGATTCATATATTGGAAGGCTATATTCAGACATCGGAAAGGTTCCGAGTGATTCGGGTATTTTTCGGAGTACCGGGGAGTTACGGGAATTCACCGGGAGAAGTAATGGGCCTTATTGGGCCATACGGGAAAAGAGGAGGCAGGCCAAAGGGGAGGTGGCGCCCCCCCCATGGGTCCGAATTGGACTAGGGGAAGGGGGCGGCGCCCCCTTGCCCTTTCCTACTCCCTCTCTCTTTCCCTCTTTCCTTCTCTCCTACTCCGAAAAGGAAAAGGGATTCCTACTAGGACTTGGAAGTCCTAGTAGGACTCCATACTCTTGGCGCACCCCTAGGGGGCCGGCCTCTCTCCCTCCCTCCTTTATATACGTGGGCAGGGGGCACCCCAAAGGCACTCCAAGATTGGTCTTAGCCGTGTGCGGTGCCCCCCTCCACAGTTACACACCTCGGTCATATCATCGTAGTGCTTAGGTGAATCCCTGCGCCGGTAACTTCATCATCACCGTCGCCACGCTATCGTGCTGACGGAACTCTCCCTCATCCTCAACTGGATCAAGAGCTCGAGGGACGTCATCGAGCTGAACGTGTGCTGAACACGGAGGTGTCGTACGTTCGGTACTTGGATCGGTCGGATCGTGAAGACGTTCGACTACATCAACCGCGTTACTAAACGCTTCCGCTTTTGGTCTACGAGGGTACATGGACACACTCTCCCCTCTCGTTGCTATGCATCTCCTAGATAGATCTTGCGTGAGCGTATAATTTTTTTGAAATTGCATGCTACGTTCCCGAACAGCCGGAACGCTGTTGGTCCACCTGAATGGGAGCACGAGGCCTTGGGTTCCGTAGTGTGGGTACACTATACTAACCTTTGCAGAGTGTATGATCTATCGATAGCCGTGCCCATGGATAAGGGCCCAGTTCGTAGTAGGTCACACTATGGGTCAACAGTAATTAAAACCTGACTAATAAACAACCCCGGTTCGATGAGGAAAGAAGTTGGTTGATATTTATGTGGTCACGGGAGGTTCACCATGGTATTCTTGGTAATGATGAGATGATCTTGTGAGGATAACAATGGTATTCTTGATAATGATGAGATGATCTTGTGAGGATCACAATGGTATTCTTGATAATGATTGAAGTGATCCCATGACCACGATGGTAAGTAAGAGTGGCATATCCAGGGTGGTTACTGATGACCCACAAGTATAGGGGATCTATCGTAGTCCTTTCGATAAGTAGGAGTGTTGAACCCAACAAGGAGCAGAAGGAAATGACAAGCGGTTTTCAGCAAGGTATTCTCTGCAAGCACTGAAATTATCGGTAACAGATAATTGTGATAAGATAATTTGTAATGGGTAACAAGTAACAAAAGTAACTAAGGTGCAGCAAGGTGGCCCAATCCTTTTTGTAGCAAAGGACAAGCCTGGACGAACTCTTATATAAAGCAAAGCGCTCCCGAGGACACATGGGATTACTGTCAAGCTACTTTTCATCATGCTCATATGATTCGCGTTCGTTACTTTGATAAGTTGATATGTGGGTGGACCGGTGCTTGGGTGCTGCCCTTACTTGGACAAGCCTCCCACTTATGATTAACCCCTCTCGCAAGCATCCGCAACTACGAAAGAAGAATTAAGATAAATCTTACCATAGCATGAAACATATGGATCCAAATCAGCCCCTTACGAAGCAACGCATAAACTAGGGTTTAAGCTTCTGTCACTCTAGCAACCCATCATCTACTTATTACTTCCCAATGCCTTCCCCTAGGCCCAAATCATGGTGAAGTGTCATGTAGTCGACGTTCACATAACACCACTAGAGGAAAGACAACATACATCTCATCAAAATATCGAACGAATACCAATTTCACATGATTACTTATAACAAGACTTCTCCCATGTCCTCAGGAACAAACTTAACTACTAACAAAGCATATTCATGTTCATAATCAGAGGGGTATTGAATAGCATTAAGGATATGAACATATGATCTTCCACCGAATAAACCAACTAGCATCAACTACAAGGAGTAATCAACACTACTAGCAACCCACAGGTACCAATCTGAGGTTTTGAGACAAAGATCAGATACAAGAGATGAACTAGGGTTTCAGAGGAGATGGTGCTGGTGAAGATGTTGATGGAGATTGACCCCCTCTCGATGAGACGATCGTTGGTGATGACGATGACTTCGATCCCCCCCCCCCCCCCCCGGAGGGAAGTTTCTCCGGCAGAACAGCTCCGCATGAGCCCTAGATTGGTTCTGCCCAGGTTCCGCCTCGAGACGGCAGCGCTTCATCCCGAAAGCTTCCTTCTTATTTTTTCCAGGTCAAAACACACCATATAGCAGAAGATGGGCATCGGGGGCCTGCTAGGTGGCCCATAAGGTAGGTAGGCGCTCCCAGGGGGGTAGGGCGCGCCCCCCACCCTTGTGGCTGCCTGGTGAGTCCCCTCTGGTGCTTTCTTCGGCCAATATTTTTTATATATTCCAAAATAATTCTCCTTGAAGTTTCAGGACTTTTGGAGTTGTGAAGAATAGGTCTCTCAGATTTGCTCCTTTTCCAGTCCAGAATTCCAGCTGCCGGCATTCTCCCTCTTTATGTAAACCTTGTAAAATAAGAAAGAAAAGGCATAAATATTGTGCTAGAATGTGTAATAACAGCCCATAATGCAATAAATATCAATATAAAAGCATGATGCAAAATGGACGTATCAGTTACGAGGTAACCCCCGAACAGAGTAAGTTGGTCCCTGTTATTTTAAACATGTTGCATGCTAGTATCCTCATTGTTCATGTCTTGAGTAATATGTTCATGCCAGGATGATCTTGTTCTAGCTGTGTCATGTTCACCTTGTACATGAAATGTTGTTCTGGCAGTATCATGCTCATCATTGCTAAGTAACCTGTAAATGCCATGTTATTGTTTGTCTTGATTGCTTTGGTTGCTGTGAGCTTGCGGGTACATTCAAAGTACTCACCTGGCGTGTCATGCCAGTTTGCAGGTCATGCCGTGTTTGGTTGATTGCCGAGGATCCCGAGTTTGTGAGCTAGGATAAGCCTTCTAGCCACAGTC
This sequence comes from Thinopyrum elongatum, assembly GCA_011799875.1. Classification (NCBI taxonomy): domain Eukaryota; kingdom Viridiplantae; phylum Streptophyta; class Magnoliopsida; order Poales; family Poaceae; genus Thinopyrum; species Thinopyrum elongatum. The sequence goes on from CM022303.1 coordinate 240,965,931, forward strand.
CCTGCGGAGTGGAGTCCATCGTTGTCGTCGTCGTTCCGCTGCTTCGAGTTGTTCTGCTGGTAGCATAGAACTATCTGAGTAGGCGTAGTGTCGCCGTGCCAATGTAATTCCCTGTTATATCGGAACCCTTGTATCCATATCAATTTTAATAAAGAGCTGATTTGTTCTATGCCAAGCAGTGCCGTATTCCAGAAGACTTGATCTCTGGTATGGAATATGGGGTGTTCCGGTCTCTCTGAGCCGGGGTGCCACACAAACACAATCCATGGCTAGCCGAATCCACGGGTGCCGTCCATACCAACAACAGTCCTGGGGGAGTTTTTTTTAATTATTAGCAATTTTTTATTTCGGGACTGGGCATCCCTATTATCGGCCCCTCTCGTGCAAGGACAAGTTAATAAACACTCATCATGAGAATAACCCGCTTAGCATGGAAGATACTGACCACCCACTGTCGCTCCATGAGCGGTCCAGGCACACAAAACAGATGTTCATTTGAAATTTAGAGGTGGCACATGCAAATTTACTTGGAACGGCAAGGTAATACCGCATATAGGTAGATATAGTGGACTCATCTGGAATAACTTTGGTTTAAGGATTTTGATGCACAAGCAGTTTTTCCCGCTTAGTACAGGCGAAGGCTAGCAAATAGATTGAGAAGCGGCCAGCTAGAGAGCGAAAATGGTCATGTACATGCATTATGAATAATCGACATTGAATACTAGCATGAGTAGGATATAAACACCATGAACATAAATTTCATGGAGGCTATGTTGGTTTTGATTCAACTACATCTGTGAACATGTGCCAAGTCAAGCCACTTGAAACATTCAGAGGAGGATACCATATCATCATACTACCCAAGATAAATCATTATCCACTCCTAGCTACTTAAGCATGGCATGAGAAACTATAATCTCTAATTGTCATAGCAAACATGTTTGATCATAATATGCTGAATCATGGATACTGAGTTAAACATATTTACAAAAACAAGAACAAGTTGAGTTCATACCCGCTTTTCTCTGCCACGGTCACTTCATCAAATATCTTCATTATTGCCTTTAACTTGCACCGACAACTGGAATGAAATGTGGATACCGAGAAAATAAATCTAGCAGGAATAATACAATGAAAAAGTGTGGACACCGACAACTGGAATGAAATGTGTGAACATGAATATAATGTCGGTGGAAATACATACTCCCCCAAGCTTAGGCTTTTGTCCTAGCTTGGTAATCACCATTCGTAGCCTGGATAACAGTCAGAGTGATAACCCACGGAGGCTCTTGGTGCGGCCTCCTTAGCTCATCAAGCAGCCTCGACCGCCGCGTTGTACTAGCGGGCCTCGCTCTCAAGAACATAATATCTTCTTTTACTGTGATAATCAAAGAGAGCAGGTGCAGGCAAAACAACAGGTATAATGGGATTTTTATTGAACCTCAAGTTGTAAGTATAATTAGTGATTGTGCCCTTAAGGAACTTATGGCGCTTCATGGCCTCAAAGTCTAAGTACTGGGTAGGTAGAATGGTATCTTTAGGCCAAGGTGACACACCCAGCTCCTTAGCTACACGAGAAGCATAAATCCCACCATAAAAGTGATCACTAACGGCGTTGTGTTGCAATCTCCGTGCAACGATCGCTCCAAGATTACAACATTTAATTCCCGTCAGAGCAGTGTGTATGAGGCTCAAATCCGGGGCACATAGTGTACTGCAATCTTGCTTGCCCATGATGCATTTGCCATTAAAGAGTGCAAAGTAATGAATTGATGGAAAATGAATACTTTTTATTCTACCTTGTGTCACTCCTCGATCCTCACCATAACAAAGACTAGTAAAAAATGACTCATACTCATATTTCAGTGGTTCATCTAGCGAACCCTAATATGGAATTTTACATGCAACACGGAAGGCTTCTAGAGGCATGGTATAAGCATTATTATAAAGTCTAAATGAAACTCTAGATTCACGAGGATGATATTTAAATTTCTTAGTGAACGTCTCTGTGAGGTTGAGATGTTGGATGCACTTATCTTCGATGAAGAGAGCGAGCTCGGTGTTGTGAACATATTGCTCAAACTCTTCCTTGATGCCTGCACCAACCATGAACACAATACATGACCACATGCACGATTTGGTGTCGGCGTCCCGCGTCGAGCTTGCACTTGGCTCAACATAGGACTGTCGTATCGAGCTACCACTCGATGATGCCTCTGAGTACCTCCTCCTCAGAGAACTCCTTCCAGAAAGGTACATTTTATTCGCGTATAATTTTCTGAATTTTTGGGTCACGAAATTTTTGTCAACAAAACTTCACAAGATTGATAGAAACTACTCATATGGATGTCTAGAGGCTATATCAAGCATTCAAACTACTTAGAACTCTAAATATTCAACATGCAAGCCCATTTACAGCAACACCAAGAGTAGCTAATTATTCAAAATATAAACCACTAGAGCAAAAACTAATTGGAGCAATGGAGGGGTTACATACCAAGTGGCAATCCCCCAAAACAGTTTCAGAAACGGAGCTTCGAGCAAAGAGATCGAATCCGCGGGTTTGAGAGCAAGAACACGAGAGAGAGAGAGAGGGAGAGAGAGAGAGAGAGCTATGGTGATTTTTTCTGGAGGTAGGAGATGACATGGGCTAAAGGGATAAGTGAGGGGACCCACATGGGGCCCACAACCCACCAGGGCGCGCCTGGGGTGGCTCGCGCGCCCTGGTGTCTTGTGGGCACCAGGGGCACCCCCTCGTGTGGTTATTTGTTCCAAAAATTCTTAAATATTCAGAAAAAACCATGTTAAAATTTCAAGTCATTCTGAGCACTTTTATTTTTGACCACCTTTTTTATTGCACAAAAAATACAGAAAACAAATTAAACATGGCATTTTGTTTTATTTAACTAAGAAAAACAAAAAACAAAAGGTAGGGACAGAAGGTTGTGCTTACTAAGTTTATCGACCACATGCCTCTCGAAAACAATCCATTAATAAGGTTGATCAACTCTTATTAACAATTACTTTCGATTAACAAGAACCCGAAGAACTTTCGTGAAAGCACTAAGTTACCTCAACGGGGATATGCATATCCCCAACAATAAGTATTTCATATTTCTTTTTGACAGTAGGTAGAGGGAGTTGAAAACTTCCAATAGTGATTGTCGGAGATTTTTCAATAACATTAATACCATTCACTTGGAACTGTTTCTTCGGAAAGTGCACCATATGCTCATTACCATTGATATGAAAAGTGACTTTGCTTTTATTACCATCAATAATAGCCCCTCCAGTATTCAAAAAGGGTCTACCAAGGATAATCGACATGTTGTCGTCCTCGGGCATCTCAAGTATAACAAAGTCTGTTAAGATAGTAACATTTGCAACAACAACAGGCACATCCTCACAAATACCGATAGGTATGGCAGTTGATTTTTCAGCCATTTGCAATGATATTTCAGTAGGTGTGAGTTTATTTAAATCAAGTCTTTTATATAAAGAGAAAGGCATAACACTAACACCAGCTCCTAAATCACATAAAGCAGTTTTGACATAATTTCTTCTAATAGAGCAAGGTATAGTTAGTATTCCCAGATCTCCAAGCTTTTTAGGTACTCCATTCTTAAAAGAATAATTAGCAAGCATGGTGGATATTTCAGCTTCAGGTATTTTTATTTTACTAGTAACAATTTCTTTCATTTATTTAGCATAAGGGGCCATCTTTAAAATATCAGTCAAACGAGTGCGCAAAAAGACTGGCCTAAGCATTTCAGCAAAGCGTCCAAATTATTCATCATCTTTTTTCTTAGATGATTTAGGTGGGAAGGGCATGGGTTTCTGAACCCATGGCTCTCTTTATTTTCCATGTTTTCTAGCAATAAAGTCTCTTTTTTCATATTGTTTATTTTTAGGTTGTGGGTTATCAAGATCAACAGCAGGTTCTATCTCAACATCATTATCTGGTTCTTTATCATTGTTTGGTTGAGCATCTACGTGAACATCATCACTATCATTTTCATTATCACTAGATGAATGTTCATTACCAGATTGAGTTTCACCATCAGAGATAGAGACATCATTATTATCTTCAGGAGGTTTTTCTATTTTAGGTTCGCTAGAGGTATGCAAAGTCCTATCATTTTTCTTTTTCCTTTTAGAAGGACTAGGTGCATCAGCTTTAATTCTTTGAGAGTCTTGTTCAATTCTTTTAGGGTGTCCCTCAGGATATAGTGGTTGCCGAGTCATTTTGCCTCCTCTAGTTGCTACTCTAACAGCATAATCATTCATATTATTATTCATTTCACTAAGTAGTTCTCTTTGAGATTTAGCAACTTGTTCTAGCTGGGTTTGAACCATAGAGGCATGTTTTCCTACAGCTCTAACATCATTAGTGATTCTAAATAACAAGTCACTCAAGCGAGCAATCATATCAAAATTTTGTTTCAATTATTTCATAACATTTGCATTGAAGTGATCTTGCTTCATAATGTAATTATCAAATTCATATAAGCATTGGCTAGGATGTTTGTTGTAAGGGATGTCACCTTCATCAAAATTTAATAAAGAATTTACCTCTACCACCCGTGGTGGTGGTGTGTCAAGTCCATGTATTTCTTCAATGGGTGGTAAATTCTTAACATCTTCAGCTTTAATACTTTTTTCCTTCATACATTTCTTTGCCTCTTGCATATCTTCAGGACTGAGAAATAAGATACCCCTCTTCTTCGGAGTGGGTTTAGGCGGTGGTTCAGGAAGAGTCCAATCATCATAATTCTTAAATATATTATTCAATAATTCATTAGCTTGTTCAACAGTTCGTTCCCTAAAAACACAACCAACACAACTATCTAGGAAGTCCCTAGAAGCATCGGTTAGTCCATTATAGAAGATATCAAGTATTTCATTTTTCTTAAGAGGATGATCAGGAAAAGCAGTAAGCGATTGGAGAAGCCTCCCCCAAGCTTGTGGGAGACTCTCTTCTTCAATTTGTATAAAGTTAAATATTTCTTGTAAGGCAGCTTGTTTCTTATGAGCAGGAAAATATTTTTCAGAGAAGTAATAAATCATATCCTGGGGGCTACGCACACAACCAGGAGCAAGAGTATTGTACCATATCTTAGCATCACCCTTTAATGAGAACGGAAATAACTTGAGAATATAGTAATAGCGAATTTTCTCATCATGAGCAAATATCTATCACTACAAAAAAATACACTTCCGTGATGATACGTCTTTGTCATAGTAGGTCACGTTTTCTATCATGCATGTACATCCATGACGATTTCATGACAGAATCAAGATAGTCATACCTGTGCTGTCGTAGAAGTGTTCCATGACAATACCAAAATTATCATCACGAAAGTGTCCACTTCCATGACGATAAATGGCGTGTCATGGAAGTGTTTTCGTCAAGGGTAACCGACACGTGGCATCCACTGTAACGGGTCACCGTTAAGGTATCGGGTTCCGATTTGGATCCGATAACCCGTTAACAGCCCCGACCAATGGGGATTTTCCACGTGTAAAATTCTCATTCGCCGGAGGATCCACGTGTCGGCTCAGCGTTGGGACAGATGTCATCCACTCATTGTATGAGAGGCGCCTATGATACGTTGGCACGTGGCAAGGCCCAACAGTGGCCCATTTAGGTGAAAGAGGCCGGCCCAGTCAAAATTAGCAGGCCAGCCCATATAGGGCCTACTTGTGTCTGGTCCATCTAAGCCCACGGCCCATACGAGATGTGCCAATTCGGCCCGTCAATGGCCCATTAACTATTTAACACCATTGCAGCCCATCGTTAGTTCGAGCCCGTTAACAACCCGCTATATATTTGGGCTCAATATCGGCCCGATGTGGTTTCGGCCTGTTAACGTCGTATTCAAGGGATGGGCCAATTTTCAGGATGTATGTCTTTCGGCCTTTTAGCGACCCATTTAAGTGTTGGGCCAATTTCCAGCCCGATGTGTCTTTCAGCGTGTTAACGGCCCATAAATGAGTTGGGCCATTTGCAGTCCGACCTGAGTTTTGGCCTCTTAACGGCCCATGCTCTTCATGGTCCAATACTAGCACGGTTTATCTTTCGGCCTGCTAAAGGCCCACAACACAGTTGGGCCATATACAGTCCGACCTGACTTTCGGCCTCTTAGCGGCCCATGCTCTTCATGGTCCAGTACGAGCCTGTTGTCTCTTTTGGCCTGCTAAAGGCCCACAATACAGTTGGGCCATATATAGCCCAACCTTAGTATCGGCCTGTTAACGGCCCGTGAAATCGAATGGGCCCACTTATTGCCCGCTTCGATGTCGGCCTGTTAACGACCCGGGAGGTAACAGGGCCAAGCATTAATTGTTGGCCCATTTCAATTATAGCGGCCCAATAGAGCTTTTGGCCTGGTTACGGCCCATCAACTTAATGGGCCCGCTAAAGTTCGAACATGACTGTAGGTCCAATTAGATAACGTCGATTCCGGCCCAGCTATAATTTGAGCCCATTACGACGAGCAATTATGGACAGGACCAAAACCGATCAATCAAAGGCCTATGAGAATTTTGGCCCCTGCGAGCCCATTAGGGAAGCCCATTAAGGGCAGTGGGCCGCTATCCTCCATATAGTGCCCACGACTGTTCATGCTAACTAATAATTTCACTGCTTGTTTGGCTTCCTAGCGACCAGTTAGCTGGAATGCGAGGCGCGCTAAGCAAATGTACGACATACAAGGAAAAACGTAGCACATCCAGCATATATTACAGGAAATTACATCCACTGGGCAATGAAAGATTGATGACAGTGCAAATAAATGAACAGAACTTAATGATCTACAACCTCACATTATGCAACCTTAGCGCGGATGACGCCCATAAGCATGTGAGCAAGTTCTTCCTTCTTTGCTACACTGTCTCTGAAAACATTGATCAGTTGTTGTTGCGCAAGAATGTGCAGCCTCTGATTCCTCCACGATTTCCATCATTGCTTTAGCCAGTAATTGGTTCACAAACATACATTTTTTCCGTTGGATTCGAGACAGAGGGAACTAAACAGATTCAGATGGCGATTTTGGCAGGCTTGTATTATTGATAGTGGAGAGTGTCTCGACCACTGCATCATAACACAAATTAGGAGGGGAACCGAATAGATTGATCAAGAGTTATTGCCATATTACCTGGACTAGATTTATTGGAAAGTAACAATGGGGTTGCCTTGCTGTTTTCAGAGTTTGTCTTCTTATCTTCAGCAGCCTGCACCAAATTAACACACTCGCATTGCTATCATTGGCCAGGTCAGATAAATAGGAAAGCAACATTGACACAACAAACGTTTGGGCAACCAGACCACACCAGCCTACACCAAATTAACACAATATGGCACAGCTATCATCAGCCAGGTAAGGACATAGGAAAGCAACATTGACACAATGAATGATTGGGCAACCAGAACAGCACTACAATTTAGCAATGTGCATGATATGAGATAGTACACTCATGCAGCTCGGTATGCAAAACTACCAGGCAGTTTTCCTTACAAAAATCAACATTGTCACCTTTAATTATATGTTTTGCTACACGTAAGTTTAGATCAGATAAAGGTTGGATTCATGCCGATTAACAAAATACATGCTGATGTAAAAATATAGTGATATACAACAGGTACTTACATCAGCATTGGAGCATAGAGAATTCCCCCAAGATACTTTCCTCGAACACAATCCCAGTTTAGAAAGTCTTCTATCCTTTAAGCTTATTTTCTAAAAGAGAGATGGGTAAGAAACATGTAGAAAATATGACCTGAATGCTATAAAATTTCATGATGTGAGGATACGCACACGCTTTTTAGAATGGAGTTGACATATTTTTGCTGGACTGGAGTGGACTAGTTCATTGACCACTTGAATCTGCTTATTATCAGTATGAGTTGGGTTTCTCTGTGCTGGAGCAGTATCTATGAACACTGGAGTTGGTTTACTATTTCCTGGCGTTTGGATCTTTTGCAAAGACCTTGTTTGTAACCCTTCAGATTCTAACATAGTCGTCTTCCCCTTGCATGCCTTATATAGAAGAATGGTGCTTCAGTTATAAAACATGCTACAGCAGAGAGATGGAGTAGGTAATGAAGAATAGAAAGGCATGACATATTGACATGTATTCCCTCCATCCGGAAATAAATGGATGTGTCTAGGCGTATTTCAGTTCTAGATACATCCATTTTTATCCATTTCTGCGACATGTAATCCGGACAGAGGGAGTATGATGTAAGAGCTAGGGATACGACAGGACAACAGAGTAAAAAACACTAGTTGAATGTAAAACTGTATGATAGCGGAATACATACAGAAAAACACTAAGGCAACATATGAATGTATGATTGGGAAACTAAGATGGCATTGCAACAGACCACTAGAACAACACTTCAATGTAAAAAAAGCATGGTATGGTAGACAGATGGGGTACATACTGATGAATTACAATGCATAAGATATTCAGAAGCATGATGTCCAAACTAAGCAGATGGCATTGCGACAACGTAGAATGACAGTACTTGAATTTGAAAAGATGTTATCATGAATGGAATAGGTACTGAAAAACAGGAAGGCATGACATATTTACATGCATGATCAACAGGCTAAGCACATGGCATTACAACAGAGTAGATGCACTCCAGGACATTATATGCATGTTGTACCCATATCACGGGCCAAGTTAGAGCAAGGACCTTGTGGGGTGAATAGGATTCATCATCTTTCTGCAAGTCTTCTGAAGAACTGCCTTTACATGTTCCATCATATTGGATATCATTGACGTCAAGTTTGTTGGCCGTTACATTCCTCCGTGAGGTTCTTATGGATATATCAGTGTGTGCATTTATATCTGACATGCATGGAAAACAACTAGTAGTTAGATTTATGTAATGAGTTCCTGTAGGAGACGACATAAATAGTAGGACTGGGCTTAACTAGCAGCAACAGGTCTCAAAAACTAATGGGAGAACACAGATGAAAGCTACAGAATATGTATCATTTGTACTCTTGATTAACTAGATGGCACAAAAGAGAACAACATAGGTAATACTAGAAGTGGTATAATCACCAGCCTGTGGGATAGCATTGGCTGATGGATGATAACTATGGAACATTGTTACCTAAAGAACAAGTCTCTTATCTGAACTATGGAACAACATTAACTCCTGAACAAGACTCTTAAGAGATCAGCATGAATATACAGTGAAATGTGATAATCTATTTTCCATGCTTAGGTGAATAACAAAGCCATAAATGTTGCACACAAGTAAGATGAGGGTACAACCTATCTGGCTGCCATCCATAGGAGTGAGAATCATGTGCTGACTTGTCGATGGCCCTGCAGTTGTTGTGGTTGTCCATGTCGAGCACGCACATTCGATGCAGGGAACTGTTGAGTGGGGACTATAGCTGCCTTCTGGTGTATGCTTCCCTTGTTGGAGCAGCTGCGGTGAGAAGGAAGACGGTGTGGCTGAAGATGCAAAAATGCATAATGTTAAGAACGACACATATCTCTGATCTGAAGAAATACCCTAAGAGATCAATAGTAAGGTACGAGAGTGATCACACGTCTGTTGACTGGAAACTAAATTGGGGTCACATGATTTTATTTTATTTTATTTTGGTATTGTCTGATCTGCGCCGGATGTCTTGATGGTCGTCTTGTGCCTCCCAGCTGACACTATTCAGAATCTTCCCCGAAGAGCCAGCGACCACCGGCAGAGCAACCTGCCTCCGCCATCCCTGGCTGCAAGAGCTCCGACCAAAACCCCGCTCCCCGCCCCACCGCACTGTCGTGGTTGCGCCGCCCCCGGCCAATCCACAAAGACTCGCCGTCATCCAGATCCGGCGGCGGCAGTACCTTCAACCCACGCAACTATAAGATAGCCACCTAAGCGCTGCTTCCGCGGCGAACTTGCACCCCCGCACCCTTACGATAGACACCAGCCAACCGGCAGCCTAGGAGCTCCGCCGCCTCGAGGGGTGCTGCTTCCCATTGGGAATCGACTGGCCCAGAATAAAAATTCAGACGACTGACGCCTAAATAAAGTGATTTAAGATGAGTGTACGACCTATCTTGTGGCCCGGTGAAGTAGGCAGCTCCAGCTGCTGAGTCAGTGAGGCCGGTGCGGTTGCGATGGCTCCCGGCGGCAGGAAAGCAAATATGTCATGACGGTCCACGGCTACGGGGAAGCAGCGCCGGGGCCCTGGACGTATCCGAAGTTGGAGCCACTCCAGCGCCATGCACAACGGCGCGGGTGAATCGGCTCTGGTACGGTTCACGCGGTGGTCATCGAGGCAGCTCTGGCAGCACAGAGTAAGAGGCACACGGACAGCAGCTCCGGCATTGGGAAGGAGGGCGGCAGGGAATTTGGTGCGGTGGGGGCGCCATGGAGGAGGGGCTGAGGTTTCGCAGCTGGGGAGAAGGGATCTTCCGGGGAGAAGGTGATTTGGCGTCGACGATGTATGAATGGGGAATTGGGAGGGGGAACCATGTCTTACGGACGCATTTGTTTGAAATGTGGGGGGGGGGCGGTTACAGTTCTACCCCTGCCTTTAGGCTTCTGGGCTTGGGTCTGTGTCTTGAGGGTCGGGGATAGTAGAGTAACTTTGCTTCTCCCAAATAGTGGGTGCGAGTGATTTCGGGCGAGGAGGGTGTGTTTTGAAATAGTGGGCATGAGCGATTTCGGGCGAGGAGGGCGTGTTTTGAAATACTGGGCGTGAGCGATTTCGGCCGAGGAGAGGGTGTTTTGCCGCCCATGGTTTATGAATTATTCGGCGCCTGCCATTTCAGCCGAGGAGAGGGTGTTTTGCCGCCCATGGTTTATGAATTATTTGGCACCTGTCATTTCGGCCGAGGAGAAGGCGCGCTTGGATGAAGTTACGAACCTACCCTCGATGTACAACGGGCCAATTGATGCGTGTACCACATAGGCTGGTAATTTCACGTATCCCATTTATTTGCTCGGGCGAATTCCACCGAGCAGAGGGTGTTTAGCGGTTCGTTCAAATTTTGGGAGAACGAGCATCCACGTCTACCTTACCAAGTCGATTCGAATCAAATTTTGAAATATTAGCTTGCCACTTCTTTTTTAGATGATGAGATGATGCTCGGGACTAATGTGTTTTTACATGCTCGTTGCTAACGATTTACTATGTGACAAATAGTTGACCCACTCAAAATGGGAATCAAACCCAAAATGAAATATCTTGATTCAATGAAATAGCTCGTTCACCAGGTCAAAATAGTGAACTAAATCCAAAATTGAACACCTCAATTGAGTAGCATGTTGTATTATAGTACTCCATGAACATGCTGAAAGTCAAATTGATGAACTTGTTTGATACACATATCTCCGTTCATGTATGGATTGCAAACAACATGTTCTCCAATTCAAATATTTGAATGCAAATTTATATCAAAATATGGTTTATATCAGTCTTTGATGCATAAACGCAACCTCCCCCTCTCCCGGACTCCTGTTCTCTCTCTCTCTCTCTCTTGCTGACAATCTTCATTTCTATCGCACGCATCCAAGCACAAACCTTGTCGGTCCCTCTCCCTCTATCTATCTCTCTCTCTCTCTATGTGTGTGTGTGTGTCGGTCTTTCTAGTTCGCATGCACACTCCATGTATAGGTCTCTCTAGCACACAATGTATGATTCTCTAGTCCAAGCTAAATATCTAGGGTGCACTCATCGTACGCACACAAATTCCCTAGCTCATTGTCCGTAACTCTCTCACGCACCACTCTGCCGTCTCGGAGCTCTTCCCTCTCTCTCTCGAACTCTCCATATCCCTGGGTCACACATACACATGCATATCTCACTCGCACTCGATAGACCTATTGGATTCAGGGCTCCGCAGACCCAAGAAGGTTCGAACTCTGGGGCATGTGCGAAGATCTCAACCTCTCAAATCTCAAGCTCGCCAACCTACGGCCTAGCCTCGTCGGATTCACGTGAGCGGGGAAGAAGATGAACACGGCGGTTTACCTAGGTTCGGGCCACCTTGCGGTGTAAGACCCTACTCCTGCTTTGTGGTGGATTGGCCTCACGAGGAGGTTGAGGATGAACTAATACAGTGGATGAGCTGCCTCGCGAGGGCTCAGAGGGTGAGAATGAATCGACCCCCCTCAACGGTGGTGGCTAGCCTATATTTATAGTGGCCTCGGTCCTCTTCCTCCAAAACTTAGGAGGGAAGGGATCCCACAATAGCCAATTTGAAAGGGGACAAGAAGTACATCTAATCCTGACGAAAGGTGGTCTTCTCCTGCAAAGCTTCTGGTCGTGACGCAGCGGTGGGCTCGGCGGTGACCTCCGTCCTGCCGAGCCTGTGGTCTTGGTCTTGTAGTACCGGAATGGAAACCTTTGGGAGGCTCCTCAGGAACCCATGCCTATCCTTGCTCCCTTAGCACCGAAAGGGTAACTGCCTCCTTTGTGCCCGCTAGCGCCCGCCTAGCCATGGTCGTCATGGCTCACGTCATCCCAGCCTCGGGAGGCTGGGTACCTGCATAGAAATCTCCGCTCCTTGGGAGGCAGCCTGGGGAGGCCACTCCCTTGGAGGTCTTGGCGTCGTCCGCCTCGCAAGGCCAGGGCCCTCGCGAGGGCCTTGTCTTGGAGGTCTTGCCGCTGGGCCGTACCAGGCCATCGAGGGAGCCACGCCGTGGGCTGCAGGCAGGCAGATCTGGGTACCACCGATCCCAGAACACTGACAGTAGCCCACGGGCCCAAGGCGCGCTCGGGCTGGCTTCGAGGCGAAGCCAAGGGGCAAGGGCGAAGCGCCGTGGCCCCAACCGCCTATGGGCCAGGCTTGATGCGTGGCGCCCGATGAGGCGTGGACGCCTCCGCTTCCCCACGTCACCTTGGCAACCGCTCTGAATTGACAGCAGCCTGGTGCATGCAGTGGTGCCATCATCTCTCAGAATGTGGGAGGGCGCTGGTTAGCCTTCCTCCGCCTATAAAAGGGCGAGGGGGTGGAGGCCCCTAGCCCATCTTCATATTCTTGCTTCTCATCCCGCGCTCTTGCAGCAACGTCCATGGCGCCGGTGAGGAGGCTCTCGGCTGCAGAGAAAGGCAAGGCCCCCCAGGAGGGACCGGGGCCGCTTCCGCTAAAGAGGGGTCATGGCCCCCCTCGCCGGGCCACCACAACGCCCATGGCTGCCCCTTCTGAATACAAGTGCGCGCCTCCTGGAGTCCATGCCGGCCCAATCATTCGCGCACAGGGTCCTTCCCACGGGGGTGCCCATAGGCACTGTGGAAGACAAGGCCACGAAGGGGAGCAGGCGATGGCCGTCCGACCACCTTACCCACGGGTCCATGCCGATGGCACAGCCCGCGAGTTTCTGGTGTGGGTGACGATGCTGCCGCGCACCTTGATCCGACTCCCACGTGCCTTGGCTGAGGAGTTGCCAGCACGGGGACCCATCGAGCTGTGGCTGCAGCATGACGGCTGCCGCGGCCAAGCCTCGCAAGTGGAGGTTGAGGCCACCTTCTCCGGCGATGTCTTCATGACCCGAGGATGGGGAACGATCGCTCGCGCCTGTGGCTCGGAAGGGAGGCACGTCCTTCATTTTAGGTATGATGGGGCGTCGATGCTCTTCTTCAAGGTCTTCGCGGAAGACGGCGAACACCTGGAGTGTTGCCCAAGGGGCGGCAACAGCGGCGGCGAGGCCTCCCGCGGTGAACTTGCCCTTGGCCGCCACACCTCTAGCAGCAGTGGCGCCTCCTCCGAATCAAGCTCAAGCGACTCCTCCTACTTTGTGGTGGATTGGCCTCATGAGGAGGTTGAGGATGAACTAGTACAGTGGATGAGCTGCCTCGCGAGGGCTCAGAGGGTGAGAATGCATCGACCCCCCTCTACGGTGGTGGCTAGCCTATATTTATAGTGGCCTCGGTCCTCTTCCTCCAAAACTTAGGCAGGAAGGGATCCCACAACGATCAATTTGAAAGGGGGCAAGAAGTACATCTAATCCTGACGAAAGGTGGTCTTCTCCTGCAAAGCTTCTGGTCGTGACGCAGCGATGGGCTCGGCGGTGACCTCTGTCCTGTCGAGCCTGTGGTCTTTGTCTTGTAGCAGCGGAATGGAAACCTTTGGGAGGCTCTTCGGGAACCCACGCCTGTCCTTGCTCCCTTAGCACCGAAAGGGAAACTGCCTCCTCTGCGCCCGCCTGGCCATGGTCGTTATGGCTCACGTCATCCCAGCCTCGGGAGGCTGGGTACCTGCATAGAAATCTCCGCTCCTCGGGAGGCAGCCTGGAGAGGCCGCTCCCTTGGAGGTCTTGGCGTCGTCTGCCTCACGAGGCCAGGGCCCTCGTGAGGGTCTTATCCTGGAGGTCTTACCGCTGGGTCGTACCAGGCCGTCGAGGGAGCCACGCCGTGGGCTGCAGGCAGGCAGATCTGGGTACCCTCGATCCCAGAACGCCGACAAGACCCATCTAAAACTCTCTCTCTCCCTCATTCTCTCTCCATCTCACACACACACACACACACAATCTCACGCCTAGCTAAGTATGACTGTCTCTCACTCAATTGTAGGCACACGCAGTCCCCCCTATGTATATGACTATTTCTCAGTCTCCATCACAAACATATGCATTGTCTCTTTCCCTCACTTGGTCTATCTCGATTTCTCTCAGGGCATCTTTCTATCGCACACACACCTCGTCCCTTGATCTCCCACCCATATAGTCCCCTCACGATCTCGAGGGGATCTCTCTATCACAAACACACCCTCTCTCCCTCCCCATGCGTCCATCTTCTCCATGCGTCCCTCTCGACCTCTGTCCCTTGTTGGCCAGACCTCTATTGGACACGTGTTATAGGAGTGTCTCTCTCCGTTGCAAACAATCACGCACTAGCTATCTTCGTGTATCTCCTCACCTCACTTTTCTATCTCGGAGATGCATGTGTGATATGTTTGCATAAGTAACGAACACACACTCTCTCTATTTTATCGTTTGTTGTCCTTTTCTCTTTCACACACACACTCTTTTGCACACTCACTCTTTCTCCTTCACACGCACTGATCTCTCTCGACTTAGGTACTCTCTTCGGTCCATAGCATATAGATTTATTGAAAAGTCAAACTTCACAAAGTTTGACCAGGTACGTGGAGAAAAACATTTACATCTAGAACGGCAAACATATATCATTAGATTCAGCATGAGATGTAGTTTCGTATGTTGTATCTTTGGTATTGTAGATATAAATAATATTTGCGTAAACCTGGTCAAAGTTTGACTTCTAAAAAATTTATATGCACTGCATTATCGAACGGATGGAGTATCTCTTTCCCCCTCTCAGCTATCTGACGCACCACTCAGCCGTATCGGGGCTCCTCTATCTCTCTCAAACTTTATATCTCCCTGGTTCACACATGCACATATCTCGCTCGCGCTACGTAGACCCATCTAACACTCTTCGCCCTTGTTCTCTCTCTATGTGACACGCACCCCCCTAAGTACCAGAATCTCTCACTCCATCATAGGCACGCGCACTCCCCCCTAAGTATGACTATCTCTCACTATCCATCAGGAACACACGTATTGTCTCCTTCCATCCATACGTCTATCTCGATATCTCTCGGGGTATCTTCTATCACGCACACACCTTGTCACTCGATATCCCACCCATGTAGTCCAATCACGATCTCCAGGGGATCTCTCTGTCACAAACACACACTCTCTCCTCCCCATGCCTGCATTTTCTCCATACGTCTTTCATGACCTCTCTCCCTTGTTTGTCAGACCTCTCTTGGCCCTGTGCTAGGGGTATTTCTCTCTCGGTTGCAAACAACCACACACTATCTCCTCACCTCACTTTCGCTGTCGAAGATGCATGTGTGATATGTTTGCATAACACACACACGTTTTTTCTCTACTTTATCGTGTGTTGTCCATGTCTCTTTCACACACGCACACACACTTTTTTCACTCACTCTTTCTATTTCACTCTCTCTCTCTCTCTAGTTAGGTACTCTCTCACGTCCATAAACATATGGATGTTTTGAAAAGTCAAACCTCAGAAAAGTTTGACCAGGTATATGTGGAGAAAAACATTTACATCTGGAACGATCATTAGATTCATCACAACATGTACTTACTTCATACTATCATTTATCTTTGGTATTGTAGATATAAGTAATTTCTTTATAAACTTGGTCAAAGTTTCAAAAGTTTGACTTTAAAAAATATAGGCACTACATTATCGAACGGAGGGAGTAGCTCTTTCTCTCTCTCTCCTATCTCTCACGGGCCTCCCCTCTCACTCGATTTCTCTTTACCGAGGGATTATACGGTCACTGTGTCAGCGTATAGCTCTGTATATTGTTTAGTTGACCGGTCAACCAGTCCACATGCTGCTTTGTTAGCTCGTGTTCTCTATCTTCATGTGCTGGCCCATGTGGCAGTGGGTGAAAATAATTAAACTAGAGGCCCATTTGACACGCGGTGAAGTAAACAAAGTTGAAACCACTCACGGTAGCACCCCGCACGCTAGTAAATCAGCGCTGCTATACACACGACACATGCACGACCGATGCATGCACGATTCAGACGTGGCAGCACCAACAGCTAGCGTGCATGCATGAGCACTGTTGGGGAAGGAGAATCGTGCAGGCGTCGTGCATTTATTGTCGTGTGTGAAGCAATTCCGCTAGTAAATTGAGGGCACACTTCTTCCACGTGAAGGACGCACTTGCACACAAGGACGCACTTGCGCGCACCCAGCACAAAATACACACCAGCAAACATGTACAACGGCGTCGCTGCCGGCTGAGATGGACGGCAAGGCAGCCAACAAGCAGAGGCGGCTCAAGCCAAAACCGCATCCGGCGAGCCTGGACTTCATCAGCATCCTCCCCGATGACATGCTGCTCGTCATCATCGCCCTCCTCCCCACCAAATCTGCCGTGCGGACCACCCTGCTCTCCCGGCGGTGGCACCCCCTCTGGCGTCGCGTCCCCCTCAACCTCATCGTCGACGGCTGCCTCTGCGATGGGGATTGCAAACGCATGGCCGCAGTCTCCAAGATCCTTGCATCGCACCCTGGGCCAGCTAGATGCCTTGACATCCGCATGTTCAGTACCAACTGTAAGGTCCAAGCCAAGTTCGATGAGTGGTTCTTATCCCCCGCCCTAGATCAGCTCGAGGAGCTCAGGTTTGAAGCTGGACGATGTCGCTCTCTACCACTGTCTGCGCTCCGGCTCACGCCAACGCTGTGCCGCGCCAGCTTCAGCTCCTGCTATTTTCCCTAGATTAATGTCGCGCCCGCCCTTCTTCTCCCTCAACTCAAGTAGCTCGACCTTTTCGACGTTGGCATCTCGAAGAAGGCTATGGAGCACCTGCTCCGAAGTTGTACTGCGCTCGAGTACCTTCGTCTTTGGCAGATCCATGGTTTCATTAGCCTCCACATCACCTCGACGAATCTCCGATGGATTTATGTGTCTTGCTGGCCCCGCAACAAGACATCAATTGGGAAGAGATCACTCGAGCTGTTCCACGTTATGGTCATTGAGAATGCGCCTTTCCTTGAGAGATTGCTTGTATCTGATCTAGAAGGTCCAACAAAAATCAGGGTCATTGACATGCCGAAATTGACAGCATTGGGGTACTCGTCTGCCAAATTCTCTGAACTCTTTATTGGATCCGTAATCGTTCAGGTACAACACTCATCTTCTTCTCCGTCTTCTTGAAATTCACATTTTTAAATATCTTCTTGATGTATTTACGACTGTCATCCAGAAAATGATTCCCACAAACTTGACCCAGTCTGTGCGCACAGTGAAGATCTTGGCAATAAAATCTATCGACCCCAAGCTGGATCAAGTTGTTGGATTCCTTACATGCTTTCCGTGCACGGAGAAGCTACTCACCGAGGTGAAACTTCTTTCCTATTAGTAAACGGTAATCACAATGTAGCTCAATTTTTCATAATTTTCCCAAATTATGATGACAAGTGCAGTGTTCAAAACTGCATCTACGCACTGCACCAAAAGAAATGTTTTTAGTATTTTTTCTCACGTGATCACCTGCATCGTTTTTTTTGTTGTACTAGTAGCCTAGGCTAGTCATAGTGGCAAGTAACTTAGACTAGTAACTCTATGGTTAGCCTAAGAGCAAGTACTACCTCCGTCCTGGTTTACTCTTCATACGTATTTTGTAGTATCAAAATTTAACCATAGATTTAACTGACAAAATGTTAATGCATGTCACTAAAAATTATATCATTGGATTCGTATTTGAACATAATTTCAAATGGTATAATTTTTGGTGACATGCATTGGCATTTTCTTAGGTAAATGTATGGTCAAAATTTTACACTAAATACGAGGTAGTACAAAAGTGGGCTATAATGGCCCTCCACTATGTAGGCTAAAACACGTGCCAAATTCACTTCTGATGCATTTGGCATCGATGCCCTCCATTGCTCACCTGGTGCCCCAATCTGGATCACCTACTTTGCTCCGGTGCCAAATTAACTCACGCAATGAAAAAACACTTGCGTGGGAGAGGGAGAGGATTGAGGCAATAAAAAACACTTGTTTGGGAGAGGGAGAGGCTGGTGTAGTTGGTTTGATTGATTTGTTTGTACATGTGGGTCTATGTGCATAGCGGTGCCAACTCTCTCACATTGCTAGAGCGGTGCCAAAATCTTTTGATTTGACATCGATGCATATTGCATCTGGCATACTTTTGAGAAATATGGCATCGGCCACATAGTGGAAGGCAAAAAATGCCCAAGCTCTTCACGTGCTCCTAGGTAAATGAGAGGAAAGAGAAAGAGAGAGAGAGTGAAAAAATATCACTAGCCTTAGAGCCAACCCTATCGTATGGGCGAATGATATTGGTACCTCTTGATGACACGGCAATCTTATATAGCCAGCTGCTCTAATATGTTCTCTTCTTTCGCAGATAAAAAAAGACCCGAAAGTGAAAAATGTGCTGCACTATAACAATCTCATCGAATGCCTTGATCTCCATCTTACAGAAATTGATTTGATTGACTACTGAGGCAGCACATCTGAGATTAAATTGGCCAGGTTCTTTGTTCTGAAGGCAAGTGTGCTCAAGGTAATGAGGTTTGGCATTCTCTGGCGCAACAATGAATGGCGTGCTGATCACCGCAAGTGTCTAAGCCTAAATGACAAAGGCTCCGCAGAAGCTGAATTTGTTTTTGAAACATCAAGTCGCCAGAAACTCAAAAATTTATTTGCCCATTAGTGACTTTTCAGGGTGGTGGATTTTAGTTTGTACAATAATGTTGTATCCACCTAAAGTAATGAAAGTTCTTACGTAAACTTCCTAATAATTCCCTCTTCGTAGGTGCAGCATTACTCCTAGCATTTGTAATATCAGTTTGAAACTTGTAATATTACGACTATCCAGCATAAGGTACTATGCTACGATAAATGTTCGCGCGCATAGGTGCGGCAACGATATACCCATTACTCGAGTACAATATTTATTATTACTCGTGGCAACACATGGGAAATTATGTCGAACACGGCTAGTTAAGCAGGCTAGCTCTACAGCCATGATGATAGTGACTGCACATGGTGAGGCTGACTTTGGTATGCCAAACACGCGCCTACACTCAGGTGTCATCTCCGACACAGGGTCTTGTCACTTCACTATGAGGAGCAGCACGTAATAATTTGACCAACGGATAGTACAGTACTACTACATTGCTAGTACTACTAGTACTAGCACCACCGTCTGGATTTAGTAGTACTACCACCTCTGTATGAATTTAGTATTTGACTAGCAATATCTAGTAATGCATGTCACAAAAATATAGTACTCCCTCTATAAATAAATACATGGAGCATTGTTTTATTCGGTTTTGAATGTAGTTCCCGATGATATTATACACTCTCTTCCGGTAGATGGCTCAAATTTGAAATCTCATCAATCAGACTACTATTGTACTCCCTCCGTACTGGTGCATTAGTCACGTTACGAAAACCAAGTAATCCCAAAACTTTTAGGCGCGATGCATGAACTACCCACCTCATTCCATGTTTTTTGGCACGAAAAAAGAAATCAGCCAATAGGAGACGTGGGGTTCGTATCCATTCAATGACTTGAGACTACTTAGCACAACATGCAGTGCTCAATTCTCTGCATGCAATGACATTAATTACAAAATACTACTAAACATCAAAGTTCTCTCGTTTTGCCCCAACTTGGTCTCGGTGAGATGACTACTACTCTGCACTGGTACAGAGGGAGGGCCGAGGAGTAGATGACCAACACACACGTGAATGCAATGCAGTCTGCACTTCTCATATAAAGGCTCCCTGCCAGTCCAATCTACAAAATCCTATGCACCTACGCACCCTTACCAAGGGCAAGAGTGATCACTCCAATCACAAGATCAGTTGACTAGAAGCTAGACCCATGGAGGCGATGAGCGCGAACATGAGCCGGCTGTGCCAGATGGTCCACGATGCCGGCCTGCGGCCCGGCACCGAGGAACGTCTCCAGGTCGTGCTTGAGGCCGCCAGGGCGAGAGGCCTCTTGGACGACATCTTCATCTCCTTGTTCGACGAGGTCCTCGTCAGCTTCCTCGACAAGTTCACCGTCGTAAAGAAGCTCGTGGACAACCTTGACGTACGCCTCCAGCCCACGCGTCCAGGCTCTGTGATGCCAGCCACCCTCAATGGCCTCTATGGTGACAACCTCTTCGACGCACTGGTGGCCCTACAACTGCCCGCCGTCACGCCAGAGAATGTCCACCTCGAGGTCGCGCTCGCCGCGCAGCGCCTGGCGCAACAAGACACCATCGACATAATCACCCACGTCTATGAGCAAATCATCCACAAGGGCTACTACGTGCAAGAGGAGGACGATAGGACGCTGGCCTTCTTGGACTGCAGGGCAACCTTGGACGGCATTGTTTAGAAGCACATTGAGCTCGCCACCAACGCCGCTACTCCTCACACGTCGGTTGGTGACCCGGCGCACTAGGGTGTGAGGATGTCGTTGGATCTGTATGTATCTTTATCTTTCCGTCAATTCCATGTAGTAGTATATTGTACTAGTAATTATCTTACCTTTCGCATCAACTTCATAATTTTTGTACGTACTCCCTCCGTTCCTAAATATTTGTGTTTTTAGAGATTTCAAATGGACTACCACATACGGATGTATATAGACATATTTTAGAGTGTAGATTCACTCATTTTGCTCCGTATGTAGTCACTTGTTGAAATCTCTAAAAAGACAAATATTTAGGAACGGAGGGAGTACCATGCATGAACCGCGCCAGAACCAAACTTCTCATTACTCTAGGGTAAATCATTATTTCTATCTATCGGTCGCGCCAAGGAGCAGAACCAAATTTTACAAGTTACAAGTTCAAAAGGAAAAGCCTGTCGTGTTCGCGTCGCACCCCCACACGGCTGGTCCGACACGCCGCTCAAGGGGGAATGCGTGTTGTGTTGCATTTTCACTTACAAGTGGGACCATAGTTGAGCAAACCGACTATCGGCAAACCCCCACCCCGCCCACTGCGCGATGGCTGAGTTAGAGAAAACAGGAGGGAGAAGAGATAGATGTAGCACGGACTCCAAGAAAATTGGTGTCAGATGGGACTCGTGTGGGTGGCGTGTGCCGTACTGCTAGACGTGAATGCTAGTTATGGCCCATGCCACCCCACTATATCGAGGTGCTGGTTATGTAGCGAACACATTATCTCTCCAGGAGTACGGTACACCGCTAGTACTACTCACATTGTCGCGAAATTTCTTGGAGTCCGTGCTCAGCCCTCCTCTCTCTCTCTTCTCAGCCAGCCAGCAGACGCGCGGAGTGTGCCCATCGTCTGTTTGCTCACATGCGGTCCCACATGTTAGTGAAAACGCAAGACGACCCACTGAACCTGCACATCTTTCACCTTGATGTGCTGGTGATGAAAAACAAATCCAATAAAGATCTTCGGTGGCCGCTTTTGGAGTTACTCAAGAGTAAGATTCTATTTACAGTTTAACCCAAGATGCACATCACGTGGCTTCAAATAGCACTCCATTTTCTTGCATGACACGACCTGGATGCTGGATGTCCCATGTGTCGGCAAAAGAAGGAAGAACTCGACCAAATCTTCTCCACATTTAGACCGGAGGAGTAGGAAACACGGCAAGCCCTGTGCCTACCTCATACGTACAAGCCCACCTCACGCTATCACCATATTTCTCGGCCTCCGTGCGACACCTAGCTCTAGTTGATGGTATACTACTACTAGGACTAACTATTGTACTAGCATACTATTAGGTTGGCTCTATGTGATGTGGCAACTTCATATAACCGGATGTTGGATATACTACTACGGTACTCACACTCCAAGAAGTGACTCGAAAACCATTCATAAATTGAGTTTATCACATGCATATGCAAATGTACCATTCATTACATACAACAAGTCATCAACACACAACAACAACGAGGATACATGTTGGATTATAGATTATTTCCAACAAAACATTCTAGTAAATACTAAAGTTTTTATCACACAACAAATAACAAGCAATGAAATGAACTTCAGCTCAACCAATCCTCGGTGTTGGAAACACTTGCTTTGAACCATAAGTAAGCCTCTGGGAAGGACCAACTATTGTCAATATCGAGACCAACGCAGGACTCATCATCCAGGCTGAAGCGGCCTATATCAGGACGTATATTGTCATAGCCAGGGTAGGGAACCATAGCAATGTCCGAGGTATAGATATAGTTGCTTCTCATAAATGGTAGTAACGTTGTGCCAACAGCAGCTGGATCGCCTTTCACCATCATTGGATAGTTTTTTCCAAGGAAGAGCGAGTTTTCTCCAAGACTATCAATACGGAACCAGGCAGAAGGTGTTGGCGCTAGCACACTAGTATCCTTCCCGAATACCCTGCAACAGATGTTGGAATAGGTCCGGAGAGTGCATCCATGGGAGACAACACCTGCTTCCTTAGTAACATCAGCAGTGCCCTGTATACACACAAGAAGAGGTGATCCATCGGAATAAGTTGCCAGGCACCACTGAGTATGTAGGTCCTGCTTGTCCTCATGCTTGTGATCATCACCATCGTCATCTCCCCCTTGGTTATAAAATTTTTCAAGTATAGGTGGTGGAATGTTCACAGGACCTTGGAAACACAAGAAGGTTAATTAGTACGGGGATACTAACTCGCATGCACGTGGATGAAACAATTCTAATTACGATGGAAGACAAACCTACCGAAACAATAAGGATTCCATGCAAAAACAGTGCCATGAGTGGTGGCAGCAAACACAAGACGCTCGTATTGAATTGCATCACAGTACTCATCCGTGTACAGAAATTGATTTTTGAGCAATATCCATTGAGGCGTGGAAGTAAGGACGGCAACAAGCTTGTCGAAGATAGCAACAACATGATAGTTTGTGTAATCCCAAGAGTGGTTGGGAACTCAACAAATTGCTATCTTCTGTAGATGACAGTCACCATGATCGTATTTGAACATACGTAGATCATCTATGTGCTCAACCTCAGGGCACTCTGAGATTTTTGGAAGTGGAACCCGGTGACGAGTGTACACATTCACAAGTTCCCACTCGCAGTTGTACCCAATATAAACAACCCAATCTCCATTTCCGCATCCCGGGCCTTACCCTTAAGTGATGGCATCTTAACATCACATGTATCATTATCAAGCGGCATCAACTTGCACAAGGCAAGGCTTCCGTCGTCCCTGCGCCAGCGAGCAGGGTCATGGCAAAGAAGATAGGGGAGATCAAACCGCTCCCGAACCCTTGGGTTCTTTGTAATGATGTTATTTGTTGAGTCGAGAATGGTCTTGAACGAACCTGCCATGCTAGCCGAGGTGATGACGTCGCACCGATCAATGAGTTCCTCCACCATGTCATCTTTCAGATCGGGGCAAGAATAACAGGGTCGTCCGGCCTGTTCCCTCCATGGAGAAGATGATCAAACAATGGCAGAAGGAAGGGTGAAGGCAAATGGAGGGAGGAAGAGCGTGCGACAGCAGTTCCAAATCAAGAGGGAAAGGCGAAGAGGCGGTGGATGGTTGCCACGGTACAGGAAGAGGCACCCCAGCCTACATAGACGTCCGTTCGGAAATTGTACAAAAGGACTCGCCGTCGTCTCACTGACATGTTGGAACGGGACCACATGTCAACGAAACATGGTGTGTCATTTCTCGTGCAAAATGCGATCTGGCCACGTTGGCCCGAGGTGTCGCATTATTTCTCGACTTTATTTTTTTAATGGCCTACCGTTCAGTTTTGAAGCACAACTAATTGGTACTATATGCAGAGAAAATATAAACTACTCTACCACTACTCCACCTCTAGTACTAGTATCAAAAAAGATACTATATAGGCTGGAGCTTCAGCGCTTGCTTGCTAAGGGCTGCCCACTTGCTTCTCACACTCTCACCCTCTCTCCAGATCTAAAAAGACGATGATGCCCCTCTCTCTCTCTCTCTCTCTCTCTCTCCTCACCAGTGGTCATAGATCCGCCAGGATCCCATCCACTGAGGAAGAAAAGGACGTGCAACATTGACGCACTCGTCGTCGGCGAGCGAGGTCACACACTGACGACAAGGCCATCCTCTTAGACCTAGCGCCCGCGCGGGATGGCCTCTGTCCCCAAGCTCGCTGCCGTAGTGTGTGTGAAGGACGATGACCACGAGCGAAGCCACTTCCCACCGACCCTCAGGTATGCTACCTCTTTTCGAACCATACCCTTGTTCTATTGCCCCATCTACCACGTCGCTGCATGTGGATCTTTTTCCACTCCACCATCTCCCCAATTTGATATCCTCTGCTCTACTGGTCACGTAGACGAAAACCTTAATTTGCACTATTAAAGGAAACCCTACTTCATGCAGACTAATCCATGTCTGGGTTGAATAAGGAAAGGAAGGGAGAAAGTACTGTCGAAGAGACAAGGTATCGAACCCGCATCTAGGTTGAAAAGGGGGAAATCAGTAGCTAAGGAACGAGTCTCGTGTCTCTTGGTTGAAAAAGGGTAGAAAGGCATGACGACGCAATAGAGAATGACCAGGTCGATCGGTTTGTTGTCCTCACATAGGAAAAAGGTGGCTAAAGAGAAGAAAAATGGGACGTAATCCACATATGCTGCCTGGATATTTGTTGCTCTGGGCAACCATACCTCCCTCACCACTCTATGCGTCCATGGAGGTACATCATACTGGTGCGCCCACTGTCCGAATGGGCCTCCCATGCTCTTATTGCCATTTTTTTGCTGTTAGTATAATGCCACTGGTAAAGTCAAGCAATGCTACTGCTAAAGTGATGCCACATTTAACTAATGCTGCACTCAGTCTAATGCCACCGATAAATTTAAGCAATGTCATTTAATGTCACTGGATTATTTCAGGGTTAGCTGTTGATTGTGGATGTATTAAAGATTTTTCAGCTAAGGCATTGTAATGTTGTTGCACAGCCAGTATACCAACGATGAAACTTGTTACTACCTTCAGATTTTTGCACTGTTAATGCTTATAGATTACATACCTCACTTTCATGAGATAAGTCAATTTTTTTTGTACAATGTCACCAAAATGCCAAGGCACTGATGTCATTTTATTTTGGTTAAACTGCACAAAAAATTATGAAGAGAAGAGGAAAGGTCAAGAGTGGGCACCTCCTCCTCCAGCTGTTTTCTTGATTCATTTGATCAAGTTTTTATGTTTGATCGATTATCAAGATTGGGATAGCAAATTTTAGGTCCCCTCGAGTTTGAAATGATATTTACCTAGAAGGTACATGGTTTGCAATTTTTTTATACTGTCATTAGTTAATAATGCTAGTTACCTTCGGACTTTTGTATTTGGTTTAATGTTGTTGCACAGCTAGTATACCAATGCTGAAACTTGTTACCTTTACATTTTGTATAGTTAATGCTTATAGAAATCTTCCAGTGCTAGCTTATGGAAATCTGTTCAGTAAAACCATTGTACTGTACCCCGTAATAAAAAAAACTACTCTACTGTTGCACTAGCCACTGGATTAGTGTATATTTGTACTATTCAAATGGTGTTGCATTAGCGTATGGACATATATAAGGTGTGCCAAGCTTTCCCAGATATGTGCTCAAGAAAACTACTGCCTGTTTTTTCTAAATACTAGACATTTGGGTACTTTAAATTGAACTGCGAAAACGTCTTATAGTAAGGAACAGAGGGTGTAGAGTTCACTCAAATTATTTCGGTAAAGCTAGTCACACCTTTGTTAAAATAAATGTTCATTATGTTATCGGAGGAGGTCTGTATGTTTGTCTCTAATGCCTATCGATTACATACCTGACATCATGATGTAATGGTAAGTCATTTCTTTTTGTATAGTGTCACTGAATTGTCAAGGCGATGATGGCATTTTATTTTAGTTGAACTGCACAAAATATGCTTAAAAGAAGAGGAAAGGTCAGGAATGGTTCAATCTTTCAGAAAATACTATGTATGCCTTCCTGACATCAGCCGTTGTTGCCTTATTTATTCCTTCAAACAGGTGGTTAGAAACAGTCTTGCTACCTTTTCCCATTAATAAATTGGAATGCTTATATTTGTGAGTCTATGCTTCAACTAGTGCCAATTTTATAGTAATCACACTTTCAATATCTGTGTAAACATGGATGCTCGATTTTAGTGGAACTGCACAAAAAGTCCAAATGGTTCAACATTATGAGCATGTTTTCTTCCAAACCGTTATATCCAATTGGTGGCCCTATGAGCTGTTCATTACGAAGGTACATGGTTTGCTACTATCTTGCTACTCTTTTTGTACTGTCATTAGATAGTAATATTAGTTGTTTGCATGTAAATTTATTTGTAGGGTGGATCTACATTGGAGGTGCAGGACATGATTCAATTATTGGATGCTCAATTTTGGTTGTATCGATTTCACCTCTTCCATCACTGCGAACATGGATATCCTTGGTCTGATGAAGAATAGGCGCTATATTTCTGCTCTGTACCAGCAAATCAATTCAGTACAAAATTGTCCAGGGCAAAACATGATAGCATCTAATTGTCCAGTCCAAAACATGACAGATGCTAAGCAGAAACGACTAGCAGAGACGTGTTTAAACCAAAAATACAAGGTGGGGTATATGTTTACTAGTTGCTTGATATTTGTGCAAACAGATGTCTTCCTGTTGCTATTTGGCAAACAAACAAAGTGACCTCAATTTTGGTGGAACTGCACAAGAGAATAGTATAGTCACTGCATGAAGTGCCATTTGAAAATAGACACAGAAAGATTGGATAGTCACTTCATGGACTGCACAAAAGTAGTATTGTACTATTTATTGGCCAACACTAGGTGCTTCATTGCTTTGGTCTGATTATACAATGGGCATCATTTTGCCTAAGTTAAAGTTTGTATTCCGAAAATAGTCTCATCTTGTGATCGAGAGAAGACCAAATCATATTGCAGTGGATGTTCCTCCATCATGTGTGGTTCATTCTCATGCTTCCAGCTGTTGGTGAAACCACTTACGTTTGCAAGAGGAAATGTAGAATTCACAAACAAATTTGTCTTTCACTCTGTACTGAATGTTGGCCCAGAGAAGCATCCATGTTAGTAGCAAGAACAGATGTTTTTTCTAGATCTTTGCTTTTGGAGCTACATATTTGTATATGATCTGTGAATCATTGAGATGCATTAATATGTTGATCTTATGTATGGGAATCGTACTAGTTGGTTGTGAATTTGGGCTACTAATGTGAACATATTACAATGCCAGGCCTGTGAGTCTCGTGTGAACATTTCGAACGGATCGGCTCTGTGCACAGCATGATCCTTATTTCTATGTGCTCGGTGTTTACAAGTTACTAGCAGTTCCTTATTTCTATTCCCTCAGTGTTTACAAGTTACTGACTGATCACTAGCTAGCCTACTAATACGCTCTTGGTAGTTTTAGTTGCGACGCAAGATCCGAAGGTGGCAGTTTTTTGAATAAAAATGCCTACCTCTGAAGAAACTGACATGCTGTTCTGAAGAAAATGCCATGCAAATCTGAAGAAACTGCCAGCAAAAACGTTCGCAAATGCCTTATCTCCCAGCGAACATTCATCAGCTATTGCGATCCTACACCTACACTATCCGACCTACTCGATCCTATGTGAATAACCCGCGGATCATGCATGTACCTCAGCTGGATGAATCGAGCGCACTCGTTTGACCGTCATGCCGATGTGTGACCCAGCACAGACGGGACGGGACGGCACAGTCATAATTTCAGTTTTTCTAGTTTTCCATGGCAAGCTGGCGCGCTAAGCCATGCCTACTTATGCATTGAATTCCGATGACCACGATGACCGTCGCGTTTCCCGCGACACGCTGGTTCGCCTACCTTTAGCCTATAATTACTGGTTCCCGGCGTTTTCTGGTGGCACCATCACCCAACTCGCCCTATCCTCATAAGCCCCCACCGGCCCGACGTTGCTCGCCACTTACCCTCGCTCTCACCACGTCCGTCATGCCGCCGCCCGTCCGCAATAGGCGACGTCGGAGGCGGTCACCGCCGGAACTAGTGTTCGGTTTTTCACCGGAAGGCAGACAGAGGGAGGAGGCATTCTATCGGTCTTTAGATGGCAATGCGGAGTATGAGGACTTATTGGAGCGCGACCTCCTGGAGGAGGAGCAGCGTATCGCCGATTTGCGCCGCCAGCGGGGCATGGAGCAGCAGCGCACCAACACTCTGAGTCGCGAGTAGAGCGCCCGCAACTGGGCCAACTACGTGGAGGTCGGCGCCCGGCAAATAGCCCTGGAAGCTGTCGGGCACACACGCGTTCGCGACGCCGCATTTTACTACCAGCTCATCAAGTGGGTTTCTCGCTTAGAAGCCGAAGCTTTGGTGGACCACGCCGGCATAGAAAGGGCCAACGCGCGCGAGCAACGCGCCCTATCGCACCTCTGGCAAGTCCGAGGCGAGGAGGAGGACGTCGGTGCCGGCATGTAGCGTGTACCGCAGATGGCGGCCGGCATCATCTAGTTAGCTAAGAGTAAGTTAGTACTTGTACACTACTAGAGTATTAGTGGGAGTAGATAGTTAACTTGGCTATGATGGTTGTCAACGTGGAAGTTCAGTACTCTATATCTGGATCAGACCTGTTACTTTGCTCTGAATGTTGAACTTTCCGTTTGAATGTATGGAATGGGCTGTTATTTTTTTAAATGGGTTGTATTTGTCCGCCACGGGTTTAGAGGCTGACTTGTGAGCCTACTAGGTAGACGCGTACACAATCTGGAGATGATTGTACGTGGAGAGGATGACAGCAGGGACCCACCAGGGTTATGGCAGTACGCAAGCAAGTGCTTCCTTATTTCAAGCCAAAAAAATGGTTCCTCCTAATGGATTTCTGACATCTGGGTCCCATGCCATTGTCAACGTAGTCAATAAATGAGAGAATTGCATAACGAGCGCCTGACACCAGGGACCCAGCAGCTCGCCCAGTTCTTTTTGTTTTTGATATGGAAGCAGGGCGTCAATTGGGCTATGCGGGGCACTCTGGCCTGTCTAGCCAGCCTTTTATTTTATGTTTACCACAAGACCAGCCCAGTAGTTTTTTTTCTTTCTGAAAATGGCTAGCCCAGTTTTTTTGTTCTTTTGCAGAATACCCAACCAAGGCCTACTTGCTTTTGTCAGCCCTGCTGGGCTGCAAATCTTTCAAGACGAGGAGAGTTTCATTCGGCTTGCCTAGAAAATGGGCTATCAGTAATGAGAAATGGGTTGTACATTTTTAAAACACATCAAACCGGCAATTAGTTTCAAATTTCTTTTTTTCATTTTGAGATTTTAAATTCCATTGATTTTTATGCGTGGACAATTATTTGGATTTTATATTGATATAAATTTATTTTTCAAATTAGTTTGAATGTGACTAGAAATTTCGGGATTAAAAACAGTTCGGACCGAACCAAAATATGCAAAATTTCGTAGAATTTTTTAACCGTGGCCACAATATGGGTTGTAATGCTAACAAAAAGAATATGGGCTCTAAAAAATCCATAAGAATTAGCAAATGGGTTGTAAATTATTAAAAATAATGGCAGATGGGCTGTATGCTGTTTTCCACAGATTTGAGGCTGACTTGTGCGCCTACTATAGATTGACGCGTACGCTTTCCTAAAAAAAGGTTGACGTGTACACTTTCCTAAAAAAAAGGTTGACGCGCACGCAAGGCCGTGTCAACTTAGTCAACACACGAGAGTAGTGACTGTTGGATGTTCATCCAACGGCCGTCGTGCTTCTTCAATCTCTGCTCTTCCTGCTCCAGCCGCTCAAACCAGCGCCGGTGGGACTGGCTGCTCCCTCCTTTCATGGCCGGCTTTGCTGCCTCGCAGGCCTCACCGGCCCACCCTACTCCCACTGCTAGCTAGGCCATCCCACTACCCACCCGCACCTCCTGTTATTTTCCGGAGACGGCAGCCTCACCCCGCAACCGACCAGTCAGCCCTCGTACTCCCCTCAGCGTGGGCATCCACTGCTGTGGCTTCCCCAGCTCTGGGTCATTCCCTTCCTGGGCCTCACCGTCGTCCACCGCATTAGTGCTCTCGGCACGGCATGGTCAACATGGTCAACAAACGACAGCCATCGGAAGAGGGATGTAAGTGGAGAGGCTGACAGTAGGGACCCACACAAGCAAGTGCCTCCTTATTACGCTGACTTGTGGGCCTACTAAGCTGACGCGTACGCAGGGCTTTGTCAACTTAGTCAACAAATGATTCTAGAAGCTGGACCGTTGGATGTTAATCCAACAGCCATGCTGCTTCTTCAATGTCTAATCTTCTTGGTCCAGCCGCCCAAACCAGCGCCGGCGGGACCGCCTGCTCCTGCCTCCCGTGGGCGGTAGTGCTGCCACACAGGCCTCACCGCTCCACCCTAATCCCATTGCTGGCCAGGCCTTCCCTCTACTCACCCACACCCCGTGTTATTCTCCGGTGATGGCAGCCTCACACCACAGCAGAACCAGTGAACCCTCATTCTCCCCTCCGCATGGGCATCCACTGCCTCGTCTTCCTCAGCTCCGCATTGTTCCCTTACCAGGCCTCGTCATCCACCGCCTTGGTGCTCTCCGCACGGCATGGTCAATGTTGTCAATGAACGACAGCCATCGGAAGACGACTGTACACGGTGAGGCTGACAACTGGACCCACCAGCTACATCTTTGCACGCAAGGAAGTGCCTCCCTATTACGCGCAAAAATATGATTCCTCCCCCTGATAGCTGGGACCCACCACATATATCTTCGCACGCAAGGGAGTGCCTCCTTATCCTCCCTGACGGCTGGGACCTACCCGGTCAAAGCGTATGTAGTGTTGTCTGTCTGGTCACGAACGTGTATGTACATACTGGTCGATCGGTCTCTCTGCAATGATGGACCGTGGCCGAGCAAGCAGTGGCACGTGTAGTAGTAGAGCCCCCGACGTAGCAGTTCAGGCAGTCCCTTCTAAACTGTGTACACATACGTACAACCACATGCTAAAAAATACGGCCACGTACGTACATACGGGCGGGGTCTCGAATGCCTACTCGCGCATACGTACGGCCAGGACTTGTGTACATGGAGAGGCAACGGACGGCAGCAACGGCATCCTGTTCATCGGTAGCCAACCGGCTGGGTCAGAACGGAGAAACTGCGTTGTGTTCATCGGGAGGCAACGGAATGCGTCGTATTAATCGGGAGCCTACCGGCTTGGACGGAACATCCAAAACGAGGTCTGGTGTACCGCAGAATGGAGGAAATGGCCTTCTGTTCGACCGCGTACGGTGGAAATGGGGTCCTGTTCATCGGGAAGGGTCTGGCGTACCACAAAACGAAGGAAACGGACTTGTGTTGGAGCGCCTACGGTCGAAATGGGGTCCTGTTCATCGGGAGGGGTGTGGTGTACCACAAAACGGGACTCCATGGGCTACTGTTCATCCACCGTCGACTTCCTCCAGCCTCCACCTGCTACTGTTCATCCACCGCGTCTTCCTCCTGCCTCCACCTGCTATTGTTCATCCACGGGCTACTGTTCATCCGGCCTCCACCGGCTACTGTTCAACCAGCCCTCCACGGGGTTCTGTTCATCCACCCCCAACCGGCTCGGGTGTGGCGACCTCCTCGATCGGGGTCCTGTTCATCCAGCGGCAACGGCCTCTACTACCACGGGGTCCTGTTCATCCAACCCCCAACAATGGTCACTGTTCATCAAGAGGCAGCAGTAGCTAGTTTGATCGGCTTCAGTTAGCAGCAGTAGCGAAGGAATCGCTCGGGTTCAGTTAACAGCCAAGGGGGGTCGATCGCTCGGGTTCAGTAATGTAGCTAGTGCAATCGCTCAGATTCAGTAAGCGAATGCCTCGCTTGGGTTCAGTTAGAGCCCAACGCCTCGCACACATGGCGTAAGTGTACGAGAGAAACGCGCAAACCTCCATGCATCGCTCGGCCGCGACCACCCACCGTAATCGGGAACTCCCCAAATTTTCCTCGCCCTCGCTTCTACCATGATTTTTTCCGTCATGGACGGCCCAAAGAATGTCATGCAGGTGCGTGCCCGGCCCGCCCAGGATGAAAAGCCCATTTTCTGTCATGATTTTTTTGTCATAGAAGTAGGAGCCCACCACATCTATGATGATACGTGGTTTTGTCACAATTATCGTCATAGAAGTGTCATAAGCATGACAGGAAAAAAAATCGTTCGGGCCAAAATGTCACGGATGTGTCTTTTTTGTAGTGTATATCATTTAGTTTAGTAAGATGTGCCACAACAGTTTCAGTTTCATAGCCATGGAAAGGATTAGATTCAACCAAAGTAATTAACTCTGGGTCGATTGAGAATTCATAATCCTTATCGGTAACAAAGATAGGTGAAGTAGCAAACTTCGGATCACATTTCATTCTAGCATTCAAAGATTTTTCTTTCAGTTTGCATAATAATTTCTTAAGATCATCTATATCCTTGCAAGCAAGAAAGTCTCTAGCTACCTCCTCATCCATAACATAACCCTCGGGTATCTTAGGCAATTCAAATCTAGGAGAGCTAGGTCTAATAGGTGTTTCATAATTTTTAGTTTCAAAGACTTCATCAGTTTCAGTAACTTCATCAGTTTCAGCATTCTCAATATCTTTAGATCTAGCAATTTGTTCATCAAGAAATTCACCTAGTGGCACATTATCATCAAGCAAGGTACTAGCATCATCCTAATTATCATTCATAGCAGAAGTAGCATCATCAACAACTTGCGACATATCAGGATTAATAGCATGTGGTGGTGTTGATAATCCATTCAAAACAGAAGGTGAATCAAGTGCAAAGCTAGATGGAAGTTCCTTACCTCCCCTCGTCTTAGAGGGAACAATCTTGGTTCTTGGATCTTTCAGGTTCTTCATAGTGATAAATAGATAATAATCCCAAGTGACTCAACAAATATAGCTATGCTCCCTGGCAACGGCGCCAGAAAAAGGTCTTGATAACCCACAAGTATAGGGGATCGCAATAGTTTTCGAGGGTAGAGTATTCAACCCAAATTGATAGATTCGACACAAGGGGAGCCAAATAATATTTGTAAGTATTAGCAGTTGAGTTGTCAATTCAACCACACCTGGAGATTAAATATCTGCAACAAAGTGATCAGTAGCATAGTAATATGATAGTTTGATAGCAGTGGTAACAGTAATAGTAATGGTAATAGTGATAGCAATGATTTTGTATCAGTTGTAACAGTAGCAGTAGCAATAGTAACTTAGCAAGAACAATATGTGGAAAACTCGTAGGCATTGGATCGGTGAATTCATTAGATAATATTCATCATATAACAGTCATAACCTGGGGCGACACAGAACTAGCTCCAGTTCATAAATATAATGTAGGCATGTATTTCGTAAATAGTCATACGTGCTTATGGAAAAGAACTTGCATGACATCTTTTGTCCTACCCTCCCGTGGAAGCGGGGTCCATAAGGAAACTAAGGATATTAAGGCCTCCTTTTAATAGAGAACCGGAACAAAGCATTAACACCTAGTGAATACATGAACTCCTCAAACTACGGTCATCATCGTAAAGTATCCCAATTACTGTCACCCTGGGGTTTAAGGATCATAACACATAATAGGTGCATATGACTTGCAATATCGGATCTAGAACATGGATATAATGGTGAAAACATAAATGGTTCAGATCTAAAATCATGGCACTCGGGCCCTAGTGACAAGCATTAAGCATGGCAAAGTCATAACAACATCAATCTCAGAACATAGTGGATACTAGGGATCAAGCCCTAACAAAAATAACTCGACTACATGATGAATCTCATCCAACTCCTCACCGACCAGCGAGCCTACGAAGGAATTACTCACTCCCGGTGGGGAGCATCATGGAATTGGTGATGAAGGAGGGTTGGTGATAACCAAGACCGAAGATTCCCCTCTCCGGAGCCCCGAACAGGCTCCAAATCTGGCCTCCCAATGAAGAACAGGAGGTGGCGGCGGCTCCATATCGTAAAACATGATGAAACTTCCTCTCCTATTTTTTCTGGAAAAATAGGATTTTATAGCATCGGAATTAGGGTCAGCGGAGCCCCGAGGTCCCCACCACCCACCAGGGCGCGCCAGGGGGTGGCGTGCCCTGGTGTCTTGTGGGCAGCCATGGCACCCCCTCCAGTGGCTCTTGGTTCCAGTATTTTTTATTTATTCTGAAATAATTCTCCAAAAAGTTTCATCAAATTCTGAGAACTTTTATTTCTGCACAAAAACAACACCATGGTGGTTCTGCTGAAAACAGCGTCACTCTGGGTTAGTTTCACTCAAATCATGCAAATTAGAGTCCAAAACAAGAGCAAAAGCGCTAGCAAAAGTAGATACGATGGAGACGTATCAGCATCTACCGTGTCACAAAATTCGACCTGCGTTGGCATCGCCCCGCCATCACCTCATCGAGCCGACATCCACTTTGCCAACCTGCTTCGACATGTCGGCTGATGTGGGGGCTCCGACGTCAGGTAACTAACCTGCCCCATCATCTCGGCTAGACCGGGGGCTTCTCCATCACTTCACCGACATACTCCGGGGGCTTCTCCATGGCTTCATCATCACCAGCCAACCAGCTTCTTCATGACAGCTAGACCAGGGGCTTCGCCTCGCCACATCAACCGTGTTGCGTTACTGATGTCTACTACACAACTTATTCTTGTCCGTTTTGCGGTACGCTAGACCCCTCCCGATCAACAGGACCCCGTTTCGACCGTAGGCAGTTGGCAAGAAGTCTGTTTCATCCCTTTTCGGTACGTGAGACCACTCCCAATGAATAGGATCCCGTTTCGATCGTAGGCGGTTGAACATAAGTCTGTTTCCTCCGTTTTATGGTATGCCAGACCCCTAATCGGTGGGGGTCCATGAACAGGACCCCATTTTGGTTGTTTCGTCCATGGCGGTTGGCTCCCGATGAATAGGACGCATTCCGACCAAGTTGCTTTGCTCCCGATGAACACGACGATGTTTCCTCCATTCCGACCCAGCCGGTTGGCTGCCGATGAACAAGACGCCCTTGCTTTAAGCGTTCGAGACCCCACCCGTATGTACGTATGTGGCTGTATTTTTATAGCATGGTTGTACGTACGTGTACACTATTTAGACGATACTGCGTGACATGCTACGTCGGGGGCTCTACTATGACACATGTCATTCCTTACTCGGCCATGGTTCATCGTTGCAGAGAGACCAATCGACCAGTATGTACGTACACATTTTGCGACTAGACAGATAACGCTACGTACGCTTCTACCTGGTGGGTCCCAACTGTGAGGGGGAATACGGAGGCACTTTCTTGCGTGCGAAGATATAGCTGATGGGTCCCAGTTGTCAGGTGGAGGAATCATTTATTCACGCGTAATAAGGAGACACTTCCTTGCATGTGAAGATGTCTAGTGGGTCCCAGTTGTCAGGGGAAGGAAGCATTTTTTTCTATGTAATAAGGAGGCACTTCCTTGCGTGCGAAGATATAGCTGGTGCGTCCCAGCTATCAGGGGGAGGAATCTTTTTTTGCGTGTAATAAGGAGACTCTTCCTTGCGTGCGAAGATGTCTGGTGGGTCTCAGCTTTCAGGGGAGGAAGCCTTTTTCCGTGTAATAAGGATGCATTTCCTTGCGTGCGAAGATGTAGCTGGTGGGTCCCAGATGTTATGGGGACGAATCATTTTTCTTGCGCGTATTAAGGCGGCACTTCCTTGTGTGCGATGATGAGCTGGTGAGTCCTAGCTGTCAGGGTGAGGAATCATTTTTTTGCGTAATAAGGAGGAACTTCCTTGCGTGCAAAGATGTAGGTGGTGGGTCTCAGCTGTCAGGGGGAAGAATCATTTTTTGCGCATAATAAGGCGTCACTTCCTTGCGTGTGAAGATGTAGCTGGTGGGTCCCAGCTATTAGGGGGAGGAATCATTTTTTTGCACATAATAAGGAGGCACTTCCTTGTGTGTGAAGATGTCTGGTGGTACCTAGCTGTCAGGGGGAGGAAGCATTTTTTCCGCGTAATAAGGAGGCACTTCCTTGCGTGCGAAGATGTAGCTGGTGGGTCCCAGCTGTCATGGGGAGGAATCATTTTCCTTGCGCGTAATAAGGAGGCACTTCCTTGTGTGCGACCATGGACCTCGCAATTAGCAGCTGTCAGCCTCTCCACGTATAGCCCTCTTCTAATGGCTCTCATTCGTTGACCAAGTTGACGACACCGTGCCAAGAGCACCAAGGCGGTGGACGACAACGAGGCTTAGGAAGGGAACGACCAGGACCTGGGGAAGACTCGGCAGTGGTTTCCCACGTGGAGGGGAGTACGATGGTTTACTGGTTCGGCTGCGGTTTGAGGCTGCCATTGCCGGAGAATAATAGGAGGTGTGGGTGAGTAGAGGGATGGCCTGGCCAGCGATGGGAGTAGGGTGGGGCAGTGAGGCCTACGCGGTAGCACAGCCGACCACGGGAGGCGGGAGCAGGCGGTCTCGCCCGCGCTGGTTTGGTCGTCTGGAGCAAGAAGATCAGAGATTGAACAATCACGACGACCGTTGGATGGACATCCAACGGCCACTGCTGCTAGAATTGTGTGTTGACTATAAGTTGGATGAACAATTCACCCACAAGTCAGCCTCCAAATCAGTGGCAGACATCATACAGCCCATTTGCTATTATTTTTAACAATTTACAGCCCATTTGCTAATTCTTAAGGAATTTATTGCAGCACATATTGTTTTCATTAGCATTATAGCCCATATTCGGGCCAAGGTTAAAAATTTCAATGAAATTTTGCATATTTTGGAGGGGTCCCAACTGTTTTAATTCCTGAAATTTGGAGTCAAATTCAAACTAATTTCAAAAATAAATATAGATTAATTTAAAACCCAATGAAATTTTCACCTCCAAAAAAAAATAAAACTTAAAATCTCAAAACCGAAAAAATGAAAAAATGAAATTTGAAAGTAATTGTCGGCTTGCTGGGTTTTTTTAATTTACAACTCATTTCGTATTACTTATAGCCCATTTTCTGGTTTGATCCCAACAGGGCGGAGAAAAGCAACTAGGCCTCGGTTGGGTATTCTTCAAAAAAAGTAAAGCTAGGCTAGCCATTTTCACAAAGAAAAAAACAACAACTGGGTTGGTCATGTGGTAAACATAAAATAAAAGCCTGGGCTAGACGGGCCATAGCCACCGCACAACCCAGTTGATACTCTGCTCCACCTCATCTCAAATACAGAAAAACAACTGTGCGAGCTACTGGGTCCCTAGTGTCAGCCGCTCCTTGTGCAATTCTCTCATTTACTGACTACGTTGACAATGGCGTGGGACCCAGCTGTCATGAAACCATCAGGAGGAAGCATTTTTTTGCTTGTAATAAGAAGGCACTTGCTTGCGTACAACAATGGACCTGTTGTGTCCCTTCTGCCATCCTCTCCATGTACAATCCGATTCCTCTCATTTTTTGACCATGTTGACAATGCCACACGACGGCTCTGCGGCGAGCGCCCCAAGGCGGAGGACGGTGGCGGGGCCTTGAACGAGAACCAATAGGATCCGGGGAAGATGCGGTAGTGTAGTCGCAGGCAGAGGGGGAGTACGACAATTGACTGGTTCGGGTGCGTGGTGGGGCTGTCATCATTGAAGAATAACCAGAGGTGTGGGGGTAGAGGGATGGCCTGGCTAGAGTTTTAGGGAGCGACGGGGTGGTGATGCGTGCGCGGCAGCGTAGCGAACCGTGGGAGGCGGGAGCAGGCGGTCTCGCCAGCGCTGGCACTGGTACAGCGAGCTGCTATACAAATGGTTTTTAACCCCTTTCCGCGACGGCATTTTAAACTATCGCCTAGTGAGTGAGGGCGATAGTGGGGTCCTTCCCACATGACCCAGAAACTGTCGGGGATAGGAAGTAGCAATGCATACGTTTTCGATAACTAAGCGTATGCGTTGCCGGCATGTATCCCAAACGCGAATCTTCAGAGAACTATTTGTGATATCTCGCATATCCCAAACGCTCCATCCTTGCTACTCGTTTGAGCTCGCATTACCATCTCAGTAAGACTTTTGTGGTTTTACCTTACCAGGCGTAGTCCAGGCACAGTCCAGGCACGGGATTTTTCCAGGCACGTACCCCAGGGTGCCAACCAAACTGGCTCTAAGTTTACGATGCGCGCCACATCACAAACAGTTCATGATTGTAAAGCGTGTACGATAAGGCGACAATCACACACATTTAGTTTTCTTGCACCGTTTGTGATATTGTCTGACATCACACACGCTTTGCAAACGACAACCGTGTGGATGGTTACACATGTTTCCTCTCCGTAAACCGTGTCAGATTATGATGTATATCACACACGCTATGCTTTATAGACCGTGTGCGCCGTAATGACCCGCAGAGCATATTTTCTCCCTAAT
This sequence comes from Thinopyrum elongatum, assembly GCA_011799875.1. Lineage (NCBI taxonomy): Eukaryota > Viridiplantae > Streptophyta > Magnoliopsida > Poales > Poaceae > Thinopyrum > Thinopyrum elongatum. The sequence continues at coordinate 241,004,841 of CM022303.1, forward strand.
TTAATTGCTGCTATTTAAAATTGTACCGAATTTCAATTTGAAAGTAGGCTATAACTTCATTCATATCCGTCAGGTTCAACAACCAAGGCATTATTCGATTCACAGGTACATATGTTCAAGAATTACATCAAAAAAGAATTACATAAGCACCAAATAAAGAATGATGACCAAGGGTTGTATACTTGTACTATTAAACATGGTAAAGAAAGAGGCGAGAGACACTCTGGTTGCTGAACAAGGTGAAGCGGAATGCCCCTATTGTGCTCTCCTCCATGCAGAAGGCACGCACGACTCTAGTCCAACCCCTTGTGATGGCCGGCCGCCAATCATGTAGTTTGAGAGGCAATCTTGAGTAAATTGATTCGGAACCACTGCAAAGGAAAAAGATTCAGACATTGTCATCTAACACAACTCATTATGGGCAGTAAAAAGAAGGCTACAGAGTTCTTACTTATCATGTTGCATTTCACTGTTGTCCTGCATAAAGTGTAAATAAATAGTTTGATTGACATCTTTTGACCCATTTTAATAATAATCTTTATCAGTTTCCTCACTTAATGTTGGTTCATGAATATCTCATTGCCCCATACGCAGAAAGGGTCGAAGCGTGAATCTTTGCCAATGACATATGTACCTAAAAGCACAAAGTTAATATTAGAAGCTAAACAACAATTGCACAATGATGTAGTACAAAACTCCCTCTGTCTCATTATATAAGATCTTATTACATCCAATATACTCACATATTGGATGAATTCACATCTTGTATTACGGGGCAGATGGAGTTTATTACATTGTTACAAATATCGGCCGATTAACTGCAGTTAACTGCTGTTGTGTTGTTGTTGGTGCTCTTCCATGTATATCTAGACATCATCAGAACATTAAGGTAACATTCTTCCTTGTTGCTATGTAGCCTGGGATTGCATATTTAGTCATTCAGTACAATGCATGTTGCTATGTAGCCTCAGATATATTAAATATGGCCCTAGTTAACCTACCGATAAATGGGTTACATATATATTCAGTGAAATGTCCGATTCAATGATTAATCCCTTATCAGCCCCCAGGCTATATGGTACCAGCTACCGATATCCTGAACTGTGAGTATATATAAGCAATGCAATGAAACTAACCTCGATGGAAAACAGCAGATGTTCCCAATATTGTCTTGTGTGAGTACATCTAAAGGCATGTTAAGCACAACAGGCTAAACATCAACCAAATATATCCATGGTAGACAACATAATCTACAAAATGATAGCTTCAATGTGCAGGTTTAAGCATGCTAGTTAAGCAAAACAAGAAGTGGAAAGGTGTGTTAACTGCAACAGGCATAAGATTTAAAAACAAGCAAATCTAGTCATTCAAACTGGTATTGTGCAGGTCTAAAGTACACTAGTTATTGTTAAAAAAATGGAAAGGCATGTTAACTGCAACATCCTTAATAGCAACCAAATATCGTAATTCATAGTGGTATTTCGAAACTGTTATTGATGAAATTGAACTGGACGGCAAATAGTTTCACATATAGAGATCACATTGTGAATAACTGAAATAAACAAGGCATAAGGCCATCTCTAGCCGATCCCCTAAAAGTTAACGGAGTAAAACCCTTAGTGGAGTATATATATACTCCAACAATTTTTGGCCGTTTCTAGTCGATCCCCTAAACTTAACATTGTAAACTTCAGTTTGATCAAGTTCAAAGCAGGTTTAACCGAAAGTAGCATGCATTCAAACATAAACATAGATAGTTTTGCATAATCAAACATAAATTTAAACTAGACTAAACTACGTTCGGTCGAAGTGGAGGTCGAGCCAATTCTTCCTCATCAGGTAAGGTGTGCTGCGAGCCGGGTCCGGGTCGGTGCCGTTGTCGGGGTCGTTGGGGAAGACACTCCTCCACTCATCGACGTCGATCTCCTCGTCCTCGCCACCCACCTCGCCGCCCTCTGCGCCGCCGTCCTCGCCGCCTTCGACCTCGTCATTGAAGGAAAGCACGATAACCTCGCCGCCCTCCACACCGGCAAAGATCATCCGCTCCGCCTCCACGAGCTCCGGGTGCTGCCAGCTGAGCTCTTGCATGTAGGCCTCATGGGCAGCCTCAGACTCGAGGCGCTCCCTCGCCTCGCGGTCCTCCCACGCCATAGCCGAGCTCACCACCCCTGGCTCCGCTGGGACGAGGTCGACCGGACGTGTGCTGAAAGGAAATTGAGCCTAGCCTCCGTGTCGTGGTAGCGGACCTGCCAGCGGTCGTACTTCATGGTCGCGAGCTTGTCCGTGTGGAAGCTACAGAGCCACCGGCGAGTGTGGGTCTCCTGATCCATAATCTCGGCGATCCACGTCCCCCACCGCCGCTGCCGGACCCCGAGGTACGACCTCGTCAGTGGCCGGGCCCGAGGGAGGACAGGGAAGTCCTCGAACCGGTGTAGGGGTGCGATGGCGGGCGAATCAGGTGACCGGCAATGGCGGCTCGATAAAGATCCTGTGGAGGATGACGGGGACACCTCGGCAGCTACCTCGCCGATGTCGGGTGAAGAGGCCGCGATAAACCTCTTTTGGGCCATTGGCTCCTCGAGCTCCTCGGCACACATGCAGAGGTTGACGATGGAGGCGGCGGCTGCAACCTACCAATGGTTTCGAGTGAGGGAGGGGTGGTGTGTGTCTGTGTGAGTCGAGGTTTTGGGGTGTGTTTGTGGAGGGGGGCCAAGGTGGTGTTTGACAAAATACCGCGGCAACTAAATTTTTTACTAGGCGGGAGTAAAATGCCGGGGCTACTGAAAATTTGGATCAAGGGCGAGTAGATATTTTTTAGATTGTGAGGGATGCAGAGGCGGGAGTAAAATGCCGGGGCTACTGAAAATTTGGATCAAAGGATAGAAGCAGAGCAGGAGTTACAAACATCGCACACAGTCAAAACATACTAATCGTGTGCTGTCAAATAGAAAAACCTCCAGGCGAGCAGATATTTTTGAGATTGCGAGGGATGCAGGCGGGAGTAAAATGCCGGGGCTACTGAAAATTTGAATCAAGGGATTGAAGCAGAGCGGGAGTAACAGACACACACGTTCCACACATACTAATTGTGTGCTATCAAACATAAAAACCTTTCAGGTGGTAGATATTTTCGAGATTGCGAGGTAGTAGATATTTTCGAGAGCGGGAGGGAAGCCTCATGGAGCCCAATCTACTGTGCTAGTGTTAGTGACTGGGGCATGGGCGTGGTACACGGGTAGTCTGAGCGAACCGTGTCTGTTGCGTCCCCAATCGCAGACGGTTGCTACATCCAACTTGTCTGCTGTTTATAAATTTGGCAAAAAGAATAACGCGGGAAAGGGTCAGAACACGAACACACTTGCATGTGGACCAAATATATGTATGAAAAGGGTGGTTTGATGTTAAAATACCCAATGCACAAGTTTGATGTGGCACCTTTCGCACAAAGCGCACAGTATTGCTAGTCAGCCAACCCCTATGAACCCCACTTTGTGTCGGTGGTAAGGGAATCCTAGCTACGAACGCATGCCCCCAAGTAGCTAGGTCTGAAATCTCACCCTACCATAACACAAAACCTATAGGAGTCCATCATGGTCAAACCCCCTTTCGCTTCCGGACAAAGGTGGACCGTGTGCTGATACGTCTCCAACGTATCTATAATTTTTTATTGTTCCATGCTATTATATTATCTATTTTGGATGTTTTATATGCATTAATATGCTATTTTATATTATTTTTGGGACTAACCTATTAATCTAGAGCCCAGTGCCAGTGCCAGTTTTGGTTTTTTCCTTGTTTTTGAGCCTCGCAGAAAAGGAATACCAAACGGAGTCCAAACGGAATAAAACTTCAGGATGATTTTTCTTGGACCAGAAGACACCCAGGGGACTTGGAGTCCAAGTCAGAAGAGCCACGAGGCGGCGGCAAGGGTGGAGAGCGCGCCCTAGGGGGGCGCCCCCTACCTTGTGGGCCCCTCGGTGACTTCCTGACCTAGGTCTTCCTCCTATATATTCACAAATATTCCAGAACTACCAGAGGCATCCACGAATACACTTTTCCACTGCCGCAACCTTCTGTTCCCGTGAGATCCCATCTTGGGGCCTTTTCCGGCATCCTGCCGGAGGGGGAATCGATCATGGAGGGCTTCTACATCAACTCTATTGCCCTTCCGATGAAGCGTGAGTAGTTTACCTCAGACCTACAGGTCCATAGCTAGTAGCTAAATGGCTTCTTCTCTCTCTTTGATTCTCAATACCACGTTCTCCTTGATGTTCTTGGAGATCTATCCGATGTAATCTTCTTTTGCGGTGTGTTTGTCGAGATCCGATGAATTGTGGATTTATGATTAGCTTATCTATGAATATTATTTGAATCTTCTCTGAATTCTTATATGCATGATTTAATATCTTTGTATTTCTCTTTGAATTATCGGTTTGGTTTGGCCAACTAGATTGGTTTTTCTTGCAATGGGAGAGGTGCTTAGCTTTGGGTTCAATCTTGCGTGATTTCACCCAGTGGCAAAGTAGGGGTAGCGACACACGTATTGCAATGTTGCCATCGAGGATAAAAAGATGGGGTTTTCATCATATTGCTTGAGTTAATTCCTCTACATCATGTCATCTTACTTAAGGCGTTACTCCATTCTTTATGAACTTAATACTCTAGATGCATGCTGGATAGCGGTCGATGTGTGGAGTAATAGTAGTAGATGCAGGCAGGAGTCGGTCTACTTGACACGGACGTGATGCCTATATGCATAATCATTGCCTTGGATATCGTCATAACTTTGCGCTTTTCTATCAATTGCTCGACAGTAATTTGTTCACCCACCGTATTATTTGCCTTCATGAGAGAAGCCTCTAGTGAAACCTATGGCCCCCGGGTCTATTTTCCATCATATTACTTTCCGATCTACTATTTTGCAATCTTTTATTTTCAGATCTATATACCAAAAAACCCAAAAATATTTTATCTTTTATTTATCTATCTCTATCAGATCTCACCTTTGCAAGTGACCATGAAGGGATTGACAACCCCTTTATCGCGTTGGGTGCAAGTGTTTGATTATTTGTGCAGGTGTTGGTGATTTGTGTGTTCTTCTCCTAATGGATTGATACCTTGGTTCTTAACTGAGGGAAATACTTACCTCTACTGTGCTGCATCACCCTTTCCTCTTCAAGGGAAAAAGCAACGCAAGCTCAAGAAGTAGCAGGAAGAATTTATGGCGCCGTTGCCGGGGAGATCTACGCCAAGTCAAGACTAGTCTCTCATCGACTTCCCAATCTTTGGCTTTGTTGTTGGAGGGATCTACATCGAGCATACCAAGTACCCATCATAAAACTCATATCTTGCATTACATTATTCGCCATTTGCCTCTCGTTTTCCTCTCCCCCACTTCTAAAATTATTTTCGAAAAGATTTGCCTTTTTATTCACCCTTCTTCCGTTCGTTCTTTTTTGTTTGCTCGTGTGTTAGATTGATTGCTTTGTCACGATGGCTCAAGAGAATACCAAATTGTGTGACTTTTCCTATACTAATAATAATGATTTTATTAGTACTCCGATTGCTCCCGCCACTAGTGCGGAATCTTATGAAATTAATGCCGCTTTGCTGAATCTTGTTATGAAAGATCAATTTTTCGGCCTTCCTAGTGAAGATGCCGCATCCCATCTAAATAATTTTGTTGATTTGTGTGATATGCAAAAAAAGAAAGATGTGGATAATGATATTGTTGAATTGAAGCTATTTCCGTTCTCACTACGAGATCGTGCTAAAATTTGGTTTTCATCTTTGCCTAAAAATAGTATTGATTCATGGAACAAGTGTAAAGATGCTTTTATTTCCAAGTATTTTCCTCCCGCTAAGATCATCTCCCTTAGGAACGATATTATGAATTTTAAGCAACTTGATCATGAACATCTTGCATAATCTTGAGGGAGGATGAAATTGATGATACGAAATTGCCCTACTCATGGTTTAAATCTTTGGATGATCATACAAAAAATTCATGCCGGATTGAATTTTGCTTCTAGAAACCTTTTAGATTCGGCTGCGGGAGATACTTTTATGGAAATTACTTTAGGATAAGCTACTAAACTCCTAGATAATATTATGGTTAATTATTCGCAATGGCATACCGAAAGATCTTCTACTAGTAAAAAAGTGCATGCGATTGAAGAGATTAATGTTTTGAGTGGAAAGATGGATGAACTTATGAAATTATTTTCTAGCAAGAGTGCTCCTATTGATACTAATGATATGCCTTTGTCTACTTTGATTGAGAACAATAATGAATCTATGGATGTGAATTTTGTTGGTAGGAACAATTTTGGTAATAACGCGTATAGAGGTAATTTTAATCCTAGGCTGTTTCCTAGTAATTCCTCTAATAATTATGGTAATTCCTACAACAATTCTTATGGAAATTATAACAAGATACCCTCTGATCTTGAGAACAATATTAAAGAATTTATTAGTTCGCAAAAGAATTTCAATGCTAGGGTTGAAGGAAAATTGCTTAAGATTGATGATTTGGCTAGGAACGTGGATAGAATTTCTCTTGAGATTGATTCTTTGAAAATTAGATCTATTCCACCCAAGCATGATATTAATGAGTCTCTAAAATCTATGAGAATTTCTATTGATGAATGTAAAGAAAGAACCGCTAGGATTCGTGCTAAGCGAGATTGGTTTGTGAAAGCGTGTTCTTCTAGTTTTTGTGAAGATAATGATGAAGATCTTAAAGTGATTGATGTGACTCCTATTGAATCTTTGTTTTCTAAAATAAATTTTGATAAAGATGGGACTGGAGATGAGTCAACTTTAGTTAAAAGGCGTCCCAATGATTCGGAGTTTATAGATCTTGATGCAAAAATTGATAAAAGTGGGATTGGAGAGGTCAAAACTTTAAGTAGCAATGAACCAACTCTTTTGGATTTCAAGGACTTTAATTATGATAATTGTTCTTTGATAGATTGTATTTCCTTGTTGCAATCCATGTTGAATTCTCCTCATGCTTATAATCAAAATAAAGCTTTTACTAAACATATCGTTGATGCTTTGATGAAATGTTTTGAAGAAAAGCTTGAATTGGAAGGTTCTATCCCTAGAAAACTTTATGATGAGTGGGAACCTACTATTAAGATTAATATTAAAGATTATGAGTGGCATGCTTTGTGTAATTTGGGTGCTAGTGTTTCCACAATTCCAAAAACTTTATGTGATGTGTTAGGTTTCCGCGAATTGGATGATTGTTCTTTAAATTTGCATCTTGCAGATTCCACTATTAAGAAACCTATGGGAAGGATTAATGATGTTCTTATTGTTCCCAATAGGAATTATGTGCCCATATATTTCATTGTTCTTGATATATATTGCAATCCTACATGTCCTATTATTCTTGGTAGACCTTTCCTTAGAACGATTGGTGCAATTATTGGTATGAAAGAAGGAAACATTAGATTTCAATTTCCGTTAAGGAAGGGCATGGAACACTTTCCTAGAAAGAAAATTAAGTTGCCATATGAATCTATTATGAGAGCTACTTATGGATTGCATACCAAAGATGACAATACCTAGATCTATGTGTTTTTTATGCCTAGCTAAGGGCGTTAAACAATAGCGCTTGTTGGGAGGCAACCCAATTTTATTTTTGTGCTTTTTGTTTTGCTCCTGTTTTTGAATAAAATACACATTATTACCTCTGTATTAATTGTGTTTTGGTATTTTAATTAGTGTTTGTGCCAAGTAAGACCTTTGGGATGGCTTACGGTGATAGTTGATTTGATCTTGCTGAAAAACAGAAACTTTTGTGTCCAGTCACAGAATTTTAATAATTCACTGGAGCGCGGAAAAACCCTGAATTTTTTACACAGGATTTATATAACAATTTCATCTGTTTTCCTAATTTTTCAGAATTTTGAGTTAAATAAGTATTATAACAATTCAGATCTTAGAAGACTATTCTGTTTTTGACAGATTCTGTTTTCTTTGTGTTGTTTGCTTATTTTGATGAATCTATGGGTAGTATCGGGGGTATGAACCATAAAAAAGTTGGAATACAGTAGATATTACACCAATATAAATAAAGAATGAGTTCACAACAGTACCAAAAGTGGTGATTTTATTTTCTTATACTAACAGATCTCACGAGTTTCCTGTTGAGTTTTGTGTTGTGAAGTTTTCAAGTTTTGGGTAAAGATTTGATGGACTATGGAATAAGGAGTGGCAAGAGCCTAAGCTTGGGGATGACCAAGTCACACCAAGGTAATATTCAAGGACAACCAAGAGCCTAAGCTTGGGGATGCCCCGGAAGGCATCCCCTCTTTCGTCTTCGTCTATCGGTAAATTTACTTGAGGCTATATTTTTATTCACCACATGATATGTGTTTTGCTTGGAGCGTCTTGTATGATATGAGTCTTTGCTTTTTAGTTTGCCACAATCATCCTTGATGTACACACCTTTTGAGAGGGACACGCATGAATCATGATTTATTAGAATACTCTATGTGCTTCACTTATATCTTTTGAGCTAGGCAATTTTGCTCTAGTGCTTCACTTATATCTTTTTATAGCACGGCGGTGGTTTTATTTTATAGAAATTGTTGAACTCTCATGCTTCACTTATATTATTTTGAGAGTATTTATAAACAGCATGGTAATTTGCTTGGGTTATGAATTTAGTCCTAATATGATAGGCATCCAAGAGGGATATAATAAAAACTTTCATATAAAGTGCATTGAATACTATGAGAAGTTTGATTCCTTATGATTGTTTTGAGATATAAAGATGGTGATATTAGAGTCATGCTAGTGAGTAATTGTGGATTGGTAGAAATACTTGTGTTAAAGTTTGTGATTCCCGTAGCATGCATGTATGGTGAACCGTTATGTGATGAAGTCGGAGCATGATTTATTTATTGATTGTCTTCCTTATGAGTGGCGGTCGGGGACGAGCGATGGTCTTTTCCTACCAATCTATCCCCCTAGGAGCATGCGCGTAGTACTTTGTTTCGATGACTAATAGATTTTTGCAATAAGTATGTGAGTTCTTTATGACCAATGTTGAGTCCATGGATTATGCGCACTCTCACCCTTCCACCTTTGCTAGCCTCTCTAGTACCGCGCAACTTTCGCCGGTGCCATACACCCACCATATTACCTTCCTCAAAACAGCCACCATACCTACCTATTATGGCATTTCCATAGCCATTCCGAGATATATTGCCATGCAACTTTCCACCGTTCCATTTTATTATGACACGCTCCATCATTGTCATATTGCTTTGCATGATCGTAAGATAGCTAGCATGATGTTTACATGGCTTGTCCTTTTTTTATGTCAATTGCTATGCTAGATCATTGCACATCCCGGTACACTGCCGGAGGCATTCATATAGTCATATTTTGTTCTAAGTATCGAGTTGTAATTCTTGAGTTGTAAGTAAATAAAAGTGTGATGATCTTCATTATTAGAGCATTGTCCCATGTGAGGAAAGGATGATGGAAGCTATGATTCCCTCACAAGTTGGGATGAGTCTCCGGACTTTACAAAAAATAAAAGAGGCCAAAGAAGCCCACAAAAAATAAAAGAGGCCAAGAAGCCCACCAAAATAAAAAAATGAGAGAAAAGAGAGAAGGGGCAATGTTACTATCCTTTTTCCACACTTGTGCTTCAAAGTAGCACCATGATCTTCATGATAGAGAGTCTCCTATGTTATCACTTTCATATACTAGTGGGAATTTTTCATTATAGAACTTGGCTTGTATATTCCAATGATGGGCTTCCTCAAATTGCCCTAGGTCTTCATGATCAAGCAAGTTGGATACACACCCACTTAGTTTCTTTTTGAGCTTTCATAAACTTATAGCTCTAGTGCATCCGTTGCATGGCAATCCCTACTCACTCACATTGATATCTATTGATGGGCATCTCCATAACCCGTTGATACGCCTAGTTGATGTGAGACTATCTCCTTCTTTTTGTCTTCTCCACAACCACCATATTATATTCCACCTATAGTGCTATATCCATGGCTCACGCTCATGTACTGCGTGAAAATTGAAAAGGTTTTAGAACATCAAAAGTATGAAACAATTGCTTGGCTTGTCATCGGGGTTGTGCATGATTTAATACTTTGTGTGATGAAGATGGAGCATAGCCAGACTATATGATTTTGTAGGGATAACTTTCTTTGGCCATGTTATTTTGAGAAGACATGATTGCTTTATTAGTATGCTTCAAGTATTATTGTTTTTATGTCAATTTTAAACTTTTGTTTTGAATCTTATGGATCTGAACATTCATGCCACAATAAAGAAAATTACATGGATAAATATGTTAGGTAGCATTCCACATCAAAAATTCTTTTTTATCATTTACCTACTCGAGGACGAGCAGGAATTAAGCTTGGGGATGCTTGATACGTCTCCAACATATCTATAATTTTTTATTGTTCCATGCTATTATATTATCTGTTTTGGATGTTTTATATGCATTAATATGCTATTTTATATTATTTTTGGGACTAACCTATTAACCTAGAGCCTAGTGCAAGTTTCTGTTTTTTTCCTTGTTTTTGAGCCTCGCAGAAAAGGAATACCAAACGGAATAAATCTTCACGATGATTTTTCTTGGACCAGAAGACACCCACGGGACTTGGAGTCCAAGTCAGAAGAGCCACGAGGCGGCAGCAAGGGTGGAGGGCGCGCCCCCTACCTTGTGGGCCCCTTGGTGACTTCCTGACCTGGGTGTTCCTCCTATATAATCACAAATATTCCAGAACTACCAGAGGCATCGACAAAAACACTTTTCCACTGCCGCAACCTTCTGTTCCCATGAGATCCCATCTTGGGGCCTTTTCCGGCATCCTGCCGGAGGGGGAATCGATCACAGAGTGCTTCTACATCAACTCTATTGCCCTTCCGATGAAGCGTGAGTAGTTTACCTCAGACCTACGGGTCCATAGCTAGTAGCTAGATGGCTTCTTCTCTCTCTTTGATTCTCAATACCACGTTCTCCTCGATGTTCTTGGAGATCTATCCGATGTAATCTTCTTTTGCGGTGTGTTTGTCGAGATCCGATGAATTGTGGATTTATGATCAGCTTATCTATGAATATTATTTGAATCTTCTCTGAATTCTTATATGCATGATTTAATATCTTTGTATTTGTCTTTGAATTATCGATTTGGTTTGGCCAACTAGATTGGTTTTTCTTGCAATGGGAGAGGTGCTTAGCTTTGGGTTCAATCTTGCGTGATTTCACCCAGTGACAAAGTAGGGGTAGCGAGACATGTATTGCATTGTTGCCATCGAGGATAAAAAGATGGGGTTTTCATCATATTGCTTGAGTTAATTCCTCTACATCATGTCATCTTACTTAAGGCGTTACTCCGTTCTTTATGAACGTAATACTCTAGATGCATGCTGGATAGCGGTCGATGTGTGGAGTAATAGTAGTAGATGCAGACAGGAGTCGGTCTACTTGACACGGACGTGATGCCTATATGCATAATCATTGCCTTGGATATCGTCATAACTTTGCGCCTTTCTATCAATTGCTCGACAGTAATTTGTTCACCCACCATATTATTTGCCTTCATGAGAGAAGCCTCTAGTGAAACCTATGGCCCCCGGGTCTATTTTCCATCATATTACTTTTCGATCTACTATTTTGCAATCTTTTATTTTCAGATCTATATACCAAAAAACCCAAAAATATTTTATCTTTTATTTATCTATCTCTATCAGATCTCATCTTTGCAAGTGACCGTGAAGGGATTGACAACTCCTTTATCGCGTTGGGTGCAAGTGTTTGATTATTTGTGCAGGTGTTGGTGATTTGTGCGTTCTTCTCCTACTGGATTGATACCTTGGTTCTTAACTGAGGGAAATACTTACCTCTACTGTGCTGCATCACCCTTTCCTCTTCAAGGGAAAAACCAATGCAAGCTCAAGAAGTAGCATGTGCCGGCCCACAAATGTGTGCTTGTGGCGTGAGATGGGTGAGACCACATATGAACCACCTGTGGGTGGCCCTACTCTATGTATAAAAAGGGTGTGGTGTGATATTTAACTACCATTCACAACTTTGATGTGGCACATGTGCCTCACAAATTAACCAGACTTCCCCGACCCCACGAAGGTTGCAGGTAGTGCGAAGTAGCCCCCCCCCCACACACACACACACACGTCGGGGGAGAGGGCATCTCACCAAGACTTACTGTAACACGGACCAAGCAGAATCCAACTTGGTCGTATAACCTCTCTCGCTCGTTGTTGGTCAAAGTGATGGACGTCCACACGGCCCCGCAAAATGGGCTAGCTTGTCGCTGATAACCTCGCAAGGGAGTGCCTGAAGACAAAACCCACTCTGTGCATGTGGCCCAAATATATATATATGGAAGTGGTGTGTGGTGTTTGAATACCCAATGCGCAAATTTGATGTGGCACCATGCTTTGGAACCGTAAAATCCCCACACTGAGCGAGGGTTCACTGCGCGTAGCATGCGCTCAAACTTAATTAGGCCTGGAATGATATACCTACTATACGGTAACACGAACCAAACAAGAAGAATCCACCCTGGTAACCTTTCTCGTCGTCGGTCGAAATGATGGATGTCCACGCGGGGCCACGAATATATAGGCTTGCCACCGATAACCAAGTGAGTGAGAGTGTCCAAAGACAACCATTGCATGCATGTGTCCCAAACATATTTATGGAGGTGCGTGATGCATGAATATATGTTGAATATCCAATGCACAACATTGATGTGCTGCATGCGTTGAAAATCGCACAGTCCCCACACAGAGCAAGAGGTTCATGACATGTCGTGTGCTCCCCCCCCCCCCCCACTTCGATCCAGCGGGATGGATTCATGTGTACACATGCGCTATTATGTAATCTCACATCATGACCTATACCATGAGACAAACAAAAAATTAATCCCCTCCTAAGTCAAATTAATTAACCTCTCTCACTGTCGGTGAAAGCGATGGACCAAGCAGGCCCACAGATGGAAGCATCACGCGATAACCACGTGAGTGAGTGCCAGAGGACAACCACCATCGCTTGCATGTGTGCCAAACATATATATGGAGAGGTGTGTGTTGTGATGTTTTGAATACCTAATGCACAACTTTGATGTGGCATCTGCCTCAAAATCCATAAAGTCCCCACACGGAGTGAGGTTCATGACACCTAGTATATGCTGGTCCCATCCCCCCTTCGACACGTACTATATACTCCTACCGTAACACAGCCCTAAAAGAATTAATCCTCCTTGTTCGTCAAACTACACCTCTCTATCGTTGGGTCAAAGTGATGGACGACAACCTCGCGGGCCCACAGGAGCGAAGCGTACGTCGCACGCGAGTGAGCGTCCTATATAGGACAACCACCGTCTGCATGTGGCCCAAAGAGGTGTTTGTGTGATGTTTGAATATGCAATGCACAACTTTGATGTGGCACCTATATATACCTCGGAAACCGAAAAGTCCCCACAGAGAGCGAGGTTCATGATGCGTGGTATGTGCTACCCCCCCCCCCCATTCGACGCGTGGTATAACATATACTCCTACTGTAGCACAAACCAAAAAGAATCATTCCTTGATGGTCAAATTAACCTCTCTCTCGTTGGGTCAAAGTGATGGAGGACAACCTCACGGGCCCACGGATGGAAGCGCTGAACGCGAGTGAGTTCCTATAGGGCAACCATCGCCTGCATGGTATTGCGTGATGTTTGAATACCAATGCACAACTTTGATGTGGCACCTGCCTCGGGAACCGGAAAGTCCCCACATGGAGCGAGGTTATGACGCACATATAGTATACATGTTGCCCCCTCTTTGACATGTACTACATACTCCTACCGTGCATATACGTAATACAAACCAAAAATGAACCATCCTTGTTGGTCAAATTAACCTCTCTCGTTGTAGGTTCAACTGATCAACGACGACCTCACGGGCCCACAGAGAGAGTCACACGCGAGTGAGTGTCGTAGGACAGCCACCGCGTGCATGTGCCCAAAAGAGGTGTGTTGTGTGATGTTTGAATACCCAATGCACAACTTTGATGTGGCACATGCTTCGCAAACCGAAAACGCACTACATAGAGGTTCACGATGCGTAGCCCCCTCACTTCGAGCCGGTGGGAGGGACTCATGTGTACGCACGTGCCCGAACTTTGATATAGAATCTCACCATGATCTACACCATAACACACATGCCAAGATGAACCCACCTTTGGTCAAATGCCTCTCGTTGTCGGTGGAAACTGAAAACCTTTGCGGGCTAACGAATGGGCACATTGCCGATAACCGCACGAGGGAGTGTCCGAGAGGACCACCAATGCATGCATGTGGCCCGAACATGTATGTATGAAAGGGTTGTGTAATGTTTTAAATAACCAATTCACGACTTTGATGTGGCATATATGACTCACAAAATGATAAATCCCACGCGGAGGCTCATGACTCGTAGTGTACTGCCGGGCCACTCCCCCCCCCCCCCCCACACACACATCCCGCACCACCACCGCCACTCTGAGGCATGTCAAACTTTTTCTGCAGTGAACATGTGACCAAGGAGTGTCGTGTTAAAATTTGAAAAAAAACAGAGATCATTCGACCATTTTTATACATTGATTGATTTCCTAGGGATTTAATGTGCAAAAAATAAATTTGTGCTACATGTGCACCAAAATGGATTGCATGTTTCCCCGTGCAAGAGATTTCAAAACATTGAGAATATTGATTTTTAAAATTCAGTAAATCCAAAACTTAGTTGAAAATCATGAAACTTATCGTGGTGTCATATGGACACAGTAGACTGTGATATTGTATTTTTTTCGTCAAATTTGAGACAAGTTTTGATATAATCTTCTTACAAACGAGAGATTGTTAATAATTGGCAATCAATATCGCATATGGATTATTTATTCGGACCGTGTGCGTTAGACCAACAATGTATGCATGCCATGCTCCGGTTAAGCAATAAAGCGGCAGAATTAATCATCAAAAAAGAAAAACAATATACGTGCCGCCACGCGCCCCGTGTGCCGTGCGAGCAGGCGTGAGTTAACGGGACGCATGTGAGCAATCCACCGCGCAGCCAGACCGGGAGGCGTGCGTGCAGGTGTGTGAATTGACGGGAGGCGTTTTCGTTGCGCAGCGTCACTGCGAGGCATGCGAGTAGCTGTGTGAAATGATGGTAGGCATGCCAGAAGTCCGTCGCGCAGGCTCATGGGAGGCGAGACAGCCTTTGACCGCCGCCCACCTCGCTCCCACTGCTCCATATTAATGGTGTGCCCGAGCTGCTGGCCATAATAGGAGGCCACACCCCGTTCCACAATGGTCACCGCCGTCTGGAGTGTATGAGGATGCCGCCGAAGCGCACCATTGGAGGGAGTGGCGATGCCGGGGCTGGTGAAGCACTCGCGCAACATCTGAAGCTGGGCACAGAGGTTGCCGTCGCCGCCGATGAGGTCTCGCGTGGGCAGCAGCACGACCTTGACTTCGTCAGCGCCATCGTGCCCCCCAGCCGGAGCTGGAGGTCCACAGCAACTCCGGCAACGACTATGACTCTGACGGAAAACCGGTTAGTCATCTATACCCATTTGTGTGGCAAACATATCATGTGTTTTCTCTGGTTACTCCCCCCACCCCCTCTAATTTTTTGGAATACAAATCCAATGGTTATGTTCTCTCAGTCCATGAAATTAGAGTAATTAAGATCCGTTAGATTCATGTAGTATTTTGATTGTTTGAACGGTATCTGTATAGGGTTAGTGATTAATTGTTTGTACTATACATATGATTTTTGCTAATAATCCGACTAGGGTTAGCATGCGTGCTAATAATTCGTGGCCAGATCTTGAGAATTGATTTTGAATGTCCTAAATATATGGTTGTGCCTTTTTTTTCTTCTAGATCTTGACAATTGATTTTGAATGTCCTTCATGTATGTTTCTGCCATTTTTTTCTTCAGATTGGTATGTACACAGATGAGGCTCCGGCCAGCGGCGCCGCCGGTTGTAGATCCTATACCCGGCAGTGTGGCCAGAAGCAGCCATGGCCCCCTCGATTTGAGGAACTCGTAGAATCTCGGGCGGACCACATCAGCGATCTACCGGACGCCATCCTTGGGGAGATCATCTCCCTTCTCCCCACCAAGGATAGCTGCCGCACACAAGTCCTCGCATCTAGGTGGCGCACTCAGTGGCGTGCCGCGCCTCTTAATCTCGACTGTCGTCAGTGTTGGGGAACATTGCATGGGAAACAAAAATTTTCCTACGCTCACAAAGATCCTATCTAGGAGATGACCATCTACGAGAGGAGAGATTGGATCTACATACCCTTGTAGATCGCTAAGCGGAAGCGTTAAGAAACGCGGTTGATGTAGTCGAACATCTTTGCGATCCAATCACGATCCGTCCCGCGAACTCTGATCCAAGTGCCGAACGGACGACACCTCCGCGTTCAACACACGTACGGCTTGATGACGCCTTCACCTCCTCGATCCAGCGAGCGATGGTGAAGTAGTAGCTCAAGTCCTCCGGCAGCACGACGACGTGGTGGCGGTGGTGGTGGCGGAATCTCAGCAGAGCTTCGCTAAGCACTACGGAGAGGAAGAGGGATGCGAGGGAGAAGAGAGGCAGCGCCGTGGCGTAGAGATGTGTTCCAGGGGTGCGGCTGCCCTCTCTCTACCTCTCTATATATAGGGGGGAGGGAGGAGGAGGGGGCGCCCTAGATCCAATCTAGGAGTGGCGGCCAAGGCAGATGGGGGCGCCCCCCTAGGGTGACTTGCCCCCCAAGCCAGGTGGAGGGAACCCTAGATGGGGCGCCCCACCTCCCCTGGTAATGTGAGATGGGGTGAGAGGGGCGTTCGGCCCCTTAGTGGGATGGTTTGGCCCCTCCCCTTGGCCCATGAGGCCCCCCAACACTTGCTGGGACCCCCCGAAACCCCTTTCGGTCATGCTGGTCATCACTCGGTGCCCCCAGGACAATTCCAGACTCCAATACCCTTCGTCCAATATATCAATCTTCACCTCCGGACCATTCCGGAGTTCCTCATCATGTCCGGGATCTCATCCGGGACTCCGAACAACCTTCGGTAACCACCATAATGACTCACCTATACTTATATCGTCACCAAACATTAAGTGTGTAGACCCTGCGGGTTCGAGAACTATGCAGGCATGACCGAGACACCTCTACGGTCAATAACCAATAGCGGGACCTGGATGCCCATAATGGTTCCTACATATTCTACGTAGATCTTATCGGTCGAACCTCGATGTCAAGGATTCAGCTAATCCCGTATGTAGTTCCCTTTGTCTATCGGTATGTTACTTGCCCGAGATTCGATCGTCGGTATCTCCATACCTAATTCAATCTCGTTACCGGCAAGTCTCTTTACTCGTTCCGTAATACAAGATCCTGTGGCTAACTCATTAGTCACATTGCTTGCAAGCTTACTGTGATGTTGTATTACCGAGTGGGCCCTGAGATACCTCTCCGTCTTACGGAGTGACAAATCCCAGTCTTGATCCATGCCAACTCAACGGACACCCTCGGAGATACCTGTAGAGCACCTTTATAGTCACCCAGTTACATTGCGACGTTTGGTACACACAAGGTATTCCTCCGTGTTAGTGAGTTGCATGATCTCATGGTCATAGGAACATATACTTGACATGCAGAAAATGATAGCAGTAAACTTGATACGATCATATGCTACGTTTATAGTTTGGGTCTTGTCCATCATAGCATTCTCCTAATGATGTGATCCCGTTATCAAATGACAACTCATGTCTATGACTAGGAAACCATAGCCATCTTTGATCAACGAGCTAGTCCGGTAGAGGCTTACTAGGGACATGTTGTTGTCTATGTATCCACACATGTATTTGAGTTTCCGGTCAATACAATTATAGCATGGATAATAAACGATTATCATGAACAAGGAAATATAATAATAACTACTTTATTATTGCCTATAGGGCATATTTCCAACAGTCTCCCACTTGCACTAGAGTCAATAATCTAGCATTACATGGTAATGAATCTAACACCCATAGAGTTCTGGTGTTGATCATGCTTTGCCCGTGGAAGAGGCTTAGTCAACGGATCTTCAACATTAAGGTCCGTGTGCACTTTGCAAATATTTATGTCCTCTTCCTTGATCGCATCGCGGATGGTATTGAAGCGTCGCTTTATGTTCTGGTCCTCTTGTGAAACCTTGGTTCCTTGGCTAGAGCAATGGCACCAGTGTTGTCACAGAACAGAGCCATTGGGTCCAGTGCACTGGGCACAACTCCAAGATCTGTCATGAACTGCTTCATCCAGACACCTTCCTTCGCCGCCTCCGAGGCAGCTATGTACTCTACTTCACATGTAGAATCAACTACCACGCTTTGCTTGGAACTGCACCAGCTTACCGCTCCCCCATTAAGAATATATACGTACCCGGTTTGAGACTTAGAGTCATCCGGATCAGTGTCAAAGCTTGCATCGACGTAACCTTTACGACGAGCTCTTGATCACCTCCATAAACGAGAAACATTTCCTTAGTCCTTTTTAGGTACTTAAGGATATTCTTGACTGCCGTCCAGTGTTCCACTCCTGGATCACTTTGAAACCTTCTCGCCATACTTATGGCAAGGCTGACATCTGGTCTTGTGCACAGCATTGCATACATGATAGAGCCTATGGCAGAAACATAGGGGATGACACTCATCTTTTCTCTATCCTCTGCAGTCACTGGGCATTGAGTCTTACTCAACTTCACACCATGCAAAATAGGCAAGAACCCCTTCTTGGACTGATCCATTTTGAACTTCTTCAAAACTTTATCAAAGTATGTGCTCTGTGAAAGTCCTATTAAGCGTCTTGATCTATCTCTATAGATCTTGATGCCTAATATGAAAGCAGCTTCTCCTAGGTCCTTCATTGAAAAACTCTTGTTCAAATATTCCTTCACGTTTTCCAAAAGTTCTATATTGTTTCCAATCAGCAATATGTCATCCACATATAATATTAGAAACGCTATAGAGCTCCCACTCACTTTCTTGTAAATACAAGCTTCTCCGTAAACTTGTACAAACCCAAACGCTTTGATCACCTCATCAAAGCGAAGATTCCAACTCCGAGACGCTTGCACCAGCCCATAAATGGATCGCTGGAGTTTGCAAACTTTGTCAGCATTATCTGGATCGACAAAACCTTCTGGTTGCATCATATACAACTCTTCCTTAAGGAAACCGTTAAGCAATGTTGTTTTGACATCCATCTGCCAAATTTCATAATCGAAAAATGCAGCTATTGCTAGCATGATTCTGACGGACTTAAGCATCGCTACGGGTGAAAAAGTCTCATCGTAGTCAACTCCTTGAACTTGTGAAAAACCCTTTGCCACAAGTCGAGCTTTATGGACGGTGACATTACCATCCGCATCCGTCTTCTTCTTGAAGATCCATTTATTCTGAATGGCCTTTCGCCCTTCAGGTAGTACTTCCAAAGTCCATACTTTGTTTTCATACATGGATCCCATCTTGGACTTCATGGCTTCTAACCATTTGTTGGAATCCGGGCCCACCATCGCTTCTCCATAGCTCGTAGGTTCACCGTTGTCCAACAACATGACCTCCAAGACAGGGTTACCATACCACTCAGGAGCAGTACGTACCCTTGTCGACCTACGAGGTTCGACAGTAACTTGATCCAAAGCTTCGTGATCATCATCATCGGCTTCCTCTTCAACTGACATAGGTTCCACAGAAACATCTTTCTACGCTGTGCTACTCTCTGGTTGAAGTAAAGGTTCAACAACCTCATCAAGTTCTATCTTCCTCCCACTCAATTCTTTCGAGAGAAACTCTTTCTCGAGAAATGACCCGTTCTTAGCGACAAACACTTTGCCCTTGGATCTGAGATAGAAGGTGTACCAAACCGTCTCCTTTGGGTATCCTATGAAGACGCATTTGTCCGCTTTGGGTTCGAGCTTTTCTGGCTGGAGCCTTTTGACATAAGCATCGCATCCCCAAACTTTAAGAAACAAAAACTTCGGTTTCTTGCCAAACCACAGTTCATACGGCCTCGTCTCAACAGACTTAGATGGTGCCCTATTTAAAGTGAATGCAGCTGTCTCTAACGCATAACCCCAAAATGATAATGGCAAATCGGCAAGAGACATCATAGAACGCACCATATCCAATAAGGTTCGATTACGATGTTCGGACACACCATTACGCTGTGGTGTTCCAGGTGGCGTCAACTGTGAAATAATTCCACATTGTCTTAAGTGATTTCCAAACTCATAACTCAGATATTCTCCCCCTCGATCAGCTCGTAGGAACTTGATCTTCTTGTTACGATGATTCTCAACTTCACTCTGAAATTGCTTGAACTTTTCAAATGTTTCAGACTTGTGCTTCATTAAGTAAATATACCCATATCTACTCAAATCGTCGGTGAAGGTGAGAAAATAACGATATCCACCACGCACCTCAATACTCATCGGACTGCACACATCAGTATGTATGATTTCCAACAAGTCACTTGCACGTTCCATTGTTCCTGAAAACGGGGTCTTAGTCATCTTGCCCATGAGGCATGGTTCGCATGTGTCAAGTGATTCAAAATCAAGAGACTCCAAAAGTCCATCGGCATGGAGTTTCTTCATGCGTTTTACACCAATATGACCTAAGCGGCAGTGCCACAAGAATGTGGTACTATCATTATCAACTCTATATCTTTTGGCATCAATGTTATGAACATGTGTATCATCACTATCGAGATTCAATAAGAATAAACCCCTCACAATGGGTGCATGACCATAAAATATATTACCCATGTAAATAGAACAACCATTATTCTCTGATTTAAATGAGTAACCGTCTCGCATTAAACAAGATCCAGATATAATGTTCATGCTCAATGCAGGCACTAAATAACAATTATTCAGGTTCATCACTAATCCCGATGGTAATCGAAGAGCGAGCGTGCCGACGGTGATCACATCAACCTTGGAACCATTTCCCACGTGCATCGTCACTTCGTCCTTCGCCAGCCTCCGTCTATTCCATAGTTCCTGCTTTGATTTGCAAATGTGAGCAACCGCACCGGTATCAAATACCCAGGCACTACAACGAGAGTTGGTAAGGTACACATCAATAACATGTATATCATATATACCTTGTTTGGCGTTAGCCCCTTCTTGTCGGCCAGATACTTGGGACAATTCCGCTTCCAGTGGCCAGTCCCCTTGCAATAGAAGCACTCAGTTTCTGGCTTGGGTCCAGCCTTGGGTTTCTTCACGGGAGGGGCAACTGCTTTGCCACTCTTCTTGGAGTTACCCTTCTTTCCCTTGCCATTCTTCTTGAAAATAGTGGTTTTATTGACCATCAACACTTGATGCTCCTTCTGGATGTCTGACTCAGTGACTTTTAGCATCGCGAACAGCTCGGCGACTGACTTGTTCATCCCTTGCATGTTATAGTTCAACACAAAGCTCTTGTAGCTAGGTGGTAGCGATTGAAGAACTCTGTCAGTCACCGCCTCTGGCGGGAGCTCAACTCCCAACTCAGCCAGACGGTTGTAGTACCCAGACATTCTGAGTATGTGCTCACTGACAGACCCGTTCTCCTCCATCTTGCAGGCATAGAACTTATCGGAGGTCTCATACCTCTCGATCTGGGCATTCTTCTCAAAGATAAACTTCAACTCCTGGAACATCTCATCTGCTCCATGACGTTCAAAACGCCTTTGAAGTCCCGGCTCTAAGCCATACAGCATGGCGCACTGAACTATTGAGTAGTCATCAACACGCGACTGATAGGCGTTCACAACGTCCACAGTCGCTGGAGGGGGTGGCGCACCAAGCGGTGCATCAAGGACATAAGACTTATGGGAAGCCGTGAGGATAATCCTCAGATTATGGGCCCAGTCTACAAAGTTGCTTCCATCATCTTTCAGCTTAGCTTTCTCTAGGAACGCATTAAAATTTAGGGGAGCTACTGCGCGAGCCATTGATCTACAACATAAATTTGCAAAGGCAACTTTAGACTATTGTTCATGATAAAAGAGTTCAAATAATCATATTACTTAAAACTCCCACTCAAATTGACATCCCTCCGGTCATCTGAGTGTAACATGATCCAAATTCACCAACCCAAGTCTGATCATCATGTGAGATGAGGTGGTTTCAATGGTGAACATCTCCATGTTGATCATATCTACTATATGACTCACATTCGACCTTTCGGTCTCTTGTGTTCCGAGGCCATGTCTGTACATACTAGGCTCGTCAAGTTTAACCCGAGTGTTCCGCATGTGCAAAACTGGCTTGCACCCGTTGTGTGTGAATGTAGAGTCTATCACACCCGATCATCACGTGGTGCTTTGAAACGACGAACTTTCGCAACGGTGCACACTTGGGGAGAACACAATTTTATCTTGAAATTTTAGTGAGGGATCACCTTATAATGCTACCGTCGTCCTAAGCAAAATAAGATGCATAAAAGGATTAACATCACATGCAAATCATAAGTGACATGATATGGCAATCAACTCGTGCTTTTGATCTCCATCTCCAAAGCACCGACATGATCTCCATCGTCACCGGCATGACACCATGATCTCCATCATCGTGTCGCCATCGGGGTTGTCACGCCAACCATGCTTCTACTACTATTGCTACCGCTTAGCGATAAAGTAAAGCATTACATAGCGCTTAATGATTGACACGCGGGTCATACAATAATTAAAGACAACCCTATGGCTCATGCCGGTCGTTGTATGCATCGACATGCAAGTCGATATAAACTATTACAAACATGATCATCTCATACATCAAATATATTTCATCATGTCATTGGCCATATCATATCACAACATACCCTGCAAAAACAAGTTAGACGTCCTCTAATTGTTGTTGCATGTTTTACGTGGTTGCTATGGGTATCTAGCAAGAACAATTCTTACCTACGCAAAGCCACAACGGTGATATGCAAGTTGCTATTTAACCTTCTACAAGGACCGCCTTTGTCGAATCCGATTCAACTAAGGTGGGAGAGACAGTCACCCGCCAGCCATCTTTATGCAACAAAGTCACATGTCAGTCGATGGAAACGGTCTCATGTACGTGGACATGTAAGGTTGGTCCAGGCCGCTTCATCCCACAATACCGCCAAATCAAGAAAAGACCAAGGAAGGAAGCAATCTGAATATCAACACCCACAAACTCCTTTGTGTTCTACTCGTGATGTCATCTACGCATAGACCTAGCTCATGATGCCACTGTTGGAGAACGTTGCATGGGAAACAAAAAAATTCCTACGCTCACCAAGATCCAATCTAGGAGATGACCATCTACAAGAGGAGAGATTGGATCTACATACCCTTGTAGATCGCTAAGCGGAAGTGTTAAGAAACGCAGTTGATGTAGTCGAACGTCTTTGCGGTCCAATCACGATCCGTCCCGCGAACTCTGATCCAAGTGCCGAACGGACGACACCTCCGCGTTCAACACACGTACGGCTTGATGACGCCTTCACCTCCTCGATCCAACGAGCGATGGTGAAGTAGTAGCTCAAGTCCTCTGGCAGCGCGACGGCGTGGTGGCGGTGGTGGTGGCGGAATCTCAGCAGAGCTTCGCTAAGCGCTACGGAGAGGAAGAGGGATGCGAGGGAGAAGAGAGGCAGCGTCGTGGCGTAGAGATGTGTTCCAGGGGTGCGGCTGCCCTCTCTCTACCTCTCTATATATAGGGGGGAGGGAGGAGGAGGGGGCGCCCTAGATCCAATCTAGGAGTGGCGGCCAAGGCAGATGGGGGCGCCCCCCTAGGGTGACTTGCCCCCCAAGCCAGGTGGAGGGAACCCTAGATGGGGTGCCCCACCTCCCCTGGTAATGTGAGATGGGGTGAGAGGGGCGTTCAGCCCCTTAGTGGGATGGTTTGCCCCCTCCCCTTGGCCCATGAGGCCCCCCAACACTTGCCGGGACCCCCCGAAACCCCTTTCGGTCATGCTGGTCATCACCCGGTGCCCCCGGGACAATTCCAGGCTCCAATACCCTTCGTCCAATATATCAATCTTCACCTCCGGACCATTCCGGAGTTCCTCATCATGTCCGGGATCTCATCCGGGACTCCGAACAACCTTCGGTAACCACCATAATGACTCACCTATACTTATATCGTCACCAAACGTTAAGTGTGTAGACCCTGCGGGTTCGAGAACTATGCAGGCATGACCGAGACACCTCTATGGTCAATAACCAATAGCGGGACCTGGATGCCCATAATGGTTCCTACATATTCTACGTAGATCTTATCGGTCGAACCTCGATGTCAAGGATTCAGCTAATCCCGTATGTAGTTCCCTTTGTCTATCGGTATGTTACTTGCCCGAGATTCGATCGTCGGTATCTCCATACCTAATTCAATCTCGTTACCGGCAAGTCTCTTTACTTGTTCCGTAATACAAGATCCTGTGGCTAACTCATTAGTCACATTGCTTGCAAGCTTACTGTGATGTTGTATTACCGAGTGGGCCCTGAGATACCTCTCCGTCTTATGGAGTGACAAATCCCAGTCTTGATCCATGCCAACTTAACGGACACCCTCGGAGATACCTGTAGAGCACCTTTATAGTCACCCAGTTACATTGCGACGTTTGGTACACACAAGGTATTCCTCCGGTGTTTGTGAGTTGCATGATCTCATGGTCATAGGAACATATACTTGACATGCAGAAAACGATAGCAGTAAACTTGATACGACCATATGCTACGTTTATAGTTTGGGTCTTGTCCATCACAGCATTCTCCTAATGATGTGATCCCGTTATCAAATGACAACTCATGTCTATGACTAGGAAACCATAGCCATCTTTGATCAACGAGCTAGTCCGGTAGAGGCTTACTAGGGACATGTTGTTGTCTATGTATCCACACATGTATTTGAGTTTCCGGTCAATACGATTATAGCATGGATAATAAACGATTGTCATGAACAAGGAAATATAATAATAACTACTTTATTATTGCCTCTAGGGCATATTTCCAACAGTCAGCTATCTGTTGATGATGCTTCTTAACTCCCCGGAGCCATCATCTCCTCCCGCCAGGGCTCCGTTCAACGCATCTGCATCCCGGCATGCTACCTGCTGGACATACCCTGCACGGTGGGCGCCTGGCTGACATCCCTTCAATTCAAAAAACTTCAGTAGCTTGAGTTCTACCATTACTACAACGATAGATTACTACCAATCGTTGTATCTGTGCCCTCACCACCGATGTCCATCTCATGGTTTTCCTCCTCTCTCCACACCGCCACCTTGACTCGGTGCCATCTAGCAGACAATATGGTACAAATGCTTCGACTCTCACTGCTAAAAATCTTGCGCTTATGTTGGTTGATCTGTCGGAGGCCTCACTGCACAGCATCATCCACTCCAGCTGCCCTGTCCTGGAGCGCTTGGTGCTTGTTTTTGGAAATGGAATCCATATACCTTGTCTCAAAATTAAGTCGCCTCACCTTGTAAGCATTGGAATTTGTTTTGAAGGACAGGAGCTCATCATTGAAGATGCCCCTTCACTTCAAAGGTTGCTCCTTCATTGGTGTTATAAACCTTCGCAAATAACTGTGGTCTCTGCGCCTAAACTGGAGACCTTGGGTGCAATTGATGATCCGTTTAAATTGTTCAAGATGGTGTTTGGCTCCAGACTTATTCAGGTACTGTATATTATTCATGTACACTTTGGTAATCTGCATTTTTCATTTGTGCGCATAAGTTAAATATCATATTGGAGTACACTTTCGGTGCTAATATTATGTTCTATGCTGAATGAAGAGCTTGTCCATGGATGGCCTATTAGTGGTGCTGGATTCTGTCAAGACCTTATATATCAGTATGTGGTGTCTTGATCTGAACACGAGTATTGGCTTGCTGCGATGCTTTCCATGTCTGGAGAATTTGTATATAAAGGTAATGATTTCACGCTTATTGAAAGCCCATATATAATGTACTAGAATTAACCCTTCGGTTGTCGCTCCTTCGACATACTCTATTTTAGACATTAAATGTTTTCAATCTTCATGTCTATTTAGGTACTAGCACTTGGAGAAAAAGGTATAACCAATCGATGGGTGAGGAAGCACAAGGATTTTCTTAGATCTCATGACATTCGTTTGAAGACAATAACGTTGGAAGGATATGCATCCAACCCTGCAAACACTAGCTTTGTCACATTCTTCATGTTGAATGCGAGGTTACTATTGTCCGTGAGGATTAAGTTTTTCAACAAGAATTTTCTCACGGATGGATATGTTGAACAACATAAAAAGAAGTTTCAGGTGGACCTAAGGGCTTCTGAACATGCTCGGCTTCTATTTACAACAACTTGTCGTCATCATGGACCAGTAGAATTTTTGTACCGGGATCTTGATTTTATGGATCACACTGATCCATTTGATTGTGACTGCCCAAAACTTTGGTGTAGTTAGATGTTATTGCCCTGTTCAATCTGGGTTTTGTCTGAACCTAATGAACAATTAATCCTCGTGCTTTTGGACTGTTTGCAAGCTGGAGTTAGATATTGTTGCCCTTTTCAACTCGACTTTTTCTTTCGTACTGGGCCAATGGCTTGCCATTTCTTTAATTAAGACATAAATATTATAAGCAATCACAACATAGGGAAAGAACATCACTCTCGCAGGGGATCCTTGAGATCATTGTTCATTACAGAACCCGCAAGTTCTTAGCGCCCGCCAGCACCCACAAACTTATTTTCAGCTAGAGCACCAAATGGGATGTAATTCTTAATAAGAAAAGTTGCATGGTAGTGACAGATTTGGATTCTGACATTTGGGACCCACGAGGAAAAAGCCTATCCAGGGCAGTGTCGACTCGACAGTAAACATCGAGAAACCTGGTCTTAAAATCACTGTAAATCCAAAACTTGCCTCAAAATCATGAAACTTGGCATGGTGTTATGACATGGCACCAACATGTTATGGTAAAAAGTTAGTCCAATTTGGAACAAGTTTTGGTATAAACTTCTTACAAACCAGAGCGTCTCTCAAGAAGCCTCATGGTTTCGAGAGGGAACTTGTCACCTATGTGTGCGAAACGACATACGCTGTCTCTTCCCGCCTTGATTTATTTTACAGAGGCAACATGCAACTATAGGAGTGTCGTCCTAAAAATATGAAATTATTCAGCATTTGTTTTGCTTTTTTTATACATTATTTGAGTTTTCTTGGCATTTGGAACATACTTTGGTGTGTGCAAAGGTCATGTGTGTACTAGCCACCTATGTAATTGGATGTTCAATTTGGTTATGGAATCAAGTCCTTATAAGTTATAAGTACATATATTGTTGTTCTGTATGCAATGACATCGCACACGGACCATACTAGGGAACCCATCGGTGATGAATTCATCAATCGCTGACAATTGTATACCAGCAAGTATTTGCCCACAACACACATGGCTTATTAGCAGAAATTGTTCGTGTTATTATGGGTCTTCACACACATTTGTGATTAGGAACTTGTTTGACGCATATCACACACATTTTGTTAAGTTGAACCATTTCTGTTGTGTTGCCTAATCGAAAACAGTTCATCCGAGTGAACTATATGACGTATATCGCACACACCTTGATCTGGGTGACTGTTTCTGTTGCGTTCCCTGATCACAAACAGTTCATCCGAGTGAACTGTATGCCGTATATCGCACACAACTTCATCTGGCTGTCCATTTCTGTTGTTCTGCCTCATCACAAACAGTTCATTGGACTGAACCGTATGCCACGCATCGCACACGCAACTATAATCTGAATTGTGTTTGATGTCTCCGTGATCGCAAATGTTTTGTATCATTTTTGGCCATTTTTTTGCATTAGCATTTGCGATTAATGCATCGCACACAGTTTCCTCGAAGGGTCTCTGATTGTAGTGTCGCGTTAGCAGCATCCTGTAGTAGTGTGGTTTGGTTTTGGTGGCTGGAGGAAGAAGAGACTGAAGAAACATGACAAACATTCGATGTCAATCCAATGGTCATGGTTGCCAGAATCATTTTTTGACTAAGCCAACACCACATTGCATACTTTTTTTGCAAGAAAAGAAAAACTGGGCTTGTTCGCCAGATAACATCCCCAAAACTTCCACCATTTGATCTTGCATCGCAACCAAAACTGCCAGGAGAATGCGTTCCTTTGCCATCCTCCTCCCAGGGAACGTTCACTAGATAACATTCCCAAAAATCAAAGACTTGAGAAGGCATACAAAACAAGCTAGTCTACCAGTAAAGAGACGTTGTCGAGTGTTAGAAAAAAGAGAGACGTGCTGCTGTAACTGGTTCGAATCCAAACCTATACTATATATAGCGTTATACTACTCTGCAAGTACTGAAACTGACATATCCAATGTTCGCTTCTCCTCTTCTCTAGCTACTCTGCCTAGCTTCAGAAGCTCTGGCCGCAGCAACCATGTCCGCTGGCTCGTCCACCTGCTCTTCAGCAGGGAATCGAGCCAACAACTAGATGTGCACAAAGTCACCACCCGTACCACCGCATGTGGGTCTCATCACACCCCCACTGGCACACTCACCATTGCCATTGCGCATCTCACCCCGCTGCCGTTGGTGTGGTGCCACTGCTGCAAATCACGCTCCTCAACGCTGATCGAGTCTTCTACAAATGCCCAAATCATAGGGTAACATGGTTAAGTTGTTCGCCTGCTTTTAGTTGCTATTTTTTATAGGAGTTTGGTTGATGATCTTCCAATTTGATTCATGCAGAAAATGGAAGATTCTTGTGATTTGTATTTCTGGGAAGTTGCTGATGTGGGGGAACGGAACTACACAGATTATTTGGTTAGCCATGGAATCCAAATACCAATAGGCTGGGTTGTTGGGCAAGTAACTGAAGGAACAATAGAAGAGGAAGATGCAGAGCAGAAGGTTAAAGATGCAGTTCATCAGATCATGGCCAAGCAACAGCTGCTGAATGACCTTGGCAGCAATGAGGAGATGAAAGAGCATGTGGAGATAATGGGCAAGAGCATTGTGCTCTGTAGGATGATTGTCTCTTTATTTGCAGTGTATGTAGCACTCGTGATGTATTCAGTCGCTCTGACATGAGCTCTTTGCTGAAACTAGTAATGAATGAAAACTGTTTAGCAGGCTGAGCGTCTAGTGTTGTGAACATCAAATGATTTCTATTAACAAAAATCTGGAGGGGTCCCCTTTTACTAAAAAATAAATAAATTAGTAGAGGCCCTGTCGGGTCAGCTATGTTCCCATTGCAAGATGTACAGTAAATTGCAGTCCAACAACAAACTGCCATCAGCTACACTGCGGTTGTGCAATCATCAAATACAAGTTTCGCAGCAAAATATGACTACTACTAAACAACAATGCCATCATGTTTCATTCGTTATACAATCACCAAACACAAATCAACATACATAATAAGTGATGTTCTCACTACAAAATACTAAACAACAACTTTATCAGGTTTCAGTGGTCATAGGAAACACAAATTCACATAGATAATAAGTCATCTTCTCACAGGAAAATACGACAGAAGCAGTCTAATCATCATCCACAGCAGTAGCGCCAACATCTTCACCATGTGTATCAGTCTGAATCGTAATCCCCCCTAGTGTCATCTTCTTCTTCACCATCAATGTCCTCGAACGTTGGCTGCTTATTGATTAACTCATCTACTTCCACACCCGGACAATAAATCTTTTTTCCAACCTTATTGATGTGTTGGTCCTCAATGATATCATAAACATCTGCGGAAGCCCCTACATCAGTAGCAGTGTAAGCATCATTTTGTTGTGCAACTTCATTAAACGAATTCCTCTGCTCAAACTTTTGCAATACTCTCCAGTCCTGGTTACCTGCAAATGTGTCTTCCAATAAAAATATCTGTGTTGCTTGATTTGCCAAAATATAAGGCTCATCGGTGTGGTACACCGCCTTGACATTTATGGATTTGAAATAATCATCAGCTTTTGGTTTTGAGATCTTGGTAAACTGGTTATACCAACGACAGCAAAATAGAACCACGCACCGATGAACCTCGAAACTGGAGATATACTGCAACTAAACAATGTCTGTTATGTTAGCATACATTTCAGTTGACACTTTGTTGTGCGTATACGTGCTCATGATGGCACTGTTTTGTGTCTTCCTGCCTTCATCGCATGCAAGGGTGTTGTAGTGCGCATCTCCAACAACACAAGATGCATAATGTCTTACTCGAGTATCAGGGCCCATTGCTAGTGCATAAAGGGTATCACTAACTGCCTGCCCCTCCTCTCGCATCTTCTTAACCTATGGTTAGAAAATAGACAAGCTGATCATCTTATGTACTCAATATATTAAAAAACTGACAGTGCAATTCAAAATCTTACATGGCTCTTCAACCATTTCGCAAATCCTTCCCTAACCCCTTTCTCATTGTTTCTTGGATTTTGCGCTAGTAACTCCTCTTCGTACATGTTGTAGAAAAACTACAAACTGGAAGGAAGAGAAGAGTATCATGATCAATGTCTTCAAGCAAAGTCTTCACATAGAGAGGAGCAAGTAAAGGCTTCACAACACAAAACTGAAAGTAAAGTAGTGGAGAGATAGAACTAGTTGCTCGATGAAGACACATTATTTCTTTGACCAATTCCAATTGTTGTGACAACTGTACGTCTGGTTGTAGAGGCTAAGATTTAACTCAGAAGACCAAGTCTTCACCTTATTCTCGTTGAGATAAGGCTTAGAGCTCGCCCAATCACTCACGCAAGTCTTCAAGGTAGACTTCTGAAACCTTCACAAACTCGTTCACCGGCTATCCACAATGACTCTTGGATGCTCGGAACATGATGCTTAATTGTCTGGAAGATCACAATCTTCAAGTGTAATAAGTCATTGGTTCACTCAGAACATAATGTCTTCGGTGATGTTCAATCACTTTGGGCTCTGGGTGTTCAGGAGTTTTCCCTTGCAGGAAATCTCTCACAAAATCTTCAGAGGTGGGTTGCTCTAAATCGACAGAAGCCGTGTAATAACTCTGAGCAACCGCCAACTTATGGTGGATGGGGACGACTATTTATAATCTGGGTCGCAAACCGACATGATATAACCAAAATGACCCTAGGTCAATGGCCAACCGACATGTGTACCACCGGTCGGATTTCAAACACACGCGACAACTTTACTTGGGCTACAAGCAATGCTAACTACACCAACTTTGGAAGAGATTTTCTCTCAAAGTGTTCACTAGAAGACATAGGATTTTAGGTTGAGCATCACATCAGTTTCTGACTTCATATCGCCTTTACCCAACTTAACAGTAGGGTGGTTCCTGTGACTCAGGAAAGAAGAAAATGAAACTACCAAAAGACAAAGTCTTTGTGCTCCATTGTCTTGAAGTCTTCGTGAGCCACCAAAGTCTAAAAGTCTTCAAACATTTTTAGGGGTCGTGTGCGACGGTTAAACCAAATCTCTAGGTGAAAGGATCGATACGGTCGAGTAGAGGGGGGTGAATAGGAGACTACAAATTTTAATCTTTCTTGTCAATTTTAAGATTTATCGGATAAATAGGGTTCACTATATATGCAACTAGGTCAACACAACCTATATGACAAGCAAGCTTAAAGTTAAAAAAGCTAGGCAACAATCTAATTAGCAAGCCAACAAGCATACAAGGCAAAGTAAAGTGTGGGAAAGGATTAACCACAAGTGAGGCAAGGATGCGGATTTTATCCCGAAGTTCACTCTTCCTTTGGGAATAGCTACTCTCCGTTTAGAGCGGTGCCGGAGAAAAAGCTTGTGGAACGCCACGAAGGCTCACCGTAATCTCTTTCGAGTCACCCCCAACGAATGAGCCTCGAATCACTCGGGGTTGGTCTTGAAGGAGACCACCACACCTTTACAAACTTCTCCGGAGCACACCACAAGCAAAGAAGCTTCCGGAGGAACCTTTAACTGCCTAGGAGCCCAAGCTCCAAGAGTAACAAGTCAATGGGGAAGAAATGTTTCAGGGAACGCGATTTGGTTTGGTCAAGATGTAGATCGGGTCTTGCTCTCTCAATCCCCAAAGTTTCAACAAGTTTGGGTGGAGGGATTGAGAGTATTGAGCAAAATGGGGTGTAGCAATGGTGGAGCTCAACAAGACATTAGGGTTAGGGATGGAGGAGGAAGAAGGTGCTTTATTGATAATATGTCTTACAATAGTTGTCGTATGCGATACACGATTACAAGTACGACTAACTTGGAGGTGGCTTGCTATGGTGATGATGATGATGACGGTGGTGGTGACTATGGAAATGGGATGGGAAATGCCGACGGCTAGGGTTTTCGAATGCCTTCTGGTGCAGAGATGGGTGTTTCGACTATTCTCCTCTGTGAATCTGGAGGCATTCCCTTTATAAAAGTGGTGTAGTTGGATACCACGGAGCCGCCGACGGCTAGTACGAGTGTTGGTACAAGCGCGTGCACTCGTACCAGACTCCGTCTTCTGCTCTGTATTGACTGCTACACCTCCTAATTAATTTATTCTTTCTCCATTTTGCTTCTTTCCATGTATATGATTGATTTTCTCCATACATGGCCTCTTTTCCTATGAAAAACAAAATAAAGAGAGGATTTCGCTATCTCGTGCATTCATTAGTCATTTGTGATAATACCAGAGAAAATACCTTAGGTTTTCTAAAATAATTTGGTTTAAACAACGGTGTGACGAGCGTAAAAGATACACTCATCAGTATTACACAACTTGGCCCAAGACTTGCCATCCCGACCCAGGTTAGAATGCCCCGGAATCTCTTCCAGCCAATCAGTGGGATGTTTCCAGGTCGTCGAAAGAACTCTGTAGGTAGAGCGCACCGAGAAGCACCCACATATATCGTAGTGCCAGGACCATAAGTCCTCCTGACGCCGATAGCTAAGAGAGATATTAAGGATCGCTTCTTTGTGCATCACTATGAAATGTTCATCGATGATTTGTAAGTTCCAGCATCTGCTCGTCTGGTCAATTAACTTCCTTGGCAACACTGGTGGATTTGCTAACTTGGGGCATACAGGTCAAAGTTTATAGTCTCTTGTAATCCAGTTATCGTGCCATATATCTGTAGTCTCGCCGGTACCAATTCGCTTTATTAGGGGTAACTTCAAAACATCTCAGGCTTCCACAATTGAATGCCAAACTTGTGATGGATGGTTCACTACTGGAATCAGAGAATTTGCCATCAGCCAGTTCTTTGTCGTCTGCTAGCTGACGACAAAGAAGATCTTTGCCGTCAGCATACAAAACACAGACGGCAACGAACGAGCTGATGGCAAAGACACTATTTGCCATCAGCCACCTCTTTGCCGTCTGCTAGCGGACGGCAAAGAAAGTTTGCCTTCCACTAGTAGACGGCAAAGAGGTGGGGATGGGCCCTCCACTAGACCCCACCCCCACCTCTTTGCCGTCCGCTAGCGGACGGCAAAGAAGCCCCTACCTAACGGCCCACCCCCTCCTCTCTCTCTTCTCTCTCTCCCCGACTCCACCCCGCCGCCGCCCTCGACCCCACGCCGCCCCGGCACGCTGCTCCGAACCCACGTCGCCCCCGCCCCCGACCGCACCCCGTCGCCGCCCCTGACCCACGCCGCCCCCGACCGCACCCCGCCGCCGCCCTTGACCCCACGCCGCCGCCGCCCCCGACTGCACCCCGCCGCCGCCCTGACCCCACGCTGCCCCCCTCCGATGTCCCATCCTCCCTCCCCCCCCCCCCCGCCGCCCCGTCGCCCTGGCCCGCAGGCGTCGGCCTCCTCCACCTCCACCAACGTCGGCCTCCACCTCCCCCACTCCGGTGAGCCCCCTCCCCCTCTCTTTTTTTTCAATTTTTTTCTCTGTTAATTAGTATAGTTTAGTTAGTGTAGTTTAGTTTAGTTAGTGTTGTTTAGTTAGTTAGTGTAGTGTAGTTTAGTTAGTGTTGTTTAGTTATGTAGTGTAGTGTAGTTTAGTTAGTGTAGTGTAGTTTAGTTAGTGTAGTTTAGTTGTAGTTAGTGTTCTATTTTAGTATTAGTAAAATCTAGTTTAGTTGTAGTTAGTTTAGTTGTAGTTAGTTAGTTAATGTAAAGGAAAAATAAAATGTTAATGTAGAGATCCCCAGATCCCTCCCCTCGCCGGTTACTAACCTACCCCTCCCGGGATCCCCCCTCCTCGCAGATCCTCACCGGTGCCCCTTGCTTCCTCCCTCGGCTACCCTCCTCGGCTCCATCCCCTCATCGCCGACAGTAGTAGGTAGCTAGCTATATCCTCCTCCTCCCCCCTTCCTTTGCTCTATTCCGGCCTTCGTGCCGATGAGACTAGCTAGGTAACTACAGTCGCGTAACCAGTATGCGTCTCCCGTCCGAAAGGGTTGCATCGATAAATATGCATTCAGTTGCATATTTATCATCGTAACTCATTCGGATTGTCCAGCGATTTCCACGGACAGCCTGAGGACGTGTAGATTAGGTACGTTCTCCATGCTCTACCCCATTCCAAGACAAAATTTCGGCAGCGCCTCCCCGTTGTTCTCCGGATGCACATTGTCTTGGCTTTTGGCCGAGACGTGTATTTGGAGAACAGCGGGGAGGTGCTGCCAAAATTTTGTCTTGGAATGGGGTAGAGCATGGAGAACGTACTCACTCTACACAGGGAAGAGGACCTATCGTTATCTATTAGCGTGTAGGTTGCATGGACGTAATAAAACTGACAAACTAGATTAACTGATGAATATACATGCTGAATTATATATATATTTCTTGTGTGTCCAGTAGCTAGGTAAGATGAGTGATCATGCGTGGATGTACACCGGTCACACTAGTCAGAAAGACATGACCAATGAATGGTTAACAAAAACCAAGGGGTTTGTGAGAGCCACATTTGCAAATGGCCAGAGAAAAACCTGGTGCCCCTATGTCCGGTGCGACAATTGGCACAAGAGGACAGAGGATGAAATGGGTAAACACCTGCAGAAGAGTGGTTTTACGCCCGGTTATACGGTGTGGACATTTCATGGTGAGTCTGCCCAACGTGCCAGAGCTGAGGTGGTTCGTCGTCGCACCGACGAGCATGGTACCGGGATGGAAGACATGGTGCAAGACTTTGATGATGCGCGGGATTCGGACGATGAGATGGAGGAATCTGCAAAGGCCTTCAATGAAATGTTGGAGTCTTCAAAACGTCCTCTCCACGAGCACACGGAGCTTTGTCAGCTGGATGCCATCTCACAAGTAATGGCTCTGAAGGCTCAATTCAACTTGGGCAGAGAATGCTACGACGCGATGATGATAGTATTTCGACGCTTTCTACCCAAAGGCCATGTAATGCCTGCAAACCTGTACCAATCGGACAAAATCCTCCGTGCACTTAAGATGCCCTACGAGAAGATAGATGCCTGTGAGAAAGGATGTGCCTTATTTAGGCTTGAGTATGTGGACTTGAACTATTGTCCCATTTGCAAGTCTTCCAGGTATGTTGTGGTAGACAACAGTATGGGTGTTGAACTTCGTTTACTCTTTGTCATGGCAGGTGTTGAAAGATGATGGGCGCGGGTCCGGACCGCTTCGGGGCTCCTTCTTCGTCGGCGCGTGGTGGGAGGGGTACTTCCATTCCACCTGTACCTCTTCGGAGAGCGTTGTTAGACAGTTTGGGGACACCGACAGGCGCTTCTTCATCGACGTTGTTACCCACCGGAAGAGGAGGTCGGGGAGGGAAGAAGAGAGGAGGTAGGTAGGCTCCTACGCCTTCCACGCCGCCACCCCTAGCTGATTCACCCGAGCACATGACTGCTAGGGTGGACCCGTCTGAGGAGGAGGCTACGTGGACTCCGGTCCATGGGCCTCAGGTCGATGGGCCTTCGGCCCATGAGACTTCGGCCCACGAGACTCTGGACCAGGCTACGTCCCAGGAGACGTCCGGATGGGGTACCTGGCCAGATCCGCCTAAGGGGCCGAGTGGTCATGCTGATGGTGGCAGGGATCAGATTTCTGATAGCGAGGGCAAGGTGGTTGAGGGGGCCACCGTCTACCAGCGTGGTTGTACACAGCTCCCGCCCGTGCCGGCGACCCGCGAGCAGAGGTGGT
This sequence comes from Thinopyrum elongatum, assembly GCA_011799875.1. Classification (NCBI taxonomy): domain Eukaryota; kingdom Viridiplantae; phylum Streptophyta; class Magnoliopsida; order Poales; family Poaceae; genus Thinopyrum; species Thinopyrum elongatum. The sequence goes on from CM022303.1 coordinate 241,040,962, forward strand.
TGATTTGGCCTGATGGGGAGAGGTAAGTGCATTTACTCTTTTTGTACCTTTTGCCTTCACATTTCTTCAAATATCTAATGCGTTGGCCTTGTCATACTGCAGGGGTTGGGACCACGCTCCAAATGTCCGCAGGCCCAACACTGTCCTTGGTGTGATTTGCCGGCAAAACTTCCCGAGGTTTGTCACATTGCCCGGTGAGGGTTAGCTTCCATAGCTAGGATTGAGCTGGGAGCACTACTTGGCTGCCTCAGCCCCGCCGGAGGAGATGATCGACGGTGTCTTGTGCCACACGAGGGCAGACATGGTGATCAGAAAGTTTTGGGTAATTTCTCCTTTACACAATTAAAAATCTTCAAATAGCTAGTTATTGTACTAATCAATGTTGTCTCGTTTGATTGCAGACCTTCTACAGGTGTGAGGAGGGATACGAGGAGGCCGCGACACAGGTTATCGATGCCGAGTGCAAGCGCCTACTACAAAACTTACGACACGAGGCTCGGGTGCAGGCTGTTCGAGACTACTACGCCTCGCGTGGTATTAAGAAGACCAAGCCGGCGTGCCGCGGAAAGTTTCGGAAGAAGGAGCAGTACATGACGGTAATTACCTATTCTTAAGGCCTTGTACTTAGTTTCCTTGATTTGATTCGTAGGCGTAGCGCTCAAGTTTCTCTTTACTAACTTAGGTGCCCCCGAGATGGTGTGCGGATCAGATGGATTGTTGGGAGGTGTTGGTGGATGAGTGGTGCTCAAACCAATGGCTAGCCCTCCATAACAATGCCAAGGACCAGCGTGCCCAAATGGAAGGTGTGCCACACCATCAAGGCAGCGCCAACTTATATTAGTTTGGGCAGAACTGGGTATGTGGTTTGCTTCATGATTCATGCAATTCATTCTTCATGCTATCTTGGGCCCTTTAATTACTAATTTACTCTGTTCCTCTCTTTTAGGCGCGACACAATAAGGCGGAGGTGCCAGAGGAGTGCGACCTCTATGCCATGGCCCATACTGTCTCGTACAATAAGGCCAAGGCATTCTCTGCTTCTGACCTCGATCATCCAGAGAACTTCACCAACATCTCCTCCCACAACAAGCTCGTGAGGTACAGAGATGATGGGAAGGTGAGGAAAGGGGAGGACTTTAACCCAATCCAGGGTCCCATTGATCCAGAGCTGGTGATGATATCTGATGGTGGGAGGTCCCATGGCTCGATAGCCATTGGAGATGGACTTATACGTTGTCCTTGCACTCTCCTGGAGATCAAGGCGCTCCAAACGAGCTCTGCTTCTGAGATAAGGCCTCGTCAACGGCCAGTCGAGCTCGCCTTCGAGGTTAGTTATACGGACTCAGCTATCTTTCCTCCATTACATTGTGTGTGCGGCCATCGATGATTACAATGCTAACGAGGAGTGGTGTTGCAGGCTGCTCTTCAGAGAGAGAGAGAGAGATAGAGAGAGAGGCAACCAAGGCGCTTCTGCAAGAGAGGGACCGGCAGGCGGTGGAAAAGGAGTGGGAGTTTGAGGAGAGGACTGCTAGGTTGTTGGAGGAGGAGAGGGCACGGAATGACATGGCGAACCGGGCCATGTACGAGCTCCTCGTGGTAAGTTTCCTCTGCATATTAGCCAAATCATGCACGTAATGTTCGTTTCATTACTAACTAGTATGTCTGACTCGTCAAAACCAAATGTGCAGTCTGTGTGCGAGAAGACCGGTCAGACCCCTCCGTCGATGCCAGTCATTTCTCCGGGGACCACGGTGAGTTTCATTTGAATGGTCATTAGTTACTAGTCTTAACATTTGAGTGTCATCATGCTAATGAGACATTGCAAATGATCTTTGGTGTAGCGTAACTCCAGACAAGCATCGCACGATCCTTCTCCAGGTGGTACCGGCACGAGCAACCCCGGTGCTTCACCTCCGTGATGACGGTAAGTTTTCTCTAGTGTTTTGCTTAACAAATGCATAATGACCTAGACTTAGCTTTATTTCCTCCAATATGCTTACCATAATGACCTAAGTTAGCTCTAATATGCTTAGTTACCTAGGTTAGCTCAATAATGACATATACTTAGCTTACTTATGTCAAAAATGGCATAATTAGCTTACTTAGGTAAAAAAAATGGCATGATAACCTTGGTAACCTCATAAATATCATATACTTAGCTTATTTTCCTCCAAAATGACATAATAAGCTTACTTAGCTCCAAAATGATCCATTTTACCTAAGTTAGCTCTAAAATGACCTATACTTAGCTTTGTTTCCTCCAAAATGACCTAAGTTAGCTCTAATATGCTAAGTTAGCTCTAATATGCTTAGTTACCTAGGTTAGCTCAATAATGACCTATACTTAGCTTACCTATGTCAAAAATGGCATAATATGCTTAGTTAACTCAAAAATGGCATAATTACCTAGGTTAGCTCAATAATGACCTATACTTAGCTTATTTAGTTCATTTATGACATAATTAGCTTACTTAGCTCATAAATGGCATGATAACCTTGGTAAGCTCATAAATGTCATATACTTAGCTTACTTAGGTCAAAAATGGCATGATAACCTTGGTAAGCTCATAAATGTCATATACTTAGCTTACTTAGCTCATAAATGGCATGACAACCTTGGTAAGCTCATAAATGTCATATACTTCTTCTAGTCTTCTTCTTCATTTTCTTCTTCTTCTTTTAGTCTTCTTCTTCTAACTATCTTATTTCCCATTTTGCAGATTTCATTCACTTCACGGAAGCTTGCATTGATGGAGTGCTTGTTTTTACTTTCTGTTTTGATTTTGTATCGATGAACAATGTGGAACTTGCTATATGGATGAAACTATTGTAATATGGATGAAACTATGTATGTATGGATGGAACTATGTATGTATGGATGAAACTTATGTGTTGGATATCTCATATATTTGCTGTGAAACTTGCCCTGTGAAATATATATATATATATCATATATTTGCTGTGAAAATGCTTGGATATAAGAAAAAAACATAATAAAAAGAGTCAATACAGGCTCTGTGTCGTCTGCCACCGACGATGAAGGGCTCTTTGTCGTCTGCCACAGACGGCAAAGTGGCCACGTGGCAGCAACCTGTGCAACCTGGGAGCACTGGGGCTGACCCATTTGGTCACTTTGCCGTTTGTGGCAGACGGCAAAGGATGGTGTGGTTTGCCGTCTGTGGCAGACATCAAAGAGCGGGGAGGAGTGACGGGTCTGCTGACGTCAGGAAGCAGACGACAAAGGGGAGGGCACGTTTGTCGTCAGCTGGCAGACGGGAAAGCCTCCCATTAGCCACCTAACGTGGCTAATGTCTATTCTTTGCCGTCCACTTTATTTGCCGTCTGCTTGCCTAGGAAAGCTGATGGCAAACGTCTTTGTCGTCCGCTGTGCGAAAACAGATGGCAAAGAAGCTCATTACCATAACTTGCAGTGCTGAAAATGTTTGCCGTCTACGGCTGACGGCAAAGACCTTTGCCGTCAGCTTTGTGGTCCTTTGCCGTCTGCCATGGCAGACAACAAATCAGCTGATTCCTGTAGTGGTTCCCCAACTCCGCATCCAAAATTAAGCATGAGAGATAATAAAACATCCTTTAGAATGCGAACACTAAGAGATTTCGGTCCCTTCAATAGTCCCCATGCTTGACGAGCCAAGAGAGCCAAATTAAACAACTCAATATTATGGAAGCCCATTCCGCCCATGAACTTGGGTTGATCATGACTTCCCATGAGACCCCAGGTTGTCTTTCTTTCACTTTTCTTTGAGCCCCACCAAAATTTACACAAAAGATTGTTAATATGTTGGCAGAGTCCTCTTGGCAGTTTGAAGCATGCCATGGAATAAGTAGGGATTGCCTTTGCCACAAATTTAATGAGCACGTCTTTTTTCACCTGCTGACAGTGCCCTCTTCATCCATCATGGAACTTGCTTCCATATGCAATCCTTCATATACTTGAAAGATCCTTCTTTTGATCTTCCACATCAGAAGGAAGGCCCTGATATTTCTCAGACGACTTCTCCTTAGGGACATGCAATATATCTTTAATCTCGCGACGCTGCACTTCTGAACATCCCTTACTAAAAAAGATCATTAATCTGCTGCCTAGATGCATCACAATACCTCTTCAATAAAGACCCCACTCTAGTAGCCATATTCGGAGTAGCTTGAAAGAACAAGAGGCTATCATCAACTAAGAGGAGATGGATAACCTTGGGCGCCTCTGGGCCACCCCGATTCCCTAGATGATCTTGTCTGGTGTGGAGAGTTTTAGCAAGCAGGAGAGACCCTCCGCAACAAGCAAAAACAAACACGGAGAGATTGGGTCACCCTCCCTTATGCCTCTAGATGGTATGTAAATCCAATTTACCACCATTAAACATAACCGAGAAAGAAACTGAAGTAACACACCTCATAATTGTGTGCGTAAAACGTGAGCTAATACCCAACTTGAGCATAATAGCTTTTAGATATGGCCACTCCAAACGGTCATAAGCCTTCATCATATCCAACTTCAGAGCGTGGAAATGATTACTCTTCACCCTCTTCGACTTCATATAGTGTAAACATTCATATGATGAGATAAATTGTCACTAACAATACGTCCTGAAACAAATGTTGTCTGCTCTTCATAAATTACATAGGAGAGAATAAGTTTGAGCCGACTAGCAAGCACCTTGGAAAGCGATCTTGAAGATCACATTGCAAAGAGTTATCAGTCTAAACTATCCTAAATTCTTTGGACTGGCTATCTTGAAAATTAATAAAATGAACGTTCTGTTTATCTCCTCTGGAGAAAACGTCCAACTAATCCACCACTCCACGGTTTGTTCCACTGCCACATCCGCTCCTGGCCCATATATTGAGCATGAAGCGCAAACCCCATGGCAGCGACCCGACCCCAACCGAACCAAGTGCTCTTCCTCAACGCTTCAGGCGTTGGAGAGCCTAACTAGCGCTCATGTGCCCAACGGTCATGGTCCGGCCCATCCACTCGTGACATGGTTGCTCGCCAGGGCGCAACCCTCCCTGCTTGGTTCGCTCGGTCCACCATCAACCAATTGACCGATCAACCGTTGACTTTAATTTCTTTTTTAAAATTCTAAAAAAAGAATGAATTAAAAAATGTCACATGTTCAAAAAAATCATGGATTTGGAAAAAGTTCAAAACTTTATGAATTCAAAAAAGTTCATGGATTTGAAAAAAGTTCATAAATTTTGAAAGAACTCACGTATTTGAAAAAAAGTTTGCAGATTGGAAAAATTTCATCAATTTTGAAAACATTCACGGGTTTTGAAAAAAATATCATGGATTCAAAAAAGATTCATGGATTTAAAAAAGATTTGAAGTAAGTTTTTGAATTTGCAAAAAGTTTGCGTATTTAAAAAAAGAAAAAGAAAAAAGAAAAAAAGAAAGGAAAGAAGGAAAAGAAAAGAAAAAAGTTATATGGGCCGACCCATTCACTATATTGTGTTTGAGAGGGGGTGTGCGCCAGTTGCGAATAACGCTATCACGCTCACCGGACAAGAGCTCCCAATCTGACACAAAACACCTCCTAATCCCTAGCGGTAACACCGGCCACAACACGGTGCCCGGCTCATCGTAGCCATCGCGTCGCGCTCACCTCCTCGCGACCTCTGCCAGCATAAAAACATCACCCATCGATCTCACATCCGCCATCGCTTCTTCTCCTCCCCCCTTCCACCGCCGCAACTACTCGCAGCCGACACCAAACCGCGCCTCCCGGTCGCCTCGTTTTTTGTTTGAGTAAAATGCACTGGCAGTTACTCAACTTGCGAAGAAAGCTTAGTTTGGTCATTGTACTTAGAAATATGGCCAATACGGTCACCCAATACGACAAGACGTGTTTGTACGGTCACTATTGCTCGTATGCCACCCGTCGCCGCTCGGTTTGACCAGTCAGTGTCGTCCACGTCGGCCCGCTCGGGGTTATTTCTGTAAATTAGCCCGGCGCATGTAATTTGCATCGACCACCCTGAAATATCTACCTGTCGAATCCCTAATTCCCCACTCTGCCGCCGACGCCCTCTCCCTGCTGCTTTCCCTTTCTATCATTTGATCAACCATGAGATCTTCTATGATAGGATTTTTTGTAGGGTTGTGTTCCTGCTCAAGATGAACCAATAATTAAGTGATCCAACATTGCAAAGTTGCGAAACTAAAACATGTTGTGCATTATTTAGTGCAAAAACATACATGAGTAATGATAGGATCTTCATCTTGCACATGTTGCTCAGGTGGTGATGTTGCTTCATGATTTGCTTGTGGTGCTGATGCTGCCTGCATATTTGGAGGAGGCACTCCTGCCTTGAGGTACTTGCATCCTTTAATGTTGTGATCTGGCTCTCCATAATATTTGTAGTGCATGATCACACCATGCCTAGACATTTTCTTACCACCATTACTGCAGATTACTTCACCTGGTGCTTTTCTTCTGCTTTTGCATGGCCTGCCTACTTGCTTGGTGTACATTGGTGGCAGAACTGGTGGCCCATTCATCTTCTCCCATTCCGTCCTGTCTCTACATGGATAGATAATGTTCTTGTATGCCATTTTGAACATGCTCACAGAATAGCACTGGTTAACCAATGAAAGAGGGTCAACTCTCTCATGTCTAGAACATGCTATGGCATGTACACAAGGTGTGTCACCCTTCTGGCACCTCTTACAGCTGCACTCATTGGTGTGCCAGTCCACAAGGAAGTCCACACCCCTATCCCCTACCTGGAACACCCCATCTCCAGCTCCATCCACATAGCACAGGTTTGCCCAATCAGTTAGCTTCTCCACCTTTTTTTTTATCTTTGGACAAATATTTCCTTTCATCTTCTCTGCCTCAAGCTGTTTGCTGTAGTGCCTCTGCATCAGTTGGCCTTTGATCCTTTCTAGCATAGAAAGTATAGGTAGCTTTCTAGCATCTAATATGTACCTACAAGTACAAACCAAAACTGAGTTAAGTGTGAAACAAAGTAAGCAATGCACACAGTATAGCAAGTTAATTGGCTTCTCACTTGTTGAAAACTTCACAGTTATTGTTGAGCAAGATATCACACTTGGGAAGATCACTTTGAAATGCTTTAACCCATGTGTATGGTTCCAACTCATGCAACCACTTGTAAGCATCCAAGCTGATGTCCTTCATCTCAGCCATGTACTGCTCATACTTGACAGTAGTGTTACTTCTTGCTATATTCCAAAGTTGATTCTTAAGAACATCCCCATTGAATTGTTGCTGAAAGTTCTGCCACATGTGTCTAACACAGAACCTGTGTTCTGACTCTGGAAATAACTCATCCACAGCATTGATAAGGCCCTACAAAAACAAAACAGCAACATAAGCATGTATGATGGACTAGTACTTATACTACAATTGATGTTGTTTACCTTTTGTTTGTCTGACATAATGGTCCATCGAGCAGTGTTAATGATGGCAAGATCATTCTTTAGTCTTTGAAGGAACCAGCACCAATTAGGCTTGTCTTCCACTTCAACTACAACTACTGCAATTGGAAAAATACAATCATTTGGGTCTATCCCAACAGCAGTGAGTAGCTGTCCTCTGTATATTGTCTTGATATGACAGCCATCAAGGAATATCATAGGCCTACATCCCTGCAAGAACCCTCTTTTGCATGCATCTAGACACATATAGGCTTTATTAAACCTAGTGATACGTCTCCAACGTATCTATAATTTTTGATTGTTCCATGCTATTATATTATCCATCTTGGATGTTTTATATGCATTTATATGCTATTTTATATTATTTTTGGGACTAACCTAGAGCACAGTGCCAGTTTCAGTTTTTTCCTTGTTTTTGAGTTTCGCAGAAAAGGAATACCAAACGGAGTCCAAATGAGCTGAAAATTTACGGTGATTTTTTATGGACCAGAAGAAGCCCCCAAAGCAAAAGAGTTGGGCCAGAAGAGCCACGCAGCCTTCACAAGGGTGGAGGGCGCGCCCTACCCCCCTGGGTGCGCCCTCCGGTCTTGTGGGCTCCTCGTGGACCCCCTTGACTTATCCCTGACGCCAACACCTCCTATAAATCCCAAAACCTCCAGAACATAACCTAGATCGGGAGTTCCACCACTGCAAGCCTCTGTAGCCACCAAAAACCAATCGGGACCCTGTTCCGGCACCCTGCCAGAGGGGGAATCCATCACCGATGGCCATCTTCATCATCCCGACACTCTCCATGACGAGGAGGGAGTAGTTCACCCTCGGGGCTGAGGGTATGTACCAGTAGCTATGTGTTTGATCTCTCTCTCTCTCGTGTTCTTGATTTGGCACGATCTTGATGTACCGCGAGCTTTGCTATTATAGTTGGATCTTATGATGTTTCTCCCCCTCTACCTTCTTGTAATGGATTGAGTTTTCCCTTTGAAGTTATCTTATCGGATTGAGTCTTTAAGGATTTGAGAACACTTGATGTATGTCTTGCATGTGCTTATCTGTGGTGACAATGGGATATTCATGTGATCCACTTGATGTATGTTTTGGTGATCAACTTGCGGGTTCTGTGACCTTGTGAACTTATGCATAGGGGTTGGCACACGTTTTCGTCTTGACTCTCCGATAGAAACTTTGGGGCACTCTTTGAAGTTCTTTGTGTTGGTTTGAATAGATGAATCTGAGATTGTGTGATGCATATCGTATAATCAAACCCGTGGATACTTGTGGTGACATTGGAGTATCTAGGTGACATTAGGGTTTTGGTTGATGTGTGTCTTAAGGCGTTATTTTAGTACGAACTCTAGGGCTGTTTGTGACACTTATAGGAATAGCCCAATAGATCGATCAGAAAGAATAACTTTGAGGTGGTTTCGTACCCTACAATAATCTCTTCATTTATTCTCCGCTATTAGTGACTTTGGAGTGACTCTTTGTTGCACGTTGAGGGATTGTTATATGATCTAATTATGTTATCATTGTTGAGAGAACTTGCACTAGTGAAAGTATGAACCCTAGGCCTTGTTTCGAAGCATTGCAATACCGTTTTCGCTCACTTTTGTTACTAGTTACCTTGCTGTTTTTATATTTCAGATTACAAAAACCTATATCTACCATCCATATTACACTTGTATCACCATCTCTTCGCCGAACTAGTACACCTATACAATTTACCATTGTATTGGGTGTGTTGGGGACACAAGAGACTCTTTGTTATTTGGTTGCAGGGTTGTTTGAGAGAGACCATCTTCATCCTATGCCTCCCACGGATTGATAAACCTTAGGTCATCCACTTGAGGGAAATTTTCTACTATCCTACAAAACTCTGCACTTGGAGGCCCAACAACGTCTACAAGAAGAAGGTAGCGTAGTAGACATCAAGCTCTTTTCTGGCGCCGTTGCCAGGGAGGTTAGTGCTTGAAGGTATATCTTTAGATCTTGCAATTGAATCTTTTAGTTTCTTGTTTTATCTCTAGTTTAGTCTATAAAAGAAAACTACAAAAAAATGGAATTGAGGTTGCCTCATATGCTTCATCTTTTTAATGTCTTTCGTGAAAATGATGGGAAGGATAATTGTGCTCAAGTGTTAGAAGAAGAAGTCTATAAAATGTTTGGCGCTAAATTTTTGAATGATGAGCATGATTGCAATGTTGTTAGTATGAATTCCTTGAATATCCATGATGCTAATGATATGCAAGACCACACGCTTGGGGATTCTATGCTTGATGAAGATGATATTTTTTGTCCCCCAAGTATTGATGAGCAAACTTATTATGATGATAGCATGCCTCCTATCTATGATGATTATTGTGAGGATACTTATGTTATAAAAAGTAGTGATAATTATTGTCATAATTTTGAATATCCTTTTACTGAACATTACTCTTTTAATGTGGAAACAATTTATAGTATTCAAGTTTCATATGATGCTCCCACTACTATTCATGAGAAGAAATTTGCTTATGTGGAGAGTAGTAAAATTTGCATGCTTGTGGATCATGAAAATAATGCTTTATGTGATAGTTATATTGTTGAATTCATTCATGAAGCTACTGGAAATTATTATGAGGGAGGAACATATGCTTGTAGGTATTGCAATAATATCAAGTTTCCTCTCTATGTGTTGAAAGTTTTGAAGCTATGTTTGTTTTACCTTCCTATGCTAGTAGATTCTTGTTCCCATAATTTGTTTGCTCACAAAATACCTATGCATAGGAAGTGGGTTAGACTTAAATATGCTAGTCATATGCTTCACGATGCTCCCATTGTGTTTCAATCCTTATCTTTTATGTGAGCATCATTGAAATCATCATGCCTAGCTAAAAAGGCATTAAAGAAAAGCGCTTGTTGAGAGACAACCCAATATTTACCCCTACTGTTTTTGTGTGTTAACATGATTAATCTACTGTACTAATCATGTTTTATAGGTTTAGTTTGAATAAAGTGACAAGTAAAGCCTTTGGGATAGTGTGGTTGATAGTTGACTTGATTCTGTGCAAAAACAGAAACTTTTGCGTCCAGTATAGAAATTACTATCTTTTACTGAAACGTGTAAAACTTCTGAAATTTTTACAGTTTATTTATATACAAATTTTATACGTTGTCCTAATTTTTTAGAATATTTGGAGTTACACAAGTATGATCTTAATTCAGATCTTTACAGACTGTTCTGTTTTTGACAGATTCTGTTTTTGATGCATAGTTTGCTTGTTTCTTAGTTTCTATGGCTTATATTGCTCAATATAAATTGTAGAAATGATAGGGTACAGTAGGAATCATGTGAGAATTTTTTTTATCTTGTCTTGACAGTACCAAAGTGAATGATTTATTTTATTATACTAACCCATCTCACGAAGTTCCGTTAAGTTTTGTGTGATTGAAGTTTCCAAGTTTTGGGTGAGATATCGATATGAGGAGAATAATGAGTGACAAGACCCTAAGTTTGGGGATGCCCAAGGCACCCCAAGGTAATATTCAAGGAAGATCCAAGCAACTAAGCTTGGGGATGCCCCGGATGGCATCCCCTCATTCGTCTCTAACATTATCGGTAACCTTACTTGGAGCTATATTTTTATTCATCACATGATATAAGTTTTGCTTGGAGCGTCATTTTCTTATTTTAGGATTTGCTTGCTGTTACTTAGAATAATGTTTTTCATCTTTTAGTTCAATAAAAATGTCAAGTGTAGCCTTTACCATGCTTATTTTGCAAGTCTATATGTTGCTGATTTGAAAACAGAAAGTTTTCTATCATTGTCTGAATTCTTATGGAAAGTTAGAACGTGGTAAAATCTTAAAAGTTTTTCACAATGAGTAACAACAAATTTTCTACAGTGTGGTAATTTTCAGAAATTTTGGAGTTAGGTAAGTACGAGTACAATTGCACTCTTTACAGACTGTCCTGTTTAGGCAGATTGCTGTTATGTTTGCATATGTTTGCTTGTTTAATGATTCTATTTGAGGATAGGAGTATTAAATATGAAGAGTCATTTAGTATGCAATTTTGAATAATAATTTTAGTGATTTGCTACAGTAGAGAATGATAAGGTTTTGTATTTGATTTATACTAACTTTTCTCACAAGTTCTTGTTGAGTTTTGTGTTGATGAAGTTTTTAAGATTTAGGTAAACCATCATATAAAAGGAATTAAGAAGACACAAAAGCTCAAGCTTGGGGATGCCCAAGGCATCCCAATATAATATTTCAAGAAGTCTCAAGCATCTAAGCTTGGGGATGCCCCGGTTGGCATCCCACCTTTCTTCATCAACAATTATCGGTTAGTATCGGTTGAGCCTAAGTTTTTGCTTCTTCACACGATGTGTGCTATTTTTAGAATGTCATTTTATTTTGTTTTGCTTGATGTTTGAATGAAGTACTTAAGATCTAAATTTTCTTTATGAGAGAGAGTCTTCACATAGCTACTTAATTATTTGACTACTCATTGATCTTCACTCATATCTTTTGGAGTAGTTTGTCATTTACTCGTGTGCTTCACTTATATCCTATGAGTAAATGGTTGAATGAATTGAATATCATAAAACTGAAATTATATATGTTTCATATGCTTATCCCATGGGGGAGTAATGACTTCGCATATAAGAAGTAGAGGTGGTAAATTTATTGAAAGTTAGCAAACATAGTACTGGTCACTTGAACAATTCATGAAAGAATATTGAAGGAAGAGAGATTTCACATATAAATATACTATCTTGGACATCTTCTATGATTGTGAGCTCCATTAATTATTTTCAAACTTGATCAAATGAGTTGAAGTTGGACAAGGAAGACAACATAATGATTTATGCTTGGGTATATTTGTATAGAAATTATATTGTTATGGATCCTCCAACATGTGGTGCTTGCTATTTAGAATCTTTTGCTATCCAAAATTTCTGTACTAAGCGGGAATACTACTTGTGCATCCAAACTCCTTGAACCAAGTTTCTTCCATGAGTGTCCACCATATCTACCTATATGCGGTATTTACCTGCCGTTCCAAGTAAATTTGCATGTGCCAAACTCTAAACCTTCAAATAATAATATGTTTTGTATGCCCGAATCGCTCATGTAGCGACTAGGGGCTGTCAGTATCTTTCATGCTAGGTGGGTTATTCTCACGATGAGTGTTTATTCACTTATCATTCACGAGAGAGTGGCTGGTAACCGGGATGCCCAGTCCTATGATCAAAAGATCAAAAACAAAATTGCAAATAATTACAAACAAAACTCCCCCAGGATTGTTGATAGTTGGACGGTACCCGTTGTTTTGGACAAGCCGTGGAGTGTGATTGTTGGTGGAGGGGGAGTAAAAAACTTTACCTTTCTGTTTGGGAACCGCCTATAATGTATCTAGTATGGAAGATATTGGGAACTCTTGGCTGTTATGTTCACAATGAAAGCATACCTCTCAAAATTATTTTCATCTCTGTTTTAAAAGCTTCGAGCTCTGGCACCTCTGCAAATCCCTGCTTCCCTCTGCGAAGGGCCTATCTTTTACTTTTATGCAAGAGTCAGTAGTATTCCTTCTCATTCCAACCTACTCTTTAGTTGGCAAGCATCATGTGATGGGGAAAGATCTAAGCATATATGGCCAGTCAAATATATTTGATCATGAATTATTATTGTTGACAATTATCTATATGATAAATAAGTTGGGAGGCGAAACATTAAGCCCCTATCTTTCTCTGTGTTCGATGGATGCTATTTGTTCTAAAAATATGCTTTGAGTGGTAGCAATCATGGAAGACTATATGATAGTTGAGTGTGGGATTTGCTAAATCAAAGCTCTTACATAGACCCTTCCTGAAAATAAGATGAATTGCAATTGTTTGATGACTGAGAACCTAGTTTGTTAGTTTTCAAGAAAGTTTATGATCTATGCTTTAACATGTGAATAGTTTGCTACTTGATCATGAGAAGTTTTATGAGATGAGCTACTGTTTATGATTTATAATGATGCTAGAAAAAGTGATTGAAATTATCATTGATCAAACTTGTGCACTTGCTAGCATTCCACATCAAAAATTCTGTTTTTATCATTTACCTACTCGAGGACGAGCAGGAATTAAGCTTGGGGATGCTTGATACGTCTCCAACGTATCTATAATTTTTGATTGTTCCATGCTATTATATTATCTATCTTGGATGTTTTATATGCATTTATATGCTATTTTATATTATTTTTGGGACTAACCTATTAACCTAGAGCCCAGTGTCAGTTTCAGTTTTTTTCCTTGTTTTTGAGTTTCGTAGAAAAGGAATACCAAACGGAGTCCAAATAAGCTAAAAATTTACGGTGATTTTTTATGGACCAAAAGAAGCCCCCGAAGCAAAAGAGTTGGGCCAGAAGAGCCACGAGGCCTCCACAAGGGTGGAGGGCGCGCCCTACCCCCTGGGCGCGCCCTCCGGTCTTGTGGGCTCCTCGTGGACCCCCTTGACTTGTCCCTGACGCCAACACCTCCTATAAATCCCAAAACCTGCAGAACATAACCTAGATAGGGAGTTCCGCCGCCGCAAGCCTCTGTAGCCACCAAAAACCAATCGGGACCCTGTTCCGGCACCCTGCCGGAGGGGGAATCCATCACCGGTGGCCATCTTCATCATCCCGGCGCTCTCCATGACGAGGAGGGAGTAGTTCACCCTCGGGGCTGAGGGTATGTACCAGTAGCTATGTGTTTGATCTCTCTCTCTCATGTTCTTGATTTGGCACGATCTTGATGTACCGCGAGCTTTGCTATTATAGTTGAATCTTATGATGTTTCTCCCCCTCTACCTTCTTGTAATGGATTGAGTTTTCCCTTTGAAGTTATCTTATCGAATTGAGTCTTTAAGGTTTTGAGAACACTTGATGTATGTCTTGCATGTGCTTATCTGTGGTGACAATGGGATATTCACGTGATCCACTTGATGTATGTTTTGGTGATCAACTTGCGGGTTCTGTGACCTTGTGAACTTATGCATAGGGGTTGGCACACGTTTTCGTCTTGACTCTCCGATAGAAACTTTGGGGCACTCTTTGAAGTTCTTTGTGTTGGTTTGAATAGATGAATCTAAGATTGTGTGATGCATATCGTATAATCAAACCCGCGGATACTTGTGGTGACATTGGTGTATCTAGGTGACATTAGGGTTTTGGTTGATGTGTGTCTTAAGGTGTTATTTTAGTATGAACTATAGGGTTGTTTGTGACACTTATAGGAATAGCCCAATAGATCGATCAGAAAGAATAACTTTGAGGTGGTTTCGTACCCTACAATAATCTCTTCATTTATTCTTCGCTATTAGTGACTTTGGAGTGACTCTTTGTTGCATGTTGAGGGATTGTTATATGATCTAATTATGTTATCATTGTTGAGAGAACTTGCACTAGTGAAAGTATGAACCCTAGGCCTTGTTTCGAAGCATTGCAATACCGTTTTCGCTCACTTTTGTTATTAGTTACCTTGCTGTTTTTATATTTTCAGATTACAAAAACCTATATCTACCATCCATATTACACTTGTATCACCATCTCTTCGCCGAACTAGTGCACCTATACAATTTACCATTGTATTGGGTGTGTTGGGGACACAAGAGACTCTTTGTTATTTGGTTGCAGGGTTGTTTGAGAGAGACCATCTTCATCCTACGCCTCCCACGGATTGATAAACCTTAGGTCATCCACTTGAGGGAAATTTGCTACTGTCCTACAAAACTCTGCACTTGGAGGCCCAACAACATCTACAAGAAGAAGGTAGCGTAGTAGACATCACCTAGCCTCACTATCTAGTGTGACAAAGAATGAGCTCCCAAGGTTACTTCTTCTCAACTCATTACCATAGTCCCACATCATGTTGTACTGGCCTTCTTCATCACCATAAATTATTTTCATTGCTAGCCTCCTAGCTCTTTGTAACTTGGTCCTGCTTGGGGTCATATGCCACTCCTTCTGAATAACTCTAGAAAAGTTTCCCAAATTCATGTCTTGGTCAGCTCTAAAGCTCTCAAGATATTTCTGTGCTAGAAATGGAGCTGTGAAAGCCTTGATCTTCCACTTCTTGGTACAAGTGTGCTCATCCACATATTTCTTGACCATGAAACACTTGGTCCTGTGATGACCCACAAGTATAGGGGATCTATCGTAGTCCTTTCGATAAGTAAGAGTGTCGACCCAATGAGGAGCAGAAGGAAATGACAAGCGGTTTTCAGCAAGGTATTCTCTGCAAGCACTGAAATTATCGGTAACAGATAGTTGTGTGATAAGATAATTCGTAACGGGTAACCAGTAACAAAAGTAACTAAGGTGCAGCAAGGTGGCCCAATCCTTTTTGTAGCAAAGGACAAGCTTGGACGAACTCTTATATAAAGCAAAGCGCTCCCGAGGACACATGGGAATTGTTGTCAAGCTAGTTTTCATCATGCTCATATGATTCGTGTTCGTTACTTTGATAATTTGATATGTGGGTGGACCGGTGCTTGGGTGCTGCCCTTCCTTGGACAAGCCTCCCACTTATGATTAACCCCTCTCGCAAGCATCTGCAACTACGAAAGAAGAATTAAGATAAATCTAACCATAGCATGAAACATATGGATCCAAATCAGCCCCTTACGAAGCAACGTATAAACTAGGGTTTAAGCTTCTGTCACTCTAGCAACCCATCATCTACTTATTACTTCCCAATGCCTTCCCCTAGGCCCAAATCATGGTGAAGTGTCATGTAGTCGACGTTCACATAACACCACTAGAGGAAAGACAACATACATCTCATCAAAATACCGAACGAATACCAAATTCACATGATTACTTATAACAAGACCTCTCCCATGTCCTCAGGAACAAACATAACTACTCACAAAGCATATTCATGTTCATAATCAGAGGAGTATTAATTATCATTAAGGATCTGAATATATGATCTTCCACCGAATAAACCAACTAGCATCAACTATAAGGAGTAATCAACACTACTAGCAACCCACAGGTACCAATCTGAGGTTTTGAGACAAAGATCGGATACAAGAGATGAACTAGGGTTTGAGAGGAGATGGTGCTGGTGAAGATGTTGATGGAAATTGACCCCCTCTCGATGAGAGGATCGTTGGTGATGATGATGGCTTCGATTTCCCCCTCCCGGAGGGAAGTTTCCTCGGCAGAACAGCTCCGCCGGAGCCCTAAATTAGTTCTGCCCAGGTTCCGCCTCGAGACGGCGACGCTTCATCCCGAAAGCTTCTTCTTGATTTTTTCCAAGTCAAAACACACCATATAGCAGAAGATGGGCATCGGGGGCCTGCCAGGTGGCCCACAAGGCAGGGGGGCGCGCCCAGGGGGTAGGGCACGCCCTCCACCCTTGTGGATGGCTGGTGGCCCCCCTCTGGTGCTTTCTTCGCCCAATATTTTTTATTAATTCCAAAATGACTCTCCGTGAAGTTTCAGGACTTTTGGAGTTGTGCAGAATAGGTCTCTAATATTTGCTCCTTTTCCAGCCCAGAATTCCAGCTGTCGGCATTCTCCCTCTTCATGTAAATCCTGTAAAATAAGAGAGAAAAGGCATAAGTATTGTGCCATAATGTGTAATAACAGCCCATAATGCAATAAATATCAACATGAAAGCATGATGCAAAATGGACGTATCATCCTGCTATCATATGAAGCCCAAAGATACCAAGTACAGTCCTCATCACATGTTGCCTTCACTCTTTTCTTATCATTGACTGGCAACTTCACATCTAACCTGTTCTTGCAGCAATACTCCTTGATGGCTTTCCTCAAGAGCTCAACAGTTTGGAAAACTTGACCAACATGAAACTTGGGACAATGAAGATCCTCTGTTCTGAATGCCTTGAACTTCATGAATACCTCTTCATCATCATAATCTGGTGCCCACAAGTCATCACCCTCTGATTCATATAACTCATATTCAAGATCATGTTCTGGTGCTTTATCTCCATCTTTCTCATTTCCTTTCACTGCTTCTTTTTTCCTTTTCAACCTTCTGCTTCCCTTTCTCTTCCTTCTTCTTCTTTGTCTCCACAGGCTCATCCATGTCTACATTATCAGCATACAAATCATCATCACCATCACTTATGTCATAGTCACTGTCCACTATGGCTCCAGGATCAAAGCCAGAGTCATCTGAGTCACTATCAGCATCTTCCATGTAATTAGAACTGCATTTCTGTCTGGTTTTCCTTTTGCATACTCTTGATGTTCCTGCTTCATCACTTCCTTGTTGTTCTGCTTCCTGCAGTACATCTGGAGCTGCAACATTTTCATCCTAGTTACCAAAAGAACAATTCCTCCTTGCAAACACATAATTGCTCTCATCAACATCTGAGCTCTCTGGATACACATCTTGTATTGGGATTGCTTCACCTTCATGCTCTGCACCTTCAGGGACATAAAAATCTGTCTCTGCATTTACAACCTCAGTACTTTCTGCCTGATCAACTCTTGTCTTAGAAGGACTAAACACTGGAGGTAGCTGGCCTCTTGGGAAATTGACCACATCATCATCATCATTGTTTGAATTCAAACTGTCTTCATGGTCTAAGTACAGACTGAATGAGTGGTGGCCAAGGTCAACAAAGGTTATCATCTGGTCTGTGTCTCCATCTCCTCTAATTTCTCTCAAACCATTCCTCTGCAAGGATAGGATTGGAATGCAGTAGTAAACCTTGAGCCTTCCTGCCATCTCCCAACCAATCTCCTCAACTAGGTGCTCAACCATGATTGGGGACCATGTCAATGTATCTAAATCGTCATACCACGGCACATGCCCATTGCCATAAGAACGGTTGCTACCTTTGCCAAGGAAATATCCACCATGCTTAAATTGAACTGAAAATTTCCTGCTGCGTGGTCCTACAAAGATGAAAACAGTGTACAATTCTGTCAACATATATTGCAAGTAACCACCTTTGCTAACCTCAAACCCTAACAGTATGTTCAAACATCTAAATGGCCCTACAATTGCATTAGAATGCCCTACAAGCAAGCACTTAACCCCCAATTTGTCAGGCAAAAACCCTCCACCGAAAATCCCCAATTTGTCAGGCAAAAACCCTAGCTTAATCTTGTGAAATCATGCGGGCAAAATTGGCCTCCTAACTCCATGTGCACAATGCGAAACCCTAAATCGCGGAATCAGAGACTGCAAGCACCAATCATGGCGGATGTACGTGGGGCTTACTGTAGTACGGTGGAGGAGCACCATCTGGTCGACGAACAGGCGCCATCCTGAGGAGATGCGGCGCCCCTCCGGCAGCCACGAGATGCGGCGCACCTCCGCGGCGACTCCGACCCTTCCGCAATCTCGATGACCGGAGATGGTGCGATGCCGCCGACGATCGCCTCCTCTGCCCCCGCTCTCCTCCTCCCCTCGTTATGATCGAAGCCGAACAGGGAACACGCTTTCGGCTAAACCAGAGCGAACCAGGGGGATTGTGCAAAAACACCGCGCTACCGCCTGCTTAATGCCACCTGGCGTCCATGATTGGTCAACACGTGGTCAAACCGAGCGGCGACGGGTGGCATACGAGCAACAGTGACCGTACAAACACGTCTTGTCGTATTGGGTGACCGTATTGGCCGTATTTCTAAGTACAGTGACCAAACTGAGCTTTCTTCGCAAGTTGAGTGACTGCCAGTGCATTTTACTCCTTTTTGTTTTGTTTGAGGCAAGCCTCCCGGCCGCCTCGTGCTGTTTCAAATGGACATGCTGAGCCGCGGCCCATCCTGAGACTTTTAGTCGGCCTTTATAGCAGATGGGCTGGACGAAAAAGAAGAAGCCCATCAAACTTTCCCGGTGCGCAACACTCGCCCGGTCCCAGTCCTTGCCCCATCCCTGATTACCCGGAAGAATATATATAGTGCTCCCACCCCAAGGGTGCTCCCGATGCTCCACACATTTTAAAATGTTCGTAAAATTTTGAAAAAAATCTAGCACATTGACACAACATCATTGTATGTTGTCACAAAATTTCAAATCAAAATTCGAAACATTGCTCGAGATACAAAAATGACAAATTTGACATCAATGTGATAATGGGCCAAATCTAAAGCCCAATACTATTTACTGTCGAATTTGTCATTTATGTTTCTTGAGCTATGTTTCGATTTTTAATTTCAAATTTTGTGACAACATACATTGATGTTGTGTCAATGTGCTAATTTTTTTCAGAATTTTTTGAAAAATGTGAAACCGAGTTCGGAGCACCTAGGGTGGGAGCACCCGATACATTCCCCACTCCCTCCCCCAGCCGCCACCCGCAAGCCGCCCCCGTCCGTGGTCCGTGCCTCGCCGGTCACTCGCCGTCGCCGCCTCCCGATTGGCTCCATAACTCACCGCGCCCTTCCCCACACGCTGCTGCCGCGCCCTTCCCCACACGTTGTTGCCGTGCCCGCGCACTCCACCATACCCTGCCGCCCGGTCTGCAGACCAGTCCTGTCCGGCGGTAAGCGGTGGGCGAGCGTGACTGCGTGAGGCGTGCATCCTGCCTTGCACTGCAGCAGCAGCCTCCAGCCACCAGCTACCCAGCCAGCCCTCCCACCGTCCCACGACTAAACGCAGTACACAGGTACGGTTGTCAACGTTCCCCAAATTTCCCAATTTCTGACTCAAACCTTATATTGAATGATTCATTTCCTGTTGTTCCGTTATATGATTGATACTAATGCAGGGACTGATAGAATGCATTTTTTTCTTGTAGAATTGGCATGTACTACTAGGTAGGCTTCTTTTATGCAAAACTGAGACTTAATTGAGAATTGTAGTGTCTTTGTAACACCATGTTGATTTATATCACGTGCTATTGGCAAATTAATTAGAACGTTTACATGTCATACTTGTTGTCAATTTTTTTAGGTGGACCACCCTGTTTTAAATTCCTAGATCCGCCACTGGTCCCTTGCCGTACATATGGACGAAGAGCGCGTGGAACAGGGAAGCCGCCACCCTAAGAAGAAGGGGAAGCATCGTGATGAAGAGGGGAAGGCAAAGGATAAATCGAAGCGTCACAGAGACGAAGAGGCAACTGGCACTGATGTGGCTGCAGATATCCGAGAAAACGGCAAGGAGGAGGCTGTGATAGGCGCTGCGGAGGAGAGGGAAGGCCGCAAGAGCAAGAAAGGGAAGGGCCGCCATGAGGAGAAGAACAAGGTGAATGTTTCAGTCGTTTCCGGCAGCATAGAGAATGGTGCTGGTGAGGAGCAGGCAAATAAGTCGGGCTCAGTGGCGATGAAGCCTTGTTCGGAGGGTGCCACGGACAAAGTCAATGTGAAGAAAGACAAGAAGAAAAAGGAGAAAAAGAAAGAAAAAGAAGCTGAGGCGACCGAGCAGAAGCAGAGTTTTGATACTACTGTTGGTAAGGAGCAAGCTGAACCATCTGGCTTGACGGCAGTAAAGCCCCGTGTGGACTGTGCCGAGGGTGATACGAGCAAAGACAATGTGAAGAAAGACAAGAAGAAAAAGAAGGAGGAGAAGAAGGAAGAGAAAGAAGCTGAGACGACTGGGCAGAAGCAGACATTTGACACTACTGTTGAAAATTCAGGGGCAGAGCCTACAGAGAGAGACAAGGTTGAGGGAAAACAGTCTAGCAAGTCAAAGAAGAGCAAACGTAAGCATAATGATGGTGCACCTGCTGTAGAGGTTTCTGCTGGTGATCAAATCGTGACAAGAGAAGATAAGAAGAGAAAGAAGGAACATTCAGTTGTGCTGGAAGCGAGCAACGAAACCAAAAACACTAATGAAGGTGAGAATAGAGAGATTAAGAAGGGAGGAAAGGAAAGCAGTAAAGCCAGTCCAGACTTTAATGAGAATGCATCTGCTGGGGGAGAGGAAGCTGGTGTAGGTGTTAATAATGATAAGAAGAAAAAGAAGAGCAAGGGGATTGGAGGAGGGAAAAAAGAGAAAGAAAAGGCAGCTCGGTCAACAAAGGGTAAGCAGGTGAGTTCTGATGATTCCGTGGAGATGTTTAGAACCGAAGGTGGTGATGGTGAGGGGATTGGAGGAAGAAAAAAGAAAGAAAAGGCAGCTCCGTCAAAGAAGAAAGGCAAGCGGGTGAGCTTTGCTGATTCTGCGGAGGTGTTTAGCATCGAAGGTGGTGATAATGAAGAGGATGTCAGCAGTGATGAATCTAAACGTGTGCATGGTCGGTTTACCCCAGAGGAAGACGCCACCCTCATGGAAGCTATGAGGGGTTACGCAGAGGTTGCATCTCTTGCTTTAAATTTTTGCATTCATGTGAAAATGAGCAGACTTAAACCAAATGGAAGCTATGCCCCTGGCATGTTTTTTTTTTTTTTGAGAAAGGGCTGATTCTATTTTATAATGTAGATGGATGCTTTTTCATTAACTTAGAATGATTGATTGCAACCATATGTTATTTTAATTTGATCCAACCTACACATGGAATTATCGTCATTTGTTTTAATCACAGCATATCGATAGAACATGAACTTATTACAGTTACTTATTACTTATAGGTGCATGTGTTATGTATGGGTTTGTATAAAGCACTCCAGCTAATCATTTAATATGGAAGTTTTTTGTATCGAATCGAAGTATTCTATGACGAACGGAAGTATGCTTGTCCTGTAAATAAAATGCTCGTTCCCTTAGGTGGGAACTGGCTGGGAGAGTTATCAGAAAGTTCCTTACGGTGGTTGAACTTTACAAATAGTTGAATATATATATATATATATATATATATATATATCTGCATTACCATATTTTCTCCATTGTTTTTTTAACTTATGTACTTATTTTCTGCATTGTCTTTACTGTTGAGAAGTATTTTCTAATGTGATTTAGTTGAACTTCATCTTGCTGTGAATTTGTAGTTTGAGTTTTAATATCAAGAAAATAATTAAATGCATGAATATAAATCCTCAAGTATATCTTGAATACTCATTTTGTGCTAATGTATGCTAAATTAGCATCTACAATGGTCTCATTTTGAAGTTAAATTATTTTGGATTTTGCGCATATTGACTAATTTTCTATTTTGCTTTCTGCCTACCCTTCCTTTATCCATTAATGTTATATCGTTTTTTTTTGTGTGCTCGAGTTTTATGTGTCGAGTTTACTTTTTTCCTTTACCAGTAAATTCACTTGTGATTGCAAATGCCATGCCCAACATATTTGAGAGAGTTCTCGTTGTGTTTCTTATTTTAGATGAAGCAACTGGGAGAGAAAGGTTTAGAGATGATTGGGTCTTGTCGTAAATACCCAGAGCTCAAGGGTTGTTGGGATGATATAGGTAAGCCAAAAAAAATCTGGAGCTATGTTCTTCAACATTTCCTCTTCATGCTCTTCATGTGTTAATGTCAGTTAAGCATGTAACCTTTATGAATAATTCTTTATTAAGACCCACCATCTCACGTTGAATTTCCAAGCAATCAACATTCCATCCCTTTTTCTTACCTGGATTGCAGACAACTTATAATATTTAATTGCTGATGCACATTCTTTGCAGCGAAATCATTACCCCATAGACCTTACTTGGCGATATACAGGCGAGCACATACATTACTCTATAGGAGCACCGGATGTAAATGGACACATGAAGAAAAAGAGCAGATTCGGCAGTACGCAAATTCCTTTTGCTGAGACAAAATTATATCTGCACGACCATATTTACTCAATTGTCTTTACTATTAAGAAGTAATCATATTGTTATCTAATGTGATTAAGTTGAACTTCATGTTTGCTGCTACTTTGTAGTATGTGTTTACAAATCTTTACTCCTATTGAAGATGTCAATCGGTGACAGTGTCCTGTTCACCTCTTTCTCCCTTCCTGATGTTTATGCCTTTTGCTTGGTGGTTATGTGTGTCACCAAAGTTTGATAAAACAACATCAACCTGCATGTGCCACTAATGTATATTAGCAAATGCCTTTAGGTAGTCTAATTTGTTTATCCCAATGTAACTTGTTACTCTGTTTGATACTTTTTGCAAGTTCTCCTTGTGATCTTTTTTTTTGTGTGGAGAAAACGCAAGGAGACTTTTGCATCTCTTTGTATTGAAAAGAGAGGGTTTATGTAGAGCTACCTGATTTTCTTTGCACTGATTTCCTTGTGATCTCATAGCAGAGCTACCTGATACATGGTTCGTTGGGTTCATTGTAGAAAATAAGGTTCACCAGCCAGACAGTTCACAAACCGAATTCCAGTGCATGGACTTTGATTTCCATGCATTAATTTTGCTTTGCAGCTAATAAATTAGATTATGTAGGAGTTAAAAAATTGAAAAGTAAGGTAGGTGCTTGTTGGGCGGGCCTGGCTCCGTCGCTTGAAGTAGATGGAGTAACTAATGCAAAATTTCCATGTCACGGGTTGTCAACTGCCTCATGGGCTTCTTGTCGCTGCTACCACTGTCCCAATCTATTTACTTTGACTCAACCTAGCACCCCCACTTCCTTCAAATGGCAGAGGAAGGGGGATGAGGATATGCTTGGTTGACAGGGACAACAGTGGTCTGATCTGATCTGTCTGACATTGGAGCAAAATCTGATGGTGACAAAGGTTAGTTGCATTGGTGAGGATGGTGACTGGTGTAAACCTTTCACGGCGTCATCACCATCAGAATGCATCATTGTTATGAAGTAAGCATATGGGATTGCTACTCCCCATGAATCATACTGTGCACCAGCCAATGTCAGATCATTAGCCAATCATGAATGAGATAATGCGGTTGATTACTGTTTGCCCTGCCGTGATTGTGATACCATGATTTAGATTGAAGCTCTTTCTTGATATTCGTATTGAAAAATGTTTTGATATGTCCTGTTGTTGCTTCACATGATTAAGATATGATCACTGCATTATGACACAGGTTTGTCGAGAAAAATGGCACGGATTGGAAAACACTGGCACAGGAACTTGGAAAGAGTGAGATCCATGTAAAACATGCTTGGAGAAGAATAAAACCTAAGAAGAAAAAAGGTGCCCGTTGCTCCTAAAGTTCTATCATATTTTAGCCAGTACATTTGTCGGAACTGTAATATTTCAGCACCACTTTAACATATATGTTTATTTTAGGATGTTTTTATTCTTCGGGCATGATTTTTCTCACATCATTTTGTCACAACTCAGGCAAATTTGTCATGTTAATGGTAGTAGTTTAACCCTGCTCTGCATTCTACATCCCAAAATGCAAGACCATTTTTAACACTATGATAGTGTCAAAAATGATCTTATATTTTGGGACGGAGGGAGTAGTTAATATTTGGTGTAGGCATGTCATGTGCAACAACAACAAACCTCACATATTGGTTTGCTCTAATATTGAAATTACTGACAAAAAAAGAGTTGAAACAACACCTTTTTGAGTTGGGGGCTAATACATCTATACTATCACAAAGTGTGTTTGTAGATGATTATTTATCCAGTTTTGAGTTGTTGACTATCAGTTAAATGCAAAGTTTGGTCATGAGATAAGCAAGGGATGATTGTATTCTTGGTAATGGAGCTTCCCTATGGAAACCATATGTCCTACCCAGTGAATGCATTATCTGTTTTTGGGGGTGAAAGTGAATACATAATCATCACGTGATAAAAATTATGCATCCTACCCAATTAACGCAGCATCATCATGTGATAAAATTTATGCATCCTACCCAGTTAATGCAGTATCATCATGTGATACAATTTAGACCTTCTTGCTAACCGTGTGCATCCTTTGACTGGTTATTTTTCAGGTGCTGATGATGAAGAGGATGTCAGCGGTAGTGAATCTGAACTTGTACATGGACATCGGTTCACCGCAGAGGAAGATGCCATCCTCATGGAAGCTATGAGGGATTACGCAGAGGTTGCATCTCTTGCTTTATATTTTTTGCATTCATGTGACAGTGAGCAAACCCAAACTGAATGGAAGCTATGCCCCTAGCCTGGGGGTTTGAGGAAAGGATGATTGAACTTTATAATTTATATGGATACTTTTCTTTAACATAAAATGATTGATGACAACCATATGTTATTTCAACTTGATCCCATCTACATGTGGAATTACTATCAATCGTGTTTTAAATCACAGCATATCGATGAAACATAAACTTGTTATTACAGTTATTACTTATAGGTGCATGTGTTATGGGTTTGTATAATGCACTCCAGCTGAGTATTTAATATGAAGTTTTTTTGTCGAGTTGAAGTATCATATGACCGAACTGATTTATGCTTGTCCTGTACAAATGAAATTTTCTTTCCCTTAGCTTGAAAAGTTACCAGAAAGTTCCCTGCGTGGTTGGACTTTACAAATATAGTTGAATAAGTACATATTAATTTTCTGCATTACCATATTTTCTCCATCGTTTTTTAAATATATTTACTTATTTTCTCCACTGTCTTTAGTCTTTACTGTTAAGAAGTAATCATGTTAATTTTCCAGTGTGATTTAGTTGAATTTCTTCCTGCTGTGAATTAGTAGTTTGAGTTTTAATATCAAGAAAATATTAAATGAATGAATATAGGTCCTCGAGTATACCATGAATACTCATTTTGTGCGAATGGATGCTGACTTACATCTAGAACGTTCTCATTTTGAAGTTAAATCATTCGGAAAATTTATGCAGAGAGGGAGGGAGGGAGTAGTGAACAATTGCCAGGCAATAGTTTTGTATGTTTTTAGACATCCACAATGTTATGCAGAGCTAGAGAGTTACTATTCAAGTATTAGCAATAAGTTACGAAGTGGTATGAACCCGCACAAGTACCATGAAGCAAGTCTTCTCGTGGCGTACATTGACGTTCAACAACATCGCAACCAAGTTAATTTAATCTGGCAACTAAGTGGCCAATAACCTGGTAAGTAAGTAGCACCAACCTGGGACGCTGTACTGAACTCTTCTTCTTTTTAATGAAATGAAACGCAAAATCTTTTTGCGTTTTCTCAAAAAAAAAAAGAGTAAGTAACACCAACCTGGCAAGTACGGATGAAAAAAAAAGTTGTCGAAATGAAAAGTGGATCGTCAATCGGGTTAACGGTGTGAGGGATTAAACTTCTTCAAAATTGGAACTTGAAGAAATCTTTGCTGATGTCAGCTTATGTGTTATTTTTACATGCATGCAAGAGATAGATGAGGCTGATGCCCCGCATTGGAAGGACTTTTTCAAATTTTGAATGTGAAGAAATCTTTGATGATGTCAGGCTTATGTGTTATTGTTACATGCATGCCAGAGATAGACGAGGGTGATGCCCTGCATGGGAAGGCAACCATGCGGCACTGCTCTTAGTTCAGTCCTAAATTATTTTGTATTTTGCGCATTTTGTCATACTAATATTCTATTTTGCCTTCTGCCCTTCCTTTATTCATTAATGTTAATTTTTGTGTGTGTGCTTGAGTTTTATGTGTTGATTTTACCTATTTATTTACCACTAAATTCGTCCTGATTGCAAATGCCATGCCCAACATATTTGAGACAGTTCTTGTTGTGTTTCTTATTTTAGCTGAAACAACTGGGAGAGAAAGGCTTAGAGATGATTGGGTCTTGTAGTAAATACCCAGAGCTCAAAGGTTGTTGGGATGATATAGGTAAGCCAAAAAACCTGGAGCTAAGTTCTTGAACATTTTCTCCTCATGTTAAGCCTGTCTTTGTGTGATAGTGTGAGTTAAGCATGTAACCTGTATGAAAAAGTATTTCTTGCGACTTACCATATCACGTTGAATTTCCAAGTAATCATCATTTCATCTATTTTTCTAACCCGTATATAAGACAACTTACAACATTTAATTGCTGATGCACATTCTTTGCAGCGAAATCGTTACCCCATAGACCTCACGAGGCCATATACCATCGAGCGCGTATATTACTCTATAGGAGTGCTGAACGTAAATGGACAGATGACGAAAAAGAGAAGATTCGGCGGTACATAAATTCCTTTTGCCGAGACAAAAATTATATTTGTTTGCATGACCATATTTACTCAATTGTTTTTACTATTAAGAAGTATTGTATCATATTATTGTTATCTAATGTGATTAAGTTGAACTTCATGTTTGCTGCTACTTTGTGGCATGTTTACAAATCTCTACTCCTATTGAAAATGTCCATGGTGATGGTGGTCCAATCACCTCCTTCTCCCTTCCTGTTGTTTATGTGAGAAAATATGCAACATCCATTTCCATGAGGCCTTGATATATATATATATATATATATGCAGAAACCCCCCTATACAAGGGGGGGGGGGGGGTATTACATGATATATATAACTCTACCCCCTCCCTCTTTTAAACTCATGTTGAATCAACAACACTGAGTTCGGGAGATGGAAGCCGCGCCGTGCTTTAGTCTGGGTCTTGGTGAAGATATCCGCTAAGTACAACTCGGAAGGCACATACTCTAGAGCAATCATCTGATCCTGCACACGGGAGCGTATGAAGGAAGCATCAACACCAATATGCTTCACAGGGTCACGACCAATACTGATAGCACTTGTACCATTGGACAAAAGAAGAGTCAGTGTAGTGACAAACACCAAAATCTTGAAGCAACCACCGTAGCAAAGTCACTTCTGCTACCAAAAGAGCCATACCTTGTGACTTAGGCTCTGCACTCGAACGGGAAACTGCAATCTGTTTCTTCGTCTTCCAGGCAATGAAAGAACCACCAAGAAAACATAGGAAGCAGAAAGCGGTCGATGATCCGAAGGATCGCTAGCCCAAGTAGTATTCAAATAGTCCTAAAGTTATAACAAACTGGATCGTGGAAAGAAAAGATGATGTGAGATAGTCACACGAAGACATCGTAGAACTCGAAGTAGGTGATTGTAGTGAACCGACTGAGGATGAGAATTAGATGGGAGATATCCGGATGAGTGACGGCTAGGTAGACAAGGCTCCCAACAAGGTGACAATAGCGCGTTGGATCAGAAAGACGCTCGCCTCACCATCAGAAGCCCGGAGGTGCACATTGAGCTCCATTGGAGCCTGAACAATGTGCTCATCAGCAAGAGCAGCGCAAGCAAGAAGATGTTGAATGTACTTCCATTGGGATTCCAAGAGGCCATTGGAGGTAGAAGAAACCTCAATCGTAAGGAAGTAGCGTAGAGGACCAAGATCAGACATAAGAAACTGCTCACTAAGACGAGCCTTCACAAAGGCAATGCACTCAAGAGTCATCGTCGATGATTATATGTCGTCGATATGTAGAAGAGCCCGACCACAAGACGAAAGGTGGGCAAAGAGAGCGGGATCATGAGCACTCGGCGAAAAACCACTAACAGTGACCACTAAGGCTAAAACCCTTGAATCAGGCAGGAGGGGCTTGCTTAAGGTCATGAAGAGAGCGATGAAGACGGCATAGCATGTTGTCAGGCATAATACCCGTGCGGTGGCTGCATGTAGACCTCCTCACGCAACTCACCATTAAGGAAGGCATTATTGACAACACGCTAAGAGATTTCTGTAAAAACTGCCGTATCAAAAATGTGCCCCTGTCATCGAGTAAGCATATGGGATTGCCACTTGTTATGAATCATACTGCACACTAGCCCCTGTGAGATCACTGGCGAATCATGAATGTGATTGTGTGGTGGAGCTGTTTGCGCTGCCGCAATTGTGATACTATGATTTAGATTGTGTTGTAACTTGTGAAGCGATTAATATCTCTTATACGTAGCATACTTTCTTGATATTTGTTATTGAGAGATGCTTTGATATGTCCTGTTGTTGCTTCACATAATTAAGATCAGATCACTGCATTATTGTGCAGGTTTGTCGAAATCAATGGAACGGATTGGAAGACATTGGCTCGGGAACTTGGAAAGAGTGAGATCCACGTAAAAGATACTTGGAGAAGAATAAAACCTAAGAACTTGAAAAAAGGTGCCTGTTGCTCCTGAAGTTTTATCATATTTTGGCTAAATTATTATCTGTCAGAACTGTAATATTTCAGCGCAACTTCAACATGCAAATGCTTATTTACGCCATTTTTATTCTCCGAGCATGAGTTTTCTCACATCATTTTGTCACAACTCAGGCATGTTTGTCATGTTAGCGGTAGTAGTTTAATCCATCTTTGCATACTAGTGTTAATATTTGGTGCAGGTATGGCTCGTGCACATATTGGTTTGTACTAATAAAAAGTTGAAACAACACCATTGTTGAGTTGGGGGCTAATACAGTATGCTATCACAGTGTGTTTGTAGCATTGTTTTTAAGGCGTCGCTTAGGAGTCGCCTAAGCGCTGAGGCGCCCCAGGATGGTAAGGCATCCGTCCTGCCTTAGACATGAAACATACGACTGCTTCAGTGAAGGGTCCACTACTGTCAGAGGTATCTGCTACCGCCTGTTCCTCGCTGCATCATCCTTGTGGCTGCTTCTGGGGCTTGGAGACGACAGCCCCACCATCCCCCAACACTCCAGCGAGCATCCCTTCATTTGCCTGCTTCCACCATCGCCTTCCCTTGCCCGATCTACTCTGCTGTTGAGGAAGAAGGGATGCTGCAGTGAGGGAGAATCAGAGAAGGCCAGGGTCATGATCAGAAGGGAGGAGTTTTAGGGTTGTATGCTGCTGCTGCTACAACGAGGAAAGAGAGCAGGTGTGTGGTGGCTGTGGCGAGGGAGGAGGTAGCGAGGATAGTGGAGTTAGGTCATGGGAGGAGTATATAGCTACTAGATGGGCTTTTGGGCCACATGGAGTGCATAGGTCGTGGCCCATCTCTCAGTCTTTCTTATGTTTCCTTGCAATATACGTGCTAAACTGCTTGATTGTTCTGTTCCTTCTATGTCTAAGGCGTTGCCTTGCTTCACCTTACATGCTTCAAAGGTAAGGCGGGGGTAGGCGCCTCGCCTTGCCTTACCGCCTTAGGAACAATGGTTTATAGATGATTATTTATCCCGTTTTAAGTTGTTGACTATCGGTTAAATGCAAAGTTCATTCATGGGATAAGTAGGGAGGATTGTACTGAACAAAATTCTGGGTATAGATTGAATGATAAAATTAGTAAAATTGAATGTCCTATACAGTGAATGCATTATCTCATCATTTCGTAAAATTGAATGTAGTATCATCATGTGATAAAACTTATGCATCCTAACCAGTTAATGCACACATGATAAAAAATATGTATCCTACCCAGTTAATGCCGTTGTGATAAAATTTAGACCTTCTTGCTAACCTTTTCAGTTCTGTGTGCATTCTTTGACTGGTATTTTTTCAGGACGTTGGACTCAGGATGAACACCAGAACTTGTTTGATTTGGTGAACCTTGACTTGCGTCTGAAAGCCCATCAAATCAAAAATCCTGATCATCGGATGGTTTGTAATTTACCAATGTTGATATTGTGTATTTTGGTCCAGCTTTCCTGATTTGAACTGTGCTCACAGCTGTTCATATTGTTGAATCACATGATTGAACCTAATGAGGTGGCTTACTTATCATCTGTGACAGCTAAGGGATAACATTTCCTGGGAGGCCATCAGTGATAAATTGACCACCCGTAATCACAAGAATTGTTGCCTCAAGTGGTTAGTATTTCTGTTTTCTACCCATACATGTATAACTTTGTTTTCTCATTGAATTTGTACTAAACACTATGTACATTGCAATCTTTAATGCATGTTCTTTTTTCCCATCTTCTCCTATTTATTGTTTCTATATCTGAATTGTTCATTTTGATATTTTCAGAGATAAAGTGCAGTGGTTGTTGTTGAATTGCATCAGATTGATTTAAGTGCTTAACCGAGCATGCTTGAGTTTACTGGCTTGGAAAAGCGTATCATTAGCTTTTAGATTTTTGGGGTAACGCGATAGTGTGGGCTTGATTGAATAAACTAGTTTTAATCCTTCGTTCATACAGCTAAAAAGTGTACTTTGTATTGCATCAGATCCGTTTATCTGAATTTATCCAACTTAGTAGACCTTGCAACTGGTTGGTTGTTAGCCATTATACGAATACAGATTTTCTTGGAATTATAATAATTAGAGATGAAGAATCTTATTTTGCTTAACCGGGCATGCTTGTATTTACAGAATTGAAATCTGTGTATTATTAGCTTTTCGGGGATTGGGGTAATGCGATAATGTGGGCTTCATTGAATTTAACTAGTTTTAACACATCCTTCATACACCTAAATCTTGTGTTTCTATATGCGTATATGTATCTTCAGACTGGGTTACGCGCAAGTTATGTAACGGCAGCATGACCATTAATTCATGATGCTCTTTCAGGTACGAAACATTAGCATCTCCGATGGTCAAGGAAGGAATCTGGGCTGATGTTGATGATTATCTACTGGTGGAAGCGTAAGATTCTACAGACTATTATAATGATTGCTTTTTTGCCATTAAAACACTGCACATTGTTTTGCAGCAGAGTAAAAAAGAACTGTTTCTAAAGGTAGGGTTTAGCCTGCCTACGGAGATATTTTTTCAGCAATTCCTGAAGGTATTGACGTGTGGTTGATGCCAATAATGCTGTGGGTGTGCATAGTACCATGAAGGCATGAACTTTAGAAGTAGGAATTTCAGTAATGAGGAAGGATGGAAATCAGGATTTTTTTTCATTTTTGGTCATGCTGTCTGTTGCTTTTTGCCTGGTCTTGTTGTCTATGGTGCTGTTGTTCAGGGTCACAACTCACGATGTAATGAGGAGGGATGGAAATCAGGCATTCTTACATTTCCCCCCTCTCTATTCTAGGTAGCTTGCACCAGTTTTAACTTGCATTGTAGCCTTTGTTTGGTTTTGAACTAACTGACCACTGTTATGGGCTATATGGAACGGAAGACTGTGTATGTTTATGATTGGGACTAGAGGGTACAGTAAGAGGTTGCGTGCTCGCCCTCAGGTGCATTGCATGCCTCGTTCCTGGCTGTAATGCATAGGCTCTGAGTGATCAACTTATGGTGAAATTTTTGGTTTATTTCTTCTTAAACTGAAAGAGATTGATTTCTCTGGCTCATTTGTAGCAATATAGGATTGAGTCAGTGTTGCTGCAAGGCTGTGTGTTGAATATTCTGTGACTCCCCCACAAGTTTGATATTCTTATGCTTGATGATTGTAGTGATGCACGCCTTGGTTATATGAGCACCCAGTTGTGGTCATCTAAGATGTAGTATGACAATATGGGTCCTGCAAAACAAAATATTTTGGAGTCTATTTGTTCTGGCTTGTTTTTGCATTAAGAATCGTGGTATTGTCCTCAGTTGGGGGTGGGTTTATGTCACCCTGGGGTGTGGGCAGGTAACAAACATACATGCGAGCTAATATATCATATCCATCTGCCTTTTCACCAAATTTGCACATAAGCTTTGTATCAACAGAACGAAACAGGGTGTGAGCAGGTAACAAATATACGTGCGAGCTAATATATCATATCCATCTGCCTTTTCACCAAATTTGCACATAAGCTTTGTATCAACAGAACGAAACACAAGTCCTTTTTCTCTCTGAACGGTCTATTTATTTCCATCGCAGTTGGACTGAAGTTAGTGTATTAAATGCTATTTTTGTTTTTTCAGGCTTAGCCCTCCTATATGTGTTATTTATTTTCAGTGTCTTGTTACCATGAAACAAAAATATACTCCCTGTGCTAATTTTTTGACAAAAAATAGGCTTCAAAAGGTTGATGCTGTCTGTATTGAAGATGTTGACTGGGACAGCCTACTTGATCACAGGTGAGCGCTGACTGCTGATCTAGCTCACACAACCTTTAACTATGCCATGTTCTTGATCACAAAGTAGTTTGTTTCAGTTACCCCATTTTATCAACTTCAATGGTCTGAAATACTCTAATGCAGTCTAAATTAAAGGTGGCATGTTATTGGAGTAAATAGTATTTCCTGTGAAGGATATGAAGCAAATACCAACATCTTTTTTCCTTAACAGCCAGAGAGTTTGTTAACAGAGCTGTTAGCTTTATTTATTTAACTGTGCCTTAAATTTAAATTTTAGCAAAATGGATACAAAATGGATAATAGCGAATTATAGTGTGCATTTGGGTTATGTACCAAGTTTGATTAAATCCTCCCAATAACCCTGGCATACACTAGTGCCTTAGTGCTGGGTTACTGGTATACTTGATATTTTGTCAGGAAGCTTGGGCTTCATGCCAGGTTTCATAAGGGCATGCATTTTCATACAGAAACAAATTCTGGTACCCTTGTGGTTATAATAACGGGGCGTTTCACTCTTTACTCAGGTCTGGGGAGGTTTGTCGTCAAAGATGGAACCAGATGGTCCGCGCCATTGGTGGCCACAGGGAGAAGCCTTTCATCGAACAAGTGGAAGTGCTGTCGAGGCGCTACTGCCCAGAAATGATTGAATACAGGAAGTGAGGAAAAAGTGTAGGAATTATCATCCGTCAAACTTGTAAGCCCAGACAAAACAGCAAGCATGATGTGTCAAATCTTGCTCGTCACTTCCATGGTATGTGGAGTAGCCCGTAGGATGCCAGGCTTGCGGGATTTATGGGGTGTAGAAATGTCTCAACGGTACATGGTTCACCACTGTGCAAGCTAGGTTATGATTTTGTTTTCCTTCTATTTCCCTCACAAACATCTTTACTCAGACATGCTTCAAGGTTACCTTTTTCATTTACCTGGAATGCTGAGTTATTATGACTAAAATCTGAAATGCGTTTGACCCAAATTCAGGGGAAGTTTGTTCGTACCATTTTTTATTTTTAGTTATTTTATGGTATTCATCGAACTTAATTTGCTAGAGGCTGCACCCCATTCATCTGAATTCAGGTACTCCCTCCGCTGGATACATGGTCATTTCTACCTTCCTTAGGTTGCGATAAGTGGCATGCTGCATGTGCAATTTGTTACAATATGAGAGTTTTTTCATTTTTCCTAGATTCGTTTATTCAAAATGTTTTTCTCTTAAACCGTGCGTTCAAATCTCGAACCGTTTTCATCATTGGATTCCTCACGTCGAGATCTTTAATAGTAGATCTCATGTTGATAGGTTTTGACAAAAAAAATCTCATAAAAAATTAGACAACAAAAACGGACGAGAAAACCCAACCGGGAGCACTTTTTTTAACTTTTCGAAAGCCGTTTCCAAGAGGCACAGCCTCGCAGAAGCAAAACCGTGCTCCTCGCGGAAAGAAAAAACATGTATTTTTTTTCATTTTCGAGAGGCGTGGACGTGCCTCAAATTTGTGCCTCTCACGAAAGAAAAAAAGAAGAGAAAACGCGTTTCTTTTTCCGCTTCTGAGAGGCACAACCTCTCGCGAAAGCAAAACTGTGTCTCTCACAAAAGAAAAAAGTAAAGAGAATTTTTTTTTCGTGCAATGCTACACCTACGTAGCTATCGTACGTAAACTAACGTAATAGCCTAGGTGGCTTTTTTCAGTTGCAGGAAATTAGGGGAGGGGCACCCAGCTGAAATCAGGGGCGTTGGGATTAGTGGTTAGTCAAGTTACGTAACATTACGTAGGTTTTTACGTAAGTGTAGGATCCTCTCGCGGAAGCAAAACCGTGCCTCTCACGAAAGAAAAAAAAAAGAGAAACACGTTTATTTTTTCCGTTTCCAAGAGGCATGGCCGTGCCTTGTGCCTCTCGCGAAAGCAAAACCGTGCCTCTCACGAAAAAAAAGAAAGAAAACATGTTATTTTTCGTTTCCGAGAGGCACGGCCGTGCCTCCCGCGGAAGAAAAAAAAGAGCGCGTTTTTTTGCGCAAAGTTTTTTTTCAATTTCTTTTGTTGAAAAGCTAATAAAGACCTGTGGAAAACCAAAAAGCGAAAAAAACCATCTAAAAAGCCGAAAACATGTGTGGAAAATAAAAAAAATCGGAGGAAGCATCCAGAACGCGACACATGACGGGAAGTGACTCAGCCCACCCCAGGTGACCCTTGGGAAGGCTCTCGAAGAAGTGCTCCTCAGTTAATTGCTCACATGAATACATCTGTTTGAGCGACAAATAATATGAATCAGAGGGAGTAACACATATGTTTTATGAAGAGATGAACTAGACAGCTTTATCGTCTGGCAGCCCATTTTGAAGGCATGTGGCCCGATCTGCTGGCGAGGTCGCGGAAAGTTGCTCCTAATCATTAGTCAAAAGGTACTTTGTCTTAAAAAAATAGTCAAAGGGTACTTTGCAAAAGTTACTTATAACTTCTTGGTGATGGCAAGTGGTGCATCATATGTTTACTGTTTATTGAATGCCTCATATATATTCTGAGAGTTTTGGTGTGATCTTTTTCGGAAGGTTTGTTTGTGTTATTTTTAGAACTGTTTTTTCAGAATGATACCTTTTCTTTTGAAATGGGGGCAAAATATTTGCCTCGTATATTAATTAAGAAGAAGATATAATTTGTGTTACAAGCCCCAAATCTCCCAGCTATGCACTGAACTCCGACGGGCCCTATCACCAATTCTGCTGCAACCAGCGACAAGAGAACTGCCTACGCAGCAGAGAAGACCAAGGCAGAAGAGACCGCCAATTTCCTCACCAAGACGCAGTGCTCGCCTGGCGAAAGGGCCTCGTGGATCCAAGGCATCGAAGCAGCAGGCGGTGCTCATTAGGAAGCTTTGCTTAGCAAATGAAGGAGAAGATATTGGGGATGAGGCGCTACGGGCGTACGCAGCACTGTTCGGCCAGCCACTCACGGACTGCCATGTGAAGGCCATCTTGTCACTGTTTGGTTGGGACGCGGCGATCCTGCCGATGCAGGGGGACTCCGGGGCCTCCCTGGACGGGCAGTAAATCAAGGCGCCAGTGGAAAACGGTGGACATTCCAAATGACTGCGCAACCTCCCAAAACCCTTGTGTGGAACGTACGTGGATTGAACTCACCGGCAAGGCGGAACTCTATATACCAAGTAGTAGCGGCGGCGAATGTGGGCATTGTATGCCTTCAGGAGACGAAAATGGAGGTGATAACTAGGGAGATTGTAAGGCACTGCCTTGGGAATAAATTTGAGAACTTCTTTTATCTTCCTGCGGTGGGTACCCGCGGTGGCGTGCTCTTGGCCTGGGATAGCATGGTAGTGTCACTCTCCAATCCTCACACAACGCAGAATACCATCACCGCGCTCGTAAAACAAGATGGTGGACCCATGTGGTGGATGACCGGGGTATACGGACCCCAAGGAGATGCAGAGAAAGTGGAGTTCATGACAGAGATACGCGACGTGCGTGACTTGCATGCGGGACCGTGGGCTTTGGTAGGCGACTTTAACCTCCTCATCAATCTGGAGGATAAAAACAAAACCATGTTTAACCGGCGGATGATGGCAAGATTTAAGGCACTCCTCAATAGACTCGAGCTAAAAGAGCTATATCTGAATGGTAGACAGTACACTTGGTCTAATGAACACCGAGAGCCAACCCTGGAGAAGATCGACCATATATTCGTAACTAACTCGTGGGAGGACATATACCCTAGCAGCATGCTGGCAGCGCTCGGTTCAGCTATTTCTGACCACTGTCCACTTCTTCTGGATCTGGACGCGGAATTCAAGATGGGCAGACGCTTTGTGTTTGAGAGTTTTTGGCTCAAGGCAGAGGGGTTCCAGGCAACGGTGGAGCAGGCCTGGCAGTCGGTGCCATCCACGGGAAACTCGTATATCGTCCTAGAAAACAAACTACGCGCAACGGTAAAAGCGCTGCAGCGGTGGAGTGACCGCTGGATTGGCAACGTTCGTCTGCAGCTCGGCATTGCTATGGAAGTGATCGACCGCTTGGATGTAGCAGCAGAGACAAGAGCCCTGTCGGACGAGGAACACAACCTTCGGCAAATACTGAAAAAGAAGCTACTGGGACTCAGCTCGCTCGACCGGACTATCGCCGGGCAGAGATCCCGGCTGTTGTACCTGAAGGAGGGAGATGCGAACATGGAGTTCTTCCATAGACAGACCCTGCATCAGCAACGCAAGAACACTATCTGCACCATCCAGCACGACGATGAGATCTTTACAGGTCAGAACAACATTGCGGAGGTGGTGGATACCTACTACACAAACCTACTGGGATCGGCACCCATGAGGCAGCACACGATTGACTTGGATGCTCTGGAGCTCCCGTCGCTCGACCTCTCGCACTTAGAGACCCCATTCTCACCAGAGGAAGTGGAAAAAACAATCAAATCAATGCCTTTGGACAAGGCGCCAGGCCCAGACGGGTTCACTGGCCGGTTCTTCGCGACATGTTGGCACACAATAAAAGGGGATTTCATGAAGGGGCTTGACCACTTTCACATGGGCGACATGAGGGCATGGCAACGATCAACAAAGCCATTGTGTCGCTGCTGCCCAAGAAGGACGGGGCGGTGAACATAAAGGACTTCCGGCCAGTGAGCCTCGTACATGGCGCGATAATTTTTTTGACAAAGTCCTCGCATCACGACTGGTGGATGATCTCCCGAAGTTGGTGGGACAGCAGCAAAGCGCCTTTATGCGAGGCCGGTCGTTGCATGACAACTTCATGCTCGTCCAAGGCACGGCGAGGAGATTGCACGCGCTGAAGAACCCAACGGTAATGCTCAAGCTGGAGATCTCGAAAGCATTCGACTCGATCCAATGGCCGTTCGTCTTGGAAGTGCTGAGAAATATGGGATTCGGGGATCGATGGATATCATGGATATGCGGGCTATTGGCCACCTCTTCTACCAGAATCATG
Source organism: Thinopyrum elongatum (assembly GCA_011799875.1). Lineage (NCBI taxonomy): Eukaryota > Viridiplantae > Streptophyta > Magnoliopsida > Poales > Poaceae > Thinopyrum > Thinopyrum elongatum. The sequence goes on from CM022303.1 coordinate 241,078,984, forward strand.
ACAAATGGCGTCCCGGGAAGGCCAATCCTGAGCTGCCAAGGGTTGCGACAAGGGCCCCCCCTGTCACCCATGATCTTCATCCGATGCATGGAGCCCCTCCATGGCCTCTTCAAATATGCAGCAAGCAAAGGACTGCTCACACCGCTTGCCCGAAACGGAATGCATTCTAGAGTATCCATGTTCGCAGACGACGTCATGGTCTTCTTCAAGCCAACAGAGATCGAAACACACACGTGTGGGGCAGTCCTACAACTATTTGGGCAGGCGTGAGTTCACATGGAGCTATATTTTTATTCATCAGATGATATGAGTTTTGCTTGGAGCGTCGTGTATTATATGAGTCTTTGCTTTGTTTGCTTTTTAGTTTGTCACAATCATCTTTGCTGGACACACCTATTTAAGAGAGCTACACGTTTATCATGATTTGTTAGAATGCTCTATGTGCTTCACTTAAATCTTTTGAGCTAGGCAGTTGCTCTAGTGCTTCACTTAAATCTTTTTGAGCATGGTGGTGATTATATTTTAAAGAAATACATGCACTCTCATGCTTCACTTATATCTTTTTGAGAGTTGATAAGATTATATTTTGAAGAAATATTTGCACTCTCATGTTTCACTTATATCTTTTTGAGAGTTGACAATAGTGATGGTAATTTGCACAAGATATGAATTTTGTCCCAAAGTCATGAATATTCAAGAGGGATGTAATAAAAACTTTCATGAAGATCATTGGATATGATAAGTTTGATTCCTTGCAATAGTTTTGCGATATGGAGATGATAATATGTGAGTCATGTTAGTGAGTAATTGTGGTTTAGTAAGAATATTGGTGTTAAGGTTTGTGATTCCCTATGCAAGCGCGTAAAGTCAATAGTTATGCAACAAAGTTATATCCTACTTATGGTGCATTATTCAGTGTTAGTTATGTTCAATGCATGTTTATGACCATTTTTGTTTTTTGGTTGGTCGCTTCTCAATCTATTTGCTAGCCTTTATTTGTACTAAGCGGGAATGCTGCTTGTGCATCCAATTCCTTAAACCCAAAGTTGTGCCAAATGAGTCCACCATGCCCACCTATATGCGGTATTTCCATGACGTTCCAAGTAAATTTTGTTGGCGTTCTGGGATCAGGGGTACCCAGACTTGCCTGCCTACGGCCCAGCGTGTGGCCCCGTCAATGGCCCGGTACGGCCCAGTTACAAGACTCTACGAGCAAGACCCTCATGAGGCCCCCCCGGCCTCGCGAGGCGAGCGACACCAAGACCTCTCGAGGGGCTGCTTCCCGAGCCTGCTTCCCGAGGAGCGGAGATCTCTATGCAGGCACCCCGCCTCACGAGGCTCGCGATGACGTGAGCCATGACGACCAAGGCCAGGCGGGCGCCAGCGGGCACAGAGGAGGACAGTTTCCTCTTTGGTGCTAAGGAGGCAAGGACCAGCGCGGGTTCCCGAGGATCCCCCAAAGGTTTCCATTCCGGTGCAACAAGTCAAGACCACGAGCTCGGCAGAACGGATGTCATCACCGAGCCCACCACTGCGTCATGGTCAGAAGCTTTGCAGGCGAAGACCACCTTTCGTCAGGATAAGATGTACCTCTTGTCCCCTTTCAAATTGGACATTGTGGAATCCCTTCCCTCCTAAGCTATGACGGAAGAGGACCAAGACCATTATAAATATAGGCTAGTCTCCATCGTAGAGAGGGATCCGATTCTGATCCTCTTCGGGCAGAACCATTCTCACCAACTGAGCCCTCGCGAGGCCACTCACCCACTGTACTAGTTCATCCTCAACCTCCCCGTGAGGCCAATCCACCACAAAGCAAGAGTAGGGTTTTACACCACAAGGTGGCCCAAACCTGGGTAAACTGTTGTGTCCTTCCTTTCCCCGTCCGCGCAAACTCGACAAGGCCAAGCCATGGAGTGATGAGCTTGAGGCTACGGCTAGGCTAGATCTTCGTACACACCCCAGAGTTCAAACCTTGTTGGGTCCGCGGAGCCCCGATTCCGACATTTGGCGTGCCAGGTAGGGCCGTGTCGAAACTCCCTTCCGCTTCGCTTCGTCTCTGCTTCGTCGCTCCCATGGCCGACGCCCGCCGAGTTCGCGCAGAGCGCTGGGCCGCTCGTGTCGCCCAGACGGCGCCCGTGGGTCGTGGTGTTCCTCGCCGCTCTGCTTCTCCTGCAGCCAACACTGCCACCGACCCTGCTGCTTTGAGCGGCAGGACTCTTCGCTACCGCCCTTCGTGCAGCGTGATGGCCGCACCGCCACTCCTTCCCTCACCCCCGTCACGGTGTTGTCTCCCCATGCTCGTCGCGGGCCGGCAAACACGCTGGCCTGCGCATGGCACGCGAGTTGCTGCGTTATCGCCCCGCCAACGAGGGCTACGACGCCTGGCTGGGCCGCATCATCGAGCTCGTCAACGCCACCGGCGAGGCCCCGGCGCCATCCCACTCGCTCCGTCCCCCGCCCTCCTGTGCGGGCGACGTAGCTCATGGCACGCCTCCGCCTCCTCCTCTACGCAACGCCGACGCCGAGCCCAGGCGCGACGCACGTCCACGTGACCCACCGCGCGGGGCGCCTGCGCCGGCGCGGGATGAAGATAGCTGCCAGGTGGTGGTGCAGCAGCCGCAGTACGACGCGCGTGCGCTCCCCGCACCGCCACGCCAGCACCAAGACCGGGCAGCTCTGGAGGCTGCAGCACGTGGGCGTCAGGATCATGCTCCCCTCGCGCAGGTCGCGCCCGTAAGCGCGGCGGGCTACCGTGCCTTCACACCAGAGCTGCGCCGCGTCGTTTGGCCCGGCAAGTTCAAGCCAGACCTACCCCCACGCTATGATGGCACCCCGGACCCTACAGAGCTCCTCCAGCTCTACTCCCTGAGCATCAAGGCGGTGAATGGCGACGACAAGGTCATGGCGAACTGGTTCCCCATGGCTCTCAAGGACGGCGTGCGCTCCTGGCTCTTGCACCTCCCTGAGGGGTCAATCTCGTCTTGGGATGAGCTTCACAAGTGTTTCATCGCCAACTTCCAGGGCACCCACGACCGCGCTCTCACCGTCAACGACCTGCGGCACGTGAAGCAGCAGCCGGGTGAAACCCTCCGCAAGTACATTCAACGCTTCACCAACGTTCGCCTCAAGATCCCAAAAGCCTCGAACGAAGCCATCATCTCGGCGTTCATCGAGGGCGTCACGGACGTCAAGATGAGCGAGGAGCTCGCCATCCATGATGACCTATGCACAGCGCTGGAGATGTTCAACCTGGCGGACAGATGCGCTTGGGCGGAAGAAGGCCGTCTCTCCCTCCTCAAGCTCCCGGATTGATCCCGAAGACAAGAAGGCCAAGGAGGCAAAGCGCAAGGGCCCCACCGTGCTGGCAGCAGAGCCTGAGTTGAAGCGTGGCTGCGACCGCGACGACCCAGCCAAGGATAACCGCCCATTCTGTGTCTTCCACAATGTTCACACCCACAACACCAACGACTGCCAGGAGCTCAGGGCGCTCCGGGACGAGCGCCTGGGCCACCGCCCCAAGCGCAGCGACCGTGGCTAGGGCCGTGGAGGTGGCCGCGAGGAGGCCGCTGTGACAACCGTAACCCTCATCAGGACTGGGGCGACCAGCCTCGCGAGGATCGCTGATGTGATCAGGCTCGCGATGCCCCTGGCGTGATCAGCCTCGTGAGGTCCCTCCTCAGGGCAACACCGGCCTCCCTCTGCTGCCACCACCACCAAGAAGGAATGACGACAACCATCAGGATGATGGGGCTGGGGGCTTCCAAGAGCCTCGCGCGATTTCTTGCATCCTTGGTGGTGCCCAGGCACCCGCCTCTAACCGCATCTTCAAGTAGTTCTCCCGTGAGGTGAACACAGCCCTCCCGAAGCTTGAGGCCGCGCGCCCCCTCAGGTGGTCGCAGTACGCCATCACTTTCGACTCCAAGGATCACCTCAGGTGCGCGACCACTGCTGGCGCGCTCCCCATGCTCTGCACGCCCACCATCAACAACGTCTCTGTCACCAAGACCCTCATCGATGGCGGCGCTGGTCTCAACGTGCTCTTTGTCGAGACCTTCGAGACGCTTCAGGTGCCCTATGACCAGCTCCTGCCCACCAGGCCATTCTCTGGGGTGACCGACGGTTACACCGTCCCCCTGGGGCAGGTGCATCTTCCTATCACCTTCGGCAAGCGCGACAACTAACACACCGAGCTCTTCCACTTTGACGTCGCCCACATCAGCCTCCCGTACAACGCCATCCTCGGCTACCCTGCCCTCACCAAGTTTATGGCGGCAACCCACCATGGCTACAATGTCCTCAAGATGCCAGGATGCAGCGGCGTCATCACGGTCACCTGCGACGAGAAGGACGTGGTCTGTTCTCTTGAGCATGCCGACCGTGCTGCGGCGGCCGAGAACTCTGATGACGAAGGTGGCATCTTGCCTCCCGAGGCCACCCTCGCAAAGAAGAAGAAGCTTCTCCCCAAGAGCCGTCCGGAGACCAAGAAACCCACTGGCATCACCTCAGGCTCCACGCCCGCTGCTGGGGCGCCTCTTCCTCCCGCATAGGAAGGCGTGCCTGGCGCCTCCTTTAGGATGGGCTTGGGGGCTTCCGTATGGAGAGCCTCTGACCTGACCAGCGCGATGAAGGAGGTGTTCGGGCACCACTTGGAGGCATGCATTGATGCGCGCCCCCACGAGCAAGGAGCACGGCGCGAGGCGCCAGGAGCGCGAGAATTCATCACCAAGGTGATCGAGGAGCTTCAGGGGGCGCAAGCCATGCGCGGCGAGCGTCGCCCCGCATGGCCCGCCAGTGCAGCTGCCGCCCTCGACGTGGGTGGCGAGCTGCGCATCCGCGTAAACATCCCGGGCCTCAACAGGGCCACTTCGCAGGACCTCTTCTGGCCGTCGCGCGTCGGCCGGAGTGGGGGCTACCACTGTAGCTACGTCCGCATGCCGTTCGGCCTGCTGAACATGGGTGCCTCGTACCAGCACCTGGTGCAGCGTGCTATGGCGTCTCACGAGGCCAGGCGCTCGGCAGTCGCGTTTCAGGAGGCCCCAGACCCTCGTGAGCCCCCTGGGCCTCGTGGGTCTCCCAGGCCTCCGAAGCCGCCCGGCTCACGAGGAGCAATCTCCATGGCACGCGTCTTCAACTACCTCGACGCTTCTACAACACCGGTGCCAGGTGGCTTTTTGGTTTGTTCAGTTGAGGGCGCCCCTCGGGCTGCATTATCCTCAAAGCTGTCAGGGCCCGCCCCTGCAGCTGTATCGTTTTGCGCATGTATCAGAACTGGCTCTGCCTTTGATGAAATTTCCTTAATATTCCAACCTGCGTGCCCGGCGCTTCGTCGCTATGAATGTCGCCACGCCCTCACAACCCCACCCTCGACCGCCTCATGATTAAGGGCTGGCACGGCGTTTGTGCTCGGGTTAGTCCCTGCAGCGTTGTTAAATCCAAGCGATCGAGCTCTGTCTCGCGGGCCAGCTCCCGTGCACGTCACCTCCCGGGGTCCTTGGTGCCTTATCCTCGCATGAGCTAATCACAAGTGGGTGAGTTAGGGCGCGCGGCCTGGTTCGTTCGACCGCAGTCTGGCGCTTCGCCGTCGCGGGAGCCGCACGCCGGATGTCCTTCCTCGGGTTGTTGCATGAGAAGACTTGGCATGACGTCTGTGCTCAGGTTCATCCATGCAGCATTGATAAACCCAAGCGACCGAGCTCTGTCTAGCGGGCCGGCCCCATTCACGTCACCTCCTATGGGTCCTTGGTGTTCGGCCTTCTCATGCGATGGCCTCCGGAGGTTCACTCGGTGCAGGTCGCCCTCATCACTCAGGTTCGTAAGCGCGCTCTGCGCCAAAAGTTCAGGCGCAACCCACCTTGAGGTAGGGCCTCCTGAGTACCGCGCTAGCTCACGAGTGCCCAGATACACCTCCTCAAAGTTCTGCCGTGCCGGTCACGCATATGAACGAAATAGGGCCGTACACGCCCGGAGACTCTAATACAGAGCTCCCTACCCACGCCCAGTGGAAGCCCCATGCTCCGCGCTAGCGGATACGGTCGAACCGCGACCATGCCCATTCCCAGTGGAAGCCCCATGCTCTGTGCTGGTGGATACGGTCGAACCGCGACCATGCCCACGCCCAGTGGAAGCCCCATGCTCCGCGCTGGTGGAAAAACAACTGAGGGCGCCCTATGGGTTGCATCAACCTTAGGATGGCCTCTTGGCCCTTCAGGCGGCACTGCTCGCAGCATTCCCCTGGGATGCACGCACGAGGGGGCTGGACATGGTGCCTACGCTCAGGCCAGGCCTGGCGCACACCACCTCACCAGGTCCCTGGTACCTGGTGTTCCCGCATCCCTCCCAGGCGAAGACTGACAAGGAAAGGTACGAAGGGCCCCGGATAAACCTCACTGCTGCCCATGTTTCCTTCATGAGGGCCGCTCGCACGTCAAGGGGGACCCCTGAGCATCGCGACTCAGGGGCTTCACTAGTCACGTAGCCCCTCGCCCCTTGGTTTCGTCCTGGCATTGTGACCAGACATCCCAATGGCGGCTGAGGTATGCGCGGGGCTGGGCCCTGCCGACGCAGAGCACATAGGCAAGCAAGAAGGAAACCAAGTGCGAAAAGGAAATCATGGAATCCAAACAGTTATTACAGGCATCAAACATACTGCAAATTCAAACAAAGTCTTACGCCTCCACGAGGCATGATAAGTGTCGCAGGATAAATTCTAGGAGGAGGGATCGCCGTCGCCATGGCCATCGCCGCCACCTGCCTCAGCCACGACGGACTTGTCTTCAACATCGCTGCCGCCGCCATCATCGCCGTCACTGCCGCCCGCCTCAGCTGTCGCAGGGTCGGTGTTGGAGTTGGAAATGAACTTCTTCAGCAGTGCGTCCACATGGTTTTTCACGGCCGCCGCCGTGGTGGCACGGGATTCAAGAGCAACTGGGCCGATCACCATGTCGAAGTTGAAGCCAGAATCACGGAGGAAGAGGTGGCTAAAGGCGCGCATTGCTGCCACAGAGAAGAGATTGCGACACTCCTCCTCCAGGATGGAGTCCACCTTAACGGCAGCGCCTTCGAGCTCCTCGGCAAGTTTGGAAGAGAGCCCTGCATAGCCACCCTCAGGGGTCGCGAGCGGGTCCTTAAACCCTTCCCTGCAGATGGACTGCAGTGCCTGGCGAATCCTGAGCTCGACGGAGGGGAAGGCATCGCGCTCCACGGCAGCTCTTCCTTCGGCATTAGCAAGGGTCTTCTCCCTGGCGTCCAGCAGGGCAGTCGCCTCAGAGACGTGCTTGGCGTGGGACACTTGGGCTCCATCCACCTCCTCCTTCAGCTTAGCCAGGCGCTCATGCTCCGCAGCCTGGTCGTCAGCTGTTTTTGGCAGCACAGAGTTGCGATCGGTGAGCTGCGCCTCGTGAGCCTTGAGGTCGTCTTCCTGCTATTGAAGCTGCTGCGCGCGCGGCCTGTTTCTCCTGGAGCGCCTCAGATTGGCCTGTGCATTGCCGCAGTGCTTGGCGGCCGCGTTCACCTTGACATGCGCGGCGTTGCGGGTAGTCTTTGCCTCGTCAGCCTCCCTCCTGCTCTTGGCGGCGAGGGCCTCGGCCCGATCCTAGGTCACCTTGCTGGCCATAGACAGATCACGCCACCCCATGATAAGCTTTAGGTGCTCCTGCCTGAGGCGCTCGTCGGCATCCTGGAGATCCACCTTGAGCCGGTCGAGCGCGGTGTGGGAATTGGTCAAAGCCCCACGCCTGATCAGGGGGTCATAGCTCGGTGCCTACGCTCAGGCCAGGCCTGGCGCACACCACCTGACTAGGTCCCTGGTACCTGGTCTTCCCGCATCCCTCCCAGGCGAAGACGGACAAGGAAAGGTACGAAGGGCCCCAGATAAACCTCACCGCTTCCCATGTTTCCTTCATGAGGGCCGCTCGCACGTCAAGGGGGACCCCTGAGCATCGCGACTTAGGGGCCTCACTAGTCACGTAGCTCCTCGCCCCTTGGTTTCGTCCTGGCATCGCGACCAGACATCCCAATGGCGGCCAAGGTATGCGCGGGGCTGGGCCCTGCCGACGCAGAGCACATAGGCAAGCAAGAAGGAAACCAAGCGCGAAAAGGAAATCACGAAATCCAAACAGTTATTACAGGCATCAAACATACTGGAAATTCAAACAAAGTCTTACGCCTCCATGAAGCATGATAAGTGTCACAGGATAAATTCTAGGAGGAGGGATCACCGTCGCCATGGCCGTCGCCGCCACCTGCCTCAGCCATGACGGACTCGTCTTCAACATCGTTGCCGCCGCCATCGTCGCCATCGCTGTCGTCCGCCTCAGTCGTCGCAGGGTCAACGTCAGAGTTACAAATGAACTTCTTTAGCAGTGCATCCACATGGTTTTTCACGGCCGCCGCCGTAGTGGCACAGGATTCAAGAGCAATCGGGCCGATCACCGCGTCGAAGTTGAAGCCAGGATCACGGAGGAAGAGGTGGCTGAAGACGTGCGTTGCTGCCACGGAGAAGAGGTCGCGACACTCCTCCTTCAGGATGGAGTCCACCTTGACGACAGCGCCTTCGAGCTCCTCGGCAAGTTTGGAAGAGAGCCCTGTGTAGCCACCCTCAGGGGTCATGAGCGGGTCCTTAAACCCTCCCATGCATATGGACTACAGCGCCTGGCGAATCCTAAGCTCGAGGAAGGGGAAGGCGTCGCGCTCCACGGCTGCTCTTCCTTTGGCGTCAGCAAGGGTCTTCTCCTTGGCGTCCAGCCGGGTCGTCGCCTCGGAGACGTGCTTGGTGTGGGACTCTTGTTCTCCGTCCACCTCCTCCTTTAGCTTGGCCAGGCGCTCGTGCTCTGTAGCCTGGTCATCAGCTATTTTTGATAGCACGGAGTCACGATCGGCGAGCTGCACCTCGCGAGCCTTGAGGTCGTCTTCCTACTATTGAAGCTGCTGTGCGCGCGGCCTGTTCCTCCTGGAGTGCCTTTAGATTGGCCTCTGCATCACCGCAACACTTGGCGGCCGTGTCCGCCTCAATACGTGCCCCATCGCGGGCAGTCTTCGCCTCGTCAGCCTCCCTCCTACTCTCGACGGCGAGGGCCTCGGCCCGATCCTGGGCCACCTTGCTGGCCATAGACAGATCGCGCCACCCCGTGGCAAGCTTCGAGCGCTCCTTCCTGAGGCTCTCGTCGGCATCCCGGAGATCTGCCTTGAGCCGGTCGAGCGCGGCGTGGACATCAGTCAAAGCCCCGTGCCTGATCAGGGGGTCATAGCTCATGAGGTCGAGGGCTGGCCATGGAGGAATTGCCGCGATGTCCCGAGCCGGTGTCACCACGGTGGGAGGACTCGTGATGCCCTCCGCCGGAGGCGCAGGGGGCTCCACGCCGCTCCTCGTGGATAGCTCTAGCGCCGCGCCGCTGGATGTCGCTGTGTCAACCGCCCTGGTCGCGGGCGTCGGGGCCTCTTGAGGCTGCATCGCGGGCTGCGAGTCGTCGCGCCCGGAAGCAGGGGCTGGAGCGGCAAGAAGGACCGAGGCCTCTATGACCGCCCCCCGAGCAGCGCCGGCGAGGCACCAGGAGCGGGCGGCACGCCCGCACGCCCTGGCACGGCGCCGCCTGCCCGCCCAAGGGTTGCGCTAGGCCAACGCGGTGCGCCTCCACGCCCGTCAAGGCCGCGACCGAGTGTCGATGGCGCCTTCAGGACAAGGGGCCACTTCGACACGACTCCCATCTTCTTCTTCTTCACTGTCGCGTCACCACTTCTGGTCATCAAGAGGGGAATAATATGAACACACGCGCAACCAACGCCCGGTTGGAAAGCAGGGAAGGTCACTTACTCGTCTGGCGCGGCCCACTTCCTCTTCTTCTCCTCTTCGGCGGAGGCCAAGGCACCCCCGCTCTTCTCCAGCGTGGCCTTGGTCGCGTCCCAGGGGCTGTCGAAGTAGCCATCGATGGGCCCCACCGTGACATTGCCGCCTGGAGGGGTGAGGAGGCCAGCCTGAGGGGCCATTGTCGAAGAGGTCGTGTCTGCCCCGGTGGAGGCCGCCCCGTCCTTTGACTGGGTGCCTATTGGGGACAGGCCTGACTCCTTGGCTGCCCTGCTGAGGCGTGGGGAGCCCACCGAAGAGGACGCTACCGCGCCTCTGCCCGAGGCCGCCCGGCCAGATGCTCGCGTCGCCCGGGGAGCGAGCTCCAGCTGCCTGGGGATCTTGACGAAGTGCGGGGAGTCCGCGGCCGGAAGCTCATCGGCATCATCATCGTCCTCAAGATTGCGGAGAAGCTCGCATTGCGACGGGGGGCACACCTCCTCCAGGTCGTCATCCTCAGTCCCCTCTGAGTCCTCTTCGTCGCCGCTGTCGCTAGAGGACACCGACACAGGGGAATTGGGGTAGTCAGACGGCTCGAGCCCCAACTCATTGAAGGCGGGCATGGCGGCAACCAGGTCCTCCTTGTCGTCATGGCGGTATAAGGGGGCGCAGGCCTCGGGGACGTCCCCCAGATTGCCGCCGAGCAGAGCCATCAAGGCCGTGTCCAGCTCATCGCATGTTAGGCCGACGGGGCACAACCTTATGTCGTCCCTCGCGCCCTGGTACTCCCACAGGGGCTTCGAGTGCGACTGGAGTGGCGCCAGGCGCTGCGTCAGGAACTCCTTCAGGATCATCACCCCCGTCAGCAGCTTGGCCTTCATGTCTGTGCATATCCTCTCCAGGACGGGCTATGCCCGCGGGTCGGTAAGCTTCATGGAACCCCACTCCGGGATCCGCTCGGGCAGCTCCGTCGGGGGCTCGAGGAGCGGATTGGAGCCCTAGATGTCCACAAAGACCTAGCGGTGCCGGAAACCTTCCACCTTCTTCCCGGCCTTCAGGAGCAAATTCCCCTTCTGGACTGCAACGAAGGAGACGCACGCGGACCGCTGCTCCTGGTCGTGGAATCGCAAGCTGAAATGGTGGCGGAAGAGGGCCACTGAAGGCCTCACGCCCACGAAGGCCTCACAGTAGAAGGCGAAGGTGGACAAGAGAAGAATGGAGTTAGGCTGGAGATGGAGGGCATGGATCTTGTAATGCCTGAGGATAGCGCAGAAGAACTTCGAGAAGGGCGGGGCAAGCCCTGAGAAGATGCTATGGAGGAAGAAGGAGTAGATTGTCTTCGCCAGGGTGCTCCGCTCTGCAGAGCCAGCCCAGACCAGGGTCTCGCCCCACTCGTTCATGTCCCCCGCCGTGGAAACTACAAGCACTGGCAGGAGAAACGAGGAGGTCATGGCCTGAGCCGCAGGTTTCGATTTTCCGGCAGGCACCATATGAGAAATCCTTGGTGGCGGGGGAACGGAGAGAAGGATGGCGATATGATTGGATTTGGAGGAGCTTCTATCTGAGAAGGGGGTCAGGAGCAAGGCGAAGGAGGGCAATGATGGCCCCACGGTGCACGCCAGGCTTTTGTCAGTCTGGGCAGTTGCCGAGGCGATGTGGGGAAGTGGAGGCGTCCGCGTCCCGTCGTGCGCCACGCGTCGAGCCTGGCCCACAGGCGATTGGGGCCCGCGTCGCTCCACCCTTCACTTCTTACCTTCGCTTCGAAGCCAGGACGAGCGCGCCTTGGGCCCGGGGGCTACTATCGGTGTTCTGGGATCGGGGGTACCCAGACTTGCCTGCCTACAGCCCAGCGCATGGCCCCATCGACAGCCCGGTACGGTCCAGTTACAAGACTCTGCGAGCAAGACCCTCGCAAGCCCCTCCCGGCCTCGCGAGGTGAGCAACACCAAGACCTCCCAAGGGGCGACTTCCCGAGCCTGCTTCCTGAGGAGTGGATATCTCTATGTAGGCACCCCGCCTCACGAGGCTCATGATGATGTGAGCCATGACGACCAAGGCCAGGCGGGCACCAGGCTGGCATAGAGGAGGCCAATTTCCTCTTTGGTGCTAAGGAGGCAAGGACCAACGTGGGTTCCCGAGGGATCCCCCAAAGGTTTCCATTCCGATGCAACAAGACCAAGACCACGAGCTCGGCAGGACGGATGTCATCACCGAGCCCACCACTGCGTCATGGCCAGAAGCTTTGCAGGCGAAGACCACCTTTGGTCAGGATATGATGTACCTCTTGTCCCCTTTCAAATTGGCCATTGTGGAATCCCTTCCCGCCCAAGCTATGAGGGAAGAGGACCAAGGCCATTATAGATATAGGCTAGTGTCCACTGTAGAGAGGGATCCGATTCTGATCCTCTTCGGGCAGAAACATTCTCACCCATTGAGCCCTCGCGAGGCCGCTCACCCACTGTACTAGTTCATCCTCAACCTCCTCGTGAGGCCAATCCACCACAAAGGAGTAGGGTTTTACACCGCAAGGTGGCCCGAACCTGGGTAAACTACTGTGTCCTTCCTTTTCCCGTCCTCACAAACTCGACGAGGCCAAGCCATGGAGTGATGAGCTTGAGGCTGCGGCTAGGCTAGATCTTCGTACACGCCCCAGAGTTCGAACCTTGTTGGGTTCGCGGAGCCCCGATTCCGACAAATTTGCATGTGCCAACTCTAATTTTTCAAAATAATTTTCCGTTTTGTGTGCCCGTACCGCTCATGAAGTGGCAGGGGGTGGCCAATATTTTCCATGTTAGGTGGGTTATTCTATAATGAGTGTTTATTCATGTGTCATTGCACTAGAGTGTGACAGGTAATAGGGATGCCCAATCCCGAAATGAAAAAAATTTAATATGATGATAATAATAAATTCCTTGGGAAGTGTTGGTATGGAAGGCACCCGTGGATACGGCTAGCCTTGGATTGTGAAAGAATTGTGGAAAGGAAATAAACTTTATTTTCTGTTTGGGAACAGCCTATAATGTGTCTAGCATGGAAGATATTGGGAATTCTCGGTCATTTTTGTTCACACGAAAAGCATGCCTCTCAAAATAATTTTATCTCTCAATTTAATCCTTGAGCTCTGGCACCTCTGCAAATCTCTGCTTCCCTCTACGAAGGGCCTATCTATTTACTTTTATGCAATTTTTATTTTTATCTTGAGTCTCCATCTTCTCTTACAAAGCACCAACTAGGGAACACTATTGTCATATTTGTGCATTAGATGTAGCTAATGTTGAGTGTGTTTCATGAATGGATCAATGATTGAGCATAATGGGCTAGGGATAACTTTCTTTAGCGTTGATAATTTGAAAGACATGGTTGCTTGTTAGTATGCTTGAGTATTGATGTCTTCATGTCAAATTATAGGCTATTGCTTTGAATCATTCAAGTTCAAATGTCCATGCAACAAAAGAAAAGAATTACATGATGAATATGATAGGTAGCATTCCACATAAAATTCTGTTTTTATCATTTACCTACTCGAGGACAAGCAACAATTAAGCTTGGGGATGCTTGATACGTCTCCAACATATCTATAATTTTTGATTGTTCCATGCTATTATATTATCAATCTTGGATGTTTTATATACATTTACAAGCAATTATATATCATTTTTGGGACTAACCTATTAACTTAGTGCCCAGTGCCAGTTGTTGTTTTTGGTTTTTCAGAATATCAGTACCAAACGAAGTCCAAATGCCACGGAACTTTTTAGAGATTTTTTTTGGACATAAGAGACCCTGGAAGCTTCGGGAGGGGATGAGAAGATGGAGCGATGGCCCACGAGGTACTAGGGTGTGCCCAGGGCTTGTGGGACCCATGTGTCGTGGGAAACCACGACCACCTATGGGGCCATGAGCCCCTTTTGGTTCGGCGGGGGGATGGGAACGTTGCACAAAGAGCGGAGAAGCGTAGCACAGCACGACAGAGATCACACGGGTAGTTTTACCTAGGTTCAGGCCGCCGCGAGGCGTAAAACCCTACTCCTGCTTTGGTGGATTGATGGTGGAAAATAGTGGAGAAACACAACACTCTTGCCCGGCAAGGTTGCTTCGGGGCGAGAGTGGCTACGTGCGTATGAATGTGTGGGGGTCCGAATCCTTTCTATGGTTGCCATGGGCCTCCTTTTATAGATCAAGGGGTCACCACAGTGGCAAATCAGTCTTTACATACTGATTAGATAGCAAACAGTGCTATCATACCTAACTCTGCAGGCTGACAGAGTGCATTAAATGCGCCGCTCAGCATCACATCACAGCTTGCCCGGCAGGCCCTGCCGGGCTGTTTTGCCAGCTTCGCGCCTACTTGCTTGACACGTCTCAGGACGGGTGTCGCTTGGAGGTGTTTTCTGTAGGAAGTGGCTGCCATGTGGCAGGGAGCAGCCACTTAGTCACTTAGGAGCTTGACACCGCACTAATCGACGACGTGCGTCGCTGTGAGGTGGTGTGGCGGAGTGGTTTGCCTCTGTGAGCCCCGGCAGGCTGGGGTAACCCCAACCTTGCCAGGCTCGCCTGCCCGGCAAGGGAGGTTCTTCTCGTAGTGGTATCTTGTCTCTCTGGCTATTCTTGGTCTTCTTGATCTGCACTTTGATCCTTCGAAGAATTGATCCCTCGTGCTTTGATCTGATCTTGGTGCTGTAATCTTGTTCTTGGGCCTGTGCACAGTCTAGGCAATGGACCCAAGGTTTGTTGCACCGACAGGAGCCCCCGGGCCTGGCCCGACTGCGCTGCCGGGCGTCGTCGGGGTAGGCCCTAACCAGTGCACAGGCAGGGGCGTTGAAGTGGCTGGCCCCTTGAGATATTCTTTGCTTCTTCATTAACTTGAGCCCGGGCCAATTTTTGGTTTTTCCGCACGTCGTGCTGAACGTAATGGGAAAATCCAGATCATGGCCCATGGATCGCCCACGCCCCACGATCACGGGGCGGAAACTGCCATCCCACTTGCCTCCCGCCCCAGGTGCATCCGCCATGTGTACCGCATGCATTGCGCAGGGTAGGTGGTGGATGCGGAGGGCGCGGGGACAGGTGCCATGGCAGAAAACTAGGCGTCGTTGGTTGGCACAGAAGGTCGGCTCTGATTCCCGAGTTGTTGAAGGCGCAGGGAAGCCGTATTGGGGGAGCGGGGCGGTTTCTCCCTGAATGAGAAGCCAGCCCCCTGCGTCGTCCCTCTATAAAAGGGGGCGGGAGCGGTGTGTTTTCTCACACGCTCTCCTTCTCCCTTTTCGCAAACTTTCTTCGCTCGCCATGGTGAGAGGACGAGGACGCGGTGGAGCTGCAGTGGCAGCGACGAGAGCTTCTGCTCGATAGCGTATCCCTCCTCCTCCTGACAGCACGGGGGCGGAACCCGCCGTGAGAGGGGGAGGGAGAGGACGAGGTCGCGGTCGTCGTGGCGCCCGAGGGGGAGGAGGACGGGGAGGTGCCCTGATCGCGCCCCCATCAGACGCTCCTCCTCCGTTGGAGGGCCACGTTGGAGTCCAGCCTCTAGAGTTCGTCATCAGGCTATATAAGCCTTCGCATGGCCGCCTTCGCCGATCTCTTCACCATCGCCTTCGTCTGTGCCCTCCCGCCCCCACCAGGCTACCTCTCCTGGAGCCCGACAGGGTCAGGCTGGGCTTCTGCCCAGGCACTCCTTTTACCCTCTTCTCCTCCTGCCGCAGTGCCTAGGAGGAGAGGGACAAGAAAGGGCATCACGGGGCACTTATCTTTTTTCAATCTTAAATCTGTAGGCACTTGCCAAATTTTAGTTCAAATTATGTAATCTCTTGAATCCATGTTTGTGTCCTGTAAGGTCTGTACTTGTTTGATCAGCATATTAATGAAAAAGATAAACCTTGCCGGGGACTCGTGCATGTATGTGTCCATGCAGAGGCAGGAGGCCTCTATATCTTTAAGTAAACGAGTTTCCCCCGGCAGGCCACCCTGCCGGTACCCTCTGTTTTGTTGCCGGGGAGTTAGGCCTACCGGGCACAAATCATGAAGAGGGACCAGCCCCCCGCCAATCTTTTTTTATCAAAGGCCACTGCGACCATCCTGACCGAAGCAACGTTCGAGTCAAGGGATGGGAGCACCTAAGTTTCAAAAAGCGATGAGGTTTTCTTATGCACAAGTCTTTACTTACAGGACACGTATGGACAAGAGAAAGAACTTATCTGTTTGGCTTGCCGGAGATCGCAGTGTAGGCTCATCTTTCCATCTCCTCTTGGAGACCAAGTCCTCGGCAGGAGCCTGCAATTTATGCAGATGAAAATGATGCCAGATGTGACCTTATCTACATGAACATGCGATGCTCATGAAATGCTTATGCATGCATGCAAATTGTCGGCCCCCCCCAGCGCGTCATTTATTTCTCTGTTGCTCAGGGTCTGCGCCTTGCTTTGTACAAGGGGTTACATGCAACTGAGGCAAGGCCTGTACAAAAGGGTGGCTATCGGGCCCTGTACAAAAGGGTGGCTGCCGGGCAGGGCCCGACAGCCACGCCTTACGGGTAGAACTTACGGAGATGCTCAATATTCCATGAGTTTTGCAATTGAATGCCATCTCCGGTCTCCTGACGGATTGCGCCAGGTCTGGAGACTCGTACTACCCGGTAAGGGCCTTCCCACTTCGGCGTCAACTTGTTTGCACCCTTGGCGGACTGAACGCGCCTAAGGACAAGGTTGCCTTCCTCAAAACACCGGGCATGAACCCTACGGCTGTGATAGTGACGCAGGGCTTGCTGGTAGTGTGCAACACGCGTAGCATCCCGGAGATGGTTCTCCTCGAGAAGCACAGCGTCGTCACGCTGGTGCTGATCCTGCGCTACTTCATCGTAGGCAAGCACTCGAGGTGACCCGTAAATGAGTTTCGTGGGGATAACTGCTTCTGCCCCATAGACTAGGGAGAACGGAGTCTGTCCGGTAGCTCGATTTGGTGTCGTTCTGAGGGACCAAAGAACCACCGGCAGCTCGTCGATCCATTGCCTGCTGCACTTCTGCAGCGTATCAAATGTTCTTGTCTTGAGTCCTCGCAACACTTCAGCGTTCGCCCTCTCAGCTTGTCCATTGCTTCTGGGATGTGCAACAGAGGCAAATGCGATCATGCTTCCGAGGGCATGAACATATTGCATGAAGGCGCGGCTCGTGAACTGGGTGCCGTTGTCGGTGATGATCCGGGCAGGGACCCCGAAGCGGCACACCAATCCTTTCAAGAACTTGATAGCTGACTGAACAATCACCTTTCTCACGGCTTCTACTTTTGGCCACTTTGTAAACTTGTCGATGGCAACGAACAAGAATTCAAAGCCCCCGGCAGCTCAGGGGAAAGGGCCGAGGATATCGAGCCCCCAGACCGAAAACGGCCATGACAAAGGGATTGTCTGAAGAGCTTGGGTAGGCAGATGGATGTTCTTGGAATGGAACTGGCAGGCTTCACATTTGGTGACTAGCTCGACCGCATCTTGGAGGGCTGTGGGCCAATAGAATCCTTGCCGGAATGCTTTCCCAACCAACGCCCTTGATCCAATGTGGGAGCCGCACATGCCTTTGAGTATTTCTGCCAGCAGTTCCTTTCCTTCTTCCCAGCAAATGCACTTCAATTTCACACCGTTGGGCCTTCTTCTGTATAGTGTGTCATCGACAAACTGATACATACTGGCTCTCCGGGCTACTCTTTCAGCTTCTTCTTGCTCTTCGGGAAGTTCTCCGGTTTGGAGGAAGTGGACTATGTGCCTTGCCCAAGTTGGGGCCTGGGGCTCGGCAACAAGGACTAGTGGCACCTCCTCATTCGCGGGAGCATGTTCCTCGACCGCTGGGACCAGTGGCCCGGCAGGAGGGTGCAGCCCGACAATCGAAGGGGAGTTGTTTCTAGCAGGGTCCCTACCAGGAGCCCCGGGAGGCTCTACCGGGAGAGGCTTACCAGAGTCCAGTTTCCTCCTCTTTCGGGCCATTGTCGCTGGGGATACAGAGGGCTGAGTAAGATGGAGAACAAAAGTTCCTGGTTCCACAGGAAGCTTCTGCGCAGCATACTTTGATAGATGATCAGCAATGCTGTTTTCCGCACGGGGTACGTGCTCTATTTGCAATCCGTCAAAGCGCTCCTCCAGTCTTCTTACTTCCTCAACGTATGCCTCCATCAATGGACTTTGGTAATCCTTGTTGACTTGTCTCACCACAAGTTGTGAATCTCCTCGAATGATCAGCTTCTTGATTCCCAATTCAGTGGCAATCCTGAGCCCGACAAGGAGCCCTTCATACTCTGCTGTATTGTTGGTCGCCTCCTCCCGGGGAAAATGCATCTGGACGACGTACTTCAGGTGCTCTCCAGTGGGAGCAATGAGAAGCACGCCGGCCCCTGCACCTTGTAGGGAGAAGGCACCATCGAAATACATGATCCATTCTTGGGGTGCTTCCTTGCCGGGAATAACTGTTTCTAGCACTTCTTCATCAGGGGTTGGCGTCCATTCTGCAATAAACTCTGCCAATGCCCTGCTCTGAATCGTTGATGTGCTTTCAAATTTCAGGCCAAAGCTGGATAACTCCAATGCCCACTCCACTATTCTTCTGGTAGCCTCAGGGTTTCGGAGTATCCTTTGCAAAGGAAAGCGGGTGACAACCGTGATCTCATGGGCTTGGAAGTAGTGGCACAGTTTCCTTGAGGCCATGACAAGGCCAAAAATCAACTTTTGCACACTAGAGTACCTGGATCTAGCCCCCTGCAATAGGGAGCTGACGAAGTACACTGGGCACTGCACCACTTTCTTCCTTGACGCGTCCTTGGGGTTGTCTCCGCTGCCGCGCTCTTCTTTGTCCTGATCCATATCTGGCCTTGCCGGGCTGTCCTCACTCTCCCCCCGGTAGGGACATTAGCTGAGGCTGCTACTTCCTCTACTTCCCGATGTGCCACTAGTGCTGTACTAACCACTTGATTAGTTGCCGCTAGATATAGCAGCAACGGCTCTTGTGGTTTAGGAGCAACCAAAGTGGGCACAAAGGACAAGTAGGTCTTCAAATCTTGCAGTGTTGTATCTGCTTCCGGGGTCCACTTCATGGGTCCTGCCTTCTTCAAGATTTTGAAGAACGACAAGGCGCGCTCGGCAGACTTGGAGATGAATCTACTAAGCGCGGCAATGCACCCTGTCAAACGCCTTACATCCTTTACTGTCTTGGGTGCCTGAATCTGCTCGATAGCCTTGATCTTGTCAGGGTTGGCCTCTATCCCGTGATGGGACACAAAGAAACCAAGTAGCTTGCCGGAGGGAACGCCAAACACGCACTTCTCCGGGTTCAGCTTCAAGTTGATCTTGCGTAGATTGTCAAACGTCTCTTCTAAATCCTAAATGAGGGTTGATCTATCCTTGGTCTTGACCACAATATCATCCATATAAGCTTCAATGTTCCTGTGTAACCGTGACTCAAAACCAATCTGGACTGCTCTTGCAAAAGTGGGCCCGACACTCTTCAACCCGAATGGCATGCGCACGAAGCAGTATGTGGCACATGGGGTGATGAATGAGGTCTTCTCTTCGTCTTCCTTGGACATAAAAATCTGATGATATCCAGAGTATGCATCCAGAAAAGAGAGCAACTCACATCCTGAAGTGGAATCCACAATCTGGTCGATGCGCGGCAAGGGAAATGGGTCCTTCGGGCAGGCCTTGTTAAGATCTGTGAAATCTATGCAAAGCCTCCATTTTCCGTTGACCTTGCATACGACCACTGGGTTTGCTAACCATGTTGGATGCAGTACTCCTCTGACCAAACTAGCTGCCTCAAGTTTCTTGATCACGTGGCCCTAGCGCTGGTTGTCGCGGCGGGATTGCACCGTGGGGGTGACCCCTTCCGCACGGCCAGCAGCGTGGGCCGTCGTCGTCGTTTGGGGAGGCCGTGGCGGGCCAGCTCACTATGAGCCTCCAGCCTCGGCGAAGCCAATCAGACTCTGAATGGTGGCTCTCCACTCATCCATCTGATCAGCCGCCGATGAAAACCTCAGTAGCAGTTGGGCCCACGCCATGGCCTCCGAAGCGGTGCTTGGCATTGGTGATGATGATGTAGACCGTAGCGTCGCCCAGCTCCTGATGGTGCCGGCGGTGGCTGCGCCTGGCTCCCATCATCGGGAGCCAGTCACTGGGATGGCGTGGTGACGAGGTGATGGCGCGCGCGGGCCAATGACTCCGTTCGGAGCATTGGCTGGGCCAGTTTGCTCCGGGGGCGGTGCATGTCCCGCGACCGCGCCCATGGCGGGGGCGGCCGTAGGATTGCGATTCGCGTCGGGGCGAACGTCACCGCCATGGCTATGCCCCTCGGCCAGGCCAGGAGGGACAGAAGGAATAATCTCTCTACCCGTACCTCGCGAAGCGTGGTCGCCGAGATGTTGTTGGTGCTGTCCTTCTCTGGTGCCTCCCACTCCTGCTTCGGCTGCGGGGGAGGTGGTGACAACGCCGACCATGTCTCCCGTAGCGCCCACATCCTCATGCGCCTCTGCATTCCCCGTGATGTCGGCGGTCGCAGGCGGCGGGGCCTTCGAGGTGGACGGATGAGCTGTGGACCGGACTTCTTCTTGGGCGCCATAGTCGATGGAGCTGTCGATGAAGATGACGCGCTGCTTACGCTCTCGGGTTCGCGCAAGTGATCCCCCTACCTGGTGCGCCAAAGATGTCGTGGGAAACCACGGCCACCTATGGGGCCATGAGCCCCTTTTGGTTCGGCAGGGGGATGGGCACGTTGCACAAAGAGCGGAGAAGCGTAGTACAACACGACAGAGATCACACGGGTAGTTTTAGCCAGGTTCGGGCCGCCGCGAGGCGTAAAATCCTACTCCTGCTTTGGTGGATTGATGGTGGAAAATGGTGGAGAAATGCAGCACTCTTGCCTGGCAAGGTTGCTTCAGGGCGAGAGTGGCTACGCGCGTATGAATGTGTGGGGGTCCAAATCCTTTCTACGGTTGCCATGGGCCTCCTTTTATAGATCAAGGGGTCACCACAGTGGCAAATCAGTCTTTATGTACTGATTAGATAGCAAACAGTGCTATCATACCTAACTCTGCAGGCTGATAGAGCGCATTAAATGCGCCGCTCAGCGTCACATCACAGCTTGCCCAACAGGCCCTGCCAGGCTGTTTTGCCAGCTTCGCGCCTGCTTGCTTGACACGTCTCAGGATGGGTGTCGCTTGGAGGTGTTTTCTGTAGGAAGTGGCTGCCATGTGGCAGGGAGCAGCCACTTAGTCACTTAGGAGCTTGACACCGCACTGATCGACGACGTGCGTCGCTGTGAGGTGGTGTGGTGGAGTGGTTTGCCTCCGTGAGCCCCGGCAGGCCTGCCGGGGCGATCTTGGGGGCTCGCTTCCGGGGTAACCCCAACCTTGCCAGGCTCACCTGCCGGCAAGGGAGGTTCTTCTCGTAGTGGTATCTTGTCTCTCTGGCTATTCTTGGTCTTCTTGATCTGCACTTTGATCCTTCGAAGAATTGATCCCTTGTGCTTTGATTTGATCTTGGTGCTGTAATCTTGTTCTTGGGCCTGTGCACAGTCTGGGCAACGGACCCAGGGTTTGTTGCACCGACACCATGTGGCTCCGTTTGACCTAAATTTGCCTCTATAAATTCTCTAAAATTAGAAAACCAACAGAGAAGTCAATGAAATACTTTTTCTGCCGCTGCAAGTCTCTGTTCTTGAGAGATCCCATCTGGGGACCTTTTTCGGTACTCCGCCGGAGGGGAAATCAATCACGGAGGGGCTCTACATCAACCTTGCTGCCCTTCTAATGATGTGTGAGTAGTTTACCACAGACCTACGGGTCCATAGTTAGTAGCTAGATGGCTTCTTCTCTCTCGATGCTCTTCAATACAATGTTCTCCTTGATGTTCTTGGAGTTCTATCCGTTGTAATTCCTTTTTGCGGTGTGTTCGTTGGGATCCGATGAATTGTGAGTTTATGATCAAATTATCCATGAATATTATTCAAGTTTTCTCTGAACTCTTTTTTGCATGATTGTTATAGCTTCGTATTTCTTGCCGATCTATTGATTTGGTTTGGCCAACTAGATTGATTTATCTTGCATTGGGAGAGGTGCTTTGTAATGGGTTCGATCTTGCGGTGCTCAATCCCAGTGACAGAAAGGGACATGACATGTATGTATCATTGCTATTAAGGGTAAAAATATGGGGGTTTATTCATGCATGAGTTTACTTTGTCTACATCATGTCATCTTGCTTAAGGCGTTACTCCATTCTTTATGAACTTAATACTCTAGATGCATGCTGGATAGCGGTTGATGTGTGGATTAATAGTAGTAGATGCAGAATCATTTCCGTCTACTTGTCTCAGACGTGATGCCTATATACATGATCATTGCCTTGCATATCGTCATGATTATTTGCTTTTCTATCAATTGCCCAACAGTAATTTGTTTACCCACCATATGCTATTTTCAAGAGAGAAGCCTCTAGTGAAAACTATGGCCCCTGGGTCTACTTCTATCATATATTAAAAATCCTAACAATACCTTGATGCAATTTTACTTTATTTATTTTATTTTGTATTTTTGTTCGATCTATCTATCTATCTATCTATCTATCACCATACAATTTAATCTTGCAATTGATCTCCAAGGGATTGACAACCCCTTGTTCGCATTGGGTGCAAGGATTTGTTATTTTGTGTGCAGGTGCTGCTAACCAGTTGTTGCATGATTCTCCTACTGGATTGATAACCTTGGTTTCATAACTAAGAGAAATACTTATCTCTACTGTACTGCATCATCCCCTCCTCTTCAGGGAAAAACCCAACGCAGCTCACAAGCAGCAGCGGCAAGCGCGGAAGAGCTGGCGGTTGGAGCAGATTTGTTGGCGGCACGCGCGGTTCTGTACGTGGAATGAGTGGTTGAGGCCGCGGCCTGGGCGGCACGCGATGATGAGCCCGCCGTTGAGTTGGAGTTGGCGGCACACGCGGATTTCGCCGTGGTAAGGGCGGCAACCTGCTTAGGGTCTGCTAGAGCTCTAGCAGCACACGCAACATATGCCTTTGCTGTTTACGGCCGCTTGGAACAAGTCCATCAAGGCCACGTCGTATGTGCACGTTTGGCTGTGGACAGGATTTTACCTGAGACCAGAGCTCCAGTCATGGATCAGGAGCAGACGAATGGCCGGGCCTATGAAATGTTCAATGACATGGTCATCGCCGACCCGAATTTCGACCCTTCCTTCCGAGAGAGGATTTTGCATGAGTGTAGAGAATATTTCAACATCGTCGCACCAACAGGCCAGCCGCAACAACTGATGACCCACAAGTATAGGGGATTAATCGCAGTCCTTTCGATAAGTAAGAGTGTCGAACCCAACGAGGAGTAGAAGGAAATGACAAGCGGTTTTCAGCAAGGTATTTTCTGCAAGCACTGAAATTGTCGGTATAGTTTGATAGCAAGATAATTTGTAACGGGCAAGTAATAGTAACACTAACAAAAGTGCAACAAGGTAGCCCAATCCTTTTGTGGCAAAGGACAGGCCAGAATGATCTCTTATAATAAGCAAAGTGTTCTCAAGGACACATGAGAATTTCATGTAGTCACTTTCATCATGTTGGTTTAATTCGCGTTCGCTACTTTGATAATATGGTATGTGGGTGGATCGGTGCTTGGGTGCTGTTCTTACTTGAACAAGCCTCCGACTTATGATTAACCCCCTCGCAAGCATCCGCAACTACAAAAGAAGAATTAAGATAAAATCTAACCATAGCATTAAACATATGGATCCAAATCAGCCCCTTATGAAATAGCGCATAAACTAGGGTTTAAGCTTCCGTCACTCTAGCAACCCATCATCTAATAACTACTCCACAATGCATTCCCCTAGGCCCAAAGATGGTGAAGTGTCATGTAGTCGACGTTCACATAACACTACTAAGGGAATCACAACATACATACCATCAAAATATCGAACGAATATCAAATTCACATGACTACTTGCAACATGACTTCTCCCGTGGCCTCAAGAACAAAAGTAACTACTCACAAATAATATTCATGCTCAAGATCGGAGGAGTAATAAATATCATAATGGATCTGAACATATAATCTTCCACCAAATAAACGGCTAGCATCAACTACAAGATGTAATCAACACTACTAGTCACCCACAGGTACCAATCTGAGGTTTTGATACAAAGATTGAACACAAGAGATGAACTAGGGTTTGAGATGAGATGGTGCTGTTGAAGATATTGATGAAGATTGGCCTCCCAAAGATGAGAGGGTTGTTGGTGATGATGATGGCTTCAATTTGCCCCTCCCGGAGGAAAGTTCCCCCCGCGGAATCGCTTCGCCGGAGGGCAAAAGTGCTCCTGCCCAAGTTCCGCCTCGAGATGGCGGCGCTCCGTCCCGAAAGTCCTCTCCTTATTTTTAGGTCAAAAGACCTTATATACCAGAATATGGGCACCGGAGGTGGGCCAGGGCCCCCACTACCCACCAGGGCGCGCTAGAGGGGGGGGGGCGCCCTGGTGCCTTGTGGGCGCCTGGGTGACCCCTCCGGTAGTTCTTTATTCCAATAGTTTTTATATATTCAGAAATAATTCTCCGTGAAATTTCATCTCATTTGGAGATGTGCAGAATAGGTATCTCTAACATAGCTTTTTCAGGTCCAGAATTCCAGCTGCCGGCATTCTCCCTCTTTGTGTAAACCTTGCATATTATGAGATAAAAGGCATTAGAATTACTCCATAAAGTGTTATAATGAATAAAACACTATAAATAATAGCAGGAAAACATGATGCAAAATGGACGTATCAACTCCCCCAAGCTTAGACCTCGCTTGTCCTCAAGCGAAAGCCGATATCGAAAATCATGTCCACATGTTTAGAGAGAGAGAGAGAGAGGTGTCGATAAAAACAAAATATGGACATAGTAGCATCATGGTCATTATTATAACAGCAAATCAACTTCATCATACAACTTTATCATATAACTTTATCATGTAACTTCTCATGAGCAAGTAACAATTCATCACAACATTGAAGTATAAAGCATAAACTTTCTTGGAAGCAAACAAACTATGTTCTCAGTCAACTTTGCAATTACAATTTATCATATTTTCAGGAAGGGCCACATGTCGGAGCCTTTTGGCAAGTCCACATACTCAACCATCATTTAGTCTTCTATGATTGCTAACACTTACAACATATATATGAGCAAAAAGTTTCAACCGGACACATAGAAAGATAGGGGCTTATAGTTTCGCCTCCCAACTTATTCACCTCAAGGGTGATGTCAACAATAATAACTCATGATCACTCACATTCAACTGGATATATGTGCCTAGATCTTTCCCCACCACATGGTGCTTGCAAAAGAGAAAATAAAAAGGAATAGAGGAGAATACTTTGAGTCTTGCATAAAAAGTAAATACATAAAAGTAAAAGATAGGCCCGTCGCAGATGGAAGCAGAGGTTGTCATGCGCTTTTTGGTTTTATGTGCACAATCTCTTAATGCAAAAGAACGTCACGTTATATTGCCCATTATGATAGCAACCTTTATTATGCAGTCCGTCGCTTTTATTACTTTTCCATCACAAGTTCGTACAATGCTTATTTTCCTTTACACTAAAAGATCGAACACATTTAGAGGCAATTTTTATTGCCCTTTTTGCACCGATGACAACTTACTTGAAGGATCTTACTCAATCCATAGGTAGGTATGGTGGACTCTCAAAACATGAATTTGGGTTTAAGGTTTTTGGATGCACAAGTAGTATCTCTACTTAATGCAGATTTTTGGCTAGCAAAGATATTGGGCAAGCACCACATGTTAGAGGATCTATGACAATATAACTTCTATGTGAATATGAACAAACATAAATCATTACGTTGTCTTCCTTGTCCAATGTCAACAATTTGGCATAAGATATTTAATGGGGGCTCACAATCATAAAAGATGTCCAAGATAGTATATTTGCATGTGAATCCTCTCTTCCCTTATTAATTCTTTCATGAATTGCATCATTAACCAATGTTATGTTTGTCAACTTTCAATAAATTTTACCACTTATACTTTTCCTTATGTAATGTCATTACTTTCCATAATATTAACATATGATCTTTTTCATTATTTCCTTTATTTTGATTGAAACAAGAAAGTAAATAAGCAAAAACTCGAACTAAACTTTATTATATAACTCTCACTTGATTACATAGGTAGATAGATCATGTAACTAACACTCGAAAATAGATCATACTCAACTTTTATTCAAATAACTCACGAAATAACTAAGGATCGAACTAAGATAGGTAAAGGTAATAAAAGTGATGGTGATACAATACTGGGGCATCTCCCCCAAGATTGGCACAAGCCAAGGGGAGTGCCCATACCCGTGTGCTCAAGTCTCCTTGTTTGGTGATGATGATGATGATGTTAGTGGTGTTGCGTTCTTCTTCTCCAGCTTGTGTCTGAGGCTAAAATTATCCTCCCTCAAATCATCATTCTCTTGCTCGAGCTTTAATATCCTCTTGCATAATGCTGCCTTGCTTTTCTGCAGAAAACAAGAAGGGATAAACTGGATCTTAGATTTGTTTGCTCTGTTTGGGAGACTTGACTTCTTGAACTCCACATGCATATCTCCAGGTTGAGGTAGTGGGACTTCATCTTCATCCGAGCTGGTCTCCTCCTTTCCCCCTAGGTCATCATCTTCTTCTTCCTCCGTGGTCCAACCGTAATGATCCACATCCCCATAGACCTTTGGGTTTGCGATGTAGTCAATGACATAGCTCTCTCCATCTGAATCTTGAGACGACATATTTTCAGATCTGCCAGAAAAATAGCACTAAACAAGAATAGAGGATTTCTCCGCGATACGGTGGTCAATACGTCTGGGGGAGTATATAAAGAATTTTTATCTTGAGAAACAAGCATACCAGAGGAAAACAGAGTCAGGAAGGTGCCCGAGGGGTCCACTACCCACCAGGGCACGCCAGGTGGGGCAGGTGCGCCCTGGTGCCTTGTGGGCACCTTGGTTGCCTTCCCGGGTGTTTCTTATTATTTTTTCTAATATTCCAAAACTGACAGAAAATATTTTTGCAGAATTTTTGAAGTCCGTTTACTTACCGTATCACGTACCTCTTCCTTTTCAGGGTTCTGGAGTGTTCTGGAAGGTCTCTCTTATGTGTTCCTCCGGTGTCATGGTTTGAATAATATTAGTTTCAACATTAATAGGTGTACCTGAAATATAGTGCTTTATTCTTTGTCCATTGACCACCTTCGGACTAGTGCCTTCGGCATTATTGATTTTATTGGTTCCAGAACGATAAAATTCTTCGATGATATATGGTCATTCCCATTTGGAGAGAAGTTTTTCTGCAAAAAACCTAAAATGAGAATTGTACAATAGAACATATTCACCAACTTTAAATTCTCGCTTTTGGATTCTTTTGTCATGCCATCTCTTAACATTTTCTTTGAATAGTTTGGCATTTTTATAGGCTTGGGTTCTCCATTCATCTAGAGAGCTAATATCAAATAACCTCTTTTCACCGGCAAGTTTGAAGTCATAGTTGGGTTCTTTAATTGCCCAATATGCTTTATGTTCTAATTCAAGAGGCAGATGACAAGCTTTTCCATAAACCATTTTATATGGAGACATACCCATAGGATTTTTATAGGCTGTTCTGTAGGCCCAAAGTGCATCATCTAAATTCTTAGACCAATTCTTTTGGGACCTATTGATAGTTTTTTGTAATATTAACTTTATTTCTCTGTTGCTAAGTTCAACTTGTCCACTAGTTTGAGGATGATAGGGTGATGCTATTCTATGGTTGACATCATATTTAGCAAGTAGTTTAAGGAAAGCACCATGAATAAAATGTGAACCACCATCAGTCATTAAATATCTAGGGACTCCAAACCTAGGGAAAATAACTTCTTTAAGCATTTTAATGGAGGTGTTATGATCAACACTGCTAGTTGGAATAGCTTCTACCCACTTAGTGACATAATCAACAACAACCAAAATATGTGTATACCCATTAGAGGAAGGAAAAGGTCCCATATAATCAAAGCCCCAAACATCAAATGGTTCAATAACAAGTGAATAATTCATAGGTATTTCCTGACGTCTACCAATATTACCAATTCTTTGACATTAATCACAAGATAAGACAAACTTATGGGCATCCTTGAAAAGAGTAGGCCAATAAAAACCGGATTGAAATACCTTGTGTGCAGTTCTATCTCCCGCATGATGCCCTCCATAAGCTTCGGAGTGACATTTTCGTAGGATTTGTTCCTGTTCATGCTCAGGTATACAACATCTAATAATACCATCTACTCTTTCTTTATAAAGATGTGGGTCATCCCAAAAGTAATGTCTTAAATCATAGAAGATTTTTTTCTTTTGTTTGTATGTAAAACTAGGTGGTATAAATTTAGCAACAATATAATTAGCATAGTCAGCATACTACGGAGTACTATGAGAAGCATTTATCACAGCTAGTTGCATCAGGAAAGCTATCATCAATAGGTAGTGGGTCATCAAGAATATTTTCTAACCTAGACAAGTTATCAGCTACGGGGTTCTCAGATCCTTTCCTATCAGTGATGTGTAAGTCAAATTCTTGTAGCAAAAGAACCCACCTAATGAGTCTAGGTTTAGCATCTTTCTTTTCCATAAGGTATTTAATAGCAGCATGATCGGTACGAACAATTACTTTAGAGTCAACTATATAAGATCTGAATTTATCACAAGCAAACACAACTGCCAGAAATTCTTTTTCAGTAGTAGCATAATTTCTTTGGGCACCGTCTAGAGTTTTAGTAGCATAGTGAATGGCATTTAATTTCTTATCAACTCTTTGTCCTAGAATAGCACCAACAACATAATCACTAGCATCACACATAATTTCAAAAGGCAAGTTCCAATCAGGTGGTTGAACAATAGGTGCAGAAGTTAAGGCTTTCTTAAGTGTTTCAAAGGCTTCTACGCAATCATCATAAAAAACAAATGGAACGTCCTTTTGTAAAATATTAGTATGCCACAAGGAGGAGGACTGTAGTTGATTATCGTTTCCACACCAGAGAACAACAAGACTTCTATGAGACAATTTTGCTTGACAAGAAGCCAATTGTGAGTGATATGAAGTGGGTGGATTGGAAGTACATAGATGCCAATGAAGACTACTTCCCCCACGTTCATGAGAGCTTCAGGTTGACCGGAGTTGATGGCTTTGTTGGACAAGATCTCACCAAGTGGAATGATGAAATGGTGATGCAATTTACTCCACTGCACACTTCTATCTAGATGGGAAGATTGTGTGGATGACTAAGGGCACTAGGTACCAGTCATCGATCTCAGAGTGGGCTGATCTCATCAATGCCCCAGAAGAAGGAGAGAATGACATAGATGTATATGGCAAACCAAGGATGGATCATAACACTATGGCTCATATGTACAAGCCCATTCCTGACAAAGCACTTGAGACTCACAAGTTTGGTTCTATCTACTACTTGCTTGCTGGTTTGGCCACCACCAACTACATCTTGAGGCATACCTTGTTGCCCAAGTCCGGAGATGAGAGAATGATCCATGGCCATTCCATCAACCTACTGCATCTATTTGACATACCACAGAAGTTCAAGGTTATGAGTCTGATAGTTGAGACAGTCAAGAGGACAGTTGCTGACCAAAAGAGGTCATGTGGATATGCACCACATATTCAAATGCTAATCAATTCCAAGGTTGGAACTGGCACATATCTACTTGACAGAGAGCATCTACCTCTTAGGCAAGAATTTGAGGACAATGAAGTGGTGATGGATGCTTCACATCCAACATCAGTTGAGGCCCAGGAGAAGGCTGAGAAGGCGAAGGCTGCCAAAGCAGCAAAAGCAGCAAGTGCTCTAGATGCATCAATTGTAAATCTCAAGACCAAGCAAGATCAACTCACATGTCTGCTAGAAGCAACTCTGAGAATTGAGAAGAGTCTGGCCAACTTGACCAAGAATCAGGAGAGCCTAGAGCGGATTGTTTAAGACAAGATGTATAATCTTGTTGTCAAGGTCACTGAGATTCAAACCATTGTTGAGAAGTTGCGAGATGATGCTGAGGACAGAGATGATAGACCTACCACAAACAGATTCCAAATAGTGCCAAGGGCACAGAGGTCTACTGCTGAGCCAGTTGCAGACATGAGGCCTGCTCACTCTGCTCCTGCCGCCACTGCCACTGTGCCACCACCAGTGTCAACCCCTCCTGCTCAATAGACTTCAGCTGAAGCATTTGCAGACGCAGTTCTCCCAACGCCATCTACGCACACCGGAGCAACAAGCCAGAAGACCCCTTCAGGAGCTCCCGGAGATCGTGCCTAGAGTGCCGTATAGCACTATACGTTTTCAAACTTTTTGGTAACTTGTTGCCAAAGGGGAAGAAATTGTATAGATCATAGGCTTCGAGAGAGAGAGAGAGAGTCTTTTGCTTCTTTGTTGGTTCTTATTTGCCTTGCTACTTTGTTTGGTTGATGCTACTTGATGCTACATTTATGTTATGCTTGTGAGATACCCTGTATGATCATGTGTTTGATCATACTATGCTTAATGTGTGCTTACATGTCTATCTCTATGATTGTTTGTATATGATCAATCACTTGTATCTTTGGTGATGCGTGCATGTTATTTTAGTCTTATCATTTTGTGCGCTCCACCAAGATGTATGTGACATGGAAGAGTGACCCATGATCCTAATCGATTGTGCATTTGCATTCAAACACAAATTTTAAACAATGCACAAATTTAGGGGGAGCTCTTGCTTATCACATACTTCTCAAAGCGGCGATGTATTTCATTCACTTTATCATTTGTCGAAGCTTTGATCTATATTGTCATCAATTACCAAAAAGGGGGAGATTGAAAGTGCAACTAATCCCCAGGTGGTTTTGGTAATCCATAACAACATATAGCTCATTGAACTAATATCCATTCAAGATGAATATTTCAGGAAGTTCAATGAATGGCATGGCATGTACTAGAAATATGGACTCCTCAAAAGGCTAAGGACACATATTGGCAAAAGCTCAAGACTCTTCATCTTTGTTTTAGTGATCCAAGATCACATTGAGTCCATCGGAAAGCCAATACTATTAAAAGAGGATGAGGTGTTGCTTAATGGCTTGCTTGCTCAAATGCTTAGTGATATTGCTCCTAAACCCTCAACCACTTTCTCCATCCAAATATGTCAAAACCCTAAACTCCAACTCGGCCCACCGATTCTTTCTATCCGGCGCCACCAAGTTCATATGACATAGCCACAGCCAGAAACCCTAATAGTTCGGTCACACCGATAAGGATCTTGGTCTCACTGAGATGGCCTTGCCAACTCCCTGTTATCATTTGCATTTATTTTGGTCTCACCGGAATTGCAATCGGTCTCACTGAGATGGCTTGACCAATTCTCTGTTGCCCTATTGCTTCACTTTGGTCTCACCGAGTTGATGCAATCGGCGCCACTGAGATGAGGTTTGCCCGAAGCCCTAGCACATCGGTCCCACCGAGTTGTTCCAGTCGGTCCCACCAAGATTCCTAACGTTCACATTTTGAACTAATCGGTCCCACTGAGTTTAACTATTCGGTCTCACCGAGATGGGTCAAATGTGTGTAATGATTGGATTTTGTGTGGAGGCTATATATACCCCTCCACCCCTTTCTCCATATGTGTGAGAGCCATCAAAACGTGCCTACACTTCCACCATACATTTTCTGAGAGAGAACCACCTACTCATGTGTTGAGATCAAGATATTCCAATCCTACCACAAGAATCTTGATTTCTAGCTTTCCCCAAGTTGCTTTCCACTCAAATCATCTTTCCACCATATCCAAATCTGTGAGAGAGAGTTGAGTGTTGGGGATACTATCATTTGAAGCACAAGAGCAAGGAGTTCATCATCAACACACCGTCTATTACCTTTTGGAGAGTGGTGTCTCCTAGATTGGTTAGGTGTCACTTGGGAGCCTCCGTCAAGTTGTGGAGTTGAACCAAGAAGTTTGTAAGGGCAAGGAGATCGCCTACTTCATGAAGATATACCCAAGTGAGGCAAGTCCTTCGTGGGTGATGGCCATGGTGGGATAGACAAGGTTGCTTCTTCGTGGACCCTTCGTGGGTGGAGCCCTCCGTGGACTCGCGCAACCGTTACCCTTCGTGGGTTGAAGTCTCCATCAATGTGGATGTACGATAGCACCACCTATCGGAACCACGCTGTCGGTGTACTAAATATTGGGTTTTTAGTACCCCATACTAGTGCACGGGCAGTTGTAGCCATACCTGCGGCAAGGCTTGCCGGGGGGAGCGGCTGGAGATTAATCCAAGATTATCAAAAAAACGTTTAAGCCAAGGGTCAGAAGATAAGGAGAATTGGCGACCAGAAGCTCGGTCCCCGGCAAGATCTTGCCGGGGTAGCCTGCGGAGCCCGGCAAGATTCGCACCCGGCAAGGCTCCGCCACTGTGCCACCGCCCCAGCGCAGCAACCAGCCTGGCACTCCGGTCCCATCCCTAGGTACGTGGCGAGGCGCTAGTGGAGGTGAGCTTAAGCGGTGCTGATGGGATGGCCCCTTTTTCCATCCCCAAGAAAGTAGGGACACCTAAACGGACACCTCACGGTGTATTAAATGCATTTGTCCTAAACCATCAGTGGTTAGGTATGATAACCTTGTAGCTACTTTACACCTCGCATATGAACAGTTTGCCACTGTGGTGACCCCTTTGAGCATATAAAAGGAGGCCCAAGGCAACTGCTACAGGAGGGGACTAGAGAAAGCACTCTCGGCCCATTCTGCATGCGTAGCTGCTGCACAAACACGATGTTCATTGCAAGCGCTCCAAGAACTGGGATGAAAACACTGATAATGAACTAAAGCAGGAGTAGGGTTTTACACTGATCAGCGGCCCGAACCTGGGTAAAAATCCCCTCGCGCTGATCATCGGTTCTGCTCTTTGTGCATACCTCTCTCCCTGCCGAACCGTAAAGGGGTCCTTCGGATCCCATAGCTATCGTACGCCGACATCTTTGGCGCGCCAGGTAGGGGGATCGAGGTTACACGAACCTGATCCTGTGATCAGCGTGTCAGTTTCTTCGACATCTTTGTCACCATGCCACCCAAGAAGAAGAACATGGCAGCGGTTGTTCCGTCTACGTTCATCTTGCCCGTGCCTACTCGGACGGGTGACGGCGTGGATGTAGGAGGTGGAGGTTTAGAGCCTCCATGGCGTTCTGGTGATCCGGGCCAGGCAAGCGGCGTCGTTCGCAGCGGCGATGGCAACCCGCACCCCGCTAGATCCAGGGATGGAGTTGTGCTGCCTACAGGCGGCGCAGCGAACTCCAGAGATCGGAAGACACCTTCTTGGACTCCCACGCCAGCGCAGGCATTGCGGCCTTCCCAGGTCGCACGCGACGAGCAGCGCCGCGGCGTTGGTGGTTCTGAACGTCCCCATGAAAAGACTTCTGCGCATCGATCCCAAGGTGCGCAGGCCTCGCATGCATGCCAAACTGCCGGTGGAAGTGGCGCGCGGTCGCGTGATCGTGACGGTGCTCCTTCTAACACTGTTAGGAGTCAGAGCACCTCACATACCTCGCACCTGTCATCGCCGCCTACGCCAGCAGAAGCTTTGGCACATGCGCAGCTGCTCCTCAATTTCCCTCCTGCTCCGGAGAAGATGGAGGAGTGGCGATCTACTATTCAGAGCCTCATCGGCTTCGTCAACAAGGATGGGCCGCAGCAGGCGGGGCCCTCGCGGCAGCGGTCTATCAATCCGGCACGAGCCGATGGTGAGAAGACTAGAGGCGGTGCAACCACGGTGCACTCCCCTCCTTGACAGCAGCGGCGGTCGTCAACCCAGCGGACCGACGGCTGTGATGATGACTCCACGGCGTCGTCCGATCTGCGGATGCGCCACGATCAGCGTCAAGTTCTTCGGGAACGAAGCAAAGAAGACGCTCGAACTACCATCGAGCGGTGACGGGAGGCGCGTTATCAGTCTGATAAACGCGCAGGGCCTACTGTCGACAAGCCTGCGCCAGGGGACGCAGGTGACTTGCCCTATGAGGTAGGTTGTCCAGCGTTTACCCATGAGCTGCGGCGAGTCCAGTGGCCCAACTCTCGAACGTTCAAACCAGAGGTCCTGGAGAAATATGACGGCAAGACTCACCCCTCGGAGTTCCTGAGCATCTACACCATTGCGGTGCAGGCTGCCGGGGGCCGAGACGATAAGATACTTGCCAACTACTTCCCGTTGGTGCTCAAACCCAACGTCAGGTCGTGGTTGATGCACCTGCCTGAGAATTCCATTTCTTCATGGTCAGATCTGTGCCATCAGTTTGTTGGCGCCTTTGTTGGAGGCCACCAAGCTCCTGGCCAAGAAAGTGATTTGCATCTCCTCCCTCAAAAGGAGGGCGAGCCCCTGCGCAAGTTTATCCAGAGATTTAGCCGGGTGCAGTACAATATTCTAGACGTTCATCCTGCCACTGTCGTTAGCACATTTCATCAGAACGTGCGTAACCGCAAGATGCATGAAGAGCTGGCGATGAACAAGGTTAGGAGTATTGCCGAGCTTTATGCTTTGGCCGACAAGTGCGCTCGAGCTGAAGAAGGGAGAAAACTCCCCGGCGAGGCTGTTGGTGCAGGGGGCGAATCTGAGGATGAAGATGCTGCAACCCCATCAAAGAGAGGCCAACGGCGGAACAAGAAGAGTAAAGGCAAGGCCGTGCTTGCTGTCGAGGAATCCGGCAACCCCGGCATCGCCAAGAAGGCCAAGGTTGACGACCCCGGCAAGGAAGTTGCCGAGTGCGCCTCCTGTCAGGCCTTGGCGGCTGCCGACAAGTCGGAAGACTCCGGCAAACAGTATTGCAAGATCCACCGCACCAAGGGCCACGACCTCCAAAACTGCCGGCAAGTTGAGCAGCTTGTCGAGAAGCAGAGAGCTGAGTACGAAAGACGAGACAAGGAGAAGGCCCAGAACAGTGCTGAGGGATCCGGCAAGAAGCGTGGTGGCCGAGGAGGCCGCCGTGGCAAGGCTAAGCAACAGAAGGAGAGGCCCCCCCGAGGCCGCGACAAGGACGAGGGGGCGATGATGGTGAAGAAGACGACGAATCCAGTGAGCACGAGTTTCAGAAAGCCACATAGGCCATGTGTATCAACGGGGGCGCCTCCTTGCATTCTTCTCACCTCCAACTTAAATAGTGGGTACGTGAGGTTAATGCAACGGAGCCATCGTTTGGTGCACGCAAACCTTTGAAGTGGTCCAACACGCCTATCATTTTTGACGCCGAGGATCACCCTGACCGCACAACTGCGGTCGGGTGTTTGCCCTTGTTGGTTTCACCAACAATCCGCAACCTCAAGGTGACAAAAGTGCTAGTTGACGGTGGGGCCGGGTTGAACTTAATCTCACCGGACGTGCTCAAGAAGCTGGAAATTCCTGATGAAGATCTCGAAGAAACGAGCATGTTTCAGGGGATCAATCCAGGAAGGACCCAGCCAAAAGGCAAGATTACACTACCTGTAACATTTGGTAGCGAGCTCAACTACAGGACAGAAAAGGTAGTGTTTGATGTCGCCAAGATCCCCATGTCATACAATGGGATCCTTGGCCGCCCAGCGCTGGCCAAGTTCATGGCGGCTTCACACTATGCGTATAATGTGTTGAAGATGCCCAGACCGATAGGTGTCATCACGGTCCATTCCGACAAGAAGGATGCACTAATCTGCACCGATCAACTCTATCAGGAGGCAGCCGCAGCACCTGCCGTCAAGGCATCTGCTTCTGCCGCTGGAACTCCCGGGGGGAAGAAGAAGAAGACCGGCAAAGTCTCTGGCGTGAACCCCGGCAAGCGCACCTCCTTGGAGTGCTGCGCTTCCATTGAGGACGCACCAGAAAGTTCCACCGGCAAGAACAAGAAGTCCAAGGCTGCTCCACTAGAGACCAAGAAGGTGCCAGTCAAGGAGGATGGAACGGGAGGAACTTTCACCATAAGTTCCACCCTAGATGACAAATAGGAAAGCGCGCTCGTTGCCTTCCTGCGGGCGAATGTCGATGTGTTTGCATGGCAACCATCTGACATCCCCGGTGTTCCCAGGGAGGTAATTGAGCACCACCTTGCTATCTGTCCTCACATGCGGCCCGTCAAGCAGAGGGTGAGGAAGCAAGCCTTGGAGCGGCAAGAGTTCATTGCCGAAGAAATCAGGAAGTTAGAAGCGGCAGGTTTGGTCAGAGGAGTGCTTCACCCAACATGGTTGGTCAATCCGGTTGTAGTGCGCAAGGCGAATGGGAAATGGAGGCTGTGTATTGATTATACAGACCTCAATAAAGCCTGTCCAAAAGATCCTTTCCCCTTGCCGCGCATCGACCAGATTGTGGACTCCACTGCTGGTTGTGACCTACTGTCGTTTCTAGATGCCTACTCGGGATATCATCAGATCTTCATGGCAAAAGAAGATGAAGAAAAAACCGCATTTATCACCCCATGTGGTACGTATTGTTTTATACGAATGCCTTTCGGGTTGAAAAGTGCTGGTTCTACATTTGCAAGAGCGGTCCAAATTGGTTTTGAGCCTCAACTACATAGAAACATGGAAACTTACATGGATGACATAGTGGTCAAAACCAAGGATAAAGCAACACTCATACAAGATCTAGAAGAAACATTTACAAATCTGCGCAAGATCAATTTAAAGCTCAGTCCTGAGAAGTGTGTGTTTGGCGTCCCTTCCGGCAAGCTTCTCGGGTTCTTTGTATCTCAGCGGGGGATCGAGGCGAACCCCGACAAGATCAAAGCTATTGAGCAGATTGAAGCACCAAGACGCGTCAAGGATGTACGTCGCCTTGCCAGCTGTGTTGCTGCCTTGAGCAGGTTCATCTCCAAATCTACTGAGCGTGCCCTGCCCTTTTTCAAAATCTTGAAGAAGGCAGGTCCAATGAGATGGACTCCGGAAGCGGAGGCAGCGCTGCAAGATTTGAAGAGGTACCTCTCCTCTCCGCCAACGCTAGTCGCGCCTAGGCCACGAGAGCCGTTATTGCTGTATTTAGCGGCAACAAATCAAGTGGTTAGTGCTGCACTAGTGGCACAGAGAGAAGCCGACGAGGAAGCAACAGCAGCGGCAGGACCGTCAAGTGACGCGCCGGGAACTTCCCCGGCAGGGTCTGGTGCCGGCAAGACAGGATCTGCGCAGCCAGAGGAATCAGTGCAAAAGAGGAAGATGGTGCAGTGCCCAGTTTATTTTGTCAGCTCCCTTTTACAGGGAGCTAGGTCAAGATACTCTGGGGTGCAGAAGCTACTCTTCGGCCTTCTCATGGCCTCTAGGAAGCTGCGCCATTATTTTCAAGCACATGAGATTACCGTGGTTACTCGCTTCCCGTTGCAGCGGATTTTGCGAAATCCAGAGGCAACCGGCAGGATTGTGGAGTGGGCATTAGAACTGTCAAGCTTTGGTCTCAAGTTTGAAAGTACTTCAACAATCCAGAGCAGAGCCTTGGCAGAGTTCATTGCGGAATGGACCCCAACGCCAGACAAAGAGATTCAAGAAACAACTCTTCCCGGCAAGGAAACAGATCAAGAATGGATTATGTACTTTGACGGAGCTTTCTCGCTGCAAGGCACCGGTGCTGGCGTGCTGCTTGTCGCACCCACCGGAGAGCACCTCAAGTATGTAATTCAGATGCATTTTCCCCGGGAGAGCTCGACAAACAACACTGCGGAGTACGAAGGGCTGCTTGTCGGTCTCAGGATCGCGGCAGACCTTGGTATCAAGAAGCTAATCATCAAAGGCGATTCGCAACTTGTTGTCAGGCAAGTCAATAAAGATTATCAGAGTCCATTAATGCAAGCCTATGTGGTTGAAGTGAGAAAAATGGAAGAGCGCTTTGACGGTCTGCAAACAAAGCACGTTCCTCGTGCCGAAAACAGTATAGCTGATGACCTGTCAAAGCGCGCTGCCCTCAAGTTACCTGTGGAACCAGGAACTTTTGTGCTCCATTTGACTCAGCCATCTGTAGTGCCATCAATGGGGTAAGAAAAGAGGAGGAAGTTGAATTCTGGCCAGTACTTCCCGACAGAGCTCCCGGGGGCCGCCGGCAAGGAAGTCGCCGGGATCAGCAGCAATCCTGCCGGGGAACAGTAGGCTCTGGCAGAGGCTCAGGCCCTTGTCGTCGAGACAAACTTTCCCCCGGCAGAAGAGATGCCTTTAGCCCTAGTTGTCGAGCCCCAGGCTCCAGCATGGGCACAGCTCATTGTCCATTTTCTTCAGACAGGAGAACTCCCTGAGGAGCAGGAAGAAGCGGAAAAAGTAGCCCGTCAGTCTAGCATGTACCAGTTCGTCGATGGCGTTCTGTACAGGAAGAGACCGAACGGTGTGAAATTGAAGTGTATTCCTCGGGAGGATGGACTGGAGCTGTTGGCAGAGATACATGGAGGCATATGTGGCTCTCACATAGGATCAAGAGCGCTTTTCGGAAAGGCATTCTAACAAGGTTTCTTTTGGCCCACTGCTCTCCAGGATGCAGTTGCACTAGTAACCAAGTGTGAAGCGTGCCAGTTTCATTCAAAGAAATGACATCAGCCAGCTCAAGCCCTTCAGACAATCCCTCTCTCCTGGCCATTTTCGGTCTGGGGGCTCGACATTCTGGGCCCTTTTCCCCGTGCTACCGGGGGCTTTGAGTACTTGTATGTTGCAATCGACAAGTTCACAAAGTGGCCAGAGGTGGAGGCGGTTAGGAAGGTGACAGCACAATCAGCCGTCAAGTTCTTTAAAGGAATAGTTTGTCGTTTCGGTGTGCCCAACAGGATCATCACCGACAATGTCACACAATTCACAAGCCGCACCTTCATGCAATACGTCCAAGACCTTGGCGGCAAAATTTATTTTGCCTTTGTTGCCCACCCGAGAAGCAACGGCCAAGCGGAGAGGGCTAATGCTGAAGTGTTGCGCGGTCTCAGGACCAGAACTTTTGACAAGCTGAAAAAGTGCGGAAGGCGCTGGATTGATGAGTTGCCAGCGGTTCTTTGGTCAATCAGAACGACACCAAATCAAGCCACTGGCCAGACATCCTTCGCTCTGGTTTACGGAGCGGAATCAGTTCTCCCCATGGAACTCATATACGGGTCACCTCGAGTGCTCGCTTATGATGAGCTTGAGCAAGAGCAACTGCGGCAAGATGACGCTGTGCTCCTTGAGGAGGATCGTCTTCAGGCTGCTGTGTGAGCTGCACGCTACCAGCAAGCTTTGCGCCGCTACCATAGCCGCAAAGTTCATGCCCGAAGCCTTGAGGAAGGCGACCTTGTTCTTCGGCGGATTCAGTCCGCCAAGAATTCAAACAAGTTGACGGCAAAGTGGGAAGGCCCTTATCGGGTAGTACGAGTCACCAGGCCCGGCGCTGTCCGCCTGGAGACTGAGGATGGCATTCCAGTGAGCAACTCTTGGAATATCGAACATCTTCACAAGTTCTACCCATAAGGCGCGGTTGCCGGGGGCTCCCGACAACCTCCTTTTGTACGAGTCTTGCCGGCAAGGCATATAATCCTTTGTACAAAGCCAGGCATAGACCCTGTGCGCAGTCGAATAAGCTTAAGTGTTGTGCATTTCTTGTTGATCTCCATGTTTATATATATGCATGCTTGCCTGAGATATTGTATGACACTTGCTCCCGGTAAGCATAAATGAACCACCAAGGTTCCATATCTCTATTTTCTCTTCTTTCTTTTTCTCAAGGGATAGAAGGTTCCCTCGCGCGCAAGTTTGCCGGGGGGGGGGGGAGGGAAGGTATGGATACCAATGGGCGATGTTCAGAATTGATGTCTTGCCGGAAGGAGTACAGCGACAAGAAGCTAAGTTGCGAAACTTTGAGCAAGTTTTTCAATTTTTACTATCAGGCTATTTTCTTTGGACGATTTCGGCCCTTGTATGGAAAACCTACACGCGAAGGAACCCTTGTCGTAATTGGTTGTGCCCTTATTTTGTTTTGAGTCCGCTCAATAGTCTAAGTGGCTGCGCCAAGAACGCCAAGGTGTCTTGCCGGCTGCTGCGCCTCCAGCAGGCTGCTGAAGTCCCGCACCCAGCGCTTGCGGCAGGTTGCACGCCGGCAAGTTTCCAGTAAGCATAGGGCATATGCCATACAGAAAGAAATCGGACAGAGGAAATAGCATGCATATACCCAATCATAGCAAGTTATATTACATCAATAGTTGCCACAGTTCTAACTTGAGACTAAATTGTCTTTGGCATGGAATGGTGGCGGCAAGGAAAAGTGGGACGGCTAGTCCCGACGCTGGCCTTCAACCCTCTTGATTGAATCTACCTTCTCAAGGATGGGCGCGACAAGCTCCTCAAGTGCCTTGAGATCTGCATCCTTTGGCAAGCGATCGAGCACGTTGGTGAGGTCGATGCCAGGGTTCTTGTGCGCCACCTTGATGAGTACCTTGCGAAGGACGGCCCGGCAAAGCTTGCGGGATTCATTGGCCAGTTGGGTCGCTCGATTGGACTGGAGCAGCTTCAGAGCTTCAATGATGCTTTCGAAGAACATGGTCAGCCTGGCGCTCAGGGATATTCTTTCTTCAGAAGAGTACCTGAAGCGTTGCAGGCCATCCTGGTCCATGGTTGACAGTTGTGCTGTGAGCTTCTCCGCGGTGTCGACGAGGCGATTAGTCCAGATGTTCACACCCTTCTCATAGTCAATTTGGGCGGCGACAGCGCTCTTAAGCAAGTTCCTCTCATCCTGAAGATTTTTGCTCAGGGCCTTTTTGCGGGCCCTGCCGTCCTCAAGAGACTTTTCCAGCATGGTCTGCTTCAGCCTCAGATCGGCAATGGCATCGTTTGCTGAAGAGAGCTGTTTGGTCTTGTCGGATATAGCAATTTGCATCTCCGCCAGGCTGTGGAGGGTTTTCTCCCTGTCACCTTTGAGCGTTGAGAGCTCCTTGCTTTGTTCCTCAAGATCTGCTTCCAGCTTCTTCACTTTGTTGCACAGCTCGTCCTTGGCGGCCTCTGCGGCCTCGGCGGCGTCGATGGTTTCCTTGAGCTTGCTGGCGTGATCTACAGTTAAAGCTTCGAGCGCCTCTTTGTGCTTCTGCTCCAGCTCTTGGGTCCGCTGCGCGACAAGCTTTTCAATTTCTTCATCCTTGCCGTGGAGTTTAGCAGCAAGTGCCTACTCGCGCGCGGCAAGATCTTCTTCCTGAGCATCAAGCCCAATGCGGCGCTCCGTCAAGAGAGCATCTTCAGTGGCAACCCTTTATGCAGCCTCCTCTTGCGCCTTCTCTATGTCAGATTCCTTCAGGAGGAGTTCCGTCCAGCTTTGGCTCACTTGTTCCCGGCTGGCAGTCAACTCCTGAAAGGCCTCGGCATACCAGATCTGCATTTGCTCAACGTGCTTCTGGAAATCCGCCTCGGCTGCTTCGACAACTGCAGCTCTAGTGTCTACCTTCTCCTTTCGAGCACGGTGGAGCGCTTGGAGCTTGCGGAAATTATCGCCCATGGCCTGGAGGAGCTGATCTTCTTCAAATTTGCCGCTGCTGGCGCTTGGTTCATCGACAATCTCGAGCCCGGCGGCGGTGATGATTTCTTCATCAAAAGTTTCCCCTTCGGTCGGCGCTACAATACTTGCCGTCCCTGGCAAGTTGACGAATAGGTTGTCGCCAACCTTGAGATATTTGCCCGATGGGGGAGCCTCAGATGTCGATGGTTGGTCCTCGACAATCGTCTCACCTGTGACTGGGGGCTCTGTGGCCGGTGTAGCGCCTGGCGCTCCTGCGGCAGGAATGTCGTCAGTGCGGTCACTAGCCTCCTTGTCGGCCCTCTCAGCAGATTTCTTGGCGGCCTCCTCCTGTGCAGCCTTGGCGGCCTCGTCAGTAGCGTTTCTGTCGGCCTCGACAGTGGCATCCTTGGCGGCCTCACTAGCAGCGATCTTGTCGGCTTCGGCGGCAACATCCCTGGCGGTCTCCTCGATGACAGCGTCGACGTCCATGTGTTCCATCACAGGGAATTCTGAAGGACAAAGGAGGGAGACAAAATAAGATCAAGATTGAATTCCAAGAAGAAAAAGAGAGGGAAAGATAAGGGAAAGAATAACAAGTGTTCTGAGGCGAGCAGTCACCTGCGTTGAGCTGTTGAGGGGTAGCTTCACCCCTCCCGGCAACATTGCTTGCCGGGAAAAGGTTGCCGGTGCCCATATTTGCCGGCCCCTCCTTCACCGAGGTAGGCTCGTCGGTAGAAGCTCTTGCCGGAGATGCGCTTGCGGGCGGCGTGGTTGACGGAGGCGGCATGACGGGGGCGTCTTCCAATGGCTCTCCCTGTTGCTGTTCTTCTCCTGCAAGCCCAAAGATATCAGCGGCAAGGGTAGAAACCTCAGCACCCGCCAGCGGAAAATGAGTAGTGCACTCACGCTGGGAGCTGCATCGAGGGCTAAGCTCTGGGCTGATGATGATAGTTTCTGGCATGCTCGCAGAGCTTGTCGGGGGCTCATCGCCCGTGGAAGTCTTCGCCCTCTTCGCCACCCTTTCCGCCAAAGTTTCTGCATCACTGCAGAGACAAAACAAAGCAAAGCAATGAGATCAATCGAATTCAGAATTTTGTGAGATAAAGGCTGTGACAGAATACTTACTCTTCCTCTTCTCGTTCCGGACTGAAGCCGGAGATGTCGAAATCGACCTCCGTCGCAGTGTCCGTATGGGGAGACGGGGGAGGGGTCCTGGGTTGCTTGGCTGCGGCAGGTGCAGGGGGTTGGCGTGACTCTATCGCCTCAGCTTCCGGTGCTGTTGTATGAGACACCCCTGCCGCCCCAGTGGTTGCCGCGGGTGTGTGTCTCGTGCGCCGCACGGGTTGCTGTCGAACCCCTTGCCGCGGTGCAGCCTTGCCGGCCGCCTTCTTGCCGGGAGCCTCGCTGCTCGAAGAAGGTTGGTCTGCTGGGACGCCAGAGGCGGCTTTCCGAAGGACACGTTTTGCCTTCTTTAGAGCTGGGGGCTCCTCCGGCAGCAGTCCTTCTGCTGCGTCCTCTTCAGAAGAGCTCTCGACGGCTGCGCTGCTCTGTTCCCCGGCAGCCTTATCCTCCCCGACAGGATTCTCTTCCAATACGACTTCTGCATCGCTGGTTTCCCATTCCGCGAAGCCGACGCTGCCGGCCTCCTCAACAAGATTCGCCTCTTCCACCCTAGTGGCGATATACGCCACTTCTTCATCAGTGGTGGCGCTGATGAGGTTTGTTTCTTCCCGGATGGTCCTCTCCGACAAGTTGTCAAAGAACTTTTGTGCCTGCTCCGCAGATGGCTCGGCCCAAGTCGCGTCAAGGCCATGGGCATTGAACATTGGCATTGTGGCGATGATTGACCCCAGGGCTGAGTTGTCGCACAAAGGGATAATTCCTGCCGGCAACTTATGCTTGTCCTCACGCTGAAATAGCCTGTGGCGGAGGGCACCAAGCTGCATAATTGTCAAGTTATTATTCAGTCCGGGGCGCAGCCTCATGATGTCTGTCGTGTTCCGGTACTCCCAAGCTGGTCTCCCCTTATTCTGCAGAGGGGCGATGCAGCGGCGAAGGAAGTCAGAGCCAATCATCTCTATTGTGAGCCTGGCAGCTTTCAAACGGAGGATCCTGGTGGTGGCGATCATGAGCTTATCGTCTTGAGCATCGAGATCGCTCCAGTCCTCGCCATGGACCGCCTTCTGCTGCCGGGGCGAACAAAATGGATGGGGATCTGCTTCCTTGATCCAGCACCACTCGGACCGCCATTCTTCCCACTTCTCGCGGTAAACCCCATCTGGATATATCTCCTTGTTCCGTGCGCTTGGAATCTAGGCGATAGAAACGGAAAGGGCTTCCCCTTTTTGGATGCGAGGAATAAAGTAATGGCGGAAAAGGGCGGTGTTGGGAACGACTCCGGCAAAGTTTTCGCACAGATGAGCAAAGATAGACATGCATGTTACGACATTCGGCATGAAATCCAGGAGATGAAAACCGTATGTGTACATGATGTCAATAAGGAAATCGGAGAATGGAGGACAGAGCCCGCAATAAAAATAAGCGGCGAAGAAGGGATATCTATCTGGTCCGCCTTTGGAAGAGGAACCTGGTGCCATGCGAGTCGCGGGGTGAGCCTTCGTCTTCCTCGCCCACATGCACTGGTACCGGTTCTTCAAGGCTTGCGCGTCGAGCGTCAGAGCGAAGATGACGTACTTCTTTCGCATCTTCGCTAGCTCGCTCTCCGGGACATCAGCTTTCGTCTCCTTGCCCTTGCTTTTGCCCTTGCTAGCCTTGGGCGGCATGGCGGTTGCAAAGGCGGAAGCCGAGGATAGAGCGGGTGCGGAGGCGGTGAGTGGATGAGGAGAAGTTTTGCTCTGGGCTCGGGAGAGAGAAGGCAATGGCAGACTCCAGATTGGAAAGAAG
Source organism: Thinopyrum elongatum (assembly GCA_011799875.1). NCBI lineage: Eukaryota > Viridiplantae > Streptophyta > Magnoliopsida > Poales > Poaceae > Thinopyrum > Thinopyrum elongatum. The sequence goes on from CM022303.1 coordinate 241,123,163, forward strand.
AGGGGGTAAATGGGCGGTGCCTCTGCGGATTCCTTTTTATGGGGAAGGAGCGAGGCTGCCTCTTTTACTGCCCAATGTGAATACCCCAGTACGAGCGTGCTGCGGCTGCGGCCGTTTAGCGCACGCTTCCCACGTCGCGCATTCAACGCGCGTAGTGGGGAAGTGCAGTAAGCGGAATAATTACAAGCAGTTAACCCCTGCCACGCGTGCCCGTGCACTGTTTGGGCCTAGCCCAACAATGCCTCGCACTCGTGTGTGGCCTAGGCCCGGGGGCTCCAGTCGGTGTACTAAATATTGGGTTTTTAGTACCCCATACTAGTGCACGGGCAGTTGTAGCCATACCTGCGGCAAGGCTTGCCGGGGGGAGTGGCTGGAGATTAATCCAAGATTATCAAAAAAACATTTAAGCCAAGGGTCAGAAGATAAGGAGAATTGGCGACCAGAAGCTCGGTCCCCGGCAAGATCTTGCCGGGGTAGCCTACGGAGCCTGGCAAGATTCGCACCCGGCAAGGCTCCGCCACTGTGCCACCGCCCCAGCGCAGCAACCAGCTTGGCACTCCGGTCCCATCCCTGGGTACGTGGTGAGGCGCTAGTGGAGGTGAGCTTAAGCGGTGCTGATGGGATGGCCCCTTTTTCCATCCCCAAGAAAGTAGGGACACCTAAACGGACACCTCATGGTGTATTAAATGCATTTGTCCTAAACCGTCAGTGGTTAGGTATGATAACCCTGTAGCTACTTTACACCTCGCATATGAACAGTTTGCCGCTGTGGTGACCCCTTTGAGCATATAAAAGGAGGCCCAAGGCAACTGCTACAGGAGGGGACTAGAGAAAGCACTCTCGGCCCATTCTGCATGCGTAGCTGCTGCACGAACACGCTGTTCATTGCAAGCGCTCCAAGAACTGGGACGAAAACACTGATAATGAACTAAAGCAGGAGTAGGGTTTTACGCTGATCAGCGGCCCGAACCTGGGTAAAAATCCCCTCGCGCTGATCATCGGTTCTGCTCTTTGTGCATACCTCTCTCCCTGCCGAACCGTAAAGGGGTCCTTCGGATCCCATAGGTGTCGTACGCCGACATCTTTGGCGCGCCAGGTATGGGGATCGAGGTTACGCGAACCTGATCCTGTGATCAGCGCGTCAGTTTCTTCGACATCTTTGTCACCATGCCACCCAAGAAGAAGAACGTGGCAGCGGTTGTTCCGTCTACGTTTGTCTTGCCCGTGCAATGGTATCACATCCCGAGTATGTTGATTTTAATAGTGATGAAGATGATTTGCTAGGTGATGATGATTTACTTGTTAACAACACTAGTGATGAAAACTATGATGAATTTGCAAGTAATAATGCTAATCAAGATGAAATGAATGACAATGATAAGAAGGAGATTGAGTGTCTAACTAAAGAACTAAACACTCTTAAGTTAGCTCATGAAACAACTCTAGAGGATCATAGAGAGCTCCTAAGAAATGAGAAGCTACGCTTCGAGAAGCTAAATTTAGAGCAAGAGCATGAGTTCCTAAAAGCTATCAATGATGATCTTCGAAAGAAGAGTTATTCTTATCTTGCCAAACGTCTCCTCTTGTCTACTTATATGCCACAAGTAAAATCTAGCAATAAAAGCAAGAAAGATTCTTCCTCTAGTAGTAACAGTAATCATGTTAAATCCAATATTGTTGCTTCTAGTAATTCTCTTGATTCCACTAATGATTCTCTTAGCCAAGTTACACTTGAGCAAGAAAATAGCCTATTGAAGGGAATTATAGAGAAAGGTGTTTACAAGAGCCTTGCCGGAAGTAAGCAATTTGAGGAAATTGTACGCAAGCAAGGAAGGCACCGGAAGAATCAAGGTGTTGGGTGTCGTGGTTCTAAGTCTGACAGTAGAATAGGGGGTAGGTATGAGGAGGCAAGATCCTAGCTACGATGAGGTTGTGCATGCAAGATTTACGAGTTCGGGCCCTTCTCAGAGGAAGTAACAGCCCTACATCTCGGTGACCGGAGGCTCGGTCGATTGGATTATGCGTGAAGTTACAGGGGGTGCGAACCCTTGTGCCAGTGTAGGGGGGTGGCTTATATAGAGTGCGCCAGGACCCCAGCCGTCCCACGTTACAAGGGGTTCAATGTCCATAAAGACAGGACGTTACTGATAATGCCAGCAATAAAGGCAAATAAATGATCATAAAGACTACGGAGTGAACGCCTGACCATTGACATCCTGAGTGACCTTAGATCTTCTGTCTTCCGAGTGGTTTCTGATGTGGTCGAGTGGGTTGCACCCTGTGGTGATTTCAGTCGGTAGATGATGTTATCCTTTGAATGTCCTTGGCCTTTGAGCAGTGTCCTCGGGGAAGGGTGTCTAGGTCAGGCCTATTACCCTACCCTAGGTACATGTCTTCGTCATTAGCCCCCGAATGGATCTGGGTCCGAGTGGAGAAGGGGTTGAAGATGGTTCCGACCTGATTTATATGCTTCAGAGGCATTTTAACCGGGCCGGTGATCTTTGTCAAAACTTCAACTTCATTTTCAGTCGCCTGGGTCCATTCAGAGGTCGTCGAGTGATTTTTGCTGATAAGCTCTTAGTGTTGGTATGGTATAAAATCCTCGGCGCGATTGGTCGCACTGCCGCTTCTGGATCTCGCGGGATTCGAAATTTGGAGAAGCGCGCGGGACGGAGAGTACCGCAGTAAACGGAGCGGGTTAGGCAGGGACGCCTCGATTCTCATGCCACCTTTTTCGCCACGTATCCAGCGCGCGACTGTTGCGGGATTTGACTGGATTGCCTGGGCCCACAAGTCAGCCACTCGGGAGCAGGCCCATATAAGGCGTCGGGGCCGATGAGCCTGGCACTGTGCTCCCCTTCTTCTTCTCCTGTTTCACCACCACATTCGCCGCCACCTTCGACGCTGCCGCCCCATCCGAGCGCAGCCTGCCGCGATGGGGAAGGAGAAGACGGTGGCCCTGGAGCGTGCGAAGAAAGCGACGGCGGCAGCGAAGGGCAAGAAGACGAGTCGGGGTGGATCGTCGTCGAGATCCGGCCTGCCGCCCGGCTGGATCCAGGGCGACTGGATTCGATCCATGATTCAGCAAGAGGATCTGGAGGATCTGGTCGAGGGGGGCTTGATCGCTCATGGATCCTGGAGGCTGCCAGGTGATGAGACCGAGCCGCAGCCGCAGGAGGGTGAGTGCGTCCTCCTCGCGACCCACGTCGACCGTGGTTTTTCTCTGCCCCCTCATCCTTTTTTCCGAGGTTTTCTGAACTTTTTTGGGGCCCAACTTCATCACTTTCCCCGAACATCATCACATACCTCGCTGCGTTTGTCTCCATGTGTGAGAATTTCCTGGGTTGTCGACCGCATTGGGGTCTCTTCAAACGCATCTTTACTTGCCGCTCACAGTCTGTGAAAAAGGCCAATCCGAGTGATGAGAGGACGCACGTGATCCAGATGTGCGGAGGTCTAGGGATCCAGATGAGAGGAAAAAGTACTTTTCCACCTATGACCCTTCCCGATTCGGTCAGAGGGTGGCAGTCGACCTGGTTTTATTGTAAGGACAAACCAACTCCTGGTCAGTCGACTGGCCTTCCCCCCTTCACCATGGGGCGAATTGAGAAGCCCTCTCCCTTGAAAGTGACTCTAGCAGAAAAGGCGGAGGTGACTATGTTGGTTGAATGAGTAATCCAACTTGTCCGTGATGGTGTGACCGGCATGGATTTGCTAGAGGTGTTTCTCACTCGCCGCATCCAGCCGCTCCAGGCCCGCGATCATCCTATGTGGATGTACTCGGGCACCGATGATTCTACTCGGATCCACCCGGAGGAAGTTGCCAAGGAGACGGTGGCGCAGTGGCTGCAGGGCATTACTGGAAACAAAGACAACCCTAGGGGGTCCAGGAGAATTCCGCCACTCGGCGCTGATAATGAACCAGACAAGGTCTGACCTTCGATGTCGAGTGACTTTTAATCTAATTTGTAAACTGTCTTTGGAACCGACTGATGCTTGTTTGATTCTTTGCTTCGCAGATATATACTGAGATGTACTCGATGCCCAACGAGGAGCAGATCCAGGAAGGAGAAGAGAGCGGAGGCGACAGCGGCGACTGGAACTCCGATGGCGAGAGTGATGAAGAGCACGAAAACTCAAGCAGTGATGAGGAGGTCGATTCTCCACCTCACGCGAAAAAGCGTTCCAAGCATAAGCACGACCCAGCAAGTATCCAGGGCAAGGTGGCAGCACCGACTGGACAGACTTCGAAGCGCACTCGGACATCTTCTCCGGTGCCAACTGAGAAGGCTCCGAAGCAGCTCAAGACCGCGCCGTCAAAGCCACGGAAGGCTTTGCCCAAGATCAAGGTTGATGTTCCCGTCGCCTCTGCGTAAGTGTTTCGTTTTCACCCTTTGTTCCAAGAAACTTATATCAGTTGTTGACCCATTCACTTGCTTGACCGAGTGAACCTTGAGATTTGCAGCGCTGCTACCTTCGGGACTTCTGCTTACCAAGATGATGGTGACGAGGAGATGGAGGATGCGGTCACATCCAAAGCGGGTATGACCCCTGTTATCTCGTCTTTTCTTTGCTAGCCGATTCTACAGTCGACTGAACTCTTGTGGTCAATTCTTTTGCAGCTCCGCAAAATGTTATTGAACTTCAAGACGATGATGAAGATGAGCCACAGAAGCTCGTGGGTAGGAGGAGCAGGACCTCGGTCAAGAAGGTACCAGCTAGCAAGACGCCTCAGTCGACGCCGGCGACGGAACTAGCTATCCAGCAATCCGGGGACTTCAACCGTGCCTCTGTTACTTTTGTGAATCCCTTGTCGAGTGTTCGTCCTTCATCGTCGACTGTGCCGGCCCTTGCTTCGTCTGTCCAACTTCATGCCTCAAGCTCTCAAGCTACTGCAGCTGATACACCGACTGCACTTCCCACCGCCCATCACGTCCCAGAAGACCAAGCGAGTGCTGCCAAGGAGGCTATACGCCAAGCTGGCATTATGATGGAGCAGATGAAGGTGGTGCGCGAGGCCAGTCAAGCTGCCTATGATGCCAGCTCAGCACTTCAGGCCAATGTCCAGGTTAGCTTACTTCCGACTAAACTCCATCTTGACGCTTGTTCTGTTAGGATATGATATTTAGAAACTGCTGCTTTATCCGCAAGACTTCCGTGGATGAGCGTTTTGGAACCTTAATTGCACACCCATTGTCAGTCTGTACACCCACTGGGTGTTTTAATTTCTGTTGAGTAGTTTTTCCACTTGAGTCGACTAGGTTGTGCTAATTGAATCTCTGAACCAGTGGGGGCACGCTGAGTGCACCCACTGGGTGTAGTCCCCGAGACCGCCGTCGAATGTTTGATTTGGCGGGGGTCTTTGAACAGAGCTTTTCCACTCGGTCTGGGCAGATCATGCCGAGTGGAACCTTTACCAGTGGGGGCACGCTGAGTGCACCCACTGGGTGTAGTCCCCGAGACCGTAGTCGACTGCGGGCAGTCGGCTATGGTCTGAGTTTTTTTTTTGACTGGACGGACCAAGTCGATTGAAAAAGTCAGACCAGTGGGGGCACGCTGAGTGCACCCACTGGGTGTAGTCCCCGAGACTATTGGTGAATGTTTGATTCGGCATTAGTCTTAGAACTATTTGAACTTGCTACTTTATTGCTTGGAAGCAACCAATCTTTGTGTCTGCCGACTGACTATCTTCTGAACACAGAAATCTTGTGATCTTGGAGCCCGGTTCGCCGACTTGGAGAAGAAGCAAATCCAGCTCAATCTTGACCTGGAGTTGGCTCAAAACAACTTGCAGAAGGCTAAGGATGACGCTGCTGGTAAGGAAAGCTTGTTGACCGGTTCTCTTGCCATCTTTTCTCCTCCTTTTTCTGATTCGAATGTTATTCTTTCTAGAAACAATGAGACATGCTTTGGAGAAGAAGGACCTTGACCTTGCGGCTGCGAAGAAAACCGCCGAAGACAAAACGGCGCTTGCCGACCAAAAGATGGCCTCAGTCGGAAAGCTGGAGGGAGAGAATACCAAGCTGAAGGCTGCTCTTGACGAAGCCAACAAAGAAGTGACTCGTCTGAAGAAGGACAAACGGACCCTGACCGACAAAGTAGAAGACATCACCCGCAGGAGGGACGAGCTAGAGAACTATCTGGGAGGACTCGCCAAAAAATTATTCCTCATGCTTGAAGGTACTTTTCTCTGTGCGATTGGTTTGCTTTCGTTGACTCATCATACTGCTGTTAACTCATTATTTCTCTGCGAGTGCAGAATTCTGTCGAGACTTCGAGGAAGAGACTGGGCGAGTCGAGACGAACTTGGACCCCATCAACTCCCCTGTCAAAGATGAAGCTGCCATGAACGTGCTCCGACTGGAGTCTCGCCTTGCCAGTGCCTTGGAATATCTTGCTCGACTCAAGGTTGCGGTGTCGCGGATCGACACGGCGCTCTGGCCAAGGGAAATGCTCCGAAACGATCTCGAGTCTCTGATGACTCGACTCAACGAGATTCCTGGTCGAGTGCAGGAGTGGAAGAAGTCCGCTGCTCGATGCGGTGCTGACGTAGCTTTGTCCCTGGTTCGTGTCCACTGCAAGGAAGCCAGAGAAGAGAAGCTAGCGGCAATCAAGGTCGCCAACACCAAGAAACTTGACTTCTAGTCTTTCATGGAGACCTTCATTGCTGCTGCTACTCGAATTGCAGATGGGATCGACCTGGATGAGTTTGTCGAGCCTGCCAGCCCCTCTGCGGAGTGAATGAAACTTTTATGATCTGATTCAATTTGCCTCGGTATGCCGAGTGATCTTGTAACCGTAAAACTCCTTCAGGCCTGATGCCCGAGTACTTTAAACTCCTTCGTCCGAACTTTTATGATCTGATTCAATTTGCCTCGGTATGCCGAGTGATCTTGTAACCGTAAAACTCCTTCGACCCTGATGCCCGAGTACTTTAAGCTCCTTCGTCCGAACTTAGTTTGCCCTTAAATATGCTTGTTTTTATTTCTGAGTGGAACTTGTATCTTCACTCGGAACAGATGCAGTTCTGAGGAGAGGATCGCGGACAACCTGCACCTCGTCATCCTTGCAGATCAGGATGGAGCATGTTTTACACTTAGGCGAGTACAGGACCGCAGCTAAGCCCTCGAGTGAGAGGGTTGCTCATCACTCGGTAGGATTTTACAAACTTAGGCGAGTACAGGACTGCAGCTAAGCCCCCGAGTGAGAGGGTTGCTCATCACTCGGTAGGATTTTACAAACTTAGGCGAGTACAGGACTGCAGCTAAGCCCCCGAGTGAGAGGGTTGCTCATCACTCGGTAGGATTTCTAACAAACTTCGGGGCGATAACAGGGGACCTGCAGCTCAGCCCTCGAGTTGAGGATGCTCATCACTCGGTAGGATTTTACAAACTTAGGCGAGTACAGGACTGCAGCTAAGCCTCCGAGTGTGAGGATTGCTCATCACTCGGTAGGATTTTACAAACTTAGGCGAGTACAGGACTGCAGCTAAGCCCCCGAGTGAGAGGGTTGCTCATCACTCGGTAGGATTTTACAAACTTAGGCGAGTACAGGATGTAGCTAAGCCTCAGAGGGAGAGGGTTTGCTCATCACTTGGTAGGATTTTACAAACTTAGGCGAGTACATGACTGCAGCTAAGCCTCCGAGTGAGAGGGTTGCTCATCACTCGGTAGGATTTTACAAACTTAGGCGAGTACAGGACTGCAGCTAAGCCCCCGAGTGAGAGGGTTGCTCATCACTCGGTAGGATTTTTTTGAACTTAGGCGAATCGGATTCACGGTTAAGCCACCCACTGAGGGATTTTAGACACATGTATTAGTAACAACAATCATTTAGGAGACTGTAAAACCATGTCTTTGATAAACGAACTGAAAGGTACTCTTTATTACATCTCATCAGTCTGAACACTTAAGTATAAAAACGGCGGAGTAGCTCCGCATTCCAAGCGCGTGGCTCGTCTTTATTATGCTCCACATTGTAGAGGTGATACGCTCCATTGTGGAGCACCTTGGTGATGATGAAGGGACCTTCCCAAGCGGGGGCAAGTTTGTGAGGCCATTGCTGGTCCACTCGGAACACAAGGTCCCCTTCCTGAAATGCTCGACCCTTCACATTTCTGGCATATAATCGACGAAGGTCTTGCTGATAAATGGTCGATCGGATCAAGGCCATCTCTCTTTCTTCTTCCAGAAGATCAACAGCATCTTCTCGAGCTCGTTCTGCTTCGGCTTCTGAAAAAAGTTCTACTTGGGGCGCATTGTGAAGCAAGTCACTCGGCAGCACAGCCTCAGCCCCATAGACCATGAAGAAGGGGGTTCGACCAGTCGACCGATTTGGTGTTGTTCTTAATCCCCAAAGGACTGACAGTAACTCATCTACCCAAGCGCCGGCCGCATGCTTGAGGTCGCGCATCAATCGAGGTTTCAGCCCTTTGAGAATCAAACCGTTCGCTCTTTCTGCTTGTCCATTCGACTGAGGGTGGGCGACTGAAGCATAGTCGACCCGAGTACCTTGGGATGCACAGAAAGCTCGGAACTCTTCAGAATCAAAGTTCGACCCATTATCCGTGATGATGCTGTGTGGGACTCCGTACCTAAATGTTAACCCTCTGATGAAGCTGACTGCAATACTTGCATCCAGGTTTTTGACAGGTTTATCTTCGATCCATTTGGTGAACTTGTCGACTGCTACAAGCACATGGGTGAAACCACTCCTGCCAGTCTTCAGAGGTCCTACCATATCTAAACCCTAAACAGCGAATGGCCAGACGAGTGGAATGGTCTTCAGGGCTGAAGCAGGTTTGTGGGACATGTTGGAGTAGAACTGACAGCCCTCACATTTGTCAATTATTTCCTTTGCCATCTCATTTGCCCGCGGCCAATAAAACCCTGCTCGATATGCTTTGGCCATGATGGCCCGAGAAGATGCATGGTGACCACAGGTTCCCGAGTGAATATCATCGAGGATCATTCGGCCTTCTTCCGGAGTGATGCATTTCTGAACGACCCCAGTGACACTTTCTCTATAGAGTTGCCCCCCCATTACTGTGAAGGATTTGGATCGATGGACAATCTGGCGAACCTCTTCTTCATCCTCTGGAAGCTCTTTCCTGAGAATATATGCAATATACGGCACTGTCCAATCAGGAATAACGATCAAAACTTCCATGATCAAGTCGACCACAGCTGGGATTTCAACTTCAGTCGGATCAGTGGAACTTTTAGGCTGTGGGGCTTCTTCAATGAAGGGATCTTCTTGAACTGATGGTGCGTGAATATGCTCCAAAAACATATTGCTGGGAATAGGCTCCCGCTTGGAACCTATTTTCGCCAAGTCATCAGCTGCTTGATTCTTCAGTCGGGGTATATGGTGGAGCTCTAGCCCTTCAAACTTCTTTTCTAACTTTCTCACCGCATTGCAATAACCAGTCATAGCTTGGCTCCTGACATCCCACTCCTTCATCACTTGATTAACCACTAAATCTGAGTCACCGTAAACCATTAGGCGGCGGACGCCGAGTGAAATGGCCATACGCAACCCGTACAAGAGTGCCTCATATTCAGCTTCATTGTTGGAGGAATCAAAGTGAATCTGAAGAACATATCTGAGGTTGTCGCGTCGTGGAGATACCAGGACTACTCCAGCGCCTGAACCATTCAACATCTTGGACCCGTCGAAGAACATAGTCCAATGTTCCGACTGTATCTGGGTCGGTAACTGTTGTTCAATCCACTCGACGAGGAAATCTGCTATCGCTTGAGAATTGATCGCTTTCTTTGCCTCGAACTTGATATCCAGCGGAAGGAGTTCAATCGCCCACTTTGCCACTCGACCAGTTGCATCTCTATTGTTCAGAATTTCTGACAACGGAGCGTCGTTGACGACTATAATAGAATGATCTGAGAAGTAATGTGCAACCTTCTTTATGGTCAAGTAAATTCCATAGACAAGCTTCTGATAATGTGGATATCTCTGCTTGGATGGGGTTAAGACTTCAGAAATATAGTACACTAGGCGTTGAACCTTGTAGGTTTTACCTTCTTCTTCCCGCTCGACTGTGAGTACCGTACTGACAACCTGTCCAGTGGCTGCTATATAAAGCAGTAAAGGTTCTTTGCTGATTGGAGCAGCAAGCACCGGCTGGGTGGAAAGCAGGGCTTTGAGCTCTGCAAACGCTGCGTCAGCTTCCGGAGTCCACTCGAACATATCAGATTTCTTCATCAGTCGGTAAAGAGGTAATGCCTTTTCGCCGAGATGAGAAATGAATCGACTCAAAGCAGCCAAACAACCAGTAAGCTTCTGAACGTCGTGTACACGCACAGGGCGTTTCATTCGGAGGATTGCACCAACTTTCTCTGGGTTTGCATCGATCCCACGTTCGGAAATGAGGAAACCGAGTAACTTTCCACCTGGAACTCCGAATGTACACTTCGACGGATTAAGCTTGATATCATATCTTCTCAAATTGGCAAAGGTTTCGGCAAGGTCAGTCAGCAGGTCGGAACCTTTGCGCGACTTAACCACGATGTCATCCATGTATGCTTCCACATTCCGACTGATTTGAGCTAGCAGACACTTCTGTATCATGCGCATGAATGTGGAACCAGCATTCTTGAGACCAAAGGGCATGGTGATGTAGCAAAAGCACCCGAATGGTGTGATAAAAGCTGTTTTTATTTCATCAGGTCCATACAATCGGATCTGATGGTACCCGGAATATGCATCCAGGAAGGACAATCGCTCACATCCCGCAGTTGAGTCGACTATCTGATCGACGCAGGGGAGAGGAAAATGATCTTTCGGGCAGGCCCAATTGATATGCTTGAAATCAATGCACATATGGAGTGAATCGTCCTTCTTGGGAACCATGACAACATTGGCGAGCCACTCGGAGTGGTAAATTTCGCGGATGAACTCAGCTGCCAAAAGCCGAGCCACCTCTTTGCCTATTGCCTTTCTCTTCTCCGCAGCGGACCGACGGAGGTGCTCTTTCACGGGTTTTGCCTTTGGATCGACTTGTAAATGGTGCTCAGCCAGCCCCCTGGGTACACCCGGCATGTCAGACGGCTTCCATGCAAAGATGTCCCAGTTCTCACGGAGGAACTGGATGAGCGCTTCTTCCTATTTGCTGTCGAGTGTTGTTGAGATACGAGTCGGAGCAGCACTGGGATCGGTCAGGTGAATGTGAACAGGCTTTGTTTCACCGGACGGCTGAAATGCAGACTCGGAAGCAGGCTTCTTAGTGCGCAACAAATCACTCGGATCTGCAGTCTTCTTATATTCTTCCATTTCTATCGCTGCCATCTGTTCATCGGCTATCTTAGAGCCCTTCTGGAGGCACTCTTCTGCTTGTTGCCGATTACCAGTGACCATGATCACGCCCCTGGGGCCAGGCATCTTCAGCTTGAGGTACACGTAACACGGTCGAGCCATGAAATGGGCATATGCAGTTCTTCCCAGAATAGCATGATAGGCACTGTGAAAATCCACAACTTCAAATGTCAACTTCTCCTTACGGTAATTCTTTGAGTCACCGAAAACCACGTCAAGAATGATCTGTCCGAGTGAATCAGCTTTCTTCCCTGGAATGACACCGTGGAACCTCATGTTGCTCTCACTGAGCTTGGACATCGGAATGCCCATCCCACGAAGAGTCTCAGCATACAAAATGTTCAAGCCGCTGCCACCATCCATCAAGACTTTGGTCAGTCGGGTGCCCCCAACGACCGGGTCGACCACCAACGCTTGCCTCCCGGGGGTGGCGACGTGCGGTGGGTGGTCAGATTGGTCGAATGTGATGGGAGTCTTTGACCATTTCAAACATGTGGTCGTTGCCGGAGCAACCATGTTTACCTCTCTGTTGATGACTTTCAGTCGACTTTTACTTTCAATGTCAGCAAAAATCATCAAAGTGGAATTGACGTTAGGGAAACCGTCATCATCTTCTTCCTTGTCACCATCCTTGTCAGACTCTTTTTCCTTTTAATTGGGCTGTTTCTCTCGAAACTGCTGGATCAGGAGCCGACATTGTCGAGTGGTATGTTTGGGATAAATCAGATTTCCCTCTTCATCCTTCTTGGTGTGAATGTGACATGGCAAGTCCAACACATCGTTCCCCGCCTGATCTTTCACCTTCTTGGGGATCCAGGGTCCCGTGGGCTTCCCCTTGAATTTTCCTTGAGTTACAACTGCAGCTTCACCTGGACCTGTTGGCTCGGCTTTGCGTTTCTGCTTCCGACCCACTCCGGTGTCTTGGGCGACTGGTTTGCCCTTTCCACTGCGGAGTCGGTCCTCTTCTTCACCATTAGCGTACCGGGTGGCTATTTCCATCATTCGGGTCAGAGACATATCTCCTGTCCGACCGAATTTCAAGTTAAGCTCTCGATACCGAACGCCCTCCTTGAAGGCACAAACTGCTTGGTGTTGGGATACATTTTCTACTGTGTGGTGTAAAGTAGTCCATCTTTGGATGTAATCCCTCAGAGTTTCATTCAGCTTCTGTACACAATGTTGCAATTCTGTCAACCCCGCAGGTCGCTTGCATGTGCCCTCGAATGTCCTGACAAACACTCGGGTTAACTCCTCCCAGCTGAATATACTGCCTGGAGCCAACTGATTCAGCCATGCTCTGGCCGACCCTTCCAGCATGAGAGGAAGATGTTTCATAGCTACCTCATCATTTCCACCACCGATCTGAACAGGCACTCGGTAATCTTCCAGCCAAGTGTCAGGCTTTGACTCACCGGTGAACTTACTAACCCCGGTCGCCAACCTGAAGTTGGGGGGGGGGGGGATCTCAGCGGCTCTGATAGCTCTGCTAAAACACTCGGGACCCGAAACATGAATTCTGCTTCCACTCGGGCGATCCCTGCCTTGCCCCTCTCTGTGTGCTCGGTTCCTGTCGACCAAACCTTGCACTAAAATTGACCTCGCATCAAACCCTGGCTCTCTTGGGTCGACCGGCGTCCTCCGCCCTCCGCTGTACGGGCGCCTGTCATCATAGTGCCGGGGCACATATGATCCGCTTCTCGGAGGGGGTGTAGGAGCTCGACGGCGGTCATCACGGCCGAGTCGATGATCGTACTGCTCGTGGATCCGACCCAAGTGCTGATCTTGGCGATGCACCCGCCCCTCACGCCGCGGAGGCGATCTTGGGCTGTGAGCCGATTGAACTGTGTCAGCCACCACAGATCTGCTATGGATTCTGTTACGCGACTGTGATACTGCAGTGTTTTGGTCTCCTGCCGCCCGGAGCAGAGCCCAGATCTGCATCAAACCTCGTCCAGCTTCTGACTGGGATGGCTGGATGGATTCTGCTATACGAGCTGCAGCTGCAAGATTCTGAATCGGAGTGCGGTATACCTGAGGTTCAGGAGGGAACAATTGCCACCGTCGACTGGACTCAGGAATCCGCTGCCGAGCACGTTCGTCGAGTGCATGCTGAAGATTTTCCAGTCGAGTGCGTTCAGCCAAAGTGGCCAAGCGCGCTGCCTCCAAGGCCCGAGCCTCAGAGGTCTCTCCGACGATGGGCGTGTGGAGTGCTTCCTCGTTACGGTGGTGAAGTTCTTCCCTCTGCTGTGAAGAGAGGGTTTCGGGGTGGTATTCCTCGTGAACACGCAACGGATCGCCACCGCCATCGCCGCCTCCATTGCGACGCTTGCCAGGTGGGCTACGCGGCGTGTCGACCATCAGGACCTCCGCCGCAGGATCGCTGCTGTCGCACTCGGACAGAGTCTCGACGGAGCCAGTCGACAGATCAAACAGGCCGTAGAGAGATTCATCGGGCTCGATTGCCGCGACTTGAGGGGTGGCCGACTGACGTGCCACCGCATGCCTCACCCACCGCTGAAGCCGCGATCGCCCGGATCGCTTGCGACGGCGAACAGCGGGGAACGAAGACGCCGTAGGAAACGACCGATATTGGGTCGACGGCTGCCGCAGAAGGATGCCGCGGACACACGCGTGAAAGTGCATCGCCCCGCGGACGAGGAACGTCTCGACGTCGAGGGGGGCCTCCTGGAGCCAGGCGGAGTCGTCGGCAATGAAGACGAGCGTGCCGAGACGGATCTCGTGGCCCTCAGCCAAACCTCCACCCGAAACCATGATGATGGGAATCGGAAAAAAATGCAACCTCACCGGAAAGTCGCTAAGACACCAGCCCCACGGTGGGCGCCAACTGTCATGGTTCTAAGTCTGACAGTAGAATAGGGGGTAGGTATGAGGAGGCAAGATCCTAGCTACGATGAGGTTGTGCATGCAAGATTTACGAGTTCGGGCCCTTCTCGGAGGAAGTAACAGCCCTACGTCTCGGTGCCCGGAGGCTCGGTCGATTGGATTATGCGTGAAGTTACAGGGGGTGCGAACCCTTGTGCCAGTGGAGGGGGGTGGCTTATATAGAGTGCGCCAGGACCCCAGCCATCCCACGTTACAAGGGGTTCAATGTCCATAAAGACAGGACGTTACTGATAACACCAGCAATAAAGGCAAATAAATGATCATAAAGACTACGGAGTGAACGCCTGACCATTGCCATCCTGAGTGACCTTAGATCTTCTGTCTTCCGAGTGGTTTCTGATGTGGTCGAGTGGGTTGCACCCTGTGGTGATTTCTGTCGGTAGATGATGTTATCCTTTGAATGTCCTTGGCCTTTGAGCAGTGTCCTCGGGGAAGGGTGTCTAGGTCAGGCCTATTACCCTACCCTAGGTACGTGTCTTCGTCATTGGGTTTTGAACGAAAGTTCAATGCCATTGGAGTTGAGTGGGAAGAAGATCAATACCCCAAGACGAAGTTTCTCAACAAGAGAAGTATGACCCCACTTCTTTCAAGGGAACACAAGCTCAAGACGATCTTCCACCACAAGACCACAAGCTAAAAGGCAAGGACAAGCTTCAAGAAGAGATTAACTCATTTGAAGAAGCTCCTAAGGCCATGGTCAAGTGGGTTCCCAAGACTACGTCAAGTTCTACTTCATCAAGTATGACTACAACTCCAAGGATTCCCATCAAGTTGATGTGGATCCCAAAGAAGAAGAACTAGAGTGTTCTTGAGGGTGACTCCACCAACATACTTCACTCATATTCATTTTGGCAAGGACTTGTGCAATCAACTTTCATATCTTGCACTAGTTCATGGAGTCACAAATCCTCTTGTTGGTAAGACAAAGGACAAGGTGAAAGTGCAACTATCCCTGGGTGGTTTTGGTAATTCCTAACAACATATAGCTCATTGAACTAATGCTATTTCAAGATGATTATTTCAGGAAGTTCAATGATTGGCATAGCATGGACTAGGAATGTGGACCCCTCATAATGCTAAGGACACATATTGGCTAAAGCTCAAGAGACTATATTTTCATTTTAGTGATCCAAGATCACATTGAGTCCATAGGAAAAGCCAATACTATTAAAAGGGGATGATGTGTTGCTTAATGGCTTGCTTGCTCAAAATGCTTAGTGATATGCTCCAAAAGCCCTCAACCACTTTCTCATATCCACATATGTCCCAAACCAAAAGTCAAACTCGGCCCCACCTATTTGATCTATCCGGCGCCACCGAGTTCATTTGACATAGCAACTGCCAGAAACCCTAGTCAGTTCGGTCTCACTGATAGGGATCTCGGTCTCACCGAGATGGGATTGCAAACTCTCTGTTTCCCTTCGTAACGTTTCGGTCTAACCGAGATGAGCGATCGGTCCCACCGAGTTTGCAATGCAAACTCTCTGTTTCCCTTTCGTAACATTTCGGTCTCACCAAAATGAGCGAATCGGTCCCACCGAGTTTGCCTGACCAACTCTCTGTTTGCCTATTACAGAAATCGGTCCTACCGAGTTTATGTGATCGGTCTCACCGAGATTATGTTATGCCCTAACCCTAATGAAATCGGTCCCACCGAGTTGACATGTCGGTCCCACCGAAAATCCTAACGTTCATATTTTGAACTAAATCGGTCTGACCGAGTTTTATGATTCGGTCCCACCGAGTTTGGTAAATTGTGTGTAATGGTTAGATTTTGTGTGGAGGCTATATATACCCCTCCACCCACTCTTCATTCGTGGAGAGAGCCATCAGAACGTGCCTACACTTCCAGTATACATTTTCTGAGAGAGAACCACCTACTCATGTGTTGAGACCAACATATTCCATTCTAATCATATGAATCTTGATCTCTAGCCTTCCCCAAGCTGCTTTCCACTCAAATCATCTTTCCACCAAATTCAAATCCGTGAGAGAGAGTTTAGTGTTGGGGAGACTATCATTTGAAGCACAAGAGCAAGGAGTTCATCATCAACACACCATCTACTACCTTTTGGAGAGTGGTGTCTCCTAGATTGGTTAGGTGTCACTTGGGAGCCTCCGTCAAGATTGTGGAGTTGAACCAAGGAGTTTGTAAGGGCAAGGAGATCGCCTACTTCATGAAGATCTACCCGAGTGAGGCAAGTCCTTCGTGGGCGATGGCCATGGTGGGATAGACAAGGTTGCTTCTTCATGGACCCTGTGGCACCCCGGCTCAGAGTAAACCGGAACGCCCCGTATTCCAGCCCAAGGACAAGTCTTCTGGAATACGACACTGTTGGCATAGAACAAATCAGCTCTTTATTACTATGGATATGGTTACAACGGTACAAGGATTACATCGGCACGGCAACACTATGCCTGCCCGGGGTAGCTCTATGCTAACAGCGGAGTAACTCTCTCTCGGCAGCGGAACAGCGACGACGGTGATGGACTCCACTCCACAGGGACTCTGGCTAGAACGCGTATCCTAGATCGCAAGCACAGGATCCTCGGCAAGCAAGCAATCATGGCATGACCTGCAAACTGGCATGACACGCCAGGTGAGTACTTTGAATGTACTCGCAAGCTCACAGCAAACATCAGCATTAAAGCAAGACAACATCATAGCAATCCAAAATTAACCAGCATGGTTATCTAGCAAGGTAGCTACTGAAATGACTGCAGTAAGGTAAAGCGTATTAAATCCGTACTTCAAATAATCTCAGGCTCCAATCCGAACCTGTACCAAGTCCAATCCCCAAGCATGTGGTCATCCGACCACTCAACTCACAGCCATCCCATGGCTAACATATCAAATACCTGATTCCATCTGCACGACAAGTCTGACAAACTTACTCTCCTCCGGGTTGTCTCACAACCCTCAGAATACTCATGAACCACCGAGTACTTTTGATCATACGACGAGTTCTTCCATCATTATAATCACTACCATGGTTGACCACCTAGTGAGGTCTGGACGGACTGTCCAATACCATGGACACGGCTATTCGAATAGATTTTACACTCTGCAGAGGTTGCGCACTTTACCCACACTATGGAGCACTGACCTCGTGATCCCATTCGGGTGGACCAGCGTTGCTCCAACGAAACCTGCCTGACCCGTGACTCTCCCATCGTACCACCGACAATCGCACTCCCTCGGAGTCAAGCCTTGGGTGGCCCCTTGTCACCTCGTGACACCTGCCACCGTCGTGGCCAAACTATACTGTCCCAAACGGGGACGCCGGCACAAAACTCAACTGGGCTCACAAGGTTATCGCCGCCTACCGGGCCAGGGTAGCGCGCACGCATAGCCTTCCCTGTCGGGCAGTACCGATGAAAGAGCACGCGATCAGACCAAGTCAAGGCCGTCCCATACCGGCAAATGTGGTTGCACGGATAAGTCCGGACAGGTGACTCAAGGTCAACCATGAAATATCTAATCCTCGAATAATCTCTGTCATGGCTGACACTCCGATATCATAGCAATCCAATAACCAATATGCTTAAGCCACTGCTACTAATTCATCTCTACGAACTGCCGGATGAACTCCAAAATAATCATAGACAGTGATCTCAACATCACAATATCAACAAGTGGGTAAGCTACTAGTCACTAATAATCCGGTACTCAACATGGTAGTCACCTATCCGAGAATTAACTCGAATATTGCATAATCCAATCCATTTCACAGCTACTCATACTTGCCGATAAAGTAAATAGTCAAACTATGACATTGCAATGCGATGATGCAGATGAGAGTTGTGGCTTGCCTGGGGATGAAGGAACCATCAGGAAGAAGTGCGGAATGGTCGCGGAGGAAATTGCCAGAAACAGTTCTCTCTCGGAGGGGCTGTTTACGGACAAGGGAAAAATGGTCATTTTCACTATGGGACCACATAGTGAAAGTAATACCAGCATGACGGGCTCGACGAGACGAAGACGTGGGCGTTGGATTCACCTCGATCGAAGTTCTGGTTAAAAAGTTGTGATAGTTTTTCTGCCAGGGACCTGTCTGTAAATAAAATCTTCACAAATGGGTCCTCAGCAAAAAAACAGATCGCGCATTTCTGAAAGATACACGTTCCAGAAGAGAAAACGCATTTGGGCCCGAAGAAGCACCAAAGTACGCTTTCAGAAAGTGAAAACGTAAACCCAAGTTTACGCCTCCACTTATCCACGCGGGCCCGGGCGTTGACTCCGCCTTGTGGCTGACGGGTGGGGTCCGCTGGGTGGTGGGGCCCGCCTGGCCTAGTCATCTCTTTCCTCCTCACGCTGGCCCGACCGAAGCAGAGGAGGGGCAGGGGAGGGGCGGCGCCGGCGGTGGTCTGGGCAGCTCAGGCCGTCTTCGGTCGAGCGGAAGGCACCGGCGGACTCGGGCGGCTGCGCCGAGCTCATCCAGAGGAAGGGTCGGTGCCGGGGAAGAGAGGAGGGACCGCGGCAGCAGGCAACAGAGGCTCGGCAGCAGCGGCTGGACCTAGGCAGCGGCGGCCACAGTGGATCCGGCGGCGTGATGCGGTGGTGGGGAGGATCGCGCGTGAGTGGGGGACCTTGTGGAGAGGTCAGGGAGGAGAGGAGGGGTCGGTCTAGCTCAAATTTGAGCCAGAGGAGGGCGGCGTCCATGGCGGTCAATAGAGGCAAGGAGGGCGGCTTGAGCTCTGGGGAGAGGACGGGGAGGCGTAGGGGAACGAGGTGGAGCTGGTGGTGAGCTCGGGAAGGCTCGGGGCAGCCTATATATAGGCGAGCGGCGAGGAGGGCCGGCCATTGCCACGGTGGCGCGTACTCCGGCTTCCCGGAGCTTCGGGAGCTCGCCCAGAGGAGAGGAGGGGGTTCTAGGGAGGTCGGGGAAGGGCTGAGAAGACTCGGGTGTGGTCAGGAGAGCTCGGGAAAACTCGCGAGCTCGCAGGCGATGGGACATGGCGGCGGTAGAGAAGACAAGGTGCGGGCGCGGCGGTTCTGCTCGATGGAGGGGACGTGAGAGGGGGAAATTTATCCAGCGAGGAAGGCGACGACAAGGGGAGGCTGTTGGACATGATCGTTCGTGCGGGAACGACAAGGAGGAGAGGGGCCCCGACAAGAAACGACGCAGCTCATGATCACTGCTCGCCAGGGCTGCGGTCACCACGTGAACTTGGCCTTGCCACGCGTCCAAGTCAACTCCAACATGTCAACTCAGTCGGTCACTCGTAGGAAGAGGTCAAGGAGGAAAGAGACAGGCACAGAGAGGCTTGAGGTGACCACAGATAGCAGGTCTATCCAGAACAGCAAGGTGTTTGGAGTGGGCTGGGGGAGATCAAGCAGGATCTAGACTCTGATATTTGGCATGGGGTGATAAAATGCTAAGATGATCATGTCTGCAGATTTGCAGCTCAATTGGATGAAGATACATAGCACTTGCTGTTCAAAGGGCCTCACTGACCAGATTTGCCAATCTGGAAGTAGCACTCACATATCACATGGTATTGGGATGACATTTGGAGGAGATGATTGATATGGTCATATGAAGGTACTGTATAAATTTCATACCATTTGGATAAACCAAAATGGTACTTCCTTCACACAGCTTCCAAATGGACAGAATCTTTGAAAAATTCTAGGAAATTATTGGTGAAATGGAATGAGCCCAAATTTGGTGGAGAGGTGATAATATGGGTAGGAGAAGGCTCTGGTAATTTTTCAGCAATTATGAAGCAATATAAAATATAGTTGCTTCACAACAGGAAAATATGACCAGAAACCAAGATTTGATGCTGTTCTCTCATAGATGCTTGGATAGGGTTGAAATTTGGTGGAGATTCATGATTTTGGAATATGAAGATGCTTGCAAAATTTCAACTCATTTGGATACTCCTGGCTGGTACTTGCTTCACAAAGTTTCCAGTTGACCAGAAACTTTGGAAATTAGCCAAGAGAGATTTAATATCCAAATAAAGTTGAATTTTGGCATGTGGCAATGATATGGGTTGGAAAGAGTGCACAAAAAGTTTGAGAGCAAGCAATCAAATATAAAGGGTACTTGCTTCTCAATCTGACAGATAAGGCAGAATCGGAAAAGGAATATTTTGACATATCTGTATAAGATATGTCCCAAAGGATTTATGGGAATTATTTGAGAATTTTGGGAATGATAGAAATATGAGTTGCTTCACAACTCAGGGCAAACAGAGTTATTCCTTTAATAGAAAAAGGAATATTCCCAAGAAAAAGAATATTGGGAGTTGGTCCAAGATGGAAATGACATGGTCTTGGGATGGTTTTGAGGTTGGCAAGCCACTCGGGAAGAAGAATGAAGGGTGATCCCTCCAGGTTGCAAGACTACTAAGCCACAAAAAGCGAATCCGGACCAAAATCAAAAGAAAAAGAAAATGGGCAAAATCCAGGGTGTTACAAACCTACCCCCCTTAAAGAAATCTCGTCCTCGAGATTTGGTTGCTCAGGGAGCAGACATGAATATTTCCACTTGAGGAAACCGTTTCCAACTCGGGCTTCCTTTTTACCTTTGTATAATGTTCCCACTGAATTTCATATGTCTGACTGCCTTGCTTCGGGGTGGGTTGCTTCACTGGATCCTTTTTCTGGCAAATCTAACCTCATATGCTACTCTGACTCCAATCCTTTTGTGTCTGTTGACCTGTCTAGGGCAATAAATTATCCTGACCAAACAATGTGCCTTGCTCGTAAGTCCGAGGGTGATTCCTCATGGATGTGTCATGACGAGGTCCAATATGAACGATTGTTCACTGAGTTGTGAACAGGTTCTCTTGGTGGACACGAAATCTTTTACTCATTTCAGTGGGTGACTTCAAATGGATGTGTGTCCTCCAGGCTCAAAAATAGTATTGTAAATCGTACCATTCTCCTGGCGGAATCTGACTTCTCACACGGATTGCTGGGTCATCTTGGGTATCTTCACTGTCTTGGGTATAAGGCTCCTACCAAATATTTGACTGTCACCTGTCATGACCAGCATAGAAGTGTACGGTCTTATTGTGATATTATCCATGGACTTGACTAACAGGAGTCCTAGCAGCAGAATCTTGTTCACGGCAGGTTAGTCTTTAACTGAGTCCCATCTGTGAAGACACATGCTTCGAGACTGTTGTTCATCCTTCTGACTACTCAGTCTGCCAGCATCTCCATATGGATGGTAGGCCGTGTAATGATTTAACATGGTTGCTGAATTTCAACTGCCGAGTTAATCTTTTGACTGACCTGACTAGCTTGATTGCCCTCTTCTGACAATTCTGAGCATATCTGGTTGACTGGGCGGGTTGTCTCGGCATGGGGTCCTTGCAGATGGAATAGACCCCGTGGGTGTGTACCCATGGTGATCGATATCAAGCCTGACTGTTCTGAATATCTGTACCATATTGATCTTACAACCATTATCATACCTGTTTGAACAACCTTGCTCCTTCATTATGGTTCTCTCGCCTGAATCCTTAGCTGAAAGAACTTGGCTTGATGTGTCCTTGATTCTTCGGATGACCATGGGCGTTGTCAGGTGCAATATTCCGGTAGGCATATTACTTTACAAGTTGTAGCTATAGGGTAACGATCGTCTGAACCCTTGAATAAAACTGGCAAATAAACCAGTAGCCACCAGAACGGTCTTTACAACTCAGATCTGGGACATTTACTGGAGTAACTCAACCCCGACTCAAGACGGCTGAAAAGCAGCTCAGAGCATGAGACGGTGTCGATAAGAAGAAAGTAGCAACTCCCTAAGACGGCCGAAAAACAGCTTAGAGCATAGGGTCATTGCTATGGAGAGAAATTCAACAGCTGCCCGAGACGGCCGAAAAGCAGCTCAGAACACGGGCTAGTTGCTGACAAGAGAAATAAAAATCGGCATCCACCCCGGACGGCTGAAAACAGCTCAGAACACAGGCGTGGTGCCGTCACCAAAGAAAAATAGGCAAGGGTTCATCCGTGTCCCATACAGCTCACTATTATGTATATACCTTACCGTTTCTGCTGTCGGTTACTTGTTGTATGCAACAGGGTATTCGGCTATCCTTCTTGCTGAACTCTAAGTTCATAGCACATTATGGCTTGCTTCCAAGACATAGCAGGGTTCAAACTGTACTCATAGCAGACTCAAACCTTGTATATAAATCATACCTTTGGCACGGAATGCACTGTGGATCATGTACACAATTTGCCTTCTTGCTGATGTGATCATTGCTGTTGTGAAAGTTGCACTGATGTATACTGGATGCTGATAATTAATCCGGCTAGGATATCATTTATATTCAGGCTCGATATTCCTGATATAGCACAGTCGGCTGAAAATTTCATATTGCTGAGCTGAGCTTCCACATGACTGTCTCTTCACTGATTTCTTTGGGTTCAGGGTCGGTGAGCAACTTCCATAAGGGGAAAATAAGGTAACACCAAGGGCCCAAAAACAACAAAATAAACGACTAAACAAAAGCACACAAAGCAGCAAGATCACACACACAAGCAATATCACATTCTAAAGCTATTCACGGTAATAATATGCATTCCTGGTTAAGCACACAAATCTCGCAAGAACTCCGGTATTACGGTCTAACATGCTGTGGCGATGTGCACGAAAGTGAATCAATGTGTGGAAGGAAGTTGGTGTAAACAAGGCTACACCAAACACGGGCTTAACACGGATGGAACCGGTGGCGAGGACGAACTTGGTGGTCGGGGGTCGGAACACAGAAGTTACGACCACATCATCGTCAAGCGTACGGAAGAAAACCGTACACGTCCAAAGAATAGGTGGCGGAATGAGATAGTGGTGGAAAGAAAAGCTTGCAGGCATTGCCCTTTTCTGATAACAAGGATCAGTAAGGGTTACCGAAACGGTTAGTGGAATGGCACGATCCGGGATAGAACTTGTCTATCACCGAAACGATAGGGTGACTGAAGAGAATATATTGGTGTGGTACCGGTGCATCAATCTTGCTAGTGATCGCCACCACCAAGCACCTTGACATCACTCCGCTGGGACGAAGATGACACCACACCAAGGAACAAATATGCAAACTGGAGAGCGCAGGTAGTGAATCGAAACCGATGCCACCCACACTCGCCAGATCCATCGTTAGTGACAAGATATCTAGTCTATATGCATGCTATGCACAAACAAATGCAACAAACAAGTGCAGCAAACCAAGTGGATCCTGTACTACCGGTTTCTAACGCTCGCGTGGTCTAGGGCGTCCTACAGCCAGACCTGCTCTGATACCAACTTCTGTGTCACCCCGGCTCAGAGTAAACCGGAACGCCCCGTATTCCAGCCCAAGGACAAGTCTTCTGGAATACGGCACTGTTGGCATAGAACAAATCAGCTCTTTATTACTATGGATATGGTTACAACGGTACAAGGATTACATCGGCACGGCAACACTATGCCTGCCCGGGGTAGCTCTATGCTAACAGCGGAGTAACTCTCTCTCGGCAGCGGAACAGCGACGACGGTGATGGACTCCACTCCACAGGGACTCTGGCTAGAACGCGTATCCTAGATCGCAAGCACAGGATCCTCGGCAAGCAAGCAATCACGGCATGACCTGCAAACTGGCATGACACGCCAGGTGAGTACTTTGAATGTACTCGCAAGCTCACAGCAAACATCAGCATTAAAGCAAGACAACATCATAGCAATCCAAAATTAACCAGCATGGTTATCTAGCAAGGTAGCTACTGAAATGACTGCAGTAAGGTAAAGCGTATTAAATCCATACTTCAAATAATCTCAGGCTCCAATCCGAACCTGTACCAAGTCCAATCCCCAAGCATGTGGTCATCCGACCACTCAACTCACAGCCATCCCATGGCTAACATATCAAATACCTGATTCCATCTGCACGACAAGTCTGACAAACTTACTCTCCTCCGGGTTGTCTCACAACCCTCAGAATACTCATGAACCACCGAGTACTTCTGATCATACGACGAGTTCTTCCATCATTATCATCACTACCCTGGTTGACCACCTAGTGAGGTCTGGACGGACTGTCCAATACCGTGGACACGGCTATTCGAATAGATTTTACACTCTGCAGAGGTTGCGCACTTTACCCACACTATGGAGCACTGACCTCGTGATCCCATTCGGGTGGACCAGCGTTGCTCCAACGAAACCTGCCTGACCCGTGACTCTCCCATCGTACCACTGGCAATCACACTCCCTCGGAGTCAAGCCTTGGGTGGCCCCTTGTCACCTCGTGACACCTGCCACCGTCTTGGCCAAACTATACTGTCCCAAACGGGGACGCCGGCACAAAACTCAACTAGGCTCACAAGGTTATCGCCGCCTACCGGGCCAGGGTAGCGCGCACGCATAGCCTTCCCTGTCGGGCAGTACCGATGAAAGAGCACGCAATCAGACCAAGTCAAGGCCGTCCCATACCGGCAAATGTGGTTGCACGGATAAGTCCGGACAGGTGACTCAAGGTCAACCATGAAATATCTAATCCTCGAATAATCTCTGTCATGGCTGACACTCCGATATCATAGCAATCCAATAACCAATATGCTTAAGCCACTGCTACTAATTCATCTCTACGAACTGCCGGATGAACTCCAAAATAATCATAGACAGTGATCTCAACATCACAATATCAACAAGTGGGTAAGCTACTAGTCACTAATAATCCGGTACTCAACATGGTAGTCACCTATCCGAGAATTAACTCGAATATTGCATAATCCAATCCATTTCACAGCTACTCATACTTGCCGATAAAGTAAATAGTCAAACTATGACATTGCAATGCGATGATGCAGATGAGAGTTGTGGCTTGCCTGGGGATGAAGGAACCATCAGGAAGAAGTGCGGAATGGTCGCGGAGGAAATTGCCAGAAACAGTTCTCTCTCGGAGGGGCTGTTTACGGACAAGGGCAAAATGGTCATTTTCACTATGGGACCACATAGTGAAAGTAATACCAGCATGACGGGCTCGACGAGACGAAGACGTGGGCGTTGGATTCACCTCGATCGGAGTTCTGGTTAAAAAGTTGTGATAGTTTTTCTGCCAGGGACCTGTCTGTAAATAAAATCTTCACAAACGGGTCCTCAGCAGAAAAACAGATCGCACATTTCTGAAAGATACACGTTCCAGAAGAGAAAACGCATTTGGGCCCGAAGAAGCACCAAAGTACGCTTTCAGAAAGTGAAAACGTAAACCCGAGTTTACGCCTCCACTTATCCACGCGGGCCCGGGCGTTGACTCCGCCTTGTGGCTGACGGGTGGGGTCCGCTGGGTGGTGGGACCCGCCTGGCCTAGTCGTCTCTTTCCTCCTCGCGCTGGCCCGACCGAAGCAGAGGAGGGGCAGGGGAGGGGCGGCGCCGGCGGTGGTCTGGGCAGCTCAGGCCGTCTTCGGTCGAGCGGAAGGCACTGGCGGACTCGGGCGGCTGCGCCGAGCTCATCCAGAGGAAGGGTCGGCGCCGGGGAAGAGAGGAGGGACCGCGGCAGCAGGCAACAGAGGCTCGGCAGCAGCGGCCGGACCTAGGCAGCGGCGGCCACAGGGGCTCCGGCGGCGTGATGCGGTGGTGGGGAGGATCGCCGGTGAGTGGGGGACCTTGTGGAGAGGTCAGGGAGGAGAGGAGGGGTCGGTCTAGCTCAAATTTGAGCCGGAGGAGGGCGGCGTCCATGGCGGTCAATAGAGGCAAGGAGGGCGGCTTGAGCTCCGGGGAGAGGACGGGGAGGCATAGGGGAACGAGGTGGAGCTGGTGGTGAGCTCGGGAAGGCTCGGGGCAGCCTATATATAGGCGAGCGGCGAGGAGGGCCGGCCATTGCCACGGTGGCGCGTACTCCGGCTTCCCGGAGCTTCGGGAGCTCGCCCAGAGGAGAGGAGGGGGTTCTAGGGAGGTCGGGGAAGGGTGGAGAAGACTCGGGTGTGGTCAGGAGAGCTCGGGAAAACTCGCGAGCTCGCAGGCGATGGGACATGGCGGCGGCAGAGAAGACAAGGTGCGGGCGCGGCGGTTCTGCTCGATGGAGGGGATGTGAGAGGGGGAAATTTATCCAGGGAGGAAGGCGATGACAAGGGGAGGCTGTTGGACATGATCGTTCGCGCGGGAACGACAAGGAGGAGAGGGGCCCCGAAAAGAAACGATGCAGCTCATAACCACTGCTCGCCAGGGCGGCGGTCACCACGTGAACTTGGCCTTGCCACGCGTCCAAGTCAACTCCAACATGTCAACTCGGTCGGTCACTCGTAGGAAGAGGTCAAGGAGGAAAGAGACAGGCACAGAGAGGCTTGAGGTGACCACAGATAGCAGGTCTATCCAGAACAGCAAGGTGTTTGGAGTGGGCTGGGGGAGATCGAGCAGGATCTAGACTCTAATATTTGGCATGGGGTGATAAAATGCTAAGATGATCATGTCTGCAGATTTGCAGCTCAATTGGATGAAGATACATAGCACTTGCTGTTCAAAGGGCCTCACTGACCAGATTTGCCAATCTGGAAGTAGCACTCACATATCACATGGTATTGGGATGACATTTAGAGGAGATGATTGATATGGTCATATGAAGGTACTGTATAAATTTCATACCATTTGGATAAACCAAAATGGTACTTCCTTCACACAGCTTCCAAATGGACAGAATCTTTGAAAAATTCTAGGAAATTATTGGTGAAATGGAATGAGCCCAAATTTGGTGGAGAGGTGATAATATGGGTAGGAGAAGGCTCTGGTAAATTTTCAGCAATTATGAAGCAATATAAAATATAGTTGCTTCACAACAGGAAAATATGACCAGAAACCAAGATTTGATGCTGTTCTCTCATAGATGCTTGGATAGGGTTGAAATTTGGTGGAGATTCATGATTTTGGAATATGAAGATGCTTGCAAAATTTCAACTCATTTGGATACTCCTGGCTGGTACTTGCTTCTCAAAGTTTCCAGTTGACCAGAAACTTTGGAAATTAGCCAAGAGAGATTTAATATCCAAATAAAGTTGAATTTTGGCATGTGGCAATGATATGGGTTGGAAAGAGTGCCCAAAAAGTTTGAGAGCAAGCAATCAAATATAAAGGGTACTTGCTTCTCAATCTGACAAATAAGGCAGAATCGGAAAAGGAATATTTTGACATATCTGTATAAGATATGTCCCAAAGGATTTATGGGAATTATTTGAGAATTTTGGGAATGATAGAAATATGAGTTGCTTCACAACTCAGGGCAAACAGAGTTATTCCTTTAATAGAAAAAGGAATATTCCCAAGAAAAAGAATATTGGGAGTTGGTCCAAGATGGAAATGACATGGTCTTGGGATGATTTTGAGGTTGGCAAGCCACTCGGGAAGAAGAATGAAGGGTGATCCCTCCAGGTTGCAAGACTACTAAGCCACAAAAAGCGAATCCGGACCAAAATCAAAAGAAAAAGAAAATGGGCAAAATCCAGGGTGTTACAGACCCTTCGTGGGTGGAGCCCTCCGTGGACTCGCGCAACTGTTACCCTTCGTGGGTTGAAGTCTCCATCAACGTGGATGTACGATAGCACCACCTATCGGAACCACGCCAAAAATCTCCGTGTCTACATTGCGTTTGCTCCCTCCAAACTCCTCCCTTTACCTTCATATGCAAATGTTTTACATTCCGCTGCTATACTCTTAGACTTGCATGTGTAGGTTGATTGCTTGACTTGTGCCAAGTTGCTAAAATCTGCCAAGACTTAAAATTGGGAAAAGGCTAGGTTTTTATTTGGTCAAGTAGTCTAGTCACCCCCCTCTAGACATACTTTCGATCCTACACAAGGTAACCTAATGCTTTCATGGACATCATCATATGTGTAATTCACTCTATGTCTATGGATATGCTTGTATGTTCCTTGTGGGACTAACCCATGTAGGTATTGAAAGTGCAACACTCCAATGGATTGCTCCAAGAGATCTACATCAACATTGAGCATCCACATCTTCAACATCTACATGAAGCCATCATCGACAAAACCCAAGGTTAGTTCATCCCTCTTAGGGGGGATATCACATCTAGGGGGAGCTTTGCTCTAAGAATTGAGCTAAAGCTACTCTAATGATGTGAACACATCAATGCTTTTATGTAAAAGTGGTAACCCCACTTGTGCTTAAACGATGAGTATGACCTACGATCAAATGTTCTCATTTGACTCCTCGGTCAATATACTCATATATAGATGACCTAGTCATCGCCAATTGCTTGATAGATGCTAGAAGTGTTTGTGCATGCTTTTTCACATATTTCATTTGCTATCTTATTGTGTGAGCATGTTGGTTGCATAATTTCTCCATTTGAGGACATCCATTTGTGGTTTTGATTGTTTGGTTTTTATTGGCCAAATGGATGGACAAGAATGCCTAAGAACCTTCTCTAGCTATCTATGTTTTTTCTCTTCTCAAACTCTATTCATGCTACATCACAAAAATTGAACAAGTCTTTTTCGGACCCTCCGGGTGAGGAGCACTCGGAGCCACCGATCCGTCAAGGGCTGCCTTCTAAAACCTTCTTGTGAATTTCGGTCAGACCAACACACTCGTATTCGGTCCCACCGAAACCACTAGATTGATCTAGGTTTTCACCTCGGTGCTACCGATTAGAACGACTCAGTCTCACCGAGTTGCAGTAACTGCACACAGTTTTGCATCTCGGTGCCACCGAGACATTCCATTAGGTGCCACCGACAACGTCTGGGTATATATACTATACGTACCCATACGGTTGAAACATCCTTCAAACCGCACGAGCCCACGCCCCAGCACTGCTGCCCCTTGGTCTCCGGATCGTCACCGTCTTCGCCTGTGCACCGTCGCCACAGGTCTTCGCCGCCGTCAATGGGATTCCTCTCCGCCGTTGCCGCCATAGAAAACCGTCACCAAGTTAGGGTATGGTTCGACCACTTTGTGCCTATTTCCCATTCCGATTCACAAAGTAAATGCCTGGATTCTTGCCACGAATGAGAACTTTCTATCCACACAGAAATTCCTTTAGACTAGATTCGATGAAAAATCTTCGGGTTAGGTTTCCGCCGAGCTCATCTCGGACCGATCGAAATGGAGTTTTTGGTCCCATCGATTGGCCCTGGCCATTGCACTAAGTACAACTCAGTCTGACCGAAGCGTACTGATCGATGAGACTGAAAGCGAATTCTCTGTGAAACCCTAGCATGTGAGAGTCACCGAACTGCAACTCGGTCTGACCGATGCTATATGTTTAAACTCTGTTAAGTGCTTCAGTGTCACCGAGATTTTCATATCGGTAGCTCCGAAATGCTTTCTGCAAAAAACTAAAACTAAGATTTTGACTCAATTTTTTGCAAAAAAAGCTGCTTTTTGTGATGCTCATCTACTCTGCCCATATCCATCTATTCACAGGGTTAGTTTGCAAAGATGTTTGAAGTCAGTGACAGCCAGAACAAGTCAGAGGAGCAAGTTAATATCAGTGAGGGCACAAGCCCAAGTGGAAGCTATGATGAAGGCAGTAGAAGCACTCCCAGCAATCTGCCTAAAGCTGCCACTAGACAGAGAAAGAAGAGAACCTCAAACAGTGAGGATGAAGATTTTTTGTTGAGGAAGAAGTGACCTCAAAGAAGAAAGTGCTCAGGAAGGAGTATGCTACAGCTGCTGCCACCAAGCTAGGTCCTCAAAAGAAACCTCCTATCAAGAGAGCTCCCATGTCTAAAGCCAGAAGGTCAACTGTTCCACAAGAGACTATGGAGTTCACTCTTGAGCCAAGATAGGAAGGAGAAGCTGCAGATGGGAATAAGAAGAGGAAGGAGAGAGTCAATAAAACCATTGCCAGAGTAATTGGCGAACCATCCATGATGAGGGGTGATGAGGAGGATGAGGAGGAGGAGGAACCTGTTGCACCCCCAGCCAAAACTCAGAAGTTAATGGTAGATGCCATTAAGACTGGTGCACCCTCCAAGGCCAAGTCAAAAGCTCCAACTGCTGCACCCAAGACTATAGCTCCAAAGAGATCCACCAGGAACATTCCTGTTGCGGAGAAGAACAAGGCCCCAGTGCCAGAAGTTCAAGAAGATGAGGAGCCCCAAGTGCTCAGAAAATTGAAGCCCAAGATTCCAGACCATGATGATGGACATCCAGTGGCTGAGAACATGAAGTTGAGGAAGGACAGTGGTCTGAGGCTATGGAGGAAAACTGATCTATATGCCACAAGGAGGAGAACTGCTGTTGATTATCATTTCCACACCAGAGAATAGCAAGACTTCTATGAGACAATTTTGCTTGACAAGAAGCCAATTGTGAGTGATATGAAGTGGGTGGATTGGAAGTACATAGATGCCAATGAGGACTACTTCCCCCATGTTCATGAGAGCTTCAGGTCGACCAGAGTTGATGGCTTTGTTGGACAAGAGCTCACCAAGTGGAATGATGAAATGGTGATGCAATTCTACTCCACTGCACACTTCTATCCAGATGGGAAGATTGTGCGGATGACTGAGGGCACCAGGTACCAGTCATCGATCTTAGAGTGGGCTGATCTCATCAATGCCCCAGAAGAAGGACATAATGACATAGATGTATATGGCAAACCAAGGATGGATCATAACACTATGGCTCATATGTACAAGCCCATTCCTAACAAAGCACTTGAGACTCACAAGTTTGGTTCTATCTACTACTTGCTTGCTGGTTTGGCCACCACCAACTACATCTTGAGGCATACCTTGTTGCCCAAGTCCGGAGATGAGAAAATGATCCGTGGCCATTCCATCAACCTGCTGCATCTATTTCACATACCACAAAAGTTCAAGGTTATGAGTCTGATAGTTGAGACAGTCAAGAGGACAGCTGCTGACCAAAAGAGGTCATGTGGATATGCACCACATATTGAAATGCTAATCAATTCCAAGGTTGGAACTGGCACATATCTACTTGACAGAGAGCATCTACCTCTTAGGCTAGAATTTGAGGACAATGAAGTGGTGATGGATGCTTCACATCCAACATCAGTTGAGGCCCAGGAGAAGGCTGAGAAGGCAAAGGCTGATAAAGCAGCAAAAGCAGCAAGTGCTCCAGCTGCATCAACTGTAAATCTCAATACCAAGCAAGATCAACTCACATATCTGCTAGAAGCAACTCTGAGAATTGAGAAGAGTCTGACCAACTTGACCAAGAATCAGGAGAGCCTAGAGCGGATTGTTGAAGATAAGATGTATAATCTTGATGTCAAAGTCACTGAGATTCAAACCATTGTTGAGAAGTTGCAAGATGATGCTGAGGACAAAGATGATAGACCTACCACAGACAGATTCCCGACAGTGCCAAGGGCACAGAGGTCTACTGATGAGCCAGTTGAAGACATGAGGCCTGCTCACTCTGCTCCTGCCGCCACTGCCACAGTGCCACCACCAGTGTCAACCCCTCTTGCTCAACAGACTTCAGCTGAAGCATTTGCAGACGCAGTTCTCTCAACGCCATCTAAGCACACCAGAGCAACAAGCTAGAAGACCCCTTTAGGAGCTCCTGGAGATCGTGCCTAGAGTGCCGTATAGCACTATACATTTTCAAACTTTTTGGTAACTTGTTGCCAAAGGGGGAGAAATTGTATAGATCATAGGCTTCGAGAGAGAGAGAGAGTCTTTTGCTTCTTTGTTGGTTCTTATTTGCCTTGCTACTTTGTTTGGTTGATGCTACTTGATGCTACATTTATGTTATGCTTGTGAGATACCTTGTATGATCATGTGTTTGATCATACTATGCTTAATGTGTGCTTACATGTCTATCTCTATGATTGTTTGTGTATGATCAATCACTTGTATCTTTGGTGATGCGTGCATGTTATTTTACTCTTATCATTTTGTGCACTCCACCAAGATGTATGTGACATGGAAGAGTGACCCATGATCCTAATCGATTGTGCATTTGCATTCAAACGCAAATTTTAAATAATGCACAAATTTAGGGGGAGCTCTTGCTTATCACATACTTCTCAGAGCGAGGATGTGATTCATTCACTTTATCATTTGTCAAAGCTTTGATCTATATGTTGTCATCAATTACCAAAAACGGGGAGATTGAAAGTGCAACTAATCCCCGGGTGGTTTTGGTAATTCATAACAACATATAGCTCATTGAACTAATATCTATTCAAGATGAATATTTCTGGAAGTTCAATGAATGGCATGGCATGGACTAGAAATGAGGACCCCTCAAAATGCTAAGGACACATATTGGCAAAAGCTCAAGACTCTTCATCTTTGTTTTAGTGATCCAAGATCACATTGAGTCCATAGGAAAGTCAATACTATTAAAAGGGGATGAGGTGTTGCTTAATGGCTTGCTTTCTCAAATGCTTAGTGCTATTTCTCCTAAACCCTCAACCACTTTCTCCATCCAAATATGTCAAAACCCTAAACTCCAACCCGGCCCCACCGATTCTTTCTATCCGGCGCCACCGAGTTCATATGACATAGCCACAGCCAGAAACCGTAAATGTTTGGTCACACCGATAAGGATCTCAGTCTCACTGAGATGGCCTTGCCAACTCCCTGTTATGAGTTGCATTTATTTTGGTCTCACCGGAATTGCAATCGGTCTCACCGAGATGGCTTAACCATTTCTTTGTTGCCCTATTGCTTCACTTCGGTCTCACCGAGTTGATGCCATCGCTGCCACCGAGATGAGGTTTGACCTAAGCCCTAGCACATCGGTCCCACCAAGTTGTTCCAGTCGGTCCCACCAAGATTCTTAACGTTCACATTTTGAACTAATCGGTCCCACCGAGTTTAACTATTCGGTCTCACCGAGATGGGTCAAATGTGTGTAACGGTTGGATTTTGTGTGGAGGCTATATATACCCCTCCACCCCCTTCTCCATATGTGAGAGAGGCATCAGAACATGCCTACACTTCCACCATACATTTTCTGAGAGAGAAGCACCTACTCATGTGTTGAGATCAAGATATTCCAATCCTACCACAAGAATCTTGATTTCTAGCTTTCCCCAAGTTGCTTTCCACTCAAATAATCTTTCCACCATATCCAAATCTGTGAGAGAGAGTTGAGTGTTGGGGATACTATCATTTGAAGCACAAGAGCAAGGAGTTCATCATCAACACACCGTCTATTACCTTTTGGAGAGTGGTGTCTCCTAGATTGGTTAGGTGTCACTTGGGAGCCTCCGTCAAGTTGTGAAGTTGAACCAAGAAGTTTGTAAGGGCAAGGAGATCGCCTACTTCATGAAGATCTACCCAAGTGAGGCAAGTCCTTCATGGGCGATGGCCATGGTGGGATAGACAAGGTTGCTTCTTCGTGGACCCTTCGTGGGTGGAGCCCTCCGTGGACTCGCGCAACCGTTACCCTTCGTGGGTTGAAGTCTCCATCAACGTGGATGTACGATAGCACCAGCTATCGGAACCACGCCAAAAATCTTCGTGTCTTCATTGCGTTTGCACTCTCCAAACCCTTCCCTTTACCTTCATATGCAATGTTTTACTTTTTGCTGCTACACTCTTAGAATTGCATGTGTAGGTTGATTGCTTGACTTGTGCTAGTTGCTAAAATCTGCCCACAACTAAAATTGGGAAAATGTTAGATTTTTATTTGGTCAGTTAGTATAATCACCCCCCTCTAGACATACTTTCGATCCTACAGCATATCATTTTCATGGTCAAGCAAATATTGTTCAGTGGATCATTAGGAGGTATGACAATAGAAGCAAGACCAATTATTTCATCCTTATTTGGCAATTCTTTATTACGAGGTTGCCTACGAAACTTAGAGAAATTGAACTCATGAGACACATCACCAAAATTAACACTGACAGTTTCTTTCTTGCAATCTATCTTAGCATTAATAGTGTTCAAGAAAGGTCTACCAAAGATAATGGGACAAAAGTCATCTTGTGGGGAACCAAGAACTAGAAAATCAGTAGGGTATTTTATTTTTCCACACAAGACTTCAACATCTCTAACAATCCCAAGTGGTGTGATAGTATCTTGAAAGCACAAGTGCTCCCTGGGTGATTTTGGTAATTAATGTCAACATATCTCTTGTTGGACTAATAGTTTTATCTAGTGTATTTCAGACAAGTTCAACAACAGCGTGGAAAGGACAAGAGGATGTGGAACCCCTTCAAAATGCTAAGGACAAATATTGGCAAAAGCTCAAGACTCTTCATCTTTATTTTAGTGATCCAAGATCACATTGAGTCCATAGGAAAGCCAATGCTATTAAAAGGGGATGAGGTGTTGCTTAATGGCTTGCTTGCTCAAATGCTTAGTGATATTGCTCCAAACCCTCAGCCACTTTCTCCATCCAAATATGTCAAAATCCTAAACTCCAACTCGGCCCCATCGATTCTTTCTATCCAAAGCCACCGAGTTCATATGACATAGCCACAGCCAGAAACTCTAACAGTTCGGTCTCACCGATACAGATCTCAGTCTCACCGAGATGGCCTTGCCAACGCTCTGTGACTTGTTGCATTTATTTCAGTCTCACCGAGTTATGCAATCGGTCTCACCGAGTTGGCTTGATAGATTCTCTATTGCCTTATTACTTCACTTTGGTCTCACCGAGTTGATGCAATTGGTGCCACCGAGATGATGTTTGCCCTAAGCCCTAGCACATCGGCCCGACTGAGTTGTTCCAGTCGGTCCCACCGAGATTCCTAACGTTCACATTTTTGAACAGATCAGTGCCACCGAGTTTAACTATTCGGTCCCACCGAAATGAGTCAAATGTGTGTAACGGTTGGATTTTGTGTGGAGGCTATATATACCCCTCCACCCCTTTCTCCATTTGTGAGAGAGCCATCAGAACGTGCCTACACTTTCACCATACATTTTCTGAGAGAGAACCACCCACCCATGTGTTGAGATCAAGATATTCCAATCCTACCACAAGAATCTTGATTTCTAGCCTTCCCCAAGTTGCTTTCCACTCAAATCATCTTTCCACCATAGGCAAATCTGAGAGAGAGAGAGAGAGAGTTGAGTGTTGAGGAGACTATCATTTGAAGCACAAGAGTAAGGAGTTCATCATCAACACACCATCTATTACCTTTTGGAGAGTGGTGTCTCCTAGATTGGTTAGGTGTCGTTTGGGAGCCTCCGTCAAGATGTGGAGTTGAACCAAGAAGTTTGTAAGGCAAGGAGATCGGCTACTTCGTGAAGATCTACCCGAGTGAGGCAAGTCCTTCGTGGGCGATGGCCATGGTGGGATAGACAAGGTTGCTTCTTCATGGACCCTTCGTGGGTGGAACCCTCCGTGGACTCGCGCAGCCGTTATCCTTCATGGGTTGAAGTCTCCATCAACGTGGATGTATGATAGCACCACCTATCGGAACCACGCCAAAAATCTCATTGTCTCCATTGCGTTTGCAAACTCCTATCCCATCTCTTTACTTTCTTGCAACTTGCATGCTTTACTCTTTCCACTGCATATACTCTTGTCATGCTTGCTTGAAATGTATTGAGAGTGCTTTAACATGTGCTAAACTTAACCTTAACTTGAAGAAATTAAAAACTGCCACTTTTGCTTGTTAAGGGTCTAATCACCCCCCTCTAGACCCCTCTTCTCGATCCTTTCATATCTCTATTAGCAAGTTTGATAGTAACATCAATATCTTCTATTTCAACAGGTGCTATATCATTCATAATTTCTTGGTAAAGAGTAAAAGGAATAGCACTGACACTAGAACCCATGTCACATAAGCCATGATAATAGTGATCTACTATTTCAACTGAGACAACAGACATGCCAACAACTGGTCTATTTTTATCTTTAGTTTCTGGTTTAGCAATTCTAGCAGCTTCATCACAAAAATAAATAACATGCCCATCAATATCATCAACCAAGAGATCTTTAACCATAGCAACACTAGGTCCTACTTTAATTTGTTCAGAGGGTCTAGGTGCTCTAATATTACTTTTGCGAACCATAGCTGAAACCTTAGCATGTTCCTTTATCCTAACAGGGAAATGTGGTTTTTCAATATAAGCAGTAGGCACAACTGGGTCAACATTGTAAATGATAGTTCCATCTTTAACTATAGCTTGTTCTTTAATCTCTTATTTAATTGGGGGATGATATTTATACCACTTCTCATTAGGGAGCTCAACATGAGTAGCAAATGATTCACAAAAATAGGCTACTATCTCAGAGTCAAGTCCATATTTAGTGCTAAACTTACGAAAAGCATCGGTATCCATAAAAGATTTAACACAATCAAACTCAAGTTTTATACCTGACTCTACCTTCGTCGAGTTCCCAATCTTCAGAGTTGCATTTAATTATTTCTAAAAGATCCCACCTGAATTCAACAGTCTTATTCATAAAAGAACCGGTACAAGAAGTATCGAGCATGCATTGATCATTACGAGAAAGCCGAGCATAAAAATTCTGAATAATAATTTCTCTCAAGAGCTCATGATTGGGGCATGAATATAACATTGACTTAAGCCTCCCCCAAGCTAGAGCGATACTCTCTCCTTCACGAGGCCAAAATTATATTTATAATTCCGATCACGATGAACTAGATGCATAGGATATTTTTTTTGGTGAAATTCCAATTTCTATCGATTCCAATCCCAAGCTCCAATATCATCACATAGCCTATACCATGTCAATGCTCCCCCCCCCCAAGATAAAGGGAAAACCTTCTTCTTAACTCCATCTCCAGGAAAGCCTGCAAGCTTAAACAATCCACAAATTTCATCCACATATATAAGGCGCAAGTCAGGATGTTTTGTTCCATCTCCTGCATAAGGACTAGCTAGCAGTTTCTCCATCATACCCGAAGGAATTTCATAACCAATATTTTCAGTAGGTGTAATAGATTGAGGGGAAACTCTTTGTGCTTCCGGTCGAGGTGAAGATACCTGGAACAAACCCCTCAAAGGATTGTTTTCCATAGTGACAAGTAACAGTAAATTTCAGTATGCTATATAAATTTTTCATTACCAATTTTCACTTACCAAGAGCGCTTCACTCCCCGGCAACGGCGCCAAGTAAAGAGTCTTGATGACCCACAAATATAGGGGATCAATCGCAGTCCTTCCGATAAGTAAGAGTGTCGAACCCAACGAGGAGCAGAAGGAAATGACAAGCGGTTTTCAGCAAGGTATTTTGTGCAAGCACTGAAATTGTCGGTAACAGGTAGTTTGATAGCAAGATAATTTGTAACAGGCAAGTAATAGTAACGGTAACAAAAGTGCAGCAAGGTAGCCCAATCCTTTTGTGGCAAAGGATAGGCCAGAACGGTCTCTTATAATAAGCAAAGCGTTCTCGAGGACACACGGGAATTTCATCTAGTCACTTTCATCATGTTGGTTTAATTCGCGTTCGCTACTTTGATAATATGGTATGTGGGTGGACCGGTTCTTGGGTGCTGTTCTTACTTGAACAAGCCTCCCACTTAACAAGCCTCCCACTTATGATTAAACCCCTCTCAAGCATCCGCAACTACAAAAGAAGAATTAAGATAAAATCTAACCATAGCATTAAACATATGGATCCAAATCAGCCCCTTATGAAATAGCACATAAACTAGGGTTTAAGCTTCTGTCACTCTAGCAACCCATCATCTACTTATTACTTCCCAATGCCCTCCCCTAGGCCCATCATGGTGAAGTGTCATGTAGTCGACGTTCACATAACACCACTAGAGGAAAGACAACATACATCTCATCAAAATATCAAACGAATACCAAATTCACATGATTACTTATAACAAGACTTCTCCCATGTCCTCAGGAACAAATGTAAATACTCACAAATCATGCTCATGTTCAAGATCAGAGGGGTATTGGATATCATTAAGAATCTGAACATACGATCTTCCACCAAATAAACCAACTAGCATCAACTACGAAGAGTAATCAACACTACTAGCAACCCACAGGTACCAATCTGAGGTTTTGAGATAAAGATTGAATACAAGAGATGAATTAGGGTTTGAGAGGAGATGGTGCTGGTGAAGATGTTGATGAAGATTGACCCTCCCTCGATGAGAGGATCATTGGTGATGACGATAGCTTCGATTTCCCCCTTCCAGAGGGAAGTTTCCCCGGCAGAATCGCTCCATCGGAGCCCTACATTGCTTCTGCCCAGGTTCCGCCTCGAGATGGCGGCGCTTCGTCCCAAAAGCTTCCTTCTGATTTTTTCTAGGTCAAAACCTTCCATATAGCAGAAGATGGACACCGGGGGCTAGCCAGGGGGGCCCACAAGCTCGGGAGGCACGCCCCTGGCTTATGGCCACCTGGTGGGTCCCCTTCTGCTATTTCTTCACCCTTTATTTTTTATATATTCCAAAACAATTCTCCGTAAAGTTTCAGGACATTTGGAGTTGTGCAGAATAGGTATCTCAGATTTGCTCCTTTTCGGTCCAGAATTCCAGCTGTCGGCATTCTCCCTCCTCAAGTAATTCTTGTAAAATAAGAGAGAAAAGGCATAAGTATTGTATCATAAAGTGTAATAATAGTCCAATATGCAATAAATATCAACATAAAAGCATGATGCAAAATGGACATATCAACCATTTTGTATGGAGACATACCCATAGGATTTTTATAAGCAGTTCTATAAGCCCATAATGCACCATCAAGTTTCTTAGACCAATTCTTTCGAGACCTATTGACAGTCTTTGGCAAAATTAATTTTATTTCCCTATTACTTAATTCTACTTGACCACTAGATTGAGGGTGATAGGGCGATGTAATTCTATGGTTAACATCATATTTAGCAAGCAATTTACGGAAAGCACCATGAATAAAGTGTGAACCACCATCAGTCATTAAATATCTAGGGACTCCAAACCTCGGGAAAATAACTTCTTTAAGCATTTTAATAGAAGTGTTATGATCAGCACTACTAGTTGGAATAGCTTCTACCCACTTAGTAACGTAATCATCAGCAACTAAAATATGAGTATACCCATTGGAGGAAGGAAAAGGTCCCATATAATCAAATCCCCAAACATCAAATGGTTCAATAACAAGTGAATAGTTCATAGGCATGTCCTAATGTCTACCAATATTACCAATTCTTTGACATTCATCACAAGATAAGACAAACTTACGAGCATCTTTGAAAAGAGTAGGCCAATAAAAACCAGATTGTAATACCTTGTGTGCAGTTCTGTCTCCCGCATGGTGTCCTCCGTATGCTTCGGAGTGACATTTACATAGGATTTGTTCCTGTTCATGCTCAGGTATACAGTGTCTAATAATGCCATCTACTCCTTTATATAGGTGTGGGTCATCCCAAAAGTAATGTTTTAAATCAAAGAACTTTTTCTTTTGTTGGTAGGTGAAACTAGGTGGTATAAATTTAGCAACAATATAATTTGCATAGTCTGCATACCAAGGAGTATTACGAGAAGCATTTATGACAACTAGTAGTTCATCGGGGAAGCTATCATCAATAGGTAGTGGGTCATCAAGAATATTTTCTAGCCTAGACAAGTTGTCAGCTACTGGGTTCTCAGCTCCCTTCCTATCAGTGATGTGTAAATCAAATTCTTGTAGCAAAAGAACCCACCTAATGAGTCTAGGTTTAGCATCTTTCTTTTCCATAAGGTATTTAATAGCAGCATGATCGGTGTGAACAATTACTTTGGAATCAACAATGTAAGATCTGAATTTATCACAGGCAAAAACAACTGCTAGAAATTCCTTTTTAGTAGTAGCATAATTTCTTTGAGCACTGTCTAGAGTCTTACTAGCATAATGGATAACATTTAATTTCTTATCAACTCTTTGTCCTAGAACGGCAACAATGTAATCACTAGCATCACACATAATTTCAAATGGTAGGTTCCAATCAGGTGGTTGAACAATAGGTGCAGAGATCAAGGCTTTCTTAAGTATTTCAAATGCTTCTACACAATCATCATAAAAAATGAATGGAACATCTTTTTGCAAGAGAATAGTAAGAGGCCTAGAAATTTTAGACAAGTCTTTAATAAATCTCCTATAGAAACCAGCATCACCAAGGAAACTTCTTATACCTTTGATATCTGTAGGACACGGCATTTTCTCAATTGCATCAACTTTAGCTTTATCAACTTTAATACCTCTTTTGGAGATTTTATTCCCCAAGACAATACCTTCATTCGCCATAAAGTGGCAATTCTCCCAATTCAAAACAAGATTAGTTTCTTCACATCTATGCAAAACTCGATCAAGGTTGCTTAAGCAATCATCAAAATAAGTTCCATAAATAGAGAAATCATCCATGAAAACCTCAACAATCTTTTCACAAAAGTCAGAGAATATAGCGGTCATACATCTTTGAAAGGTAGCTGGTGCATTACATAAACCAAAAGGCATACGTCTATAGGCAAAAGTACCAAAAGGGCATGTAAAAGTAGTTTTTTCTTGATCCTCTTGTAACACATGTATTTGGGAAAAACTAGAATATCCATCTAGAAAGCAAAAAATGTGTATGTTTTGATAATCTTTCTAGAATTTGATCAATGAAAGGTAGGGGGTAATGATCTTTCCTAGTAGCTTTGTTTAATTTTCTAAAATCAATTACCATCCTATACCATGTTATAATTCTCTGTGGGATAAGTTCATTTTTATCATTAGTGACAACAATAATACCTCCCTTCTTTGGGACACAATGAATAGGATTTACCCATCTACTATCAGCTATAGGGTAAATTATACCTGCTTCCAGAAGCTTTAATATTTCATTTCTTACCACTTCCTTCATTTTAGGATTTAACCACCGCTGGTGATCAACAACTGGCTTAGCATCAGGTTCCATATTAATTTTGTGCTCACATAGAGTGGGACTAATGCCCTTAAGATCATCAAGAGTATATCCAATAGTGTAATGGTGCTTCTTGGGAGTTTTCAATAGTCTCTTTTCTTCATGCTCTGAATGGTTAGCACTAATAATAACAGGATATATCTTCTTTTCATCCAGATAAGCATATTTCAAAGTATCCGGTAATTGTTTAATCTCAAACACGGGATCACTCTTTGGTGGTAGAGGATCTCCAAGAGTCCCAACAGGCAAATTGTGTTTCAAAACAGGCATTTGTTTAAAGAAGATCTCATGTATTTCATTTCTTTCATTCATATGCATGTCATTTTCATGGTCTAGCAAATATTGTTCTAATAGATTAGTAGGAGGCACGGCAGTAATGGCAAGAACAATAATTTCATCCTTACTAGGTAATTCTTTATCACGGGGTTGTCTACGGAATTTGGAGAAATTAAACTCATGGGATACTGATGACCCACAAGTATAGGGGATCAATCATAGTCCTTTTAATAAGTAAGAGTGTCGAACCCAACGAGGAGAAGAAGGAAATGACAAGTGGTTTTCAGCAAGGTAATATCTGCAAGCACTGAAATTGTCAGTAATAGGTAGTTTAATAGCAAGATAATTTGTAACAAGCAAGTAACAGTAACGGGAAATAAAGTGCAGCAAGGTAGCCCAATTCTTTTGTGGCAAAGGACAAGCCAAAATGGTCTCTCTTTTTTTGACATCTGAATACAGTAGGAGAGGCTCCTACTGTGTTATATTAAACATGATAAGAGTTATACTTTACATGGTAGTATGTGTTACATCTCCCAACCCATTTTGGGTGGGGGGGTAGCCCGTAGGCTAGCAAGTGCCAAGATCTAAAAGACTAAGGGGGTACAAAAGAGAGTAGGAAAGGGGATATAAATCCCCTGTGTTTTTCTTTGGCCCTGTAGACTAGTAAAGCAAAATCTTCCTTGAATCTTCTAGCCCATGAACCAACTGTGGGATCCAGCCCACGGAAGTGTTTGTTATTTCTTTCCTTCCACAGACTCCAAGAGGCATATAGGAAGATTTCCATGAACATAGGTCTATCCTAGTTGTTTCTTGCATTTTCAATCCAGTGTAGCCTATCCCCATGGTTGCTCCATTGGATGTGTAGGAGATCCCAACATGACACACTGAAGAGACATCTGAAAATCATGTGTTCTAGGGTTTCCTCATCAGCTTGCCCACATAGGATACATCCATAGTTGTTCCCAATGTTATAGTGCCTTCACTTAAGCATATTTCTAGTGTTGAGTTGATCTGACAGAAGTAGCCAACCAAAAACTTTAATTTTCATTGTTGCTGAGGATTACCAGAGCCATTTGAAGGTATTATGTGCTTTGGCGTCTCTGAAGTAGAATTGGTATTATTTTTTTGCTGTGTATATTCCAAAATCCCAGGCATACGTCCACATGTCTTTAGTTTCTGTGTTCTCCTCATTCCCAACCTAGGCATTGATTTCTTGAAGGTGTCTTACCTCAGCATGGGCTTGCATAGAGAGTGGTAGATGAAATGTTTCATTGAGGTCTGTGCATCTCAGGAAATCACGTACTGATATATCTTCAAATATGGTGTATGAGAAAGCTCTCGGGTGTGATTCAGCTAGAATGTCATTCAACCAGAGATCCTTCCACATGAGTGTTGTAGTTCCACATCTGATAGTCACTGACAAGATGCCCCTATAGATTGGAGTGAGTTTTAGGACATTGCACCACCAAAAAGATCCACATGGGTCAGTAGCATGAGGCACCTTATTGGTGTAGTATGTGGACCATAGCAGATCCACCCAGGGGAGATCAAATCAATTATAGAACTTATGTAAGTATTTCATGAGGAGTGCATCACTTTGAGTCTTGAGATCAATAACACCGAGGCCACCACAATCTTTTGGTCGACAGACCATTTCCCAGGAAGCGAGAGAGTTGC
The DNA here is from genome assembly GCA_011799875.1 of Thinopyrum elongatum. Taxonomy (NCBI): domain Eukaryota; kingdom Viridiplantae; phylum Streptophyta; class Magnoliopsida; order Poales; family Poaceae; genus Thinopyrum; species Thinopyrum elongatum. The sequence goes on from CM022303.1 coordinate 241,166,101, forward strand.
ATTTTTTCCCATCATCTGTCTTTTTTGTCCATAGGCTTTTCCTTCTGATTTTATCGAGTAATTCTATGATTTTGGGGGGTAGTTTTAGGGTGCACAGGGCAAAGATGATGAGGGAGGTGATGACTAAGTTTAATAGTGACAGCTTACGCCCATATGAGATCATAGATAGTGTAGCTGAGAGTCTTCTTTCGATGGTGCAAACCAAAGGCATCAGGTCTTGGACAAATGGTTTTGAGGTACCCATGGGTAGGCCGAGATAGGTGAAAGGCATTTTGCCTATAGCACATCCAAAAATTTGCGCTATGTCATGCGAGAGCACATGATCACAGTTGATGGGTATTAGTGTTGACTTGTGAAAGTTGATCTTGAGCCCAATAGAAGTCGCGTAATCTGTTAATATGTTTTTTATGAGAGAAGCTTGGTCGCGACAGGCTGGTAATAGCATGATTGTATCATCTGCATATTGGATTACTAGGTACTCTTTTTGGTTTGGGTTGGGGAATGGTAATTTGAGCTCATCTCTTCTGAAAGCGTCATTGATTGCAGCTTGAAGATGGTCGGCGGCCAGAACAAATATAAGGGGGGACAGGGGGTCCCCTTGTCGTACCCGACACTTGCATTGAAATTGTCGGCCTGGGACGCCATTAAGTAGAACTGAAGATTTGGCTGAGGAGAATATAGTTTGTATCCATCCTAGCCATTTGTCATTAAATCCCATGTGCTTCATGATATCCAGCATAGCCTCATGTTCGATGGTGTCAAATGCTTTTGCGAAATCTAACTTGAGCAGAATGATCGCTTTTTTGGATGATTGGCATTGATATATATATATACTCAAACGCAGCAAGACAATCTTGTATATATCTCTTTTTCAGAAAGCCGTATTGATTCCGATGAATGATCTTGAAAATCAACTTTTGCAACCGGTTGGCAAGTAGCTTCATGAGGACTTTGAGACAGCAGTTTAGGAGTGTAATTGGTCTAAAATCATTCACTGTCTCAGATGAAGGGATCTTGGGTATGAGTATGATATATCCATCATTGATACTTTCTAGGTTGAGCCCACCCTCGAAGAACTGATCACAAAGGGCATAAAAATCTTCTTTGATTATGGGCCAACATGTTTTTAGGAATGTTCCATTAAAACCATCAGGCCCCGGGGCTCGGTCAGTCGGCATTTCTTTGATTACAAGATCAATTTCCTGTCTAGTGAATGGCACCGTTAACTCCTCTAGTCCTTCGACTCTTTTGATGATATATTGTAGGTTGAACTTCATGTCATGTTTAGAGGACATCCCCAGTCTTTCTTTGAAAGAGTGAAAGATGACCGACTCCTTGCCCGCATGATCTTCCACACATGTGCCATTAGGTATAGTCAGGGAAGCAATGTTATTTTTTCTATATCTTTCCGATGCCATGGCTTGATTTTTTTTTTGAGTTTTCGTCTCCGAAACGCACCCATCTGATGGTGCAACGTTTTTTCCAGTACTGCTGTTGGTAGGATTGAAGGCGGAGCAGGTGTTTCTTAAGAATAATTCTGAAGTTTGCTTCTGGGGTAGTGAGCGGCCTTTTATTTTCAATACCATCCAAATGATAGAGCACTTTGTTTGAGTTGCCAATGGAGATAGATAAACATGAGATATTTTTGCTCCAGACTTTGAGATAGTGATGTAGAGTTTTAAATTTACTGCAAAGAGTTGTTGCATAGTTTGTAGCTCTAACCGGTTTGTCCCAAGCATATTGGACTACCTCCATGAACCCCAGATGTTCTATCCAGTAAGATTCAAAGCAAAAAAGTTTGCTTCGGGGGATTGAGGTTTCAATATTGATCACGCAAGGGATATGGTCAGAGACCGGCTTACCCAAGGGTTTGACTATTGTGTGAGGATATGATTGTGTCCAATTGTTTGAAGTGAAGAACCAGTCGAGTTGTTCAAGAAGGGGGCGATCTGCATGTTACTCCATGTGAAGGTGCGGCCCTTGATGGGTAATTCAATTAGACATTGTGTGCGAATGAAGTCATTGAAAGTGATCATGTCAGCAATATTGCCCCTAGGTTTATTGTGATTTTCTGGACTTTTGATGCAATTGAAGTCTCCAATGAGGAGCCAGTTTTCTAAGGCAGGAATATTCAAACTGAACAGCCAATTTGTGTATGTGGTTCTAGGATCACCTTGGCATGGGCCATATATATTGACTAATGTCCAAGATTGTGCCGATTGTGTGGACTGAAATTTAATTACGAGGGCAAAGTCTTCCGAAGCAATCACAGTACCAGTGAAAACCAAGCTGTTCCAAATGGTAGCAATGCCACCAGAGGCACCTTGTGATGGAATAAAAGCAAACTTATCAAAACGACGAGGGCAACAAGATTTAACAAAAGTATTATCCATCATCTGCTTTTTAGTCTCCTGCAAATAGATAACGGCACACCCACTAGTGGCCACAGCATTTGATAGAGCTAATTGTTTATCATCAGAATTTAAACCCCGGACGTTCCAACAAAGTACGTTCCAATTAACCAAAAGACTCATAGAAGAAATCCAACTAAAAAGGATTAAGAAGATGAGGACGAAGATCCCTCGGCCTTGGACGCCATTAAGGCTTCTTCTGAAAGTTCTTTAGCTGGGATAGCACATTTCATAGTGCCTACCTGCTGAATAACCGGAATGGGAGTCAGAGGTGGCACAGCATAATCCTAGAGTTCAGTTATGATCACAGACGAAGGCGCAGCTGGGATGACACGGGGCTTCGCTTTAGAGGGCTTGTACTTAGTGTCAGAGATAGGTGGCACTTTGAACCCATCATATTTGTTTGAGCGAGCACTCCTGCACAGGCTAATGGCACACTCCGGTACCTGGACTTTACCACGACGGTTACTGCTGCGAATAACAGAAGGGTTCAGCCTAGAATGATCTTCAACCGACTGGACCGGTTCAGAAAGATCCATATCAGAGAGCTGCACCGAGGAGTGTTGATCAGCCACAAGATCCAGGCTTCCAGGAGCAGCTGAGTCATTCTGATGCATGGACTGCATAGAGCCATTCACTTCAGTAATTAGGTGATCAGACAAATCTGCAGGCCAGGGTTTAGTATCAGTAGCAGATAGGGTCCACCTCTAGGTGGTGGTGATGGAGCCCCCATCATTGTTAAGGACCATGTGATCCACAGAGATAACAAGAGATTTAGAGCTTCTGGTAATATCCATCTGGATTTCCAAATTGTTTCTAAAACCAAAAGTAGTGCTCCAAGGACCAAAGGTGGCTAACATCGGTCTGATAGCCTGCAGAACAAAGTTATTGATCTGTCTGGTTGGGCTGAAGTTTGTGAAGAGCATAGAAGCAACCATGTTGCCTTGATCAGTCATGGACATATGCAGGCCATCATTACTTAAAGAAAGATCTATGCTCAGAGCTTGAGTTGGCATATGAGGCGCCATAGGCACTAAAGGAGGATTAGGATGACTGTTCTGACCCCTCCAAAGAGCATTAAGAAGATTAACAGGTACCAAAACAAAGCCCTCTGAGTTAGAGCTAGAGTCAGAGCTACTCTGCAAGGAGATTGAGTCATTCCATGCCATAGCAGGGCTATCCTGCAGATTATTTTCAGGTAAAATCCCATCATTAACCTGGAGGCCCTCATTTGCAAGCCAAGCTTGGAAGTTGTAGACAACAGGTGGACTAGCAGGTGGAGGAGCTGGCCTTTCACCCCAATTTGCCTGAAACTGAACATCCTCAGCCTGATCGATCACCACATTATCATCAGCATTGTTATTCTCCTAGTTGCCATTGCCAGCTGCTACATTTTGCGCCATCCAATTATGGAGCTACATCTGATACAATTGCTCGGCATTTAATCCTTCTCCATGCAGTGGGTGCGGCACCCCATCCGCCGGAGGGGGGTTTTCACCGGCCGGCGGCACTTCCGGCAAGTGTGCGTTCCATTCACTGCTACGCAGCATTATCACAGCAACAGTCCAGCTCTGGTGAGCACCCCCAAGCTGCCTCATAACAAGACTTTTAGGGACTAAACGAAGGTGAATAACTCTGGCCTTAATAAGAACAAACCTTCTATCCCCCTTGGGGTTATTCCGGTCTACAAGACTCCCAAATTTATCAACTGATTTATGAATGTAATGTTGGGTCTGGTAATCATATGGAAATACAATATATAACAGCCACACTTCAGGCCCAAAAGTGGTGGATCTCATATTAAGAGCCGCATAATGAGGAACAAAGGATATAACAGTGTGTTCCTCTGCTTGAAATTCATCTAGCTCAAATGTTGTGCCCACAACCGCATCTCTAACCAAGGAATCCACAAAACCAGATATGCCAACACCTAAGGGGTGATCCTCTACTTCAGTGGGGAAGAAGTGCAACTCATGAAGCAAACCTTGGATCGTGTCCCGCAAACCTTCTTTCTGATGGAAAGGGATGAACATGCTGGCTTCAGCAATCGCCAAGAAATCATGGCGGAGAGAGGGCACAACGCTGATCACCATATCATCTCGCACTTTTCGATCCTCCAGGCCCAGCTCCACTATCATGCCCTACGGGATGTAGGGGATGACGTTTACAGGGAAGTTTGCCATGGACGAAGGAGGTGGTGGAGGAGGTGGTGGTGGTGGTGGTGGTGGTGGAGACAGAGCAGGGAGAGACACTGGAGCAGGGGCGGAATGCGTAGCGGTAGCGCTTGGGCTAGACTTGGGAACCCAAAATCCATGCTAGGTACGACGCCGCTGCAGGCAGGATGAGGCCACGTGTCCATCCCAGCCACAAATGTCACAATGAACGGTGCAAGATGGTTGGGGGAAACCAGAGACGATATTGGCAGGTGAGGCAATCAAGCGAGAGTGCTTGGAAAGATGGCCCTGACTTGATTGATTGACCATGGTAGAATTATTTTCTGCCTTATATTCCCTAGTTTGATAGGGCAAGATACCCTCGGAAGGAAAATAAAGATCCTGGTCCTCCGCAGAGGGATTTTCAATTGGATTCTTGCCTTTGGAAAGTAAATTCGAATGGGTACTCTTGGTGACCGAATCGTTGTGCCCAATCCGTAAGTTCTTGGGTTTCCAGAAGTAGTGGGCCACATTGGGTTCAAAACATTGATATTTGGTATGGCCCAGAAAGGAACAAAGCCCACACTTGATCGAGGCAGGACACTCAAAGAAAATGTGGGATATACATCCACAAATAGAACACCCACTTGAGGGGGACTTGGCTACAGTGTAGGTCTTGTGAGTTGTTGTAATTTCCTAAGTGCTGGGCCGGGCCAGAGCAACAACATGGGCTTTCAGAACAAGAGTTGCAAATATCAGTATTGCAGGAGAACGCCAGATGGCCATACTCATTGCACTTGGAGCATAAAACCACCCTCTCATAAATGTAATCCATGGGTGGGACCGAAGGTAATGACCAGATAGTAGCAATGTGTTTGTCAGAATATCCAAAGCGATGTTGATCCATTATATGGAGAAGCATAAAGTTAGGGATGTCGGTCCAGGAATCTTTTTTGAATTGGCCACCCTCAAATCTCCATTTATTCTCATTAATCGTCTCAATATTGCGCGGCGGCAAACTTCCAAAAACAATGTCAGGTGATAATGACCGTGATTGATGGTTCATGTCATGCAACTTACCAAACCTATGATCACTCACGGCCGCATTGTGCCGGAATTTGGTCAGCGAAGAAGATTCCGGTGGTGGTTCTTGGGAAGATAAAGCATTCGTAGATAGTGAGAGACCAAATTTAGCTAGCTCACGATGATAGTTGTTGAATCCCATCGAATTCTTCTCCAAGAATTTGAGGTCAGTCTTGATAGCAATAGGTGATCGAGTAGCCACATCAGAATTGAAAGAATTAGAATGCCATGAATGATCCATCCCCTTAAAACCATGAGAATTCAAACGGTAGAGGTTGAAGTGGCAAACAAAATCCGGCCATACTCTATCTTTCAAACCATAGATGTAATGTCCCACTTTATTCGAAGCCACCGAAAAACGATAACGTCTCCCACCAAGATGTGTAACATTGAGACCAGACGGAAGACCCCCAATACAACATTGTAGAGCAATGGCGACAGAATCTTCATTGAGAGGAAAGCATGCCGAAGAAAAGTATACCACCAAAAAGAACTCCTTTCTCGAGCCAGATGGAGTAAAATGGACTGAAGAACCAAAACGACGACGCACCTGATCCGCGACCGCAAGGCCGGGAGAGAAATCCCAGTATAGGAGACCATCCATTGGAGGTCAAGATCAGTAGTCTCCATTGATGGTGGCCGTGGTGGTGGAGAGGTGGTGGGAGGGGAGCCATCTAGAGTAACATCATGGGAATTTCATCTAGTCACTTATAATAAGCAAAGCGTTCTTGAGGGCACACGGGAATTTCATCTAGTCACTTTCATCATGTTAGTTTGATTTGCGTTCGCTACTTTGATAATTTAATATGTGGGTGTGTCGGTGTACTAAGTATTGGGCCACTAGTACCCCGTACTTGTGCACGGGCAGTTGTAGCCATCCTCGCGGCAAGGCTTGCCGGGAACAGCTCGAGGTCGATTCAAGCCATCAAGGAAATCATCAAATCAGAGATCTGAGGATCAGCAGATAAGCAAAGCTGGAATTCGAAGGCCAGCTTCCCCGGCAAGATCCTTGCCGGGATGGCCTGTGGATCCCGGCAAGGCTTGGCACCCGGCAAGGCTTGGCGTCCGGCAAGGCTTGGTGCCCGGCAAGGATCGGCGCCTGGCGAGATTCCGCCACTGTGCCACCGCCTCGGCACAGTAACAAAGTCTGACATTCTGGGTCCTTCTCTGGATGCGTGGCAACGCGCCAGTGGAGGAGAGCTTAAGCGGCGCTGATGGGATGGCTCCTTTTTCCATCCCCAAGAAAGTGAGGACACCTAAACGGACACCTCACGGTGCATTAAATGCGCTTGTCCTAATCCGTCAGGGGTTAGGTATGATACCCTGTAGCTACTTTACACCTCAATGTATGTACATTTTGCCACTGTGGAGACCCCTTTGAGCATATAAAAGGAGGCCCAAGGCAACTGCTACAGAGAAGGAGAACTTCTGGCTCATTCTGCTTGCGTAGCTGCTCTTTGAACGTACTGTTCATTACGAGCGCTCCTGAAGGCTGGGCTCAAGAACATCAATAAGAACACAAAGCAGGAGTAGGGTTTTACGCTGTTCAGCGGCCCGAACTTGGGTAAAAACTTCCCGCGTCGATCACTGGTTCTGCTCTTTGCGTATACCTCTCCCCCCCACCGAATCGTAAAGGGGTCTCTCGGGATCCCATAGGTGTCGTACCCCGACATCTTTGGCGCGCCAGGTAGGGAACAGCTCGAGGTCGATTCAAGCCATCAAGAAAATCATCAAATCAGAGATCTGAGGATCAACAGATAAGCAAAGCTGGAATTCGAAGGCCAGCTTCCCCGGCAAGATCCTTGCCGGGATGGCTTGTGGATCCCGGCAAGGCTTGGCGTCCGGCAAGGCTTGGCGCCTGGCAAGGATCGGCGCCTGGCGAGATTCCGCCACTGTGCCACCGCCTCGGCACAGTAACAAAGTCTGACATTCTGGGTCCTTCTCTGGATGCGTGGCAACGCGCCAGTGGAGGAGTGCTTAAGCGGTGCTGATGGGATGGCCCCTTTTTCCATCCCCAAGAAAGTGAGGACACCTAAACGGACACCTCATGGTGCATTAAATGCGCTTGTCCTAATCCGTCAGGGGTTAGGTATGATACCCTGTAGCTACTTTACACCTCAATGTATGTACATTTTGCCACTGTGGAGACCCCTTTGAGCATATAAAAGGAGGCCCAAGGCAACTGCTACAGAGGAGGAGAACTTCTGGCCCATTCTGCATGCGTAGCTGCTCTTTGAACGTACTGTTCATTGCGAGCGCTCCTGAAGGCTGGGCTCAAGAACATCAATAATAACACAAAGCAGGAGTAGGGTTTTACGCTGATCAGTGGCCCGAACCTGAGTAAAAACTTCCCGCGTCGATCACTGGTTCTGCTCTTTGCGTATACCTCTCCCCCCCGCCGAATCGTAAAGGGGTCTCTCGGGATCCCATAGGTGTCGTACCCCGACATATTTGGCGCGCCAGGTAGGGGGATTGAAGGTTACGTGAACCTGATCTGGTGATCGGCGCCTTAGTTTCTTCATCATCTTCATCATCATGCCACCCAAGAAGAAGAGCGCTGCGACAACGCAACCGTCTGCGTCCGTTTTGCCTACACCTTCGCGTACTGGCGACGGCGTGGGTGCAGAAGGAAGAGGACTAGAACCCCCGCGGCGTTCTGGTGATCCGAGCCAAGCGAGCGGTATCGTTCGCAGTGGCAGTGGTAACCTGCACGCGCTGGATCTAGAGATGGCACTGTGTTGCCTACAGGTGGCACAACGAATTCCAGAGATCGGAGGGCGCCTGCTGGAGCTCCCGTGCCGGCGCAAGCATCACGACCTACCCAGGTCGTGCATGATGAGCGACGTCATGGCGCTGGTGGTTCAGGACGTCCCCATGAAAAGGTTTCAGCGCATAGATCCCAAGGTGCGCGGGACCAACATGCGCACCGAGCTGCCGACGGAGGTGGCGCACGGTCGCGTGACCGTGGTGGTGCTCCTTCTAACATGGTTAGGAGTCAGAGCACCTCACGTACCTCACACTTGTCGCCGCCACCTATGCCAGTGGAAGCCTTGGCACGTGCGCAGCTGCTCCTCGATTTTCCTCCTGCCCCGGAGAAGATGGAGGAGTGGCGAGCTACCATCCAGAGCCTCATCGGCTTTGCCAACAAAGATGGACCACAAGAGGCAGGGCCCTCGCAGCGGAGGCCCATCGATCCGGCGCGAGCCGATGTAGAGAAAACCGGAGGTGGTGCAACCACAGTGCACTCCCCTCCGCGGCACCAGCGGCGGCCGACAACTCAGCAAGTCGACTGCCATGAAGAAGTTTCCACGGCGTCGTCCGATCCACGGATGCGCCGCGATCAGCGTCAAGTTCTCCAGGAGCGAGGCAAGGAGGACGCTCGAACTACCATCGAGCGGCGACGGGAAGCACGCTATCAGTCTGATAAGCGCGCGGGGCCGGCTATTGACGAGCCTGCGCCACGGGACGTAGGAGACTTGCCTTATGAGGTAGGGACTCCAGCGTTTACCCGTGAGCTGCGGCAAGTCCGGTGGCCCAATTCCCGAACCTTCAAGCTGGAGGTCCCGGAGAAATATGACGGAAAGACCCATCCCTCGGAGTTCCTGAGCATCTACACCATTGCGGTGCAGGCTGCCGGGGGCCGAGATGACAAGATACTTGCCAACTACTTCCCGTTGGTGCTCAAGCCCAACGTCAGGTCGTGGTTGATGCATCTACCGGAGAATTCTATTTCTTCCTGGTTAGATTTGTGCCATCAGTTTGTTGGCGCCTTCGTTGGAGGCCACCAAGCTCCTGGCCAAGAGAGCGATTTGCACATCATTCCTCAGAAGGAGGGCGAGTCCCTGCGCAAGTTTATCCAGAGATTTAGCCGGGTGCAGTACAATATTCCTGACGTTCATCCTGCCGCTGTTGTTAGCGCGTTCCATCAGAACGTGCGTAACCGCAAAATGCAGGAAGAGCTGGCAATGAACAAAGTCAGGAGTATCGCCGAGCTTTACGCTCTGGCTGACAAGTGCGCTCGAGCTGAAGAGGGGAGGAAACTTCCTGGTGAGGCTGCTGGCGCGGCGGGCGAGTCCGAAGATGAAGACGCCGCGGCCCCGTCAAGGAAAGGCCGGCGGCGGAACAGGAAGCACGGAGGCAAGGCCGTGCTTGCTGTCGAGGAATCCGACAACCCCGGCGCCGCCAAGAAGGCCAAGGTTGGTGACCCCGGCAAGGATCTTGCCGGGTGCCCTTCCTGTCAGGCCTTGGCGGCTGCCGACAAGTCGGAGAACTCCGACAAGCAGTATTGCAAGATCCGTCGCACCAAGGGCCACGATCTCCAGAACTGTCGGCAAGTCGAGCAGCTTGCCGAGAAGCAGAGGGCCGAATACGAGAGGCGAGATAAGGAGAAGGCCCAAGATGGTGCTGATGGGTCCGGCAAGAAGCGCGGTGGCCGAGGAGGTCGCCGCGGCAAGGCCAAGCAGCAAAAGGATCGGCCCGCTCGGGGCCGAGATAAAGAAGGAGATGATGATGAGGAAGATGATGAATCCAGTGAGCAAGAATTCCAGAAGGCTACGGAGGCCATGTGCATTGATGGGGGTGCCTCGCTGCATTCCTCCCACCGCCAACTCAAACAGTGGGTGCGGGAGGTCAATGCGGCAGAGCCATCCCCCGATGCGTGTAGGCCCCTGAAGTGGTCCAGCACGCCTATCATCTTCGACGCCGAGGATCACCCTGATCGCACAACTGCGGTCGGGTGTTTGCCATTGTTGGTCTCGCCAACAATTCGCAACCTCAAGGTGACGAAGATGTTAGTTGACGACGGGGCCGGCCTAAATTTAATCTCACCGGATGTGCTCAGAAGGCTTCAGATTCCCGACGAGGACCTCGAGGAAACGGGTACGTTCCAAGGGGTCAACCCGGGAAGAACCCAGCCTAAGGGCAAGATCACGCTGCCGGTAACATTTGGCAGCGAGCTTAACTTCAGGACCAAGAAGGTGGTGTTTGATGTCGCCAAGATCCCCATGTCATACAATGGGATCCTTGGTCGGCCAGCGCTGGCTAAGTTTATGGCGGCATCACACTACGCGTACAACATCTTGAAGATGCCTGGGCCGTTGAGCGTCATCACTATCCATTCTGATAAGAAGGATGCGCTCATCTGTGCCGATCAACTTTACCGGGAAGCAGTTGCAGCACCTGCCGTCAAGGCATCTGCTCCTGCCGCCAGAACTCCCGGGGGGAAGAAGAAGACCGGCAGGAACCTTGGCGAGAACTCCGGCAAGCGCACCTCCTCGGAGTGCTGCGCTTCCGTCGAGGACGTACCAGAGAGTTCCACCGGCAAGAACAAGAAGTCCAAGGCTGCTCCGCCGGAAACCAAGAAGGTGCCTGCCAGGGAGGACGGAACAGGGGGAACTTTCACCATAAGTTCCACCCTAGATGACAAATAGGAAAGCGCGCTCGTTGCTTTCCTGCGGGTGAATGTCAACGTGTTTGCATGGCAACCGTCTGACATCCCCGGTGTTCCCAGGAAGGTAATTGAGCACCACCTTGCTGTCTGTCCTCATGCGCGGCCTGTCAAGCAAAGGGTCAGGAAGCAGGCCTTGGAGCGGCAAGAATTCATTGCCGAAGAAATTAAGAAGCTGGAGGCGGCAGGACTGGTCAAAGGAGTGCTTCATCCAACCTGGTTGGCCAATCCGGTTGTAGTGCGAAAAGCGAATGGGAAATGGAGGCTTTGTATCAATTATACAGATATCAATAAAGCTTGTCCAAAAGATCCTTTTCCCTTGCCGCGCATCGACCAGATTGTGGATGCCACCGCTGGTTGTGATCTCCTATCCTTCCTTGATGCCTATTCAGGGTATCATCAGATTTTTATGGCAAAAGAAGATGAAGAGAAAACCGCCTTTATCACCCCATGTGGTACGTATTGTTTTATACGAATGCCTTTCGGGTTGAAAAGTGCTGGTTCAACATTCGCCAGAGAAATCCAGATTGGTTTTGAGCCACAACTCCATAGAAATATGGAGGCGTATATGGACGATATAGTGGTCAAAACCAAAGACAAAGCAATGCTCATTCAAGATTTAGAAGAAACATTTGCAAACTTGTGCAAGATCAATTTGAAGCTCAATCCTGAGAAGTGCGTGTTCGGTGTTCCTTCTGGCAAGCTCCTCGGATTCTTTGTATCTTGCCGGGGAATCGAAGCGAACCCCGACAAGATCAAAGCTATTGAGCAAATTGAAGTGCCGAGACGCGTCAAGGATGTGCGTCTTCTTGCCGGCTGTGTTGCTGCTCTAAGCAGGTTTATTTCCAAATCTGCTAAGCGTGCCCTGCCCTTCTTCAAAATTTTGAAGAAGGCAGGTCTGATGAAATGGACTCCGGAGGCGGAGGCTGCGCTGCAAGATTTGAAGAAATACCTTTCTTCTCCGCCGACGCTAGTCGCGCCTAAACCACAAGAGCCGTTGCTGCTGTATCTGGCAGCAACAAATCAAGTGGTTAGCGCTGCGCTAGTTGTGCAGAGAGAAGCTGATGAGGAAGCAACGCCAGCGGCAGGACCACCAAATGACGCGGCAAGATCTTCCCCGGCAAGGGTTGATCCCGGCAAGACAGGATCTGCGCAAACAGAAGAACCCGTGCAGAAGAAGAAGGTGGTGCAGCGCCCAGTTTATTTTGTCAGCTCTCTTTTACAAGGAGCTAGGTCAAGATATTCTGGTGTGCAGAAGTTGCTCTTCGGCCTCCTTATGGCCTCGAGGAAGCTGCGCCATTATTTTCAAGCACATGAGATCACCGTCGTCACTCACTTTCCATTGCAACGGATTTTGCAAAATCCGGAGGCAACCGGGAGGATCGTGGAGTGGGCGTTGGAGTTGTCCAGCTTTGGCCTTAAGTTTGAAAGCACTTCGATGATTCAGAGCAGGGCCTTGGTGGAATTCATTGTAGAATGGACCCCAACGCCAGACGAAGAAGTTCAAGAAACTACTCTCCCCGGCAAGGAAATCGATTAGCAATGGGTTATGTACTTTGACGGGGCTTTCTCGCTGCAAGGCGCCGGTGCTGGCGTGCTGCTTGTCGCACCCACCGGAGAGCACCTCAAGTACGTAGTCCAAATGCACTTTCCTCGGGAGAGTTCAACCAACAACACTGCAGAATACGAAGGTTTGCTTGCCGGTCTCAGGATCGCAGCAGACCTTGGTATCAGAAAGCTCATCATCAAAGGCGATTCACAACTTGTCGTCAGGCAAGTTAACAAGAGTTATCAAAGTCCATTGATGCAGGCCTACGTAGATGAAGTGAGGAAATTGGAAGAGCGCTTTGACGGTCTGCAGATGGAGCACGTTCCTCGTGCCGAGAACAATATTGCTGACGACCTGTCAAAGCATGCCGCCCTCAAGTTGCCTGTGGAACCAGGAACTTTTGTGTTTCAATTGACTCAACCGTCCGTGGCGCCATCGATGCGGCAAGAAAAGAGAAGAAAGTTGAACTCTGGCCAGTACTTCCCGGCAGAGCTCCCCGGAGCCGCCGGCAAGGAAGTTGCCGAGATCGACACACCTGCCGGGGAACAACAGGCTCCGGCAGGGCCTCAGGCCCTTGCTGTCGAGACAAACGTTCCCTCGTCAGAGGAGATGCCTTTAGTCCTAGCTATCGAGCCTCAGGCTCCAGCATGGGCGCAGCCCATCGTCCATTTCCTTCAGACAGATGAACTCCCTGAGGAACAGGAAGAAGCAGAGAGAGTAGCCCGTCGGTCTGTTATGTACAAGTTCGTCGATGACGTCCTGTACAGAAAGAGACCAAACGGTGTGAAATTGAAGTGCATTCCTCGGGAGGATGGACTAGAGTTGTTAGCAGAGATACATGGGGGCATATGTGGTTCTCACATAGGGTCAAGAGCGCTTGCCGGGAAAGCATTCCGGCAAGGTTTCTTTTGGCCTACCGCCCTCCAGGATGCAACTGCACTAGTAACCAAGTGTGAAGCGTGCCAGTTTCATTCGAAGAAATTACATCAACCAGCTAAAGCTCTTCAGACAATCCCTCTCTCCTAGCCATTTTCGGTCTGGGGGCTCGACATACTGGGCCCTTTCACCCGTGCTACCGGGGGCTTTGAGTACTTGTATGTTGCTATCGACAAGTTCACAAAGTGGCCGGAGGTGGAAGCAGTGAGGAAGGTGACAGCGCAATCAGCTATCAGGTTCTTCAAGGGAATTGTTTGCCGTTTCGGTGTGCCCAACAGGATCATCACCGACAACGGCACGCAGTTCACAAGTCGCACCTTCATGCAGTACGTCCAAGACCTTGGCGGCAAGATTTGTTTTGCCTCTGTTGCTCACCCAAGAAGCAACGGCCAAGCGGAGAGGGCCAATGCTGAAGTGTTGCGCAGTCTCAGGACCAGAACCTTCGATAGGCTGAAAAAGTGCGGAAGACGCTGGATTGATGAGTTGCCGACGGTTCTTTGGTCAATCAGAACGACACCAAATCGAGCCACCGGCCAGACGCCCTTCGCTCTAGTCTACGGAGCGGAAGCACTTCTCCCCACGGAACTCATATACGGATCTCCTCGAGTGCTCGCTTATGATGAGCTCGAGCAAGAGCAACTGCGGCAAGATGACGCTGTGCTCCTTGAGGAGAATCGTCTTCAGGCTGCTGTGCGAGCTGCACGCTACCAGCAAGCTTTGCGCCGCTACCATAGCCGCAAAGTTCATGCCCGAAGCCTTGAGGAAGGCGACCTTGTTCTTCGACGGATTCAGTCCACCAAGAATTCAAACAAGTTGACGCCAAAGTGGGAAGGCCCTTATCGGGTAGTACGAGTCACCAGGCCTGGCGCTGTCCGCCTGGAGACCGAAGATGGCGTTCCAGTGGGTAATTCCTGGAATATCGAACATCTTCGCAAGTTCTACCCATAAGGCGTGGTTGCCGGGGGCTCCCGGCAACCACCCTTTTGTACAAGTCTTGCCGGCAAGGCATGTGATCCTTTGTACAAAGCCAGGCGCAGACCCTGAGCACAGATGAATAAATTTAAGTGTTGTACATTCCCTTATTGATTCCCATGTTCATATTTATATATATGAATGTTTATCTAAGATGTTGTATGATACCTGATCCCGGTAAGTTCTAACGAACCGCCAAGGTTTCATGTCTTTATTTTCTCTTCTTTCTTTTTCTCAAAAGACAGAAGGATTCCTTGCGTGCATATTTGCCGGGGGGGGGGGAAGGGAGATATGAGTACCAGTTGGTGACGTTCGGAATCGACGCTTGCCGGAGGAAGAACAAAGACAGGAAGCTAAGTCTTAAAAACTCAGAGCAAGTTTTTCTTTTATTACAAAGTTATTTCCTTGGACGATTCCGACTCTTGTATGGAAAATCTGCACGCGAAGGAACCTTTGTTGTAATTGGTCGTAGCCTTATTTTGTTTCGAGCCTGCTCAGCGATTTAAGTGGCTGCACTGAGAACACCAAGGAGTCTTGCCGGCCGCTGCGCCTCCAGCAGGCTGCTGAAGTCCCGCACCCAGCGCTCGCGGCAGGTTGTGCGTCGGCAAGTTTTTCAATAAGCGTAGGATGAACTCCATACATAAAGGAATCAGACAAGGAAAATAGCAAGCATGAGCCTAAACATAGTCAAATTGTATTACATCCATGAGTTGCCGCAATTCTAACTTGAGACTTAATTGTCTTTTACATGGAATAATGACGGCAAGAAAAGGAGGAAGCACTCAATCCCTGCGCTGGCCTTCGATCCTTTTGATGGATTCCACCTTCTCAAGGATAGGCGCGATGCACTCTTCAAGCGCCTCAACATTTGCATCCCTTGGCAAATGGCCGAGCGCGTTGGAGAGGTCGATGCCGGGGTTGCTGTGCACCACCTTGATGAGCACCTTGCGGAGGACGGCCCGGCAAAGCCGGCGAGTCTCGTTCGCCAGTTGGGTCGCCCGGCTAGACTGGAGCACCCTCAACGCGTTGATGATGCTTTCAAAGAACATTGTCAACCTGGCGCTTGGAGATATTCTTTCCTCAGAAGAATACTTGAAGTTCGACAAGCCCATGGTTGACAGTTCTGCGGTAAGCTTCTCCGCGGTGGCGATGAGACGGCCAGTCCAGATCTCCACTCCCTTCTCGTACTCGTTTTGGGCAGCGGCGGCGCTCTTGAGCAGGTTCCTCTCTCCTTGGAGATCCTTGAGTAGAGCCTTCTCACGGGCCTTGCCGGCCTCGAGAGACTTCTGCAGCATGGTCAGCTTCAGCTCCAGAACCGAAATATTATCAGCCGCAGAGGAGAGCTGCTTGGTCTTGTCGGACAGGGCAACTTGCATCTCCGCCAAGGAGTGGAGGGTTTTTTCCCTGTCCCCCTTGAGCGTCGAGAGCTCCTTCCCGTGCTCTTCGAGATCTGTTTCCAGCCTCTTCACTTTGTCGTTCAGCTCGTTCTTGGCGGCCTCTGCAGCTTCGGCAGCATCGACGGCCTCCTTGAGCTTGCCGGCGTGACTTGCAGTCAGAGCTTCAAGTGCCTCCTTATGTTTTCGCTCCAGCTCCTGGGTCCGCCGCGCGACAAGATTTTCGATATCCTCATCCTTGCTGCGAAGCTTGGCGGCGAGCGCCTGCTCATGTGCAGTGAGATCTTCCTCATGAGCATCAAGAGCAACGCGGTGCCCCGTCAGGAGGGCATCTTCGGCAGCAATTCTTTGAACAGCTTCATCGTGCGCCTTCTCCATATCTGATTGCTTCAGGAGGATCTCATTCCACTGCTGGCTCACTTGTTCCCGGCCGGCAACCAACTCTTGGAGGGCCTCGGCATGCCAGATCTGCATTTGTGCGACGCGCCTTTGGAAATCTGCTTCGGCCGCCTCAACAACTGCCATTCTGGAGTCCGCTTTGTCTTTCCGGGCGCGATGGAGAGCCTGGAGTTTGCGGAAGTTCTCGCCCATGGCCTGAAGGAGTTGATCCTCTTCAGATTTGCCGCTACTAGTACTGGGATCGTCGACAACTTCAAGCCCGGCAGCAGCGATGATTTCTTCGAAAACTTCTCCTTCGGCTGGTGCCCCAGCGCTTGCCGTCCCCGGTAAGTTGACGAATAGGTTCTCGCCAACCTTGAGGTACTTGCTGGATGAGGGGCCTTCAGATGTTGATGGCTGGTCTTCAGTGGCCGCCTCACCAGTGACAGGGGCTCTGTGGCCGGTGCAGCGCCTAGCGCTCCTGTGGCGGGAATGCTATCAGTGCGGTCCTCAGCCTCCCTGTCGCCCCCTTCAGCAGGTTCTTCGGCGGTTTCCTCTTGTGCTGTCTTGGCGGCCTCCCCGTCAAGAGCACCACCAGCCTCGACAGTGTCATCCTTGGTGGCCTCGCTGGCAGCGATCCTGTCTGCTTCGGCGGCGGCATCCCTGGCGGTCTCCTCGATCACAACGTCGACGTCCATGTGTTCCATCACAGGGAACTCTGAAGGGCGAAGGAGGAAAACAGAATAAGATCAAGGTTGAAGTTTGAAGTGACCAAAGACAGAGAGATAAGAGAAAAAGAATAACAAGCACTCTGAGGCAATCGAGTACCAGCGTCGGGCTGTCGGGAGGTGGCTTCACCCCTCCCGGCAACTCCGGTTGCCAGGGGCGTGTCGCCGGAGTCCGCGCTTGCCGGCTCCTCCTCAGTTAGGACGGGCTCGTCGGCAGGATCTCTTGCCGGGGATGTGCTTGTGGGTGGAGCGGTCGATGAAGGAGGCACAATGGGGATGTCTTCTCCTTGTTGCCGTTATTCTCCTGCGAACCCAAAGATATTAGTAGGCAAGAATGAAAACCTCAGCACCCGCCAGCGGAAAAAGAATAATGAACTTACGCTGGGGGCTGTGCTGGGGGCTGCGTTGAGGGCTAGACTCCGGGCTCACAATGACGGTTTCGGGCACGCTAGTGGAGCCTGCCGGGGGCTCGTCGCCCGTAGAAGTCCTTGACCTCTTCGCCATCCTCTCCAGCAAGGTTTCTGTGTCACTGCAGAGACAATACAAGCAAGTCAGTAAGATTGATGCAAGATTGGAAGGTAAAAGCTGTGGCAAAGTACTTACTCTTCTTCCTCTCGCTCCGGACTGAAGCTGGAGATGTCGAAGTCGACCTCCGTTGCGGTGTCTGAGTGGGGAGGCGGAGGAGGAGTCCTAGGCCGGTTGGCTGTGGCAGGCGCCGGGGCAGCTTCCGGTGCGGTGGTACGAGACCCTCCTGCCGCCCCAGCAGTGGCCGCTGGTGTGGGTCTCGCGCGCCGTGCAGGCTGTTGACGAGCCCCCTGTCGCGGTCCAGTCTTGCCGGCCACTTTCTTGCTGGGGGCTTCGCCGCTCGAAGAGGGCTGGCTTGCCAGGAGGCCAGATGCAGCCTTCCGAAGAACACGCTTCGTCTTCTTCTTCGGGGGTGGGGGCTCTTCTCGCGTCTCTTCTTCTTCGACCGAGTCCTCGCCGGACGAGCTCTCAGCGGCTGCGCTGCTCTCCTCCCCGGCAACCTCGCCCTCCCCGGCAGGCTTCACCTCCACTACCACCTCTGTGTCGCTAGCTTCCCACTCTGTGAAGCCGACGCTGCCGGCCTCTGCGGCAAGATTTGCCTCTTCCACCATAGTAGCAATGTAAGCTACTTCTTGGTCGGTGGTGGCTCGAATGAAATCTGACTCTTGCCGGACAGGCCTCTCCATCAAGCTGTCGAAGAACTTCTGCGCTTCCTCCTCGCTTGGCTCGGCCCAGGTCGGGTCAAGGCCGTGGGCGTTGAACATCGGCAGGAAGGCAATGATTGACCCCAAGGCAGAGTTGTTGCACAAGGGGACAATCCTTGCCGGCAGCCGGTGCTTGTCTTCGCGCTGGAATAACTTCTGACGGAGAGCGCCAAGCTGCATAGTGGTCAGATTGTTGTTCAGCCCAGGGCGCAATCTCATGATATCTGCCGCATTCTTGTATTCCCAAGCTGGCCTTCCCCTGTTCTGCAGAGGGGCGATGCGGCGGCGGAGAAAGTCGAAGCCGATCATCTCCATCGTCAGCCCGGCAGCCTTCAAGCGAAGGATCCTGGTGGTGGCGATTGTGAGCCTCTCGTCTTCCGCAGCGAGATCGCTCCAATCCTTGCCGCGGACCACCTTCTGTTGCCGGGGATGACAAAAAGGATGGGGATCTGCTTCCTGGATCCAGCACTATTCAGCCTGCCACTTGTCCCACTTTTCGCGGTAAACTCCCTTTGGGTATATTTCTTTATTCCAAGCCCTTGGAATCCAGGCAATAGAACCAGAGAGAGCCTCTCCTTTTTGGATACGAGGGAAGAAATAATGGCGAAAAAGAACAGAATTGGGGATCACGCCAACAAAATTCTCACAGAGATGAGCAAAGATAGACATGCAAAGTACTGCATTCGGCGTGAAATCAAGAAGACGGAAGCCGTATGTGTACATGATGTCATTGAAGAAGTCAGAAAAGGGGGGACAGAGCCCGCAATAGAAATATGCAGTGAAGAAAGGGTATCTGTCCGATCCACCTTTGGAGCAAGCACCTGGGATTACACGTGTGGCAGGGTGGGCTTGTGTTCCCTTCGCCCACATGCATTGGTATCGCCCCTTCAAAGCTTCAGCATCGAGCGTCGGAGGGAAGACGACGAGCCTCTTCCGCATCTTCGCCAGTTCGCTCTCCGGAACTTTGGCTTTCGCCTCCTTGCCCTTGCTTTTGCTGGCCTTGGGCGGCATGGCGACTGTGAGGACGGAAGCTGGGGGCGGAGCGAGCGCGGGAGCGGCGGGGGGGAGAGGAAAAGATTTCGCTCTGAGCTCGAGAGGAGGAAGGCGATGGCGTTGGCCAGATTGAGAAGAAGAGGGGGATAAATAGGTTTGTGCCTCTGTGACTTCTCCTTTCTATGGGGAAGGAGCGGGGCCGCCTTTTTTATTCCCCAATGTGAATGCGCCTCTATAGGCGCGAGACAGTTGCAGCCTTTTTGGCACGCTTCCCACATCGCGCGCTCCGTGCGCGTAGTGGGGGGCACAGTAAAATGACATATTTACGAGCAGTTAATCCCCTGCCACGCGTGCCCGTGCACTGTTTGGGCCTAGCCCAACAACGCCTCGCACTCGTGTATGGCCTAGGCCCGGGGGCTCCTGTCGGTGTACTAAGTATTGGGCCACTAGTACCCCGTACTTGTGTATGGGCAGTTGTAGCCATCCTCGCGGCAAGGCTTGCCGGGAACAGCTCGAGGTCGATTCAAGCCATCAAGGAAATCATCAAATCAGAGATCTGAGGATCAGCAGATAAGCAAAGCTGGAATTCGAAGGCCAGCTTCCCCGGCAAGATCCTTGCCGGGATGGCCTGTTGATCCCGGCAAGGCTTGGCGCCCAGCAAGGCTTCGCGTCCGGCAAGGCTTGGCGTCCAGCAAGGCTTTGCGCCCGCAAGGATCGGCGCCTGGCGAGATTCCGCCACTGTGCCACCGCCTCGGCACAGTAACAAAGTCTGACATTCTGGGTCCTTCTCTGGATGCGTGGCAACGCGCCAGTGGAGGAGTGCTTAAGCGGTGATGATGGGATGGCCCCTTTTTCCATCCCCAAGAAAGTGAGGACACCTAAACGGACACCTCACGATGCATTAAATGCGCTTGTCCTAATCCGTCAGGGGTTAAGTATGATACCCTGTAGCTACTTTACACCTCAATGTATGTACATTTTGCCACTGTGGAGACCCCTTTGAGCATATACAAGGAGGCCCAAGGCAACTGCTACAGAGGAGGAGAACTTCTGGCCCATTCTGCATGCGTAGCTGCTCTTTGAACGTACTATTCATTGCGAGCGCTCCTGAAGACTGGGCTGAAGAACATCAATAAGAACACAAAGCAAGAGTAGGGTTTTACGTTGATCAGCGGCCCGAACCTGGGTAAAAACTTCCCGCGTCGATCACTGGTTCTGCTCTTTGCGTATACCTCTCCCCCCGCCGAATCGTAAAGGGGTCTCTCGGGATCCCATAGGTGTCGTACCCCAACATCTTTGGCGCGCCAGGTAGGGGGAAGGGAGATATGAATACCAGTTGGTGACGTTCGGAATCGACGCTTGCCGGAGGAAGAACAAAGACAGGAAGCTAAGTCTTAAAAACTCAGAGCAAGTTTTTCTTTTATTACAAAGTTATTTCCTTGGACGATTCTGACTCTTGTATGGAAAATCTGCACGCGAAGGAACCTTTGTTGTAATCGGTCGCGCCCTTATTTTGTTTCGAGCCTGCTCAGCGATTTAAGTGGCTACACTGAGAACACCAAGGAGTCTTGCCGGCCGCTGCGCCTCCAGCAGGCTGCTGTAGTCCCGCACCCAGCGCTTAACTTCAGGACCGAGAAGGTGGTGTTTGATGTCGCCAAGATCCCCATGTCATATAATGGGATCCTTGGTCGGCCAGCGCTAGCTAAGTTTATGACGGCATCACACTACGCGTACAACGTCTTGAAGATGCCTGGGCCGTTGAGCGTCATCACTATCCATTCTGATAAGAAGGATGCGCTCATCTGTGCCGATCAACTTTACCGGGAAGCAGTTGCAGCACCTGCCGTCAAGGCATCTGCTCCTGCTGCTGAAACTCCCGGGGGGAAGAAGAAGACCGGCAGGAACCTTGGCGCGAACTCCGGCAAGCGCACCTCCTCGAAGTGTTGCGCTTCCGTCGAGGACGTACCAGAGAGTTCCACCGGCAAGAACAAGAAGTCCAAGGTTGCTCCGCCGGAAACCAAGAAGGTGCCTACCAGGGAGGACGGAACGGGGGGAACTTTCACCATAAGTTCCACCCTAGATGACAACTAGGAAAGCGCGCTCATTACTTTCCTGCGGGCGAATGTCGACATGTTTGCATGGCAACCGTCTGACATCCCCGGTGTTCCCAGGAAGGTAATTGAGCACCACCTTGCTGTCTGTCCTCATGCGCGGCCTGTCAAGCAAAGGGTCAGGAAGCAGGCCTTGGAGCGGCAAGAATTCATTGCCGAAGAAATTAAGAAGCTGGAGGCGGCAGGACTGGTCAAAGGAGTGCTTCATCCAACCTGGTAGGCCAATCCGGTTGTAGTGCGGAAAGCGAATGGGAAATGCAGGCTTTGTATCGATTATACAGATATCAATAAAGCTTGTCCAAAAGATCCTTTTCCCTTGCCGCGCATCGACCAGATTGTGGATGCCACCGCTGGTTGTGATCTCCTGTCCTTCCTTGATGCCTATTCAGGGTATCATCAGATTTTTATGGCAAAGGAAGATGAAGAGAAGACCGCCTTTATCACCCCATGTGGTACGTATTGTTTCATACGAATGCCTTTCGGGTTGAAAAGTGCTGGTTCAACATTTGCCAGAGCAATCCAGATTGGTTTTGAGCCACAACTCCATAGAAATATGGAGGCGTATATGGATGATATAGTGGTCAAAACCAAAGACAAAGCAACGCTCATTCAAGATTTAGAAGAAACATTTGCAAACTTGCGCAAGATCAATTTGAAGCTCAATCCTGAGAAGTGCGTGTTTGGTGTTCCTTCCGGCAAGCTCCTCGGATTCTTTGTATCTTGCTGGGGAATCGAAGCGAACCCCGACAAGATCAAAGCTATTGAGCAAATTGAAGCGCCGAGACGCGTCAAGGATGTGCGTCGTCTTGCCGGTTGTGTTGCTGCTCTAAGCAGGTTTATTTCCAAATCTGCTGAGCGCGCCCTGCCCTTCTTAAAAATTTTGAAGAAGGCAGGTCCGATGAAATGGACTCCGGAGGCGGAGGCTGCGCTGCAAGATTTGAAGAAATACCTTTCTTCTCCACCGACGCTAGTCGCGCCTAAACCACAAGAGCCGTTGCTGCTGTATCTGGCAACAACAAATCAAGTGGTTAGCGCTGCGCTAGTGGCACAGAGAGAAGCTGATGAGGAAGCAACACCAGCGGCAGGACCGCCAAATGACGCGGCAAGATCTTCCCCGGCAAGGGTTGATCCCGGCAAGACAGGATCTGCGCAAACATAAGAACCCGTGCAGAAGAAGAAGGTGGTGCAGCGCCCAGTTTATTTTGTCAGCTCTCTTTTACAAGGAGCTAGGTCAAGATATTCTGGTGTGCAGAAGTTGCTCTTCGGCCTCCTTATGGCCTCGAGGAAGCTGCGCCATTATTTTCAAGCACATGAGATCACCGTCGTCACTCGCTTTCCATTGCAACGGATTTTGCAAAATTCGGAGGCAACCGGGAGGATTGTGGAGTGGGCGTTGGAGTTGTCCAGCTTTGGCCTTAAGTTTGAAAGCACTTCGACGATTCAGAGCAGGGCCTTGGCGGAATTCATTGCAGAATGGACCCCAACGCCAGACGAAGAAGTTCAAGAAACAACTCTCCCCGGAAAGGAAATCGATCAGCAATGGGTTATGTACTTTGACGGGGCTTTCTCGCTGCAAGGCGCCGGTGCTGGCGTGCTGCTTGTCGCACCCACCGGAGAGCACCTCAAGTACGTAGTCCAAATGCACTTTCCCCGGGAGAGTCCAACCAACAACACTGCAGAATACGAGGGTTTGCTTGCCGGTCTCAGGATCGCGGCAGACTTTGGTATCAGAAAGCTCATCATCAAAGGCGATTCACAACTTGTCGTCAGGCAAGTTAACAAGAGTTATCAAAGTCCATTGATGCAGGCCTACGTAGATGAAGTGAGGAAATTGGAAGAGCGCTTTGACGGTCTGCAGATGGAGCACGTTCCTCGTGCCGAGAACAATATTGCTGATGACCTGTCAAAGCGTGCCGCCCTCAAGTTGCCTGTGGAACCAGGAACTTTTGTGTTTCAATTGACTCAACCGTCCGTGGCGCCATCGATGCGGCAAGAAAAGAGAAGAAAGTTGAACTCTGGCCAGTACTTCCCGGCAGAGCTCCCCGGAGCCGCCGGCAAGGAAGTTGCCGGGATCGACACGCCTGCCGGGGAACAACAGGCTCCGGCAGGGCCTCAGGCCCTTGCTGTCGAGACAAACGTTCCCCCGGCAGAGGAGATGCCTTTAGTCCTAGTTGTCGAGCCTCAGGCTCCAGCATGGGCGCAACCCATCATCCATTTCCTTCAGACAGGTGAACTCCCTAAGGAACAGGAAGAAGCAGAGAGAGTAGCCCGTCGGTCTGTTATGTACAAGTTCATCGATGACGTCGTGTACAGAAAGAGACCAAACGGTGTGAAATTGAAGTGCATTCCTCGGGAGGATGGACTAGAGCTGTTGGCAGAGATACATGGGGGCATATGTGGTTCTCACATAGGGTCAAGAGCGCTTGCCGGGAAAGCATTCCGGCAAGGTTTCTTTTGGCCTACCGCCCTCCAGGATGCAACTGCACTAGTAACCAAGTGTGAAGCGTGCCAGTTTCATTCGAAGAAATTACATCAACCAGCTCAAGCTCTTCAGACAATCCCTCTCTCCTGGCCATTTTCGGTCTGGGGGCTCGACATACTGGGCCCTTTCCCCCGTGCTACCGGGGGCTTTGAGTACTTGTATGTTGCTATCGACAAGTTCACAAAGTGGCCGGAGGTGGAAGCAGTGAGGAAGGTGACAGCACAATCGGCCGTCAAGTTCTTCAAGGGAATTGTTTGCCGTTTCGGTGTGCCCAACAGGATCATCACCGACAACGGCACGCAGTTCACAAGTCGCACCTTCATGCAGTACGTCCAAAACCTTGGCGGCAAGATTTGTTGTGCCTCTGTTGCTCACCCAAGAAGCAACGGCCAAGCGGAGAGGGCCAATGCTGAAGTGCTGCGCGGTCTCAGGACCAAAACCTTCGACAGGCTGAAAAAGTGCAGAAGACGCTGGATTGATGAGTTGCCGGCGGTTCTTTGGTCAATCAGAACGACACCAAATCGAGCCACCAGCCAGACGCCCTTCGCTCTACTCTACAGAGCGGAAGCAGTTCTCCCCACGGAACTCATATACGGATCTCCTCGAGTGCTTGCTTATGATGAGCTCGAGCAAGAGCAACTGCGGCAAGATGACGCTATGCTCCTTGAGGAGAATCGTCTTCAGGCTGCTGTGCGAGCTGCACGCTACTAGCAAGCTTTGCGCCGCTACCATAGCCGCAAAGTTCATGCCCGAAGCCTTGAGGAAGGCGACCTTGTTCTTCGACGGATTCAGTCCGCCAAGAATTCAAACAAGTTGACGCCAAAGTGGGAAGGCCCTTATCGGGTAGTACGAGTCACCAGGCCTGGCGCTGTCCGCCTGGAGACCGAAGATGGCGTTCCAGTGAGTAATTCCTGGAATATCGAACATCTTCGCAAGTTCTACCCATAAGGCGCGGTTGCCGGGGGCTCCCGGCAACCACCCTTTTGTACAAGTCTTGCCGGCAAGGCATGTGATCCTTTGTACAAAGCCAGGCGCAGACCCTGTGCACAGATGAATAAATTTAAGTGTTGTACATTCCCTTATTGATTCCCATGTTCATATTTATATATATGCATGTTTATCTAAGATGTTGTATGACACCTGATCCCGGTAAGTTGTAATGAACCGCCAAGGTTTCATGTCTTTATTTTCTCTTCTTTCTTTTTCTCAAAAGACAGAAGGATTCCTCGCGTGCATATTTGCTGGGGGGGGGAAGGGAGATATGAATACCAGTTGGTGATGTTCGGAATCGACGCTTGCCGGAGGAAGAACAAAGACAGGAAGCTAAGTCTTAAAAACTCAGAGCAAGTTTTTCTTTTATTACAAAGTCATTTCCTTGGACGATTCCGACTCTTGTATGGAAAATCTGCAGGCGAAGGAACCTTTGTTGTAATCGGTCGCACCCTTATTTTGTTTCGAGACTGCTCAGCGATTTAAGTGGCTGCACTGAGAACACCAAGGAGTCTTGCCGGCCGCTGCGCCTCCAGCAGGCTGCTGAAGTCCCGCACCCAGCGCTCGCGGCAGGTTGCGCGCCGGCAAGTTTTTCAATAAGCGTAGGATGAACTCCATACATAAAGGAATCAGACAAGGAAAATAGCAAGCATGAGCCTAAACATAGTCAAATTGTATTACATCCATGAGTTGCCGCAATTCTAACTTGAGACTTAATTGTCTTTTACATGGAATAATGACGGCAAGAAATGGAGGAAGCACTCAATCCCTGCACTGGCCTTCGATCCTTTTGATGGAGTCCACCTTCTCAAGGATAGGCGCGATGCACTCTTCAAGCGCCTCAACATTTGCATCCCTTGGCAGATGGCCGAGCGCGTTGGAGAGGTCGATGCCGGGGTTGCTGTGCACCACCTTGATGAGCACCTTGCGGAGGACGGCCCGGCAAAGCCGGCAAGTCTCGTTCGCCAGTTGGGTCGCCCGGCTAGACTGGAGCACCCTCAACGTGTTGATGATGCTTTCAAAGAACATTGTCAACCTGGCGCTTGGAGATATTCTTTTCTCGGAAGAATACTTGAAGTTCGACAAGCCCATGGTTGACAGTTCTGCGGTAAGCTTTTCGGCGGTGGCGATGAGACGGCCAGTCCAGATCTCCACTCCCTTCTCGTACTCATTTTGGGCAGCGGCGGCGCTCTTGAGCAGGTTCCTCTCTCCTTGGAGATCCTTGAGTAGAGCCTTCTCACGGGCCTTGCCGGCCTCGAGAGACTTCTGCAGTGTGGTCAGCTTCAGCTCCAGAACCGAAATATTATCAGCCGCAGAGGAGAGCTGCTTGGTCTTGTCGGACAGGGCAACTTGCATCTCCACCAAGGAGTGGAGGGTTTTTTCCCTGTCCCCCCTGAGTGTCGAGAGCTCCTTGCTGTGCTCTTCGAGATCTGTTTCGAGCCTCTTCACTTTGTCATTCAGCTCGTTCTTGGCGGCCTCTGCAGCTTCGGCAGCATCGACGGCCTCCTTGAGCTTGCCGGCATGACTTGCAGTCAGAGCTTCGAGCGCCTCCTTATGTTTTCGCTCCAGCTCCTGGGTCCGCCGCGCGACAAGATTTTCGATATCCTCATCCTTGCTGCGAAGCTTGGCGGCGAGCGCCTGCTCACGTGCAGTGAGATCTTCCTCATGAGCATCAAGAGCAACGTGGCGCCCCGTCAGGAGGGCATCTTCGGCAGCAATTCTTTGAACAGCTTCATCGTGCGCCTTCTCCATATCTGATTGCTTCAGGAGGATCTCATTCCACTGCTGGCTCACTTGTTCCCGGCCGGCAACCAACTCTTGGAGGGCCTCGGCGTGCCAGATCTGCATTTGTGCGACGCGCCTTTGGAAATCTGCTTCGGCCGCCTCAACAACTGCCATTCTGGAGTCCGCTTTGTCTTTCCGGGCGCGATGGAGAGCCTGGAGTTTGCGGAAGTTCTCGCCCATGGCCTGAAGGAGTTGATCCTCTTCAGATTTGCCGCTACTAGTACTGGGATTGTCGACAACTTCAAGCCCGGCAGCAGCGATGATTTCTTCGAAAACTTCTCCTTCGGCTGGTGCCCCAGCGCTTGCCATCCCCGGTAAGTTGACGAATAGGTTCTCGCCAACCTTGAGGTACTTGCTGGATGAGGGGCCTTCAGATGTTGATGGCTGGTCTTCAGTGGCCGCCTCACCAGTGACAGGGGGCTCTGTGGCCGGTGCAGCGCCTGGCGCTCCTGTGGCGGGAATGCTATCAGTGCGGTCCTCAGCCTCCCTGTCGCCCCCTTCAGCAGGTTCTTCGGCGGTTTCCTCTTGTGCTGTCTTGGCGGCCTCCCCGTCAAGAGCACCACCAGCCTCGACAGTGTCATCCTTGGTGGCCTCGCTGGCAGCGATCCTGTCTGCTTCGGCGGCGGCATCCCTGGTGGTCTCTTCGATCACAACGTCGACGTCCATGTGTTCCATCACAGCAAACTCTGAAGGGCGAAGGAGGAAAACAGAATAAGATCAAGGCTGAAGTTTGAAGTGACCGAAGACAGAGAGATAAGAGAAAAAGAATAACAAGCACTCTGAGGCAATCGAGTACCTGCGTCGGGCTGTCGGGAGGTGGCTTCACCCCTCCCGGCAACTCCGGTTGCCGGGGGCGTGTCGCCGGAGTCCGCGCTTGCCGGCTCCTCCACAGTTAGGACGGGCTCGTCGGCAGGATCTCTTGCCGGGGATGTGCTTGTGGGTGGAGCGGTCGATGAAGGAGGCACAATGGGGATGTCTTCTCCTTGTTGCCGTTCTTCTCCTGCGAACCCAAAGATATTAGTAGGAAAGAATGAAAACCTCAGCACCCGCCAGCGGAAAAAGAACAATGAACTTACGCTGGGGGCTGTGCTGGGGGCTACGCTGGGGACTGCGTTGAGGGCTAGACTCCAGGCTCACAATGACGGTTTCTGGCATGCTAGTGGAGCCTGCCGGGGGCTCGTCGCCCGTAGAAGTCCTTGACCTCTTCGCCATCCTCTCCAGCAAGGTTTCTGTGTCACTGCAGAGACAATACAAGCAAGTCTGTAAGATTGATGCAAGATTGGAAGGTAAAAGCTGTGGCAAAGTACTTACTCTTCTTCCTCTCGCTCCGGACTGAAGCCGGAGATGTCGAAGTCGAGTTCCGTTGCGGTGTCTGAGTGGGGAGGTGGAGGAGGAGTCCTAGGCTGCTTGGCTGTGGCAGGAGCCGGGGCAGCTTCCGGTGCGGTGGTACGAGACCCTCCTGCCGCCCCAGCAGTGGCCGCTGGTGTGGGTCTCGTGCGCCGTGCAGGCTATTGACGAGCCCCCTGCCGCGGTCCAGTCTTGCCGGCCACTTTCTTGCCGGGGGCTTCGCCGCTCGAAGAGGGCTGGCTTGCCGG
The DNA here is from genome assembly GCA_011799875.1 of Thinopyrum elongatum. Classification (NCBI taxonomy): domain Eukaryota; kingdom Viridiplantae; phylum Streptophyta; class Magnoliopsida; order Poales; family Poaceae; genus Thinopyrum; species Thinopyrum elongatum. The sequence continues at coordinate 241,194,336 of CM022303.1, forward strand.
GAGGCCAGATGCAGCCTTCCGAAGAACACGCTTCGTCTTCTTCTTCGGGGGTGGGGGCTCTTCTCGCGTCTCTTCTTCTTCGACCGAGTCCTCGCCGGACAAGCTCTCAGCGGCTGCGCTGCTCTCCTCCCTGGCAACCTCGCCCTCCCCGGCAGGCTTCACCTCCACTACCACCTCTGCGTCGCTAGCTTCCCACTCTGTGAAGCCGACGCTGCCGGCCTCTGCGGCAAGATTTGCCTCTTCCACCCTAGTAGCAATGTAAGCTACTTCTTGGTCGGTGGTGGCTCGGATGAAATCTGACTCTTGCCGGACAGGCCTCTCCGTCAAGCTGTCGAAGAACTTCTGCGCTTCCTCCTCGCTTGGCTCGGCCCAGGTCGGGTCAAGGCCGTGGGCGTTGAACATCGGCAGGAAGGCAATGATTGGCCCCAAGGCAGAGTTGTTGCACAAGGGGACAATCCTTGCCGGCAGCCGGTGCTTGTCTTCGCACTGGAATAACTTCTGACGGAGAGCGCCAAGCTGCATAGCGGTCAGATTGTTGTTCAGCCCAGGGCGCAATCTCATGATATCTGCCGCATTCTTGTATTCCCAAGCTGGCCTTCCCCTGTTCTGCAGAGGGGCGATGCGGCGGCGGAGAAAGTCAAAGCCGATCATCTCCATCGTCAGCCCGGCAGCCTTCAAGCAAAGGATCCTGGTGGTGGCGATTGTGAGCCTCTCGTCTTCCGCAGCGAGATCGCTCCAATCCTTGCCGCGGACCACCTTCTGTTGCCGGGGATGACAAAAAGGATGGGGATCTGCTTCCTGGATCCAGCACCATTCAGCCCGCCACTCATCCCACTTTTCGCGGTAAACTCCCTCTGGGTATATTTCTTTATTCCAAGCCCTTGGAATCCAGGCAATAGAACCAGAGAGAGCCTCTCCTTTTTGGATATGAGGGAAGAAATAATGGCAAAAAAGAGCAGAATTGGGGATCACGCCAACAAAATTCTCACAGAGATGAGCAAAGATAGACATGCAAAGTACTGCATTCGGCGTGAAATCAAGAAGACGGAAGCCGTATGTGTACATGATGTCATTGAAGAAGTCGGAAAAGGGGGGACAGAGCCCGCAATAGAAATATGCAGTGAAGAAAGGGTATCTGTCCGATCCACCTTTGGAGCAAGCACCTGGGATTACGCGTGTGGCGGGGTGGGCTTGTGTTCCCTTCGCCCACATGCATTGGTATCGCCCCTTCAAAGCTTCAGCATGGAGCGTCGGAGGGAAGACGACGAGCCTCTTCCGCATCTTCGCCAGTTCGCTCTCCGGAATTTTGGCTTTCGCCTCCTTGCCCTTGCTTTTGCTGGCCTTGGGCGGCATGGCGACTGTGAGGACAGAAGCTGGGGGCGGAGCGAGCGCGGGAGCAGCGGGCGGAAGAGGAAAAGATTTTGCTCTGAGCTCGAGAGAAAGAAGGCGATGGCGATGGCCAGATTGAGAAGAAGAGGGGGATAAATAGGTTTGTGCCGCTGTGACTTCTCCTTTTTTATGGGGAAGGAGCGGGGCCGCCTTTTTTATTCCCCAATGTGAATGCGCCTCTATAGGCGCGAGACAGTTGCAGCCTTTTTGGCACACTTCCCACATCGCGCGCTCCGTGCGCGTAGTGGGGGGCACAGTAAAACGACATATTTACGAGCAGTTAATCCCCTGCCACGCGTGCCCGTGCATTGTTTGGGCCTAGCCCGACAACGCCTCGCACTCGTGTATGGCCTAGGCCCGGGGGCTCCTGTCGGTGTTCTAAGTATTGGGCCACTAGTACCCCGTACTTGTGCACGGGCAGTTGTAGCCATCCTCGCGGCAAGGCTTGCCGGGAACAGCTCGAGGCCGATTCAAGCCATCAAGGAAATCATCAAATCAGAGATCTGAGGATCAGCAGATAAGCAAAGCTGGAATTCGAAGGCCAGCTTCCCCGGCAAGATCCTTGCCGGGATGGCCTGTGAATCCCGGCAAGGCTTGGCGTCCGGCAAGGCTTGGCGTCCGGCAAGGCTTGGTGCCCGGCAAGGATCGGCGCCTGGCGAGATTCTGCCACTGTGCCACCGCCTCGGCACAGTAACAAAGTCTGACATTCTGGGTCCTTCTCTGGATGCGTGGCAATGCGCTAGTGGAGGAGAGCTTAAGCGGCGCTGATGGGATGGCTCCTTTTTCCATCCCCAAGAAAGTGAGGACACCTAAACGGACACCTCACGGTGCATTAAATGCGCTTGTCCTAATCCGTCAGGGGTTAGGTATGATACCCTGTAGCTACTTTACACCTTAATGTATGTACATTTTGCCACTGTGGAGACCCCTTTGAGCATATAAAAGGAGGCCCAAGGCAACTGCTACAGAGAAGGAGAACTTCTGGCCCATTCTGCATGCGTAGCTGCTCTTTGAACGTACTGTTCATTGCGAGCGCTCCTGAAGGCTGGGCTCAAGAACATCAATAAGAACACAAAGCAGGAGTAGGGTTTTACGCTGTTCACTGGCCCGAACCTGGGTAAAAACTTCCCGCGTCAATCACTGGTTCTGCTCTTTGCGTATACCTCTCCCCCCCGCCGAATCGTAAAGGGGTCTCTCGGGATCCCATAGGTGTCGTACCCCGACATGGTGGACCGGTGCTTGGGTGTTGTTCTTAGTTGAACAAGCCTCCCACTTATGATTAACCCCCTCACAAGCATCCGCAACTACGAGAAAAGTATTAAGATAAAATATAACCATAGCATTAAACATATGGATCCAAATCAGTCCCTTATGAAGTAGCGCATAAACTAGGGTTTAAGCTTCTGTCACTCTAGCAACCCATCATATAATAACTACTCCACAATGCATTCCCTTAGGCCCAAAGATGGTGAAGTGCCATGTAGTCGACGTTCACATGACACCACTAAGGGAATCACAACATACATATCATCAAGATATCGAACACATATCAAATTCACATGATTACTTGCAACATGACTTCTCCCGTGACCTCAAGAACAAAAGTAACTACTAACAAATGATATTCATGCTCAAGATCAGAGGGGTATTAAATAGCATAATGGATCTGAACATATAATCTTCCACCAAATAAACCATATAGTAATCAACTACAAGATGTAATCAACGCTACTAGTCACCCACAGGTACCAATCTGAGGTTTCAGTACAAAGATTGAACACAAGAGATGAACTAGGGTTTGAGATGAGATGGTGTTGTTGAACATGTTGATGAAGATTGGCCTCCCAAAGATGAGAGGGTTGTTGGTGATGACGATGGCTTTGATTTCCCCCTCCGGGAGGGAAGTTCCCCCGGCGGAATCGCTCCACCGGAGGGCAAAAGTGCTCCTGCCCAAGTTCCGCCTCGAGACGGTGGCGCTCCGTCCTGAAAGTCCTCTCCTTATTTTTTCTAGGTCAAAAGACCTTATGTACTAGAAGATGGGCACCGGAGGTGGGCTGTGCTGGCCACAACCCACCAGGGCGCGCCCTGGTGTCTTGTGGTCACCAGGTGGCCCCCTCCGGTAGTAATTTGCTCCAGTATTTTTTATATATTCCAAAATAATTCTCCGTAAATTTTCAGCTCATTTGGAGATGTGCAGAATAGGTATCTCTGACATAGCTTTTTCAGGTCCAGAATTCCAGCTACCGGTATTCTCCCTCTTTGTGTAAACCTTGCATATTATGAGAGAAAAGGCATTATAATTACTCCATAAAGCATTATTATGCATAAAAACATTATAAATAACAGTAAAAAAACATGATGCAAAATGGATGTATCAACTCCTCCAAGCTTAGACCTTGCTTGTCCTCAAGTGAAAGCCGATATCGAAAATCGTGTCCACATGTTTAGAGAGAGAGGTGTTGATAAAAACAAAATATGAACATAGTAGCATCATGCTTCTTATTATAACTGCAACAAACCTTATCATATAACTTTATCATATAACTTATCATGAACAAGTAACAATTCATCACAACATCAAAGTAGAAGGCATAAACTTTATTGAAAACCAACAAACTATGTTCTCAGTCAACTTTGCAACTACAATTCATCATATTTTTAGGAAGGGTCTCATATCGGAGCCTTTGTGCAAGTCCACATACTCAACCATCATTTAATCTTCTATGATTGCTAACACTCACCGCCTACACATGAGCAAAAAGTTTCAACCGGACACATAGAAAGATAGGGGCTTATAGTTTCGCCTCCCAACTTACTCACCTCAAGGGTGATGTCAACAATAATAACTCATGATCACTCACATTCAACTGGATATATGTGCCTAGATCTTTCCTCACCACATGATGCTTGCAAAAAGAGAAAATAAAAAGGAATAGGGAAGAATACTTTGACTCTTGCATAAAAGTAAATACATAAAAGTAAAAGATAGGCCCTTCGTAGAGGGAAGCAGAGGTTGTCATGCGCTTTTTGGTTTGTATGCACAATCTCTTAATGCAAAAGAACGTCGCGTTATATTGCCCCTTATGATAGCAACCTTTATTATGCAGCCTGTCGCTTTTATTACAATGCCATCACAAGTTTGTACAACACTTAATTTCTCTTACAATAAATGATCAAACACATTTAGAAGCAATTTTTATTGCCTTATTGCACCGATGACAACTTACTTGAAGGATCTTACTCAATCCATAGGTAGGTATGGTGGACTCTCAAAACATGAGTTTGGGTTTAAGGTTTTTGGATGCACAAGTACTCCCTCCATCGGAGAAAAGTTGTCCCTGCTGACATTTTACAAAAAACCCCTCCCCTTTCCTCCGACAAACCATGTAGCCCATCGCGCCTGCTCCGTCACCTCGCCATGAGCCGTCCGCCTGCTCCGCCGCCTCGCCGCCTGCTCCGCCATCTCGCCGACTTGCCGACTGCTCCGTCACCTTGCCACGTGCCGACTGCCTCCTCCCCCTAGTCTCACTGCTTCTCTTCGTCCGCACCAGGAGATCTAGAGGGAAGGATCCCCTTTCTTGCAAAGCCCGTGACTTGTCGGCTCCGGCGGTGGCGCTCATGTCCTCGAGGGAGTTGGGGATTGATCTGGAGGCATGGAAGATCCTTGAGTTCCTCTTCCTCGAGCTCCTCATTCACCAGCTCCTCCTCCACACACTGAGCGGCTACTGCGGAAGTCGACGGCGTGGGGAAGATGACCACGACATGGGGAAGACAAAGACTTGCTCCAGCGACATGCCACTCCCCATGCTCGTCTTGCCGCTGCCATTCCCCTCCTTGAGCTGGCAGACTAATGATGGAGGGCCCGCCCTCTTCGCTCCACCGACGCCACCGCTGCCGCTTCTACTGCCTGCTGCTTGCTCGCCCACGACAGCGCAAGTCCGTCTTCTAGCTGCTGATTTCTATCTGGTGAAGCAAGCAGGTGAGCTGATTTTGTTTTTGTCCTCTTGGTTTGTGCAGCGATTGTAGGAGGACTTGGTGTAGAGGAATGGAGTACGAGTACGGATGCTGCTTCTATTGATCTCAGGTGAGCTTTTAGAAGAGAATCAAACTGAATTGCCATGCATTTGGTTAAGTAGCAAATGGAATCTATGGTGAATGGAGCATTTCTGAACACATTAGTGAGTTGGATATCACATGGGAGTAGAAATAAATAAAGAAATGCATGGCATCATGAAGACATTAGTGAGCCAATGTAGTTACAGAGCAAAAGTTTAGACATGGAGTAGTAAGTGAGCTAGTGTTTTTCATCTAAATGTTCATAAATGCTTAGAAAAAGTTTAGGAAAAGTACAGAAATCCACATAAACATCATATTCAAATGCATCTTATTTCATGTCATAAAACTGGCTCAGTGCATGTGTGGCCACTGTTTTTAAATTCAGTTGTAGAATGAACAATGGCCAAACTAGAACAGTAGGCCAAACTAGAATGAACTTTAAATGGAGTAATTTTGCTTATCTTTCTCCAGGGTTCTCTATAATAAAGCAACTCACAAGTGGCCATAAAAAAGTGAACAACAAAATGCACTTGTTTCGAATAATCATACACTTTCTCTAAATTGCTTCAAATGATCATTAGGATGTTTAAAGAAACAATGTTTCAATAATTTTTAAAGTAACAAGAGCAAAGTATTGTACTCTTGTTGGCCACAGTTTCTGTTCTAAGTAACAAGAGGAATGATTTTTATTTTTGACTCTGATAGTGAATTTGACTCTGTATCAATTAACTGAACTTGACTCTGTATCAACTAAACTCGATTTTTTGCTGGCAGTGGAATAATTAAACTCGGCGATCACCTCACGACCCTCCGTTTGAATGTTGTCCTGCTGGCTGAAGATATCTCTATGTTGATCACTGCCCTTTGCCTATCGTGGATTACTTGACTAGTGATGAGTGAGTAGTAAGAATTAGGTCCCATGTTATTTTTCTGAACTGTTGATTTTTCTCTGAAGATCATGGGGGTATGTCTGTTGTCTCTGAATTGCAACGCGTCCTCGAGGAGTACCTGCCTGTTGTTCTTGGTTTAACAGAGAAAAAGTCTAAACTCTAGGCTATCCCTTTTGTGATCTAAGACTTGGTCCTTTATTAAAACTATGATGTATTTTTTTTGCTTGTTCTAATCTGTTTGACAAAAATTTAGTCAAAAGTTTGTTAAGAGAAGCAACTTTTCACCTAAAGAAAACTAAATTTGGAGTAGCATTCATTTACTGTCAATATCTAGTTACCTTATTGTTTTGCTATTGCGAGTTGATCTTGACACAATTGAAGAAGAAGAAGAAGAATCTAGCTAATTCCTCTTAATTGTAATGACCCTGTACAAATTCTTACGAATTGATCTACTGAAATTCAGTTTGATTCAGTTTGCTATACTGTGCTCAGGTAATACCCTCTGTTCAACATCATGGATCTACTCCAGTAATTTCCTTCATTTCTTCTTGTCCACTTTGATTTTACCCCCTGTTCTACCCTCTATTCAACATTCACAATTGATCATTATACTCCACTGTCATCATTAACAGCAATTTTTTTGGCAGTACTAAAGATTGTTCCATCAGAAATCAACATCAATGTTGAGAAATTGACAGTTCAGAAATAGAAATTTCAATCATGGCAACCTAAAGATTGTTCCATCATCATTACAAAAATTGAGAATAATCCACGGTAATGTTCTTATTGGAATTACAGAAACAAAATTGACAGTACTTAACACTCCATGTCATAGTGAACATTACAGAAATTGACAGAACACTTATAACTGGTGAAAATGATACAAACCATGAATGATTCCAGAGATGTTTTCCTTCTCCCATTTTAGACCATAACAGTTAACTGAACTTTTTTTGTAACATTTCTTCAGAGGACATGATCAATTGTGTTTCAAATTACTCCCTCCATTCCCTTATACAAGGCCACTATGAAAAATACATGTTACATCTATACAAGGCCACTTACAGTAATCGAGGCAAAAATTAATGATCTTTTCTCGTACTAGCAACTTGTTTAATACTTGCATGCATGTAGTCATAATGACACTATGCTATCCTTCTCATTCCCTCCTTGCATGCATGCAGGCGTTTTAATGGTCCCGGTTAACAAAAAGAAAAGTTGGCTTGCAAAGCAGGCATTAAATTTTACCTTGGTACCTGTAATTTGAGTTTGTGGCCTTGTATAAGGGAGTGGAGGGAGTATAGAGCAAGCAAGGTACACGGTGCAATGTAAAGAATTGTGTTCGAAATTGGAGCTTCTGGAGCACATTTTCTCACCGGTAGCAGCACAAGTAGGAGCTTGAGCAAGGTACAGGGCCGAGCCCTGTACTTCTTCTCGGAGTGCTTGTAGAAGAGATACTGGGAGCAAGGTACAACACCGATACTGGAGATGAAAAGGCAAGGAGCCCTGTATTTCTTCTCACCGGCAGTAGCACGAGCAGGGGACCTCTGGTGAAAGCACATGAGCAAGGGAGCTCCGGGCGGCAACACGAGCAGGGGAGGAGCAGCAAAAGGAGCTCGAGCTTGAGTTCAAGGCCCGTGAGAGAGAGCTCGAGGTCCAGGCACGGCGGGAGCTCACAGTCCAGGCACTCGAGACGCCGGCGCGCGCAGGTCCTGGGCGGTGGTGGTGCAGGTCATGGGTGGCGGAGGAGCACGTCCTGGGCGATGGCAGAGCAAGCAATTGGGTGGCAGAAGAGCACATCCTGGGCGGCGTCGAAGCAAGCAATTGGGCGGTGCACGACCTGGGCAGCGGCGGAGCAAGCAATTGGGCGGCGCACGACCTGGGCGGCGGAGGAGCACGTCTTGGGCGGCGGTGGAGCAATCAATTGGGCGGCGCAGGTCCTGGAAGGCGGAGCAGCAAGCCCTGGGCGGCGCCGGCATAGGTCCTGGGCGATGACTGACCCTGGCGACGCGCGCGGGTGAGAGGAAGAAGGAAGGAGACGGCTACCAGTTTGTAACAGATTTAAAGCTACGAGGGCGTTTTTGCAAAATTGGTAGTACACTACACTGGTGACAAGTTTTCTCGGACGAAGGGAGTAGTATCTCTACTTAGTGCGGAATTTTTGGCTAGCAAAGATAGTGAGCAAGCACCACATGTTGAAGGATCTATGACAATATAACTTCTATGTGAATATGAACAAACATAAATCATTACGTTGTCTTCCTTGTCCAATGTCAACAATTTTGGCATATAATATTTAATGGGGGCTCACAATCATAAAAGATGTCCAAGATAGTGTATTTACATGTGAATGTTCTCTTCCCTTATTAATTCTTTAATGAATTGCATCATTGACCAATGCTATGTTTGTCAACTTTCAACAAATTTTACCACTTATACTTTTCCTTATGTGATGTCATTACTTACCATAGATTAGCATATGATTCTTTTTTTATTTATTTCCTTTTATTTTGATTGAAACATAAAAGTAAAGAAGCAAAAGCTCAAACTAAACTTTATTATATAACTCTCGCTCGATTACATAAATAGATGGATCACAAAACTAGCACTCGAAAATAGATCATACTTAACTTTTATTCAACTAAATCATGAAATAGCTAAAGATCGAACTAAGATAGGTAAAGGTAATAAGAATGATGGTGATACAATACCAGGGCATCTCCCCCAAGCTTGGCACAAGCCAAGGGGAGTGCCCATACCCGTGTACTCAAGTCTCCTTTGGTGGGGAAGATGATGATGGTGGTGGTGATAATGATGTAGTAATGTTCTTCTTCTCCAGCTTGCGTCGAAGGCTAAAATTATCCTCCCTCAGATCCTCATTCTCTAGCTCAAGCTTTAATATCTTCTTGCATAATGTTGCCTTGCTTTCCTGCAGAAAATGAGAAGGGATAGATTGGGTCTTAGTTTTGTTGGAGAGACTTGACTTCTTGAACTCCACGTGTATATCTCCAGGTTGATGTAGTGGAACTTCATCTTCATCTGAGGATGCATCCTCCGACTCCTCCGGATCAGTGTCCTCCTTCTCATCCATGAACCAAAAATATGGGAAGGTCTTCTTAAAGATATTTGGATCCAGAGTACAATGGGTAACATAACCTTCTCCATCCGAATCTTGAGACGACATATTTTCAGCTCTGTCGAAAAAACAACACGAAACAAGAATAGAGGATTTCTCCGCGATGCGGTGGTCAAATCGTTCAGGGGTATATATGAAGAATTTTTATCTTGGGAAACAAGCATACGAAAGGAAAACAGAGTTGGGAAGGTGCCCGAGGGGACCACAACCCACTAGGGCACGCCAGGGAGGGCAGGCTCGCCCTGGTGTATCGTGGTCACCTCGATTGCCTTCTTGGTTGTTTCTTATTTTCCTAAAAAAAAATTCTAATATTCCAAAACTGACAGAAAATATTTTTGCGGATTTTTCGGAGTCCGTTTACTTACCGTATCACGTACCTCCTCCTTTTCAGGGGTCTGGAGTGTTCTAGAAGGTTTCTTTTATGCGTTCCTCCGGTGTCATGGTTTGGATAATATTGGTTTCAACATTAATGGGTGTACCTGAGATATAGTGCTTAATTCTTTGTCCATTGACCACCTTTGGATTGGTCCCTTCGGCATTATTGATCTTAATGGCTCCAGAACGATAAACTTCTTCGATAATATATGGTCCTTCCCATTTGGAAAGAAGCTTTCCTGCAAAAAATCTAAAACTAGAGTTGTACAATATAACATATTCACCCACTTTGAATTCCCGCTTTTGGATTCTTTTGTCATGCCATCTTTTAACTTTTTCTTTAAATAACTTGGCATTTTTATAAGCTTGGGTTCTCCATTAATCTAGTGAGCTAATATCAAATAACCTCTTTTCACTGGCAAGTTTGAAGTCATAGTTGAGTTCTTTAATTGCCCAATATACTTTATGTTCCAACTCAAGAGGCAAATGACAAGATTTTCCATAAACCATTTTATAAGGAGACATACCCATAGGATTTTTATAAGCTGTTCTGTAGGCCCAAAGTGCATCATCCAATTTCTTAGACCAATTCTTTCGGGACCTATTGATAGTTTTTTGTAATATTAATTTTATTTCTCTATTACTAAGTTCAACTTGACCACTAGATTGAGGGTGATAGGGTGATGCAATTCTACGGTTAACATCATATTCAGCAAGCATTTTACGGAAAGCACCATGAATAAAGTGTGAACCACCATCAGTTATTAAATATCTAGGGACTCAAAACCTTTGGAAAATAACTTCTTTAAGCATTTTAATGGAGGTGTTATGTTCAGCACTACTAGTTTGAATAGCTTCTACCCACTTAGTAACATAATCAATAGCAACCAAAATATGTGTATACCCATTAGAGGAAGGAAAAAGTCCCATATAATCAAAACCCCAAACATCAAATGGTTCAACAACAAGTGAATAATTCATAGGCATTTCTTGATGCTTACCGATATTACATATTCTTTGGCATTCATCACAAGACAAGACAAACTTACAGGCATCCTTGAAAAGAGTAGGCCAATAAAAATCAGATTGTAATACCTTATGCGCAGTTCTATCTCCTGCATGATGTCCTCCATAGGCTTCGGAGTGACATTTCTGTAGGATTTGTTCCTGTTCATGCTCAGGTACACAACGTCTAATAATACCATCTACTCCTTTATAAAGATGTGGGTCATCCCAAAAGTAATGTCTTAAATCATAGTAGATTTTTTTTCTTTTGTTGGTATGTGAAACTAGGTGGTATAAATTTAGCAACAATGTAATTAGCATAGGCAGGATACCAAGGAGTGTTATGAGAAGCATTTATCACAGCTAGTTATTCATCCGGAAAACTATCATCAATTGGTAGTGGGTCATCAAGAATATTTTCTAAACTAGACAAGTTATCAGCTACGGGGTTCTCAGCTCCTTTCCTATCAGTGATATGTAACTCAAATTCTTGTAGTAAGAGAACCCATCTAATGAGTCTAGGTTTAGCATCTTTCTTTTCCATAAGATATTTTATAGCAGCATGATCAGTGTGAACGATTACTTTGGAATCAACAATGTAAGATCTGAATTTATCACAAGCAAACACAACTACTAAAAATTCTTTTTCAGTAGTAGCATAATTTCTTCGGGCACTGTCTAGAGTTTTGCTAGCATAATGGATAACATTTAATTTCTTATCAACTATTTTTCCTAGAACAGCTCCAACAACATAATCACTAGCATCACACATAATTTCAAAAGGCAAGTTCCAATCAAGTGGTTGAACAATAGGTGCAGTAGTTAAGGCTTTCTTAAGTGTTTCAAAGGCTTCTACACAATCATCATCAAAAACAAATGGAACATCCTTTTGTAAAAGATTAGTAAGAGGCCTAGAAATTTTACAAAAGTCTTTAATGAACCTCCTATAGAAACCAGCATGACCAAGGAAACTACGAATACCTTTAATATCTTTAGGACATGGCATTTTCTCAATTGCATCAACTTTAGCTTTATCCACCTCAACACCTCGTTCAGAAATTTTATGCCCCAAGACAATACCTTCATTAACCCTAAAGTGGCACTTCTCCCAATTCAAGACAAGATTAGTTTGTTCACATCTCTGCAAAACTCGATCAAGGTTGCTTAAGCAATCATCAAAAGAAGTCCCGTAAACGGAAAAATCATCCATGAAAACCTCAACAATCTTTTCACAAAAATCAGAGAATATAGCAGCCATACATCTTTTAAAGGTAGCAGGTGCATTGCATAGACCAAAAGGCATACGTATATAAGCATACATTCCAAAAGGGCAAGTAAATGTGGTTTTCTCTTGATCAGGTTGTGAAACATGTATTTGAGAAAAACCAGAATATCCATCAAGAAAACAAAAGTGTGTGTGCTTAGATTATCTTTCTAACATTTGATCAATAAAAGGTAGAGGGTAATGATCTTTTCTAGTAGCTTTATTTAATTTTCTAAAATCTATTACCATTCTATAGCCAGTGACAATTCTTTGTGGGATAAGTTCATTTTTATCATTAGGAACAACAGTAATACCTCCCTTCTTAGGGACACAATGAATGGGACTTACCCATCTACTATCAGCTATGGGATATATTATACCTGCTTCCAGAAGTTTTAGTATTTCAGTTCTCACCACTTCTTTCATCTTAGGATTCAATCATCGTTGGTGATCAACAACGGGTTTAGCATCAGGTTCCATATTAATCTTGTGCTGACATAGAGTGGGACTAATGCCCTTAAGATCATCAAGGATATATCCAATAGCGGCATGGTGCTTCTTCAGAATTTTCAATAATCTTTCTTCTTCATGTTCTGATAGGTTAGCACTAATAATAACATGATATATCTTTTTCTCATCAAGATAAGCATATTTCAACGTGTCAGGCAATTGGTTTAATTCAAACATAGGATCACCTTTAGGTGGAGGAGGTGCTCCTAGAGTTTCAATAGGCAAATTGTGTTTAAGGAGAGCTTGTTGCTCAAAGAATATTTTATCTATTTCATTTCTTTCATGCAAGTGCATATCATTTTCATGGTCTAGCAAATATTGTTCTAGTGGATTAGTAGGAGGCATAGCAATAGAAGCAAGACCAATTATTTCATCCTTACTAGGTAATTCTTTATTACGGGGTTGCCTACTAAACTTGGAGAAATTAAATTCATGAGACTCATCACCAAAGCTAACACTGACAGTTTCTTTATGGCAATCTATCGTAGCATTGACAGAGTTCAAGAAAGGTCTACCAAAAATTATGGGACAAAAGTCATCTTGTGGGGAACCAAGGACTAGAAAATCAGTAGGGTATTTTATTTTCCCACACAAGACTTCAACATCTCTAGCAATCCCAAGTGGTGTGATGGCGTCTCTATTAGCAAGTTTAATAGTAGCATCTATGTCTTCTATTTCAGCGGGTGTTATGTCATTCATAATTTCTTGGTATAAGGTCAAAGGAATATCACTCACGCTAGCACCTAAGTCACATAAACCATGATAGCAATGATCTCCTATTTTAACTGAGACAACAAGCATGCCAACAACAGGTCTATTTTTATCTTTTTCATCGGGCTTGGCAATTCTAGCAGCTTCATCACAGAAATAAATAGCATGCCCATCAATATTTTCTACCAAGAGATCTTTAACCATAGCAACACTAGGTTCTACTTTGATTTGTTCAGAGCGTTTAGGTGTTTAATATTAATTTTGTGAACCACAGTTGATACCTTAGCATGTTCCTGTATCCTAACAGGGAAAGGTGTTTTTTCAATATAAGCACTAGGTACAACTGGATCAACATTATAAATGATAGTTTCATCTTTAGCTATAACCAGTTCTTTAATTTCTTCTTTAATAGGGGGATGATATTTAAACCACTTCTCCTTAGGGAGATAGACATGAGTACCAAATGATTCACAAAAAGAGGCTACTATCTTAGAGTCAAGTCCATATTTAGTGCTAAACTTGTGAAAAGCATCGGTATTCATAAAAGATTTAACACAATCAAACTCAAGCTTAATACCTGACTCTTTACCTTCGTCGAGTTCCCAATCTTCAGAGTTACGTTTAATTCTTTCTAAAAGATCCTGCCTAAATTCAATATTCTTGTTCATAAAAGAACCAGTACAAGAAGTATCGAGAATGGATTGATCATCACGAGAAAGCCGAGCATAAAAATTCTGAATGATAATTTCTCTTGAGAGCTCATGATTGGGGCATGAATATAACATTGACTTAAGCCTCCCCCAAGATAGAGTGATACTTTCTCCTTCACGAGGCCAAAAATTATATTTATAATTCCGATCACGATGAACTAGATGCATAGGAATTTTTTTTTGGGTGAAATTCCAATTTCAATCGATTCCAGTTCCAAGATCCAATATCATCGCATAGCCTATACCATGCCAATGATTTTCCCTTCAAAGATAAAGGGAAAACCTTCTTCTTAGCTTCATCTTCGGGTAAACCTGCAAGCTTAAATAATCCACAAATTTCATCCACATGTATAAGTAGCATATCAGGATGTTCAGTTCCGTCTCCTGCATAAGGATTAGCTAGCAGTTGTTCTATCATACCCGATGGAATTTCATAACCAATATTTTCAGTAGGTGCAATAGGTTGAGGGGAAACTAATTGTGCTTCCGATTGAGGTGAAGATACCCCGAAAAAAAAACCTCAAAGGATGGTTTTCCATAGTGACAGGTGACAATAAATTTCAGCATGTAATATAAATTTTTCCTTACCGATTTCCACTTACCAAGAGTGCTTCACTCCCCGGCAACAGCGCCAGAAAAGAGTCTTGATGACCCACAAGTATAGGGGATCAATCGTAGTCCTTTCAATAAGTAAGAGTGCTGAACCCAATGAGGAGCAGAAGGAAATGACAAGTGGTTTTCAGCAAGGTAATTTCTACAAGCATTGAAATTGTCGGTAATAGGTAGTTTGATAGCAAGATAATTTGTAATAAGAAAGTAATGGTAACGGTAAATAAAGTGAAGCAAGGTAGCCCAATCCTTTTGTGGCAAAGGACATGCCAAAACGGTCTCTTATAATAAGCAAAGCGTTCTTGAGGGCACACGGGAATTTCATCTAGTCACTTTCATCATGTTGGTTTGATTCGCGTTCGCTACTTTGATAATTTGATATGTGGGTGGACCAGTGCTTGGGTGTTGTTCTTACTTGAACAAGCCTCCCACTTATGATTAACCCCCTCGCAAGCATCCGCAACTACGAGAAAAGTATTAAGATAAAATTTAAGCATAGCATTAAACATATGTATCCAAATCAGTCCCTTACGAAGTAGCGCATAAACTAGGGTTTAAGCTTCTGTCACTCTAGCAACCCATCATATAATAACTACTCCACAATGCATTCCCTTAGGCCCAAAGATGGTGAAGTGCCATGTAGTCGACGTTCACATGACACCACTAAGGGAATCACAACATACATATCATCAAGATATCGAACACATATCAAATTCACATGATTACTTGCAACATGACTTCTCCCGTGACCTCAAGAACAAAAGTAACTACTAACAAATGATATTCATGCTCAAGATCAGAGGGGTATTAAATAGCATAATGGATCTGAACATATAATCTTCCACCAAATAAACCATATATAATCAACTACAAGATGTAATCAACACTACTAATCACCCACAGGTACCAATCTAAGGTTCCGGTACAAAGATTGAACACAAGAGATGAACTAGGGTTTGAGATGAGATGGTGTTGTTGAAGATGTTGATGAAGATTGGCCTCCCAAAGATGAGAGGGTTGTTGGTGATGATGATGGCTTCGATTTCCCCCTCCGGGAGGGAAGTTCCCCCGGCGGAATCGCTTCGCCAGAGGGCAAAAGTGCTCCTGCCCAAGTTCCGCCTCGAGACGGAGAAGCTCCGTCCCGAAAGTCCTCTCCTTATTTTTTTTCTAGGTCAAAAGACCTTATGTACCAAAAGATGGGCACCGGAGGTGGATTTGCTGGCCACAACCCACCAGGGCACGCCTGGGGGGCCTGGCGTGCCCTTGTGTCTTGTGGTCACCAGGTGGCCCCCCTCCGGTAGTTATTTGCTCCAGTATTTTTTATATATTCCAAAATAATTCTTCGTAAATTTTCAGCTCATTTGGAGATGTGCAGAGTAGGTATCTCTGACATAGCTTTTTCAGGTCCAGAATTCCAGCTGCCGGTATTCTCCCTCTTTGTGTAAACCTTGCATATTGTGAGAGAAAAGGCATTAGAATTACTCCATAAAGCATTATTATGCATAAAAACATTATAAATAACAGTAGAAAAACATGATGCAAAATGGACGTATCAGATACATCATCAAAATTCACACTAACAGTTTCCTTAGCGCAATCAATCTTAGCATTACAGGAAAGGTCTACCAAATATAATGGGACAAAATCATCTTGTGTGGAACCGAGAACTAGAAAATTTGGAGGGTATTTTATTTTCCCACACAAGACATCAACATCTCTAACAATCCCATGTGGTGTAATAGTATCTCTATTGGCAAGCTTAATAGTAACATCAATATCTTCTATTTTAGCAGGAGCAATATCATTCATAATTTCTTGATATAGAGTGAATGGGATAACACTAACACTAGCACCCAAATCACATAAGCCATGATAACAATGATGTCCTATTTTAACAGAAATAATAGGCATGCCTACGGCAGGTCTATTTTTATCTTTTTCATCGGGTTTAGCAATTCTAGTATCTTCTTCACATAAATAAATAGCATGCCCATCAATGTTTTCAACCAAGAGATCTTTAACCATATCAACATTAGGTTCAAATTTAATTTGTTTAGAGGGTGTAGGTGTTCTTGTATAACTTTTGCGAACCACAGCTGAAGCTTTAGCATGTTCTTTTATCCTAACAGGAAAATGAGGTTTCTCAATATAAGCAGTAGGAACAACTGGATCAACATTATAAGTAATAGTTTCTTCTTCAGCTTTAGTAGGTTCTGCTATTTTTACTTCAATGGGAGGATGATATTTGAACCACTTCTTCTTAGGGAGATCAACGTGAGTAGAAAAAGATTTACAGAAAGAAGCTACTATCTCAGAGTCAAGTCCATATTTAGTGCTAAATTCATGAAAAGCATCGGTATCCATAAAGGTTTTAACACAATCAAACTCGAGCTTTATATCTAACTCCTTACCTTCGTCGATATCCCAATCTTCGGAGTTGCGTTTAATTATTCGCAAAAGATCCCATCTGAATTCAATAGTTTTCTTCATAAAATAACCAGTACAAGAAGTATCGAGCATGGATTGATCATTACGAGAAAGCCGAGCATAAAAATTCTGAATAATAATTTCGCTTGAGAGCTCATGATTGGGGCATGAATATAACATTGACTTAAGCCTCTCCCAAGCTTGAGCGATACTTTCTCCTTCACAAGGCCAAAAATTATACATATAATTTCGATCACGATGAACTAGATGCATAGGATAATTTTTTTGATGAAATTCCAATTTCAATCGATTCCTGTCCCACGCTCCAATATCATCACATAGCCTATACCATGTAAATGCCTTTCCCTTAAAAGATAAGGGGAAGACCTTCTTCTTGACTTCATCTCTGGCAAACCTGCAAGCTTAAATAATCCACAAACTTCATCCACAAAGATTAGGTGCATATTAGGATGTAATGTTCCATTTCCTGCATAAGGATTAGCTAGCATTTTCTCTATCATACCTGAAGGAATCTCATAATAAATATTTTCAGTAGGTGCAATAGGTTGAGGAGAAACTCTTTATGCTTTTGGTCGAGGTGAAGATACCCCAAAAAAATCCCTCAAAGGATTATTTTCCATAGTGACAAGTAACAGTAAATTTCAGCACACAATATAAATTTTCCATACCAAATTCCCCTCACCAAAGGCGCTTCACTCTTCGAAAACAGCGCCAGAAAAGAGTCTTGATAACCCACAAGTATAGGGGATCTATCGTAGTCCTTTCGATAAGTAAGAGTGTCGAACCCAACGAGGAGCAGAAGGAAATGACAAGCGGTTTTCAGCAAGGTATTTTCTGCTGGCACTGAAATTAGCGGTAACAGATTGTTTGATAGCAAGATAATTCGTAATGGGACAAGCCTGTTTGCGGTAACAGATAGTTTGATAGCAAGTGACAAGTGTAACAAAGGTGCAGCAAGGTGGCCCAATCCTTTTTATAGCAAAGGACAAGCCTGGACGAACTCTTATATAAAGCGAAGCGCTCCCGAGGACACATGGGAATTACCGTCAAGGAAGTTTTCATCATGCTCATGTGGTTCGTGTTCGCTACTTTGATACTTTGATATGTGGGTGGACCAGTGCTTGGGTGCTGTCCTTATTTGGACAAGCCTCCCACTTATGATTAACCCCTCTCGCAAGCATCCACAACAATGAAAGAAGAATTAAGATAAATCTAACCATAGCATTAAACATGTGGATCCAAATCAACCCCTTACGAAGCAACGCATAAACTAGGTGCTTTTGTCACTCTAGCAACCCATCATCTACCTATTACTTCCCAATGCATTCCCCTAGGCCCAAATCATGGTGAAGTGTCATGTAGTTGACGTTCACATAACACCACTAGAGGAAAGACAACATACATCTCATCAAAATATCGAACGAATACCAAATTCACATGATTGCTTATAACAAGACTTCTCCCATGTCCTCAGGAACAAAAGTAACTACTCACAAAGCATGTTCTTGTTCATGATCAGAGGGGTAATAAATATCATTAAGGATTTGAACATATGATCTTCCACCAAATAAACCAACTAGCGTCAACTACAAGGAGTAATCAACACTACACTACAGGAATCAGCTGATTTGCCATCTGCCATGGCAGAGAGCAAAGGACCAGAAAGCTGACGGCAAAGGTCTTTGGCGTCAGCCATGGACGGCAAAGGTCTTTGGCGTCAGCCATGAACGGCAAACATGTCCGGCACTGTAAGTTACAGTAATGAGCTTCTTTGCCGTCTGTTTTCGCGCAGCGGACGGCAAAGATGTTTGCCGTCAGCTTTCCTAGGGAAGTAGACGGCAAAGAAGGTGGATGGCAAAGAATAGACATTGGCCATGTTAGGTGGCTAACGGGAGGCTTTGCTGTCTGCCAGCTGATGGCAAACATGCCACCCCCTTTGTCGTCTGCCATCTGACGTCAGCAGAGGCGTCACTCCTCCCCGCTCTTTGCTGTCTGCCACAGACGGCAAACTCCCCGCTCTTTGCTGTCTGCCACAGATGGCAAAACACGCTAGCCTTTGCCGTCTGCCATAGACGGCTGATGCGGCTTGAACTACGTCGGTATTTCCCGAAAGAGGAAGGGATGATGCAGCATAGCTACGGTAGGTATTTCCCTTAGTGATGAGACCAAGGTTATCGAACCAGTAGGAGAACCATGCAACACTATGTGAACGGTACCTGCACACAAAGAACAAATACTTGCAACCCAACGTAAAAGAGGGGTTGTCAATCCCTCCCGGGTAAAAAGATAGGTAAAATTGTAGTAGAATGGATAAATAGATCTCGCGGGAACGCGAGATAAAATAAATAACAATAAATTGCAGTAAGGTATTTTTGGGTTTTTGGATTAATAGATCTGAAAATAAAAGCAAATGAAAATAGATCTCGAAGGCAAATATGATAAAGAAGAGAGCCGGGGGCCGTAGATTTCACTAGTGGCTTCTCTCGAGAAAAATAGCATACGGTGGGTACACAAATTACTGTTGGGCAATTGATAGAACTTCAAATAATCATGATGATATCCAGGCAATGATCATTATATAGGCATCACATCCAAGATTAGTAGACCGACTCCTGCCTGCATCTACTACTATTACTCCACACATCGACCGCTATCCAGCATGCATCTAGTGTATAAAGTTCATGGAGAAACAGAGTAATGCAATAAGAACGATGACATGATGTAGACAAGATCTATTTATGTAGGAATAGACCCCATCTTGTTATCCTTAATAGCAACGATACATACGTGTCATTTCCCTTTCTGTCACTGGGATTGAGCACCGTAAGATCGAACCCATCACAAAGCACCTCTTCCCATGGCAAGAAAAATCGATCTAGTCAGCCTAACTAAACCAAAGATTCGAAGAAGAAATACAAGGCTATAAGTAATCATGCATATAAGAGATCAAAAGACTCAAATAACTTTCATGGATAAAAACATAGATCTGATCATAAACTCAAAGTTCATCGGATCCCAACAAACACACCGCCAAAGGAGTTACATCAAATAGATCTCCAAGAGACCATTGTATTGAGAATCAAAAGAGAGAGAGAGAGGAATCCATCTAGCTACTAACTACGGACCCATAGGTCTACAATGAACTACTCACGCATCATCGGATAGGCACCAATGGGGATGATGAACCCCTCCGTGATGGTGTCTAGATTGGATCTATGGTTTCTGGAACTTGCGGCGGCTGGAATTGTGTTTCGTCGACTCCCCTAGGGTTTTTGGAATATTGGGGTATTTATAGAGCAAAGAGGCGGTGCGGGAGGCAACCGAGGTGGGCACAACCCACCAGGGCGCGCCTGGGCCCCCACGCGCGCCCAGGTGGGTTGTGCCCCCTCGGGGCACCCCTCTGGTACTTCTTCGGCCCAACTTGTGTCTTCTAGTCCAAAAAAATCTCCAAAAAGTTTCGATGCGTTTGGACTCTGTTTGGTATTGATTTTCTGCGAAGTAAAAAACAAGCAAAAAAACAACAACTGGCACTGGGCACTATGTCAATAGGTTAGTCCCAAAAATGATATAAAGTTGCTATAAAATGATTTTAAAACATCCAAAAATGATACTATAACTGGATGGAACAATAAAAAATTATAGATACGTTGGAGACGTATCAGCATCCCTAAGTTTAATTCCTGCTCATCCTCGAGGAGGTAAATGATAAAAACAGAATTTTTGATGTGGAATGCTGCCTAACATGTTCATCACATATTATTTTCTTTGTAGCTTGGACATTTGGATTTTTATATGATTCAAAGCAATAGTCTAGTTTTGACACGAAGATTTCAATACTCAAGCATATCAATAGGCAACCATGTCTTTCAAAATATCAACACTAAAGCAAGTTATCCCTAGCCCATTATGCTCAATCATTGATCCATTCATGAAACACATTCGCATATTACCTACACCCAATGCTCAAGTATGATCATAGTGCCCCTTAGTTGGTGCTTTATAAGAGAAGATGGAGACTCAAATAAAAATAAAAATTGCATAAAGTAAATAGAAAGGCCCTTCGCGGAGGGAAGTAGGGGTGCCAGAGCTCAAAGCGAAAAAGATAGAGATAAACACATTTTAGGTGGCATGCCTTTCCTGTCAATGAAAACGATCGAGTAGTTCCCCATACTTTCCATGCTAGATATATCACAGGCGGTTCCCAAACAGAAAATAAGGTTTATTCCTTTTTCCACCATACTTTCATATTCCACGGCTAACCGAATCCACGGGTGCCGTCCATACCAACACTTTCCAAGAAATTTATTATTTGACAACATAAAGTAAATTCATTTTTCATTTCGGGACTGGGCATCCCTAATACCTTTGTCGTACTCTCGTGCAATGACAAGTGAATAAACACTCATCTTGAGAATAACACATCTAGCATGGAAAAATATCAGCCACCCCCTACCGTTTCATGAGTTGTACGAGCACACAAAAAGGAAATTTATTTTGAAGATTAGAGAAGGCACATACAAATTTGCTTAGAACGACAAAAGAATTCCGCATATAGGTAGGTATAGTGGACTCATATGGCAAAACTGGTTTAAGGATTTTGGATGCACAAGTAGTAATCATACTTAGTGCAAAGGAAGGCTAGCAAAAGATTGAGATGCATCCAACCAAGAAACGAAAAATCTCATAAGCGAGCATTAAGCATAACTAACACCGAATAATGCACCATAAGTAGGATGTAATTTCATTGCATAACTATTGACTTTCGTGCTTGCATAGGGAATCACAAACCTTAACACCAATATTCTTACTAAAGCATAATTACTCATCAACATGACTCACATATTATATCATCATACCACAAAACTATTACAAAGAATCAAGTTTATTTTATCTAATGATCCTCATGAATTTTTTTATTATATCCCTCTTGAATATCTATCACTTTGGGACTAATTTCATATGTTGCTTTTGATAGCTCAAACAAATCTAAGTGAAGAACATGAGCATAACAAATTTTCTTCTCGCAAAATAATATAAGTGAAGCATGAGAGAATTTCTTATAAAAATTACTAACTCTCAAATAAATCTAAGTGAAGCATGAGAGCATTTCTTCAAAAATAATAAAGCACACCGTGCTCAAAAAGATATAAGTGAAGCACTAGAGCAATTCCATAGCTCAAAAAGATTTAAGTGAAGCATAGAGAGCAATTCTAACAAATCATAGCATAATTTTGGCTCTCTCAAATAGGTGTGTCCAGCAAGGATACTTAGCTTAGAATAAAAAGCAAAACAAGCAAAGACTCATATCATACAAGACGCTCCAAGCAAAACTCATGATATGTGACGAATAAAAATATAGCTCTAAGTAAAATACCGATGGTCGTTAGAAGAAAGAGGGGATGCCACTCGGGCATCCCCAAGCTTAGTTGCTTGCTTCCCTTTGGATAATGGATTGGGGTGCCATGGGCATCCCCAAGTTTAGGCTCTTCTTACTCCTTATTCCTTCATCCATCGTGATCTCACCCAAAACTTGAAAACTTCAATCACTCAAAACTCAACAAAACCTTCGTGAGATCCGTTAGTATAAGAAAACTAATCTTTACTTTAAGTACTATATAAAACCCATTCAAATTTTGTAATTGCGTTATATCTACTGTATTCTAACTTTACCATGGCTTATACCCTCCAATATAAACCATAGATTCATCAAAATAAGCACACAATGCAAAGAAAACAGAATCTGTCAAAAATAGAACTGTCTGTAAAGATGTGAATTGTTATCATACTTTTGTAACTCCAAAATTCTAAAAACTTAGGACAGCCTAGGAAATTTGTATATCAATCTTGTGTAAAACATTCAGAATTTTTTGTCGCTTCTGTGATTTTAAACAATTATTTTACTCGACGCAAAAGTTTCTGTTTTTCAACAAGATCAAATCAACTATCACCAAAGCTATCCCAAAGGCTTTACTTGGCACAAACACTAATTAAAACATAAAAAACACAATCATAACAGTAGCATAATTGTGCAAACACTCAAGAACAGAAAGAAAAAAATAAAAATATTTTCTATTCATTGGGTTGCCTCCCAACAAGCGCTATCGTTTTATGCCCCTAGCTAGGCATAATGCAAAGATCTAAGTGTTGTCATCTTTAGTTTCATTTTCCTTAGAGGTGTTTTTGTCAGGAGGTTTTGCAAGAAAAACATAAAACACCTTATCCATAGAGACTTTAGCACTATCAAGTTGCTTATCATCATATCCCCTTTGATTTCCGGCAACAATCCAAGAATAGTGTTGATTAACATCATTGAAAACTTGTTGGATTACATCCAAAACAGGAACTTCCTTTTTAAGATTCTCATCAAAGATTTGATTATTCCCAAGCAGATGTCGTAGCACATAATCACTATTATAAAGAATTTCATCTATCACCGGTTTTTCACGATTCATACCATAGAAATAAAAAAAATCCCTAGCTTCCCGTATTATATAATCAAATTCATTCATAAGAACAAGGGTGGCCAACTTTTTAGCCTTGGAATTCTTTATAATGGGTAACTCAAAAAACAATCTTTGCAAGGTAGGATGGGTACGGATAAATTTATTTTCAAGTTTCAAAACTAGTGCTGAAATAGCTTCCGCATAAGATTTAGTCCTCTTATGTCACACCCTAGCTAGTTCAGGCATTAGAGTGTTGCATCATGTTTAAGTTTTTCCAGAAACTTGAAATGGGGATGATAGAACCCCCAGCACCCCCTGGAAACAACTAGGGTTTACTAAAATCTTTTTCAATGAACCTGAAATGCCCTTCTAAAATGTCCATCATTTTTGTCTTGGGTTAGAACCTCTGCCAAAACGGGTTCACATTTTTCTAGGTCATCATAAGGTCATTGAATTAAATCATATGTAACTTGCATTTGGGCATTTAAATGCTAGTAAATATTTTAAATGTCCAAATAATCCCAAACTGAAATGTTCCATGTTGGATATACTCTATACAGTGGGCATGAGCAGTTTGGTGATTTTTGAAAGTGCCTAGGTATTTTTAGAAAAGCCACAAACTTGCAGAAATAAAAAAAAAGAGGAAAATAAACTTACCTGGCAAAGTCACCAGCCGGCCCACCTGGCGGCCCAGCACTGTGCTAGCCCATGCCAGCCAGCTGCTTCGTCCCCGTCAGGCAGGCAGGGAGGTGACGCCGGCGTGCGCGAGCCCGCCACGGCGCCAGCTGCTTGCCGCTCGAGCCGCTGGACGCCTGGACGTCCTCCACGTCGTCGCCTTGACCCCCTCGACACCTCACTCTCCCCCCTGCGCCTCTCTCTCGCTCTCTCCCCACCATGGCCGACGCAGCCGCAGCCGCGCCACCGTGAAACCCGCGTCCACCGTCGTCCCCGAGCCGCGCTGCCGTGTCCACGAGCTCCGTCGTCGTCCTCTCCATCGAGTAGACCGAGCCCCGAGCGCTCGTTCGCTTCCGAACCACCGCAACAGCCTCGCCCGACCTCGCCGTCGCCGGAGATCCCTTTCGCCGTCTCCACCGCAGCAGTTCGTCCCCGACCTCGCCGACCGCTTCGTCGTGACCGCCGTGAGCTCAGCTACCTCCCCATCCTTTCCGTTCTCGCTCTCGAGCCCTGCATCGACTGCACCGAGCTCGGCCGCACCCGCCGCCGCCTCAGCACGTCGCCGTCGTGGCCACATCCACGTTGGCTCGATTCCGAGCACGCCATCGTCTTCACCGCATCCCCAGGAGCCCGCAGCACCACTCCACGCACCTCGCCGTGCCCCCTAGCGACGAGCCCGAGCTCGCCCGAACTCCGGCAGTCGCACAGCTCGTCGCCGGCGTCATTTCTGGCCACCCCAGCTCCACCCACTGCCACCACTCGACGCGGCTCACTCCCCGCTTCACGTAGATGTGCTCCACCGTTGTTTTGGTCGTCGGAGGACGAAACCCGCACCGCCCCACCGCGTCTGGCCTCGCCGGCGGCTAAACGCCGGCGAGTCAGCCCAGTTTGACCAGGGATTTGACCCCCCCTGGGTCACTGACGTGTGGGCCCAGGGCCTTGACTAATCTGGTTTAGGGTTAGATTAGTACTAATTAACTTAAGTTAGTTAGTTAGACACTGACATGTGGGCCCCAGCGTCAGGTTTGACCTGGACCGGCCCCGTTGACTGCTGACGTCACCCTGACGCAATGCTGACGCAATAAGTATTTTCTGGATTTATTTTAATCAGGAAATTCCAGAAAATACCAAAAACTTTAAAAATTCATAGTAATTCAACCGTAGCTCCAAATCAAACAAATTATATATGAATTTGGATCAGAAAAATCCAATCTTTCCATCTGTACTAGTTTCATGCATGTCAGAACACTTTAACCTTGCTGATTAGATGAAACAAGTTATTGCACTAATATGACCTCTTATTTTGGGTTTGCATTTGAATCCTTGACTCAAATGAACTCAAACCAACCTGTTCTAAGATGCATTAGCCAAAACACACTCATTTTGCCATGTCATAGCATGCATCATATTGTTGCATATTGCCATGTGATGATTGTGTTTCGATGTGTTCTTCGTGGTAGGTTCTGCCTCCGAGGATATTCACGAGTATCCAACTGAAGGGCAGTATTCCACTACCACTCTGTCAGGCAAGCAACCCCATTGATCATTTCGATACAAACCCATCTTCCCGCTTCTGCTCTCGTTTACTGCATTAAGACAACGCGTTTCAAACTGCTGTGTGTTGCGGTAGTTGAACCCATATCCTCTGCATGACCTGTCATTGCCACAGTAACTAGATGAAACCCACTAGCATGTGTAGGAGTTGATTGAGCCATGTCTGTGTTTCCTACCATGCTATGCCTGCTATGCTTAGAGTTGTGTCAGGTCTGGCTCATCAGGGTGATGAACTAGAGTGAATGGTTGTGTCGGTAATGAGGGTGAAGTGTTGAACATGTTTTGGTAAAGGTATCGATGAGAGGCCATGTAGGAGTACATGGTGGGTTGTTTCATTGAGGCCGTCCTTAAGAACTGAGATCTGTATGCGTGATTTAAGATTCAGCTACTACCACACATTGGGATCCTTAATTGACTCTCTCGACTTATTAATCACCCCGTCCTCTGTCCAGGAGTTGCAAGTAGTTTCTGGTGTTTGTAGTTGCTGGAGGCCGTGCGCAGCGCTGACCTTAGGGGTGGGCTGTGATGCGGTAGGCACGTGGCACGGTGTACCGGGTCGCCCGTTTGGTATCTCGAGAACCCTGCACACATCGTTTGGGGCCGTTGAGGACACCCCGGCCGGATTTCCTTGCGGATGGAACCCGAATAGGCGATAAACCTGGACTAGAGACTCGTGTGTTTAGTTAGGTCGTGGTCTACACCCACGTCGGCTTTCGCTTGAAGTCTGCCGAGCACATGTCGTGTGCAGACGCTAAGTGGTGGAAACATGTGTGAAGAGGTACACCCCTGCAGGGTATAAAACTATTCGAATAGCCGCGTCCGCGGTAAAGGACTACTTGGTCGCTTATGCAGTTCATAGACAAGTTAATGGTTACTACTAAAAGACTCAAGATAAGTGTGAGTACCGCGGATGGCCCTCTCGTAGGATTACGAGGGAGGATCCACGGTGGAGTATTGTGATGGTGATTAGTGGACTCGTGTGCGAAAACTAATTTCTCAAGTGGTGTCTCGTAGGATAGTGTAGCCAAGAGTCAAAGCTGGCTTGCTGCAATAACTCCACCACCCTTCTTGAGAATGTGCATATATATTAGGATCTGTTGTAAGACTTGCTGGGTACCTTTGTACTCATGTTGCTTTAATAACTGTTGCAGACGAGAACACCGCCCCCTCCGATGGGTTCTATGTAGATCTCGACGTTGACGAGTGACTTGCCACCCAGGTGGTGACCTGAGCTTGTGAAGGGCCTATGTAGATAGACAGGCTTCGTCAAGCCTTCTTTCTTTCTAGTGTCTGTACTCAGACTAATTGCTTCCGCATGTGCTTGTATGTTTGTATGACTTGAGTGTCGGGTCGTGTGACCCCTATCTGTATGAACATGTTATGTATGGCTCCCCGGAGCCTTTAAATAAAGTACTTTGAGTTGTAGAGTTTTGTTGTGATGCCATGTAGTATTCACACATATCGAGCATATTGTGTGTATGATTGAAATGCTTGCTATGTGTGGGATCCGACTATCTAGTTGTTTATCCTTGGCAGCCTCTCTTATGGGGAAATGTAGTCTGGTGTCTCCACTGAGCCTTGGTAGTCCGCTACAGCCCGGTTTACCGGAGTCCTGCTAGCCCAGCACTGCTACTCCGGAACACCTAGACTGGCCGGCATGTGTTTCACTTCGTTCATGTGTCTGTCCCTTCGGGGAAATGTCACGCGGTGATATCCGGAGTCCTGCCTAGCCTGCTACAGCCCGGTTTCCCGGAGTCCTGCTAGCCCAGTGCTACAGCCCGGATTCACACGCTGCTGACCGACATGCTCGATGTTGATTCATGTATGCCTGTCCCCGTAAGTTAGCGCCGCTTTGGGTTCACGACTAGCCATGTCGGCCCGGGTTCTCTGTCATATGGATGCTAGCAACACTATCATATACGTGAGCCAAAAGGCGCAAACGGTCCCGGGCCATGGTAAGGCGACACCCGTGGGAATACCGTGCGTGAGGCCGCAAAGTGATATGAGGTGTTACAGGCTAGATCAGTGTGACTTAGAATCGGGGTCCTGACAGCGTTGGTATCAGAGCCGGACTGCCTACAGGTTCGTTGAGCCAAACTGGTCGATGTCGAGTCTAGAAATGCTTTAGTTATATGTAGGGGAATTGATTGTGGGTGGGACGTAAGGCTCTTTTTACTCCTTTACCTTATGCCCTCTGATCTGAGTCATCCTTTTCTCTTTCTACGTGGGTTAAGGACTAGGCTCTCTTCTCTCTATCAGGTTCACGTGTTACTAATCCTTAGTAACTTATAGGATTGTTGGTTACAAGCCTCAGTTCAGTTTCTACTACTTCTAGTATGTTGTCAGTTGAACCAGAACCTTGATATGATGTTGTTGAGTGGCTTGCAAACTGTTGTGAATGTCTCAAATCTTTTTCTGAGCATTTACAGCCGTTATGCTGTCCGATTTCTCCTAGAAAATTCTAATGCCTTTTCCTTATTTCGTGTTTCCAGATGGCCACTCGCACCCAGAATCAAGTGGTTCATCTGACTCGGTGCCTCGATGTACCTGGTCACACGGCCATGCTGGTCCGAGTGATGATCGAGACAGGCTATCGATGGTATCCAGAGTATACCGTCGAAGAGCAGTTTCGAGACTTTAATCAAAGCCAATACCTTTGTATAGTCAGGATATACCCTTCCTATCCTGGAGCTACTGAACCCCTCCATTGCTCATATGGACTTGGGGTTACCATCGAGATGTCCGTGCAAGACGCTGCTTACTCGATGATGACTGTCATGCGAGCCAGACTTGCCTTGCTTCGGAACACTGATTTCCGCTATATGCAGCATCACTCCCTGGGGCACAAGGGTACTATCAGGCCCTTTACACTGACTCTGTCCATGAGGATTCACTACTCCGCACCACCACCGAGTTGCTTGAGGACAAGGACCGTGAGAATCGTGCCTTGCGAATGGAGCTCTTCAACACTCGTTCTGATCACTGGGCCACTCTGACACGGTTTGCACCTGCCGTGCAGGCTGGGTACATGGACATGAGGGACTTGTACCCCGTGCGGTCTGGTCTGCCAGATTGTATGGACTGGCGTGATGTAGGAGGCATCACTCCTTCCCGTGGTCCCCGTCTGCCACCGTTTGTTGGACCAAGGCCACATCCGAGTCCTTTTGGACCGCAAGCTCCACAGGACCGACTGTTTCCAGATGATCATGTTCAGCTCCCAGGACATGGTGGTAATCTCTATGAAGATTACTACGGAGACGTCTGAGTTGGTAGCAGCTTCACTAGTATTGTAACAGTTGTATTTTCCACAGTCCTGTGTGACTTGTGGATACGACTTGGTGTGTATCACATTTCGGAGGTGTAGAAAAATAATGTATAGGAGCTTGGAATGCCTTCGATGAGATGTAACGTCTTTCACCGTAGTTGTACTTTAGCCTGGGCTTGTACTAAACTATGTACGGTGTGTATGACCGATGGTATATATATGGCAGTTTCTATATTACCATGTCGTGCAAAGGACCATCTCAGCATTTCATGTCGTCCATTACATTCTGCACTTCCTTGCCAGCATTTTGCCATCCTTGTCTAAGCCGTTGTCTTGTCTCTCCTAGGATGGTTAATACCCGCAACAACCCTGCTGCCCCGGAGCAGGGTGAAGCCAGTGCAGCTAGGGATGGGAATCTGCCCCACCCGCCTTCTCTGGCCGAAGTTATGTTGGAGGCAGAAAGAAACAAGCGTGAGACCAACCGCTTGCTAGCCCGCATTGAGGAGAATACTGCCCGTCATCAAAGGAACGAATTGGTGTCAATCAATGACTTTATCAAGTTGTACCCACCGACATTCCATCATTCCGTCGAGCCCCTCGATGCGGATGATTGGCTTCGTAGCATCACCAATAAGCTACGTTCTGCCAACGTAGCCGAAGCTGATAAGGTTATCTACGCTGCCTATCACCTCGAAGGCCCTGCTAGCCTTTGGTGGGAAAACTATGAGGCCATGCGCCCGGCTGGGCAGATTACCACTTGGGCTGACTTCAGTGAGGCTTTCCGTGAGCATCACATCCCGGAAGGTCTCATGGATCGTAAGAGGGAGGAGTTCTGCAATTTCACCCAAGGTAGACTGACCGTGGATGCATACAGCCGTGAGTTTGGAAATCTAGCACGATATGCTCCTGAAGAGGTATCCACCGACGCCAAGAAACAGGCAAGGTTCCGCAAGGGACTTAGCCCCGAGCTTCGTCGTGATCTTCGTCTGCACGAGTGCACCTCTTTTCAGAAGTTGGTGAATAAGGCCATCAGTGCTGAGACAGGTCAGACTGACTATGACGCCTCACGCAAGCACTCCCGTGACTTTGGTTCTTCATCCGGTTCTGGACATCAGAAGCGTCGGGTGTGGATTCCAAACACAGCCCTGCCACCCAGGTTCACTCTGAGGCCATCCTTTGAGGCGCCTCGCCCCAATCAGCAGTTTGCACCGCCCAAGGCCTATGGTGGCCCCTCTGCTAATGCTGCTCCACGCTCCAATGTTGTGACATGCTTCAAGTGTGGAGAGACGGGTCACTACATGCGCGAGTGTCCCCAGAACAACCACCCCAATCAGCCCGGAAAGTCCGTTGGTCGTGACAAGCCAACGGGAAAGACATATTACGCTAAGCCAGCCACCACTGCACGTGGCCATGTCAACTATGTTTCAGCTGAAGAAACTCATGAGGATCCCAACGTCGTCCTTGGTACGCTCTTTGTTAACTGCCATCCGGCAACTGTTCTATTTGATACTGGAGCATCTCATTCTTTTATCTCTGAGAGCTATGCTCGATTGCACAACACCACATTTTGTGACATGCCCACCTCCATGGTAATTCAAACCCCTGGTTCTAAATGGCAAACCTCTCAAGTAAGCCATGGAAATGAAATTCTTGTCGATAAATTGGTCTTCCTTGCATCACTGATAGCTCTCAAGTCCTCGGACATAAACATCATCTTGGGTATGGACTGGATGTCAACCCATTACGCTAAGATTGATTGCTCTACTAGAACTATTCAACTCACCCATCCATCGGGCAAGACAGTCAATGTTTTGACTCGAGTGTCTAAGCGTCAGCTCTACTCCCTAAATGCCAACCCTCTTCCAGACCTTGAAGACATTCCGTTAGTCCGTGACTTCCCGGATGTCTTTCCAGAAGAACTGCCAGGTGTTCCACCTGACAGGGATGTCGAGTTCGTGATAGACCTTGTTCCAGGAACCGTCCCAATCTCTAGAAGACCCTATAAGATGGCACCCCTAGAACTAGCCGAGCTTAAGATACAACTCGATGAGTCCTTGAAAAAGGGTTTCATCCGTCCTAGTTCATCTCCATGGGCTTGCCCCGTCCTCTTCGTCAAGAAGAAGGATGGAACGGATCGGATGGTTGTAGATTACCGACCTGTCAATTTGGTCACTATCAAGAACAAGTATCCGCTCCCCAGGATCAACGATCTGTATGATCAGCTTGCTGGATCCTCAGTCTTTTCCAAAATGGATTTGCGGTTGGGCTACCATCAAATCAAAATCAAGAACGGGGACATTCCTAAAACGGCCTTTGTTACTCGTTATGGCCAATACGAGTACACCGTCATGTCCTTCGGTTTAACCAATGCTCCAGCCACCTTCTCTCGGTTAATGAACTCGATCTTCATGGAGTATTTGGATAAATTCGTCGTGGTATACCTCGATGATATACTCATCTACTCCAAGAATGAGGAAGAACATGCCGAGCATCTAAGGCTAGTATTGATGAAACTTCGAGAGCAACGTCTTTATGCCAAATTCTCCAAGTGTGAATTTTGGTTGCCAGAAGTGACCTATCTAGGCCACGTGATCTCTGGTAAGGGTATTGCTGTCAATCCCGAGCGAGTTCAAGCCGTCCTTGATTGGACTCCACCTGAAACGGTCAAGCAAGTTCGGAGTTTCCTTGGCTTAGCGAGCTACTGTCGCCACTTCGTCGAGAATTTCTCCAAGGTTGCTAAACCTCTAACTGAACTTCTCAAGAAAGATAAAAGGTTCGAATGGACCCCACAGTGCGAGTTCAGCTTTCAGGAATTGAAAAGACGCCTGACATCTGCCCCCGTACTTGTGCCACCAGATTTTTCTAAGGACTTTGTTATCTATTGCGACGCCTCGCGACAAGGACTAGGTTGCATACTCATGCAAGATCGTCATGTGATTGCCTACGCTTCTCGACAGTTGCGTCCACATGAGGATAATTATCCCACACATGATCTAGAGCTTGCAGCTGTGGTCCATGCACTCAAAACATGGCGACATTACCTTCTTGGTAATCGTTGTGAAATTTACACCGATCACCAAAGTCTGAAATACATCTTCACCTAACCGGATTTGAATCTTAGGCAAAGATGTTGGGTCGAGTTGATTACGGATTATGACTTAGGAATAACTTACACCCCGGGCAAAGCCAATGTCATGGCTGATCCGCTAAGTCGTAAATCTTATTGTAACAACTTGATGTTACAACAAAGTCAACCACTTCTCCACGAGGAATTCCGTAAGCTTAACCTTCACATTGTTCCTCGAGGATTCCTATCCACCCTGGTGGCGAAACCTAACCTTACGGATCAAATCATAACCGCTCAGCAGTATGATAGAGGAATAT
Source organism: Thinopyrum elongatum (assembly GCA_011799875.1). Classification (NCBI taxonomy): domain Eukaryota; kingdom Viridiplantae; phylum Streptophyta; class Magnoliopsida; order Poales; family Poaceae; genus Thinopyrum; species Thinopyrum elongatum. The sequence goes on from CM022303.1 coordinate 241,226,760, forward strand.
CTCGGATCAAGGAGAACATTGCTAGCGGAGCTGCTAAGTGTTTCTCCATGGATGAGCGAGGAGTTGTTTTCTTCGAGAACCGTATAGTGGTTCCCAAGAAACAACAGCTACAGCAATTGATCCTTAAGGAAGCTCATGAATCCCCTCTCACCATTCATCCCGGTAGTACTAAAATGTATCAAGACCTACGCCAGAGGTTTTGGTGGACTAGGATGAAGAGAGAAATCGCTCAATACATTGCTAATTGCGACATATGTCGTCGTGTTAAAGCAGAGCATCAATGGCCTGCTGGCACCCTTCAACCTTTGGTTACTCCTGAATGGAAATGGGATAAAATCGGTATGGATTTCATTACCGGGTTTCCCAGGACCAAGAGAGGGAATAATGCTATCTTCGTCGTTGTCGATCGTCTTTCCAAAGTAGCCCACTTCCTACCTGTTCGTGAGAGTATAACCGCTAGCCAGCTAGCTGACTTGTACATCTCCCGAATAGTGTCTCTTCATGGTGTTCCATTGGAGATTAACTCAGACCGTGGAAGTCTTTTCACCTCTCGATTTTGGGAAAGTTTCCAAAATGCTATGGGAACTCGTCTCTCCTTTAGCACCGCCTTCCACCCTCAATCAAGTGGTCAAGTAGAACGAGTCAATCAAATTCTAGAAGATATGCTCCGAGCTTCTGTCATCTCTTTCGGTATGGATTGGGAGAAATGTCTTCCATTCGCCGAATTCGCTTATAACAATAGTTATCAAGCTAGCTTGGGCAAAGCCCCTTTCGAAGTTCTCTATGGACGAAAATGCCGAACGCCTCTTAACTGGTCAGAAACCGGGGAAAGACAACTCTTTGGCCCGGATATGATTCAGGAAGCAGAAGAGCAGGTTCGCATTATTCGTGAGAAATTGAAAACAGCCCAATCTCGTCAAAAGAGCCAATATGACCGCAAACATAAGCTCATGACTTATGAAGTTGGCGAGAAGGCTTACCTTCGGGTTACTCCTCTGAAGGGAACCCATCGATTAGGTATCAAGGGTAAATTGGCTCCTCGTTACATTGGACCTTTTCGCATTCTTGCCAAACGAGGAGAAGTTGCCTACCAATTGGAACTACCTCCGCATCTCTCCAGAGTTCATGATGTCTTCCACGTTTCTCAACTCAGGCGTTGCTTCTTGGATCCTATCCGTGAAGTGGACCACGAAACGCTTGATCTCCGAGATAATCTCACATATCGAGAATATCCCGTTCGTATCCTTGACCAAGCCGAACGTACCACTCGACGCCAGAATATCAAGTTTCTCAAGGTTCAATGGTCACACCATTCCGAGAAAGAAGCTACTTGGGAAAGGGAGGATCGTCTTCGACTTGAGTACCCCACCTTCTTCCCGGAGGATCCTAAATCTCGGGACGAGATTCTTTTGTGTGGGGGTGAGTTGTCACACCCTAGCTAGTTCAGGCATTAGAGTGTTGCATCATGTTTAAGTTTTTCCAGAAACTTGAAATGGGGATGATAGAACCCCCAGCACCCCCTGGAAACAACTAGGGTTTACTAAAATCTTTTTCAATGAACCTGAAATGCCCTTCTAAAATGTCCATCATTTTTGTCTTGGGTTAGAACCTCTGCCAAAACTGGTTCACATTTTTCTAGGTCATCATAAGGTCATTGAATTAAATCATATGTAACTTGCATTTGGGCATTTAAATGCTAGTAAATATTTTAAATGTCCAAATAATCCCAAACTGAAATGTTCCATGTTGGATATACTCTATACAGTGGGCATGAGCAGTTTGGTGATTTTTGAAAGTGCCTAGGTATTTTTAGAAAAGCCACAAACTTGAAGAAAAAAAAAGAGGAAAATAAACTTACCTGGCAAAGTCACCAGCCGGCCCACCTGGCGGCCCAGCACTGTGCTGGCCCATGCCAGCCAGCTGCTTCGTCCCCGCCAGGCAGGCAGGGAGGTGACGCCGGTGTGCGCGAGCCCGCCACGGCGCCAGCTGCTTGCCGCTCGAGCCGCTGGACGCCTGGACGTCCTCCACGTCGTCGCCTCGACCCCCTCGACACCTCATTCTCCCCCCTGCGCCTCTCTCTCGCTCTCTCCCCACCATGGCCGACGCAGCCGCAGCCGCGCCACCGTGAAACCCGCGTCCACCGTCGTCCCCGAGCCGCGCTGCCGTGTCCACGAGCTCCGTCGTCGTCCTCTCCATCGAGTAGACCGAGCCCCGAGCGCTCGTTCGCTTCCGAACCACCGCAACAGCCTCGCCCGACCTCGCCGTCGCCGGAGATCCCTTTCGCCGTCTCCACCGCAGCAGTTCGTCCCCGACCTCGCCGACCGCTCCGTCGTGACCGCCGTGAGCTCAGCTACCTCCCCATCCTTTCCGTTCTCGCTCTCGAGCCCTGCATCGACTGCACCGAGCTCGGCCGCACCCGCCGCCGCCTCAGCACGTCGCCGTCGTGGCCACATCCACGTTGGCTCGATTCCGAGCACGCCATCGTCTTCACCGCATCCCCAGGAGCCCGCAGCACCACTCCACGCACCTCGCCGTGCCCCCTAGCAACGAGCCCGAGCTCGCCCGAACTCCGGCAGTCGCACAGCTCGTCGCCGGCGTCATTTTCGGCCACCCCAGCTCCACCCACTGCCACCACTCAACGCGGCTCACTCCCCGCTTCACGTAGATGTGCTCCACCGTTGTTTTGGTCGTCGGAGGACGAAACCCGCACCGCCCCGCCGCGTCTGGCCTCGCCGGCGGCTAAACGCCGGCGAGTCAGCCCAGTTTGACCAGGGATTTGACCCCCCCTGGGTCACTGACGTGTGGGCCCAGGGCCTTGACTAATCTGGTTTAGGGTTAGATTAGTACTAATTAACTTAAGTTAGTTAGTTAGACACTGACATGTGGGCCCCAGCGTCAGGTTTGACCTGGACCGGCCCCGTTGACTGCTGACGTCACCCTGACGCAATGCTGACGCAATAAGTATTTTCTGGATTTATTTTAATCAGGAAATTCCAGAAAATACCAAAAACTTCAAAAATTCATAGTAATTCAACCGTAGCTCCAAATCAAACAAATTATATATGAATTTGGATCAGAAAAATCCAATCTTTCCATCTGTACTAGTTTCATGCATGTCAGAACACTTTAACCTTGCTGATTAGATGAAACAAGTTATTGCACTAATATGACCTCTTATTTTGGGTTTGCATTTGAATCCTTGACTCAAATGAACTCAAACCAACCTGTTCTAAGATGCATTAGCCAAAACACACTCATTTTGCCATGTCATAGCATGCATCATATTGTTGCATATTGCCATGTGATGATTGTGTTTCGATGTGTTCTTCGTGGTAGGTTCTGCCTCCGAGGATATTCACGAGTATCCAACTGAAGGGCAGTATTCCACTACCACTCTATCAGGCAAGCAACCCCATTGATCATTTCGATACAAACCCATCTTCTCGCTTCTGCTCTCGTTTACTACATTAAGACAACGCGTTTCAAACTGCTGTGTGTTGCGGTAGTTGAACCCATATCCTCTGCATGACCTGTCATTGCCACAGTAACTAGATGAAACCCACTAGCATGTGTAGGAGTTGATTGAGCCATGTCTGTGTTTCCTACCATGCTATGCCTGCTATGCTTAGAGTTGTGTCAGGTCTGGCTCATCAGGGTGATGAACTAGAGTGAATGGTTGTGTCGGTAATGAGGGTGAAGTGTTGAACATGTTTTGGTAAAGGTATCGATGAGAGGCCATGTAGGAGTACATGGTGGGTTGTTTCATTGAGGCCGTCCTTAAGAACTGAGATCTGTATGCGTGATTTAAGATTCAGCTACTACCACACATTGGGATCCTTAATTGACTCTCTCGACTTATTAATCACCCCGTCCTCTGTCCAGGAGTTGCAAGTAGTTTCTGGTGTTTGTAGTTGCTGGAGGCCATGCGCAGCGCTGACCTTAGGGGTGGGCTGTGATGCGGTAGGCACGTGGCACGGTGTACCGGGTCGCCCGTTTGGTATCTCGAGAACCCTGCACACATCGTTTGGGGCCGTTGAGGACACCCCGGCCGGATTTCCTTGCGGATGGAACCCGAATAGGCGATAAACCTGGACTAGAGACTCGTGTGTTTAGTTAGGTCGTGGTCTACACCCACGTCGGCTTTCGCTTGAAGTCTGCCGAGCACATGTCGTGTGCAGACGCTAAGTGGTGGAAACATGTGTGAAGAGGTACACCCCTGCAGGGTATAAAACTATTCGAATAGCCGCGTCCGCGGTAAAGGACTACTTGGTCGCTTATCCAGTTCATAGACAAGTTAATGGTTACTACTAAAAGACTCAAGATAAGTGTGAGTACCGCGGATGGCCCTCTCGTAGGATTACGAGGGAGGATCCACGGTGGAGTATTGTGATGGTGCTTAGTGGACTCGTGTGCGAAAACTAATTTCTCAAGTGGTGTCTCGTAGGATAGTGTAGCCAAGAGTCAAAGCTGGCTTGCTGCAATAACTCCACCACCCTTCTTGAGAATGTGCATATATATTAGGATCTGTTGTAAGACTTGCTGGGTACCTTTGTACTCATGTTGCTTTAATAACTGTTGCAGACGAGAACACCGCCCCCTCCGATGGGTTCTATGTAGATCTCGACGTTGACGAGTGACTTGCCACCCAGGTGGTGACCTGAGCTTGTGAAGGGCCTATGTAGATAGACAGGCTTCGTCAAGCCTTCTTTCTTTCTAGTGTCTGTACTCAGACTAATTGCTTCCGCATGTGCTTGTATGTTTGTATGACTTGAGTGTCGGGTCGTGTGACCCCTATCTGTATGAACATGTTATGTATGGCTCCCCGGAGCCTTTAAATAAAGTACTTTGAGTTGTAGAGTTTTGTTGTGATGCCATGTAGTATTTACACATATCGAGCATATTGTGTGTATGATTGAAATGCTTGCTATGTGTGGGATCCGACTATCTAGTTGTTTATCCTTGGCAGCCTCTCTTATGGGGAAATGTAGTCTGGTGTCTCCACTGAGCCTTGGTAGTCCGCTACAGCCCGGTTTACCGGAGTCCTGCTAGCCCAGCACTGCTACTCCGGAACACCTAGACTGGCCGGCATGTGTTTCACTTCGTTCCTGTGTCTGTCCCTTCGGGGAAATGTCACGCGGTGATATCCGGAGTCCTGCCTAGCCTGCTACAGCTCGGTTTCCCGGAGTCCTGCTAGCCCAGTGCTACAGCCCGGATTCACACGCTGCTGACCGACATGCTCGATGTTGATTCATGTATGCCTGTCCCCGTAAGTTAGCGCCGCTTTGGGTTCACGACTAGCCATGTCGGCCCGGGTTCTCTGTCATATGGATGCTAGCAACACTATCATATACGTGAGCCAAATGGCGCAAACGGTCCCGGGCCATGGTAAGGCGACACCCGTGGGAATACCGTGCGTGAGGCCGCAAAGTGATATGAGGTGTTACAGGCTAGATCAGTGTGACTTAGAATCGGGGTCCTGACATCTTAAGTATAGGAACATCATCAAGACTTAAATTTCCAACACAATTGAAAAATTCTTGGATACGTTCTTTTCCTATAACATTCCCTTGCCCCAAAACAAAAGTTTTAGCATCCAGATTGCCAGATCGTCCAATTTTAGGAGTTAGGCCATCATCTGTTTCTACCATACCAAAGTCACTCATGGTGACAAATCCTAGCAAACAAAAGCTCCAACGAGAAACGCGAACGAAAAAGGGGGCAGATAAAACGGCAAAATTTTGTGAAGTGGGGGAGATGAAAATGAGGGGCAAATGGCAAATAATGTAAATTGCAAGGAGCTGAGATTTGTGATTAGGAACCTGGTAGATGTTGATGATGTCTCCCCGGCAACGGCGCCAGAAATTCCTTTTGATGCGGCTTGAACTACGTCGGTATTTTCCCAAAGATGAAGGGATGAAGCAGCACAGCTACGGTAGGTATTTCCCTCAGTGATGAGACCAAGGTTATCGAACCACTAGGAGAACCACGCAACACTACGTGAACGGTACCTGCACACAAAGAACAAATACTTGCAACCCGACGTAAAAGAGGGGTTGTCAATCCCTCCCGGGTAAAAAGATAGGTAAAATTGTAGTAGAATGGATAAATAGATCTCGCGAGAACGCGAGATAAAATAAATAACAATAAATTGCAGCAAGGTATTTTTGGGTTTTTGGATTAATAGATCTAAAAATAAAAGCAAATGAAAATAGATCTCGAAGGCAAATATAATAAAGAAGAGACCCGGGGGCCGTAGATTTCACTAGTGGCTTCTCTCGAGAAAAATAGCATACGGTGGGTAAACAAATTACTTTTGGGCAATTGATAGAACTTCAAATAATCATGACGATATCCAGGCAATGATCATTATATAGGCATCACGTCCAAGATTAGTAGACCGACTCCTGCCTGCATCTACTACTATTACTCCACACATCGACCGCTATCCAGCATGCATCTAGTGTATTAAGTTCATGGAGAAACAGAGTAATGCAATAAGAACGATGACATGATGTAGACAAGACCTATTCATGTAGGAATAGACCCCATCTTGTTATCCTTAATAGCAACAATACATACGTGTCATTTCCCTTTCTGTCACTGGGATTGAGCACCATAAGATCGAACCCATCACAAAGCACTTCTTATCATGGCAAGAAAAATTGATCTAGTCGGCCTAACTAAACCAAAAATTCGAAGAAGAAATATGAGGCTATAAGTAATCATGTATATAAGAGATCAAAAGACTCAAATAACTTTTATGGATAAAAACATAGATCTTATCATAAACTCAAAGTTCATCGGATCCCAACAAACACACTACAAAAAGAGTTACATCAAATAGATCTCCAAGAGACCATTGTATTCAGAATCAAAAGAGAGAGAGGAAGCCATCTAGCTACTAACTACGGACCCGTAGGTCTACAATGAACTACTCACGCATCATCGGAGAGGCACCAATGGTGATGATGAACCCCTCCATGATGGTGTCTAGATTGGATCTACGGTTTCTGGAACTTGCGGCGGCTGGAATTGTGTTTCATCAACTCCCCTAGGGTTTTTGGAATATTGGGGTATTTATAGAGCAAAGAGGCGGTGCGGGAGGCCACCGAGGTGGGCACAACCCACCAGGGCGCGCCTGGGCCCCCAGGCGCGCCCATGTGGGTTGTGCCCCCCTCGGGGAACCCCTCTGGTACTTCTTCGGCCCAACTTGTGTCTTCTGGTCCAAAAAAATCTCCAAAAAGTTTCGCTGCGTTTGGACTCCGTTTGGTATTGATTTTCTGTGAAGTAAAAAACAGCAACTGGCACTGGGCACTATGTCAATAGGTTAGTCCCAAAAAATGATATAAAGTTGCTATAAAATGATTTTAAAACATCCAAGAATGATAATATAACAGCATGGAACAATCAAAAATTATAGATACGTTGGAGACGTATCAGCATCCCCAAGCTTAATTCCTGCTCGTCCTCGAGTAGGTAAATGATAAAAACAGAATTTTTGATGTGGAATGCTGCCTAACATGTTCATCACATATTATTTTCTTTGTAGCAAGGACATTTGGACTTTTATATGATTCAAAGCAATAGTCTAGTTTTGACATGAAGATTTCAATACTCAAGCATATCAACAGGCAACCATGTCTTTCAAAATATCAACACTAAAGCAAGTTATCCCTAGCCCATTATGCTCAATCATTGATCCATTCATGAAACACATTCGCATATTAGCTATACCCAATGCTCAAGTACGATCATAGTGCCTCTTAGTGGGTGCTTTATAAGAGAAGATGGAGACTCAAATAAAAATAAAAATTGCATAAAGTAAATAGAAAGGCCCTTCGCGGAGGGAAGTAGGGATTTGTAGAGGTGCCAGAGCTCAAAGCGAAAAAGATAGAGATAAAAACATTTTAGGTGGCATGCCTTTCCTGTCAACGAAAACGATCGAGTAGTTCCCCATACTTTCCATGCTAGATATATCATAGGCGGTTCCCAAATAGAAAATAAAGTTTATTCCTTTTTCCACCATACTTTCACATTCCACGGCTAACCGAATCCACGGGTGCCGTCCATACCAACACTTTCCAAGAAATTTATTATTTGACAACATAAAGTAAATTCATTTTTCATTTCGGGACTGGGCATCCCTAATACCTTTGCCGTACTCTCGTGCAATGACAAGTGAATAAACACTCATCTTGAGAATAACACATCTAGCAGGGAAAAATATCGGCCACCCTCTACCGTTTCATGAGCGGTTTGAGCACACAAAAAGAAAATTTATTTTGAAGATTAGAGATGGCACATACAAATTTGCTTAGAACGGCAAAAGAATACCGCATATAGGTAGGTATAGTGGACTCATATGGCAAAACTGGTTTAAGGATTTTGGATGCACAAGTAGTGATCATACTTAGTGCAAAGGAAGGCTAGCAAAACATTGAGATGCATCCAACCAAGAAACGAAAAATCTCATAAGCGAGCATTAAACATAACTAACACCGAATAATGCACCATAAGTAGGATGTAATTTCATTGCATAACTATTGACTTTCGTGCTTGCATAGGGAATCACAAACCTTAACACCAATATTCTTACTAAAGCATAATTACTCATCAACATTACTCACATATTATATCATCATACCGCAAAACTATTACAAAGAATCAAGTTTATTATGTCCAATGATCTTCATGAAAGTTTTTATAATATCCCTCTTGAATATCTATCACTTTGGGACTAATTTCATATGTTGCTTTTGATAGCTAAAACAAATCTAAGTGAAGAACATGCGCATAAAAAATTTTCTTCTCTCAAAATAATATAAGTGAAGCATGAGAGAATTTCTTAAAAAATTTACTAACTCTCAAATAAATCTAAGTGAAGCATGAGAGCATTTCTTCAAAAATAATAAAGCACATCATGCTCAAAAAGATATAAGTGAAGCACTAGAGTAATTCCATAGCTCAAAAAGATTTAAGTGAAGCATAGAGAGCAATTCTAACAAATCATAGCATAATTTTGGCTCTCTCAAATAGGTGTGTCCAGCAAGGATACTTAGCTTAGAATAAAAAGCAAAACAAGCAAAGACTTATATCATACAAGACGCTCCAAGCAAAACTCATGATATGTGACGAATAAAAATATAGCTCCAAGTAAAATACCGATGGTCGTTAGAAGAAAGAGGGGATGCCACTCGGGCATCCCCAAGCTTAGTTGCTTGCTTCTCTTTGGATAATGGCTTGGGGTGCCATGGGCATCCCCAAGCTTAGGCTCTTCCTACTCCTTATTCCTTCATCCATCGTGATCTCACCCAAAACTTGAAAACTTCAATCACTCAAAACTCAACAAAACCTTCGTGAGATCCGTTAGTATAAGAAAACTAATCTTTACTTTAAGTACTGTAGAAAACCCATTCAAATTTTGTTATTGCATTATATCTACTTGATACATCTCCATCATATCTACTTTTCCAAACTCTTTTGCCCTTGATTTGGACTTTAATTTGCATGATTTGAATGGAACTAACCCGGACTGACGCTATTTTCAGCAGAATTGCCTTGGTGTTATTTTTGTGTAGAAATAAAAGTTCTTGGAATGACCTGAAACTTCACAGAGAATATTTTTGGAATAAATAAAAAATATTGGTGAAAGAATCAATAGAGGGGGACCCACCTGTTGTCCACAAGGGTGCAGGGCACGCCCCCTGCCTTGTGGGTCCCCTGGACCTCCACCGACCCCAACTCCAACTCTATATATTCACGTTCGGGAGAAAAAAATCAGGAAGAAGGATTCATCGCGTTTTATGATACGGAGCCGCCGTCGCCTCCTGTTCTTCATCGGGAGGCCAGATCTGGTGTCTGTTCTGGACTTCGGAGAGGGGAAATCATCGCCATCATCATCACCAACCTTCCTCCATCACCAATTTCATGATGCTCACCACCGTGCGTGAGTAATTCCATCATAGGCTTGCTGGACGGTGATGGGTTGGATGAGATTTAGCATGTAATCGAGTTAGTTTTGTTAGGGTTTGATCCCTAGTATCCACTATGTTCTAAGATTGATGTTGCTATGACTTTGCTATGCTTAATGCCTGTCACTAGGGCCCGAGTGCCATGATTTCAGATCTGAACCTATTATGTTTTCATGAATATATTTGTGTTCTTGATCCTATCTTGCAAGTTGTAGACACCTATTACATGTTATGATCCGCATACCCCAAGGTGACAATAATTGGGATTCTTTCCGGTGATTACCGTAGTTTTAGGAGTTCATGTATTCACTAAGTTCTAATGCTTTGTTCCGGTTCTCTATTAAAAGGAGGCCTTAATATCCCTTAGTTTCCATTAGGACCCCGCTGCCACGGGAGGGAAGGACAAAAGATGTCATGCAAGTTCTTTTCCATAAGCACGTATCACTATATTCGGAATACATACCTACATTATATTGATGAATTGGAGCTAGTTCTGTGTCACCCTAGGTTATAACTGTTGCATGATGAATGCCATCCGACATAATTATCCATCATTGATCCATTGCCTACGAGCTTTTCACATATTGATCTTTGCTACGTTACTTTTCCGCTGCCACTGTTACAATTGCTACAAAACTACTACTGTTACTTTTGCCACCGTTACCGTTACTTCCATACTACTTTGCTACTAAATACTTTGCTATAGATATTAAGTCTTTCAAGTGTGGTTGAATTAACAACTCAGCTGCTAATACTTGAGAATATTCTTTGGCTCCCCTTGTGTCGAATCAATAAATTTGGGTTGAATACTCTACCCTCGAAAACTGTTGCGATCCCCTATACTTGTGGGTTATCAAGACCTTTTTTTGGCGCCATTGCCGGGGAGCATAGCTCTATTCTCTGAGTCACTTAGGATTTATATATGTTGATCACTATGAAGAATTTGAAAGATACTAGAACCAAGATTTTTCCCTCTACTACGAGGGGAGGTAAGAAACTGCCATGTAGCTCTGCACTTGATTCACCTTCTGTTTTGAGTAAGCTTGCAACACCTACACCTGCTATTGATTCTGGTATGTCGCATGTTATTGATGATGCTACTTCTACTATGAATGATGCTTATGATGCTACTACTTTGCTTGATAAAACTGTGCCACTCGGTGAATTACTTGATGAACATCTTGCTAGAGTTAGAACTATTGATTATGCTGAAGATGATGATATTTCTGAAACTGATGAAATTATTGAAACTGAAAACTTTGAAACACCTGATAAGACTAGCTCTCCTAGGTATGAACTTCCTGTTGTACCTGAGGGTTATATTATCGATGAAGAAACTACTAGAGACTTTTTTGCTTGTAATGATAGAGATGATCTTAAGAAACTGTTAGCTAAGCTGAAAAAAAAGTCTTTGAATGCTAGAATGCAATATGATCCTAAGTTTGCTACTTCACCTATCTTTGTTACTGATAAGGATTATGAATTCTTTGTCGGTCCTGAGTTAATTACTTTGGTTGAATCTGATCCTTTCTATGGTTATGAATCTGAAACTGTTGTGGCACATCTTACTAAATTGAATGATATAGCCACCCTATTTTACTCATGAGGAATTTTTTTGCTATTACTATATTCTTAAGTTGTTTCCTTTCTCGTTAAAGGGTGATGCTAAGTTATGGTTTAATTCTCTTGCTCCTGGTTGTGTGCGTAGTCCCCAGGATATGATTTACTACTTCTCTGAAAAATATTTCCCTGCTCATAAGAAACAAGCTGCTTTAAAGAAAATATTTAACTTTGTGCAATTTGAAGAAGAGAGTCTCCCACAAGCTTGGGGGAGGCTTCTCCAATTATTTAATGCTTTGCCTGATCATCCTCTCAAGAAAAATGAAATACTTGATATCTTTTATAATGGACTAACCAATGCTTCTAGGGACCACCTAGATAGTTGTGCTGGTTGTGATTTCAGGGAACGAACTGTTGAGCAAGCTGAATTGCTATTGAATAATATATTGAGTAATGATAATGATTGGACACTTCCTGAACCAACTCCTAAGCCAACTCCAAAGAAAAGAGGTATTCTATTCCTCAGTCCTGAAGATATGCAAGAGGCAAAGAAATCTGTGAAAGAAAAAGGTATTAAAGCTGAAGATGTTAAGAATTTACCGCCTATTGAAGAAATACATGGTCTTGATAACCCGACACAGGTAGTAGAGGTAAATTCTCTCTATAGATTTGATGAAGGTGATATTCCTCATAATAAGTCTGCTAGTCAATGCTTGGATGAGTTTGATAATTTTATTGTTAAACAAGAAAATTTCAATGCTTATGTTAGTAGACAATTGAAACGTAATGCTCACATGCTTGACTGCTTGGGTGATCATATGAGTAGAACTGTTAATGATCTTAAGCTTATTAGTAAGCATGCTTCCATGGTTAAGACTCAAATAGAACAAGTACTTAAGGCACAAGATGATTTGCTTAATGAGTTGAATAGTAAGAACAATGATAATGCTGTTAGGGTTATGACTAGAGGTGGCAAAATGACTCAGGAACCTTTGTATCCTGAGGGCCATCCTAAGAGAATTGAGCAAGATTCTCAAAGAATTAATACTGATGCACCTAGTCCTAGTAATAATAATAAAAAGAAAACTGATAGGGCTTTGCATGCTTCTAGTGAACCTGTTATAGACACACCTGAGAATCCAAATGATATTTCTATTTCTGATGCTGAGACACAATCTGGTGATGAACATGAACCTAGTGATAATGTTAATGATGATGTTCATGTTGATGCTCAACCTAGTAATGATAATGATGTGGAGATTGAACCTGCTGTTGATCTTGATAACCCACAATCAAAGAATCAACATAATGATGAGAGAGACTTCGTTGCTAGGAAACATGGTAAAGAAAGAGAACCATGGGTTCAGAAACCCATGCCCTTTCCTCCTAAACCATCCAAGAAAAAGGATGATGAGGATTTTGAGCGCTTTGCTGAAATGATTAGACCTATCTTTTTGCGTATGCGTTTGACTGATATGCTGAAAATGTCTCCTTATGCTAAGTATATGAAAGATATTGTCACAAATAAGAGAAAGATACCTGAAGCTAAAATTTCCACCATGCTTGCTAATTATACTTTTAAGGGTGGAATACCAAAGAAACTTGGAGATCCAGGAGTACCAACTATACCATGCTCCATTAAAAGAAACTATGTTAAAACTGCTTTATGTGATTTGGGAGCCGGTGTTAGTGTTATGCCTTTCTCCTTATATCGTAGACTTGAATTGAATAAGTTGACACCTACTGAAATCTCTTTGCAAATGGCTGATAAATCAACTGCTATACCCATCGGTATTTGTGAGGATGTGCTTGTTGTGGTTGCAAATGTTACTATCTTAACGGACTTTGTTATTCTTGATATTCCCGAGGACGACAGTATGTCGATCATCCTTGGTAGACCCTTTTTGAATACTGCAGGGGCTGTTATTGATTGCAACAAAGGCAATGTCACTTTTCATGTTAATGGTAATGAGCATACGGTACACTTTCCAAAGAAACAACCTCAAGTTCATAGTATCAATTCTATTGGAAAATTTTCAACTATTACTATTGGAGGTTTTGAATTCCCTCTTCCTACTATCAAAAAGAAATATGATATTCTTATTGTTGGGGACATGCATATCCCCGTTGAGGTAACCTAGTGTTATTCGAAAATTCTCCGGTTTCATGTTATTCGGAAGAGGTTTGTTAATAAGACTTGATCAACCTTGTTAATGGATTCCTTTTGATGAGCATGAGATGGATGAATTTAGAAAGCACAACTTTCTGTACCCACTTTTTACTTCCTGTTATTTAGAATAAATAAACCAAAAATAGTATTATCTGCCTGTTTTTTGAATTATCCGTGCAATAAAAAATGTCCCAAAAATAAAAGTTCTCCAAATGCCCTGAAAATTTAGTATGGTTTTTTATAGCATATTTTAGAATTTCTGGCACTAAACATGCACCAGGGGGATGCACCAGTGGACCACAAGGGTGGAGGGCGCGCCCTACCCCGTTGGGTGCGCCCCCCTACCTTGTGGGTCCCACGTAGGCCCCCCTCACTTATTCCAGCACCCATCCACTTCGTCTTCCTCCAGAAAAAATTCATCCCAGTGCTCAAACCCGTGTTCTATCTCATCTTGCTGCCATTTTCGATCTCCTTGGGCAAAGCTCCATTTGCAAAACTGTTTTGGGGGATTGTTCTTCGGTATGTGACTCATCCAATGGTCCAATTAGTTTTTGTTCTAGTGCTTTATTTATTGCAAATTTTTGCTGCTGTGGTGACCTTATTCTTGAGCTTGCATGTCAAATTTATATGGTCCAAAGTAGTTTTGATGCATGATATAGCCTCTAGACACTTGTAGGAGTAGTTGCTATCAATCTTGTTGAGTTTGGTTCACTTTTATTTTGAGTCACTAAAAATTTCAGAAATTTTTCAGAGGAAGAAAAATGTTGAGGAAAATGTACCAAGGTGGTTCCTCGAGGAAGCAAGCACCGAGGCTCGCGATACATGAACCAGACCTTGAACCACCAAGGGAAGCTCAAGTGCGGCCTTGTGAATGGCCGTCGGATGAATTCATGGTTCGTGCAGGTTTCAAGGATGAGTTTGATGCGTACGTGCAAAATACTGAACTGGGGGACTTCTTGTCAGATAAGTGTGCCCAATACTATCAACTCACTGATTTATTTGTGAGAAGGTTTAAATTTACATCCCAGCGCAATACTCATACTGTCCTATTTGATCTTTATGATGAATCATATACCATGGACCTTGAAGATTTTAATACTGCTTGCAAAATCCCACAATGGGGCATTCATAGCGAGCCTCGTAAAACTGAGTGCAATGATTTCCTTGTTAGCACTACTATGGGAGAAACTAGACATATTACACAAGACTCCATGGGGAGTATTCATTTTCCTGCCATACATTATTTTGCTCTCTTCATAAGTAGATGCATTAATGGTAAACATGATCATAGCCACCTTTGCGCATTGGATCTTAGTGTCCTTAAGTGTGCAGTGTTGGGTGATAAATGATATAACTTGGGGGCCATTATTGCGAGGAGGTTACATCTTAATGCTAAAGATGGAGATTTATTTGGTGGGATTTATGCAACCCGTTTAGCTAATTATCTCAGAGTACCCATAAGGGGGAATAACATTGAGTTACCACCTGCTTTTCTTGATTATAATGCTTTGGTTCGCTACCAGTTTCTTGTGAGGAATGAACAGTCCCTCCTGTACCAACTAATCTTTGACCGACAGCGCGCTGTCCATATTAGTCTTCCTGCTCCTACCTTCTTTAACTTTCAGGTCAGAGGAAGATATTTTATAACCAGAGAGGAGGCGAACGAGTATGAGAGAGAGGTGGAGGCCGCTCGCCTCCATGCTGCAGCCCTTCAGGCAGTAGCTGCCGCATCCCAGTACAACCCCGACTACAACTTTGGATATCCGCCAGGCCAGTCGTGGCCCTAGACCAACTTAGGCCAAAAGCCTAAGCTTGGGGGAGTACATATTTCTCACCGACATTATATTCATGTTCACACACTCATCCCAGTTGTCGGTGTTCATACTTTTTCATTGTATTATCCATGTCAGTTTATTTTCTTTTTCCCGCTTTCTTCTTGTGTGTTTGAAAAAACCTTAAGAAAAACAAAAAAAATAGTTGTAGCTTATTTCCTTTCCATGTTTAATTAGTAGTAGTATTAAAGAAAACCCAAAAAGATTTCTCGTTCTTCTTTTGCTTGTTGGGGGCTTTCCCGTGTAAATAGTTTTTCTCGTTCTTGTTTTACTTTCTTCAGAAAAACAAAAACTCCAAAAACATTTCAGTGTGTTTCTTTGAAATTCTTTTTCCTTTCTTTGGGGGTCGAGAGGAGAAGACCATGATGAAAATGTTGAGTGGCTCTCATATGCATTATTGTTGATCTAACAAAGAGCCCATATTACCTTGTCTTCTCCTTTGAATAAATGTTTGCAGATTCCAGCTTAGTCCAATGCATGTGCACTATTATTATTATCCACACTGTTCGGTCGTGCAAGTGAAAGGCAATAATGATGATATATGATGAAATGATTGAGATGAGGAAAAGCTGGTATGAACTTGACCTATCTTGTTTTTGTAAATATGATTAGTTCATCGTTCCTGATTCAGCCTATTATGAATGAAACATGTTTGCAATGACAATTAGAGATTATAGTTACTCATGCCATACTTAATTTGCTAGGAGTTTATAATGGTTTACCTTGCGTGCCAACATGCTTTTAAAATGGTTGTGATGTAGTATGATAGGATGGTATCCTCCTTTGAGTGATTCGAGTGGCTTGACTTGGCACATGTTCACGCATGTAGTTGAAACAAAATCAACATAGCCTCCACGATATTTATGTTCATGGTGATTTATATCCTACTCATGCTTGCACTCAATGTTGGTTAATCTCAATGCATGTTTATGACTGTTGTCGCTCTCTAGTTGGTCGCTCCTCAATCTTTTGCTAGCCTTCACTTGTACTAAGCGGGAATACTGCTTGTGCATCCACTTCCATAAACCCAAAGTTGTTCCATATGAGTCCACCATACCTACCTTTATGCGGTATTTACCTGCCGTTCCAAAGTAAATTTGCATGTGCCAAACTCTAAACCTTCAAATAATAATCTGTTTTGTATGCCCGAATCGCTCATGTAGTGACTGGGGGCTGTCAGTATCTTCCATGCTAGGTGGGTTATTCTCACGATGAGTGGACTCCGCTCATCATTCACGAGAAAATGGCTGGTAATCGGGATGCCCAGTCCCATGCTCAAATCAAATCAAAATATAATTGCAAACAAAACTCCCCCAGGATTGTTGTTAGTTGGACAGTGCCCGTTGTTTCGGACCAGCCGTGAATGTGCTTGTTGGTGGTGGGGGAGTATAAACTTTACCATTCTGTTTGGGAACCGCCTATAATGTATCTAGTATGGAAGATACCGAGATCTCTTGGTTGTTATGTTGACAATGAAAGCATACCACTCAAAATATTATTCATCTCTGTTTCAAAAAGCTCGAGCTCTAGCACCTCTGCAAATCCCTGCTTCCCTCTGCGAAGGGCCTATCTATTTACTTTTATTGCTGAGTCATCATCCTCTTATAAAAAGCACCAGTTAGAGAGCACCACTGTCATTTGTATGCTTTGCTATTAATTGATATTGAGTATGACTGTGACTGGATCTATTTTTCCATGAATTACAATGTCTAGTCAGTCCTTGATCTTCAGGGGTGCTCTGCATTTATGTTTTGCGGTCTCAGAAAGGGCTAGTGAGCTACCATCTTGTTATATCATATCATGATTGTTTTGAAAAAGTGTTGTCATCCGAGATTTATTATTATTGCTCGCTAGTTGATTATGCCATTGATATGAGTAAATGTGAGACCTAAATGTTATTGTGAATATGGTTAGTTCATGATCTTTGCTGAAAACCTGAATGCTGGCTATACATATTTGCAACAACAAGATCAAACAGAGTTTGTAAAAGTTTTTCTTTATCACTTTTAGTTTATCAACCGAATTGCTTGAGGACAAGCAATGGGTTAAGCTTGGGGGAGTTGATACGTCTCCATCGCATCTACTTTTCCAAACTCTTTTGCCCTTGTTTTGGACTCTAATTTGCATGATTTGAATGGAACTAACCCGGACTGACGCTGTTTTCAGCAGAATTGCCTTGGTGTTATTTTTGTGCAGAAATAAAAGTTCTCGGAATGACCTGAAACTTCACGAAGAATATTTTTGGAATAAATAAAAAATATTGGCGAAAGAACCAATAGAGGGGGACCCACCTGCTGTCCACAAGGGTGCAGGGCGTGCCCCCTGCCTTGTGGGTCCCCTGGACCTCCACCGACCTCAACTCCAACTCTATATATTCACGTTCGGGGAGAAAAAAATCAAGGAGAAGGATTCATCGCGTTTTACAATACGGAGCCGCCGTCACCTCCTGTTCTTCATCGGGAGGCCAAATCTGGAGTCCGTTCGGGGCTCCGGAGAGAGGAAATCATCGCCATCATCATCACCAACCTTCCTCCATCACCAATTTCATGATGCTCACCGCCGTGCGTGAGTAATTCCATCGTAGGATTGCTGGACGGTGATGGGTTGGATGAGATTTATCATGTAATCGAGTTAGTTTTGTTAGGGTTTGATCCCTAGTATCCACTATGTTCTAAGATTGATGTTGCTATGACTTTGCTATGCTTAATGCTTGTCACTAGGGCCTGAGTGCCATGATTTCAAATCTGAACCTATTATGTTTTCATGAATATATTTGTGTTCTTGATCCTATCTTGCAAGTTGTAGACACCTATTACATGTTATGATCCGCATACCCCAAGGTGACAATAATTGGGATTCTTTCTGGTGATTACCATAGTTTGAGTAGTTCATGTATTCACTAAGTGCTAATGCTTTGTTCCAGTTCTCTATTAAAAGGAGGCCTTAATATCCCTTACTTTCCATTAGGACCCCGCTGCCATGGGAGGGTAGGACAAAAGATGTCATGCAAGTTCTTTTCCATAAGCACGTATGACTATATTCGGAATACATGCCTATATTATATTGATGAATTGGAGCTAGTTCTGTGTCACCCTAGGTTATAACTGTTGCATGATGAATGCCATCCGACATAATTATCCATCATTGATCCATTGCCTACGAGCTTTTCACATATTGATCTTTGCTACGTTACTTTTCCGTTGCCACTGTTACAATTGCTACAAAACTGATACTGTTACTTTTGCCACCATTACCGTTACTTCCATACTACTTTGCTACTAAATACTTTGCTGCAGATATTAAGTCTTTCAGGTGTGGTTGAATTGACAACTCAGCTGCTAATACTTGAGAATATTCTTTGGCTCCCCTTGTGTCGAATCAATAAATTTGGGTTGAATACTCTACCCTCGAAAACTGTTGCGATCCCCTATACTTGTGGGTTATCACTACTATATTCTAACTTTACCATGGCTTATACCCTCCAATACAAACCATAGATTCATCAAAATAAGCACACATTGCAAATAAAATAGAATTTGTCAAAAACAGAACAGTCTGTAAAGATGCGAATTGTTCTCATACTTATGTAACTCCAAAATTTCTGAAAACTTAGGACAGCAAAGGAAATTTTTTTATAAATCTTGTGTAAAAAACTCAGAATGTTTCGTCACTTCTGTGATTTTAAAAAATTATTTTACTGGACACAAAAGTTTCTGTTTTCCAACAAGATCAAATCAACTATCACCAAAGCTATCCCAAAGGCTTTACTTGGCACAAACACTAATTAAAACATAAAAAAACACAATCATAACAGTCGCATAATTGTGCAAACACTCAAGAATAGAAAGAAAAAGACAAAAATAATTTTTATTCATTGGGTTGCCTCCCAACAAGCACTATCGTTTTATGCCTCTAGCTAGGCATAATGCAAAGATCTAAGTGTTGTCATCTTTAGTTTCATTTTCCATAGAGGTGTTTTTGTCAGGAGGTTTTGCAAAAACAACATAAAACACCTTATCCATAGAGACTTTAGCACTATCAAGTTGCTTATCATCATATCCCCTTTGATTTCCGGCAACAATCAAAGAATAGTGTTGATTAACATCATTGAAAACTTGTTGGATTACATCTAAAACAGGGACTTCCTTTTTAAGATTCTCATAAAAGATTTGATTATCCCCAAGCAGATGTCATAGCACATAATCACTATTATAAAGAATTTCATTTATCACCGGTTTTTCACGATTCATACCATAGAAATCAAAAAATTCCCTAGCTTCCCGTATTATATAATCAAATTCATTCATAAAAACAAGGGTGGCCAACTTTTTAGCCCTGGAATTCTTTATAACGGGTAACTCAAAAAACAATCTTTGCAAGGTAGGATGGGTATGGTTAAATTTATTTTCAAGTTTTAGAACTAGTGCTGAAAAAGCTTCCGCATAAGATTTAGTCCTCTTAAGTATAGGAACATCATCAAGACTTAAATTTCCAACACAATTGAAAAATTCTTGGATACGTTCTTTTCCTATAACATTCCCTTGCCCCAAAACAAAAGTTTTAGCATCCAGATTGCCAGATCGTCCAATTTTAGGAGTTAGGCCATCATTTGTTTCTGCCATACCAAAGTCACTCATGGTGACAAATCCTAGCAAACAAAAGCTCCAACGAGAAACGCGAACGAAAAAGGGGGCAGATAAAACGACAAAATTTTGTGAAGTGGGGGAGATGAAAATGAGAGGCAAATGGCAAATAGTGTAAATTGCAAGGAGATGAGATTTGTGATTAGGAACCTGGTAGATGTTGATGATGTCTCCCCGGCAACGGCGCCAGAAATTCCTTTTGATGCGGCTTCAACTGCGTCGGTATTTCCCCAAAGAGGAAGGGATGATGCAGCACAGCTACGGTAGGTATTTCCCTCAGTGATGAGACCAAGGTTATCGAACCATTAGGAGAACCACGCAAGACTACGTGAACGGTACCTGCACACAAAGAACAAATACTTGCAACCCTACGTAAAAGAGGGGTTGTCAATCCCTCCCGGGTAAAAATATAGGTAAAATTGTAGTAGAATGGATAAATAGATCTCGCTGGAATGCGAGATAAAATAAATAACAATAAATTGAAGCAAGGTATTTTTGGGTTTTTGGATTAATAGATCTGAAAATAAAAGCAAATGAAAATAGATCTCGAAGGCAAATATGATAAAGAAGAGACCCGGGGGCCGTAGATTTCACTAGTGGCTTCTCTCGAGAAAAATAGCATACGGTGGGTAAACAAATTACTGTTGGGCAATTGATAGAACTTCAAATAATCATGACGATATCCAGGCAATGGTCATTATATAGGCATCACGTCCAAGATTAGTAGACCGACTCCTGCCTGCATCTACTACTATTACTCCACACATCGACCGCTATCTAGCATGCATCTAGTGTATTAAGTTCATGCAGAAACGGAGTAATGCAATAAGAACGATGACATGATGTAGACAAGATCTATTCATGTAGGAATAGACCCCATCTTGTTATCCTTAATAGCAACGATATATACGTGTCATTTCCCTTTCTGTCATTGGAATCAAGCACCGTAAGATCGAACCCATCACAAAGCACCTCTTCCCATGGCAAGAAAAATCGATCTAGTCGGCTTAACTAAACCAAAGATTTGAAGAAGAAATATGAGGCTATAAGTAATCATGCATATAAGAGATCAAAAGACTCAAATAACTTTCATGGATAAAAACATAGATCTGATCATAAACTCAAAGTTCATCGGATCCCAACAAATACACTACAAAAAGAGTTACATCAAATAGATCTCCAAGAGACCATTGTATTGAGAATCAAAAGAGAGAGAGGAAGCCATCTAGCTACTAACTACGGACCCGTAGGTCTACAATGAACTACTCACGCATCATCGGAGAGGCACCAATGGTGATGATGAACCCCTCCGTGATGGTGTCTAGATTGGATCTGTGGTTTCTGGAACTTACGGTGGCTGGAATTGTGTTTCGTCGACTCCCCTAGGGTTTTTGGAATATTGGGGTATTTATAGAGCAAAGAGGCGGTGCGGGAGGCCACCGAAGTGGGCACAACCCACCAGGGCGCACCTGGGCCCCCAGGTGGGTTGTGCCCCCCTCGGGGCACCCCTCTGGTACTTCTTCGGCCCAACTTGTGTCTTCTGGTCCAAAAAAAATCTCCAAAAAGTTTCGCTGCGTTTGGACTCTATTTGGTATTGATTTTCTGCGAAGTAAAAAAAAGCAACTAGCACTGGGCACTATGTCAATAGGTTAGTCCCAAAAAATGATATAAAGTTGCTATAAAATGATTGTAAAACATCCAAGAATGATAATATAACAGCATGGAACAATAAAAAATTATAGATACATTGGAGACGTATCAACGGCAAAGTGACCAAATGGGTCAGCTCCCAGGTTGCACAGGTTGCTGCCACGTGGCCACTTTGTCATCTGTGGCAGACGGCAAAGAGCCCTTTGCCGTCGGTGGCAGACGGCAAAGAGCCTGCATTGCCTCTTTTTATTCTATTTTTTCTTAAATCCAAGCATTTTTCACAGCAAAAATATATATATATATTTCACAGGGCAAGTTTCACAGCAAACATATGAGATATCCAACACATAAGTTTCATCATACATATATAGTTCCATCCATACATACATAGCAAGTTCCACATACATAATTCCATCCATACATATTACAATAGTTTCATCCATATAGAAAGTTCCACATTGTTCATCGATACAAAATCAAAACAGAAAGGGAAAACAAGCACTCCATCAATGCAAGCTTCCGTGGAGTGAATGAAATCTGCAAAATGGGAAATAAGAAAGTTAGAAGAAGAAGAAAAAGAAAAAGAAGAAGAAGAAGTATATGACATTTATGAGCTTACCAAGGTTATCATGCCATTCATGAGCTAAGTAAGCTAATTATGTCATAAATGAACTAAATAAGCTAAGTATAGGTCATTATTGAGCTAACCTAGGTAATTATGCCATTTTTTAGTTAACTAAGCATATTATGCCATTTTTTACATAAGTAAGCTAAGTATAGGTCATTATTGAGCTAACCTAGGTAACTAAGCATAGCACCAATGTGATGATGAACCCCTCCGTGATGGTGTCTAGATTGGATCTGTGGTTTCTGGACTTACGGTGGCTGGAATTGTGTTTCGTCGACTCCCCTAGGGTTTTTGGAATATTGGGGTATTTATAGAGCAAAGAGGCGTGCGGAGGCCACCGAAGTGGGCACAACCCACCAGGGCGCACCTGGGCCCCCAGGTGGGTTGTGCCCCCCTCGGGGCACCCCTCTGGTACTTCTTCGGCCCAACTTGTGTCTTCTGGTCCAAAAAAAATCTCCAAAAAGTTTCGCTGCGTTTGGACTCTATTTGGTATTGATTTTCTGCGAAGTAAAAAAAAGCAACTAGCACTGGGCACTATGTCAATAGGTTAGTCCCAAAATGATATAAATTTGCTATAAAATGATTGTAAACATCCAAGAATGATAATATCACGCGAGGAACAATAAAAATAAAGATACATTGGAGACGTATCAACGGCAAAGTGACCAAATGGGTCAGCTCCCAGGTTGCACAGGTTGCTGCCACGTGGCCACTTTGTCATCTGTGGCGACGGCAAAGAGCCCTTTGCCGTCGGTGGCAGACGGCAAAGAGCCTGCATTGCCTCTTTTTTCTATTTTTTCTTAAATCCAAGCATTTTCACAGCAAAAATATATATATATATTTCACAGGGCAAGTTTCACAGCAAACATATGAGATATCCAACACATAAGTTTCATCATACATATATAGTTCCCTCATACATACATAGCAAGTTCCACATACATAATTCCATCCATACATATTACAATAGTTTCATCCATATAGAAAGTTCCACATTGTTCATCGATACAAAATCAAAACAGAAAGGGAAAACAAGCACTCCATCAATGCAAGCTTCCGTGGAGTGAATGAAATCTGCAAAATGGGAAATAAGAAAGTTAGAAGAAGAAGAAAAAGAAAAAGAAGAAGAAGAAGTATATGACATTTATGAGCTTACCAAGGTTATCATGCCATTCATGAGCTAAGTAAGCTAATTATGTCATAAATGAACTAAATACGCTACTGTATAGTCATATTATTGAGCTAACCTAGGTAATTATGCTTTTTTAGTTAACTAAGCATATTATGCCATTTTTTACATAGTAAGCTAAGTATAGTCATTATTGAGCTAACCTAGGTAACTAAGCATATTAGAGCTAACTTGAATTTAGAGCTAACTTAGGTCATTTTGGAGCTAACTTAGGTAAAATGGATCATTTTGGAGCTAGTAAGCTTATTAATGATCAGTTTGGGAGGAAAATAAGCTAATAATGATATTATGAGGTTACCAAGGTTATTATGCCTTTTTTCACTAAGTAAGCTAATTATGCCATTTTTACATAAGTAAGCTAAGTATATGTCATTATTGAGCTAACCTAGGTAACTAAGCATAATAGAGCTAACTTAGCATATTAGAGCTAACTTAGGTCATTTTGGAGGAAACAAAGCTAAGTATAGGTCATTTTGGAGCTAACTTAGGTAAAATGGATCATTTTGGAGTAGGTAAGCTTATTATGTCATTTTGGAGGAAAATAAGCTAAGTATATGATATTTATGAGGTTACCAAGGTTATTATGCCATTTTACCTAAGTAAGCTAAATGCCATTTGACATAAGTAAGCTAAGTATATGTCATTAGTAGCTAACCTAGGTAACTAAGCATATTAGAGCTAACTAGGTCATTACGGTAAGCATATTGGAGGAAATAAAGCTAAGTCTAGGTCATTATGATTTGTTAAGCAAAACATAGAGAAACTTACCGTCATCATGGAGGTGAAGCACCGGGGTTGCTCGTGCGCGGTACCTGGAGAAGGATCGTGCGATGCTTGTCTGGAGTTATGCTGCACCAAAGATCATTTGCAATGTTCGTTAGCATGACGACACTCAAATGTTAAGACTAGTAACTAATGACCATTCAAATGAAACTCACCGTGGTCTCGGAGCAATGACTAGCATCGGCTGAGGGGTCTGACCGGTCTTCTCACACACAGAACTGCACATTTGGTTTTGACGAGTCAGTCATACTAGTTAGTAATGAAACGAACATTACGTGCATGATTTGGCAAATATGCAGAAGAAACTTACCACGAGGAGCTCGTACATGGCCCGGTTGCCATGTCATTCCGTGCCCTCTCCTCCTCCAAAACCTAGCCGTCCTCTCCTCGAACTCCCGCTCCTTCTCCGCCGTGTCGGTCCCTCTCCATGAGCGCCTCGGTTCTCTCTCTCTCTCTCCTCTGAAGAGCAGCTTGCAACACCACTCCTCGTTAGCATTGTAATCATCGATGGCCGCACACACAATGCAATGGAGAAAGATAGCTGAGTCGTATAACTAACCTCGAAGCGAGCTCGACTAGCCATTGACGAGGCCTTATCTCAGGAGCGGAGCTCGACTGGCGCGCCTTGATCTCGGGAGAGTGCGAGGACAACGATAAGTCCATCTCCAATGGCTATCGAGCCATGGGACCTCCCGCACCAGATATCATCACCAGCTTCGGATCAATGGGGCCCTGGCTCGGGTTAAAGTCCCCTTTCCTCACCTTCCCCTCATCTCTGTACCTCACGAGCTTGTTGTGAGAGGAGATGTTGGTGAAGTTCTCTGGATGATCGAGGTCAGACACAGAGAATGCCTTGACCTTCTTATACGAGGCAGTATGGGCCATGGCATAGAGGTCGTACACATTGGCATCCACCTTATTGTGCCACGCCTAAAAGAGAGGAACAGAGTAAATAGTAATAAAGGGCTCAAGCTAGCATGAAGAATGAATTGCATGAATCATGAAGAAAACACAATACCCATTTCCGCCCGAACTGATATAAGTTGGCGTACCTTGATGGTGTGGCAAACCTTCCTTTGGGCACGCTGGTCCTGGCATTGTTGTGGAGGGCTAGCCATGGTCTGAGACCACTCATCCACCAACACCTCCCAACAATCCATCTGATCGCACACCATCTCGGGGGCACCTAAGTTAGTAAAGAGAAACTTGAGCGCTACGCCTACGAATCAAATCAAGGAAACTAAGTACAAGGCCTTAAGAATAGGTAATTACCGTCATGAACTGCTCCTTCTTCAGAAATTTTTGAGGCACGCCAGCTGGTCTTCTTAATACCACATGAGGCGTAGTAGTCTCGAATAGCCGCACCCAGCCTCGTGCCATAAGTTTTGCAGTAGGTGCTTGCACTCGGCATCGATAAACCTGTGCCGCGGCCTCCTCGTATCCCTCCTCACACCTGTAGAAGGTCTGCAATCAAACAAGACAACATTGATTAGTACAATAACTGCTATTTGAAGATTTTTAATTGTGTAAAGGAGAAATTACCCAAACTTTCTGATCACCATGTCTGCCCTTGTGTGGCACAGACACGTCGATCATCTCCTCCCGCGGGGCCGGGGCAGCCAAGTAGTGCTCCCAGCTCATCCTAGCTGTGGAAGCTGACCCTCACTGGGCAACGTGACAAACCCCCGGAAGTTTTGCCGGCAAAGCACACCAAGGACGGTGTTGGGCCTGCGGACATCCGGAGCGTGGTCCCAACCCCTGCAGTATGACAAGGCCAACGCATTAGATATTTGAAGAAACATGAAGGCAAAAGGTACAAAAGGAGTAAATGCACTTACCTCTCCCCATGAGAGAAAATCAACCACCTCTGCTCGGGTCGCCGGCCCGGGCGGGAGCGTGTACAACACGCTGGTAGACGGTGGCCCCTCAACCACTCGCCCTCGCTATCAGGCGGATCCCGCCACCATCAGCATGGCCACTCGCCCTCAGGCGGATCCGCGACGGTACCCCATCGGGATGTCTCCTGGGACGTACCCTGGTCCGAAGTCTCATGGGCCAAAGGCCCGTCGACCCGATGCTCGTGGAGGAGTCCGCGTAGCCTCTCCTCAGACGTGTCCACCCTAGAAGTCCTGTGCTCGCGTGAATCAGCTGAGGGTGGCTGCGAGGAAGGCATAGGAGCCTGCCTACCTCTCCCACGGCCACGTCCTCCCCGACCTCCTCTCTTCTTCCCTCCCGACCTCCTCCCGGTGGGCAATGACGCCGATGAAGAAGCGCGACCGGTGTCTGCATACTGTCGAGAAACGCTCTCCGAGAGACTGGGTGGATGGAAGTACCCCTCCGACCACGCGCCGACGAAGAAGGAGCCTCAGAGCGGTCCGGACCGCGCCCACCATCTTTCAACCTGCCATGACAAAGAGTAAACGAAATTAGTACCACATAAAAAAATTTAATACCGACATGAATAATAATATGTATATAACTTAAGTGTCATCATCAAGTACAACATAAAAAATTGAACCTAACATGAACTAACAATATATATGTATATAATACAAACTGAACCTGACATGAACTAATAATAATATTGATCGTCTATATATGTTCGGGATCAAAAATGTCAATCATCATCACTATCATGAATGACGTGCCTATCAGGTTCAGCGGCATCAACATGTGGAAGGCCACCTTTATGTAATTGGTCAAGCATTGACAGGTCATCCGCAGCACTAACCTTTCTTATTCTGGCTCTTCTTGTTCGGCTCAGGAGTGAGTCGGATTCATTGTCGCTGTCTACTTCAATGTTCTAGGTGAAGTACAACGGTTCTTGAAACGTTTTTTGGAAAGACGTGTTTCTTGGAAGAATTCTCCTTCATATGTGTCTGGGTTAATGTGAGGTTCATAATCCTCTTCATAGGGGGGAGGTGGTCACACGTGGCGGCACTTCTAAAACGACATCCCAACCATTCAGATTTGGATCAGTTTGGTAGGCCCACGGTAGATAGAAAATTGGGTCACTGTTGAGCTGTAATATAGACATCGGGAACATCTAAATGGGTGCTTTGTTTGATTTCGACTAGCCTTATATGTTCATGAGTCTTCTAGTCTCCTTCGGCTGGAACCAATAACATTTGAAGACTACGACGTTCGGTGGGTTTTCACCATAGAATAGAAGTTCATAAATGCTTCGACCCTCCCATAATACTCGGTACCTCCTTCGCCGATAGCAGAGACACAAGAATTTTTGGACTTTCGGTCGGCCATAGATAGCTCTTTGCCAAAGGTACGAAAGCAATACCCGTTCATGTTGTATTTGTCAAATGAGACGGACCTTATAGTCAAAACCATTAAAGACTTGTCTCATTTTGGTGTCCATAGAATCTGAATTAGCCTACAAGTTTAATACGAAAGGATGTTGCATTAGCCGCAAATTCGATGAAGAAATGAGAATGGTCTAATGGAAATTACCATTGTTTGAACCAAGAGATGAAACCGGGAAAGCCGCCTCATGCTTTGCCAAAAGCTCATACTCTTCGATGGATTCCTTTTGAGCACCGCTCCATCCGAGAATTTGGTGACGTATCGACTGTATCAAATATCTGGGAATAAGAGCAGTCCAAAGGAATTAGAAGTTGCGAAACAATGTACCAAGAATTACTCGATGTACGGCCCACACTTCTGTTAGGTTGTTGAAGATATACAACGAAATGGTCCGCCATTCTTCGACATCCAACGATATTGGTTTCAAAGCACCGGTGGTGCGAGATTCCCTTTGAATAGGCTAAGGCTGGATCCACCTTTTTAGGGTCGCCAGCATTGTATCGAGGCTCCAGATTATGCAATGATGATTTTTGGCTTTGTAGTGTGTTGTCAAGAAGTTTGCCGCCTCCTCAGTAATGAATGCCTCATCCACGATGCTTCAATTCTACATTTATTTTACATTTTGCTCGAAGCGTCTCTACATCCTCTCAGTTGCGTAGCACCAACGATTTTGCACGGGCCCCCCCAATCTTGCCTCGTCGGGAGATGCAAAATCAAATGCTGCATTGGATAAAGAAGCCCGGTGGAAAGATCTTCCTCAACTTGCAGTCAACTCCGGCGCCAACTTTCCATTTCTTCAGCACGCCAGGCGATAGTTCTTTCGCACAAAGAACATAGAAGAAATAGCTCAGCTCTGCCAGTACTAGCCATTCATCCTCAGGGATAAAGCCACGCAACATCACCGGCATTACCCGCTAAGCATATGTGCCAATCATGACTCTTGAGACCAAATATTTTCAATTTTTCAAGACTCGCTCCCCTCTTTGCTTCGCTGCATACCATCGAGGAACATCAATTCACCCACAGATAATTTCCCTCATAGCTGGCCTTCCAAGATTGAACCATGCCTTTGGCTTCGTCCAGTTCTACTTTCCTTTCGGTTTCTGCATGTTTTGTAACGGTCTATCACATAGTGCCTCCTGACGACTCTAGCTTAGTATTATCTTTGACTTCCCTCTATGCCGAACAATGTACCAAAAAGGGCATCGGCGATTATCTTTTCAGTGTGCATCACGTCGATGTGTGTGGGCAAAGGAGGTCTATGAAGTAAGGCAGATCCACAAGCATGTCTTGTGAGTCCAGGGTGTTCCGAATTAACCCCTTGAAATACCCTAGACGCTCTGGATCTGGCTCGAGAGTGTTTAACTGATCCAGGGTTCTTGGCCTATCAACGCAGGTGGTGCAGAGTTTTGACAACTCTACCTTGATGAAGTTCTTCTTATCTTTCTGAACTTATGGCGAGGATCCAGAACTGTCTATGCAAGTCGAAAGCAGAAAACTTACGACCAGCCTGCAGCCAACGAAACTGAAGAGCTGCCTTGCATGTGGGGCACGGGAACCTTCCAGCACACACTAGCCAATGAATGCGCAACACCGGCAAGTCATGCATCAGATACATGTACCAGACACGCATTATGAAGTTCTGTTACTAGCGGGTCGTTAGTCTTGAACCCATTATCCCAAGCTTCTTGCAATTCATCCTTAAGCGGCTGCATGTACACATTCATTTCTTCCCCGGATAGTTGGGCCCTGGAATTATCAACGTCAGGAAATGTTCTTTCTTTGCATAATCTGTCCGGGGGGGAGATTGAGTGGAATGACAAATACGGGCCAACAACTGTATTGGGTTGCCGTCAGACCAAACACATTGAACATCCGTGTTGATGGCGATCGAGGATGCCTTGGATTTGCCACCCATTGCTTATATAATGCATCGAAGTGCTTCCACGCAGAACCATCCGATGTGTGTACCATCATCAGATTCCCATCTGCATCTAGTTCGGTTTTTTGCCCATTTTGTGCCATTTCATCTGTCTGGCCGTCTCTTCGACCATGAAAAGACGTTGAAGTCTTGGTACGATGGCATATACCAAAGAATATTAACGGGGATTTTGGTCTGCGTTTCTACCCCATACCGTTGTCTACCAAAACATATTGGAAGACTTGCAAATGGGACAATAGTTCAAGTCCGCATACGCAAGCTAAATAAGGCACATCCTTTCTCACAGGCATGTATCTTCTCAAGGGATCTTAAGTGCATGGAGGATTTTGTCCGACTGGTACAGGTTTGCAGGCATTACATGGCCTTTGGGTAGAAAGCGTCCAAATATTGTCATCATCGTGTCGTAGCATTCTCTGCCCAAGTTGAATTGAGCCTTCAGAGCCATTACTTGTAGATGGCATCCAGCTGACAAAGCTCAGTGTGCTCGTGGAGAGGACGTTTTGAAGACTCCAAAATTTCATTCAAGGCCTTTGCAGATTCCTCCATCTCATCGTCTGAATCCGAGCATCATCAAAGTCTTGCACCATGTCTTCCATCCGGTACCATGCTCTCGGTGCGACGACGAACCACCTAGCTCTGGCATGTTGGGCAGACTCACCATGAAATGTCCACACCATATAACCGGGATAAAACCACTCTTCTGCAGGTGTTTGCCCATTTCATCCTCTGTCCTCTTGTGCCAATTGTGCACCGGACACGGGGCACCAGGTTTTTCTCTGGCCATTTGCAAATGCAGCTCTCACAAAACCCTGGTTTTTGTTAACCATTCATTGGTGTATGTCTTTCTGACTAGTGTGACCGGTGTGCATCCATGCACGATCACTCATCTTGCCTAGCTACTGGACACAAAAAAAATATATAATTCAGCAGTGATATTCATCAGTTAATCTAGTTTGTCAATTTTATTACGTCCATGCAACCTACAACGCTAATAGGTAAAGATACGTCCTAATCCCACCCGAGTATGTGTAGATTGAGTACGTTCTCCAGCTCTACCCCATTCCAAGACAAAATTTCGGCAGGACCTCCCTCCCCGCTGTTCTCAAATACGCGTCTCGGCAAAAAGCAAGATAAGTGTGCATCCGGAGAACAACAGGTAGGCGCTGCCGAAATTTTGTCTTGGAATGGGGTAGAGCATGGAGAACGTACAATCTACACATCCTCGGGCTGTCCGTGGAAATCGCTGGACAATCCGAATGAGTTACGGTGATAAATATGCAACTGAATGCATATTTATCGATGCAACCCTTTCGGACGGGAGAGAATATTGGTTACTTGACTGTAGTTACCTAGCTAGTGTCATCGGAAGAAGGCCGGAACCGAGCAAAGAGGGGGGGGAGCATATAGCTAGCTACTTGCTGTGTTGGCGATGAGGGGATGGAGCGAGGGGGTAGCCGAGAGGAAGCAAGGGGCACTGGTGAGGATCTGCGAGGAGGGGGGAACGGGGAGGGATAGGTTAGTGACCGGCGAGGGGAGGGATCTGGGGATCTCTACATTAAAATTTTTTTTCCTGTACATCTAGGCAGGGCATTACACTAACTAAACTAAACTACACTAAAAATAGAACACTAACAACACAACTAAATAAGATTAAAAACAAACTAAACTAAACAAACACACAACAACTACACACACAACTAACCAAACTACGCAACTAAAAAAACACTAACAAACTACAATACACTACACTACACTAACTCAATAAACTAAAAACACTAACAAACTAACTAAAACTAACTACAATTAACAGAGAAACATTGAAAAAAAGAGAGGGAGAGGGGGCTCACCGGAGTGGGGGAGTGGAGGCGGTGGGGGGGCGAGGGGGAAGGCTAAGTATAGGTCATTATTGAGCTAACCTAGGTAATTATGCCATTTTTGAGTTAACTAAGCATATTATGCCATTTTTGACATAAGTAAGCTAAGTCCAGGTCATTATTGAGCTAACCTAGTTAACTAAGCATATTAGAGCTAACTTAGCATATTAGAGCTAACTTAGGTCATTTTGGAGCTAACTTAGGTAAAATGGATCATTTTGGAGCTAGTAATCTTAGTAATTTCATTTTGGAGGAAAATAAGCTAAGTATATGATATTTATGAGGTTACCAAGGTTATTATGCCATTTTTACCTAAGTAAGCTAATTATGCCATTTTTGACATAAGTAAGCTAAGTATATGTCATTATTGAGCTAACCTAGGTAACTAAGCATATTAGAGCTAACTTAGGTCATTACGGTAAGCATATTGGAGGAAATAAAGCTAAGTCTAGGTCATTATGCATTTGTTAAGCAAAACACTAGAGAAAACTTACCGTCATCATGGAGGTGAAGCACCGGGGTTGCTCGTGCCGGTACCACCTGGAGAAGGATCGTGCGATGCTTGTCTGGAGTTATGCTGCACCAAAGATCATTTGCAATGTCTCGTTAGCATGACGACACTCAAATGTTAAGACTAGTAACTAATGACCATTCAAATGAAACTCACCGTGGTCTCCGGAGCAATGACTAGCATCGGCTGAGGGGTCTGACCGGTCTTCTCACACACAGACTGCACATTTGGTTTTGACGAGTCAGTCATACTAGTTAGTAATGAAACGAACATTACGTGCATGATTTGGCAAATATGCAGAAGAAACTTACCACGAGGAGCTCGTACATGGCCCGGTTCGCCATGTCATTCCGTGCCCTCTCCTCCTCCAACAACCTAGCCGTCCTCTCCTCGAACTCCCGCTCCTTCTCCGCCGCCTGTCGGTCCCTCTCCTCCATGAGCGCCTCGGTTCTCTCTCTCTCTCTCTCTCTGAAGAGCAGCTTGCAACACCACTCCTCGTTAGCATTGTAATCATCGATGGCCGCACACACAATGCAATGGAGGAAAGATAGCTGAGTCCGTATAACTAACCTCGAAGGCGAGCTCGACTAGCCATTGACGAGGCCTTATCTCAGGAGCGGAGCTCGACTGGCGCGCCTTGATCTCCGGGAGAGTGCGAGGACAACGTATAAGTCCATCTCCAATGGCTATCGAGCCATGGGACCTCCCGCCACCAGATATCATCACCAGCTTCGGATCAATGGGGCCCTGGCTCGGGTTAAAGTCCCCTTTCCTCACCTTCCCCTCATCTCTGTACCTCACGAGCTTGTTGTGAGAGGAGATGTTGGTGAAGTTCTCTGGATGATCGAGGTCAGACACAGAGAATGCCTTGACCTTCTTATACGAGGCAGTATGGGCCATGGCATAGAGGTCGTACACATCTGGCATCCACCTTATTGTGCCACGCCTAAAAGAGAGGAACAGAGTAAATTAGTAATTAAAGGGCTCAAGCTAGCATGAAGAATGAATTGCATGAATCATGAAGAAAACCACATACCCATTTCCGCCCGAACTGATATAAGTTGGCGCTACCTTGATGGTGTGGCACACCTTCCATTTGGGCACGCTGGTCCTTGGCATTGTTGTGGAGGGCTAGCCATTGGTCTGAGCACCACTCATCCACCAACACCTCCCAACAATCCATCTGATCCGCACACCATCTCGGGGGCACCTAAGTTAGTAAAGAGAAACTTGAGCGCTACGCCTACGAATCAAATCAAGGAAACTAAGTACAAGGCCTTAAGAATAGGTAATTACCGTCATGAACTGCTCCTTCTTCAGAAATTTTTGAGGCACGCCAGCTTGGTCTTCTTAATACCACATGAGGCGTAGTAGTCTCGAATAGCCTGCACCCAAGCCTCGTGCCATAAGTTTTGCAGTAGGTGCTTGCACTCGGCATCGATAACCTGTGCCGCGGCCTCCTCGTATCCCTCCTCACACCTGTAGAAGGTCTGCAATCAAACAAGACAACATTGATTAGTACAATAACTAGCTATTTGAAGATTTTTAATTGTGTAAAGGAGAAATTACCCAAAACTTTCTGATCACCATGTCTGCCCTTGTGTGGCACAAGACACCGTCGATCATCTCCTCCAGCGGGGCCGGGGCAGCCAAGTAGTGCTCCCAGCTCAATCCTAGCTGTGGAAGCTGACCCTCACTGGGCAACGTGACAAACCCCGGGAAGTTTTGCCGGCAAAGCACACCAAGGACGGTGTTGGGCCTGCGGACATCCGGAGCGTGGTCCCAACCCCTGCAGTATGACAAGGCCAACGCATTAGATATTTGAAGAAACATGAAGGCAAAAGGTACAAAAGGAGTAAATGCACTTACCTCTCCCCATGAGAGAAAATCAACCACCTCTGCTCGCGGGTCGCCGGCACGGGCGGGAGCCGTGTACAACCACGCTGGTAGACGGTGGCCCCTCAACCACCTCGCCCTCGCTATCAGGCGGATCCCCGCCACCATCAGCATGGCCACTCGGCCCCTCAGGCGGATCCGGCCAGGTACCCCATCGGGATGTCTCCTGGGACGTACCCTGGTCCGAAGTCTCATGGGCCAAAGGCCCGTCGACCCGATGCTCGTGGACCGGAGTCCGCGTAGCCTCCTCCTCAGACGTGTCCACCCTAGAAGTCCTGTGCTCGCGTGAATCAGCTGAGGGTGGCTGCGAGGAAGGCATAGGAGCCTGCCTACCTCTCCCACGGCCACGTCCTCCCCGACCTCCTCTCTTCTTCCCTCCCCGACCTCCTCTCCCGGTGGGCAATGACGCCGATGAAGAAGCGCGCACCGGTGTCTGCATACTGTCGAGAAACGCTCTCCGGAGAGACTGGGGTGGAATGGAAGTACCCCTCCGACCACGCGCCGACGAAGAAGGAGCCTCAGAGCGGTCCGGACCCGCGCCCACCATCTTTCAACACCTGCCATGACAAAGAGTAAACGAAATTAGTACAACATAAAAAAATTTAATACCGACATGAATAATAATATGTATATAACTTAAGTGTATCATCATCAAGTACAACATAAAAAAATTGAATACCTAACATGAACTAACAATATATATGTATATAATACAAACTGAATACCTGACATGAACTAATAATAATATTGATCGTCTATATATGCTTCGGGATCAATAAATGCATCATCATCATCACTATCATGAATGACGTGCTCATCAGGTTCAGCGGCATCAACATGTGGAAGGCCACCTTTATGTAATTGGTCAAGCATTGACAGGTCATCCGCAGCACTAACCTCTTCTTATTCTGGCTCTTCTTGTTCCGGCTCAGGAGTGAAGTCGGATTCATTGTCGCTGTCTACTTCAATGTTCTAGGTGAAGTACAACGGTTCTTGAAACGTTTTTTGGAAAGACGTGTTTCTTGGAAGAATTCTCCTTCATATGTGTCTGGGTTAATGTGAGGTTCATAATCCTCTTCATTAGGGGGGAGGTGGTCTAACACGTGGCGGCACTTCATAAACGACATCCCAACCATTCAGATTTGGATCAGTTTGGTAGGCCCACGGTAGATAGAAAACTTGGGTCACCTGTTGAGCTGTAATATAGACATCGGGAACATCTAAATGGGTGCTTTGTTTGATTTCGACTAGCCTTATATGTTCATGAGTCCTTCTAGTCTCCTTCGGCTGGAACCAATAACATTTGAAGACTACGACGTTCGGTGGGTTTTCACCATAGAATAGAAGTTCATAAATTGCTTCGACCCTCCCATAATACTCGGTACCTCCTTCGCCGATAGCAGAGACACAAGAATTTTTGGACTTTCGGTCGGCCATAGATAGCTCTTTGCCAAAGGTACGAAAGCAATACCCGTTCATGTTGTATTTGTCAAATGAGACGGACCTTATAGTCAAAACCATTAAAGACTTGTCTCATTTTGGTGTCCATAGACTCTGAATTAGCCTACAAGTTTAATACGAAAGGATTGTTGCATTAGCCGCAAATTCGATGAAGAAATGAGAATGGTCTAATGGAAATTACCATTTGTTTGAACCAAGAGATGAAACCGGGAAAGCCGCCTCCATGCTTTGCCAAAAGCTCATACTCTTCGATGGATTCCTTTTGGATCACCGCTCCATCCGAGAATTTGGTGACGTATCGACTGTATCAAATATCTGGGAATAAGAGCAGTCCAAAGGAATTAGAAGTTGCGAAACAATGTACCAAGAACTTACTCGATGTACGGCCACACTTCTGTTAGGTTGTTGAAGATATACAACGAAATGGTCCGCCATTCTTCGACATCCAACGATATTGGTTTCAAAGCACCGGCTGGTGCGAGATTCCCTTTGAATAGGCTAAGGCTGGATCCACCTTTTTAGGGTCGCCAGCATTGTATCGAGGCTCCAGATTATGCAAATGATGATTTTTGGCTTTGTAGTGTGTTGTCAAGAAGTTTGCCGCCTCCTCAGTAATGAATGCCTCATCCATCGATGCTTCAATTCTACATTTATTTTTACATTTTGCTCGAAGCGTCTTCTACATCCTCTCAGTTGCGTAGCACCAACGATTTTGCACGGGCCCCCCCAATCTTGCCTCGGTCGGGAGATGCAAAATCAAATGCTGCATTGGATTAAAGAAGCCCGGTGGAAAGATCTTCCCTAACTTGCAGATCAACTCCGGCGCCAACTCTTCCATTTCTTCTAGCACGCCAGGCGATAGTTCTTTCGCACAAAGAACATAGAAGAAATAGCTCAGCTCTGCCAGTACTAGCCATTCATCCTCAGGGATAAAGCCACGCAACATCACCGGCATTACCCGCTCAAGCCATATGTGCCAATCATGACTCTTGAGACCAAATATTTTCAATTTTTCAAGACTCGCTCCCCTCTTTAGCTTCGCTGCATACCCATCGAGGAACATCAATTCACCCACAAGATAATTTCCCTCATAGCTGGCCTTCCAAGATTGAACCATGCCTTTGGCTTCGTCCAGTTCTACTTTCCTTTCGGTTCTTGCATGTTTTGTAACGGTCTATCACATAGTGCCTCCTGATCGACTCTAGCCTTAGTATTATCCTTTGACTTCCCCTCTATGCCGAACAATGTACCAAAAAGGGCATCGGCGATATTCTTTTCAGTGTGCATCACGTCGATGTTGTGTGGGCAAAGGAGGTCTATGAAGTAAGGCAGATCCCACAAGCATGTCTTGTGAGTCCAGGCGTGTTCCGAATTATACCCCTTGAAATACCCTAGACGCTCTGGATCTGGCTCGAGAGTGTTTAACTGATCCAGGGTCTCTTGGCCTATCAACGCAGGTGGTGCAGAGTTTTTGACAACTCTACCTTTGATGAAGTTCTTCTTATCTTTCCTGAACTTATGGCGAGGATCCAGGAACTGTCTATGCAAGTCGAAGCAAGAAAACTTACGACCAGCCTGCAGCCAACGAAACTGAAGAGCTGCCTTGCATGTGGGGCACGGGAACCTTCCATGCACACACTAGCCAATGAATAGCGCATACACCGGCAAGTCATGCATCAAGTACATGTACCAGACACGCATTATGAAGTTCTGTTTACTAGCGGCGTCGTATGTCTTGAACCCATTATCCCAAGCTTCTTGCAATTCATCCTTAAGCGGCTGCATGTACACATTCATATTCTTCCCCGGATAGTTGGGCCCTGGAATTATCAACGTCAGGAAAATGTTCTTTCTTTGCATAATCTGTCCGGGGGGGAGATTGAGTGGAATGACAAATACGGGCCAACAACTGTATTGGGTTGCCGTCAGACCAAACACATTGAACCCATCCGTGTTGATGGCGACTCGAGGATGCCTTGGATTTGCCACCCATTGCTTATATAATGCATCGAAGTGCTTCCACGCAGAACCATCCGATGTGTGTACCATCATCAGATTCCCATCTGCATCTAGTTCGGTTCTTTTGCCCATTTTGTGCCATTTCATCTGTCTGGCCGTCTCTTCGACCATGAAAAGACGTTGAAGTCTTGGTACGATTGGCATATACCAAAGAATATTAACGGGGATTTTGGTCTGCGTCTTCTCACCCATACCGTTGTCTACCACAACATATCTGGAAGACTTGCAAATGGGACAATAGTTCAAGTCCGCATACGCAAGCCTAAATAAGGCACATCCTTTCTCACAGGCATGTATCTTCTCATAGGGCATCTTAAGTGCATGGAGGATTTTGTCCGACTGGTACAGGTTTGCAGGCATTACATGGCCTTTGGGTAGAAAGCGTCCAAATATTGTCATCATCGTGTCGTAGCATTCTCTGCCCAAGTTGAATTGAGCCTTCAGAGCCATTACTTGTGAGATGGCATCCAGCTGACAAAGCTCAGTGTGCTCGTGGAGAGGACGTTTTGAAGACTCCAAAATTTCATTCAAGGCCTTTGCAGATTCCTCCATCTCATCGTCTGAATCCCGAGCATCATCAAAGTCTTGCACCATGTCTTCCATCCCGGTACCATGCTCGTCGGTGCGACGACGAACCACCTCAGCTCTGGCATGTTGGGCAGACTCACCATGAAATGTCCACACCATATAACCGGGCATAAAACCACTCTTCTGCAGGTGTTTGCCCATTTCATCCTCTGTCCTCTTGTGCCAATTGTCGCACCGGACACAGGGGCACCAGGTTTTTCTCTGGCCATTTGCAAATGCAGCTCTCACAAACCCCTTGGTTTTTGTTAACCATTCATTGGTCATGTCTTTCTGACTAGTGTGACCGGTGTGCATCCATGCACGATCACTCATCTTGCCTAGCTACTGGACACAAAAGAAATATATATAATTCAGCATGTATATTCATCAGTTAATCTAGTTTGTCAATTTTATTACGTCCATGCAACCTACACGCTAATAGGTAAAGATACGTCCTAATCCCACCCGAGTATGTGTAGATTGAGTACGTTCTCCATGCTCTACCCCATTCCAAGACAAAATTTCGGCAGGACCTCCCCGCTGTTCTCCAAATACGCGTCTCGGCAAAAAGCCAAGATAATGTGCATCCGGAGAACAACAGGTAGGCGCTGCCGAAATTTTGTCTTGGAATGGGGTAGAGCATGGAGAACGTACCCAATCTACACATCCTCGGGCTGTCCGTGGAAATCGCTGGACAATCCGAATGAGTTACGGTGATAAATATGCAACTGAATGCATATTTATCGATGCAACCCTTTCGGACGGGAGATGAATATTGGTTACTTGACTGTAGTTACCTAGCTAGTGTCATCGGCAAGAAGGCCGGAACAGAGCAAAGGAAGGGGGGAGGAGCATATAGCTAGCTACTTGCTGCTGTTGGCGATGAGGGGATGGAGCCGAGGAGGGTAGCCGAGGGAGGAAGCAAGGGGCACTGGTGAGGATCTGCGAGGAGGGGGGATACGGGGAGGGATAGGTTAGTGACCGGCGAGGGGAGGGATCTGGGGATCTCTACATTAAAATTTTATTTTTCCTGTACATCTAGGCAGTGCATTACACTAACTAACTAAACTACACTAAAATAGAACACTAACTAACTACAACTAAACTAGATTAACTAAACTAAACTAACTAAACTAAACTACACTAACTAAACTACACTACACTAACTAACCAAACTACGCTAACTAAAAAACACTAACTAAACTACACTACACTACACTACACTAACTACAATAACTAAACTACACTAACTAAACTAACTAAACTAACTACAATTAACAGAGAAAAACATTGAAAAAAAGAGAGGGAGAGGGGGCTCACCGGAGTGGGGGAGGTGGAGGCCGGTGTTGGTGGAGGTGGAGGAGGCCGACGCCGGCGGGGCGTCGAGGGGGGGGGGGCTGCGTGCCGGAGCGTCAGGGCATCGGGGGGTCGGGGCTGTGACGCCCGAATAATTAAGCTACAGTAATCCCCTGCTAATGATGCCATGTCACCATCATTATTGTTGCTAATCTCACTTTGATTCAAAACCAGTTCGAATTCAAATTTAAAATAAAAGTCAAACAATAAAAGTTTTCAAATGTCAAAACTAAAGTGTTCTAAATGTGACAAATAATCCACAAGAAATATTGGTGAAGAAACCACATTTTTATAAATTAATTAAATGCTCCAAGGTAGTTAAAATAGTAGCTAAAACCTTAATTAAATGCCTAATATATATATTTTTTTAAATATTAAACTATTTTGTTTAGGAGTCAAACTTTTTGTATCAGTGATATAATTAGTATTACTAATTTAGGTGCTATTGGTATATTTTACATAACTAAAACAATTTGGAAAATAAAACTAAAAAATAAAACAAAAAATAAAGATAAACAAAACAAAAACAAACAAACAGAAAAAATAAAAGAAAGGCCCCCCTGGGCCACTGGCCCAGCTGGCCAGGCCACCCCAAGGCCCAGCCCAACTGTGGGTCACCTCCCACCTCCGCTACAGTGGAGGCAGTAGGCGTGGAGGCCATCCCGTGGCCTTCCCCCGTCCCAGACGTCTACAAGGCAACCCTGTACCCCCGGAACCCTAGATCGATCCTCCCCCTTCCTCATGCTGCTTTTCTTCCTCCCTGCACGAGACCGAGCCGCCATCTCCATGCCTCACCTCGCCTGCGCGCCCACCGTCGTCCCCGCGCCCTAGAACCTTGTACGTCTGCTACGCCGTCGTCCACTACGTCGTCTATGACCACCGGTTGGAGCTAGGTGCCCCTGCAGTACGTGGACCGAGCCATCTTCTCCGCGCACGGGCGTCGTCATCCGCCGTTGATTCGCTCGACCTCGACCTCCCCCGACCTCGCCATCTGCTCGCCCGGCTCCGCGGTGAGCCCCTCCTTCGATTCCCGGCCTTGGCCCCGTCGATTCGTCGCCGTAGTGTCACCCCATGAGCTTGCGCCTACCATGGCCGAAACCCCGCCGTAGCCGCCCCGGGCTCGCCCCGCGCGCGCTCGCTGCACCCGTGGCCGTGCTCCCCCGCGGCTCTGGCCGCCCTAGGCCGCGCTATCATGCGTGTGTCCGCTCGGGCCGCGCGCCTGCTGTTGATGCGCTGGTAATTGCTGCTGCTTGTGACTACTGCTGCTATTTGCTGCTCTGCTTGGCTGCTGCTCGGTGCTGCTGCCGCCTGCTGTTGCTCCTTGCCACCACCCGCGCCCACCTCCACAGCCGCCGCGCCCGGCCGCAGCCGCCAGCGTCCACCTTGAGCCCGCGCGCCGGCCACGCCCTGCTCGCCCGAGCTCCCCGCGCGCGCGTCCGCTGATTCCAGTCGCGCCCGTGCCGGTGCACTGTTGCTGCTCATTGTGCTGCTGTTGCTCATGCTATTGCCGCTGATTCTACTGCTGCCTAGTTTCGTTGTTGCTTTCTGCTGTCGTTGTTGTGGCCGCCCGTGCTCTAGTTAGTAGCTAGTTTAGGAATAGTTAGTGCTTAGGTTAATGGACGAAGCTAGCGGGTGCCTGAGCGCCCTACCGTCGATCTGAGCGCTCGATGGAAATAGAAGGGGAAACGGAAGGACCAAACGCATAGCTCTCGGCAGTTTCCGAAAATGGCAAGCACAGCCAGCGCACTGCCTGAAAAGTGTTGCATGCGAATAGAAAAATCTGGCAAAACTACCATGCCACGTTCACACACAAAAGCGTCAGATCCCATGTGCTCACGCTATCCATCCCACCTGCATTTATTAGGGATCAAAAACTTTAGAAACTTGTAACTTTTTATTAGAATGTCAAAATTCAAATCCGTTTTCACCGTTGGGTTTCTCGCGACGAGTTCTTCAAAACCAGATCTCATATGAGTAGGTTTCGACGAACTTTTTTTTCCGACCAACATTGTGTGCTACAGAGGCAACTTTAGTGTTATACAAAAGCAACTCCTTTTTCGCCTAGTATGACTACCTATCAACGGAGGATCCTTATAAGTTGGTTACCATGACTACCAATTGACTAGATTCACCTCTAAATCGCCTATCATAAGGACAACTCCAACGTGGATCACCAAAACGCCCCAAATATCGGAATCGGCCTCTCTAGACACTTTTAACCATCCAATGAGTCAAACTACTATCAGGCAAGTAAAAAAGGTCTGCTGCCTCATATGAGTTCCTTGCAGTAAAAAATAGCATGCATCCCCAAAACAAAAGTAAAAAACATGCAGCAACTTTGCTATGATTTCAGACAACTCTTGTAAAATTTGAAGCAACTAGTGTCATGCATTAAAAGAGGGGTTGCTGCCCCATAAGCTCCTTGCACTAATATCAGGCAACCCTTGTGCAAAAAAAAGAACCACAAAAACAACAAGTAGAGACAACATATATAGGTGGCACTAATGCATATATATTCTCTAACATAGGCAACTATAGTGTGATTCATGGACAACTATTAAAAAAGAAAAAATGTGTTCCAGGCATTTTTATGCAACTGTTGATGTGAACTGAGCAGCTCCATATATATTCCAATGCAACTTAATCTACTAATGCAGTATTTTTTAGAATTACTTCCTATCCACCTCTCTTCGTCCGTTCCGGTTGCTTTCCTTCTTCATCTTCATCGTTTCATAAAAAAATCTGAAAAAACCACGGGTACCTCCTGTTGATCCACCATTTCACCCTGTGAAGCATCAGGTTGAGCGGCCCTTTTGCTTGTAACTCAATATAAAAACACAAAAATGCAAAACTGTTCTAGCAAAAAAACCAAGCAATTGTCCTAGCAAAACCAAGCAACTCCCCTAGCATCTACTATAGGCAGAGGAAAAAATGTATGAGCAACTTGAATAGCCTTTTATGGACACATATTCGATCTACTTCCCCCCTCTCATCCACCTTCTCGTGTGTTGTAGCAGAAGATCAAAGCAACTCAATTACAAAGAAACACAAAAAGTGTGAAATTGTTGTAGTAGAAACAAGCATATGTCCCCGGCACTACTACTTAGATTGTCTATTTTAGGCAGAAAAACATATGAGCAAGTTGAATAACCTTTGTGGACAACTATCTTAACCCCCCCCCCCCCCCAATGCAACTTCTCATTTGTTCTAGCAAAAATCCAAACAACTCAACTACAAAAGGACACAAAATGCAAAACTGTTCTAGCGAAAAAAACAAGCAACAGCCTTAGCAAAACCAAGCAATTGTACTAGAAAAATCAAGCAACTCCGCTAGCATCTACTTTAGGGTGGAGGATGGGGGCGGTGTTGTGCTTCACGCGGAGCGCGTCAACGGGAGGAGGATCGAGGTGATAGCCATGTAGCTGGGAGGAGGAGGAGCATGGCTGGGAGGAGGAGGATCACGGTTTTAGTTACGTCCACATGACTAACTCCACCTTGCTTCCCCCTGTATGATTATTCGCCAAGTATTTACGATCATACCAAAGGGATCCCACCCCCGAGGAGATAAATTCTTGACACATCTCTATGACGCAAACTTTAAAGGTATCTAAAACCTTTGCATATTAGCCAAATTATGGTCTTGGTAATGTTACTGTTCATGAGGATTGGGCAACTGGATACATGGTTTTAGACAAGTGTCTGGTTGATTGTGGGCAACTGGATACATGGTTTTGGACAACTGTACGGTTGATTGTGAGTAACTATGAGAAATTCTTAACTAACACATGCAACTAGGAATAGCAGGAAATTCTTAACTAACACATGCAACCAGGAATAGCAGTGCCAAAAAGAACACTTGTTTGAACCAACCTATCCAATCAAGAAGAGCTTATTCCATCAAGAAATCTTAAAAAGTTCCTTTCCAATTTCAATAAGGCTTGGTGTGCATTGACTGTTGTCGTGTACAACTTATCTCTGAATTGGTTCTAGCTATATTTCCTGAAAATTGAGTGTGCACTACCGAACTAAGCTACTACTCTTGCTAAGATCAACGTGTATCCCAACTTTCTAATCCTAAAACTATAATGGTCAGTTTACTCATATTCTGCACCCTTTGTCAAAATAGCCATGCAAATCAATCATCACATCAGTTCTAGGCCATCAAGAACTACTTCCTAGATGTATCTTCTCAGTATGTATGCGAATTCAAATCTGAGATGATAATCTAAAAAACTTACAAGCAAACAATCCAAGCAACTCAGAACAGAAAAGTGTGAAATTGTTCTAGCAAAAGCAGGTAACTGTCCCTAGCATTACTACTTAGATTATCTACTACTTTAGGCAGAAAAAACGTGTGAGAAACTTGAATAACCTTTGTGGAAAACTATCTGACCCCCTCCCCATGCAACTTCTCATCTGGCCTAGCAAAAATCCAAGCAACTCAATTAAAAAACGCAAAATGCAAAACTGTTCTAGTAAAAAGGAAGCAACTGTCCTAGGAAAACCAAGCAACTGCATTTTTTCCGATTAAATGCAGCAACTTTGTGATTTCAGGCAACTCATACTAAAATTTGAAGCAACTAATGTTAGGCATTAAAAAGGGGGGCTGCAGCCCCTATAAGCTCCTTGCAATAATATCAGGCAACCCTTGTGCAAAAAAAATTAGAAGAACCACAAAACAACAAGTAGAGGACAACATATATAGGTGGCAGTAACACATATATATAGATGCATTATCTACACAAGTAAAAAAATGATGCATCAGGTTTTTTGAGCAACTACTGGTATGGACCGAGCAACTCCCTCTATCGTGTTATGCAACTAATACTGTATTTTTTAGAATTACTTTCTATCCACCTCTTGCCCATTTCGGTTGCCTTCCTTCTCCATCTTCATCATCTCATCAAAAGTATATCTGAAAAATCACAAGTACCTCATGTTGATCCACCATCGTTTCGGTTGCCTTCCTTCTCCATCTTCATCATCTCATCAAAAGTATATCTGAAAAATCACAAATACCTCATGTTGATCCACCATTTGGCCCTATGAAGCATCAGGTTGAGCAACCCTTTTGCTTGTAACTCAATATAAAAAAACAAAAAATGCAAAACTATTCTAGCAAAAAAAAACAAGCAACTGCCCTAGCAAAAACAAGCAATTGTCCTAGCAAAATCAAGCAACTTTCCTAGTATCACTACTTAGATTATCTACTTTAGGCAGAGAAAAATGTATGAGCAACTTGAATAGCCTTTTATGGACAACTATCCAATCTACTCCCCCATCTCATCCGCCTTTTCGCATGTTGTAGCAAAAACCAAAGCAACTCAATTACAAAAAAAACACAAAAAGTGGGAAACTGTTCTAGCAGAAACAATCAGATGTCCCTAGCATTACTACTTAGATTGTCTATTTTAGACAGAAAAAACATATGAGCAACTTGAATAACCTTTGTGGACAACTATCTTACCCCCCCTC
Organism: Thinopyrum elongatum; assembly: GCA_011799875.1. Lineage (NCBI taxonomy): Eukaryota > Viridiplantae > Streptophyta > Magnoliopsida > Poales > Poaceae > Thinopyrum > Thinopyrum elongatum. Next base: position 241,271,605 of record CM022303.1, read on the forward strand.
CCCCATGTAAATTCTCATCTGTTCTAGCAAAAATCCAAACAACTCAACTACAAAAGAACACCAAATGCAAAACTGTTCTAGAAAAAAAATCCAAGCAACTCTCCTAGCAAAACCAAGTAACTGCATTACAGAAAAATCCAAATGCAAAAAACTGTTCAGCATGAGTCCGAGCAAATGCCCCAACAAATTCTAACCAACTGCGTTACACACAAAATGCAACTCTTATAACGAAATCCAAGCAACTACTCTGACCCCTACAGTGAAAAGTCGCGTTGTGAATCCAACACTACCCACCCCCAGTGAAATCCAAGCAGAAGGTATGATTAACTTCAATGCAAGAGCAGATGCCCAACATGTGCTAAGTTTGTCATAATAACGTGCATCAACAGCACTGAAGTACATATTAATTATAGATTCTTTGTGAATCCAAGGGAAATGATTGATGAATACATGGCTTTAGGCAACTGTATGGTTGACCATGGGCAACTATGTTATCTTTCATGTACTGTGAAAAAAAAAATTCAAACTATGTAGGGCAGCTATGGTATCTTTCTCTGTGTGTTTTTGTTGCTTTTGTCGTGTGATAGTTGTTCCCAAATCACACCATGTTCTACGTATTCATCAACGCAGCCGACGTATGCATGCAAAAATAAATGGAAAACCTATGTGGCTATGTGCAGAATCCAAAGGAAATTCTTACAACTAAGTAACATAAACATTTGACAAAACTTTAGTATTGTTCATTATCCGAGTTATTTTGAGGCAACTTGTTGGGCAAAGTTTTGGCAAAAATTCAAGGAACCTAAGTTACAACTATTAACCAAAAGCTGTGTTGGGCGTTAAGCTAAACAGCTAAAAAGCTCAATATCCGCGCTTGTATGAAAACATCCGGGGCACTAACTAAAAACAACTAGCAAGTCCTGGAACCATAAAAAAAATAACAAAACTAACGCCCATTTAGGCAAATTCTGAACCATATCAGGCAACTAAGTAACAACCGGTACGCAAGTTTTGTTACTTAGGATCAACAGCTACACAAAAAAAAACTCAAATCCCCCCTCGAGGATCAACAACTATGCGGCGTTCGGGCCGATAAAAATATCCCTAATGGTAAGTTCAAAATCTCCATTAACGCATTGGTGTGTGTGTGAGAGAGAGTTTTTTGTACTCTAAAGTCTAAAGTAAGCAAAGGGTGAACACGTTGGTGAGTAGCAAAACTTCATAGACTAGCAGAAGGATCCCGTAAGATCTCATAGCAAGACTCTGGCAAGTCGCTCCACAAATCCGAGCAACTAGTGCTAACACGCCTGCAACTCCACCACCCTCCCCCCCTAAAAATCCCTACAACTCCTGATAAAGGGGATCTGGCAAACTAGTACCGCAATTCCGGCAAGTCGCGACACAAATCCAGGCAACTCGTACTCACGTCTCCGATAAAAAATCCGTCATGCCCCCTAGTTCAGACCCAAATTTGATACTGACATTGAGATTATCTACCAACACATGCACACCATGCCATATATCGATGAAGAACACACATCAGAAGGACATAACATCTTGCAAATCTTGCATCAGTCAAAACACACACACACACACATGGATCAACACACGCACGCATCCATTAGACAGGATCAACATAGGCTGCTCATGTTTGTCTTCCTCTTCATCAATTTCAGCACTAAAACTTCATAAACTAGCCCTGCCTACCGGACACCATAGTACAACTCACAAATCAACTAAGTATGCAGCAGAAAAATTGCAATTTGCATTCAACCAAATGAAATGGCGTGGAGAGAATAGCTCACATACGTGTTGGACGGTGAGAGAAGGTTAGGCGCCGACGCGGCCGTACCCATCAGATCAGGTCGGGGAGGGACCGTGGGCGTCCGCTCGGTTGTTTGGGGAGAGAGCATTGTGCCGCCGCGTCCGTCTGCTGGGGGTGGGGAGCGAGCACTGTGCCTCCGCGCCCTACACAGCCGGTCAGAGATGTGCGCTGGGGTCGGGCCGAGGGCAGAACACCTTTGTCGTTCGCTCGGGGTGGCAAGGGGAGGGACGGAAGCGGCTCACTTGTCAGCTAGGGGCGGTGAGGGAGCGCAGTGCCGCCATAGCTTCGCCTCAGCGCGAGTAGGATCGCCGTCGCCGTCGTTGCGTAGCACTGAAGCAGAGGACATGGTCGTAAGCCGCAACGACGAGCCAGGGGTGGCGCCTCGTAGATCTTGTAGCGCCGCCGCATCACCTGCTTGATCTGGAAGCCCGCAGGCGAGGGAGAGAGGGTGAGGAGAGGAGGAAGATGGTGCGGCGGCGCTGCGGTGGCGCATCGAGAGAAGAGCGAGAGAGGAACAGGCTCCCGCATCGGGAGGGTGAGAGAGAGGAGGTGGGAGGGGTGGTTTCCGACCGTGCGACACCTGACGTTCCTGATCTAGATCCGACGGCTCTCTCGCGTGCGCTCGCGACAACGATCCCTCGCAGCTGCACGTTTGAGAATTCGGGTAGGTTAATAGATTGTCTAATTAGGTGTAGTCTATGACGTGTGGTCTCCCTGAATTAGATTAAAGAAATATCATGTAGGAAATTATTAAAACACAAACATGTGGACCCTACCTACACTTTTCATCTGTTGACCAGTCAATCTTGACTGGGTCAACTGGACCACTGTGCCCCATCTGTCATACACTCTGTCTAGACTAGAGCTAGGTGACAAAAGTATTCTGTTATTATTTCGAAATTAAAGAATCCTAGAAATTCAATAAAACTTTGAAAAATCATATAAAATAATTCGTCACTCAGATGAAAATAATTTGTACATGAAAGTTGCTCAGAAAAATACAACGAATCCGAATATGCCTTCCGTTCGTCCGCCGCATGCCCCTAGCATAGCGAACATGGAACCGTCCCCTCTCTTACATCTGACCGGAAAATACAAAACATCGGGAAACCATTCCCGGATGTTTTCCCTCTCCGTCTGCAACGTGTAGCACGGCGTTAGATCACTCTTCGCTCATCATATTACCATGTTATGCTTTGTGCTGCTTTGTTTGTTTTATATTTATTGTTTCTTCCCCCTCTTCTCTCCGGTAGACCCCGAGACCGCTGCTGATGTCACTATGATCTACTACATCGACGACGACCCCTCCTACTCGATAGAGCTTCCAGGCAAGCAAACCCCCCTTGACCAACCAGATATTGCCCACTCTCTTCTCTCTTATTCTTGCATTAGGTTTGTTACTGTTGTTGATTCGATAGCTCCTATTCTGTTGCATAGCCTGTCATTGTTCCTACTATTGTTACCTTTACCTGCAATCCTAAATGCTTAGTATAGGATGCTAGTATTCCATTAGTGGCCCTACATTCCTGTTCGTCTGCTATGCTATATTATCGGGCCATGGTCACTTTGGGAGGTGATCACGGGTACATACATACATACATACATACATACATACATACTATACAGGTTACATGATGTGACTAAAGTCAGGTCGGCTCGTAGAGTACCCGCAAGTGATTCCGATGTGGGGGGCTGAAAGGACAGGTGGTTCCATCCAGGTAGTGGTGGGCCTAGGTTCCCTACGGCCCCTGAGTGTTACTTTGTGGCAGAGCGACAGGGCAGGTTGTGACCACCTAGGAGACAGGTGGGCCTGGTCCTAGTCGGCGTCAGCGGTTACTTCAAAATAACACACTTAACGAGATTGGGTATTTGATCTGAGTTGTCCACTGGCCTATATGCACTAACCACCACGCGGGAACAGTTATGGGCACTCGACATCGTAGTATCAGTCGAAGCCTCCTAGACGTCAGCGGTTGAGCAGCGCGCGCCGGATTGGACTGGAATGCCTGCTCTTGTATTAGGGGGGATAGGTCTGCTTCCGGCCGCCCACGCAACATGCAGGAGTGCAAAGGGTGATGGGCCCAAGACCCCTGTGTGCTTAGGATTTAGACCGGCGTGCTGACCTCTCTGTTAGGCCTAGGTAGGGCTACAACGTGTTGATCTTCCGAGGCCGGGCATGACCCAGGAAAGTGTGTCTGGCCAGAGTGATCAAGCGTATTGGGTAATGTGGTGCACCCCTGCAGGGAAGATTGATCTATTCGAATAGCCATGTCCACGGTAACAGGACGACCCGGAGTTGTATTCCGACCTCATGACAACTAGAACTGAATACTTAATAAAACACACCCTTTCAAGTGCCAGATACAACCTGGTGATCGCTCTCTCACAGGGCGACGAGGAGAGGATCGCCGGGTAGGATTATGCTATACGTTGATACTTGGTTAACTTACCAGCTACTCTCTTGTATATGCTTCAAGATGGAGGTTGCCAGAAGCATAGTCTTCGATAGGACTAGCTTTCCCCCTCTTATTCTGGCATTCTGCAGTTCAGTCCACACATACTACCCCTTTCATTGATACCGATGCATATGTAGTGTATATCCTTGCTTGCGAGTACTTTGGATGAGTACTCATGGTTGCTTTGCTTCCTCTTTTCCCCCTTTTCCATTCTTCTCGGATGTCGCAACCAGATGCTGGAGACCCGGAGCCAGACGCCACCATCGACGATGACTCCTACGACACCGAGGGTGCCTACTACTACGTTCAGGCCGCCGACGACCAGGAGTAGTTTAGGAGGATCCCAGGCAGGAGGCCTGCGCCTCTTCGATCTGTATCCCAGTTTGTGCTAGCCATCTTATGGCAACTTGTTTAACTTATGTCTGTACTCAGATATTGTTGCTTCCGCTGACTCGTTTATGTTCGAGCACTTGTATTCGAGCCCTCAAGGCCCCTGGCTTGTAATATGATCCTTGTATGACTTTTATTTGTGTCTAGAGTTGTGTTGTGATCTCCTCCCGTGAGTCCCTGATCTTGACCATACACGTTTGCGTGCATGATTAGTGTACGGTCAAATCGGGGGCGTCACAGGGGCGACGTGCCGGAGCGGCGAGGCGTCGGGGGCCATGGTGGGGGTGCAGTCGGGGGCGGCGTGGGCTCGAAGGGCGGCGTGGGGTCGGGAAAGGGGAGGGGGGAGGAGGGGGAGGGGAGGAGAGAGGAGGAAGGGGAGGTAGGGGGAGGGGGAAAGAAAGATGGGGGGCGGGAGGGGGAGGGGGAGGAGGGGGGTCAGGAGAAGAGTTGGAAGGGAGCGTGGGGTAGAGAGGCGGCGGCGGGGTGCGGTCGGAGAGAGAGAGAGAGAGAGAGAGAGAGAGAGAGAGAGAGAGAGAGGTGGGTAACGTGCCATTAGGTAGTGGCTACTTTGCCGTCCGCTGGCAGACGACAAAGTTTCTTTGCCGTCCGCTAGCAGACGACAAAGATGTGGCTGAGGGCAAATAGTGTCTTTGCCATCAGCTCGTTCATTGCCGTCTGTTTTTTGTAAGCTGACGGCAAATACCTTCTTTGCCGTCAGCTAGCAAACTGCAAAGAACTGGCTGATGGCAAATTCTCTGATTCCAGTAGTGCTACTAGCAACCCACAGGTACCAATCTGAGGTTTTGAGACAAAGATTGAATACAAGAGATGAACTAGGGTTTGAGAGGAGATGGTGCTGGTGAAGATGTTGATGAATATTGGTCCTCCCATGATGAGAGGATCGTTGGTGATGACGATGGCTTCAATTTCCCCCTCCCGGAGGGAAGTTTCCCCGGCAGCGTCGCTCTGCCGGAGCTCTAGATTGCTTCTGCCCAGGTTCCGCCTCGAGACGGCGACGCTTCGTCCCGAAAGCCTTCTTCTAATTTTTTTCTATGTCAAAATGCTTCATATAGCAGAAGATGGGCATCAGGGGCTACACAGGGGCCCCACAAGCTCAGGGGGCATGCCCTAGGAGGTAGGGCGCGCCCCTAGGCTTGTGGCCACCTAGTGGGTCCACTTCTGCTCTTTCTTCGCCCAATATTTGTTCATATTCCAAAACAATTCTCCGTAAAGTTTCAGGACATTTGGAGTTGTGCAGAATAGGTATCTCAGATTTGCTCCTTTCCGGTCCAGAATTCCAGCTGCCGACATTCTCCCTCTTTATGTAAATCTTGTAAAATAAGAGAGAAAAGGCATAAGTATTGTACCATAATGTGAAATAACAGCCCACAATGCAATACATATCAACATAAAAAAATTGATGCCAAACGGATGTATCACTACCGCGATTGGACCTCTTCCAAAGAATATCCGAAGGAACCTCCTTTAGAGGAGGAAGAAGAGGAAGATAAAGAGAAGGGCAAGAAACCTATGACCATCCCCATCAATGCTATCAAGGTCATCATCAACGAGGATAAGATCGATTTAGTCAAGGAGACTCCCGCTGTCAAGGGAAAGTTTGGTTTCAGTAATTGCACTATCGATGATCTTTGGAAGAATCCGGCGAGATTGATCCAAGAGCACGTGGGATGCACACCATTGGCGCCCGCATGCAAGTTGGACCTCCTAGGAAAAGGCGTAACACCGCCCCGGTGCAACCAACTCCACCCCAGGTACAAATCAATAATTCAGTAGTTGAGACTAAAGCTATGGCTGATAAGATTAGGGAGATGGAGGTTTCTTTGGCTGTCAAGACTCGTGAGGCTCTTGACAGAAGCTTGAGGATCATCGCCAACCAGGATGCAACCCTTTGCATGTACCGTTCTCGCATCACTGATTTCGAGGCTGCCAAGAAGCTCCTAGTTGATGCCCTAACCGGTGTCACCAGTCCACCTTCAGAAGAGAACCCTGGTACCAATAAAAAGGAGACTAAATGAATCCAGCCGGCTTAGCATGCTAAGCTTGGGGGGATTTTGAAGCCCTTTCTCGTTTCCCTTATCATTACTATTATTTTTAGTTAAACTTTGTTTGAAGTTGAACTTTGTTTGAAAGAGTTCATTTAGTTCAACTAACAAAATTACTATCATACCTTTTGGTGAAGAGGGAAGAGTCTTATCTGTTGAGTCATGGATGGTTTGATGAATAGTCCATAATGATCTTAATGAATTTGCTAGTATGGTTATACATCCTTGTGTGCTACACATCTTTACTTTTAGATGATGATTATAAGTCTTCCACATCTCTACTATCAATCAGGAATGAGAAGTTAACAACCTGATGTGATGCACTGGAACTAATCACTTTATTCGGTGATTACTTGGTGAGGTTTCTTAAAACTAGTGAACCAAGTATGAAATGTGGATAAGTTCTTGTACATAAAAACAAAACATTATTGATTCAAGAGAACTTATGTAACTCCCAATAATTGAACTTGGATGATTAATCATACCCTTCATATCACATCTCAAAAAGAGAGAAAACCTCGAGTGATATGGGGCAGGCTTGGCAATTCATGAAATAAGAAGAGGGGAGTGAAGAACAAGAAAATGCAAGATGTATTGTACTAAGGCTTGTCCGACTGAAAGTGGAGAATAAAGTATCACTTAAAGTTAGAAGGAGTCTCATTAACGATAGATAATAAGGTGTGGAAGCCTTCATACTCATTTGATGGAAATTAGGATGTGATGGTGCACAATGTAATTAATCATATGATGTAGATTCTGAAGTTTTACTTTGGACCCATTCATTTGATTCATCCTCAGCTCATAACCAAGACGACCTCTTCATTACAAGCTGCGGTGTTTGCTCGGGGATGAGCAAAACTTTAAGCTTAGGGGGGGGTTGATGAGTCCAAATTATGAGACCTTTTTACCATTATTTTGGTGCCTAATAGGTAGGCTTTGTGGAATTTTACCGCGTTTGCACAATTCTTTTTGTTGATAATCCCTCAGGTAAAGGTTTTTGGAGCAATATTCTTTTAATGGAGAAAATCCCAAAAAATGGCAGTGCAATCACGTATTAAAGGTGATAAACACTTTCCATAAGAAAATCAAGCAAGAAGGCCAAAGAAACTACTGTCATCGCGCTTCCAGAGCGAACGACGGCGTTCCATGCGACCGCGCGCGCTTGCATGAGCGGTCATGTGGCGCACCCCCACCTCTGGGAGATCCGCTATTTTCACACCGTCGAAGCGGATCATGGATCAGACGTACAGAGACTCCAGAAACTCATCCAGAAGGTAGAACCCTAGCCACCGGAGCCAACCCGGTGGGAGGATCAACGAGGAGAAGGAGGGGATTCCTCTCATCGCGAGGGGAACGAAGTCATCATCGCCATCTTCATCATCACCGTCTTCATCGTCATCATTAATGTAACACCCCGAGAATCATGCTACAGTAAACTCCACACTAATGATGCCAAGTCATCATCATTATGCCCTAAGAAAAGCAATTAATAAATGTTTCAACCTCGAATTCAAATTCAAATATTAAGTGAAATAAATGAGTTCTCAAACATGAAAACTAAAATGTTCAGAATGTGGCAAACAATCCATAACTAATTATGGAATGAAGCAACATTTATGTAAGGTGTTTAAATGCCCTAGAATAATTAAAATGGGGGCTAAACTAATTATTTAAAATGCCTTTTCTAAATAATGTAAATGCAAACTGTTTTAAATAATTCCCCAACACTTTGTGGCGGAGCCAAATTTTACTATATTAATAGTGGGCCAATTCCCTTATTTTATAAAACTCAAATGTTTTTGGTTTTAAAAGAAAACAGAAATTAAAAGAAACAAAAAAGGGAAAAGAAATATAAAAAGGAAAAAGTTCAACCCCCCCTCTCACCCCTGGGCCTTAGGCCACAGGCCGGCCTACTAGGCCCAGCCGCCCCCACAAGTGCCTTAACCCTAGCCTGCCGCTCGCCTCCTCCTCGATCCCCCAACTCCTCCCGACCGATTCCCCCACGCCTCGTGTCGCCACCTCCTCCTACGACCCACCGGCCGCCGGTCATGGAGGCCCCCGTGCGCCCGCAGCTTCGCCACCAGCACGACGCCGCCTCGCGTCATCCCTGTCTCCTCTCAACCTCAACCGCGGCCACGCCCGAGGACCGCTGCCTCCGCCGCCCCCCCCCCCCCCCCCCCCCCCGCGCCGTGCTAATTGCACCACCGCGCTCTCTGTGGCCAGCACGATGAGCGCCTGCTCTGCCGTCGTAGTTGCCATCGATGTAGGCCGTCCCTGCTCGAGCTGTGCACGCCCGTAGATGCGCACCACCGCGCCCGTTCGAATGGTGGTCTCCGCGAAGTGTTCGGTCGCCGGAGCAGTGAGTTCCACGACCGCCGCCGCCCGCTAAGGTCACCGGCGACACCACCGTCGCCTGAGTCACTGGTCGGTGGGCCCAGTGTCATTTGCCTGGGGCTAATTAGCCACTAATCTAAATGCTGCCCTAAAGAGACACTGGCAGTGGGCCCTGCATCTAATTAATCTAAACTAGATTAGTTAAAATATTTTGTTAAGTTTGTACCTATGACATACGGGACCCACCTTGCACTGTTCAAATAGATAAGATGCACAGTCAGCTGCTGACTCAGCCCCCCTAGGCCCACTGTCAGCCACATGTGCCAATTGCTGGGTACACTTCGGTGTACCCATAGCATTTAAATGTTTAATAATTTTCAAATTAATAATAAATCAGAAAATTCTAGAAAAACATTAAAACTTTGAAAATTAATATAAAATAATCTGCAACTCAGATGAAAATGTTTTATATATGACATTTGCTCAGAAAAATATGACGTTTCTGAATATGCCCTCCGTTCGTCTGTCGCATGCCCCTAACATGCTGAACATGGAACCGTCCCCTCTGTTTCATCTGACCGAAAATGCCAAACTTCGGAAAAACATTCTCGGATGTTTTCCCCCTTCGTCGGTATCATGTAGCACTGCGATAGGTCACCCCTAGCATTGCGTGTTGTCATGTCATGCATCTGTGTTACATCTGTGTGCTTTATATTTACTATTTCTTCCCCCTCTTCTTCTCAGGTAGACCCCGAGACTCACGCTGCCCCTATGATCGACTACGTCACCGACGACCCTTCTTCCCTTTCAGTAGAGCTTCCAGGCAAGCAAACCCCCCTTGGTCATTCCGATATCTCCCAGTTCCTTCTCTCTCATGCTTGCATTAGATTTTGCTACTGTAATTGATTGCTCCTATTCTGATGCATAGCCTGCTTTTGTAACCTGTTGTTGTACCTTACCTGCTTATCATAAACTGCTTAGTATAGGTTGGTTAGTGATCCATCAGTGACCCTCACCTTGTCCCTGTTGCCCCGGCTTGATGACCGATGACTCGATCAACGTGATCGACGTCCAGAGCCTGACACATCACCTCATGCCCTTTAGTTGTACGACTCTGCAGAGTTAATATCAAGTGCCGAGGGTGATACCTCATACAACACTTCTAATGAGATCTCTGTAGTGTAGCTAGTCGGTCGTGGTCTACGGAGGGTGATTGGTCCTTCACCACGCCCGATAACGACTCTGTCGTGCAGCGCATCAAGAGTGAACCCTCGAGGGTGATTCCTCTAAGTTCACCTTGACGATTACATCTAGTGGAATCCATCGAGGGTGGTTCCTCGGATTCCCTTAGTGTTTTGGACACACAGTTATTTTGACTTTACCCCCCAAAACCATGTTAAAGATGGGTCGGCCTCGAGGGGTACCCGCGAGAGTTACTGTTACTGCAGGACTGGAGGGACAGGCGTTACCACCCCGGTAGAGGCGGACCTGAGTTCCCGACAGTCTCTTGCGAGTCGGGTTGACCTGGAGGGTACCCGCGAGTTGATGTGAACTCGGGTTGACCTGGAGGGTACTCGCGAGTTTGCTACGTGGCACGGCCGGGCATTCTAGGCCCTTGCCGTAAGTCCACGAGACGGGGCGACGGGGTCACATCGATCGTGAGTCTCTGCTCGTTACCGCACGCTCCCAAGTCACTAACGGTTTGGATATGTGATCCAAGTAGGCCTTTGGCCTTTTTCGCACTAACCACCACGCGGGAATAAGTATGGGAACTCGGCGTCGTACGTTTCTTCTGAAAGCTCTGTCAGACGTCCAGTTCAGCATTGTGGGCCTGTCGGGCCAATGTCATCCAGGATGAGATGGTGCTCGTCCCGACTCGTCGCATAACGAACCGGAGTGCAAAGGGCGACGGGCCCGAGACCCCGCAGCGCTTAGGATGTAGACCGGCGGGGATCTCTCTGCGAAGCTTAGGTAGGACTACGGTGTGTCGATCAGCCGAGGCCGATCATGACCTAATGGTGTGTCCGACTGGAGTTAATCGAGCGTGTTGGGTAAGTTGGTGCACCCCTGCAGGGAAGTATATCTATTCGAATAGCCGTGTCCACGGTAACAGACGCTCAGAGTTGTATCCCGGTTGATACAACTACAACTGGATGCCGAGGCATGTAATGGATATGATGGCTCCGGGATTACTATCTCGCAGGGAGTCAAGAAAGGATCTCTGGGCGCTAATGTTACAACATACTTGTTAATTATAATATGCTATTCTGTACTCTTCTAAATGCTGCAAGATGCTTGAAGATGCTAGTCTTCGATAGGCTAGACTTTCCCTTCTCTTCTGGCATTCTGCAGTTCAGTCCATAGATACAACCCATTCCTTTGATATTGATGCATACTTAGTTTAGATCTGATGTAAGTCTTGCGAGTACTTCGTATGAGTACTCACGGTTGCTTTGCTACCTCTTTTTCCCCCATACCCGATTGATGCGACCAAATGACGGATCCCAGGAGCCAGATGCCGCCACCGACGACTACTACTACTACCCGGAGGGTGCCTACTACTACGTGAGGCTGCCGATGACCAGGAGTAGTTAGGAGGCTCCCAGGCAGGAGGCCTTGCCTTTTCAATCGATGTTGCTTTTGTGCTAGCCTTCTTAAGGCAGACTTTTTAACTTATGTCTGTACTCAGATATTGTTGCTTCCGCTGACTCGTTTGTATTCGAGCTTATGTATTCGAGCCCTCGAGGCCCCTGGCTTGTAACATGAAGCTTATATTTTTTTTTAATTTGTGTCTAGAGTTGTGTTGTGATATCTTCCCGTGAGTCCCTGATCTTAATCGTACACATTTGCGTGTATGATTAGTGTATGATTGAATTGGGGGGCGTCACAAGTTGGTATCAGAGCCGACTGCCTGTAGGTAGCCCCCTTTCCAACTCCTTGTCCGAAGTTGAGTCTAGTCTTTGGAAAACTTTTACTAACATTGTTGTGTGGCTTACGGGCCCACATCACAATTGTGTGGTATTAGGATCTTTTATTCCTCGTCTTTACTCTGGGATTCTGATCACTCTTCTCTTCTGGTTAAATGATTTTGCTAACTCTAACTCCAGGTTCTCGTAACTACTTCCTCCCGAAGAGCCCCTCATTCCAGATGATCGCTTGGTGCACCAGAAGATTCTGAAGATACTCTTCGATATTTTCCCGAGACCTTTGTGCTCATCGCCGTTACAATTCCCTACCACTGGTAAATCCCTATGGATAGCTTCATACACTTGCCGTCCATACCTTCATTCCAATTGCTCTTTTTATTACAAGATACCCTGTAATACTTTTCGATATTCCGAGAATCCATTGTGCCTGTTGCCTTGCAGCTCCTTTTCCGCATGAATACATGTATGAATAATTCCTCACAATTAACAGGGATTCGTTCATCCCCAGTTGTTCATGTGTTTCACAAGAGTCTTCGAAATACGATTCGATCTTTCGAAAATTCTCTACAACCCATTGCTCTTGAAATTCTTGCCTGCTGCATTACGGTTAATTCCACATGCCTAGCAGTATTCACTGATGTCCTTTGTCAGTATCATTTTGAGTCCCTTGATTCAATATGTTGTGAATGCTCGCAATTCTCATTCCAATCCTAGGATTCATCCTTCCGGCTCAGACGTCATTTTGAACATGAGCTAGATTCTCGACCAATCATTTTGCCATCAATTGTGCCTCTAAGTCTATTCAACTTACTCATATTTGATCAGAGCATCTCATTCTTATACACCAATCTGGAAATCGTAATTTTTTTATTTAAACATCAAAGTATTCAAATATTTATATAATCCGATGCCTTTGCATTCTTTCTTCCTCCGATACTCACATCAACTTCGTTGTGGACCGCCAGGCCCATTGTTGGGTTATTAGCCGACAGTGTCCTTCACATTCAAAATTCTTGTGAGTTCATCCCCTGATACATAATGCCTTTGGTAAATTGTATCATCTGCTTTTGTCAACCTTGCTCTACTATCGAGTTTGTGTTAAATACTCCTAAAGTTTGTGGTATATGTTCCTAAGATACCCCTATGGGTTGAACCTATGCCTTCCCTAATCTGTGTGAACTCGAAAGTTATGCGGGTTATATTCTACTGGCTTTTCGTCAGATAAAATTTCAACGCTACAACTTCTTCGAAAGCGGGAAGTGAATGAAGAGTTGTGCATTGGAGAAGTGGGAGTTGACCTTGAACTTTGTGTTCATGCCCATGGAAACGATGTAGATCTTATCATGGAAGCTTCTCGTAACAATAATTATTACCTTGGTATAATTTGATCTTGTATCTGTGACTTTGACCTTTGCAATCGTGGTTCCAACCATGATTGTTCTTCTTTGATCCCATTTCTCGGACAAGTTAAAGCACTTGCCTTTCGCAGATCAATTCACCAGTCCAACCTATATTCCGATCTACCTTCGAGTATTGCCCCTGATATCTCGAGGATATGGTGTCATTGCACTATCTCTTATGAGTTCTTGCTGGGACAATACTCTCACCATCTTAGTCACTCCATAGGTTTGAGTTGATTCGTCACTCGAGAACTTGACAAGTGACTCGAATGCATACTGTGATTCAGTACTCCTAATACTTTGTTGCTGGGGAGTTTTATACTCCATCACGTCATTCCTAGCCTGTTCGGCTATCTCATTATCGTGCTAATTTTAACCGTGCTACCTGGTCCTTATTCCCGGAGCACAACTTTCAGTGATGAGCTAAGCTTACGTTGATCTTCCTTGTCATATCGTTTCACCTCGAATAGATTTCGAGTTTGTGTCATATCCGTGGTTCCAATAACCTTTTGCTTCATCATCCCTTTTGCTTGATGCCATCGCTGTTCGCTTGCATCTTCATGGAGGCTCTCGACAAAGTTTGTCGTGATCATCATCAATATTTTGACTTCTTCCAGGATATCAATCAAATTCATGATGGGAAATACCATCCTTTCCCCTCGATGATTTGTGTTATCATCAACAACGTTCTTACCTTCCCTCCAACACAAAACAAGAATACTTCCCTGCTTATGTAGACACCTTGGTGTACAACTCTGTCAGTAAGACCCTGTTACTACTGTTGATGGCATTCTGGTAACCACCGATGGATGAGAACTTCGCCTATTGGTCCGCCTCGTCCTAACGAGCAGGAAAATGGTTCTCTTTGTCCCTCGCCCTTGGTACCAACGTTGTTGCCAACATAACTGATAGGTTATCCTCTGACATGCCTTGCTATCATGACCGTGCAAGATGTCAGCACCCTTCTGTAACACCCCCAGTGGTTAACTATAGTGATCACCCTTTTGACAATGCCAAGTCAGCATGATTAACAGTGCATGATCATCAGTAGCATCATATTGCATTTCAACTCCTAAGTCAAAATTCAGATTTAAACTAAAGTGGGAAATAAAAGTTGTTCAAACTGGAAAACCAAAATGTGCCTCATGTTGCAAATATTCCCATAGCATTTGTAAAAATGATTGCAACATTAGTTGAAATTGTAAAAGGACTCGAACAACTAGAAACAGCAGCAACATAGCACTATTCAATCCTTTTTCAATTTAAATAAAATCCAAACAAAAAGATATGGACCCCAAACCAATTTCTAGCAGTGACAGATAATGCACTGTAAATAATGGAGCAAGTCTCATATTTTACAAAAGTCTTTTGGACCTAAAAAAAAACCAACAGAAAAAGGAATAAAGAAAAACAGAAAAAAAAAAAGGAAAACCTCCCCTTCCCCCCCCCCCCCCCGACTGGGCCAAGCCCACTGGCCTCAGCCACCCGGCCGGCCCAGCACCCCTGGCTAAACACCCCCCCCCCCGCCGAACCCTAGCCCACCGGTCACCCCACTCCCCCCCCACTCGATCCCCTTTTCCCCTGGATCGGATCGGGGCAGAGGCGCCCCGATCCCGACCCGCCGCCGCCCCGCCCCCGGCCCTGACGCCGGCCCCGCCCCGCTCCGTCGCCGCCTTCTCCTCGCCTCGCCCGTCGCCCTCCTCTTCTCCTCCCCGACGTGACCGGACGACTCGCGTCGCCGAGCCACCCCCCCTCGACACCACGCCGCCGCCCAGGACCTCGCCGCCGTCGCTTCCTCGCCTCCCTCCTCACCGGACGCCATCAAGCCTCGCCGCCCCCCCCCCCGTTCCTCTACGCGGCCGTGAGCCCCTCTCCTTCACTCCTCTCCTCTGCAGCTCGAACGCGCCCCGCTCCCCCAGCTGCACCGCCACTCGCCGAACCCCGTCCTGGCGCCGCGTTGCCTCTGCCTGCCACATCCAGCCCCGCGCGACCCGTGCTGCTGCTGCTCGCTGCGCGCGCTCGCCGCCCTCCCCCATGTGCCTTGCCGCACATCCGCGCCACGCCGCGCTTCCCCTCGTCCGCCACGACCTCACCCCCCCTCACCCGCGCTGCAGCTGCTCGTCGTTCGCCGGCGCCTTCCCGCGCCTCCACCCGCTCCGGCCACCGCCCGTCCCCGCCCGCGCCGCCCCCCTAGGCGAGCGCCCGTGCGCCCGTGCCCGTGTGGCCCGACTTGTCCGGCCCCACGCAGCCGCGCCGCGCATGTCCGCCCCTGGGCCACTGACCCCAGGGCCCCCCCCCGAAACGTTTTTTTTGAAAATTAAAAATTATATTAATAAAAATAATTAATTAATTAATTAGTTATTAATTAAGTTAATTAACCTGTTTATTTATCAATTTAATTAATTAGTTTAATTAAATGTTAATTAATTAGTTAATCACTAATTAGCCTAATGTGAGTATGACAGGTGGGACCCACTGGTCCTGACGTCATGCTGACTCATGCTGACGTCAGCAAGACACTGTTTCGGATAATGTTAATTTAAATAATTAATTAAATTCCAGAAATTAATAAATCTTTAGAAAATCATAATAATAATCCGTAGCTCAGATGAAAATACTTTGTACATGAAAGTTGCTCAGAACGACGAGACGAATCTGAATACGCGGTCCGTTCGCCCGTCACGCGTCCCTAACTATCCGAACTTGCAACCGTTCCCCTCTTATCCTCTGTCCGATAATTCCAAAGACCCGGGAAATATCGTCAGATATTCTCCCGCTCCGTCTGTTACGTGTGATGCTGCGTTAGACTACCCCTAGCACCGTGTATCGTATTTGTCATGCTCATGTTTGCTATATATTTATACTGTTTCCTCCCCCTCTTCTCTCTCGATAGCCCCCGACCCTGACGTCGTCCCCGAGACCGACGCAGCTCCGGATCCCGAAGACACCATAGACGACCTTGCCCTTGCCGCCGAGCAACCAGGCAAGCCCCTCCCTTGAGCATACCGATATCGCCATTCTAATTTCTCATGCTTGCATTAGAATTACTGCTGCTGCTGCTGCTTTACCTATTCTGATGCATAGCCTGTTCATTGTAACCTGCTGTTGATAATTACCTACATATCCTAAACTGTTTAGTCTAGGCTGGGTAGAGACCTATCAGTGACCCCACTTATCCCGACTGCCGCGCTGGATCGTCAGAAGACCCGATCAACGGGATTGAAGACCAGGCCCCGACACCGCACATCACCCCCCCCTTAGTTGTAACGACACTGCAGCGTTACTATCGAGTGTCGAGGGTGAAACCTCATGTAGCACTTCTGATGTTAACTCTGTAGAGTAGTTATTCGGTCGTGGTCATCGAGGGTGATTCCTCCTTCACCGCTTCCGATAACGACGCTGTCGTACAACACCTCAAGTGTGGACCCAGTGAGGGTGATTCCTCCTAGTTCACCTTGACGGATACATCGAGTGGGAATTCAATGAGGGTGATACCTCGGATTCCCTGATGTTATGGACACACGGATACTTGGACTTTACAATGTTACTTGGAAAGGCGGGTCGACCCTGAGGGGTACCCGCGTGTGATGTGAAGGCGGGTTGCCAGTGTGGTGCCCGAGTGGTGAATACGAGGCGCGGCCGGGCATTCTTGACCCTTGCCGCAAGTCCTCGAGACGGGGCGACGGGGTCACATCTTTTGTGAGTCTCTGCTCGTTACCGCAAGCCCCTAGTCCTAGCGATTTGGATATTTGATCCGAGCAGGCCTCTGGTCTGATAGCACTAACCATCACGTGGGCATAGTATGGGCGTTCTGCATCGTATGCATCAGCCGAAAACTCTGTCAGACGTCCAGTTCAGCACTGCGGCCGGGCTGGGCCGGCACCATCCTGAGGGGTGGAGCCTGGTTCGCCCGGCACGCAACGACCCGGAGGGCGAGGGGCGATGGCCAAGACCCCCTTGCGCTTAGGATGTAGACCGGCGGGGACCTCTCTGCGGAGTTGTAGGTAGGGTTGCGATGTGTCGTTTGGCCGAGGCCGGGCATGACCCTGGAAAGTGTGTCCGGCCGGAGTTAATCGAGCGTGTTGGGTAAGTTGGTGCACCCCTGCAGGGAAGAACACTTCTATCGATAGCCGGTCCTACGGTAAAGGACACTCGGAGTTGTATCCTGATTGATACAATTTAGAACTGGATACCTGTGATGAGACCTGTATATATGGCTCTGGGATTGCTTCTCGCAGGGAGTCGAGAAGGGATCTCAGGACGAGGTTGATGAATGTATGGCTCTGGGATTGCTTTCTCGCAGGGAGTCGAGAAAGGATCTCTGGGTGAGGTTGATATTATTATTGCTACATTATATGGTATTGTTCTACTCTCTTCTACTGCTGCAAGACCGCTGAAGATGCTAGTCTTCGATAGGACTAGGCCTTCTCTCTATTCTGGCATTTCTGCAGCCCAGTCCACATATACAGCCTCCCCTTGAAAATGTTGCATATGTAGTGTAGATCCTTGCTTGCTGAGTACTTCAGAGTACTCACGGTTGCTTTGTTTTCCTTTTTCTCCCCATATCAGTTTGACGTGACCAGAGGACGGAGCCCCCTGAGACAGATGCCCCGACGATCGTTACTACTACTACCCAGAGGATGGATACTACTACGAGTTGACTGACGACCAGGAGTAGGATCGGAGGGTCCCAGGCAGGAGGCCTTCGCCTTTCGATCGTAGTGTTTTATTTTGCCCCGCCTTCCTAAAGGCCTTTCTGTTTCTATTTCATATCTGTACTCAGATATTTGATGCTTCCGCTGACGCTTGTTCGCAAGCTTATGTATTCGAGCCCTCGAGGCCCCTGGCTTGTAATATAAAGCTTGTATGACTTTATTTATGTTTTAGAGTTGTGTTGTGATATCTTCCCGTGAGTCCTTAGGCTTGATCGTGTGCATTTGCGTGTATGATTAGTGCACGATCGGGCCGGGGGCGTCACAAGTTGGTATCAGAGCCGACTGACTGTAGGAATCCTCCTTTCCAACTCCTTGGCCGAAGTTGAGTCTAGTAACCGAAAACTGTTTTACTAACTTGGCTGTGTGGCTTACGGGCCCATGTCGCCAATTGGGAGGTATTAGTATCTTTTATTCCTCATCTTTACTCTGGGACTCTGACCTCTCGTCTATTCGGATTAAAATTTTACTAACTCTAACATTAGGATCTCGTAATTCTCGTCCACCCGGAGAGCTGGATATCTGTGCGATTTCCCTGACATTGATCTGATTAGTCTGATAATCATTTTCCTTTCCATTGTTTTGTTTAACCTTTCTCTCCGAGATCGGTTATACTTCTCCTTGTCTTTTGACAATCATGAGTTTCCTCTGTTTCAGATGGATCGTTTGTTTCCACCACACCCTGCGACGCAGCTACCAGCTGTTCGAGCAGGGATACATCCAGAGTACATTCTTTATCCACTGGGGCAGATGTCAATCCGTTACAATACCCCAGTACTATCTCCTCCAGATACCCGCAAAGACTTTGTGATTTATTGTGACGCATCCCGTGAATGATTAGGCTGTGTCCTAATGCAAGAGCGTAAAGTGATTGCTTATGGCTCTCGTCAGTTGCGCCCACATGAAGAGAATTATCCGGTACATGATCTAGAACTAGCTGCTGTCATCTATGCACTGCAGTTGTGGCGACATTACCTCCTCGGTAATCGTTGCGAGATCTACACGGATCATAAAAGTTTGAAGTACTTGTTCACTCAGCCATCTCTGAATCTCCGTCAGCAAAGATGGATGGAGACCATTGCGGACTATGATTTGGGTATTTCTTATACCCCTGGCAAGGCTAATGTAATGGCTGATGCGTTGAGCCGCAAATCCTATTGCTGCGAACTTGAGGTTCAGCTACAACAACCCCTTCTGTATGAAGAGCTTCGAAAGCTAAATCTCGAGATAGTTCCCCAAGGATACCTAAAAACCTTGGTTGTTGAACCAGACCTTGAGAAAGCTGTTAAGAATGCGCAAGCTAAAGATGCTGAAATTGATTTGATGAAGAAAGACCTTCACCTTGTAAAGTACAGGGATTTCTCGCTGTCTGAAGATGGAACCTTGTATTTCAGAGACCGCATTGTCGTACCTCGCTTCGAGCTTATGACTGACAAAGTCATGAAGGAGGCACATGATACCCCGCTGTCTATTCATCCGGGTAGCACCAAGATGTATCGTGATCTCCGTCAAAGGTACTGGTGGTCTAGAATGAAGCAAGACATTGCTCGATATGTTGCTGAATGTGATGTGTGTCGACGCGTTAAAGCAGAACATCAGAAGCCTGCTGGAATTCTGCAACCACTTCCTATTCCTCTATGGAAATGGGATAAGGTTCAGATGGATTTCGTTACAGGACTTCCCAGGTCACAGAAGGGTCACGATGCTATTCTTGTCATCGTCGACCAGCTCTCTAAAGTTGCACACTTTCTGCCTGTCAAAGATACGATCACTGCTAGTCAGTTAGCAGAATTATATATCTCCAGAATTGTTTCACTCCACGGTATTCCGAAAGAGATCAGTTCAGACCGTGGCAGCATATTCACCGGTCATTTCTGGGAAAGTTTTCAAAGGGCTATGGGAACTCATATTACCTGGAGTTCAGCTTATCATCCTCAATCCCAAGGCCAAGTCGAACGAGTCAACCAAGTGCTTGAAGACATGCTACGAGCTTGTGTTGTTTCTTTCGGCAAGAAGTGGGAAGAATCTCTTCCATATGCCGAGTTCTCCTATAACAACAGCTATCAAGCCAGCTTGAAAATGGCCCCCTTTGAAGTTCTCTATGGACGTAAGTGTCGAACCCCTCTGAATTGGTCAGAAACTGGGGAACGACCGCTCGTGGGTCCAGATATTATTCAACAAGCCGAAGAACAAGTTCGTATTGTCCGGGAAAATCTCAAGGCGGCTCAGGACCGCCAGAAGAGCAACTATGATCGCAAACGATGGGGTTTGACTTATCAACCTGGTGATCAAGCTTATCTTCGTGTCACCCCTATGAAGGGCACTCACCGTTTTGGAATCAAGGGCAAGCTAGCTCCACGCTACATTGGTCCTTTCCGCATTGTTGCGAGACGTGGTCAAGTGGCGTATAAATTGGAATTGCCGCCGCAATTCTCTCATATCCACGACGTCTTCCATGTGTCGCAACTTCGTAAATGCTTCAAGGAATCTCCGCACCGATCTGTGGATCACGAGATGCTTGAATTGCAAGATGATCTTTCTTATAAGGAGCATCCGATCCGCATTCTCGATGAAGCTGAACGTCGAACCCGTCAGAAGGTTACCAAGTTCCTCAAAGTGCAGTGGTCAAATCATACTGAAGATGAAGCCACTTGGGAACGCGAGGATAATCTTCGTGCGGAATACCCCGAACTTTTTCCTTCTACTTCTTAATTCTCGGGACGAGAATTCTTGTTAGTAGAGGAGATTTGTAACACCCCCAGTGGTTAACTACAGTAATCACCCTTTTGATTATGCCATGTCATCATGTTTAACAGTGCATGATCATCATTTGCATCATAATGCATTTCAACTTCTAACTCAAATTCAAATTAAATTAAAGTGGAAAATAAAAGTTGTTCAAACTGGAAAACTAAAATGTGCATCTTGTTGCAAATATTCCCCTAGCATTTATAAAAATGATTGCAACATTAGTTGGAATTGTAAAAGGACTCGAACAACAAGAAACAGCAGCAACATAGCACTATTCAACCCCTTTTCAATTAAATAAACTCCAAACCAAAAAGATATGGACGCCAAACCAGTTTCTAGCAGTGACTAATAATGCACCATATTTATTTGGGCTAGTTTCATATTTTACAAAAGTATTTTGAAATCAAAACAAAAGTCAAAACAGAAACTAAAAAGAGAAAACAGAAAAGAAAAGAAGAAAAAGAAAAAGACCCACTGTGCTGGGCCTAAGTCAGCACAGTGGCCGGCCCAGCCCAACTCGCTCGTCCTCTTCGTACTGCTCACGCCCGGGGCTCGCTGTCGAGCACCTGGCGCACGCACGCGCGCACGCCCAGGCCCCCCCTCCCTCGCGGTCGACAGCGCGTCGCCGCGACTGCCGCGTATATGAGCAGCACCCCGGACCCCCTGGCTCTCCCTCGCCTCCCTCTCCCCTGGACACCACCTCTCCTCTCTCTCCAGTGCGCAGCCATGGCACCGCCGCCGTAGCACGCGCGGCCACCGCCTCTGCCTCGTCGCGTGACCGTGCCCGCATGGTTCGCCTCCGTCGACTACGCCTCTCCCCCGAGCCCCACGAGCTAGAACGCGTCGCTGCGTCGCCGGCGCCGTCATCTTCCACCTTCGGCCGCCGCACGCCATCGCCGACTCCGGCCACTCCGAGCCCTCCCCGCGCACGCTAAGCTCACCTACAGACTCGCTGTGAGCACCTCGTCCCCCTCCCCCTTCCGAGCCCCCGCTCGCCGACGCCCCCGTCGCCTCACCCCGCCGACCGCCCTGCCGCTCGACGTCGCCGGCACCACCCCGTCGCCGGACCGCGCCACCCCCTCGACCCTCATCCCCGACCGGCCTCCTCGAGCCACGCCGCCCCCGTGCCTCTACAGCCGTCGGTGAGGCCCCGGCCTCTGCCGCCCTCTCCCCCTTCACCCTCGTCCCCGTCCTCGATGCCGTCCGCCGTGCCCGGCCGCGCTCGCCGCGGTCCCCTGCTCCGTTACCCGCGCCGCTCCCGTCCGTGCCCTGCCGCTCGCCTCCCCTCGCTGCGCGCTGCAGTTGCTCGCGCCGCCTCTGGCTGCCGTGTCGCCCGCTCCGCCTGAGTGCGCGCTGGCCGCGCGCTGCCTCGGTCGCCGCCCGCCCCCTTCCCCGCTCGCCTCTGCCGCACGCGCGCGCGCCCCCACCGCGCCCGGGCCCTCGTCCCCGCTCGCCACCAAGGCGCCCGCGCCCACGCCTCGCTTGCCGCCCGCTCGCCCGCGCGCGCGCTCCGGCCTCCGCTCGCCCGCGCCCGGCCCGCTCCGCGCCGTGCCTCCGCCTCCCCGCGCCCGCGCATCGCCGCTCGCCCTACACCGCTCCCGGCCGCGTCTCCCCTCCGGCCGCAGCCGCGCCCCGCCGGTGCGCCCGTTCGGGCGGCGCTGCGCCCGTCGGGCGTCCACGCCCGCACCCGCGCCCGTTCGCCCGCTTGGCCTCTGTGCCACCGACAGCAGGGGCCCACAGCCCCCAAAACGTTAAAAAAAATAGGATTATGATTTAATAAAAATAAAAATAAAAATAATTAAACTAATTAATTAATTAATTAGTTAATTAATCCTGATTAGGTTAATTTAATTAAGTAGTTAGTGTTAATTAAACAGTAATTTAATTAGTTAATCACTAATTAACCTAACAGCCTATGACAGGTGGGACCCACTGGTCCTGACGTCATGCTGACGTCAGCAAGACACTGTTTCGGATAATGTTAATTTAAATAATTAATTAAATTCCAGAAATTAATAAAATCTTTAGAAAATCATATAAAATAATCCGTAGCTCAGATGAAAATACTTTGTACATGAAAGTTGCTCAGAACGACGAGACGAATCTGAATACGCGGTCCGTTCGCCCGCCACGCGTCCCTAACTATCCGAACTTGCAACCGTTCCCCTCTTATCCTCTGTCCGACAATTCCAAAGACCCGGGAAATATCGTCAGATATTCTCCCGCTCCGTCTGTTACGTGTGATGCTGCGTTAGACTACCCCTAGCACCGTGTATCGTATTTGTCATGCTCATGTTTGCTATATATTTATACTGTTTCCTCCCCCTCTTCTCTCTCGATAGCCCCCGACCCTGACGTCGTCCCCGAGACCGACGCAGCTCCGGATCCCGAAGACACCATAGACGACCTTGCCCTTGCCGCCGAGCAACCAGGCAAGCCCCTCCCTTGAGCATACCGATATCGCCATTCTAATTTCTCATGCTTGCATTAGAATTACTGCTGCTGCTGCTTTACCTATTCTGATGCATAGCCTGTTCATTGTAACCTGCTGTTGATAATTACCTACATATCCTAAACTGTTTAGTCTAGGCTGGGTAGAGACCTATCAGTGACCCCACTTATCCCGACTGCCGCGCTGGATCGTCAGAAGACCCGATCAACGGGATTGAAGACCAGGCCCCGACACCGCACATCACCCCCCCCTTAGTTGTAACGACACTGCAGCGTTACTATCGAGTGTCGAGGGTGAAACCTCATGTAGCACTTCTGATGTTAACTCTGTAGAGTAGTTATTCGGTCGTGGTCATCGAGGGTGATTCCTCCTTCACCGCTTCCGATAGCGACGCTGTCGTACAACACCTCAAGTGTGGACCCAGTGAGGGTGATTCCTCCTAGTTCACCTTGACGGATACATCGAGTGGGAATTCAATGAGGGTGATACCTCGGATTCCCTGATGTTATGGACACACGGATACTTGGACTTTACAATGTTACTTGGAAAGGCGGGTCGACCCTGAGGGGTACCCGCGTGTGATGTGAAGGCGGGTTGCCAGTGTGGTGCCCGAGTGGTGAATACGAGGCGCGGCCGGGCATTCTTGACCCTTGCCGCAAGTCCTCGAGACGGGGCGACGGGGTCACATCTTTCGTGAGTCTCTGCTCGTTACCGCAAGCCCCTAGTCCTAGCGATTTGGATATTTGATCCGAGCAGGCCTCTGGTCTGATAGCACTAACCATCACGTGGGCATAGTATGGGCGTTCTGCATCGTATGCATCAGCCGAAAACTCTGTCAGACGTCCAGTTCAGCACTGCGGCCGGGCTGGGCCGGCACCATCCTGAGGGGTGGAGCCTGGTTCGCCCGGCACGCAACGACCCGGAGGGCGAGGGGCGATGGCCAAGACCCCCTTGCGCTTAGGATGTAGACCGGCGGGGACCTCTCTGCGGAGTTGTAGGTAGGGTTGCGATGTGTCGTTTGGCCGAGGCCGGGCATGACCCTGGAAAGTGTGTCCGGCCGGAGTTAATCGAGCGTGTTGGGTAAGTTGGTGCACCCCTGCAGGGAAGAACACTTCTATCGATAGCTGGTCCTACGGTAAAGGACACTCGGAGTTGTATCCTGATTGATACAATTTAGAACTGGATACCTGTGATGAGACCTGTATATATGGCTCTGGGATTGCTTCTCGCAGGGAGTCGAGAAGGGATCTCAGGACGAGGTTGATGAATGTATGGCTCTGGGATTGCTTTCTCGCAGGGAGTCGAGAAAGGATCTCTGGGTGAGGTTGATATTATTACTGCTACATTATATGGTATTGTTCTACTCTCTTCTACTGCTGCAAGACCGCTGAAGATGCTAGTCTTCGATAGGACTAGGCCTTCTCTCTATTCTGGCATTTCTGCAGCCCAGTCCACATATACAGCCTCCCCTTGAAAATGTTGCATATGTAGTGTAGATCCTTGCTTGCTGAGTACTTCAGAGTACTCACGGTTGCTTTGTTTTCCTTTTTCTCCCCATATCAGTTTGACGTGACCAGAAGACGGAGCCCCCTGAGACAGATGCCCCGACGATCGTTACTACTACTACCCAGAGGATGGATACTACTACGAGTTGACTGACGACCAGGAGTAGGATCGGAGGGTCCCAGGCAGGAGGCCTTCGCCTTTCGATCGTAGTGTTTTATTTTGCCCCGCCTTCCTAAAGGCCTTTCTGTTTCTATTTCATATCTGTACTCAGATATCTGATGCTTCCGCTGACGCTTGTTCGCAAGCTTATGTATTCGAGCCCTCGAGGCCCCTGGCTTGTAATATAAAGCTTGTATGACTTTATTTATGTTTTAGAGTTGTGTTGTGATATCTTCCCGTGAGTCCTTAGGCTTGATCGTGTGCATTTGCGTGTATGATTAGTGCACGATCGGGCCGGGGGCGTCACACCTTCCTACTTTTAACCAACATGGTGGGCCCATAACCCATAGTTCCACAGGATCGAAACCTGACTCTCCTGTACATCCCTGCTTCCAAAGTTATTCCTTACGCTTGGATTCGTATGTAAATCATGAGCCACCTTCCTAGAGATGAACTACTATGGTATCAGACAGAATATTTTCGTTGCTCCGAACCCCTTTCATGCTATGTTTCAAGCATCAAACTGTTGTCTATCCGCTTGAAACTTCTTATTGTACCTTCTTACTTTGCTCTCGATGTCTTCTTCAATTTCAACTCGAGAGATGCCTCTATGCCTCGTTCACTCAGATAGCCCCTAGGTATCTAACATGTGTTGAGCTCCGTCCTTCCCGAGTTTTCCCTCTTATCTTTTCCGTAAGTACGATGAAGATCCGGAAGGAACAATGACAACTTCGTCACGATGCCTTAAAGTAGAGGAATGGAGACATCAACGAGAGGGATCAACTTCTTTGAGAAGAACATCCAGAACAAGAAGACTCGTTAGGATTTCGTAACCAGAACTTTCCCCCTTACTCTACCTCTTAAATCTCGGGACGAGATTTCTTGTAGTCGAGGAGATTTGTAACACCCCAATAATCATGCTACAGTAAACTCCACAATAATGATGCCAAGTCATCATCATTATGCCCTACGAAAAGCAATTAAGAAATGTTTCAACCTCGAATTCAAATTCAAATATTAAGTGAAATAAATGAGTTCTCAAACATGAAAACTAAAATGTTCAGAATGTGGCAAACAATCCATAACTAACTATGGTAATGAACCAACATTTTTATAAGGTGTTTAAATGCCCTAGGATAATTAAAATAGGGGCTAGAACAATTATTTAAAATGCCTTTTCTAAATAACGTAAATGCAAACTGTTTTAAATAATTCCCCAACACTTTGTGGCAATGCCAAATTTTACTATATTAATAGTGGGCCAAGTCCCTTATTTTATAAAACTCAAATGTTTTTGGTTTTAAAAGAAAACAGAAGTTAAAAGAAATATAAAAAGGGAAAAGAAATATAAAAAGGAAAAAGGTCACCCCCCTCACCCCCTGGGCCTTAGGCCATAGGCCGGCATACTAGGCCCACCCACCCCCACCAGCGCCTTAACCCTAGCCTGCCGCTCGCTTCCTCCTTCTCGACCCCCCACTCATCCCGACCGATTCCCCCACCCCTCGCGTCGCCGCCTCCTCCTACGACCCACCGGCCGCCGGCCATGGAGGCCCCCGTGCGCCTGCAGCTTTGCCACCAGCAGGCCGCCGCCTCGTGCCGTCCCCGTCTCCTCTCAACCTCAAGCGCGGCCACACCCGAGGACCGCCGCCTCCGCCCCGCCGCTCCTCCCGCCGACCTCGCGTCGTCCTCTGCTCGTCGGAGGGCCATGGCCCCACCGGCCTCCCCGAAAGCTACCCCGAACCCCCTCGCCGTGAGCTCCTCCTCTGACCCCCCCTGTTTTCCCGTTCGCCCCCCACGCCGTGGCCGCCTAGTCGCGCCACCGCGCTCTTTGTGGCCACCAGATGAGCGCGCGCTCTGTTGTCGTAGTTGCCATCGATGTAGGCCGTCCCTGCTCGAGTTGCGCATGCCCATAGATGCACGCCACCGCACCCATTCGAATGATGGTCTCCGCGAAGTGTTCGGTCACCGGAGCGGCGAGTTCCATGACCGCTGCCGCCCGCTGTGGTCACCGGCGACGCCACCGTCACCTGAGTCACTGGTCGATGGGCCCAGTGTCATTTGCCTGAGGCTAATTAGCCACTAATATAAATGCTACCCTAAACAGACACTGCCAGTGGACCCTGCATCTAATTAATCTAAACTAGATTAGTTAAAATATTCTATTAAGTTTGTACCTATGACATATGGGACCCACCTTGCACTGTTCAAATAGATAAGATGCACAGTCAACTGCTGACTCAGCCCCCCTAGGCCCATTGTCAGCCACATGTGCCAATTGTTGGGTACACTTCAGTGTGCCCATAGCATTTAAATGTTTAATAATTTTCGAATTAATAATAAATCAGAAAATTCTAGAAAAACATTAAAACTTTGAAAGTTAATATAAAATAATTCATAACTCAGATGAAAATATTTTATATATGGAAGTTGCTTAGAAAAATATGACGTTTCCGAATATGCCTCCGTTCGTCTATCACATGCCCCTAGCATGCTGAACATGGAACCGTTCTCTCGGTTTCATCTGACCGAAAATGCCAAACATCAGGAAAACATTCCCGGATGTTTTCCCTCTTCACCGGTATCATGTAGCACTGCGATAGGTCACCCCTAGCACAGCGTGTTGTCATGTCGTGCATCGGTGTTACATCTATGTGCTTTATATTTACTGTTTCTTCCCCCTCTTCTTCTCCGGTAGACCCCGAGACTGACGCTGCCCCTGTGATCTACTACATCACCGACGACCCTTCTTCCCTTTCAACATAGCTTCCATGCAAGCAAACCCCCCTTGATCATTCCGATATCGCTCAGTTCCTTCTCTCTCATGCTTGCATTGGATTTTGCTACTGTAATTGATTGCTCCTATTCTGATGCATAGCCTGCTTTTGTAACCTGCTGTTGTACCTTACCCGCTTAACCTAAACTGCTTAGTATAGCACTACAAAAAATGACACATCCGTGACATTTTGGCCCGAACGAATTTTTTTTCTGTCATGCTTATGACACTTCTATGACGATAATTGTGACAAAACCCGGTATCATCATAGATGTGGTGGGCTCCTACTTCTATGACAAAAAATCATGACAGAAAATGGGCTTTTCATCCTGGGCGGGCCGGGGATGCACCTGCATGACATTCTTTGGGCCGTCCATGACAGAAAAAATCGTGGTAGAAGCGAGGGCGAGGAAAATTTCGGGGAGTTCCCAGTTACGATGGGTGGTCGGGGCCGAGCGGTGCGCGTTTCTCTCGTATACGTACGCGCGTGTGTGCGAGGCATTGGGCTCTAACTGAACCTGAGCGAGGCGTTCGCTTACTGAACCCGAGCGATCGATCCCTTGGCTGTTAACTGAACCTGAGCAATTCCTTCGCTACTGCTGCTAACTGAAGCCGATCGATCGATCGCTGCTGCTGCTCCTGCTAACTGAAGCCGATCGAACATGTTGCCTCTTGATGAACGGTGAACGTGGGGGTTGGTTGAACGAGTCGAGACGTACGTGGTTGGGGTTGGATGAACAGTTCCCGGTGGGGGTTGGATGAACAGGATCCCGTGGTAGTAGGCTGTTGCCGCTGGATGAACAGGACCCCGAGAGGAGGCCGCCATAGCCGAGCTGGTTGGGGTTGGATGAACAGGACCCCGTGGAGGGCTGGTTGAATAGTAGCCGGTGGAGGGCCGGATGAACAGTAGCCCATGGATGAACAATAGCTGGTGGAGGCAGGAGGAAGACGCGGTGGATGAACAATGCAGGTGGAGGCTGAAGGAAGTCGACGGTGGGTGAACAGTAGCCCGTGAAGTCCCGTTTTGCGGCACACCACACCCCTCCCGATGAACAGGACCCCCGTTTCGACCGTAGCGCTCCAACACAAGTCCGTTTCCTCCGTTTTGCGGTACGCCACACCCCTCCCGATGAACAGGATGCCATTTCGACCGTAGCTGGTCGAACAGAAGGCCGTTTCCTCCGTACTGCGGTACGCCAGACCCCGTTTCGGCTGTTCCGTCCAAGCCGGTTGGCTCCCGTCGAACAGGACGCATTCTGACCCAGTCTGTTGCCTCCCGATGAACAGGACGTTGTTTCTCCATTCCGACCCAGCCGGTTGGCTGCCCGATGAACAGGACGCCGTTGCTGCCGTCCGTTGCCTCTCCATGTACACGAGCCCTGGCCGTACGTATGTGTGAGTAGGCGTTGGAGACCCCGCCCGTATGTATGTACATGGCCGTATTGTTTGTCATCTGGCTGTACGTACGTGTACACGGTTTAGAAGGGACTGCCTGAATTGCTATGTCGGGGGCTCTACTACTACATGTGCCGCTGCTTGCTCGGCCACGGTTCATCGTTGCAGAGAGACCGATCGACCAGTTTGTACGTACACGTTCGCGACCAGAATGACAACGCTACGTACGCTTCGACCAGGTGGGGCCCGGCTGTCAGGGAGGATAAGGAGGCACTTCCTTGTGTGCGAATTTATTGATGGTGGGCCCGAGCTGTCAGGGGAAGGATTCATTTTTTTCGCGCCTAATATGGAGGCACTTCCTTACGTCCGAAGATATAGCTGGTGGGTCTCAGCTGTCAGGGGGGAAACTTTTTTTCGCAAAATATAGCTAAGCCAAAATACAGAGGCCCTTCCGGTAGGTCCCCGCTGTCAGGTGGAGGAATCATTATTTTGTGTGTAATAAGGAGGCACTTCCTTGCTGTGGCCCTGGACCCAGCTGTCAGCCTCTCCACGTACAATCCTCTTCCGATGTAAGTCGTTCGTTCACCATGTTGACCACGCCGCGGCGAGAGCACCAAGGCGGTGGACGACGGCGAGGCCTAGGAAGGGAATGACCCGGAGCCGGGGAAGACTCGGCAGTTGTTTCCCACGCGGAGGGGAGTACGAGGGTTTACTGGTTGGGCTGCAGTGTGAGGCTGCCGTCGCCGGAGAATAACAGGAGGTCTGGGTGAGTATAGGGATGGCCAGGCCAGCGACGGGAGTAGGGTGGGGCAGTGAGGCCTGCGCGGCAGTAGAGCCGGCCACGGGAGGCAGGAGCAGGCGGCACGACCGGCGCTGGTTTGGGTGGCTGGAGCAAGAAGACCAGAGGTTGAAGAAGCACTACGGCCGTTGGATGGACATAGTACGGTCACTGGAGCTAGAATCGTTCATATTGACTAAGTTGACAAAGCCCTTCGTCCGCGTCAACTTAGTAGGCCCACAAGTCAGCCTCGAACAATGGTGCGTCCCAGCTAGCAGGGGGAGTATTAATTTTTTTTTTGTGCGTAATAAGGAGGCACTTCCTTGCGTGCGAAGATATAGCTGGTGGGTCTGAGCTATCAGCGGGAGGAACATTTTTTTCGCGAAATACAGAGGCCCTTCCGGTGGGTCCCCATTGTCAGGTGGAGGAATCATTATTTTCTGCGTAATAAGGAGGCACTTCCTTACATGCCGCCGTGGACCCACCTGTCAGCCTCTCCACATACAGTCCTCTTCCTATGGATGTCGTTCATTGACCACGTTGACCACGTCGCGCCGAGAGCACCAGGGCGGTGGACGACGGCGAGGCCTAGGAAGGGAACGACACGGAGCCAGGGAAGACTTGGCAGTTGTTTCCCACGCGAAGGGGAGTACGAGGGTTTACTGGTTCGTCTGCCGTCGCCGGAGAATAACAGCAGGTGTGGGTGAGTAGAGGGATGGCCAGGCCAGCGATGGGAGTAGGGTGGGGTGGTGAGGCCTGCGTGACAGCACAACCAGCCACGAGAGGAGGGAGCAGGCAGTCCCGCCGGCGCTGGTTTGAGCGGCTGCAGCAGGAAGAGCAGAGATTGAAGAAGCACCACGGCCGTTGGATGGACATCCAATAGTCACTGCTCTTGTGTGTTAACTAAGTTGACACGGCTTTGCGTGCGTGGCAACCTTTTTTTAGGAAAGCGTACGTGTCAACCTAGTAGGCCCACAAGTCAGCCTCAAATATGTGGAAAACAGCATACAACCCATCTGCCATTATTGCTAATAAATGTACAGCCCATTGGCTAATTCTTAAGGATTTTTTGAAGCCCATATTCTTTTTGTTACCATTACAGCCCATATTCTGGCCACGGTTAAAAATTCAACGAAATTTTCATATTTCGGTGCGGTCCGAACTGTTTTTAATCCCGAAATTTCAAATCACGTTCAAACTAATTTAAAAATATTAAATTTATATCAATTTAAAATCCAACTTAAATTTCCCCGCAAAAAAAATTTAAATTTGAAATGTTGAAATCTTAAAAAAACGAGATTTGAAGCTAATTGCCGGTTTGCTGTGTTTTTAAAATTTACATCCCATTTCTTACTACTTCATTTTCTGGGCAAGCGAATACATCGCTCTCGTCTTGAAAGATTTGCAGCCCAGCAGGGCTGAGAAAGCAAGTAGGCCTCCGTTGGGTATTTCTTTAAAAAATATAGAACTGGGCTAGCCATTTTCAGCAAGAAAAAAACACAACTGGGCTCATGATGTGGTAAACATAAAATAAAACCCTGGCTAGACGGGCCACAGCCCCCCGCACAGCCCCGTTGCTACCCTGGTCCATCTCTAAAACTAGTAAATAACAACTGCTTGTTCCTAAAAAAAGTAAATAACAACTGCGCGACCTGCTGGGTCCCTGGTGCCAGCCGCTCGTTGTGTAATTCTCTTGTTTATTGAGTACGTTAACAATGGCGTGGGACCCAGATGTCCAACCATTAAGAGGAACCATTTTTTTGGGCTTGTAATAACGAGGCACTTGCTTGCGTACTGCCATGAGCCTGGTGGGTCCTTACTGTCATCCTCTCCACATACAGTCATCTCCTTATTCCTCTCGGTTGTTGACCACGTTGACAATGCCAGACGGTGGCACACCGCGCACAGTGAGGGAACCAAGGCGGAGGACGACGACAAGGCCTCGGACGGAATGAACAGGAGCCATGGAAGATGCGCCAGTCTAGTCGTAGGTGGAAGGGAGTACGAGGGTTGACTGGTTAGGGTGCGTGTTGGGGCTGACGTCGCCGGAGAATAACCGGATGTGTGGGGGAATAGAGGGATGGACTGGCCAAACGTTTGAGGGTATGGTAGGGCGGCGGAGGCGCAGCCAGCCATGTGAGGTGGGAGCAGGCGGAACCGACGGGGTGGTTCGGTTTGGGCGGCTAGAGGAAGAAGACAAGAGATAGAAGATACACGACAGATGTTGGATGTCAATCCAACGGCTTGTAGGCAGAATCGTTTGTTGACTAGTAAGTCGACACCACCTTGGATAGGCTTTTTCCTCGTGGGTCCCAAATGTCAGAATCCAAATCTGTCACGGCCATGCAATCTTTCTTATGAAAATTTACAGCCCATTTGGTGTGCTAGTTCAAAATAAGTTTGTGGGTGCTGGTGGGGGCTAATCACTTGGGTTCTGTAATGCACAGTGAGCTCAAGCAGCCGGCAAGAGTGATGTTATTTCCCTTGGTTGGGATTTATTACAATATTTCTCTCTTTAATAAAGGAAATGACAAGCCATTTGCCTTGTTTCAAAGAAAATATGACAGTCACAGCCGAGTTGAAAAGGGCAACAACATCTAGCTCAAGCTTACAAACGGTACAAAAGCCCAAGGATTAATTGTTCATCAGGTTTAGATAAAACCCAGACTGAACATGAATGGCAATAACATCTAACCCAACCACTGTTTTTGGCAGTCACAAACAAATGGGTCGGTCTGATCCATAAAATCAACATCCTGTGCCAAAAAGTTTACTGACATATGACGACAAGTTGTTGTAAATAGAAGCCGAGCACGTTCAGAAGCCCATTTGTCGACCTGAAACTTCTTTTTTTTTTGTTCAACATATCCATCCGTGAGAAATTTCTTGTTGAAAAACTTAAGCCTCATGGACAATAGTAACCTCGCATTCAACAGGAAGAATGTGATGAAGTTTCTGTTTGCCTGATTGGATGCATAACCTTCCATCATTATTGTCCTCAAACGAATGTCATGAGAACTGAGAAAATCCCGGTGCTTATTACGCCACCGATTAGTTATATGTTTTTCTTCATGTGTTGCTGCCTACGTAGACATGAAGATTGAAAACAGTTAAGGTCTAAAAAAAGAGTATGTCGATAGAGCGACAGCCGAACGGTAATTCTAGTACAATATATATGGGCTTTCAATGTGCATGAAATAATCACCTCTATATACAAATTCTCCAGACATGGAAAGCATCACAGCAAGCCAATAATTGTGTTCAGATCAATACTAAAATTCCGATATATAAGATCTTGACAGGATCTAACACCATTGATAGGCTATCGATGGACAAACTCTTCATTGAGCATATAACATAATATTAGTATCCAAAGTGTACTCCAAGATGATATAAAACTAATGCGCACAAATAAAAAATGCAGCTTGTGATTACAAAAGAGTAGATGATAACATAAAGTACCTGAATAAGTGTGGAGCCAAACACCATGTCGTGATGTACAAACGGATCACAAATTACACCCAAGGCCTCAAGTTTAGGCGCAGAGACGACAGTTATTTGCGAAGGTTTATAACAATAATCAAGGAGCAACCTTTGAAGTGAAGGGGCATCTTCGATGATGAGCTGCTGTCCTTCAAAATAAATTCCAATGCATTTAAGGTGAGGCAACTTTATTTGGAGACAATGGATACAGATTTCTAATCCAAAAACAAGCAGCAAGCGTGATACGTCTCCAATGTATCTATAATTTATGAAGTATTCATGCCATGTTTATAATAATTTTATATGGTTTTGGTATGATTTGATTAGAACTAACCCGGACTTACGCTGTTTTCAGCAGAACTACCGTGATGTCGTTTTTTGTGCAGAAATAAAAGTTCTCGGAATGAGCTGAAAATTTACGGAGAATATTTTTGGAAAATATAAAAAATACTAGAGTGAAAAGATACCAGAGAGGAGTCCCGAGGCGACCACAAGGGTGGGAGGAGCGCCCCCCCTAGGGCACGCCCCCTACCTTGCCGCTGCCTTGTGGACCCTCTTGACTTGTCCCCGACGCCAAAAACTCCTATAAATACAGAAACCCCCGAAAAGAAACCTAGATCGGGAGTTCCGCCGCCGCAAGCCTCTGTAGCCACGAAAAACCAATCGGGAGCCCGTTCCGGCACCCTGCCGGAGGGGGAAACCATCACCGGTGGCCATCTTCATCATCCCGGCAGTCTCCACTCTCTCTCTCTCTCTCTCGTGTTCTTGATTTGGCATGATCTTGATGTACCGTGAGCTTTGTTATTATAGTTGGATCATATGGTGTTTCTCCCCCTCTACCTTCTTGTTATGAATTGAGTCTTGCTCTTTGAGGTTTCATTATGTTGGATTGAGTATTGGATTTGAGAACACTTGATGTATGTCTTGCGATGGGATACCTGTGGTGACAATGGGATGTTCTATTGATTCACTTGATGTATGTTTTGGCACTCAACTCGCGGATTCCCGAGGTGACATTGGGGTAATCTATGCATAGGGGTTGATGCATGTTTTCGTCCTACGTTCTTCGATAGAAACTTTGGAGTGATTCTTTGTTGCACGTTGAGGGATTGTTATGTGATCCAATTATGTTATCATTGTTGAGAGAATTTGCACTAGTGAAAGTATGAACCCTAGGCCTTGTTTCCAAGCATTGCAATACCTTTTTTGCTCACTTTTGTTACTAGTTACCTTGCTGTTTTTATATTTTCAGATTACAAAAACCTATATCTACCATCCATATTACACTTGTATCACCATCTCTTCACCGAACTAGTGCACCTATACAATTTACCATTGTATTGGGTGTGTTGGGGACACAAGAGACTCTTTGTTATTTGGTTGCAGGGTTGTTTGAGAGAGACCATCTTCATCCTATGCCTCCCACGGATTGATAAACCTTAGGTCATCCACTTGAGAGAAATTTGCTACTGTCCTACAAAACTCTGCGCTTGGAGGCCCAACACGAGTCTACAAGAAGAAGTTTGCGTAGTAGACATCAAGCTCTTTTCTGGCGCCGTTGCCGGGGAGGTGAGTGCTTGAAGGTATATCTTTAGATCTTGCAATCGAATCTTTTAGTTTCTTGTTTTATCACTAGTTTAGTCTATAAAAGAAAAAATACAAAAAAAAATGGAATTGAGGTTGCCTCATATGCTTCATCTTTTTAATGTCTTTCGTGAAAATGATGGAAAGGAAAATTGTGCTCAAGTGTTAGAAGAAGAAGTTCATAAAATGTTTGTATGATGAGCATGATTGCAATGTTGTTAGTATGAATTCTTTGAATATCCATAGTACTAATGATGATTGCACTAGTCATGATAAAAATGTTTCTTATAAGCATGTCAATTTTTGTGGAGTGCATAGAGTTTGCAATTACTTACCAAAAAGGGAAGATAAATTTTGCAGGAGGCATAAGTATTTAGAAACTAAATGGTTGCAAGAGAGGCTAGATGTTTGTGCTGAAAGATTTATTTTTTCTCGCCGTCCTTGTGAACTTTGCAATGAACGTGGTCATTTAAATCTCTAATGCAAATTGTTTCATGATCGAATCGTCTCCAAAAATTGTGATGACTTGATTTCCCTTGCGCATCATAACGAACTTAGTTTGCTTCTGGGATATGAAGAAATGAAACGTATAACTAGGGATATTCCAGAATATAACCTTAAGAGATTTCTTGATTTTGATCTAGAGGAAATTTATATGTATTGTGCGGTAAATTGCATTGAGAATCCTTATATTGCCAATTACTTAAAGACAAGAAAACAAATGGAAGATGAAGAGAACACTAATGAAGGGGAAGAGGTTTCCCAATATCCTCCCTTTTTTTCTTATGATGAATCAGGTAACAAGGAGGAGCTTTTTATTCAACCAATCTTATCAGTAAGGAGCTCCAAAAAGGTGATTAAACCCACACATGATGTGGAGAAGAAAAAGAAAATACGGAGAAGCAAAGGTAAAAAGGTATCCCTCCCAAATGATGTTGCTCCTATTATTGTTATGCCTCATGAGAGTGGATCAAAAATAAACGTGGAAGATGATATTGATTCTTTGCCTTATGGTACAATGTCCGAAGAAACTATTGAGGATGATATTGTTATGCCTATTACTCATTGTGATGTTTATGATTCTTATAATCTTGAAAATCTTTTTAGCACCAACTTAGAAAGTTGTGATGATAATAATTGCTATACTATTGGTGCTATTCATACTATTAATGATGAGAGTGATTATGCTTATGATATGCAAAACCACAAGCTTGGGGATGCTATGTTTGATGAGAATGACATGTTTGAGAATTTATTTGCTGCAATTAATGTTTGTCCTAAGCTTGGGGATGCTATGTTTAATGAAGATGATATGTTTAGTCCCCCAATTTTTGATGTGCAAGTTTATTGTGATGATAGCATGCCTCCTATTTATGATGATTGCAATATTTATGAAAGTGGGTTTGGAAGAGTGTCAACTCTAGGTAGTATTGATTTCACTATTTTGGAGGGTGTTGAATCTTATTATAATGATAAAAGTGGATTTGGAGAGGTCATGACTTTATTTAGTAATGATTCCACTATCTTGGAAGAGGTTTCAATTGATTATGATGAGAACAAAGTTGCTACTTATGATGATTATTGTGATGACACTTATGTTATAAAAAGTAGTGATGATTATATTTATAAAACTTGTCATGATTATGATTACCCTTTTTCTGAACATTACTCTTTTAATGTGGAAACAATTTATAGTATTCAAGTTTCTTATGATGCTCCCACTACTATTCATGAGAATAAATTTGCTTATGTGGAGAGTAGTAAAATTTCTATGCTTATGGATCATGAAAATAATGCTTTATGTGATAGTTATATTGTTGAATTCATTCATGATGCTACTGAAAATTACTATGAGAGAGTAACATATGCTTTTACATATTGCAATAATATCAAGTTTCCTCTCTATGTGTTGAAAGTTTTGAAGTTTTGCTTGTTTTACCTTCCTATGCTAGTTGATTCTTGTTCCCATAAGTTGTTTGCTCACAAAATCCCTATGCATAGGAAGTGGGTTAGACTTAAATGTGCTAGTCATGTGCTTCATGATGCTCTCTTTGTGTTTCAGTTCTTATCTTTTATGTGAGCATCATTGAAATCATCATGCCTAGCTTAAAAGGCATTAAAGAAAAGCGCTTGTTGGGAGACAACCCAATATTTACCCCTACTGTTTTTGTGTGTTCACATGATTAATCTAGTGTAGTAATCATGTTTTATAGCTTTTGTTTGAATAAAGTGCCAAGTAAAGCCTTTGGGATAGTGTGGTTGATAGTTGATTTGATTCTGTGCAAAAACAAAAACTTTTGCCTCCAGTACAGAAATTCCTATCTTTCACTGGAACGTGGAAAAACTCTGAATTTTTTTACAGAGGATTGATATACAAATTTTCTACGTTGTCCTAATTTTTCAGAATTTTTGGAGTAACAGAAGTATGAGATTAAATCAGATCTTTACAGACTGTTCTGTTTTTGACAGATTCTGTTTTCGATGCATAGTTTGCTTGTCTTCTAGTTTCTATGGCTTATATTGCTTAATATAAATTGTATAAATGATAGGGTACAGTAGGCATCATGTTAGAAACAATTTGAATCTTGTCTTGACAGTACCAAAGTGAATGATTTGTTTTATCATACTAACCCATTTCACGAAGTTCTGTTAAGTTTTGTGTGATTGAAGTTTTCAAGTTTTGGGTGAGATATCGATATGAGGAGAATAAGGAGTGACAAGACCCTAAGCTTGGGGATGACCAAGGCACCCCAAGGTAATATTCAAGGAAGATCCAAGCAACTAAGCTTGGGGATGCCCCGGAAGGCATCCCCTCTTTCGTCTCCAACATTATCGGTAACCTTACTTGGAGCTATATTTTTATTCACCACATGATATGAGTTTTGCTTGGAGTGTCATTTTATTTTATTAGTACTTGCTTGCTGTTATTTAGAGTAATGTTTTGCATCTTTTATTTCAATAAAAGTGTCAAGTATAGCCTTTACCATGCCTATTTTGCAAGCCTATATGTTGCTGTTTTGAAAACAGAAAGTTTTCTATCATTGTCTGAATTCTTCTGGAAAGTAAGAACATGATAAAATCTTGAAATTTTTGCACAATGAGTAACAAATTTTTTTCTACAGTGTGGTCATTTTTCAAATTTTTTGGAGTCAGGGAAGTATGAGTACAATTGCACTCTTTACAAACTGTCCTGTTTAGACAGATTGCTGTTATGTTTGCATTGTTTGCATATGTTTGCTTGTTTAATGATTCTATTTGAGGATAGGAGTATTAAATATGCAGAGGCATTTAGTATGCAATGTTAAATAATAATTTTAGTGATTTGCTACAGTAGAGAATGATAAGGTTTTGCATTTGATTTATACTAACTTTTCTCACGAGTTCTTGTTGAGTTTTGTGTGGATGAAGTTTTTAAGATTTAGGGAAACCGTGATATAAAACGAATTAAGGAGACACAAAAGCTCAAGCTTGGGGATGCCCAAGGCATCCCTAGTTAATATTTCAAGAAGTCAAGCATCTAAGCTTGGGGATGCCCCGGTTGGCATCCCACCTTTCTTCTTCAACAATGATCGGTTAGTTTCGGTTGAGCCTAAGTTTTTGCTTCTTCACATGATATGTGCTATCCTTAGAATGCCATTTTTTTTGCTTGATGTTTGAATAAAGTACTTAAGATCAGAATTTTCTTTATGAGAGAGAGTCCTCACATAGCTAAATAATTATTTGACTACTCATTGATCTTCACTTATATCTTTTGGAGTAGTTTGTCATTTACTCTAGTGCTTCACTTATATCCTATGAGTAAATGGTTGAATGAATTGAATATCATAAATCTGAATTTATATATGTTTCATCTGCTTATACCATGGGGAGTAATGACTTCACGTATAAGAAGTAGAGGTGGTAAATTTATTGAAAGTTAGCAAACATAGTATTGGTCACTTGAACAATTCATGAAAGAATATTGAAGGAAGAGAGGTTTCACATATAAATATACTATCTTGGACATCTATGATTGTGAGCCCTATTAATTATTTTCAAACTTGAGCATATTAGTTGAAGTTGAACAAGGAAGACAACATAATGAGTTATGCTTGGGTATATTTGTATAGAAGTTATATTGTTATGGATCCTCCAACATGTGGTGCTTGCTATTTAGAATCTTTTGCTAGCCAAAATTTCTGTACTAAGCAGGAATACTGCTTGTGCATCCAAAATCCTTGAACCAAGTTTCTTCCATGAGTGTCCACCATATCTAACTATATGCGGTATTTACCTGCCGTTCCAAGTAAATTTGCATGTGCCAAACTCTAAACCTTCAAATAATAGTATGTTTTGTATGCCCGAATCGCTCATGTAGTGACCAGGGGCTGTCAGTATCTTCCATGCTAGGTGGGTTATTCTCACGATGAGTGTTGATTCACTTGTCATTCACGAGAAAGTGGCTGCTAATCGGGATGCCCAGTTCCATGCTCGAAATCAAATCGAAATATAATCATCAAACAAAACTCCCCCAGGATTGTTGTTGGTATGGACGGTACCCGTTGTTTCGGATCAGCCGTGGAGTGTGATTGTTGGTGGAGGGGGAGTAAAAACTTTACCATTCTGTTTGGGAACCGCCTATAATGTGTCTAGCATGGAAGATAGTGAGAACTCTCGGTCGTTACGTTGACAATGAAAGCATACTTCTCAAAATTATATTCATCTCTGTTTTAAAAGCTTCGAGCTCTGGCACCTCTGCAAATCCCTGCTTCCCTCTGTGAAGGGCCTATCTTTTACTTTTATGCAAGAGTCAGTAGTATTCCTTCTCATTCCAACCTACTCTTTCGTTGGCAAGCATCATGTGATGGGGAAAGATCTATGCATATATGGCCATTCAAATATATTTGATCATGAATTATTATTGTTGACAATTATCTATATGATAAATAAGTTGGGAGGCGAAACATTAAGCCCCTATCTTTCTCTGTGTTCAATGGACGCTATTTGTTCTAAAAATATGCTTTGAGTGGTAGCAATCATGGAAGACTATATGATAGTTGAGCATGTGGGATTTACTAAATCAAAGCTCTTACATAGACCCTTCCTGAAAATAAGATGAATTGCAATTGTTTGATGACTGAGAACCGAGTTTGTTAGTTTTCAAGAAAGTTTATGATCTATGCTTTAACATGTGAATAGCTTGCTACTTGATCATGAGAAGTTTTATGAGATGAGCTACTGTTTATGATTTATAATGATGCTAGAAAAAGTGATTGAAATTATCATTGATCAAACTTGTGCACTTGCTAGCATTCACACTTCATAAATTATTTCTTTTATCATTTACCTACTCGAGGACGAGCAGGAATTAATCTTGGGGATGCTGATATGTCTCCAATGTATCTATAATTTATGAAGTATTCATGCCATGTTTATAACAATTTTATATGGTTTTGGTATGATTTGATTAGAACTAACCCAGACTAACGCTGTTTTCAGCAGAACTACCGTGGTGTCGTTTTTTGTGCAGAAATAAAAGTTCTCGGAATGAGCTGAAAATTTACAGAGAATATTTTTGGAAAATATAACAAATACTGGAGCGAAAAGATACCAGAGAGGAGTCTCGAGGCGACCACAAGGGTGAGAGGCACGCCCCCCTACCTTGCCGCCGCCTCGTGGACCCCCTTGACTTGTCCCCGACACCGAAAACTCCTATAAATACATAAACCCCCAAAAAGAAACCTAGATCAGGAGTTCCGCCGCCGCAAGCCTCTGTAGCCATGAAAAACCAATTGGGAGCCCGTTCCGGCACCCTGCCGGAGGGGGAAACCATCACCGTGGCCATCTTCATCATCCCGGCGGTCTCCATGATGAGGAGGGAGTAGTTCACCCTCGGGGCTGAGGGTATGTACCAGCAGCTATGTGTTTGATCTCTCTCTCTCTCTCATGTTCTTGATTTGGCACGATCTTGATGTACAGCGAGCTTTGTTATTATAGTTGGATCATATGGTGTTTCTCCCCCTCTACCTTCTTATGATGAATTGAGTCTTGCTCTTTGAGGTTTCGTTATGTTGGATTGAGTATTGGATTTGAGAACACTTGATGTATGTCTTGCGATGGGATATCTGTGGTGACAATGGGATGTTCTATTGATTCACTTGATGTATGTTTGGGCACTCAACTCGCGGATTCCTGAGGTGACATTGGGGTAATCTATGCATAGTGGTTGATGCACGTTTTTGTCCTACGTTCTTCGATAGAAACTTTGGAGTGATTCTTTGTTGCACGTTGAGGGATTGTTATGTGATCCAATTATGTTATCATTGTTGAGAGAATTTGCACTAGTGAAAGTATGAACCCTAGGCCTTGTTTCCAAGCATTGCAATGCCGTTTTTTGCTCACTTTTGTTACTAGTTACCTTGCTGTTTTTATATTTTCAGATTATAAAAGCCTATATCTACCATCCATATTACACTTGTATCACCATCTCTTCGCTGAACTAGTGCACCTATACAATTTACCATTGTATTGGGTGTGTTGGGGACACAAGAGACTCTTTGTTATTTGGTTGCAGGGTTGTTTGAGAGAGACCATCTTCATCCTACGCCTCCCACGGATTGATAAACCTTAGGTCGTCCACTTGAGGGAAATTTGCTACTGTCCTGCAAAACTCTGCGCTTGGAGGCCCAACACGAGTCTACAAGAAGAAGGTTGCGTAGTAGACATCAAAGCGCTCCAGGGCAGGGCAACCGGATTGGATGATGTTGTGTAGTGAGGCCTTCGATTGATCAACCACCACTAGCGAAAGTCTTTTTAGCAGTGGGAGTCGAATCATTAGTACTAGATTGTCTGGTAGATGGCACCGGGCTATGGTGAGGGTGTGGAGAGAGGAGGAAAACCATGAGATGGACAACAGTGGTGTGGGCACAAATACATGGAGTTGGGATCGCGTCATATTTTTTTTTGTAGTAATGGTAGAACTCAAGCTGCTAGAGTTTTTTGAATTCAGTGGATGTTAGCTAGGCGTCCACCGTGCGGGGTATGGACAGCAGGTAGCGTGTCGGGATGCAGAGGCATTGAACGGGGCCCTGGTGGGAGGAGACGATGGCTCTGAGGAGATCAAATTCAGGAAGGACAGATATCTGATGACACTCGAGATTAAGAGGCATGGTGCGCTAGAGAGTGCGCCACCGAGTTGCGAGGACTTGTGTGTGGCAGCCATCCTTGGTGGGGAGAAGGGAGATGATCTCCCCAAGGATGTCGTCCGGGAGATCGCTGATGCGGTCTACTGGAGATTCTACGGGTTCCTCAGATCCTTGGCGCTAGGGCCAGCCGACTCCATTTTCCTTGCGGGCGTCGCGCCGAGCTCATGGGTTTGAGCAGAGTAGCAAGAGACGAGCCTAGTGGCAGTGCGAGTGGGGAAGAAGGATGGCTGGGGTTTTCTGTAGGAGCGAGGAAGAAGAGGAGCAGGCGTTTTCTGTATGAGTGAGGAAGAAGCACTACTGCAGGTTGGTCCAAACGCAACAGTCCAATCAGAGACCCTTCGACGAAACTGTGTGCGATGCATTAATCACAAATGGTGATGTAATAAAACCATCAAAAAAGATACAAAACATTTGCGATGGCGGTGACATCAAACACGGTTCAGATTAGAGTTGCATGTGCGATGCGTGGCATACGGTTAATCCAGCAGAACTATTTGTGATGAGGCAGAACAACAGAAAAGGGCAGCCAGATGAGGGTGTGTGCGATATACGGCATACAGTTCACTAGGATGAACTGTGTGTGATTAGCCAACATAATACACTAGTCCAGAAAAGCCTAGCTATGGCGTGCCAAAAAGTGCCTTGCTGGCGTAGGAGCCCAACGCCACCAATATGGTGCCAGTGTTAAAATATAGTGGTGGCGTTGGTTCCTATGCCAGTAGAGTTTCTGGTATCTATGGCGTTGGATAAAGTGGCACGACGGTAATGTCAAATATACGTACGACGTAGGTGCATCTCCACACATCATAAATATGGAGAAACATTAGAGCCGTTGCATATACTTCTGACGCCATTACTTAGTTTGAAAGCATAATAGGAAAAACGCTACCACGTCAGCCGAAAAACGGTGTCGTGGCAGTGTTTTTTAAGATAAAAAATATTTCTAGCTAGGTAACATTAATTAAAATACATCCATGATAATTATGTGTAGCACTTAAAATTAAGATAGCTAGGCAAAGTTTTGAAGTACCATAAGATGACAGAATGACATGTGTAGCTGATCGAGTAGTTTACAGAACCACAACAGCATAGCTAGCTGTCACTATCCTATTACATCAATAAAAAGGATCATCAATGTATTTCTTCGTCGGATCCACAAGAGACACCGGTCCGTCAGCATCGCGACCTTGCTTATTAAGATGAGTTTTTATCTCCTCCGAGCTGGTAGGTGCGCCGCTGTTGAAAATGCCGGCATGGTGGATGACATCATTGTTGAGGATGGTAGCAAACTTGAGCTAGACGCGTCTGAACTCATCTCTAGTATCTCCCGGGCTAATTTCCTCCATTTTCTTCCCCCATGCAATGATGTCAGAGTTCTTTTTATGGTGTTGTCCCTCCTGTATGTGGTCCTCCATGTGGTGGACGATGTAGTAGCCGTCAGTATCACTGTTGTCCGGCTACTGCATGCAACAAAAGTCAGTTTTGTGGGTGAAGCGTACCGCTTTAAATTTGTCAAACTTGCGATACCCCTCTCTGACCACTCCTTCTCAGCTAGTATAATCTACCAGTACTTCATCCAGAACCTTCTTGATGCCTCTGTAGTCTTTCTTCACTTTCCTTGTCGAATCCAAGAAATAAGTTTTGGCGAACTTCGGGGAAATAACAATGAGGACACAATGTTCTCTGCGTAAGAAGTAGAGAAAAACCAATTATGCTCGAGTATATAATGTTTTGACATGGAAGCAGAATGAGATTGTACGAAAGAATAGTGTGTACCGAGTACTGAATGACTTACTTCGGATAGTAGGGCACTAGAAGGCAATCTTTTTCCATGTTGGCAAGCATGAAGTCTGTCAGGTAGTTCCTCATAGCTTGACGGCGATCAGGGAGGTTGACATTGCTCTCGTGCATGAGGTAGGGGTCCGCTACCGCGATAACCTTGTTCAGCTCACATGTGGCAGTGTAGGCGGTATTGATTGCCCATAGGCGTATTAAGGAAGGACCAAGCTTGTATAGGTGGAATAGGTTGAAGATGTCTTCGAATGGCACATAGAACTTCTCCGCGGGAAAACTATCGCAGAAACCAATATTAGATGGCACCATCACTGTGAAAATGAGGCGATGTCCACATGCATGACTAAATGCGTACTTCTCCCTACAAAGAACTGT
Source organism: Thinopyrum elongatum (assembly GCA_011799875.1). Lineage (NCBI taxonomy): Eukaryota > Viridiplantae > Streptophyta > Magnoliopsida > Poales > Poaceae > Thinopyrum > Thinopyrum elongatum. The sequence goes on from CM022303.1 coordinate 241,315,946, forward strand.
GTCATGTAGAAGTGTCATTTCTGTCTGCAGAAGATCGGAGAGCTCCTTCGGAAGGATGGGTTCACCCGGGGAATGGTAAGTCCGCCATGCAACACGACGAAGTACTTCTTTATTATTCTGAACCGGCTGGCTGGCGACGGCAGTGATGCCCTTTTTATTAGCATTTCCTGGGTGTCTCCTCTTCTTGTGTGACATGCTAGGCTGGCTGGCTGCACCGCCCGGTAGTGCATTTGCTAGCGTCACATTGAGTGTGTTTGGACTCAGCAATGCTCCCCTGGATGGTGGCACTTGTGTGTCTGGTGGCGTGAAGTCCCCATTGAACAGTAGACTCTTCTGGCAAGGAACAACACGGTGATCAGCTTGGACAGCAGGAGGCACAGAGATTGCTTGGACGGGATCAGCAAGCATAGGTCCATCAAGATCAGCAGCTAATTTATGATATTCTTCAACCATGAAGAATCGATTGACAAGTAAGTCATCATCATTATTTACTTGGTCCTCAACGACATGCACATTGTTGTTATGCAATTCAGGTTGACTCTGACCCAAAGGAGATGGACCTCGACACGACGCCTTGTTCATCTGCTTCGAGCTTGTTGGAATTTGGACGTGTCCTAGCCGAATTTGACTCTTCGGCCACATCATTGGCCAACATAAGCACTGTCCAAGGGAAAGCTGGCTATCCACACCAGGAGGTTGTATCGGAGGAGCAATATCTTCGTAACCATTTAAGACAACAGACAACTCAACTTTGAAGACCCCCTCAGGCATATACACTCCATGCATGATTGTATCTTTGGGGCGAATGATCGAGCCGATTGCAACTTTAATCAGCTCACCATTCACATGGGCTAAGAGACTGCACGGAGTGTCTTCCGTAAGAGCGTCAAGAGTAGCCATTGGCGGCGGGTTGCCAATGAAAGAGACAGAAGGGCTGCTATCCTTGGGTGATGCGTCGATGACAATGTTTCCTAGTTCACCATTTTTGAACCATTGCTTGACGCTCTTGATTATTGAAGGCAACATGGCTTGGGAATGGGCTTGGCTTTGCGTGTTGATGCGTGCTTCAATGTCGACAGTTGATGCAGCTGTGGCTGCGGCTGCAATTATTTTCTATTCGATGGTCTGCTTGTTGGATCTCCTTCTCTGCCATTGCTGCTCGCGGTCTTCGACATAATGATCGTCCCATTTGGCTGTGCATCCAGCGCCGTTCACACGACCACCCGCCGGCGGATGCAACGGGTCCTTGCTGAGGGTCACATTGATCGACCGGTTAAGAGGAGTGTTCTACCTGACCGTGGACCCTTGAGAGCTCTGAGGTTCCGCATGCTGCCTTGCCAGTTCTTCTTCAAGTTTTCTAGTTTGGTGGTCGGCGGAAAATTCCCCTGACTTATAATCATAATGGTACAGGCCCCTGACATAGTTATATTCGAGGGGGTCTTTGAATTGTTCGAAGTAGTTTGGGATGCCCTTTTCTGCAAGTATAGAGTCCTGCTTGTCCCACATGGGCTTTTTCCCAACAAAACCACAGCTTCCGAGGGTGTGGTTACTTAATGTCTTTGATCGCATATCCTTCCCCCATTTCGACTGGCTCTGCACCATAGGGTTCTGCGTATTTTGCATCTTGAAAATGTTCCAGCCATCTGCACTAATGGTGGGCCACTTTTCCTTGATCATGGAGTAATATTCTTTAACCTCTTTTCTTGCGGCTGATTTGCAAGAACTCAAATTCTTTGAGAACTTATGGATTGCATGGTTGTTGACCTGATTCTTTGGGTATGATAGGTTGTCGTACTCATCAGGAAACTTAAATCTAGCATGCACCCTTCTTATGAGGAGTTCTCGCAGATTTTGTTTGCCTGAATCCCTTATATTGGACTCGTTGATGGAGCAGACTTCTCGAAGGATGACACCTAGGGCGTTGCAGTAGTGAGACGCGGCCTTCCGTGGACTAACGGGCTCACCAGTGGAGTTGACTCGAGTGATGTGATGCCCGGATAATTAAGCTACAGTAATTCCAAGTTAATGGTGCCATGTCATCATTTTTGCTGTTGCTAAATCCCACGTTGTTTCAAACCGGTTCAAATTTCAATTTCAAATTAAAGTCAAAATTCAAATTTCTCGAACGGTAAAACTAAAAATGTTCGAATAATTCTATAAATTCCCCTGATCATCTTCAGGTTGAAACCAACTTCATTGGACTCACAAGTAAGTTCATAGGAAATTATTAAGTGGTCTAACAGAAAATAAAATGGCATTTTCAAAACAAACAAATGTATAAACTTTCCCAAATAAAATGGAACCTTGTGTGTGGCACCCAAAATATTGTAGTTGAATTATATGTGTAGTATCTTGTAGAACTAATATCATTTAGTGCCTAAAATAAATAGAAAACCGAGAAAAAAGATTTATAGAAAAGGAAAATATGAAAGTGCTTGCTGTGCACTTTGGCCCGTATGAACAGTGCAGCCCAAGCTCACCACCGACCTCTCCTCTACCTTTGTACTGTACAGAGGGCAGGCAGGAAGGCCGTGGCGGCCATCCGCCGGCCGTGGCCACTTGCGTGGCGGCCATCCGACCCCTCCCGCGTTCTACTCGACCTACAAGACCCCGCGAACCCCCTTGACGAACCCTAGCTTTTTCCCCACTCGATCACTCCTCCCCTCACTCCCCTCTCTCTCCCAAACGCAGCCGCCGCCGTGCGCCGCTCGATCCCATAGCCACCGGCGCCCCCGCGCCCGGGAGACTTGTTTGGGAGGTGCGCCGGCCACCGCTTCTTCTTCCTCGACCATTGGTTGAAGCCGGGGCGATCTACAGCGAAGGAATCGGGCCCTTCTTCGTCCTCGGCCGCGGCTTCTTCTCCGGCGAACTCCGGCGCCGTCGTCCCTCCCCGAGCCTGTTGCCCTCCCCTACCGCACCAAAGTGAGCACGTGCTCCACCTCGTCCTGTTTGCTTCGATCCCCGTGCCCCCTAGCCTCTTCCTGCCGTAGACGTAGCTCGCCGTCGCCGGTCGCCTCGCCTCTGCCCGCACTCCCGTGCACGTCCTGGTCGCCCCAGGATGCATCCTCGCGCGCGTGCGTGTGCCCCGGTCCACTCCCTCGCCATGCCCCCTACGTGCTTGGCCGTGCCCCCGCGAGCCCATGCGAGATACTGCTGCATCTGCTGCCTACCGCGGCCGTGCCAGCCACGCCTCGCAACGTCCGCGCCTCCGGCCGCGCCGGCCTACAGCCGCCCACGGCTGCCGCGGCCCACTGTTGCTCTGTCGGCGCCACTGCACTTGCCCTGCTGCTGCTGCTGCTCGTCACCGCTTTGGCCAGTCCCGTCGGCTGGCTGCGCCCGCCAGGGCTGCCGCCGCCCGGGGCCACATCCCCCGCTCCACGCTCGCGACCTGCCTAGCGCCGCTGCTGTCTCTGCTTGCTATTGCTCGCTGTTACGCTGCTGTCCGCTGCTCCGCTACTGCTTGCCGCTGCTAGTGCTGCTTGCTGCTACGCAACTTGCTGTTGCTTGCTTTGCCTGATGCGTCGCTGCTGCTGCTAACTCTGTCCAAGAGGCCGGCCCTGTAGTGCTAAGTTAGATTAGGTTATGGGCTAATCTAATTAGCTAGTCTAACTAGACACTGATTGGTAGGCCCTGCTTTAATTAGTTCAACCAAATAACCTCTGGATTAGTTACTGTGGATGACATGTGGGCCCTGGGATTTGTAAAAGGTTTAATTTAACTCTAATTAAAAGTTGAGACTATGACATGTAGGCCCCACAGCCACTATTCACACTTTGACCAGGTCAACCTTTGACTGTTGACTTGCTGACTGTGTATGCCGACTCAGCCACTGGACCCCACCTGTCATTCTAATGGGCTAGCTAAAACTGTGTATAAAAAGTATCTCACTATTTAATTTTGAATTAATAATAAATCCACAAATTTAGAATATTATTTAAAACTTGAAAATTAATATAAAATAAACCGTAGCTCAGATGAAAATACTTTGTACATGAAAGTTGCTTAGAAAAATATGACAAATCCGAATACGCTATCCGTTCGTCTGTCACATGCCCTTAGCATAGCGAACATGCAACCCTCCCCCTCCGTTTCATCTGTCTGATAATGCCAAACTTTGGGAAAACTTTCCCGGATGTTATCCCCCTTCGTCGGTATCGTGTAGCCCTGCGTTAGAACACCCCTAGCTTTGCCTGTTGACTTGTCATGCATCTGTTTGCTCTATATTTACTGTTTCTTCCCCCTCCTCTTCTCCGGTAGACCCCGAGACCGCTGCTGATGTCCCTGTGATCGACTAAGTCATCGACGACCCTTCTTCCCTTTCAACGGAGCTTCCAGGCAAGCCAACCCTCCTTGGTCATTCCGATATCGCCCAGTTCCTTTTATCTCATGCTTGCATTATATTTTGCTAATGTATTTGTTTGCTCCTATTCTGATGCATAGCCTGCTTTTGTAACCTGCTATTGTTACCTACCTTCTTATCCTAAACTGCTTAGTATAGGTTGGTTAGTGATCCATCAGTGACCCTCACCTTGTCCTTGTTGCCCCTGATTCATCATCGACGACTCGATCAACATGATCGACGACCAGAGCCCGACACCTCACATCACATCACACCCCTTTTGTTGCTCAACTCTGCAGAGCTACTATCGAGTGCCGAGGGTGATACCTCGTAATGCACTCCTGATGATAACTTTGTAGTGTAGCTATTCAGTCGTGGTCAACGAGGGTGATTCCTCCTCCACCACTCCCGATACGACTCTGTCGTGCAACCCCTCAAGTGTGGACCTCGAGGGTGATTCCTCCTAAGTTCACCTTGATGATTACATCGAGTGGAATTCCTCGAGGGTGATTCCTCGGGTTTTTCTCCCTTGATGTTTGGACACACGATAACCCTGACTTTACTTCGGACCTTTGTTAAAGTCGGGTCGGCCCTTAGGGGTACCCGCGAGTTGATGTGAAAGTCGTGCGGGCCCGAAGAGCACCCGCGAGATAATTACGTGGCACGGTCGGGCATTTTGGGCCCTTGCCGTAAGTCCACGAGATGGGGCGACGGGGTCAAATCGATCATGAGTCTCTGCTCGTCTCCGCGAGCTCCTAATACACTAAAGGTTTGGGTATTTTTTCTGAGTTGGCCACTGGCCTTTACGCACTAACCACCACGCGGGAATAGTTATGGGCCTCGGCGTCGTAGTATCAGCCGAAGCTTTGTCAGACGTCTAGTTCAGCATTTTGGCATGGTCAGATCGTGCCATCCACTACACGGGTGGCGCTGGTATTCACCCTGCACACAATGACCCGGAGTGCAACGGGCGATGGGCCCAAGACCCTGGAGTGCTTAGGATGTAGACCGACGGGGACCTCTCTGCTGAGCCTAGGTAGGGCTGCGACGTGTTGATCTTCCGAGGCCGGGCATTGACTCAGAGAAGTGTGTCCGGACGGAGTAATCAAGCGTGTTGGGTAATGTGGTGCACCCCTATAGGGAAGTTATCTATTCGAATACCGTGTCCACCGTAATGGATGTTCAGACTTGTATCCTGATATATTACAACTAGAAATGGATACTTGAGATATGTGATGGATATGTGGTTTCGAGATTGCTTTCTCGCAGGGAGTCGAGGAAGGATCTCTGGGCGTTAATACTACAACATGTTTGTTAAATATAAACTGCTATTCTATACTCTTCTGAATGCTGCAAGATGCTTTGAGCTGCTTGAAGATGCTAGTCTTCGATAGGCTAGGCCTTCCCCTATATTCTGGCATTCTGCAGTTCAGTCCACAGATACATACCTTCCTTTGATACCAATGCATACTTAGTATAGATCTGATGCTTGCGAGTACTTTGGATGAGTACTCATGGTTTCTTTGCTACCCCTTTCCCCCCTTCTTCCTTCTCTCCGGTTGTTGCAACCAGATAGTGGATCCCTGGAGCCAGATGCCACTGCCGATGGATACTACTACATGGAGGCTGCCGAAGACCAGGAGTAGTTAGGAGGACCCAGGCAGGAGGCCTTGCCTCTTCGATCGTGTTGCTTTTGTGCTTGCCTTCTTAAGGCAGTCTTGTTTAACTTATGTCTGTACTTAGATATTGTTGCTTCCGCTGACACTTGTGTATCGAGCTTATGTATTCGAGCCCTCGAGGCCCCTGGCTTGTAATATGAAGCTTGTATTATTTTAATTTGTGTCTAGAGTTGTGTTGTGATATCTTCCCGTGAGTCCCTGATCTTGATCGTACACATTTGCGTGTATGATTAGTGTACGGTCGAATCGGGGGCGTCACAAGTGACCACAATCCTGTCGGTACCGATAACATTTTGGCTCCTAGGTTTCCGCTGCTTCTTGGTTTTTGGAGCATCCTCCTCCTCATCCTCAGCACAATACTCATCCGTATCATCTTCATCATTATCAGCGGCCTTATCAGGATTACTATCCTCACCAGGAACATCATTGTAGCCACTGCCTTTGATGTAGCACTCATCCGGATTTATATCCCCCGGCCCCTGAAGATCTTCTTCATAGTCATCATCGTTTCCCTGCGCATCCATAAATACATCTCCGTCATTGGCCAAATGTGTCTAAGAAGAGCCCACATCGGACATCTATAAACAAATACGACATATACTTAATTCCTATACAAAATTCAAAATTTCGACATGACCTTTGCTAAAAATATGACATATTGGTTGCCAGAAATTTGACGAAATGGAATTTAATCAACGTTTCCACAAAACATTGGCAACCCTATAAAGTCCCTGCAAACAAATCAGCACCTACAATAGATGATTTCAACCACATTTCCTAAAAAATTCGACAAATCCATGTCCATGAACAATTAAATCTTTGTGATTTCACCCACATTTCCTCAAATCCATGTCCAATACAACTCACAATATTACAAATACAACTAATTTCTGCTAAAATATACATGTGTACCAATTGTAACAAATATGTCTATGAACTTCAAGAAAATGGGGAGATCTCACTTACCGGCAGAATCACGGTCTCCGCGCCTGGGCAAAGCGACGCCGGACGCTTTGCAACCCGAGATGACAGAGGCGAGGTCGAGGTGGTTGCCGCCGGCCAGGGAGGGGGCGGGGGGCGAGCGAGCGGTGGGGGAGGGGGGTGGGGGCTGAGCGAGCGGTGGGGGAGGGGGCGAGCGAGCGATGGGGGGTGGGGGCGGGGGGCGAGCGAGCGATGGGGGAGGGGGCGAGTACTTGGTGGGGGAGGGGGGCAGGGTGTGGCGAGGTCGAAGGGGCGTCGACGACAGATGATGCAGCGGCGGGCGGCGACGAGGGCCGGTGGCGGCGGAGGCCCGAGATAACTGGAGTGTGGGTTTAGCGTGAAACAAAATCTGCCCAAATCGGCTAAGGGAATGGTGAAAATAGCTATGGCGTTGGTGACATCACCAACGCCATAGATATTTAGCTATGGTGTTGGCTACGTCACCAACGCCATAGCTATGTTTCACCATTCCCTTAGCCGCTTTGGGGCAAATCTTCACCCGCCAAATTCCGCTGAGCGCTATTTTGCACGTAGCTCTTTTACATCCAAAAAATACTTGATAATATTTATTTTATTAAGATTGAAATACACATACAGTCGATACACACTACAGTGCTGCTTAATAATAAAAGATATATATAAAATTAAGTCCAGCATCGTTTCTGAATTCTCTCGACAGAACTTTCTACACTACCCAACAACGTGTTTCGGCTTCTTTTCGTACACTTTGTTTTGAGCTGGACTTCACTTTCTTCTTGATAGACGCCAGATTGTTTATCATCATGCTCATCAAGATCTTCCTTCTTGGACAAATCTTTATCACTTTGTTCTTTCTGTCTTTTGTACAAAAGACTTCTCACTTCCTGAACCTCTGCATGGACTTCGTGTCCGTCCGGCTGATTTTCATGTCTGGCCTCTTTCTTCATGCCTCCTTCTGGCTTATCATCATGTACCGTCGCCCCTTCTTCGACTCCGGTATCCTCCTCGACCTCACCATGACTTGTCCATCGTGTGTAACCAGGCATGAAACTATGTTTCAACAAGTGCATCTTCACACGACCAGTGGAAGGGTCAATCAAAACTCCGTTTTCTCACTTCTTACATGGACATAATATCTCTTTTTTGCCTCTGCGATTCATATCTTCCAACGCCACCTCGAAGAACTCATTTATAGTTCGATCCATATAAATATATATGTAAGAATCTTTTCATACCATTTCCTACAAAAAAGGTCTTTCAACACGACAATATATATATATATATATATATATATATATATATATATATATATATACCTTTTGCTAAAAAGTGAAAAACAGAAAATTGAGCATATATTACCTAGATTAGATCGATATAGTCGTCGATAGATGATATCGCGGTCCAGGGCAGCGGACGGCCGGGTCTATCACTTAGGATCTGCAGAGAGAAACAAGCAGGATAATGTTCACAAAGTATGAGCTAGATGTGCACAACAATCAATCTATATATAGAGAGCTGCATATACCTATGGCGTGCTACCAGCTGAGACGCCAGCACAATATCAGTTAACTGATATTGGGCCCCACTTAAGCACTAATGGCGTGGCCACAACGTCCTACGACACAAGTATCAGACACAGTGCTGGCGTAGGTGTTTTCCCTACGCCAGCAGTACTCCACAGAAGGGGAGGATGACCGGGCCCACATACTAATGGCGTACACTTGAATTCCTACGCCAGCGCTATGCATCTACTAATGTCGTACCAAATAAGATGACGCCACCACTATTTGAAAAAAGTAGTGCTGGCGTTGGTTGGAAATGGCGCGCCACCAACGAGAGTTGTGACTAGCACTTTTTCCACTCATGTTATTTGGGCCTTGTCATCAATCTTTGATGCCTCTGCTACTGGAAGTGTAGCGGCACAAAAATAAATGTTTGGAACAATCTACCCTAAGCTGAAGGCATCGACCGAGCAAGTTGCACACCCTTGCACTCAGGTTTCATAACCAGCTCTAATGGATTATCTTACACACTTCACAATCTTGTGAGGGTTTTCAGACTAAGTTAACCATAGTATCCGTTTCAAAACCTTTTTCTATAATAAGCTAATAGGCAGAACAACAGAAACGGGCAGCCAGATGAGGGTGTGTGCGATATACGTCATACAGTTCACTAGGATGAACTGTGTGTGATTAGCCAACACAATAGAAACGGTCAGCCAGATCAAGGTGTGTGCGATGGATGGCATACAGTTCACTCGGATGAACTGTTTGCGATGAGCCAAGACAGCAGAAACAGTTCGACTGAACAAGATGTGTGTGATACGCGACAAACAGGTCCGTAATCAGAAATGTGTGCGAAGACCAATAATGACACAGACGATTGCTACTAATGAGCCGTGTGATTTGCTCTGTCTACAGAAGAATAACACACATATATATATATATAACTGAAATAAACATCCAATTACATAAGTGACTATACAGATCATTCGCACACACCTCAATAAACAATTGCATGCATTCTAAACTAGGAGAAACGATCATCTAGTCATCTACTTCTTGTGGCGCTCCCGCCACTGCTCTGTGGCTCGATCCCTCATCTGGGGCAGGAAGAAGACACTTCCTCATGTCAACGATCCGCCTATGCATCTCGTAGCTTGTGTACGTGTCCTTGGCCATATACTTGATGTGTTGTTCATCCAGTCTGTGATGCCAGACACTGTGCCAGACGTTCTTGTCCTTCTTGCTCTCATCCTCCATCTTCATGTAGTAGGGGTTGATGATGGCCGAGGCGAGGTCAGCCAGGGAGTTCTATTTGTTGTTGTCGCTGCCCCAGACCTTGTAGTGGTCCTGGATGTTGACAAGATTCTGGCATTTCAAGCCCGAAACCTTGAGCGCTTTTAGATCGTTGGTGGTGTCCACTGTAGCAAAACTGTAGCCGGAGCTATTGATAAACCTGGAGAAACGCTCGCAAGGCCTTGTGGCCAGGTGGTAGTGGTAGACGAGGACATCATGTCGCATGCACAACTAGGCGACAACAACCTTCTGATCGTGCCTGGCACGACCGATGGTGTAATCGAGGTCGAAGCCGACCACTTGGTACTTGTCCTCAGCAAGCAACTACTCCATAGTTTGGATGGAGCTCTCCACCGAGACCGGCTTGTTCGTGTACACCACCGAGAGGGCCTTCCCCTCACGTGGGTGTCCACTACGTGATGCGCAGTGAACTACCCCCATTGTCGTCGTCGACCGCTGGGAGCACCATTGGAGCCATGGGGAGCGCCATTGGAACCGCTGGATGTCCTCTTTGTATGTGTCATCATGGGTGTGCTTATTGTGTCGTGTGGCGCGAGAGATGAAGGTAAATGGCCGCAGGAATAAATGGGGGCCGGGTGGCCTGGATTCTCGGCGCATTCGCATGGCAGTTTTTGCAACGGGTAACTGCATCGTGGCGCCGCACCTGGCGCAACCGCATGCATAATGGCAGCACAAACGTACGTGATCATGCGCCGGCCCCAAACACTGGTAGCGCGCGTGGAGGGACGAGGGCAGAGCGCCCAGAGGGACGCGTGAGCACAACGCGTGCAGCGGGACACAAGCAAAGCACGCCGCGGCCGCCTCAACCGCGAGCAACCACACACATAGAGCAGTTGAACACGTAGGGAATATGGTCGTCTACAAGCCGGCCGGCAGTTGCGATGCTGCGTAGAGAGCGGGCGTGTGCTACTACCTCCGTCTTCGTCTATTAGTTCCCTTTATATTTTGTGTCATATTTGTAGGATCGAAAGTAGGTCTAGAGGGGGGGGGCGGGGGTGATTAGACTACTTGACCAAATAAAAATCTAACCTTTTCCCAATTTGAAGTGTTGGCAGATTTTAGCAACTAGTACAAGTCAAGCAATCAACCTACACATGCAATTCTAAGAGTGTAGCAGCGGAAAGTAAAACATTGCATATGAAGGTAAAGGGAAGGGTTTGGAGAAGGCAAACGCAATGTAGACACGGAGATTTTTGGCGTGGTTCCGATAGGTGGTGCTATCGTACATCCATGTTGATGGAGAGTTCAACCCACGAAGGGTAACGGTTGCGCAAGTCCACAGAGGGTTCCACCCACGAAGGATCCACGAAGAAGAAACCTTGTCTATCCCACCATGGCCATCGCCCATGAAGGACTTGCCTCACTCGGGTAGATCTTCACGAAGTAGGCGATCTCCTTGCCCTTACAAACTTCTTGGTTCAACTCCACAATCTTGTCGGAGGCTCCCAAGCGACACCTAACCAATCTAGGAGACACCACCCTCCAAAAGGTAATAGACGGTGTGTTGATAATGAACTCCTTGCTCTTGTGCTTCAAATGATAGTCTCCCCAACACTCAACTCTCTCACACAGATTTGGATATGGTGGAAAGAAGATTTGAGTGGAAAGCAACTTGGGGAAGGCTAGAGATCAAGATTCTTGTGGTAGGATTGGAATATCTTGGTCTCAACACATGAGTAGGTGGTTCTCTCTCAGAAAATGAGCAGTGAAAGTGTAGGCACATTCTGATGGCTCTCTCACAAATGGAGAAGGGGGTGGAGGGGTATATATAGCCTCCACACAAAATCCAACCGTTACACACATTTGACCCAACTCGGTCAAACTGAATAGAAGAACTCGGTGAGACCGATTCAGTTCAAAATGTGAACGTTAGGAATCTCGGTGGGACCAACTGGAACAACTTGGTGGGACCGATGTGCAAGGGCTAGGACAAAACCTCATCTCGGTGAGACCGATTGCTTGAACTCGGTGAGACCGATTTTAGCAAAGAGCAAACAGAGAGTTGGTCAAGCAAACTCGGTGGGACCGATTGCTCATTTCGGTGAGACCGAATGTTACAAAGGGAAACAGAGAGTTTGCAGGGCCATCTCGGTGAGACGGAGATCCGTATCGGTGTGACCGAATCGTCTAGGGTTTCTGTCAGTGGCTATGTCAAATGAACTTAGTGGCGCCGGATAGATCAAATAGGTGGGGCCGAGTTTGACTTGGAATTTTGGACATATGTGGAAATGAGAAAGTGGCTGAGGGTTTTGGAGAAATATCACTAAGAATTTTGAGCAAGTAGACCATCAAGCAACACCTCATCCCCTTTTAATAGTATTGGCTTTCCTATGGACTCAATGTGATCTTGGATCACTAAAATATAAATGAAGAGTCTTGAGCTTTTTCCAATCTTTGTCCTTAGCATTTTGAGGGGTCCACATCTCTAGTCCATGCCATGCCAATCATTGAACTTTCTGAAATATTAAACTTGAATGGATATTAGTTCAATGAGCTATATGTTGTTATGAATTACCAAAACCACCCGGGGATTAGTTGCACTTTCAATCTCCCCCTTTTTGGTAATTGATGACAACATATAGATCAAAGCTTTGACAAATGATAATATGAATGAAATACATCATCACTTTGAGAAGTATGTGATAAGCAAGAGCTCCCCCTAAATTTTTTGCATTATTTAAAATTTGCTTTTGAATGCAAATGCACAATCGATTAGGATCATGGTTCACTCTTCCATGTCACATACATCTTGGTGGAGCGCTCAAAATGATACGAGTTAAATAACATGCACTCATCACCAAGGGTAGAAGTGATTGATAATACATAAATATTATAGATGTAATCATGAAAGCACACATTAAGGCATAGTATGATCAAGCACATGATCACAAGAGTATCTCACGAGCATAACAAACATAGTAGCATATGAATCAAACAACCAAACGGTCAAAGTAGCAAAAGAGGCAAATAAAAGGCAAAACACACTCTCCACAGTGGCACTGCTGATGACCTTTGTGCCCTTGGCACTCTCTGGAAAGTATCTGTAGTGGGTCTATCCTCCCTGTCCTCAGCTCCTTCCTGGAGCTTCTCCACAGTGGTCTGTATCTCTGTGACCTTCACATCTAGATCATGAAATTTAGTCTCAATGATCCTCTCAAGACTCTCTTGATTTTGAGTCAGGGTGGCCAAGCCCTTCTCAATTCTCACTGTAGCCTCAAGCAGATAACTGAGTTGATCTTGCTTGGTCTTGAGCATCACTGTAGAAGCATCTGGTGCACTTGCTGCCTTCACTGCTTTTGCAGCCTTTGCTTTCTCTTTCTCTTCTCTTGGGCTTCTGCACAAGTAGGATGGGATGCATCCATGACAACCTCGTTGTCCTCAAAATCTGGCCTCAGGGGAAGATGCTCTTTATCAAGAAGATATGTCCCAGTTCCCATCTTGGAATTGATCAACATTTGAATGTGAGGGGCATATCCACATGATCTCTTTATCAGCAGCTGTTCTCTTCTCAGTCTCAACAATCAAGCTCATCACCTTGAACTTCTGTGGAACATCAAACATGTGAAACAAATTGATTGAGTGACCACGGATCATTCTATGATCTCCTGACTTGGGAAAAAGAGTGTGCCACAAAATAGTGTTCATTGTGGTCAAGCCAGATAGTATATTGATCCAAGCTTGTGAGTCTCCAAGGCTTTGTCAGGAATTGGCTTGTACATGTTAGCCATGGAGTTGTGATCCTTTCTTGGCTTAGCATACATATCAATGTCATTTTCTTCCTCCTCAGGGGCATTGATCAGCTTGGCCCATTCTGAGATAGTAGATTGATATCTTGTTCCTTCAGTCATCCAGACAATCTTTCCATCAGGGTAGAAGTGAGCTGTGGAGTAGAATTGCATTATCATCTCATCATTCCACTTTGTCAACTTCTGACCAACAAACTTGTCAACACCATTCAGTCTAAAGCTCTCATGCACACCTGGGAAATAGGCTTCATTGTCATCAATGTATTTCCAGTCAACCCACTTCATATCACAAACTATGGGCTTCTTGTCTAACAAGACTGTCTCATAGAAATCTTGCTGTTCCTTGGTGTGAAAACGGTAGTCTACAACAGTTCTCCTCCTAGTGGCATAGGGATCAGTCTGTCTCCAAAGTCTCAGACCTGCATCTTTCTCAGCTTCATATTTTCTACCACAGGATGATCATCACTATGATCTGGAATCTTGGGCTTCAGCTTTCTGAGCACTTGTGACTCTTATTCTTCTTGAGCTTCAGGCACTGGGGCCTTGTTCTTTTCAGCAGCAGATATGTTCTTTGTTGATCTCTTGGGTGCAGATGGTTTTGGAGCTTGAGCTGAAGGCTTGGGGTCAGACTTGGGCTTAGATGGAGCAGCCCCAGTCCTTATGGCACCCCCCATAAGCTTCTGAGTCTTTGCAGGAGGTGCAGCAGGCTCTTCCTCCTCATCTTCATCAGAAGAATGCTTTTCAAACTCAGCCATTGGATCTACAAGTTTGCACCATCTTCCTCTTTTCCTTTCTTTCTTCTCTTTTCCAGCACCACTTGCTGGTTGTGCTTGCTCTTGAGTTGAGGCTCTGGCTTTTGACATTGGAGATCTCTTAGCAGGAGCCTTCTTCTGCATTCCAGGCTTTGTGGCAGCAGTAGCAGAATACTCTTTCTTGAGCACCTTCTTCTTGGAGGTCACTTCCTCCTCAATAACAAAGTCCTCATCCTCAGATTCAGATGTTCTCTTCTTCTTTGTCCTGGTGGCTGTCTTTGGCAAATTGCTGGGAGTGCTTCTGATCCCCTCATCATAACTGCTTGAGGGACTAGTGCCCTCACTGAGGTTGACCTGCTCTTTCGACTTGTTCTGGCTATCACTGCCCTCTGACATAACTGAAACTGTCCCTGTGAATAGTTGGGTATAGATAGAGTGGATGAGCATCACAAAGTGCAGCTTATTTTGCAAAATATTGAGACAAAAACTTAATTTTAGTTTTCTACAGAAAGCATTTCAGAGCTACCGATTTGACAAACTCGGTGACACCGAAACACAAACAGAGTCTAAACACACAGTTTCGGTCAGACCGAAATGCAGTTCGGTGACTCCTAGATGCTAGGGTTTCACAGAGAAAGTGATTTCGGTCGCAACGATCAGTACACTTCGGTCAGACCGAGTTGTACTTGTGCAATGGCCAGGGCCAATCGGTGTGACCGAGATCCTCAGATCGGTCGGTCCGAGATGAGTTCAGCGGAAACCTAACCCTAAGTTTTTGCATCAAATCTATTCTATGGAATTCTTTTGGTGGATAGATCAATCTCATACGTGGGAAGAATAATGGCAATGATCTTTGTGCAAGAATCGGAGTAATAGAAAGCACAAAGGGTCAAATCCGTACCCTAACTTGGCGACAGACTTGCTACGACGGCAACGATGGTGAGAATCCCGTTGACAGCGGCGGAGACCAGCGGCATGGGGTCACTGGCGACGACGATGACGATTCGGAGACCAAGGGGGCGGCAGAGCTGGGAGGCGCGGTCGAGTGTTTGAAGAAATTTCCAAAATTTCAACCCGCGGTATATATACCCAGTCACTGTCGGTGTGACCGAGTGGAATGACTCGGTGGCACCGAGATGCAAAACTGCTAGCAGTTGCTGCAACTCGGTGTGACCGAATTGTTCAAATCGGTTGCACCGAGATGAAAACCTAGATCAACTTAATGAATTCGGTGAGACCGAGTAGGAGTGAGTTGGTCTGACCAAAAGGCATTAAGAGGTTTTGGAAGTTAAGCCCTTGATGGATCGGTGGCTCCGAGTGCTCCTCACCCGGAGGGTCCGAATTCGACTTGTTCAAACTTTTTGATGTAGCATGAATAGAGTTTGAGATGAGAAAAAGCATAGATAGCTAGAGGGAGTACTTAGGCATTCTTGTCCATCCATTTGGCAAAAAGAAAAACCAAACAATCAAAGCAACAAATGGATGTCCTCGAATGGAGAAAATTATGCAACCAACATGCTCACACAATAAGATGGCAAATAAAACATGTGGCAAAGCATGCACAATCACTCTAGCATCTATCAAGCAGTTGGCGATGACTAGGTCATCTATATATGAGTATATTGACTTAGGAGTCAAATGAGAACATTTGATCATAGGTCATACTTGTCGGTGTACTAAGTATTGGGCCACTAGTACCCCGTACTTGTGCACGGGCAGTTGTAGCCATCCTCGCGGCAAGGCTTGCCGGGAACAGCTCGAGGTCGATTCAAGCCATCAAGGAAATCATCAAGTCAGAGATCTGAGGATCAGCAGATAAGCAAAGCTGGAATTCGAAGGCCAGCTTCCCCGGCAAGATCCTTGCCGGGATGGCCTGTGGAGCCCGGCAAGGCTCGGCGCCCGGCAAGGCTTGGTCCCCAGCAAGCCCTGGCGCCCGGCAAGGCTTGGCGCCCGACAAGGTTTGGTGCTCGGCAAGGATCGGCGCCTGGCGAGATTCTGCCACTGTGCCACCGCTTCGGCACAGTAACAAGTCTGACATTTTGGGTCCTTCTCTGGATGCGTGGCAATGCGCCAGTGGAGGAGAGCTTAAGCGGTGCTGATGGGATGGCCCCTTTTTCCATCCCCAAGAAAGTGAGGACACCTAAACGGACACCTCACGGTGCATTAAATGCGTTTATCCTAATCCGTCAGGGGTTAGGTATGATACCCTGTAGCTACTTTACACCTCAATGTATGTACATTTTGCCACTGTGGAGACCCCTTTGAGCATATAAAAGGAGGCCCAAGGCAACTGCTACAGAGGAGGAGAACTTCTGGCCCATTCTGCATGCGTAGCTGCTCTTTGAACGTACTGTTCATTGTGAGCGCTCCTGAAGGCTGGGCTCAAGAACATCAATAAGAACACAAAGCAGGAGTAGGGTTTTACGCTGATCAGCAGGCCGAACCTGGGTAAAAACTTCCCGCGTCTTTCATTGGTTCTGCTCTTTGCGTATACCTCTCCCCCCGCCGAATCGTAAAGGGGTCTCTCTGGATCCCATAGGTGTCGTACCCCGACAATACTCATCGTTTAAGCACAAGTGGGGTTATCACTTTTACATAAAGTATTGTTTTGTTCACACCATTAGAGTTGCTTTAGCTCAATTCTTAGAGCAAAGCTCCCCCTAGATGTGATATTCCCCCTTAGAGGGATGAACTAACCTTGGGTTTTGTCAATGATGACTTCATGTAGGTGTTGAAGATGTGGATGCTCAATGTTGATGTAGATCATTCAGAGCAATCCATTGGAGTGAGTTGCACTTTCAATACCTACATGGGTTAGTCCCACAAGGAACACACAAGGATATCCATAGACATAGCACTACAAAAAAAAGACACATCCGTGACATTTTGGGCCGAATGAAATTGTTTCTGTCTTGCTTATGACACTTCTATGACAATAATTGTGACAAAACCCGGTATCATCATAGATGTGGTGGGCTCCTACTTCTATGACAAAAAATCATGACAGAAAATGGGCTTTTCGTCCTGGGCAGGCCGGAGACGCAGTTGCATGACATTCTTTGGGCCGTCCATGACGGAAAAAACCGTGGTAGAAGCGAGGGCGAGGAAATATCGGGGAGTTCCTGGTTACGGTGGGTGGTCGGGGCTGAGCGATGCACGGAGGGATTGCGCGTTTCTCTCGTACACGTACGTGTGTGGGTGCGAGGCGTTGGGCTCTAACTGAACCCGAGCGAGGCGTTCGCCTACTGAACCCGAGTGATTGCACTGCAGGCTACGCGTTACTGAACCTGAGCGATCGATCGATCTGGCTGTTAACTGAACCCGATCGAGCGATTCCTTTGCTACTGCTGCTAACTGAAGCCGATCGAACCTGCTGCCTCTTGATGAATAGTGGGTGTTGTTGGGGGTTGGATGAACAGTTCCCGGTGGGGGTTGGATGAACGGGACCCCGTTGTAGTAGAGGCCGTTGCTGCTGGATGAACAGGACCTCGATCGAGCCGGTTGGGGGTGGATGAATAGGACCCCGTGGAGGGCTGGATGAACAGCAGCCGGTGGAGGGCTGGATGAACAGCAGCCAGTGGAGGGCTGGTTGAACAGTAGCCGGTGGAGGGCTGGTTGAACAGTAGCCGGTGGAGGCTGGATGAACAGGAGCCCGTGGATGAACAGTAGCTGGTGGAGTCAGGAGGGAGACGTCGGGGATGAACAGTCACAGGTGGAGGCTGGAGGAGGTCGACGGTGGATGAACAGTAGCCCGTGGAGGCTGGAGCGAGGCAATAGACGGTGGATGAATAGTAGCCCGTGGAGTCCCATTTTGCGGTACACCACACCCCTCCCGATGAACAGGACTCCCGTTTCGATCGTAGGAGGTCGAAGAGAAGTCTGTTTCCTCCGTTTTGCGGTACGCCACACCCCTCCCGATCAACAGGACCCCGTTTCGACTGTAGGAGGTCGAAGAGAAGTCCGTTTCCTCCGTTTTGCGGTACGCCAGACCCTCCCGGTGAACAGGATCCCGTTTTGACCGTAGGTGATCGAACACAAGGCCGTTTCCTCTGTTCTGCGGTACGCCAGGCCTCATTTCGGCTGTTCCGTCCAAGCCGGTTGGCTCCCGATGAACAGGATGCATTCCGTTGCCTCCCGATGAACACGATGATGGAGTTTCTCTGTTCCGACCCAGCCGGTTGGCTACGATGAACAGGACGCCATCGCTGCTCTCCGCTGCCCTCTCCATGTACACGAGCCCTGGCCGTACATATGCGCGAGTAGGCGTTCGAGACCCCGCCTGTATGTACGTACGTGGCCGTATTTACTTTCTTGCACCCTGGCTGTACATATGTGTACACGATATTGGCGGGACTGCGTGACATGCTACGTCCGTGCCTCTACTACGACATGTGCCCTTCCTTACTCGGCCACGGTTCATTGCTGCAGCCTGCAGACAGACCGATCGACCAGTATGTACGTACACGTTCGCGACCAGACAGACAACCCTACGTATGGTTCGACCGGGTGGGTCCCAGCTGTCAGGGAGGTAAGGAGGCACTTCCTTGCGTGCGAAGATATAGCTGGTGGGTCCCAGCTGTCAGGGGGAGAATCATATTTTTTGCCCGTAATATGGACCCACTTCCTTGCGTGTGAAGATGTTGCTGGTGGGTCCCAGCAGTCAGGGGGGAACATTTTTTCGTGAAATACGGTGGCCCGTCCGGTGGATTCCTGCTGTCAGGTGGAGGAATCATTATTTTGCGCGTAATAAGGAGGCACTTCCTTGCTGCGGCCATGGACCCAGCTGTCAGCCTCTCCATGTACAGTCCTCTTTCGATGGAAGTCGTTCCTTGACTACATTGACCACGGCGCGCCGAGAGCACCAAGGCGGTGGACGACGGCGAGGCCTAGGAAGGGGACGATGCGGAGCCGGGGAAGACGCGGCAGTGGATGCCCACGCGGAGAGGAGTACGAGGGTTGACTGGTTCGGCTGCGGTGTGAGGCTGCCGTCGCCGCAGAATAACAGGGGTTGTGGGTGAGTAGAGGGATGGCCTAGCCAGAGGTTGGAGTAAGGTGGAGCGGTCAGGCCTGCGCGGCAGCAGAGCCGGCCACGGGAGGCAGGAGCAGGCGGCACGACCGGCGCTGGTTTGGGCGGCTGGAGCAAGAAGACCAGAGGTTGAAGAAGCACTACGGCCGTTGGATGGACATCGTATGGTCACTTGAGCTAGAATCATTCATATTGACTAAATTTACAAAGCCCTCCCTCCACGTCAGTAGGCCCACAAGTCAGCCTCCAACTATGGTGGGTCCCAGATAGCAGGGGGAGTATTCATTTTTTTGTGCGTTGACCACGCCACGCCGAGCGCATCCAAGGTGGTGGACGATGGTGAGGCCCCGGACAGCAACGAGCCGAAGATGGGAAGATGCGGGAGTGGAGTCGCAGACGGAGAGGTGTACGAGGGTTAACTGGTATTGGTGCGGCGTGGTTCGGCAGTCGGTGGAGAAGAACAAGAGGCGTGGAGGGGTGGAGGGATGGCCTGGCCGGCGGTGGGGTAGCGCTTCACAACGAAGGGTGCTAAGCAGAGCTGCTAGCAGCAGGAGGCGGGAGCAGGTGGTCCCGACGGCGCTGGAGGAAGAAGACGAGAGATTGAAGATGGATGCCAGTCGTTGGATGTAAATCCAATGGCTATCGATGTCAGAATCATTTGTTGACTAAGTTGACAACGACTTGCGTTGGCTTCGACCTATTGGCCCACATTTTAGCCTCCAAAAATGTGGCACATATTGAACCCATTTTTTCAGAATTTACAGTCCATTTGATCTTTTTTTTTTGAGAATTACAACCATTTGCTGGGCTGGGTGAACAAATAATGTAGCGTCCATGCGGCCCATTTTTTTAAAACTACAACCCATTTTCACTTTCTCGAAATACACGAATTTGCTGGCTGGCTGAACAAATAATGTAGCGTCCATGCGGCCCATTTATTTTTTCCTAAAAAATTACAGCCCATTTGCACTTTCTCGAAATACACGATTTTGCTGGGCTGGTTCTAATTATAATGTTGGGTTGGGCGCAGCAATGTTATCAAAAAATAAACAGGGGCTGAGCATTTTGTTATAAATATATTTAAATAATAAGTGCTTTATTATTACATTGGTCCTTAAATCTTACCAAGCTTTTGTACACAATCACGAGGATTTTCGTTGCCTTAATGTAAAAAATCCAGGATTTTATTATTAAAAAATTATTTTATAAGTTAATAAGACGTGGGATATTGTTTTCTTATATATGTAAGTATCTGTTAAATATATGATGACAATAATAATAATATATAATAACATATAAAATAATATAAATATATATAATATAGTTAGAAGGGAAACATAAGTTGGACCTGGCGTTCCTATTCTTATATAGAAAAATAGAACAGACCTCTGCGTTTTCTTAAAAAAATACATAAGTTGGGCTGCGGATGTTTCAGGAAAAATAAAACCTAGGATGGGAGGTCCATGGGCCGGTCGATACATGACGGCCCTCAAGAAAATACAAACCGACATGTCGTGGGCTGCGCATGTTAAAAAAGAAAGCCTAGACGGGGCAGCCCACAACCCAGCTGATACTTGCTGGCCCACTGATAATAAATGATACCTGCCAGCTCCCCGGCTTCGTTGTAAATTTATCTCTTTTAGTAACTACGTTGAAGCACCTCAAAACAAAATGTAACTATGTTAACAAACCCGTGGGCCCTAACGTCAGTATAGCATTAGGAGGAAATATTTTTTCAATGAGACACTTGCTTGCGTACGGCCATAGACCTGGTGGGTCCCGACTGTCCGCCTCTCCATGTACAATCCTCTCCTGATTCCTCTCGTTTGTTCAACATGTTCACAACGGCAGACAGCTGCGCCGCGGCGAGCGCACAAAGGCGAAGGACGAGAACGAACCACCGGAGCCGGGGAAGGCATGCTACAGTAATGGTAGATGATGTGCCTTATTTCTACCGAAACTACTGAACTAGCCTAGTGGCCAAGTGACACTACCCGACCGCTGTTCCGCCCGGGTTCGATTCCACCTGATGCAGTGAAAATATCTCCAATTTTTTTGCCTCTGCCATTATTGACATGCGGGTCCCCATTGTCATCTACGCACACCACGTCCAACACTTGCCAAAACTTCATCCCTCGTTTTCTCTGTTTTTCGCACACTCGACATTGTGTGGGCAGTTTGAAAATAGCATATCTTTTTGACTGTGCATCATATGAAGATGTGCTATGCATGAATGTTGATCAGCATGATGTTAACTGGCTCGTAGTTCCATTTTCGACCATGAATAAAACTTCCAACATGATGTTATCCCTGTTTGAAAAGGGCGTGTTAATATAAATGCTCTGCCTCTGAAACTTGCAGTTTCTTATCTGAAACTGAAACTTGCAGTTTCTTCTCTGAGAATCACATTGTCTGCACTTTTATATGAAACTACATTTTTTTAAGTGCTAAAAATAGATCTCTAGAATTCATAAAATACTTCATATGCTCAATACTGCAAATCTGAAATTCAAAAGACATTCATATCCGAAAGTACTCTCAAAATACACAACACAAAACACAATTCACAGCCTGCAAATACTGACAACCCTAAGCTCCTCCTGACAATTCACAACCTGCCCGACTATTGGGTTGGGGGGGCAGTCCCCTCCTATTCCTCGGTGGCAGACAGCCGCCCCATGAGATGATGTGAACGGCGAGGGAGAGGATGGCGGGGAAGCGTCATCGGGCCAACTGCTTTTCTCCTCTTACAGTTGGGTTCGGTCGACAAAGACTCCACCGGCTCGCTCTGGCATGACACCCTCACAAATGACACCCTATAGATGCTCGATCCTTCAATCTCTGGTGGATGCTCCATCTTGGATTGATACTCCCACCACCGCTACCTCACGATCGGATTCGGTGAATTTGTTTGCTCCATGGCCTAGAGGAGCAGCTCTATGTACTCCCGCGCGACTCCCTTCGGGAGTATCACCGCCTTTTCGCTCTGTTGCAGATATTTGGCCATGGATGTCGCCGTCGCCACTAGTTGGTCCTTGTTATCAAATCAAGACTATATCTCCAACATCCTAGCTAGCTTCACAGGGGCGCTGAGGGAGTCCTGGATTAGGGGGTCCTCGGGTGTCCAGTCTATTCGATATGGGCCGGACTGATGGGCCGTGAAGACAGAACAGAAGACTATCCCCCGTGTCCGAGTAGGACTCCTATGTGCATGGATGGCAAGTTTGGTGTCCGGATGTACTATTTCCTTCCTTTGCAAACCGACTCTGTGCAACCCTAGGCCCCTCTGGTGTGTATATAAACCGGAGGGTTTAGTCGGTAGAGGCTATCAGAATAATCATAGGCTAGACGGCTAGGCTTTAGCCATTACGATCTCGAGGTAGATCAACTCTTGTAACCCCTATACTCATCAAATACAATCAAGCAGGACATAGGGTTTTACCTTCTTTAAGAGGGCCCGAACCTGGGTAAACATCGTGTCCCCCTTGTCCCTTGTTACCATTGATCCTTAGACTCACAACTTGGGCCCCCCTACCCAAGATCTGCCGGTTTTGACACCAACATTGGTGCTTTCATTGAGAGCTCCGCTGTGTAGTCAGGAAAAGCGATCTATGGCTCGCCTTGTCATCAACGATGATATCACTTCTGGAAGGAGCCTAACTTCAGGACAGGTCCTCCAGCTCAGCGGTTTCACCGTGGGCGCCTGCATGGCCATCAAGCCAACAGCGTCCCCCGTGATCGTCAAACACCACCCCCGTATCAGTCTTGAATACTCCGAAAAGATGGATCCTGCAGAAATCTCGTCCTTAAACGAGCTGCTAGATCGCATCGCCGCCCTGGGGCTTTCAACGGCCTATGATCGGATCGGGCTTAAACCTGACCAGAGGGAAATCAATCTCCCGCCGATCACTCACCTGGTGTCGGTCGTCGAGGAACGAGCCGAAAACTCTTCTTCTCCTAAATTAAGGACTAGCTATGTTCGGATCTCCGAATCCCTTGAGTCGGATACCCTTCCTTTGGGCGGGACTCTGTGCCCTCCGAACTCAGGGTCGGACATAGAGTCCGGTGAGCACTTGGATCTTCCCGGACCCGTTCTTGACGAACTCCTCGACAAGCCCTGTCCGATACATGTGACTCCAAGCACAGACCCAACTCACAGCCTCCGAGCGTGTTGGGAGCTCCGGCAGGTAGCTAAAAGTGGGGAGGCCATCCTCACCACCTCCACTCCAGAGAAGCATTCTCCGGAGGATGACGATTTCAACGTCCTTACGGTCTTCGAGACTTTCTCTTCAAATAATCAGTGTAAGAGGGCACTTCGCGACCTCGCCGAAGTCAACCAAGTAGCCACAATGAGCCCATGGAATGACGCGGCAATAACCTTCACCGCTAACGATGAACCAAGGGCCCGATCAGTCCGAGCACCCGCCACTTTAGTACTAAACCCCATTGTGGATGGCTTTTGACTTACCAAAGTGCTCATGGACGGCGGCAGTGGGCTTAACCTCATCTACGAGGACACGCTCGACAAAATGCATGTTGACAGAGCATGCATCAAGCAGAGCAGTACCACCTTTCGAGGCATCATCCCCAGTCGAGAAGTATGATGTTCGGGGAAATCAAACTTGATGTAGTATTCAGCACGCCGAAGAATTACAGGTCCGAAGAGTTGCTCTTCCATGTGGCTCCCTTCAATAGCGGATATCACACCCTTCTAGGATGAGACACTTTCTCACTCTTCCAAGCCATACCCCATTACGGGTAAATGAAGCTTAAAATGCCAGGGCCCAATGGAATAATCACAGTTATGAGTGATCCGGATAAAGCACTCCACGCCGAAAAAAAAATCGCATCCTTGGCCCTTGAGGCACTATCTAAAGCCTTTGCGGCTGAAGAACTAACCACCCTGTGATCCACGGTGGACAAGGATGATGTGATTCTCGATAAGAGACCTAAATCCACCTCTTTCAAGCCAGCAGATGAAATAGTTAAATTTCAAGTGCACCCGACGGATCCTAATAAAACGGCGTCCATCGGAGCACAGCTGGATCCGACAGTAGACGCCACCTTACGCACGTTCCTATGTGAGAATTGGGATATCTTCGCCTGGCACCCTTCGGACATGCCCGGGATCCCACGCAGACTGGCCGAACACAGCCTCAACATAATCAAAGGGTTCAAACCAGTCAAGCAAACGCTACAGCGATTTTCTGAACCCAAATGACAAGCTATGGGGGAGGAGCTAGCCAAATTACTTGAGGCCGGGTTCATCAGAGAAACAAACACCCGGATTAGCTAGCCAACTTGGTCATGGTGCCGAAGAAGGATAAATCTTGGTGCCTTTGTGTCGATTTCAAAGACCTCAATAAGGCTTGCCCTAAAGACCCTTTCCCATTGCCCCGCATTGACCAGATCATTGATGCGACCGCGGGACACGACTCATTGTGTTTCCTCGACGCTTACTCCGGATACCATCAGATTAAAATGAAGGAGTCCGACCAGGCCGCAATGGCGTTCATCACCCCGTACGGGCCTTTTTGTTTCAACACTATGGCTTTTGGGCTTAAAAACGCTGGTGCCACTTACCAACGCATGATTCAAACATGCTTGGAAAAACAAATCGGCAAGACAGTTGAGGCATATGTGGACGACGTAGTCATCATGACTAAACATGTCGAATCATTGGTGGATGATCTCCGCCTCACATTTGATAACCTCTGAACATACGACATACGGCTCAATCCGGAAAAATGCATCTTCGGCGTTCCAGCCGGGAAGCTACTAGGGTTCATTGTCTCCCATAGAGGAATTGAAGCAAACCCAGCTAAAATTTGAGCCTTGTCACAATTGGCTACGCCAACAGACTTAAAACAGGTCCAAAAGCTAGCAGGGTGCATGGCGGCTTTGAGCCGCTTCATCTCCAGATTAGGGGAAAAAGCACTACCACTTTATAGACTGCTTAGATGCACTGACAACTTTGAATGGACGACAGCGACAATAGCCGGATTGGAAGAAATAAAAACCTTATTAGCAGGCAACCCAATCCTAGCCGCCCCAAGGGTTGGCAAGCCTATGTTGCTTTATATCTCCGCAACTCACCAGGTAGTGAGCGTTGTACTCGTCATCGAGCGAGGGGAAGAGGGACATAAATTCCCCATCCAAAAGCCAGTCTACTACGTATCGGAGGTCCTTGCACCATGCAAATGCCAATACCCTCACTACCAAAAGATAGCTTACGCGGTCTTTATGGCATCCCGAAAACTCCGACACTATTTTCAAGAGTGCTCGATCATGGTGGCATCCGATGTACCACTGAACGACATTATAAACAATAGGGACGCCATCAGCCAAATAGCTAAATGGGCCATCGAGCTCTTACCGTTCGAAATAACATACAAGCCACGCCAAGCTATTAAATCTCAGGTGCTGGCCGACTTCGTTGCAGAGTGGACGGAAGCCGAGCTCCCTAAAGAGTACAGTTCCTATTCCAATTGGATAATGTACTTCGACGGCTCTAAAATGCTAGCCGGACTGGGGGCTGGCGTCATCTTGACATCCCCTATGGGGGACACAGTCCGCTACGTGTTGCAAATCATGTATACGGACTCTAATAATGCATCCGAATACGAGGCACTTCTACATGGTCTCCGCATGGCTGTCTCCATGGGCATACAACGCCTCGAGGTGCGCGGCGACTCAAACCTTGCCATATCTCAGGTAAATGGAGAGTTCGCTGCAAAAGATTCAAAAATGGCGGCATATCAAAACGCCGTATTAAAAATATCGGCTCGGTTCGAGGGGCTTGAATTTCATCATGTCGCTCGAGACAGTAACCAGGCAGCGGACATACTCGCTCGAATGGGCGCCAAGCACGACCCCGTCCCGCCTAATACCTTTGTGGAAAGGCTTTTTAAGCAATCCGTCGTATGGCAAGACGAGAGCGGAGACACTAGTACGGACGTGATCACGCCCCCAGCAGCCGAACACAATACATATATCATCGGGGGTTCGGATACCGAAATAACACCCTCTGCTCATGAGATCATGGCCGTTATTGCTCCATGGACCGAACCCTTCCTGGCCTACCTTAATAGGCAGGAGCTACCTGATGATCAAAATGAGGCCCGTCGCATAGTTCAGCGTTCTAAAGCCTACAAAGTTCACGAAGGTGAACTGTACAAGAAAAGCACTACCGGAGTTCTCCAAAGGTGCATCTCCGAAGAGGAGGGACATCAACTCTTGGATGAAATACATGCTGGTCTGGGCGGCCATCATGCCGCAGCTCAGGCCCTCATGAGCAAAGCCTTCCGGACAGGTTTTTTCTGGCCAACGGCTCGAGCAGACGCACAAGCCCTTGTCCAACGTTGTGTGGGATGTTAGCTTTTCGCCAATCAAAGTCATATGCGTCCCACTGCCTTAAGAACAATCCCCATTACTTGGCCCTTCACGGTCTGGGGGCTTGATATGGTCAGACCCCTTAAAGGGGGAAGCCACAAAAAGAAATATTTACTGGTTATGGTGGATAAATTCACTAAGTGGATAGAGGTCAAGCCAGTAAAAATGGCTGAAGCAGGACCAGTGATTGACTTTATATCCGGCGTGGTACACCATTATGGTGTCCCGCATAGCATCATCACTGATAATGGCTCCAATTTTACAGCTGATGAGGTGAAAAACTGGTGTGCTAAATTGGGCATTAAACTCGACTACGCATCCATCTACCACCCTCAAACAAACGGTCAGGTTGAACGGGCCAATGGCCTGATAATGAGCGGCATTAAACCCCGACTGGTGCGCTCCCTACAGGAGTCAGATAAGCACTGGGTTGAGGAACTCGATTCCGTGCTCTGTGGGCTGCGGACTATGCCTAACCGAACAACCAGATATACACATTTCTTCATGGTGTACGGCGCGGAAGCTGTCCTGCCCTGCGACATTATTCATGACTCAACTCGAGTGCGCATGTATGAAGAGCGAGAAGTCGAGCTTGATCGGCAGGACGACCTAGATGGCCTCGAAGAGGAGTGCGATATTGCACAAGCCCGTTCCACATTTTACCAACAACAAGCCAGGCGATACCAAAGCAGAGAAGTGCGCGCCAAGACGTATAACATTGGTGATCTCATCTTGTGTCTCCCAGAGAAGAAAAAGGATAAGCTCAAACCATGATGGGAGGGCCCCTTCATTGTCGATGAAGTTCTTACAGGAGGAGCCTATCGCCTTCGTAATGCATCGGATAATCGCCTCGAGCCGAATCCATGGAACGCTGCTCGGCTCCGACGATTCTACGGATAGTTCAGCAGCACCCCTTTTGTTTTTTACTTTGACTAGGTTCCTTTTTCTCCTCTCCTTTTTTATTTTTCTTTTTAATATCCCAAGGTATGTTCGGATCAACTGAACTATTAGGGGTACAAATCTTTACATGTACACACCCCACCATAACTGGGGGCTTCTTTGATGAAGCTTATTACTAAAAGCTTGTTGCTTACATTGTTTACGTCATTTGTCCTATACACCTTTTGCCATTATATGCACCTCTATGACTTAAGTTTTTGCCAAGCTGGGTTGCCTCGCTCCTGTGTTTATACCCTACGTTCCCAATTGTTCGGCTAGGGTGTAAAGGGAGTACCTCTGCGATTGTTACAACTGGGTAATCTGGATCTGTACCTCAGACGGGTGAAGCCGAAAGCTAGCCTTCTTAATGGAATAATTGGTCGGCAAGCAACGACAGATTATTTACGTTTACATAACTCTTCTAACAAATAAGGGATAGGCTGCCTGTAATTCTATCTTTTGGATCAAAGCCTAGGCATGCATAATTAGGCATGCCGACCCAAGGAAAGGAACCCTTAACGGAACTATTTTCCCTGGAAGATGTTTCTTACGTTAATTAGTAATATAACATAACTCCCCGAACAAATTTTGTCTGTTTGAGCAATATGACCGGATTGCCTGGTTTCCGGACATAATGAATGTTTACTACATTCCAATATGGTATCCAGAAACACTCCAACTTCTTGGTTCGGAGGTTGAAGACGAAGGCCTGCGATGACAAATTTTGATAAGTTCGGTTGGAGATAAGTTTGATGATAAAGTACATTGAAACATTGAACCGAATGCCTACTCTTTATCTATGTCATCTATAAGACTGTGTAGGCTACAGTCTTCCTGCGAATATTTCGCAGCTATCATCACTTGGTCATATACCAAGTTCACGGGAATCTCTTTTCCATCCGATCCCTGAGGTCCAACTCAGCCCATATGGTTCGGATTGAGCCTGGTGTAGCGTGTTTTCACCATCGCCCATGCCTCCCGTGCACCTTCCCGGCATGCTGATGCCTTCCATAGCTCAAAACGGCGCTAGGCCCCTTTGAACAGGTTCGCCAACTCCTCCATACTTTCTGGAGGGGCATCGGATGGCCATAAGGCTTTGATCATACTCTTCATGGCTTTCCGGGCTCGCTCATGAACCACGGATAGTTCTTTTAGAATGTCGCCTCGGAATCCGGATACTTCTTCTTCATGGCGCCCGGTTAACAGACCTGCAAGAATAGCATTATAACACTCTGAATTACCGGACACTATGAGTCACCTGAATGGTTCAAAGGTCATACCAAATATACCGCTTTTCAACTTTCTATTCTCTTTTTGTGCATCCGACAGTTGAGCCTTTAAGTTCTTTATCTCTTCGGCTTTCTTACCTTTTCCTCCTCGAGCTTGCTCTTTTGATCACTGGTCATTGTGACTTTCTTCATTTCCTCAAGCTCTGTGGTGGCGACATTTAGCTTTGTCCGGCTTGTTTCAAGCTCCTGGGACAGCGCGTTGTTCTTCTCTTTGAGAACCTGCGGTCATAACGATCCTTAAATCGGTTGGCCTAAACCGCTTCAAGTCTCGGGGGCTACTAGCATATATCTATTAAATTTACACAAGCTCTTACCTGCATATCCTTGGAAAACAAGTGAGCGACTCCTGCAAGTCCATCTCGGGCGGCTCGGATATATGCATCCACAGAGCTAAGGGCAGTAAATTCCTGCTCAGTAAAAGCTGGAGCACACATGGTTTCTTTTAGTCGTCGATGATTCATCATGCTCTCCACTTTGGAATTTGTGACGGATACGTCATCCGAATCCTCATAAGGAGGATGAGTTGGCGCTGCATCCGTATTGGCTCTCGTCCTGGTTGATGAGCCCGGTGCCGGATTAGCTGATGATCGGCTAACTAGGCCTTTGGACACGGTTACACGGTTCGTCGTGTTCTCCTCCTGAAATAAGATGGGAGGAGAAATATGACAATCTGGTTTTATGCCGAGGCACACATTAAAAATTATACCTCTTTGATGAAGGAGGGGGCTCAACGGCGCTCCCGGTTTCCTTTTGTTTTGAAGGCTCCCCTTGCGTAGATGCTGCCTTCCTACAGGCCGCCCTCGATGGAGTGTGGCTCGCTGAGCGTCGATCCTATGAAGCACAATTCAGTGTGATGGGTGAGACGCAAGTGGAGGGCTCCTTTTTTGAGGATGATTTTCGAGTACTTACCTTGGAAAAAGGGAGAATGCCGGGGTAGTCGGTTATAATAGCCACATCCGAGACGTCAGAGCTCGCTTGATAAAAGACTCCATCGTCAAACTCTATAAATATATCCAGATCCTCATAGAAGCCGGGGTCTTCGTCGCGTGCATAGTCCTGTGGCTGTGGGGAGGGGCAACAAACATTTTCGACCACCTTCCTCCATGTCTGTTTTAAGACAACCAAGAACAATTTGATTAAGCGCACCTCGATAATGAGGTAGAACAATGCTGATAATCAAAAACTTACCCATTCAATGGGGTTATACATGGAGAAACCTTCCCGACAATTTAAACGCATGAATTCCTCTTTCTCCCCCTTATAAAGATCCGCCAGAATGGTGGCCAGAGCGGCTGGGGTATCCGGGCCCCCGTGCTTATAACGAGATGCATCGTCCTCTCTGTTGTAACACCATAAAGAGGTCACTCTAGACTGAAGGGGCTGGACGCATCGCTTTATCGCGATGGCCATGACTTCGATTATCGAGAGTTCGGAGTGGGCAAGTACCCTAACCTTGCTAACTAATCTCTTTACTTCCGCACTGTCTTCCTGCTTGGGGCTCCGGGGGCACCAATTGAAGCGTTTCTTCAAAGGAGCACTAGAGAATTCGGGAAGTCCACGCCGAACTGGGTCCGGAAGGGGGACGTCCTCAATATAAAACCATTCCGAAGTCCATTCTTTGGATTCCGTCTTGGGAGTTCCGATGAGGTAACCTGATCCGGCTATGCGCCATACTTCGGCGCCGCCCACTTCAAATATGGAACCCCCTTGGGAATGGGGGACGAGGCAAAAGAACTTTCTCCACAGTTCGAAATGAGCCTCGCAACCTAAGAACAGTTCGCAGAGAGCGACAAAACCCGAAATGTGCAGGATAGAACCTGGTGTGAGGTTGTGCAGCTGGATCCCATAGAATTCCAATAGACCTCTCAGGAAGGGATGGATCGGGAATCCTAAGCCCCTCAGAAGAAACGAGACGAAGCACACTGTCTCTTCCTTGTTGGGGTTGGGGAAATTTTCTGCTAGCACGTCATTGCCAATCGAGGCCAATCCCGCCCGCACGGAGACTAGATCTGCGGGAGGGAGATATCCCTCCATCTAAAGTCGATTCAGCTGGAGGTGAGACACGAAGCAGCTTTGCCAGTCACCCGCTTGAGGGCCATGAGGGCGCGAAGAAGAGCCAGGAGCGTTGGCCATGTTTTGAGGTTTATTGTGGTTGGCTCTGATGATCTTTGCGTGATGTGGATGGCATGCGGGGATCTAACCTCCTTATATAGATGCCGCCCTTGCGTGGTGAGGGGCTTATTTGTAAAAAAATATTATGGACCGTTCGCATTCGCTCGGCGCGTGGAAATCGAGGTGACCACAGGAGGGAGTCGTAAAGGCAGAACATGGAGGTTAAAACCGGACTGTCATCAATCCGGAGTATGTTGAAGAACCCGCCTTGCAAAGCCGAAGACATAAGCCGGATACTACATCGTCATTGAAGGCAAGTTCGGGGGCTACTGAGGGAGTCCTGGATTAGGGGGTCCTCGGGTGTCCAGTCTATTCGATATGGGCCGGACTGATGGGCCGTGAAGACAGAACAGAAGACTATCCCCCGTGTCCGGGTAGGACTCCTATGTGCGTGGATGGCAAGTTTGGTGTCCGGATGTACTATTTCCTTCCTCTGCAAACCGACTCTGTGCAACCCTAGGCCCCTCTTGTGTGTATATAAACTGGAGGGTTTAGTCGGTAGAGGCTATCAGAATAATCATAGGCTAGACGGCTAGGGTTTAGCCATTACGATCTCGAGGTAGATCAACTCTTATAACCCCTATACTTATCAAATACAATCAAGCAGGACGTAGGGTTTTACCTCCTTTAAGAGGGCCCAAACCTGGGTAAACATCGTGTCCCCCTTGTCCCTTGTTACCATTGATCCTTAGACTCACAGCTTGGGCCCCCCTACCCGAGATCTGCCGGTTTTGACACCGACAGTCGCCGTCTGCGATCCTCACGTATCGGTTGTACTCCTCCATCGATCTACTTCTCCACAGCACCTTCACTCACCGGCGGTGGTTTTTGAATGGAAGAGGAGAGGAGCGGCGCTGGTTTTGGATTAGAACGGGAGAGGAGCGGTGCTGGTTTTGGATTGGAACAGGAGAGGAGGGGCGGTGGTTTTGAAATGGAAGAGGAGAGGAGCGGCGCTGGATTTAGATTGGAATAGGAGAGGAGCGGCGGTGGTTTAAGAGGAGAGGAGGGGCGCTGGTCTTGGAAGTATTTTTTTTGTTTTCTGTATTTTGTTCAAAGTTTGACCACGTACTGTATTTGACAAGCAAAATGTGAATGCATGTCACCAAAAATTGTATCGTTTGGTTCATATCTGAATGTACTTTCAAATTATATTATTTTTGCAACGTATAACATATATTTTATTTGTGAAAATCATGGTCAATTATGACCCAGAATAAAAGGGAGACTAGGTAATGTGGGGTCACTTTCTTAATTGAAGGGTAAATTGATTTTGATTTTGATCCAGTCACAGCGCGCCGGCCCTCTCGTCCAATCCTAAATCGCTGTCGCACGCTCCTCTCCCTCTTCTCCATTGCAAAACCACCTCCTCTCCTCTCCATCATCTCCATTCCAAAACCACCGTCTTGCCTCTCCCTCTTCTCCATTGCAAAACCACCCCCTCTCCTCTCCATCTTCTCCATTGCAAAACCACTGTCTCGCCTCTCCCTATTCTCCATTGCAAGACCACCATCTCGCCTCTCCCTCTTCTCCATTGCAAAACCACCCCCTCTCCTCTCCATCTTCTCCATTGCAAAACCACCATCTCGCCTCTCCCTATTCTCCATTGCAAGACCACCGTCTCGCCTCTCCCTCTTCTCCATTGCAACACCACCCCCTCGAGGCAAAAGTCAGGCAGAGGTGGTGGGCGTACAGGTCGAAGGTCGAGCATCCAGAGGATAACGAATCAATCGAGTACGGTGTGCCGTTCGTGAGGGTGCAGAGCCAGCCGAAGCCACAGGAGTATTCGTTCTCCCACCGCAAGAGGAGGTCGGATGGCGCGACGTCGCTTCCCCGCCATTCTCCACGGTTCCCTCGATGCTCGCCTCATTTCAACGGCGGTGGTAGAGTTTAAGGTATGCTTCACACTAACCTAATCTTCCATCTGCTCATGCTTACAATCAATGTGACGGCTAATGAAAATCATGCTTACAATCAGTCTCCGAGTACTACGCCAATCAGCCTAAAATAGCTCTAGACCAAAAACAAAGTTGTGACACTATGTACAAGTAAAGAAAAATAGATTGGTGCTTCTTTCAGAAAAGAGTACTCCCTAGAAAAGTGCCAATATAAGCTACTAGTATTTGGTTAGAGGATTTGCTGCCAAGAAAGATCCATCCACAGAGAGCGCCACACATCCCACTGGTGGTGGTGGATGTCAATGCTTAGATGGAGCATGGTTGGTGTCGGTAATTTTTACTTGACACACCTCGCACTCTGCATATATGTTGGTTCCATCCGTACATTTGTGCAGTTCCACCAAAATGCAGCTGAATAACCCTGTTTACACAGATAATGAAAAAGTGTGATTACATTATAGTGGCACTAGTTGATGAAACATACACTAATAAATAGAATAAAATATTGCGATAGTATCATAGTATGCCATCCTGCGAGGGTGAGATGGGCCCTGCGACGCCTCATACGGTAGGCCTCATACTGGAAATCGACCCAATTCTCCCCGATACACCTTCTGCCAGTGATGAACATTAGTGTACAGCGGTAGTACAAGGAGGGGCCTTGAGACATTCCAATCTCTATTTTTGTGCAGATCAACTAAAATTAAGCACCCCAATTTGCAGAAACACTTAAACATTAACAATGGGACAAGTTGATGAAACATATACTAACAAAGAGAAGCACTTTCTTTATCTACATTGGAAATGAAATGATAGAGAGGACACTCGCTCTATTTTAACTGTATTATTACTTCATTTTATCAGTGGCACTAGGGTCGAGCAGGTGGCAAGCGAGGTGTACCGTGCGTCGCAAGGATGGAGGCCGGGGGTGCTTAGACTGGGATGCTGAAGCTGGCTCTTTCAGTCCCTATCTTCCCCCCTGATGTTTCTGTGGTAGCATTTGGGTTGTAATCCAAACTTGGTCGAGCTGGTGCTTTCCCCCTACCTGCCTAGCTTATGTGGCGAACTAGTCTCCTGCTAGTACTCAGTCCGTTCTAGTAGTAGTTGCATAACTGCCCGTTTACACTGAGATGTTGTCGGATAATGGTTCTCTATGGTTGGGTTTCTTTAATGAAATCGGAGGAAACCACCTCTTTCAATATATAAAAAAATCAGTGGCACTAGCGGTGCCAAAACATTGCCTCAAATTAATAGTGCCACTAGATTAAGGTGCAAAATAATAACATTACTGCTTTATCATGGCAGTGCCAAAACAGTAGCACAAGAGCAGACTCAACATGCAGGATCTTTGGCAAACGGTCAGACCAAAAAGGAACATACCTCGTGATGGGAACCATCTGCAGTCAACGCCATCGTAGAAGGGATGACACCAGTCACCAACATGGATGATTCAATTCATGGGACCTTTTTGTGCAGTTCACCTAAAATGAAGGAGTGTCCCATGAGCTAGCAGCTTCTTCTTCATTAGTTGCAATAAAATTGAGCAACATCAAGGTTGGTCGTGAAGCTCGTGGAATGTTCAACTATAATTTGGATATCATTTGTGCAGTTCAACTAAGATCAAGCGTGAAATGTATATCTCTGTTTGCATAAAAAGGTGGAAAGGAGGGTGACTAACAAGTGATGAAACATACATCAAATGAAAAGAAGCATGTTCCTTATCTGAATGGCGATCCTACAAGGACAGTAGCAATTTCTAAAGCAGCAGCATTGCTAGATATTAGTGTGGGCATTAGGATTAACTATGACAACCATTAAATGCGACATTACTTTAATGGTGCCATTGCTTCATTTTACCTGCAACATTACATTAACAGCTGCTAAAGAGTTGGTATTTGGGCACGTGAGAGTAGGCGGACCAGGACAGTTGCATTTCTAATGAAAAGAAACAACTTATCTTAATGGGAAATTTAGCAGGACATGAAAAACAGTGCCATTGATTCATATTACTGGAGGCATTACATTGAAAACAACATTGGTTTAACGTGTCCTTACTTTTAACAGTGCGACTGCTACATTTTACCAGTGGCATTACATAAGAGTAGCTCGGGGGAACAAACATCAGAACAAGATATCTGGGTTGGTCCCATTTTTGTTCGGTATAGCCACCTTATATTGTGTGAGGCTAGCAAATCTAGTGGTGGACATACTCTATTGACTTGTCCCCCAGTCCCCACTTTCTTTCCTTTTTCAACCAATAGATTGGTTTATATTGAGTTTGTACTGCATTTCCCTTTATTTCCCTATATTAGACCAAGAGACCAGTTGGATCGCCAGTCTCTGCTACTTTTCGCCCCCATTATTTCCTCTTTCGACCAAGTCCTAGATTCAGGTAACAAATCTTCCCCCACCCCACCCCATTTCTTCCCTGTTTGAACAAAGTAGTACTAGATTCGACTGCATGAACTAGTTTTACCTCTTAACAGTAAAAATTTAGGTGGCTTTCGAACAGCCAATTGATCCTATCTACGAGGGGGCCTGAGAAATAGTAAAAGATACAAATGCAGCGACGTCAGGAGCTGGGGAAGTAGAGCAAGGCCAGTTTCGAAGGAAGTTATACCTGAGGGTCGTCGGGATGTCGCTAGGTGGGCGGCGGGAGGCTGGATCTACCCACACTACGGCAGTGAGGAAGAAGGGGTCGGAGGCCCTCCCTAGCCGGCGCTGCGTGGGAGAGAACGGCAAGACACGCTGATCGGGATGCGCCGGCAGTGGGTAACCATCGCCGAGGACGCCCGCGTGAACATTGCACCTTCTCACCTTCCCCGGCGGAGAGGATCCTACTGGATCTGTGACCAGCGGTGAGCAGAGAGAGAGAGTGTGGCCACCGCTGTCGTGTTTAGATCTGGAGAGGACGAGACAGTGTGAAGAGAGCAACACTAGCAAGCAAGCGCGGAGGCTCCTGCCTATATAGTGGAGTAGTTTTCTTTTATCTACCGGAGCCGGCTTGACCTCATCAATGACTGTTGAGAAGTCTTCATGCACGTGCCCCGGAGGTGCAGTTGTCGTCATTTTGATCTGAAGCACCGGATTAACATATAACATGAAAAAATGCCACATGACAAGAAACCATAACCTCACTGCCCCAAGGAGACAACATGAATCCCGACGGACAAACTAGATGAGGATCAAAGCTCAAATTAAAGATAAACTCGTAGAAAAGGGGTCCATTGATAGATGTCCTAATTAACATAGCTGCTTGACCTAGATGGCAGCCAAGTAGTCTTCGTGCATGTGCCCCCAATGACCAGCGCCTTGGAGGAACTTAGTTGTCGCTGTTTAACCCTCGCAGTGATCTGAAGCACATGACACCTAATATTGCGAGATGACAAGAAACCTTTTTTTTAGATTTCTCATTAGAACTACAACCCTGTACAACACAGCCTGCATGATATGTAGACGATAGCCAATCCAGCCGTCTGCTGGAGTCTGGTCACATGCATGGATGAACTAATCTTCCGTGCCATGTAGGGATCGTCTAGGCACCGACGCCTGTACAACACTGCTCCAGTACTATCACTCGTCTCTCTCTTCTATTAACTCAGCTGACTTGCGGGGCCGGGGAGTGTGCCTATGGTCGGTTCTCAATTGCGGTCCCACATGTGTGTGCAAATGCAATATGACGCGCGTTCCATTTGGAGAGTGGCGTGCCAGACCGACCGACCGTCTGGGGTGCGACGCGAACGCGACGGGCGTGCTGTATACATGTGTACCGCCGTTTTCTTGAGGCTTTACTCCATGGCGCAATCCATGGATGCAAAATTATATTTAAAAGTCAAGGGCGGGGCTTTTCCCGCGCGGTAGGCGGGGCAGTTCCGCCTAGTCGGTTCGATAGAGAGGCGAGAAGATGAGGGAGTAGGCTGCTGCAAACGTAGGGCTGTGTGATTTGATGGCTAGTTACTACTGGACAGGTGGGGCCCTGTGATTTGACTTGTCATTATCATTTTAACTGCGGCGCTACGACCGGCATGAGTCTCCCAATTCCTGACCACCTCCATGGTATACAGGTGCCAAGTACTGTACTCCTTACTCCTTTTGGCAAATGCAATAAATACTACTCCCTCTCTCTCAGTTTACAAGGCATGCGCGTACCCCTAGGTCGTCAATTTGACCAACCTAATACTCCCGCCTTTCCGGTTTATAGGGCTTATCTCAAATTTTTAGTTTTCCTATTTTATAAGTCTTAATTTGGTTGTTCCCCATCACATGTTCAGATTTCAAGGTGCAATAAATCATTGCATGCAAGTATTAAGAGAAAATTGACCAATGCATGTACTTTATGCATGCATGCATTGCAATTAATGCATTGGTAAACACAATTTTTTGAAGAAAACAAGCGCATTAATTGAGTGGTTTTGCAAACTACAAAAATTGTTTCACCACTCACCATCTACCTTGGTTGGTGAGATTTTTGAATTGAGCCCTATAAACCGGAAAGGAGGTAGTAGAAGTCATATATTACAAAAAACATACATTATAAACTTCAGATGTTCTATTTTCAAATGGTATAATTTTTGTGTTATATAGTTTATATTACGGTGATAAAATTGACAACCTAGGTATATGCGCAGGACTTGTAAACTGAAACGGAGAGAGTATGAAGAAAGAGATAGAGAGAAGTAAAAAATATATATTCTTATAGCCAACCTTACAGCTAACCTGTTTGTATGAGTGACTAAGTGATGACTATGTATGACATACCAACATCAGATAGCCTAACGCGCCTGGACGGAGGAAGTAGTTTCATGCATGCGAAGTGGGCAAAAAAATGCTCATTTATAGCCGTTTGAAATCTCCAAGGGCGCGACCGCGCGAGCGAGGCGACAGTCGTGGTAGGCGTGACCATGATACGGGCTGCTGACAGCCCTTGGATCTGAGATTGAACGGTCGCATGCTAAGTTGCTAAAAATTTGCAGAATAACCCTCCAGGATAGGATATTCACCCATAGGTCTAGAATCACGCCATGCAACCATTCGATCTCAGATCCAAGGGCTCTCTGAAGCCCGTATCATGGGAGCATGGAAAGCTTCGTATCACCTGTAATTTTCCCGACGCTTGACGTGCGAACATGCAGATGCATGAAGCCATTTAATTGGGCGTCTAGTAGACATGACATCTGATTGGGCCCCCATAGTACTGTGCATGAATCCATTTATCCACCGGGCAAGCCACTACCCTGCCATTCGCACGCCCCACTCAGCATTTTTACAATCGGAAAACCGCTAGCAGTTCGCTCCTACTCGTCCCCGGCCGTCCTTTAACATTACGGCAGTTCGCTCCTAGTCGTCCCGTCCTTTCACATTACAGCAGTTCCACTAATCCTAACCCTCCTCCCAAATCCATGGCGTCCCAAATCTCCATGATCGGCGGTGAGTACAAGGTTAGAACCATCACCGGCGATGAGTTCGACGTCATCTACACCCGTTCTTCCGCGACGGTGAAAGGATGCCTTGCTCGCTTCAGATGCATGTTGGAAAATTCAAAAAGTGATGAGTGGGTCGCTGGGCTAGATGTTGAGTACACCACAGTCCTGGGAAA
This sequence comes from Thinopyrum elongatum, assembly GCA_011799875.1. Taxonomy (NCBI): domain Eukaryota; kingdom Viridiplantae; phylum Streptophyta; class Magnoliopsida; order Poales; family Poaceae; genus Thinopyrum; species Thinopyrum elongatum. The sequence continues at coordinate 241,354,550 of CM022303.1, forward strand.
AGAGAAGAATCTAAAGGAGGAAGAGAAGAAGAAGCCCGCCGTGATCCAGGTTTGCGTGCATAACTTGTGATTGGTCTACCACATATGCCATGCCGACATTGAGTGCGAGGATTTTAAGAACTTCCTCGGGGGCGGCAAAGTCAAATTCATTTCTGTAGACTTTACGAATGACAAAAAAGTCCTGGGTCGGATAGGCCTCGTTGTAGGCCAACCCTTCGACCTCCAGAGGAATGTGCTGGTGTCCTCCCGTCAGCCTTCAATGCTGACCCTGGCAGCAGCCATGGTTGATCCTTCGTACGGTAAACTGATGAAACCTCCACCCAAGTTTCATCGTGCATGGTAGTGGAATGTACTAGATAGAGACCACATCAATTACGCTGCAATGGATGCCTACCTTTGTTTCAATATCTACAAGGGTTGGATGAAGAGAAAGAGCCAAGTGTGCAGTTCAAGCAAAGAAGTATCGGCCAAGAGGAAGAGGGACAAGGATGAAGTCGAGCATGTGGACGAGGAGTCCGAGTAAGGTGGCAGTGTCGTTGCTCATGGTGGTTGTAATGCAGTGTCTACCGGATTAGTTGCTTAGTTTAATTTTAGGGTGCTTAGTTTTATTTGAGGGGTGTGTTGTGCTGAGCCCCTAGCAGAACTATGTTATGTTCCTTCTCGTTACTTTAACTCTTCAGTACGTACATACTAGTATTTCTTATAGTTCATCTTGTAGTTGGTAGTACTACCACTCGTTTCTTCACATTATATACGTACAATATATATGGCCAACATCATATAGCCAGCAGTTTAGTTGTCAAAGAATTTCAGGGTGCTTAGTTTTATTTGAGGGGTGTGTTGTGCTGGACACCATTATTGTGACTCAAATCTCTTTTGCCATGTTATAATGACATAAATACCTATGGACCAACCTGCCAGCTCTCCCTCTATCTCACTATAGTACAATAAAGTGTGGGGCCTACTTGATCCCAACAACGTTCTTATTTTCCTGTAAAATTATTCGCTTGGTTACTCCTGACAAGCGGGGCCACACTTATCATTGTGAGATAGAGATAATCGACATGTGGGTCTAGGCTTATTTTGCCATATAACATGGTCAACGGGTTTGACATGAAAATAACAATGTCTAATGGCATTTTTGAGCAAACATCTAACGGAACGATGGCATTTTTGAGATATCTAATTGCATTTTTGAGCAAGCATCTCACGGATCGATGGCATTTTTGAGTAGTTGTAACTTCTAATGGCAAAACTGAGTAGTGAGACACAACTAGTGGCATAAATAATAAAAACCCAAGAATTAAATAGGTATGCTAATTTCTTTAATAGAATTTAGCACCCCATCTAAGCACGCACTAGCTTTTTTAATAGTACTATATGCATAATTTGGCGACAAGCACTCACTATATGTACCACCTTTTTTCTTTAATTTCATCTTGTTAGTTTTGCTCCATGGTGCAATCCATCAATACTACTACTGTACAAAAGTATACATTTAAAAGGCTAGAGGGTGGGGCAGTCTCACTTGGTTGGTTTCACGAGAGGCGAGGGCCTTTGTGATTTGACGGCTCATTACTGCTGGAAGGTGGGGCCTTATGATTTGATTGCTCGTATAATTGTTGCTAATGACCTGAGGAGGAGCAAAGAACCATGCGGTATACTCAAGTTTTCCACTGGAGTACTAGTACGACAGAGGAGCACGAAACACGGCAGCCCAGTGCGATATGGCGATAAAAAATGATCTAATTTGCTAGTCATCGATCCCACGGCGCTACTCATCATTAGCATTGTTCTATTCATGCCTCGCAGAGAACGTGACACGTGCGGCAAAACACCCGAAGCAAAAGAAGATACACAGGAGCAAAAGAAGAAGGAAGATTATCCCCCCAAAAAAAGAAGGAAGACGCACACACAAGTCTGGGGCACTGCTCTCTACTACATGTAGGGTTCCTGGCCGCGGAGTCGTAACTGCTTCTTCATCGCCTCCACGACCTCCAACTACTCGCGCATCTCCTCCGCCATCTTCTTCATTTTGTCCATGACGCGGGATTTCTTGACGCGAGCCTTCATCATCTGTTCCATGGCCGCATTACGTACCTTGACAGCAGCCGGGTGCTTGATGCGGAGCTTCGCCAACTCCTCCTTCTATTCCATGACGAGGGCCTGTAGCATCTTCATCGAGGAACTACTCTTCTCATGCAACTTCTTCCAGCCGGCGTTCTCCTCCTTCAACAGGTCGAGCTCGTGGCGGAGCTTCGCCTTATCCTCCTAAAGTTGCAGGATTTCGCCGGTCACCTTCTTATCCGAGGCAATGCTCTTCTTCAGCAGCATCACCAAGCCGGCGGTCAACTCCCCCTGCTCATTGAGCTCAGCGGGCATGTCATCGAGGCTCTCCTTCAACAGCTCCACCAAGCCGTCGATGAACACCTCCTGCTTATTGAGCTGATCGGGCATGTCATCGAGGGATAACGACTCCAGCGCCGCCAGCTCGACATGTTCGCCTCCGCGGCTAGGGCGCTCCTGGGAGCCCTCGCCTGCCCGTGAGAGATCTTTCGAGGTATCTGCCAGGCGGCGAGCCCTCTCTTTTTTTCCACGACCTTGGTTGTCGCTCCCTTGTTACGAGTAGTTCTCGACCTAGAGCTCTGCACACCGGCCATGGCAAGGACGGATGAACAAGAAAGACTTATGAGGAGGAAGAGGTAGAGTGATTTTTGGCTAGGTACTAGTTCCCCTTTTTATAACCTAGTACTAGCACTAGTACTAAAACCTGCATAGTGGGAACACATTCAGGTTTGATACGTACTAGGTGTGAGCAGGTTTGCACTTAATTATACTATACACTTTGGAATGTGATGGTAATAAGCTAAAGATTAATTGATGGTTTTGGTTTCGAGGCCCGAAACGGCTCCCGATGAGTTTCCTGGAACACAAATTTCAAGTATTACTGCTCAAATGCGGTCGCACAAGTCAGTGACGTAACTGGTCGTACATGTTAGACCAAGCCGATGCGTGTCGCGGGTCTGATCGACCATCTATTGGTGCGACCGACCGTAAGTATTACGCGATGGAGACTTCTGGTTGTGGCTTCAGGTGATTGTCACGACCAAGCATTCAAAAACTAGTGATAAATCAATTACCATCTTTTTCCAAACAACCAAGTATTTTCACAGGAATACAATACATATAGATGGAGTGATTGTCACAGTTGCAAACCGCCATGGCGCCGCAAGTTCACTGCAGTAGCAACCGAGTAGGTCACTGCATCGCTGGCAGGGAAGGAGGGCAGCTCACCTCGCCTACGATGCATGCCCAGTGGCACCGCCGCAGCTGGTCCCGTGATTTGGCTTCTCCTACTGCGCATTTAAACAGTTGCACCGGCTGCTCATGCCATTCGCAGGCATGCATGTTCTTTCCTCCGCAGTTGACTCCGTGAATATGATCTCTGCCATTAGCCCTAGCTCGAAATCAATGTGACGCTGCCAGATGCTGACATCCCTCAGCATCTCTCCCCTAAGATCGACTTGCGCCTCCGCCTTGTGCTGTGCCAGGCGCAGCTCCTTCGAACTTCTCTCCAATCGATGCGACGCTTCCTTGATCCAATTTGCCCTTGCTGCCCACCACCTGAAATGCATCCCAGGCATGTCCTCCGGTGCCACTGATCTATGATTCCAGAGCAATGGATCCCCTCTAAAACACATGTGGGTTTCGCTCAAAGGCGGCAGTGCTGCGGGCCGCAGCGGGAGGGCAGCCCGCGGGATCCTGGGATCTAAGGGATTATCCATGGCGGGATTTGGTGGGCGAGGCGGGGAGGCGAGCCTAGGCACTGGGAGAGCCCTACGAGGCTAAGATAAAGATAGTACTACTCCACTCCGTCCATATTTAAATACAAAGGCCACCAACAGTAGCCCAGGCAAAAATTGATCATGCTGCCTATGTCCTGGTTTATTGGCCCCTTTTTTTGTGCCACTTTTTATGACATGCATAAATATTATGTTACTTAAAAATATGGTCAAAAATTGGCACAAAATAAGAAGGAGACCAATGGAAGTAGTAGCAACCCATGATTTAACTACTCGCATGCACGCAGTGGAGTAGTAATGTCTTTCTCAACTAGTACTTCCTCCCTCACGTCCACTCAATTTGCATGCGCTGTATTAATTGACCATCAATGAAGTGAAGGACTTTACACGCGTCAAATTATCACATGGGGTGGATCTTCGTACAAAAATGCGTCCCACCATGTACCCGCGTGTGCGTGCGAGGGAATGAGTGCGTGCACATCTTTGCTTCGTGCATGTACTGCCAGTGTGCATGAGAGAGGACGAGTACATTCTTCTGGAACCAGCAGCACGTCACTGTGATCAATCCACACAAGGAGGTCGCGACAACGCCTCCACATGTGCCACGTGGCTTCATGAACAGAAAAAGGGAGAGACACTGTGTAGCGTGCCATTGGAATTCTAATTTACATGTTTTGCACATACTGGATGTACTAGTAAGGTAAACGTGCATTGCACGCATCAGATTTGGCAACCAAATCATGAATAAATACCACACTATAGCATGTAAGCTTTGAGTCATATATGCATGGTGTAGACATTCGTTTAATTCTTATAGTTCATCTCATTCAAAATCAATTACTTTTTATAAAAAAGTTAATCTATTTTATGATTCATGGAATTGTGCATTGTAAAGCATAAAGTAAAAACAAATAATGGCAATTCAACTAGAAAAAAAGTTTGGGCAGTTATGATACGGAAGATTCTAGAACAAAGGAGAAGCACTTGTGTTTTGAGGTTTGTGCATTATGCTTAAGTTCAACCATGGAGTCTTCTAGATTGTACATGTGGCAGAATCTGGTGGGGGGCTGGAAGATGGTGCGAGGGGCCAAGTGGAGGGAGACTATGAAGGAGTGCACAAGTGCGAGATCGATATTTAAAGAGAGGGGCCGAGAACGTGCGCGGTTGCACGCAGTCGCGGAGCCATGAAAAATAAATGAGCTAGGGGGCCAAGCATTGCTAATCCTTTACGAGGAGGGCCAATTCATCAACTTAAACCATTTTACCAGCAATTGATCTACTAATCACATTCATATTAGCCTCAATATATAGTGATGTTAGGGGGGGGGGGGACAGGGCCCTTGCTGCCCCCTGTCTTCGCCACTGTGTGCGCGTCTGAGAGATGAAGCGGAAGGCATGGATGATGAGAGGGGGACGTTGGATATATAATTAATGTGGGTGTATTAGCTATGTAATCCTATATAGAGAGGTATAGATTGATTGATGTGTACGTGGGAAAGAGGGTGAGACCTAACTAGATATATAGATCGATCTGTTTGTGTGGAAAACTGGGAAAGACCTAGCTATATACACACACACATAGAGGAACATCGATCATTGCGCATGCACGTGAGAGATAAAGAATTCCCGAAATGATGAAGAGGGGGAGGTGTGTGTGTGTGCATGCATGGGAGACTGACCTGAAGAAAAAGATTGCATGTGTGCGATGGATAATGCCGAGTGGTAGTGTGTGTGCATGCATGCACGAGAGAAAGTTAGTGGTACAATTATAAAGAGAAGACGACTGTGTGGGTGTAAAAGACTAGGTGAGGTCATAATCAATGTAAAGTTGAATTCAAATATTTGAATAAGAGATCATGATGTTTGAAACCCATGCATGCATGAATATAACTGAGATATGCGCGGTGTGGTTTGGAAACGAGCATGCTATACTGTATACACATTGAACAAGGTCAGACTGATTTGAATTTGAGATACCGATGGCAGACATCGTTTGGCCACATTGCATCCGTGCATGGACACACTATTCTAATTGGAGATGATGGGTGGCTTTCGCATCACATATCTATATCTATACCCCTATATAGTGTGCGAATAACTTTGAAAGATGGTCGTTGGATGAAGCCAATCCGACGGTGCAGAGATGGCAAATCCGAGCACTACTGGCCGTTGGATATCATCTACATTCCACCAGATTTTGCCACATGTACAATCTAGAAGACTCCATGGTTGAACTTAAGCATAATGCACAAACCTCAAAACACAAGCACTTCTCCTTTGTTCTAGAATCTTCCGTATCATAATTGCCCAATTTTTTTTCTACATGAATTGCCATTATTTGTTTTTACTTTATGCTTTACAACGCACAATTCCATGAACCTTAAAATAGATTAGCTTTTTTATAAAAACTAAATGATTTTGAATGAGATGAACTATAAGAATTAAACGAACATCTACATCATGCATATATGACTCAAAGCTTACATGCTATAATGTGGTATTTATTCATAATTTGGTTGCCAAATCTCATGCGTGCAATGCACGTGTACCTTACTAGTCTAAATGGTGTTTGTGTGTGTGTTGTGCATATTAAACACATTGTACGTAGTATCATACATGGTTTAGATTCCGAACATCTAGCTAGAGCATACATGTACTATGATTTGAATTCAACATAAAATGGATACATATATTTGAATTTGAGATCGTATGTATATGTAGTTCGTATTTATATAGGAATTTACTACTCCTATATTCATGTCATGTGTTGTGAAGCTAATATTTAGATGGTTGTATAACTAACCCGAGTACAATCCCATTCAAACAGGGAAAATGTACTCAAATTTAGTCCATATGCTAGACAACACGAATTGTTTTTTTATTGTTGAGGGAAGTGCAAATTGATTTGGTACTGTACACGTTATGTTTGTTGTCCCAATTTTTTTATTTTTTGTTGTTGTATTTGAATGCATTTCTAGTAATATAGTAAAATGGGACATGGCTCTCTCTAATGATGAGGTGCGAATTGTCTTTTTTTTGTACACGTTAAGCTTGTTCTCCTGAAATTTCAAGCCGCGCCTTGTTATGCCGAAATTTCAAGCTAGCATCTCTGTCTATCGTGCTACGAAACTCCTGCCTCTTCAACCGTGCCTTGTTACCCTAAAATACTTAAGATATATCTTTGTCTCGTTGTGCTCCGAAAACTCCCTCCATCTCAACCCACGCCTTGCTATCCCAAAATTACAACGCGCGCGAAAACTCCCACCTCCTGCGAAATCCCGACACGCGAAATGCCCGTGATACCCCTGAACCGAAAGAACCGCCTAGCTCAAATCGGTGGGGGTACTTTCGTAACTTACCCCACATTTCGGACAAGCGCGTCCCTAAGCCATGGTTCCCCCCTCCCATCCCATCCGCCCACCCATTCGTACACCGAGGCCGCGAAAACCCGCGAAGCCCCAGACCCTCCTCCGTCCGCCACCCAGCCGGAGCCTCTTCCCCGACGACGTCATCCACAGCAACACCTCGACGTCCCTCATCCACCGCACCAGATGAGGATCCGTCGTCGATCTCGTCATCCCACCGGTTCAGCCACCCCATCCTCCACCTCCAAGGAGCTGCCCAGATGTTCCCCTCGTCTTTCGCGCCACCTCCATTCCCACACCGCCGTCTTCACCCGCACCACCGGAAGAGCAGCATCATCACCGATCCTCGGATGAAGCTGAGGCCTAATCGGCGCCACCAAAGAGGTTCTACACTAATCGCCGCATTTTCTTCTTGATTCGATCTCACGGTGCTGCCAGCGCTCAGTCCCGAGCCGACATGGCGCGGCTCCATCCATGGCAGCGTCGCTGGCCACTTCCTCCATGGTGCGGCTCCATCCATGGTGGCGTCGCCGGCCACTTCCTCCATGGCGTCGCTCCCTCGGCGGCGACGTCCACATTAGTAGGAGCTACTGCTGCTTTGGCTCTCACTCGCGCTGCTGCTCTGCTCTTGCTCTCGGTTCCCTGCCTGGTCTGCTCTTGCTCTTGCTCACGCTGCTGCTCTCGCTCTTGCTCTTGCTTGCGCTGCTGCTCTACTCTTGCACGCGCTGCTGCTGCACGAGCAGCAGATCCTACTCTCCCTCGAGCCCCTACAGCTGCTACCCGAGATGCTGCTACATGACCAGCTGCCCCGGCTCTCGCACGCGCTGCTGCTACTGCTTTTTTGCTACTAGTGTGTTCCTTTTCAACGGTAAAATTCAGTTTCGACAGCAAAATTCAGTTTCGACAGTTAAATTCAGTTTCCACAATTAAGTTCAGAGATGAGCGGCTGATGTATTTTACATCTAGCACTTTGTGGTTACGTCATCTATTGGGGATGCTATTAGAATTCCACTCAGGTTAATGTTGTCTCTCTTGTCTTGCTTCAGGCTCGCCGTCGTACAACTCACCGGAGCAGCTCCCACGATGAAACCCTCCATCACAGCGGAGCAGTACCCCGGGATCCATCTCCAGACGCCTAAGATCTTCTTCCCCTCCTCCGATAGCCAAATCAGCCGGAGCATCCTCACCGACCAACCCAATCACGCTGAGATTGACATGGCTTCGCCAAAGAGGTTGTACACTTGTTGCATCTCTTTTTTACTCTACATGTTATATATATTGTCAACTGAGCACACATAGTAACGTGAAATACTATTAGTTTCTCCTACTATATGACAAACAGTGAGGTACCAGGCAACTTAGCTATCCGTGATGGACTCTTTTGAACGCCATCATTATTTATCTCTGCGCGTTTGAGCTGTGCATTTGTAGATGGGCTTGGGAGTTGAGCTAGTAGGGCAGTGGCCTGGGTCCAAAGTAGTAGAAGTAGCACAAAAACATTTTTGAGTGTAGACTTTTCCCTGCTCAAGCCTGCCTACTAGAATCGTCAGTGCTTGAAAGGAAAAGTGAAGGAAAAACATAGGAATTGGAAAGTTTCCTATGGTACTACTATTCATGCATTTGGTTCAAAGGAATGGAGCAAAGGAAAACTGTAGGATTTGTTCCTTTAGTGTCTCCTTGAAAGAAAAACCGTTGGAATTTTAATATTCACTTGTCCTCCTTTTCAAATTCCTATTCATGAAGCACAAGACTAAGAGATAGTAGCATAATAGCATTATAACCGTACATTTTCTTATGGTTTGACTTAATCTCACCATGCTTCTTTGCATCCTGTGATCTTCCAATTCTTGTGAACCAAACACCCAGATTGGCAGAAATCCTGTGTTTTTAAATTCTCTGTTTTGCACGTGCATTCCCATCCTATTCCTGTGTATTTCCTATCCCTGCATTGTTAGAATCCTCAAATTCAAACAAGCCCTTACACAATTACTTCTGTTATAGATATGTGTCAAAGAAAACCTTGTGTGGTTTGTCCCGCTCCCGCTGCGCTGTGTTCCACCCCAGCTCAGCTGCTCTAATGACGGAAGGGTTCACCACAGTAGGGATCCGCCCTCCAGACTATCTTTCACCGCCTCAGATCTTCTTCCCTGCCACCGGAAGCCATGATGACTGGATTACCATCATCAACTGAGCAGATGAACTTGAGGACTACACGGGTCTGCAAGAGAGGTCGCACTGTTTCGTGTCTGCTTACGTTATGCATCGCTTAATATGATGACATGCTACTTTATCATCATGTTCACCTATTAGACTCCGAGTCAGGTCCAAACTAATGCTCAAACTTGAGTTTTTAAATGGTTGTGGGGTACATATTGGGGCTGCAATCAATACTATCTGTCTACTATCTGGTTAATCTCGGGTGTCTACTATGAGTTTCATGTTGGGTGGAAACAAACATTAAAGGAGCCATTATCTGTATTTTTTAACTAAAGCTATTATCTGCCTGCTATCATTGGTTTTGGGTCTATCCACAGTTTGCTACCATCACTCTGGATTTGTGCATGCACTCCTTACATAATCTCACTATGTTTTATTCCTATGCATGTCAGTTATTGTACATAATGGAACTGAACATGTAGAGCAAAAGAGACGAGCCTTGCATGGCAATAAAATTTCATGCAGACGTCGCTCCATGGTGGGCGCAAAGGCAGCCCCCCCCTCCACCCATTTCGGATTGTAATCAAGAGGAAGATAACTGTTCTGAGGGGGATTCAGAAGGAGAAGACCACTCCTATTTACCCCCTGAGGTCTTCGCTCTAACTTGGCATGCTGATGTTGGTAATACCATGCATATGGTGCCTTGCATTGCTTACTTTATGCATCAAATATGTCATCTGCTTAGTTTAGACATGCTTTGTGTGAATGCCATCTGTTTAGTTTCTTTATCGTATATGTGAATCATGCAATGCCATCTTGTTTAGCCAGGCATCATATATGTGAATTTTGCAATGCCACCCTGGTTAGCCAGTCATCTTATATGTGAATTATATCATGCCATCATTTTTTTATTACGTATTAAATTTGTCAACAATTTTAGTACATTCAATTACTCTTCCTGTGCATCAGCCATTCGACACGGTCATGGAAAATTCTGGAGTGGAAACAAGGTCTTCGGAGTAGACAATGCTATTTGACGAAGCGCATGTCTTGCTGGTTACAGATAGCTCCTCAGAGGAGGATTTAGAGACAGATGACCAGTCCTATTCCCCCCCCCGAGGTGCATGCTCTAACTTGGCAGGGTTATATTGCTCATATCGTGCATATGGTGTCTTGCATTGGCATGTCATTTGCTTAGTTTAGACATGCTTTGTGTGAATGCCACCTGTTTAGTGTCTAATTACCATGTATGTGAATTTTGCAATGCCATCTTGTTGCAAGACATTATATATGTGAATTATGCAATGCTATCTTGTTGCAAGGCATTATGTATGTGAATTATGCAATGCCATGCTGTTTAGCCAAGTGTCATATATGTGAATTATATCATGCCGTCCTTTTTTTGTATTACTCATTGCAGTTGTCAACAATGTTTGTATATTCAACTGCTCTTCCTGTGCATCAGCCATTTGAATTGGTGATGGAGAAATCTAGAGTGAAAACAAGGTCTTCAGAGCAGACAATGCTACCTGCTGAAGCAGATATCTTGCTGGTTACAGATAGCTCCTCAGAGGAGGATTCAGAGGCAGATGACCAGTCCTATTATGCCCCTGAGGTGTATGCTCAAACTTGGCAGGGTTATATTACTCATATCATGCATATGTTGTCTTGCAATGCTTAGTTTTTACATCATATACACAATATTGAATGCCATCTCCTTAGTTGACACATCATATATGCGATTGCCCTCTGCTCACTTGCTTAGTATATAAATCATATATTTGAATTATCTCATGCCATGATGTTTACATAGACAGCATGTATCTGAATTATGGCATGCCAACCCATTTTCTAAAGACATAATATAGTTATATCATCTCATCCTGTTTACATAGTCATCATATTTTGAATTATGTCATTCTATCCATGAATTATATCATGCCATCATGTTTCCATCGACAACATGTTTGTGAATTATGGCATGCCAACCACTTTAATAGACACATTGTATAATTATATCATGTCATCCTATTTACATAGTCATCATATTTTGAAGTATGTCATTCTATCATGTTTAGTTAGCCATCATACATGTGAAATTGTGTCATGCTATCCTGTTTAATTAGCCATCATATATGTGAAATTATGTCATGCTATTCTGTTTGGTTAGACAACATAAATGTGAATTATTTCATGCTCTGTTTTCTTCCCTACTATCCATTGCACCTGTCTATCTTACAATGTCTGTACATTCAATTACTTTTCTTGTTTATCAGCCATTTGAATTGGAGGGGGTGATGGCAGTATCTGTGGGAGTAAAAACATGGTCTTCAGAAAAGATCGTGCTACCTGTCGATGCAGATAGAACCACGGTTGTACTTACCCAAGAACCAGCCCCACCACACATAACCCAGACTCTTGCAAATTGTACCCCTATCCAGTTGGACAGAGAGCCAGCTACACCCCTTCTAACCCCAACCCCAGCAGATAGTAACCCAGTTCCAGTTGACACAGCACCGTCTCCACCACAGAGCACCCAAACATGAGCAGTTAATAAGGCAACTGCAATGCCCAAAGCACGAGGACCACCACTTCGAACCCCAAGTCAACGCTTAAAGCAGAAGAAGAATTGTTCTTAGGTCAGGTTCCGTAGCTATGGTTCATACTCCTTTGCTCTTGCATCACTATATTTACTCATACCAACTAATTTCAAATTTGAAGGATGCAATTGAAACTCCAATGGCGCAACAGGTATGTTTTAAACCTGTTTCTTTAACGTGTTTGTTGTTGTAACTTGCTCTATGTTGATTTCAGTTTCAATTGAATAAACAGTTATGTTCTCGTGCCATGCACATTACAAGTGTTGTTATTGCTGTGTAGTTTCCCACACTTATATTTTGTCTATGCTGCTTTGTCTTAAATAGATATGATTTGAACTGTCTCTATCTTGATTTGGCAACATAAACTAGAATGATATAGACCATACAGTGACCATAGTACATAGATATATGTTTGTTTGATGCTGTTATCCTGTCCACCTTACTACTGAACTGGTTTACCAAAATGAGTTTCATATACAACATGGTAAACCTGTGATGTGTCTGTTTGTTTCTCTTTTAGAATGCGGATAAAATATTGGAGAAGAGTACCCCGTTATGCAATGGTAAAGGAAGTAATGCAGATAAGGTTCAAGATAGTGAAACATCCCTGTTGGTCTCCAAGAATGCTGATAAAAACTTAAATGAAGACACTGAGACAACCCCAAAGTCCTGTCTTGATGTAGTGTTCGAGTTACTGGCCACTACTCCTGGCACCAGCTCTTCGAACTCGCTGCCTGAATCAGTTCGGCTTCTTGAGTCTCAACTTCAAGTTGAAAGACATCGATCAGATGTTCTGCGACAGGAAGCCGAAGGACTGAGGAAGTCCCTGCAGAATTCAGATGCATACTTTTTGGTGCAACAACAAGCGCTAGTGGATTTAAGCGCCAAACAAGAGAAAGTTAATAAGCTTGCTAAGCATCTTGCCAGCATTATGGGTACCCAGGATATTGTTTCTTGACCTCTTCTGAAGTGGTTTCAGTTCTGGACTTGTTTTGCTGCGGCGTTTATTTGCACTGGTCGCCAACTTTGACAACCAGTGTATGTGATATGCTGCTTTGTTCCCTATATTTGCACTGGTGGCAAACTTTGATGCCCACTGGACGTAATATGTGTAATGGCCGTGATAGCCTAGCGTAAGTTGCTTGCTGATTTATTTCCTTGTTGTCTTGTTTATTTGTTTGCTTGTAGTCAGTGCAGTTCTTTTTCCGCGGTTTGCTAGTGGCCGCAATAACCTATTTTTTTAAACTAGGCCACAATAACCATGGGCTACATATTTACTGTAGTGACCCTGGGCCTCCTACAGGCCATAGAAACAATGGGCCTTCTACGGGCCGTAGAAACAATGGGCCTTCTACGGGGCGTAGCATAAATGGGCCTTCTACGGGCCGTATGATCGATTGGCCAAATATGGGCCAATAACGGACCGCATTATGGGCCGTAAACGGGCTAGAGTTGGAATCGTCCGTTCATGGGCCGACCATAACGGGCCATCGTTAATCGGCCGTATTTGATGACGCTATGAAAATGGCCCAATGGATTAACGGGCCACAAACGGGCCTACTGTAACCACGGGCTGAATTTGGCCCACAAGCAGAAAATGCCAGTAACGGGCCGTAAGTAACCAAATGCTAGAAATAAGCCCAAGAATAAATGGGCCCTGAGAAGGCCAAAAGATAACACGGGCTGGAAACGGCCCAATGGAATAATGGGCCGTTAATGGGTATAAAGCGATACGCTGTTCATTACGGGCCAGTTTCACCACGGGCCGTTAATGGGCCAAGAGTTACAAAGGGCCTCATATGGGCCGAAAGACGTCATGGGCCATACATGGGCCAGGAGTTACAACGGGCTAGAATCAAATTGGACGGCCCAGATGACGCTACTGGGCCTAATTTGGATAGGCCGTAACGGGCTGTAAATGGGCTATATGTGAAAAGGCCGTTAACAGGCTTTCCGTGGGCCGGCCCGCTACATTTTGACCAAGTCAAATGGGCCGGCCTTTTCACTGGAATGGGCCTCTGTTGGGCTGTGCCACGTGTCGACATATCATAGGCGCCTTTGGTCCAATGAGTGGATGACATCTGTCCCAACGATGAGCCGACACGTGTTTCCTCCAGCCAATGATGATTTGACACGTGGAAAATCCCCATTGGTCCGGGCTGTTAACGGGTTATCGGATCCAAACCAGAACCCGATAGCTTAACGACGACCCGTTACGGTGGATGCCACGTGTCGGTTACCCTTGATGAAAGCACTTCCATGACGCGCGATTTATCGTCATGGAAGTGGACACTTCCGTGATGATAATTTTGGTATTGTCATGGAACACTTCTACGACAGCACAGGTATGACTATCTTGATTCTGTCATAAAATCATCATGGATGTACATGCATGACAGAAAACGTGACCTACTGTGACAAACACGTATCATCACGGAAGTGGTTTTTTTTGTAGTGTAGAGTGAAATACACATATGATGATGTCCATGAAAGCATTAGGTTACCTTGTCCCTTGTCTTACCAACAAGAGGGTTTGTGACTCCTTGAACTAGTGCAAGATATGGAAGTTGATTGCACTTGTCCTTGCCAAAATGAATATGAGTGAAGTATGTTAGCGGAGTCACCCTCAAGAACTCTCTAGTTCTTCTTCTTTGGGATCCACATCAACTTGATGGGAATCCTTGGAGTTGTAGTCGTACTTGATGAAGTAGAACTTGATGTAGTCTTGGGAACCCACTTGACCAAGGCCTTCGAAGCTTCTTCAAACGAATCAATCTCTTCTTGAAGCTTGTCCTTGCCTTTTAGCTTGTGGTCTTGTGGTGGAAGATCATATTGAGCTTGTGTTCCCTTGAAAGAAGTGGGATCATACTTCTCTTGTTGAGGAACAAACTTCGTCTTGGGGTATTGATCTTCTTCCCACTCAAGTCCATTGGCATTGAACTTTCATTCAAAACCAACACCTTGATTCTTCCGGTGCCTTCCTTACTTGCGTACAATTTCCTCAAATTGCTTACGTCTAGCAAGGCTCTTGTAAACACCTTTCTCTATTATTCCCTTCAATAAGCTATTTTCTTGCTCAAGTGTAACTTGGCTAAGAGAATCATTAGTGGAATCAAGAGAACTACTAGAAGCAATAATATTGGATTTAACATTGTTATTGTTACTACTAGATGAAGAATCTTTCTTGCTCTTGTTACTAGATTTTACTTGTGGCGCA
Organism: Thinopyrum elongatum; assembly: GCA_011799875.1. Taxonomy (NCBI): domain Eukaryota; kingdom Viridiplantae; phylum Streptophyta; class Magnoliopsida; order Poales; family Poaceae; genus Thinopyrum; species Thinopyrum elongatum. Next base: position 241,369,692 of record CM022303.1, read on the forward strand.
TAAGTAGACAAGAGTAAACGCTTGGCAATGTAAGAAGAACTCTTCTTTCGAAGATCATCATTGGTTGCCTTTAAGAACCCATGTTCTTGCTCCAAATTGAGCTTCTCAAAGCGTAGCTTCTCATGAGTCTTTAAAAGCTCTCGATGATCCTCTAAAGTAGTTTCATGAGCTAACTTAAGAGTGTTTATTTCTTTAGTTAGATGCCCAATCTCCTTCTTATCATTATCATTCGTTGCATCTTGATTAGCATGATTAATAGCAATTTCATCATAGTTTTCATCACTAGTGTTGTCAACAAGTAAATCATCATCACCTAGTAAATCATCTTCATCACTATTGAAATCAACATACTCGGGGTGTGATACATTAGGGCCTTTAGCCATGAAGCATCTTCCAATTCCTTAATTTGGTGAGTCAAATATGTCGTAGGAGTTGGATGACACAAGTGCAAGACCGGCAACACCTTCATCTTGAGTATATTCGGAGTCGGAGTGATAACTTCTCTCGGAGTAGTTGTCGGAGTCAGAACCGGATAACCATTCACCAACCTGAGCTTGATGTCTTCGTCTTCTGTAGCTCTTTGATGACTTATCCTTCCTTTCCGAATCCTTGCTTCTATGAGAGGGTCTTCATTCATAACGATCATCTCTACTCCTTCTCTCTCTTGGTGGTGATTCATCTATTTTACTTCTCCTTTTAGGTGAATCTTCTCCTCTCTTGTAGGGAGTCGTACACTCATTGGAGTAGTGTCCAGGTCTTCCACAATTGTAGCAATTATGATCACGACTAGAAGATCTTTTGTCATTGTAGGACCTTGACTTGGAACTTCTCTCTTTGCTTCTATTCTTGTAGAATTTGTTGAAGTTCTTCACCATTAAGCTCAATTCTTCATTGAAGACTTGTTTCTCACTTGATGTTGTAGGAGCATCACATGAGGCTTTGTAAGCACCACTTGACTTGTTGTGGAGCTCTTCCTAATCCTTGAGTGACATCCCATGAGCAACAATTCTACCAATGACTTCCGTTGTCTTGAGAACTTTGTAGTTGGGCATCATTTGGATCAAGGTGCACATGGTATCATATTTTCCATCCAAGGCTCTTAGGATCTTCTTGATGATGAATTTGCCGGTCATCTCTTCGCTTCCTAAGCCGGCAATCTCATTTGTGATGAGAGCAAGCGTAGAGTACATCTCAGTGACTCCTTCACAATCCTTCATTTTGAACTTGTCAAGTTGACTTTGAAGCACATCCAATTTGGATTCCTTAACGGACTCGGTACCTTCGTGCATGTCAACCAAAGTATCCCAAATTTCCTTTGCATTCTCAAGGCGGCTGATTTTGTTGAATTCTTCGGGGCACAATCCGTTGAAGAGAATATCGCAAGCTTGAGCATTGTATTGCAACATCTTCAATTCTTCTGCGGACGAATCACGATCCGGTTCTGTTCCATCCTCAAAGTATTCACCTTGCAAGCCAATATGCACAATAGCCCAAATGGTGGGGTTATGACCAAGAATATGCATTTTCATCTTATGCTTCCAACTAGCAAAATTAGTACCATCAAAGTAAGGACCTCTACGGTGGTAATTTCCCTCACTAGACGCCATACTCTCCTATGTTGTGAAACCAAGGCTATGATAAAAAAAGCTATGGAAACCAAGGCAAATGGAGACCAAAGCTCTGATACCACTTGTAGGATCGAAAATAGGTCTAGAGGGGGGTGATTAGACTACTTGACCAAATAAAAATCTAACCTTTTCCCAATTTTAAGTGTTGGCAGATTTTAGCAACTAGTACAAGTCAAGCAATCAACCTACACATGCAATTCTAAGAGTATAGCAGCGAAACTAAAACATTGCATATGAAGGTAAAGGGAAGGGTTTGGAGAAGGCAAACGCGATGTAGACACCGAGATTTTTGGCGTGGTTCCGATAGGTTGTGCTATCATACATCCACGTTGATGGAGAGTTCAACCCACGAAGGGTAACGGTTGCGCGAGTCCACGGAGGGCTCCACCCATGAAGGGTCCACAAAGAAGCAACCTTGTCTATCCCACCATGGCCATCGCCCATGACGAACTTGCCTCACTCGGGTAGATCTTCACGAAGTAGGCAATCTCCTTGCCCTTACAAACTTCTTGGTTCAACTCCACAATCTTGTCGGAGGCTCCCAAGCGACACCTAACCAATCTAGGAGACACCACTCTCCAAAAGGTAATAGATGATGTGTTGATGATGAACTCCTTGCTCTTGTGCTTCAAATGATAGTCTCCCGAACAATCAACTCTCTCTCACAGATTTGGATATGGTGGAAAGAAGATTTGAGTGGAAAGCAACTTGGGGAAGGCTAGAGATCAAGATTCTTGTGGTAGGATTGGAATATCTTGGTCTCAACACATGAGTAGGTGGTTCTCTCTTAGCAAATGAGTAGTGGTAGTGTAGGCATGTTCTGATGGCTCTCTCACAAATGGAGAAGGGGGTGGAGGGGTATATATAGCCTCCACACAAAATCCAACCGTTACACACATTTGACCCAACTTGGTCAGACCGAATAGAAGAACTCGGTCAGACCGATTCACTTCAAAATTTCAACGTTAGGAATCTCGGTGGGACCGACTGGAACAACTCGGTGCGACCGATGAGCAAGGGCTAGGGCAAAAACTCATCTCGGTGAGACCGATTGCTTGAACTCGGTGAGACTGATTTCAGCAAAGAGCAAATAGAGAGTTGGTCAAGCAAACTCGGTGGGACCGATTGCTCATTTCAGTGAGACTGAAATGTTACAAAGGGAAACAGAGAGTTTGCAGGGCCATCTCGGTTAGACCGAGATCCGTATCGGTGTGACCGAATCGTCTAGGGTTTTTGGCAGTGGCTATGTCAAATGAACTCGGTGGTGCCAGATAGATCAAATCGGTGGGGCCGAGTTTGACTTGGAGTTTTGGACATATGTGGAAATGAGAAAGTGGCTGAGGGTTTTGGAGCAATATCACTAAGAATTTTGAAAAAGTAGACCGTTAAGCAACACCTCATCCCCTTTTAATAGTATTGGCTTTCCTATGGACTCAATGTGATCTTGGATCACTAAAATATAAATGAAGAGTCTTGAGCTTTTGCCAATCTTTGTCCTTAGCATTTTGAGGGGTCCACATCTCTAGTCCATGCCATGCCAATCATTGAACTTTCCGAAATATTAAACTTGAATGGATATTAGTTCAATGAGCTATATGTTGTTATGAATTACCAAAACCACCCGGGGATTAGTTGCACTTTCAATCTCCCCCTTTTTGGTAATTGATGACAGCATATATGTCAAAGCTTCGACAAATGATAATATGAATGAAATACATCATCGCTTTGAGAAGTATGTGATAAGCAAGAGCTCCCCCTAAATTTGTGCATTATTTAAAATTTGCTTTTGAATGCAAATGCACAATCGATTAGGATCATGGGTCACTCTTCCATGTCACATACATCTTGGTGGAGCGCTCAAAATGATAAAAGTTAAATAACATGCACTCATCACCAAGGGTAGAAGTGATTGATCATACACAAATATCATAGATGTAATCATGCAAGCACACATTAAGGCATAGTATGATCAAACACATGATCACAAGAGTATCTCACGAGCATAGCAAACAAAGTAGCATATGAATCAAAAACCAAACGATCAAAGTAGCAAAAGAGGCAAATAAAAGGCAAAACACACACTCTCTCTCTCTCTCTCGATGCCTAATGATCTATACACTTTCTCCCCCTTTGGCAACAAGTTACCAAAAAGTTCAAAAACTTATAGTGCTATGCGGCACTCTAGGCACGATCTCCGGGAGCTCCTGAAGGGGCCTTATGGCTTGTTGCTTCGGTGTGCGTAGGCAGCATGGAGAGGAGGGCATCTGCAAAAGCTTCGACAGAGGTCTGTGGAGCTGGAGGGGTTGATACTGGAGGTACAACCATGGCAGTTGCTGCAGGTGCTGAAATACTAGTCCTGGTGTCTGTAACAACTGACACTGCTGATGACCTTTGTGCCCTTGACACTCTCTGGAAAGTATCTGTAGTGGGTCTATCCTCCCTGTCCTCAGCTTCTTCCTGGAGCTTCTCCACAGTGGTCTGTATCTCTGTGACCTTCACATCTAGATCATGAAATTTAGTCTCAATGATCCTCTCAAGACTCTCTTGATTTTGAGTCAGTGTGGCCAAGCCCTTCTCAATTCTCACTGTAGCCTCAAGCAGATAACTAAGTTGATCTTGCTTGGTCTTGAGCATCACTATAGAAGCATCTGGTGCACTTGCTGCCTTCGCTGCTTTTGTAGCCTTTGCTTTCTCTCTCTTCTCCTGGGCTTCTGCACAAGTAGGATGGGATGCATCCATGACAACCTCGCTGTCCTCAAAATCTGGCCTCAGGGGAAGATGCTCTTTATCAAGAAGATATGTCCCTGTTCCCATCTTGGAATTGATCAACATTTGAATGTGAGGGGCATATCCACATGATCTCTTTTGATCAGCAGCTGTTCTCTTCACAGTCTCAACAATCAAGCTCATCACCTTGAACTTCTATGGAACATCAAACATGTGAAACAAATTGATTGAGTGACCATGGATCATTCTATGATCTCCTGACTTGGGCAAAAGAGTGTGCCTCAAGATAGTGTTCATTGTGGTCAAGCCAGATAGCAGATAGTATATTGATCCAAGCTTGTGAGTCTCCAAGGCTTTGTCAGGAATTGGCTTGTACATGTTAGCCATGGAGTTGTGATCCTTTCTTGGCTTAGCATAAACATCAATGTCATTTTCTTCCTCCTCTGGGGCATTGATCAGCTTGGCCCATTCCGAGATAGTAGATTGATATCTTGTTCCTTCAGTCATCCAGACAATCTTTCCATCAGGGTAGAAGTGAGCTGTGGAGTAGAATTGCATTATCATCTCATCATTCCACTTTGTCAACTTCTGACCAACAAACTTGTCAACACCATTCAGTCTAAAGCTCTCATGCACACTTGGGAAATAGTTGTCATTGTCATCAATGTATTTCCAGTCAACCCACTTCATATCACAAACTATGGGCTTCTGGTCCAACAAAACTGTCTCATAGAAATCTTGCTGTTCCTTGGTGTGAAAACGTTAGTCTACAATAGTTCTCCTCCTAGTGGCGTACGGATCAGTCTGTCTCCAAAGTCTCAGACCTGCATCCTTTCTCAGCTTCATATTTTCTGCCACAGGATGATCATCACTATGATCTGGAATCTTGAGCTTCAGCTTTCTGAGCACTTGTGACTCTTCTTCTTCTTGAGCTTCAGGCACTGTGTCGAGCCCCTTTCTGGGATTAAATCTCAGAAAAGGCCCTAAGTCACACCAGCCCCAAGATCAACACAACTGGTGGACTTCCTTGATACAGATAACCAGTACAAATAATATTACACTGGGTTGAGTCTGAAGGCTCAACAATATTATTACAAACTCGCCAAATATATGGCAGTGGCGGAATATGACAATGGTGTGGTGGTGATACATCTCTGATACAATAACATAAAGCCAAGCGTTAGAGTGAGGCTTGACTATTTTATTGGTGTAGCGGAAGCTCAGCGGATGATACATGTGGTAGACTCCTATCTCACACGTGACTGACTGGGACTCCTCTAAGCGTCGGGCTCGCTAGCGCAATCCTTCTCCACAAGCTCGTCCTCCTCCAAGTCTGGCCAAGTAAATAGCCAGGGACAAGCCAGTGAGTACGTTGGAATGTACTCGCAAACATTTTGAACAGAAGATATAATGGTTGCACATGCTCATGTAGGAACATAATGACATGCTCATGCTGACTAAAATCCTGGTCATGACATAATTATAAGATAATGCGGGAGTAAATAAAACATGTTAGCCATAACCAGTCTACTAAGAAAAATAAAAGCAAGCGAATGCCACGGGTAGTCTAGCTAGCCCAAGTGACATTCAGAAAAAAAAAGAGAAATGCCGGTCGGGTGTCTACAAGAGTAGTGGCGAGATAAACCGCCTGTTAACTCGAGAGACGCCACGAGAGGTCTTGAAAAGAAATGCCTGTTGGGCGTCAAGTGATGCCATGGTTGGACTTGAAGAGAATAGCCAATCAGGTGTCCACAAGAGTAGTGGCGAGATGAACCGCCTGTTAACTCGAGAGACGCCACGAGAGGTCTTGAAAATAATAGTTGAGTGCCCGGGGTAGTCTAGCCAGCCCCTGAGACACTCAGGAAGGAAATAAATTAAGAGAAATGGGTTAGTCCTCAATATAGCCATAATAATATTTATTAAGCATAAAAAAATCAGGGTAGCAACAGGGTATCAACAATTATACTGCAAAAATGAGTCAGGCATTTTTTTAATTATTTCCTCCGGAGATCGATACCGGGACCGACACTTGACCCACCCAGCTACGCCCTTTGACCGAGGACACGGCTATTCGAATAGTTTTAACTCTGCAGAGGGTGTACTCTTTACCCACAAGTAAAGGATTTCTTTAGTCAGTATCGTGACAATGACTAATTCCCATTACGGTCTTTGGGTTGAAAACACACCTGACCAGTACACACCAGAATAACTCTCCGGATGCAAGGAATCACCCAAAGTATCGTTCAAGCAAAACTCTGAGACGGAGAGACCAACGTCCTGCATGGGATCACTATTAATACGCGCGGATTACAAGGGGTGCCCCCTCTTAGTTAAAACCGGTAACACCCATGCCCCCTGACCCAATGACAGGATTTAGTCAAGGCCTTTGGAAACCCTCATCACGGCCCTCTGTACGGTGTGTACCTAGACAGGGGTTAACAACTTACTCAGCCATACCTTCCTTGGGGAAAGACTCGTGGCAGCACGGTATCCAGCTAGGTGTAGCGGAACAAGACTCGATCTAGGCCGACTCAGGAGGTGTTAATTAACATCACCGGAATAGTCCACTTAAGTCACATGACACCACCGTGTCAAACCAAGAATGGCCCGTGCCCACCGGCACGTCCAAAGCAGGAGACACTCTCCCGTATTTCCACCACTTTACCGTGTCAGAAGAATCTCTTGCTTGAGTGATGTGCAAGTTATGAGCAAAAGAGATATGACCATGCATGCAAGTGCTAGTGACATTCTACACATACGGTGCAATATCAACCGATGCAACATGCAAAAGCAAATGCAATCACCATATCCCAAGTTCAAAAATGCTTGCCTTGTCCAAAGTAGTCAGGTGAAAACCCTTCAAAATTCTCGGCAAAGTTACCCTCTTCTTTTTCTGAAAATTCAAAATTAACTCAAATTAAACAATTTTGGCAACAGTACAAAAAGTTGTCCCAAAATATTTTTAAATAAATACTAAAAAAAACTAGAGAGAAAAATAAGAATTTCAAAAAAAAGTTCAACTCAAACGGAGTTGTGGTTTAAAAGTTATTAAACTTTCAAACCTAGGGGCTTTTCTGTAAAACAGCAGTCCCTGCACAGTTTAAACAGAAAACGTTTCGGCCGAAATACGCTTCTCAGCAGAGAAGGCGTAAAAGGCAGAGTACGTCTTCGTTTTAAACCAGGAAAAAGAAAAAAAACCACGCGGGGTGGGGCCCCACCATCAGGTTCAAATTTGAACCCGATCGCGCGCGAGACAGAGAGGCGACGGCGATAGCCGGCGGTGATCGCCGGGGTTTTGGAGGGCGGCGATGGTCGGAACATGACCAGGGTGGAGTGTCGCGTCGGAGGGAGGTGGTGGTGGTCGCCAGAGAGCACCTGAACGCCGGTGGGGTCGACGACGGCGGACGAGGCTCGGGTGGTTTTGGGACTCGCCGGAGAGGGCTCGGGCAATGAAATTGGAGCGCGGGATTGATGAGTTGGTGGATGAGATGGCTACTGATGTAGTTTGAGCTGTGGTGGTGGCGTAACGGCGTCGAACCGAACGGGGACAGAGGCGGCGGAGCGGTGACCGAAGAGGAGGGAGGAGACCTCCTCCAGGTCAGGGAAGTGGCATAGGGGCGATTAGGAGGTGGTGGAGGCGATGGGTGAGGAGAACGGAGCTCGAGAGGGCCTTTTATAGGCGATCCGAGGCGGTCCGGCGAGGTTCGGATCACGCTGGAGTTACGGTGGTCGGCGAGGTAGGTTTGGGTGGTGGCCGTGGTCGGTGAGTGTCAGTGAGAGTGGTGAGAGCTGACCGAAACGCCAGCGCAGATGAGCTCGACTTCTAGTGCCTTATCCATGGTGTGGCCGCCGTGCGGCCATGGCGGATGCCGCGCAGCTCTGGCGGTTGGCAGTGGGCCTGGGCGGCGTGGTCGGCGTAGAGAAGGTGCAGAGAGGGTGCCGCGTGGAGGGAGATTAGGTGGGGGAGGTCAGCGAGAGAAGTGAAGATGGCGGGCGCCGTGTGGATCAGCTCGGCCCACCGTGGATGAGCACGGTGACAGGTGCACCGGCCTGCCACCGGCCAGTTGACTGAGGAGTACTGACGAGGGAGAACTCATGGAGATGCATTGATGGCCAGGGGAGGTGATACCGTGCGGGCAAGGGGAAAGGAAGAAGTGCACGGCACCGGTCGCCTCTGTCATCTGAATCCGAATTCAGTTAACTGAATTTGTTTCAGTTATGAACAGTGCACTGATACTCATATAATCCTATGACAGAGAGTGCTAGAGATTTTTAGAATTTGTGGCAATTTTTGTGGTGATGTGTTGATACATATGAGAGGGTCTGGCAAAGTTTGGGAATTTTTGGAGTATTTAAAAATATGTTTGGATCAGAAATATTGAATCTGGTCCAAATTTGAATTGAGTGGAATTTGAAAATTTTGAACTATGGTACCCCATGTCTTTGGAGAAATGGGTTGTGGGTACCATATATTTGTTGGGATAATTTTTGGTGGAGGTAGAAACCTTGTGGAAATTGTGGTTCCTTTGTAAACCAAAGGAATGATGGATAATATGAATTCCAACTTTGGAATTTATTTGGATTGTGAAAAATATTTCTGTGGGGTAGGAGAGAGTTGGATTATGTCCTAGATGATGTGAGTGACTTGTGGGATAAAGTTGGAATGGAAGAAAATTGTTGGATGGGTTTAGTAGGGCTAAAAGGGAGGTGAAGAGGTTGTCTCCTTTGAAAATTTATTATCCTCAAAACTTTTCTTGCTAAAACTAAAGTGTTTGAAAACCCCAAAATAATTATCCTTATAATTTTAAACTCTTCAACCAGAATATTTGGAGAAGATTGGAACCCAAATAAAATTTGAAAAGATTTTCAAATTGAAGAAAGGTGATATGAAAAAAAATGATTTTCAAAACTTTTATTTTTAAGGGAAAGATTTCAAATATTCAGAAAAATATTTTTGGGGCGTTACAACACCTACCCCCCTAAGAAAAATCTCGTCCCCGAGATTTCAGCTGTCCCTTAAACAGGTATGGGTATTCAGTCCTGAGATGATCCTCTCTTTCCCATGTTGCTTCTTCCTCGGTGTGATTACTCCATTGAACCTTGTAAAATTTTATTACATTCTGCCGGGTCCTCCGTTCAGATTCCTCTAAAATCTTTATAGGATGCTCCCTATATGTGAGGTCTGGATGAAGGTCCAAGTCTTGGTGTTGCACTTGCTTGTTTGGGTTATTAACACATTTCCTTAGTTGTGATACGTGAAACACATCGTGAACATCTGATAATTCTGCCGGTAGCTCTAGTTGATAAGCAACCTTGCCTCTTCTTGCGATTACACGGAATGGTCCAATAAATCTTGGTGCCAATTCTCCTTTGACTTTAAATCTCTGTAGTCCTCTAGTTGGAGATACTCTGAGATACACGTATTCATCGGGCTCAAAACTGATTTGGCGGTGCTTTTGATCATAGTAGCTCTTTTGACGGCTCTGAGCTGCTTTCAGTCTGCCTTGAATAAGCTTCACTTTTGTTTCTGCTTCTTTAAGAACTTCGGGACCAAAAATTCGACTGTCTCCGGTCTCTGACCAATTGAGTTGGGTACGGCACATTCGTCCGTACAGGGCTTCAAAACGTGACATATTTAAACTGGCTTGATAACTGTTGTTATATGAGAATTCCGCGTATGGTAAACTGTCTTCCCAGCTAACTCCGTAGGTGAGCACACATGCTCTTAGCATGTCCTCCAATATTTGATTTACCCGCTCAGTTTGTCCTCCGGTTTGCGGGTGGTATGCTGTGGTGAACGTCAGTTGAGTCCATAGGGCTTGCTGTAGGTGCTCCCAAAATCTAGAGACAAATTGGGTGCCTCTGTCAGAGACTATGGTCTTGGGTACTCCGTGTAGGCAAACAATTCGGGAGAGATATAATCTGGCGAGTCGCTGTGTGGTGTATGTGGTTTTTACCGAAATGAAGTGTGCCACCTTGGTCAAATAATCTGTTATAACCCAGATAGCATCATTTCCATGTCATGACCTTGGCAGTCCGACGATAAAATCCATTCCTATTATGTCCCATTTCCATTCAGGTACTCTAAGTGGCTGCAATAATCCCGCTGGCCTCTAGTGTTCTGCTTTTATACGCTGGCATGAATCACAACGTGCGACATATACGGCTATATCTCTTTTCATCCCGTGCCACCAATAATTTTCTTGTAAATCCTTGTACATTTTTGTTCCTCCTGGATGGATAGAATATGGAGTGGTATGGGCTTCTGCCAAAATTTGTTGCTTTAATTCTTCCTTATTAGGCACACATATTCTTTTCCTGAACCATAAAATTCCCTGACCATCAACGGTAAACTCGGGTGCCTTGCCCAGTTTCATTTTCCTCTTAATCCCCTCAATACTTGGGTGTCCTTCTTGGGCTTCTTTGATCTGATCCTCTAATGTTGGTTTCATCTCCAGTTGATTAATGGTTCCTTCGGTGATAAAGACCATATTGAGTTTGGCAAATTCCTGGTTGAACTCATGTTGTGAAAATTGCACACTATTATTAGTGGTGCAGGGATTTCGGCTGAGAGCATCTGCCACAACATTTGCTTTACCCGGATGATAATGAATTCCGATATCGTAGTCCTTTATTAACTCAAGCCAGCGACACTGTCTCAAGTTTAATTCCGGCTGGGTGAAAATATACTTAAGACTTTTGTGGTCCGTGTATATTTCACATTGCTCACCGAGAAGAAAGTGTCGCCATTCTTTGAGTGCGTGTATTACCGCAGCTAGCTCCAGATCATGTGTAGGATAATTCTCCTCGTGTCGTCGTAGCTGTCTTGAGGCATAAGCCACGACTTTTCCTTCTTGCATTAATACACATCCAAGGCCTTTCCTGGACGCGTCACAGTATATCTCAAACTTTTTGTGCACATTGGGTATGACCAGAACGGGTGCCGTTATTAATCTTTTCTTTAATTCTTGGAAACTTTTCTCACAAGCTTCAGTCCATTCAAACTTCTTATCCTTCTTAAGCAATTGGGTCATGGGTTCGGCTATGGTGGAAAATCCTTCGATAAATCTTCGGTAATATCCTGCCAGACCAAGAAAACTCCTGACCTCAGTCATGTTGGTGGGTTGTTTCCATTCTTGGACAGCTTTTACCTTGCTTGGGTCTACTGCTATCCCATCCAGTGTCAGAACGTGTCCTAGGAAGCCAACTTCTCGTAACCAAAATTCACATTTACTGAATTTGGCATAAAGTTGTTTTTTCCTCAATTCTTCCAGGACTATTCATAGGTGTTGTTCGTGTTCTTCGGGTGTCTTGGAGTAGATAAGTATGTCATCAATAAATACGACCACGAACTTGTCCAAACATTTCAAGAAAACCTTGTTCATGAGATGAACAAAATAAGCGGGAGCATTGGTTAAGCCAAATGGCATCACTGTAAATTCGTACAATCCATATCTGGTAGTAAATGCAGTCTTGGGTATATCTGACGATCGGATTTTTAATTGGTGGTAGCCTGACCTCAAATCTATTTTTGAGAATACCTTGGCTTCTGCTAGCTGTTCGAACAAGTCAGTTATCCTTGGTAGCGGGTATTTATTTTTGATGGTAACCATATTGAGAGCCCTATAATCAATACATAGTCTGAGGGTACCATCCTTTTTCTTAGCAAATAAAACTGGCGATCCCCATGGTGATGAGCTGGGTCTGACGTATCCTTTTTCCATTAATTCCTTAATTTGTTTCTTTAGTTCAGCCAATTCGGTTGGAGCCATACGATATGGCTTCTTATAAATGGGAGCCGTTCCAGGTGCTAATTCAATAACGAACTCAATTTCCCGATCAGGTGGCATGCCTGGTAGCTCTTCTGGAAATACATCGGGGTATTCACAGACTACAAGGACCTTACTTAATTCTGCCGCATCCACTTGATTTAATTTTCCTTGTGATGCGGAAATCCTCCTTGTGCCAAATTTTATTGTTTCTCCTTCGCAGCTTGTAAGAGTCACTGTGCGGTTGTAGCAGCCTATGAAACCTTTATTTTTGGTTAACCAATCCATTCCCAGAATAACATTCAGTTCGACTGCTTCCAGAACAATAAGGTTGGCTAGAAATACCATTCCCTTGATCCCGATATTTACAGCCTTGCAGTACCATTGTGTGCTTTGCTTCGATCCCGGGGACTGAATAACCATGGAATTTTGCAAAGGCGAAAAAGAAAATCGATTCTTCACGGCAAACTTTTTAGAGATGCACGAATGCGAAGCTCCGGAATCAAATAAAACTGTAGCATTAATTGAGTTGACAGGAAACGTACCGAACACAATATCCGGTGCATTTTGTGCTTCCTCAAAGGTCACGTGGTTGACTTGTCCCTTCCTTTGGTTGTTATTGTGGTTGATGTTGTGGTGCTTGGGGGCTGTGTTTGTACCACGTCCATTGTTGTTGGGCTTAGTAGTATTATTTCCCTGCTTTGGGCATTGCCTGGAGTAATGCCCTTCGCCTCCACAGGCATAACAGGTGATGCCCAGATAGTATGTTGTATCCCTGGTTCTGTTGTTAAAGGCACTGCGGTTCTGCTGTGGTGGTCGAGGTAGTAGTGTTGCTGGTCGGTGTGTTGTGGGCTTCTGAAATTCATTCTTGGGTTTATTGTTGCGAACCTGAGATGACTGGTTCATACGACGCTTGCGTATCTCGTTCATGTTATGATGCTCGTTCTCCAGTATAATTGCCTTGTCCACCAGTGTCTTGAAATCAGGAAAGGTGTGGACCACCAGTTGGCATTTTAAAGACGGAATAAGTCCATCGAGAAACTTTTCCATCTTTTTGTCTTCTCTCATATACTCATTGTTGGCATACCGGGCCAGCTGAGTGAACTGATCCAGGTACTGTGTCACCGTGGTGCCTCGCTGCTTGAGATCCTCAAACTCCCTCTTTTTCAGTTTCATGATACTGTTGGGGATATGTGCTCCCCGAAAATTTTCCTTGAATTGTTCCCATGTCATATTGGCTTCGTTGGGATGAGTGTGGCATAAGTTTTCCCACCATGATGCTGCTGTACCAAAAAAATAGTACGGGGTATAAAGTACTTTTTCTCGGTCCGTACACTGGGCAATAACCAATTTTCTTTCAATATCATGTAGCCAATCATCTGCCTCCAATGGTTTGTCGGTGTGAGAAAACACAGTAGGATTGGTCTTCTGGAGCTTAGATAATTTTGACCTGTTCTGATTTTGTCCTTGGTGGTTTCCCATATTGATTAAATGTCGCATCATTTCTTGGTGCTGTTGCTGGCTTTGCTCGTACAGACGGCACACTTGTGAAAATGCTGTGTCACTGTCCTGTTGACTACTCTGTCCTTGTGTAAAATTATTTCCCATCTATCCATGGTTGTTCTCTGGCGGATTTGGCATAGAACGGGTCCAGGGGCGATGCATTTTCTTTCTGGGGGTATTTGTGTAACACCGATGAGAAAAGAAATTATAAAAGCAGCAATAAACTTTTTTAAGAGACTGGGAATAAATCTCCCCCCAGGATGCAAGTACAACAGGTTATATCATACATGCAGGACTTAATTAAACAAGCATGACGTAATTATACAAGATGCTTGCAGAAACTGTGTACTACACGACCACTTGTTCAACTAGCGTACTACTTCGTCCTCTCAACGTGCTGTGGTCTAAGTCTGTTACTCGCCATCTTACAAAGAAGGAAAAGAGGAAGAAACAGAAAATAAATATCTTACAACCATGTCATCATAAAAAGACTACTACGGTGCTGACGCTCGCTCAGTCCTCATGGAGTGTCTGAGACACTGTAAGCACCGCTGAGGGTGAGTCCTAGCTGTGGCTCTCGAGACTCAACCTCCTCCTCCTCTGGGATGGTCTCCAGTCGTGTAGCGGTTGATGCCATGCCTGTCTAAGGTGGCACCATGTGCGTCGAAAGTGGGGCTCTGGTCGGAACAGGAGCAGCCAAGCGACTAGCCTCATCACTCGGGGATGAGTGCTGAACCGTGGGCTGAGTAGGAGAGTAGTGTGGTGGAGTCGGAATACGAGGGGTACGTGGTGAAGGTGAACGGAACTCACTCCTGCGAGTGATCCTCGCATGAGCCAGGTCCATTCGTGCAGCAAGGTGGTCGTCCACCAGTGCGGTAAAAATCGACTCGAGTGCCATGATGTACTGAACAAGGGGCTCAATCGCCCCCTCCCTTTCTCCCGCGGTGCAGGAAAAAGCATAATGGTTGGTATAAGGAACATGACACGGAAGGTAGTGATAGGGACGAGTTTGCATAATGGGCAGGATGTCCCTAAGACGTGCAATAGCCTCACGTGCGGCCATCTGGATAGCATGCCTCTCAGAGGGCATGACTCTCCCCATGAAACGGTAGTTGCGGAAGGACAGGTTACTTCCACCCCGAATATATACCGAAGCCTGGTACATATTCAGAGTGTCTGTGATCCTGTCAGGAAAAATGGTGTACTCTGGACGGCTCAGAGATCTCATCGCATCTCTAGCGATAATGGTAAGAAGACGGGAAAATCCCGCAGGCTCGTTGGCGAAAATCTGGGATGGGCAGCTGCCGCCAGACATCTACATCAGTAGACAAAAATCCAAACAGTCATATCATAAAAATATGATGACTAAGGAAAATTTGTTACGATGCATGAAATGCATGCTAAAAAAAATGTTAGTATTGACTCGAGTGCTAGCGATCGTGCCTAGGGTTTCCTACAGTCAGCCTGGCTCTGGTACCAAGTCCTGTCGAGCCCCTTTCTGGGATTAAATCTCAGAAAAGGCCCTAAGTCACACCAGCCCCAAGATCAACACAACTGGTGGACTTCCTTGATACAGATAACCAGTACAAATAATATTACACTGGGTTGAGTCTGAAGGCTCAACAAAATTATTACAAACTCGCCAAATATATGGCAGTGGCGGAATATGACAATGGTGTGGTGGTGATACATCTCTGATACAATAACGTAAAGCCAAGCGTCAGAGTGAGGCTTGACTATTTTATTGGTGTAGCGGAAGCTCAGCGGATGATACATGTGGTAGACTCCTATCTCACAGGTGACTGACTGGGACTCCTCTAAGCGTCGGGCTCGCTAGCGCAATCCTTCTCCACAAGCTCGTCCTCCTCCAAGTCTGGCCAAGTAAATAGCCAGGGACAAGCCAGTGAGTACATTGGAATGTACTCGCAAACATTTTGAACAGAAGATATAATGGATGCACATGCTCATGTAGGAACATAATGACATGCTCATGCTGACTAAAATCCTGGTCATGACATAATTATAAAATAATGCGGGAGTAAATAAAACATGTTAGCCATAACCAGTCTACTAAGAAAAATAAAAGCAAGCGAATGCCATGGGTAGTCTAGCCAGCCCAAGTGACATTCAGAAAAAAAAAGAGAAATGCCGGTCGGGTGTCTACAAGAGTAGTGGCGAGATAAACCGCCTGTTAACTCGAGAGACGCCACGAGAGGTCTTGAAAAGAAATGCCTGTTGGGCGTCAAGTGATGCCACGGTTGGACTTGAAGAGAAATGCCAATCGGGTGTCCACAAGAGTAGTGGCGAGATGAACCGCCTGTTAACTCGAGAGACGCCACGAGAGGTCTTGAAAATAATAGTTGAGTGCCCGGGGTAGTCTAGCCAGCCCCTGAGACACTCGGGAAGGAAATAAATTAAGAGAAACGGGTTAGTCCTCAATATAGCCATAATAATATTTATTAAGCATAAAAAAATTAGGGTAGCAACAGGGTATCAACAGTTATACTGCAAAAATGAGTCAGACATTTTTTTAATTATTTCCTCCGGAGACCGATACCGGGACCGACACTTGACCCACCCAGCTACGCCCTTTGACCGAGGACACGGCTATTCGAATAGTTTTAACTCTGCAGAGGGTGTACTCTTTACCCACAAGTAAAGGATTTCTTTAGTCAGTACCGTGACACTGACTAATTCCCATTACGGTCTTTGGGTTGAAAACACACCTGACCAGTACACACCAGAATAACTCTTCGGATGCCAGGAATCACCCAAAGCATCGTTCAAGAAAAACTCTGAGACGGAGAGACCAACATCCTGCATGGGATCACTATTAATACACGTGGATCACAAGGGGTGCCCCTCTCTCAGTGACAACCGGTAACACCCATGCCCCCTGACCCGATGACAGGATTTAGTCCAAGGCCTTTGGAAACCCTCATCGCGGCCCTCTGTACGGTGTGTACCTAGACAGGGGTTAACAACTTACTCAGCCATACCTTCCTTGCGGAAAGACTCGTGGCAGCACAGTATCCAGCTAGGTGTAGCGGAACAAGACTCGATCTAGGCCGACTCAGGAGGTGTTAATTAACATCATCGGAATAATCCACTTAAGTCACATGACACCACCGTGTCAAACCAAGAATGGCCCGTGCCCACCGGCACGTCCAAAGCAGGAGACACTCTCCCGTATTTCCACCACTTTACCGTGTCAGAAGAATCTCTTGCTTGATTGATGTGCAAGTTATGAGCAAAAGAGATATGACCATGCATGCAAGTGCTAGTGACATTCTACACATACGGTGCAATATCAACCGATGCAACATGCAAAAGCAAATGCAATCACCATATCCCAAGTTCAAAAATGCTTGCCTTGTCCAAAGTAGTCAGGTGAAAACCCTTCAAAATTCTCGGCAAAGTTTCCCTCTTCTTTTTCTGAAAATTCAAAATCAACTCAAATTAAACAGTTTTGGCAAAAGTATAAAAAGTTGTCCCGAAACATTTTTCAATAAATACTAAAAAAAACTAGAGAGAAAAATAAGAATTTCAAAAAAAAGTTCAACTCAAACGGAGTTGTGGTTTAAAAGTTATTAAACTTTCAAAACCAGGGGCTTTTCTATAAAACAGCAGTCCCTGCACAGTTTAAACAGAAAACGTTTCGGCTGAAATACGCTTCTCAGCGGAGAAGGCGTAAAAGGCAGAGTACGTCTTCGTTTTAAACCAGGAAAAAGAAAAAAAACCGCGCGGGGTGGGGGCCCACCGTCAGGTTCAAATTTGAACCCGATTGCGCGCGAGACAGAGAGGCGACGGCGGTCGCCGGCGGTGATCGCCGGGGTTTTGGAGGGCGGCGATGGTCGGAACGTGACCAGGGCGGAATGCCGCGTCGGAGGGAGGTGGTGGTGGTCGCCGGAGAGCACCTGAACGCCGGCGGGGTCGACGGCGGCGGACGGGGCTCGGGTGGTTTTGGGACTCGCCGGAGAGGGCTCGGGCAATGAAATTGAAGCACGGGATTGTTGAGTTGGTGGATGAGATGGCTACTGATGAAGTTTGAGCTGTGGTGATGGCGTAACGGCGTCGAACCGAATGGGGACAGAGGCGGCGGAGCGGTTACCGGAGAGGAGGGAGGAGACCTCCTCCAGGTCAAGGAAGTGGCATAGGGGTGATTAGGAGGTGGTGGAGGCGATGGGTGAGGAGAACGGAGCTCGGGAGGGCCTTTTATAGGTGATCCGAGGTGGTCCGACAAGGTTCGGATCACGCCGGAGTTACGGTGGTCGGCGTGGTAGGTTTGGGCAGTGGCCGTGGTCGGTGAGTGTCAGTGAGAGTGGTGAGAGCTGACCGAAATGCCAGCGCAGATGAGCTCGACTTCTAGGGCCTTATCCATGGTGTGGCCGCCGTGCGGCCATGGCGGATGCCGCGCAGCTCTGGTGGTTGGCAGTGGGCCTGGGCGGCGTGGTCAACATAGATAAGGTGCGGAGAGGGTGCCGCGTGGAGGGAGATTAGGTGGGGGAGGTCAGCGAGAGAAGTGAAGATGGCGGGCGCCGTGTGGATCAGCTCGGCCCGCCGTGGATGAGCACGGTGACATGTGCACCGGCCTGCAACCGGCCAGTTGACTGAGGTGTACTGACGAGGGAGAACTCATGGAGATGCATTGATGGCCAGGGGAAGCGATACCATGCGGGCAAGGGGAAAGGAAGAAGTGCACGGCACCGGTCGCCTCTGTCGTCTGAATCTGAATTCAGTTAACTGAATTTGTTTCAGTTATGAACAGTGCACTGATACTCATATAATCCTATGACAGAGAGTGCTAGAGATTTTTAGAATTTGTGGCAATTTTTGTGGTGATGTGTTGATACATATGAGAGGGTCTGGCAAAGTTTGGGAACTTTTGGAGTATTTAAAAATATGTTTGGATCAGAAATATTGAATCTGGTCCAAATTTGAATTGAGTGGAATTTGAAAATTTTGAACTGTGGTACCCCATGTCTTTGGAGAAATGGGTTGTGGGTACCATATATTTGTTGGGATAATTTTTGGTGGAGGTAGAAACCTTGTGGAAATTGTGGTTCCTTTGTAAACCAAAGGAATGATGAATAATATGAATTCCAACTTTGGAATTTATTTGGATTGTGAAAAATATTTCTGTGGGGTAGGAGAGAGTTGGATTATGTCCTAGATGATGTGAGTGACTTGTGGGATAAAGTTGGAATGGAAGAAAATTGTTGGATGGGTTTAGTAGGGCTAAAAGGGAGGTGAAGAGATTGTCTCCTTTGAAAATTTATTATCCTCAAAACTTTTCTTGCTAAAACTAAAGTGTTTGAAAACCCCAAAATAATTATCCTTATAATTTTAAACTCTTCAACCAGAATATTTAGAGAAGATTGGAACCCAAATAAAATTTGAAAAGGTTTTCAAATTGAAGAAAGGTGATATGAAAAAAAATGATTTTCAAAACTTTTATTTTTAAGGGAAAGATTTCAAATATTCAGAAAAATATTTTTGGGGCGTTACACACTGGGGCCTTGTTCTTTTCAGCAGCAGATATGTTCCGTGTTGATCTCTTGGGTGCAGATGGTTTTGGAGCTTGAGCTTGAGCTGAAGGCTTGGGGGCAGACTTGGGCTTAGATGGAGCAGCCCCAGTCCTTATGGCACCCCCCATAAGCTTCTGAGTCTTTGCAGGAGGTGCAGCAGGCTCTTCCTCCTCATCTTCATCAGAAGAATGCTTTTCAAACTCAGCCATTGGATCTACAAGTTTGCACCATCTTCCTCTTTTCCTTTCTTTCTTCTCTTTTCCAGCACCACTTGCTGGTTGTGCTTGCTCTTGAGTTGAGGCTCTGGCTTTTGACATTGGAGCTCTCTTAGCAGGAGCCTTCTTCTGCATTCCAGGCTTTGTGGCAGCAGCAACATACTCTTTCTTGAGCACCTTCTTCTTGGAGGTCTCTTCCTCCTCAATTACAAAGTCCTCATACTCAGATTCAGATGTTCTCTTCTTCTTTGTCCTGGTGGCTGCATTTGGCAAATTGCTAGGAGTGCTTCTGCTCCCCTCATCATAACTGCTTGAAGGACTAGTGCCCTCACTGAGGTTGACCTGCTCTTCAGACTTGTTCTGGCTATCACTGCCCTCTGACATAGCTGAAAGTGAACCTATGAATAGTTGGGTATAGATAGAGTGGATGAGCATCACAAAGTGCAGCTTATTTTGCAAAATATTGAGACAAAAACTTAATTTTAGTTTTCAGCAGAAAGCATTTTGGAGCTACCGATTTGACAAACTCGGTGACACCGAAGCACAAACAAAGTCTAAACACACAATTTTGGTCAGACAGAAATGCAGTTCGGTGACTCCAAGATGCTAGGGTTTCACAGAGAAAGTGATTTCGGTCGCACCAATCAGTACACTTCGGTCAGACCGAGTTGTACTTGTACAATGGCCAGGGACAATCGGTGTGACCGAGATCCTTAGATTGGTCGGTCCGAGATGAGTTCAGCGGAAACCTAACCCTAAGTTTTTGCATCAAATCTATTCTATGGAATTCTTTTGGTGGATAGGTCAATCTCATACGTGGGAAGAACAATGGCAATGATCTTTGTGCAAGAATCGGAGTAATAGAAAGCACAAAGGGTCAAATCCGTACCCTAACTTGGCGACGGACTTGCTACGGCGGCAACGGCGGTGAGAATCCCATTGACGGTGGCGGGGACCAGCGACAAGGGGTCACTGGCGACGACGGCGATGATCCGGAGACCAAAGGGGCGGTAGAGCTGGGAGGCGCGGTCGAGTGTTTGAAGAATTTCCAAATTTTCAACCCGCGGTATATATACCCAGTCACTGTCGGTGTGACCGAGTGGAACGACTCGGTGGCACCGAGATGCAAAACTGCTAGCAGTTGCTGCAACTCGGTGTGACCGAATTGTTCAAATCGGTTGCACCGAGATGAAAACCTAGATCAACTTAATGAATTTAGTGAGACCGAGTAGGAGTGAGTTGGTCTGGCCGAAAGGCATTAAGAGGTTTTGGAAGTTAAGCCCTTGACAGATCGGTGGCTCCGAGTGCTCCTCACCCGGAGGGTCTGAATTCGACTTGTTCAAACTTTGTGATGTAGCATGAATAGAGTTTGAGATGAGAAAAAGCATAGATAGCTAGAGGGAGTACTTAGGCATTCTTGTCCATCCATTTGGCAAAAAGAAAAACCAAACAATCAAAGCAACAAATGGATGTCCTCGAATGGAGAAAATTATGCAACCAACATGCTCACACAATAAGATGGCAAATAAAACATGTGGCAAAGCATGCACAATCACTCTAGCATCTATCAAGCAATTGGCGATGACTAGGTCATCTATATATGAGTATATTGACTTAGGAGTCAAATGAGAACATTTGATCAAAGGTCATACTCATCGTTTAAGCACAAGTGGGGTTACCACTTTTACATAAAGCATTGTTTTGTTCACACCATTAGAGTTGCTTTAGCTCAATTCTTAGAGCAATGCTCCCCCTAGATGTGATATTCCCCCTTAGAGGGATGAACTAACCTTGGGTTTTGTCAATGATGACTTCATGTAGGTGTTGAAGATGTGGGTGCTCAATGTTGATGTAGATCATTTGGAGCAATCCATTGGAGTGAGTTGCACTTTCAATACCTACATGGGTTAGTCCCACAAGGAACACACAAGGATATCCATAGACATAGAGTGAAATACACATATGATGATGTCCATGAAAGCATTAGGTTACCTTGTCCCTTGTCTTACCAACAAGAGGGTTTGTGACTCCTTGAACTAGTGCAAGATATGGAAGTTGATTGCACTTGTCCTTGCCAAAATGAATATGAGTGAAGTATGTTGGCGGAGTCACCCTCAAGAACTCTCTAGTTCTTCTTCTTTGGGATCCACATCAACTTGATGGGAATCCTTGGAGTTGTAGTCATACTTGATGAAGTAGAACTTGATGTAGTCTTGGGAACCCACTTGACCAAGGCCTTCGAAGCTTCTTCAAACGAATCAATCTCTTCTTGAAGCTTGTCCTTGCCTTTTAGATTGTGGTCTTGTGGTGGAAGATCATCTTGAGCTTGTGTTCCCTTGAAAGAAATGGGATCATACTTCTCTTGTTGAGGAACAAACTTCGTCTTGGGGTATTGATCTTCTTCCCACTCAACTCCATTGGCATTGAACTTTCGTTCAAAACCAACACCTTGATTCTTCCGGTGCCTTCCTTGCTTGCGTACAATTTCCTCGAATTACTTACATCCGGCAAGGCTCTTGTAAACACCTTTCTCTATTATTCCCTTCAATAAGCTATTTTCTTGCTCAAGTGTAACTTGGCTAAGATAATCATTAGTGGTATTAAGAGAACTACTAGAAGCAATAATATTGGATTTAACATTGTTATTGTTACTACTATATGAAGAATCTTTCTTGCTCTTGTTACTAGATTTTACTTGTGGCGCATAAGTAGACAAGATTAAATGCTTGGCAATGTAAGAAGAACTCTTCTTTCGAAGATCATCATTGATTGCCTTTAAGAACCCATGTTCTTGCTCCAAATTGAGCTTCTCGAAGCATAGCTTCTCATGAGTCTTTAAAAGCTCTCGATGATCCTCTAAAGTAGTTTCATGAGCTAACTTAAGAGTGTTTAGTTCTTTAGTTAGATGCTCAATCTCCTTCTTATCATTGTCATTCGTTGCATCTTGATTAGCATGATTAATAGCAATTTCATCATAGTTTTCATCACTAGTGTTGTCAACAAGTAAATCATCATCACCTAGTAAATCATCTTCATCACTATTGAAATCAACATACTTGGGGTGTGATACCTTAGGGCCTTGTCGGGGGTATCGTGCGACATATGCCAGGGGATGGCTTATCGTGGATGGGGACAAAAGTACGTCGCCGGGCTCTAGAAGCGGGAGTGAGCGAGACCGCGTACGCTTGCGATTCTTACCCAGGTTCGGGGATCTCCTAGGAGATAACACCCCTAGTCCTGCTCTGCGGGGTCTCTGCATGATCACTATTTCAACAGGTGGCTACAAGCTTGCTCCTTGAGCTTCCTGGCTGGAGGAGGAAGAAGGGCAAGGCTAGCCCTACTCCACTCTCTCTGCGTGTGTGTGTGTTGCTGTGAGTGCTCGACGAGGCCTCTGCCAAGGAGCCAACTGCCAAACCCCCCTGCATGGGGTGACCTGGGGGGTTTATATAGGCCTACCCCCCAGGGATACAATGGTAATCCGACCGGGCGTAGGACCCGGCCGTCAGTGTCTCTGGTCGCCGGCTTCTCCGCCGACTGCTGGGGCCCGCCGCCTGGTGGGTCCCCCCGGCGGTCTCGTCCTCGGCCGACAAGCTGGGCCCGCCGCTTGCGGGTCCTGTCGGCTATGTGGCACTGTAGCCGTGCCACTGATGACGCACGCTTGGTCGGGAAGAGCGTGGATACAGTCCCGCTGCCTGGCGGGAACTCACTGTAGCCATACCCCGTCGTATCTGGTTAATGGCGCACGAACTTCGAGGGAGGAGGAGGGCCGCCTGCTAGGAGCTGGCCTCCCACTGAGCCGACTGGTCTGGGCTTGCCGCCTTCCGGCTTGTCACTGACAGGTAGGGCCCGCCGCCTGCGGGCCGTACTGGCCGCCCGTCGCGGGAGCATGGCTTCCTCTGCCATGGGTGATGTCATGAGTGGCATGGCAACAGTCCTGCGTTGGGTGCAGGATGCCTGCTTGGTACGCAGCACTGTGGCCACGCCCCGCCCTGGATTCGGGGGTGGCAGGCCGGTACTCTAGCCATGCCCTGTCTAATCGTGTTTATGTTGGTGTTGACTCTGAGGGCACGAGGGGCTGCCTGCTATGACTCGGCATCCCAGGAGGCCGCCTGCCAGGAGTCAGCCCACTTCATGGCCGTCTTGTGGACTCCGCCGCCTCCCGGCAACTGGCTGCATGGACCAGCCGGCCTCGAGAGGATGGCTCTTTGTCTTTGAGGTTTGAGGGGCTCAGCCCGCCCCGACGTCTTGAAATGCCAAAGGGGGCTGATGGGGATACCCGTGGTCATTTACTCCGACAGTAGTCCCCGAAGCTGATGAGGCGCTGCGGCTGAAGGGGCGAGAAGCCTCAGCAGCTTCATACTCCGAATCGTCTTCCGAAGAGCCGACTGGTTGGTGTCGGCCATGACCAGGCAGGCCGCCTGGTGGTTTTGAAACGTCGTGGCTGGGACCGGGTGGTACGCCAGCCAGATGCCAGACTTGCCGCTTGCGCATGTTGGCCACGTGGCGTCAACAGGCCAAGCCGGCCTGTCAGCCCACGCGCGTGACGGGACTGCGTCGCAGGCCGGGGCCCACCACTATAGTGCCTTGGCGCGCGCGGATCCGCTGCGGCCGAGGCGGACGATTGGTATTCTGTGGCAGTTAATGCACGCCTTTACTGGCGCCATAATCGCGGAAATCGTGGGGGAGTGGGCGCAGTTAATCCCCATGGCCCCCCACGTCCCCGCCCCCTCGGCTTCGCCGCCTGGGCTATAAGTAAGGGGAGGAGTAGGGGGTGGCAGACGTACGGGCGCCCTCCTCCCCCCTTGCCCTCCTTCGTCTTCCTGCCGCCGCAGCGCTCCTTCCTCCCACCGAAGCGCTGCCGCAGCTCGCCGTCGCTGTGCGTCCTCTCGCAGCGGCATCCTTGCTCCGCTGCAGCCTCGTCCGCTCGCCACCGCGCCGCGCCTGCGACGAGCTCCGTCGCCCATGGCGCGTTCACGAGCCGGCGACTGGGACGGCTCCAACGTCCATGAAGACCACCTCTCCTTCCTCTGCCAAACACGTCGGCTGCCCCGAGAGGCGAATGTGCAGGTGCGTGTCCCTCCCGAGGCAGAAATCTCGCCGGCGCCGGAGGACGACAAACGCGTCGTCTTCTGGTCTCATTTCCTTGGCGGCTTCGGCCTTCCAGCAAGCAACTTCCTCCGCTCTTTCTTTGATTTCTACCAAGTCCAGCCACACCACCTCACGCCAAACACGGTGGTGCTGCTCGCCTCCTTCGTCGCCATGTGCGAAGGATATCTCGGCACTCTCCCCACCCTCGAACTCTAGGGGGAGTGCTTCTACCTCAAACTTGGCACCGCCGCCAAGGGCCAGGCAGCTCAGTGCGGAGCCTGCGTGGCGGTGCGGCACCAGGGCACCGGGAACCGCTTCCCTTCCATCTCTCTGCTGCAGTCTGCCAAGCTGTGGCAGAAATCTTATTTCTATGTCAGAAACGTCCGTCCGACTAGCGATTACGTCAACTTGCCGGCTTACGCGGCCGGCCCGCCGGCCGAACCGCGCGCCAACTGGCGGCTCAAGCCGAGCTCTCTATCGGCCGCCTCCTCCGCCGCCCTTGCCCGACTTCATGTGATGACGGAGTCGGAGGGCTTAAAGGGCTCGGACTTGCTGGCCGCCTTCGTGACGCGCCGAGTTCTCCCCCTCCAAGCCCGGCCTCACATCATCAGTTGCATGAGTGGGCACCGGGACCCGTGCCGAATGTGCACGCGGGAGCTGCCGGACGTGGAGGTGGTCCGGCTGGTCAACTATATGTCCGACTGTAAGCTGTCAGAGATGGACTGGCGGTTCGGCAAGCG
Organism: Thinopyrum elongatum; assembly: GCA_011799875.1. Lineage (NCBI taxonomy): Eukaryota > Viridiplantae > Streptophyta > Magnoliopsida > Poales > Poaceae > Thinopyrum > Thinopyrum elongatum. Next base: position 241,394,890 of record CM022303.1, read on the forward strand.
GCCGTACGACCGCGCACATCCGCCGCCTGCGGTAAGTCTTTGTGATTCTTTTTCTCTTTTGCTGGTCCGAGTTCTTGTTTCGCCGTCTGATCAGTCGGCCATGGTGCAGGTCCTCCCGGCCCAGTCGGCCGCCGGCACTCTGGATCCAGGTCAGGAGTATATGCCAGATCAAACGAGGAGTGACGTGGAAGACCCCGACTTGGGGGCGGCCGCCATGGAGGAGGACGACACCACAGGTGGCAGCGGTGGAGCAGGCGGCTTTGGGGGAGGAGGCGGCCTTGAGGACTGGCCGGACGACGATGAGGCGGAGAACGAGCCCCGCCGCCCGCACGGCACCTACAGGGCGGGCGCGAGCTCCTCAGCCGTGCCGACCGCACCAGGCGGCCCAAAAAATAGTCGGGCCGGCTCGTTGCTGTTCGGCAGCCGGTCGAAGAAGTCCAAGAACACGGCCGCCGCGACCAGGTGGCAAGAGGCCGCCGCAAGAGCGGCCTAGTTCCAGAGGCCCCCGAAGCAGCCCCCGATGGTGTCCGCGTAAGTGCTTGGCTGTGTTTTCCTTTCTTCTTCCTTGCAAACTTTTCTGAGTTTTCTCTTGTCTTGCTTGAATCAGGGGCCCACTCACTCTTGAGCGGTCCGCCGCCGCCTCCGTGATCGGGGAGGCGGAAGGCTCCGCCAATAACCGCCACGTGGACCCGCTCGCCAACCTCCGGGCGGCGACGGAGAGGAACGCACGGGAGGTGCGCGAGGAGCGGGAGGAGGCGGAGAGGCAGGAGGCGGAGGCGGCCAAGGCAGCGCGGGCGGACGCCGCCGCCAAGGCATGGGCGGACGCGGCCGCTAGGGCGCAGGCGGAAGAAACCGCGCGCGGCCAGGCCCCGCAACTTGTCATTCCGTTGCGCGCGGCGCCACCAGCGCCAGAGATCCCGGTGCCGACTGGAGGAGCCGGCGATGACCAGCCGGTCATGGCGAGGGGAGGAGGCGACGCCATCGTCTCGGAGGCAGAGGTGCCCCCGCAAGCGCCGACTGCCGAGGCCCGAGGCAATCGGCCTGACGTGCCATCGGCGTCACCGATCGGTGTCGAGTTGGTGGTGGGGGCGACTCCCGTGGTCCGCCCTTCGGTGCGCCGGCGTGCGGCGAAGGTGGCCTCGGCGCCGCGGGCGCAGGAGGTCGGGGCCACGAGCTCGTCGGCCCTAGACGCAGAGGCCACCAGTGCCCCCCCACCGGAATGGACGCCTGGGGGCGGGACGGGTGTGCTGAACAAGGCCTTGCAGGACGTTCAGGCCCAACTCCAGGCCCAAGGCGCCGCCCTCCAGCAGTGTACGAAGGCGTTCTTGGCGACGCGGACGGCCGTTCGGGTATGCTTCTTTGCTTTGTTTTTTTATTCTTGCAGTCTTCCGTGGGGGCGCGCCAGTGCACCCACTGGGTGTAGCCCCCGAGTTTCGGGCCGGCTGCTGAGCAGGCGGCTCGGAACTTTAAGGTAGGTTCCGAGTGCTAACTTGTTTCCTCTTCTTTTGTCTTCATTGCAGGACTACCACAACATCCGCGCAGCCGCCTTCAACTCCCAGGTCCAGGAGTTGGCTAAGCGGACCGCCGACCTCACCGAAAGCCGGCGTAAGCATTCTGTCTTCTTCCTCGCAGGGGCGCGTCAGCGCACCCGCTGGGTGTAGCCCCCGAGATTCGGGTCGACGCTGAGCAGTCGGGCCGGATCTTCTGGCAACCACTTTCTTTTTTGGTCATCTTTGTTGATTGTCCTCTCTTTCTCATTTTTGCAGGAGCCAACGCCACACTGCAGCAGCATCTGGGCGAAGTCCAGACCGAGCTGCATGTCAAGGAGGAGGAGCACCGTAAGGCGGCCCTGGAGCACGACCGTCTAGCCAAGAAGTTGGCGGACCAGCACAAGGCGGAGCTCCAGAAGCTCAAGGAGGCGGAAGGTGCCCTTCAGGCCGAGTTTGAGGTCAAATGCTCAAAGTGGGCCGAGAAGGAGGCGATCCTCGCCGCTGGCTACGGTAAGATTGAGGACATGATCGACGGTAAGCTTCTTTCTTTGGAATAGCTGCCGACTGCATCGGGATTCGGCTTCTGATCTTTGTTTTTCTTTTGCGTAGACTTCTTTCCTGGCCACGCCGTCGCCGTCAGCCAGGCCATCGAGGCGCGGCGCGACTGGCGTAGGAGGGAAGGAGTGGAGATCCCGCCCGACGCGCCTCGGAACATGAACGAGCAGCTCCTGGCTGTAAGGACGCGTTTACAGCCGGTTCACCGTCTGCTCCGCCGCCTTCAGCGTGCCGGGTCTCAGCTGGTTTCTGCCCTCTGGCTAGGCGGCCAGGCTCCACGCACCCCCAGTCGGACCGCCGACTAGATGGAGGTGGCAATCGGCCGCTTCGAGGCTTGGAGGGGCTCCTCCGCTCGGGCAGGCGCCCGAAGAGCCTTGGAGTTTGTCAAGGCGTGGTATCCTGGGCTCGACCTAGCCCAGTTGGCCACGTTCTGGCAGGAGGCCATGGAAGAGTTGGTGGCAGCGGGGCCCGCGCTCACCCATCGTGCGGTGGCGATCGCCGAGTACATCGACACCGGCGTCTTCTTCCCCGAGCTGGACGAGGAAGGTGCCGAGGTGCCGATGGACTGCTTCGGGCTGAACCCGGATGATGGCGAGGACTCGGCGGAAGAAATTGCCTCAAGCGATGAAGGCGAGGACGAGGAAGATGAGGATGGTGAAGGCGACGCACCGGAGGGCGGAGTGGACGCCCAGCCTCAGCTTGATCGGGCCTCGAGCAACGAGCCACGTGCGAGTGCACCGACTGCTGCTGAAGGCGACCAAGCCGAGACTCGCCAGACGGCCACTCCACCAACTGGCGCCGCCGACTCCACCAACCTGCCGGACCCGCCTGTTGCTCGTTTGGCCTAGGCTGCCAACTTATCTTATCTTTTCCTGCTTTGGTAATCTTTAGAACAAACTTTGTTAAATTCATGCAGTTCCACCCGCTGGGTGTATCAACCTTGTTGAATGCTGGCCGAGGGCCTCTTGCTATGTGATTTAATTCTCGCATGAGATGTGCTTCGCCGAGCTCTGACTTGTCTTGCTTTATGTTCTTTTGGCTTTTTCCTTTGCCGCTTTCCCTTGGCTGCCGCCTTGCCGGCCAGACAACCATTCTTGGTCTGCTGGCCGGGTCAAGTACTTGGCCATTTTGGGAAGACAAGTACTTTGGCCGCTTAGAACGTAGCAATTTAAGTGAGAAGCCGGCCGGCCGGCTGCTCAGCAACCGGACGACTAGGTGAGGAGCCGACTTGGCCTATGTGGGTGCTTTCGTCCTTAGCCATTTTTCATGTGAGCACCATTTCTTGCCTTTGACTCTTGCCGGCCAGACAGTCGCTCTGCGAGCTGCGGCTTATGGCAAGGGTGGGCTTAGATGCCGGCACACTACTTGTCCGACTGCAGGTAGAGCCAACATAGTACAAGGCGGCAAGCCCCTGGGCCGACTGGTCGGACCCGGTGCCGGGCGTAGGAATGAAATAACATACTCACAGGCATGAAACTTATCATATAGAGAAGAAAGGTAGCCCCCGAGTGCTCCTCGAGGGACCCGGTGCCTTTGCCCTTAGTACAAAAGGTAGCGTGGTACATACTGTATTTAACTGTAAAATCTTCGGAGAAGATTTGCATTCCATGGGCGCTCTGCTTCCTTTTGCGCGCCCTGGGCTTCTGCCCATCGATGAGGTAATAGGAGTCATTGCCCAAGGCTCTGCTGATGATGAAGGGGCCTTCCCAAGGGGCCGAGAGCTTGTGCTGGCCGGTTGTTTGCTGGATCAGCCGGAGCACAACGTCTCCCTCTTGGAAGGATCGTGGCTGGACCTTCCGACTATAGTAGCGGCGCAGGCTCTGCTGGTAGATGGCGGACCGGCTGAGTGCTAACAGCCGGCCTTCTTCCAGCAGATCGATGCCGTCTTCTCATGCTTCCTTCGCCTCCGCCTCTGTGTACATGGTGACGCGAGGCGAGTCGAACTCGATGTCAGTTGGGATGACGGCCTCGGCCCCGTATACGAGGAAGAAGGGAGTGAAACCGGTTGATCTGTTCGGAGTGGTGCGGAGACTCCAGAGGACGGCTGGCAGCTCGTCGATCCAGCAGCCGGCCGAGCGCTCCAGCGGCTCGACCAGTCGGGGTTTGATGCCGGATAAGATGAGGCCGTTTGCTCGTTCTACCTGGCCGTTTGACTGCGGGTGGGCAACGGACGCTAAGTCTAGTCGGATGCCCTGCGTCGAGCAGAAACGGGCCAAGGCGCCTTTGGCAAAGTTAGTGCCATTGTTGGTGATGATGCCGTGTGGTACACCGTACCGGATGGTGAGATCCGCGATGAAGGTCACAGCAGTCGGACCATTTAGCTTCTTGATTGGTTTTGCTTCAATCCACTTGGTGAATTTGTCCACGGCGACCAGCAGATGGGTCATGCCACCGCGTGCTATCTTGAATGGGCCCACCATGTCCAGCCCCCAGACGGCAAAGGGCCAGGTAAGGGGGATGGTCTTGAGTGCAGAAGCCGGCAGATGTTGCTTGGAGCTGAATTTTTGGCACCCCTTGCATTTCTTGACCAGATCCTTGGCGTCCTCCAAAGTAGTCGGCCAGAAGAAACCATGGCAGAAAGCTTTGGTGACAAGGGATCTGGAGGCCACGTGGTGGCCGCACTCGCCTTGGTGTATGTCTCTGAGGATTGCCTTGCCTTTCTCTGGTTCGACGCAGCGTTGGAAAACGTCGGTCACGCTGCGCCTGACAAGCTCTCTGTTTACTATCGTGTAAGCTCCTGCCCGACATTGCACCTGCCGGGCCGAGATCTCATCAACTGGCAGCTCTCCGCCTACCAGAAAGTTGAGGATGGGCTGTGCTCATGATGGTGCTTTGACTTCATCCACTGTCATTACGGTTACTGAAACCAGGGCGGTTGGGTCTGGAGGTGGTGGGGCGGAGTCAGCCGCGTCTTGCCGCATTGTTGAAGTCCCCGGGATGGCCGCTGCAGCCCCCGGGCCGGGCTGTAGAGTCCCTGGGCCGGGTGCGACTGCCGCAGTCCCCGAGCCGCTTGCCGAAGTCCTCGGGCCTGCTGCCGCAGCCCCCGGGCCGGGTTGCGAAGCTCTAGGGCCGGGTGCGACTGCTGCAGTCCCCGTGCCGCTTGCCGAAGTCCCCGGGCCGGCTACTGCAACCCCCGGGCCGGGTTCGACTGCCTCGGGAGCAGCCGACACAAAGATGGATTCTGATTCCGGGGAAGGCTTGATGGACGGCTTGCGGAGGCGTTAAAGGGACACGCCGGCTGGTATGGCTTGCCATGTGGAGCCGATCCGTGCCAGGGCGTCTGCTTGCTCGTTGTCGGCCCGTGGCACGTGAAGGAATTCGCACCCATCAAAATATCCGCTGATCTGCTGGACGAGGAAGCGGTAGCTCGCCATATTTGCGTCCTTGGCATCCGAGTCGCCGGACGACTGTTGGACCACCAAGTCCGAATTGCCGTAGCACAGAATCCGGCGGATGCCAATCTCCTTGGCCAGCCAGAGTCCATGTACTAGCGCCTCGTACTCGGCCACGTTGTTGGAGGCGGCAAAGTGGATTTGCAGCATGTATCTGAGCTTGTCGCCTTTGGGAGAGGTGAGGACGACGCCGGCTCCCAAACCGGTGCGCATCTTCGAGCCATCAAAGTGCATCCGCCAATGAGTGGAGTCTGGGGCTGGCGGCAGGTACTGGGTTTTGGCCCAGTCGACGAGGAAGTCGGCCAGTGCTTGGGACTTGATGGCGGCGCGAGGCTGGTAGAAGATGGTGTAGGGGGCCAGCTCGATGGCCCACTTGGCCACTCGGCCCGATGCGTCTCTGCTGCCTACGATCTCCGCAAGCGGGGCGTTGCAGACGACCGTGATGGGATGCTCTTGAAAGTACGGCTTGAGCTTCTTGGCGGCAAAATGCACGCCATAGCACAACTTTTGGTAGTGGGGGTAGTTCTACTTGGAAGCTGACAGCACCTCACTCAAGTAGTAGACGGGCCTCTGGACCGGCAGCGCCTTGCTGTCCTCTTGGCGCTCTACCACCATAACTGTACTGACCACCCAGCTGGTGGCGGCGATGTAGAGAAGCATAGGCTCCTTGGCAGCCGGGGCGGCCAGGACGGGCGGCGTGGTCAACATCTTCTTGAGCTGGAGGAACGCCTCGTCCGCCTTGTCGTTCCACTCGAAATGAGTGGTCTTCTTCATCAGCTGGTACAGGGGAAGAGCCTTCTCGCCCAGCTGACTGATGAAGCGGCTCATGGATGCCAAGCAGCCGGTGAACTTCTGAATGTCTCGCAGTCGGGTGGGCCTCTCCATCCTCTCGATGGCCTTGATCTTGACAGGGTTGCACTCTATGCCGTGCTCTGAGACAAGGAAACCGAGGAGCTGGCCGGCTGGCACTCCAAAGACACACTTCTCTGGGTTGAGCTTGATTTGAAAACAGCGCAGATTGTCAAAAGTTTCCTTGAGATCTTCCAGGAGGGTACCGCACTTCTCCGTCTTCACCATAACATCGTCTACATAGACGTGGGCATTTCTGCCGAGTTGCTTGAGGAGGCACTTCTGCATGCAACGCTGGAACGTGGCACCGGCATTTCTCAAGCCGAATGTCATGGTCAGGTAGTAGAAGGCTCCGAATGGTGTGATGAAGGTGGTCTTCAGGCGGTCGGCCGGGCTTAACTTTATCTGGTGGTACCCCGAATAGGCATCCAAGAAACTCAACAGCTCGCATCCGGCTGTGGAGTCTATCACTTGGTCAATCCGAGGCAAGGCGAACGGATCCTTCGGGCAAGCTTTGTTGAGGCTGGTGTAGTCAATACACATGCGCCATTTGTTGTTCTTCTTTAGCACAAGGACTGGGTTGGCTAGCCACTCTGGGAAGAATACTTCCATAATGAAGCCGGCTGCTAGAGGTTGTCTGACTGGCGGCGGAGGGGTTGTCTGACTGGTTTTGCATCTGCTCTGACATGTAGCTTGTGCTCGGCGAAATCCGTCGGAACACCCGGCATGTCCTTTGGAGACCACGCAAAGATGTCCCGATTCTCACGGAGGAAATCGACGAGCTCGCTTTCCTATTTGTTGTCAAGGTGAGCTCCTATGACAGCGAACTTCTCCGGGTGCTCTGGGTCCAAGGGTATCTTCTTGGTTTCTTTGGCCGGCTGGAAAGAGCCCTGAGCTTCTGACTCCTTGGGATCTGGCGATAGGTCCGGCTGCTTGCCGGCCATGGCCACAACCCGGTCAAGGAGCCGCTTCTCGGCAGCAATCACAAGGGACTCGGCCAGCCGACTATTGGCTGCAGCACACTCGGCAGACTTACGGTAGTCGCCGGCTATGGTGATAATGCCCTTGGTGCCCGGCATCTTCATCTTGAGGTAGGCGTAGTGGGGGACCGCCATGAACTTGGCCAGAGCAGGCCGGCCAAGCAATGCGTGGTAGGGGCTCTCAAGGTCAACCATCTCGAACCAGATTGGCTCTCGGCGGAAGTGACTCTTGTCTCCAAAGAGGACATCTATCTTGATCTTGCCGATTGGTGAGCAGGATAGGCCAGGCACAATGCCATGGAAGATAGTCCGGCTGGGCTGAAGCTGTTTCTCTTCTATGCACAACTTTTCCATGGTGTCGCGGTAGAGGATGTTGATGCTGCTACCGCCGTCTATCAGAATTCGGGAGAAACGAGCAGCTCGCCTCTCTGTTGTGAAGGTGGCATCCAACACCAGGGCATAGGAACCCGGAGAAGGCATCACCTCCGGGTGGTCAGCTCGGCTCCAACTGATCGGCTTCTCCGACCAGTGCATGAACTCTGGGGCTTCAGAGGTGACAATCTGTGCCTGTCGTCAGTCACGCTGGTGAAGACGACGTAAGCTCCATGTTCTTCAGGAAACTTGTCTTGGATCGCGCCGACTGGTCGGACCGCCGGCTGCTGGGGAGGCGGAGGCGGCGGACCAGCAGGCAGCGGAGGCAGCCCTTCGCCTCTGGCGATGCGGGTGAGCCAGTGGCACTTCCGGGTGGTGTGGTTGGATGGCTTCGCGCCGTTGTGGAACTTGCAGGGAGCGTCGAGGGTTTGCTCAAACGAGAAGGCGGGCAACCAGGCAGGCTTGCCGCCCCTCTGGCGTTTGGGGCCGGGCTGCTCTTCTGGCTGCTGGTCTTCAACTGTCGCCACCTGCCGGCTGGTGGTAGCCGGCTGCGGGGCCTTGTGCTTATTGTCGTTTGGCTGTTGGCGCCGACTGGAATCACCAGCCGGTGTCTGAGGAGCCGGAGGGAGCATCTTTCCTGACGCATCCACCCGGAGTTCCGACTTCATGGAGGAGTCGGCAGTGGCGTACTTGTCCGCTATGATCAACAGCTCGTCGAGCGTGGCCGGCTCATCGCAGAGGAGCCGGTGCTTGAGTAAGGTGCCCTCCCGGCACCCGGCAGTGAAGTATTCAATGGCTTGCACCTCATGAACCCCTTCGTAGGAGTTGCGCAGCTCGGCCCACCGCGTTAAGTATTCGCAGGTGGACTCGATCGGGCCTTGGACACACAGGGACAGTTGGCGAGGCTTGGGTGGCCGCTTGTAGGTGCTGGTGAAGTTGCGGATGAAAACTTCGGTGAAGTCTAGCCAGTTGTTGACGCTGTAGGGCTTGAGGCTGTTCAGCCATGTCCGGGCCGTGCCCTGGAGCATGAGCGGAACATACTTCACGGCGACACGCTTGTTGCCATTCGCTATGTTGACGACAGTGGAGTAGTCGACCAGCCAATCTTCTGGCTTCACAGAGCCGTTGTACTTAGGAGTGTCCCGAGGGAGCGAGAACCCTTTGGGGAAGGGCTCATCGCAAATGCGGGGGCCGAAACAAGGCGGGCCGATTGCATCTTCTTCTTCCAACGCCAGGGACCGAGCCAAGCGGTCGATCCGGTTGCGGGTGTCGTTCTCTCCGACTCCTTCGCGAGGGCCCAGCCTGCGCCCGAGAGTCGGATGCTCAACAGGCGGCGGAGAGGTGCGCCTCTCCCTGCGCGGGGGAGGGGGCTGACGATCGTCCCGCCGCTCCACTGCTCGTGGGCGGCCATCTTGGTCGCGCTCAATGGAGATGCGGGTGCGGCTGCGGCTGGCAACCGGCTCTGGGTCTCCTCGGTCGCGGGCGCCGGCTGTCGGTGTGCGGGAGGTCGCGCCATGCTCCCGGCGAGGGGGAAGGTTCCCAGCCTGCAGGCCGGGTTCCACCACGCGGCGGCCGGCTTCTTGCTGCGCGACGGCCGCGTTGATGAGCTGCTGGACGCGCTCCGTCATGCAGCGACGTTCGTTGCCCTCCAGGCGGTCCAGCTCGTCTGCCGCTGCCTGGGCAGCGCGCAAGTTCTCCATGGGCGTGGCGTAGACTGGGCGGTCGGCCCCCAACATGCTGGCGATGGCGGCGCCACGCTGCCGGACCATGCCCGCGCGGCTAGGCTCGTCAGCAGCCGGTGTGCCGCAAACGGCGCGGTCGATCTCGCGGTGGTAAGCCTCGGTGAGGCGTCTCATGGCTGCCAACTTGTTGGCGCTGTCGAGAAGTGCAATACGGCATGCCTCCAGTGTTTCACCGCTCGCACCGGGCGCTACGGGAGCGGACAGGTCCCGCATTGCCGCCTGCAACGGATCCCGGCCGGCCTGGTCGGAGGTTCCGTCATGGCTGATGACCAGCACCTCAGTGATGGTGCTGGTGCCGGCGCTGCTGTCTGCAGTGGGAAGTGGATCGTCGAAGATCACCACGTCACCGGGGAAGGCATCAGGAAGCGCGACGTCGGCGTTGACGACCATGTCGACGAGCAGGTTGGTGGAGCCAACGGACTCCGGGTCGGAGACCGGCTCGTCGGCGATGTGAAGCTTGCCGAGGAGATCGACGAGGCAGCTCTCGGAGCTAGCTGCGCCCGCGTCGAGTGCGGGCTCGTCGAAGAGACGGATCCCGCTGATGAGATCAGCGAGATTGCTAGCGGCACAAACAACTTCCACGCCGCGCAGCGTGTCGATGCAAACGCCGTCGGGCGTGCCGGGCTGGCTGCGATCGCCAGGGAGGAAGAGGGTTCCCGTCCAGAACGTGTTTCCGGACGACGGTGCACCTAGCCCCACGGTGGGCGCCAAATGTCGGGGGTATCGTGCGACATATGCCAGGGGATGGCTTATCGTGGATGGGGACAAAAGTATGTCGCTGGGCTCTAGAAGCGGGAGTGAGCGAGACCGCGTACGCTTGCGAATCTTACCCAGGTTCGGGGCTCTCCTAGGAGATAACACCCCTAGTCCTGCTCTGCGGGGTCTCCGCATGATCACTATTTCAACAGGTGGCTACAAGCTTGCTCCTTGAGCTTCCTGGCTAGAGGAGGAAGAAGGGCAAGGCTAGCCCTACTCCACTCTGTGTGTGTGTGTGTGTGTGTGTGTGTGTTGCTGTGAGTGCTCGACGAGGCCTCTGCCAAGGAGCCAACTGCCAAACCCCCCTGCATGGGGTGACCTGGGGGGTTTATATAGGCCTACCCCCCAGGGATACAATGGTAATCCGGCTGGGCGTAGGACCCGGCCGTCAGTGTCTCTGGTCGCCGGCTTCTCCGCCGACAGCTGGGGCCCGCCGCCTGGTGGGTCCCCCCGGCGGTCTCGTCCTCGGCCGACAAGCTGGGCCCGCCGCTTGCGGGTCCTGTCGGCTGTGTGGCACTGTAGCCATGCCACTGATGACGCACGCTTGGTCGGGAAGAGCGTGGATACAGTCCCGCCGCCTGGCGGGAACTCACTGTAGCCAGACCCCATCGTATCTGGTTAATGGCGCACGGACTTCGAGGGAGGAGGAGGGCCGCCTGCTGGGAGCCGGCCTCCCACTGAGCCGACTGGTCTGGGCTTGCCGCCTTCCGGCTTGTCACTGACAGGTAGGGCCCGCCGCCTGCGGGCCGTACTGGCCGCCCGTCGCGGGAGCATGGCTTCCTCTGCCATGGGTGATGTCATGAGTGGCATGGCAACAGTCCTGCATTGGGCGCAGGATGCCTGCTCAGTACGCAGCACTGTGGCCATGCCCCGCCCTGGATTCGGGGGTGGCAGGCCGGTACTGTAGCCATGCCCTGTCTCATCGTGTTTATGTTGGTGTTGACTCTGAGGGCGCGAGGGGCCGCCTGCTAGGACTCGGCATCCCAGGAGGCCGCCTGCCAGGAGTCGGCCCACTTCATGGCCGTCTTGTGGACTCCGCCGCCCCCCGGCAACCGGCTGCATGGACCAGCCGGCCTCGAGAGGACGGCTCTTTGTCTTTGAGGTTTGAGGGGCTCAGCCCGCCCCGATGTCTTGAAATGCCAAAGGGGGCTGATGGGGATACCCGTGGTCATTTACTCCGACATGCCTTTAGCCATGAAGCATCTTCCAATTCCTTCATTTGGTGAGTCAAATATGTCGTAGGAGTTGGATGACACAAGTGCAAGACCGGCACCACCTTCATCTTGAGTATATTCGGAGTCGGAGTGATAACTTCTCTCGAAGTAGTTGTCGGAGTGGGAACCGGATACCCATTCACCAACGTGAGCTTGATGTCTTTGTCTTGTGTAGCTCTTTGATGACTTATCCTTCCTTTCCGAATTCTTGCTTCTACGAGAGGGTCTTCATTCATAACGATCATCTCTACTCCTTCTCTCTCTTGGTGGGGATTCATCTCTTTTACTTCTCCTTTTAGGTGAATCTTCTCTTCTCTTGTAGGGAGCCGTACACTCATTGGTGTAGTGTCCGGGTCTTCCACAATTGTAGCAATTACGATCACGACTAGAAGATCTTTTGTCATTGTAGGACCTTGACTTGGAACTTCTCTCTTTGCTTCTATTCTTGTAGAATTTGTTGAAGTTCTTCACCATTAAGCTCAATTCTTCATTGAAGACTTGTTTCTCACTTGATGTTGTAGGAGCATCACATGAGGCTTTGTAAGCACCACTTGTCTTGTTGTGGAGCTCTTATCCTTGAGTGACATCCCATGAGCAACAATTCTACCAATGACTTCCATTGGCTTGAGACCTTTGTAGTTGGGCATCATTTGGATCAAGGTGCACACGGGATCATATTTTCCATCCAAGGCTCTTAGGATCTTCTTGATGATGCATTTATCGGTTATCTCTTCGCTTCCTAAGTCGGCAATCTCATTTGTGATGAGAGCAAGCCTAGAGTACATCTCAGCGACTCCTTCACAATCCTTCATTTTGAACTTGTCAAGTTGACTTTGAAGCACATCCAATTTGGATTCCTTGACGGACTCGGTACCTTCGTGCATGTCAACCAAAGTATCCCAAATTTCCTTTGCATGCTCAAGGCGCTGATTTTTTTGAATTCTTCGGGGCACAATCCGTTGAAGAGAATATAGCAAGCTTGAGCATTATATTGCAACATATTCAATTCTTCCGCGGATGCATTACGATCCAGTTCTCTTCCATCCTCAAAGTATTCACCTTGCAAGTCAATACGCACAATAACCCAAATGGCGGGGTTATGACCAAGAATATGCATTTTCATCTTATGCTTCCAACTAGGAAAATTAGTACCATCAAAGTAAGGATCTCTACGGTGGTAATTTCCCTAGCTAGATGCCATACTCTCCTAGGTTGTGAAACCAAGGCTATGATCACCAAAGCTATGGAAATCAAGGCAAATGGAGACCAAAGCTCTGATACCACTTGTAGGATCAAAAGTAGGTCTAAAGGGGGGTGATTAGACTACTTGACCAAATAAAAATCTAACCTTTTCCCAATTTTAAGCGTTGGCAGATTTTAGCAAATAGTACAAGTCAAGCAATCAACCTACATATGCAATTCTAAGAGTGTAGCAGTGGAAAGTAAAACATTGCATATGAAGGTAAAGGGAAGGGTTTGGAGAAGGCAAACGCAATGTAGACACGGAGGTTTTTGGCGTGGTTCCGATAGGTGGTGCTATCGTACATCCACGTTGATGGAGAGTTCAACCCACGAAGGGTAACGGTTGCGCGAGTCCACGAAGGGCTCCACCCACAAAGGGTCCACGAAGAAGCAACCGTGTCTATCCCACCATGGCCATCGCCCATGAAGGACTTGCCTCACTCGGGTAGATCTTCACGAAGTAGGCAATCTCCTTGCCCTTACAAACTTCTTGGTTCAACTCCACAATCTTGTCGGAGGCTCCCAAGCGACACCTAACCAATCTAGGAGACACCACTCTCCAAAAGGTAATAGACGGTGTGTTGATGATGAACTCCTTGCTCTTGTGCTTCAAATGATAGTCTCCCCAACACTCAACTCTCTCTCACAGATTTGGATATGGTGGAAAGAAGATTTGAGTGAAAAGCAACTTGGGAAGGCTAGAGATCAAGATTCTTTTGGTAGGATTGGAATATCTTGGCCTCAACACATGAGTAGGTGGTTCTCTCTCAGAAAATGAGTAGTGGAAGTTTAGGCATGTTCTGATGGCTCTCTCACAAATGGAGAAGGGGGTGGAGGGGTATATATAGCCTCCACACAATATCCAACCGATACACACATTTGACCCAACTCGGTCAGACCGAATAGAAGAATTCGGTGAGACCGATTCAGTTCAAAATGTGAACATTAGGAATTTCAGTGGGACCGACTGGAACAACTCGGTGGGACCGATGTGCAAGGGCTAGGGCAAAACCTCATCTCGGTGAGACCGATTGCTTGAACTCGGTGAGACCGATTTCAGCAAAGAGCAAACAGAGAGTTGGTCAAGCAAACTCGGTGGGACCGATTGCTCATTTCGGTGAGACTGAAATGTTACAAAGGGAAACAGAGAGTTTGCAGGGCCATCTCGGTGAGACCGAGATCCGTAGTGGTGTGACCGAATCGTCTAGGGTTTCTGGCAATGGCTATGTCAAATGAACTCCGTGGCGCTAGATAGATCAAATCGGTGGGGCCGAGTTTGACTTGGAGTTTTGGACATATGTGGAAATGAGAAAGTGGCTGAGGGTTTTGGAGCAATATCACTAAGCATTTTGAAAAATTAGACCATTAAGCAACACCTTATCCCCTTTTAATATTATTGGCTTTCCTATGGACTCAATGTGATCTTGGATCACTAAAATATAAATGAAGAGTCTTGAGCTTTTGCCAATCTTTGTCCTTAGCATTTTGAGGGGTCCACATCTCTAGTCCATGCCATGCCAATCATTGAACTTTCTGAAATATTAAACTTGAATGGATATTAGCTCAATGAGGTATATGTTGTTATGAATTACCAAAACCACCCGGGGATTAGTTGCACTTTCAATCTCCCCCTTTTCGGTAATTGATGACAACATATAGATCAAAGCTTTGACAAATGACAATATGAATGAAATACATCGTCGCTTTGAGAAGTATGTGATAAGCAAGAGCTCCCCCTAAATTTGTGCATTATTTAAAAATTGCTTTTGAATGCAAATGCACAATCGATTAGGGTCATGGGTCACTCTTCCATGTCACATACATCTTGGTGGAGCACTCAAAATGATAAGAGTTAAACAACATGCACTCATCACCAAGGGTAGAAGTGATTGATCATACACAAATATTATAGATGTAATCATGCAAGCACACATTAAGGCATAGTATGATCAAACACATGATCACAAGAGTATCTCATGAGCATAACAAACAAAGTAGCATATGAATCAAACAACCAAATGATCAAAGTAGCAAAAGAGGCAAATAAAAGGCAAAACACTCTCTCTCTCTCTCTCTCGATGCCTAATGATCTATACACTTTCTCCCCCTTTGGCAACAAGTTACCAAAAAGTTCAAAAACGTATAGTGCTATGCGGCACTCTAGGCACGATCTCCGGGAGCTCCTGAAGGGGTCTTATGGCTTGTTGCTCCGGTGTGCGTAGGCGGCATGGAGAGAAGGGCATCTGCAAAAGCTTCAACAGAGGTCTGTGGAGATGGAGGGGTTGATACTGGAGGTACAACCATGGCAGTTACTGCAGGTGCTGAAATAGTAGTCCTGGTGTCTGTAACAACTAACACTTCTGATGACCTTTGTGCCCTTGACACTCTCTGGAAAGTATCTGTAGTAGGTCTATCCTCCCTGTCCTCAGCTTCTTCCTGGAGCTTCTCCACAGTGGTCTGTATCTCTGTGACCTTCACATCTAGATCATGAAATTTAGTCTCAATGATCCTCTCAAGACTCTCTTGATTTTGAGTCAGGGTGGCCAAGCCCTTCTCAATTCTCACTGTAGCCTCAAGCAGATAACTGAGTTGATCTTGCTTGGTCTTGAGCATCACTGTAGAAGTATCTGGTGCACTTGCTGCCTTCGCTGCTTTTGCAGCCTTTGCTTTCTCTCTCTTCTCCTGGGCTTCTGCACAAGTAGGATGGGATGCATCCATGACGACCTCATTGTCCTCAAAATCTGGCCTCAGGGGAAGATGCTCTTTATCAAGAAGATATGTCCCAGTTCCCATCTTGGAATTGATCAACATTTGAATGTGAGGGGCATATCCACATGATCTCTTTTGATCAGCAGCTGTTCTCTTCACAGTCTCAACAATCAAGCTCATCACCTTGAACTTCTGTGGAACATCAAACATGTGGAACAAATTTATTGAGTGACAACGGATCATTCTATGATCTCCTGACTTGGGCAAAAGAGTGTGCCTCAAGATAGTGTTCATTGTGGTCAAGCCAGATAGCAGATAGTATATTGATCCAAGCTTGTGAGTCTCCAAGGCTTTGTCAGGAATTGGCTTGTACATGTTAGCCATGGAGTTGTGATCCTTTCTTGGCTTAGCATAAACATCAATGTCATTCTCTTCCTCCTCTGGGGCATTGATCAGCTTGGCCCATTCCGAGATAGTAGATTGATATCTTGTTCCTTCAGTCATCCAGACAATCTTTCCATCAGGGTAGAAGTGAGCTGTGGAGTAGAATTGCATTATCATCTCATCATTCCACTTTGTCAACTTCTGACCAACAAACTTGTCAACACCATTCAGTCTAAAGCTCTCATGCACACTTGGGAAATAGTTGTCATTGTCATCAATGTATTTCCAGTCAACCCACTTCATATCACAAACTATGGGCTTCTGGTCCAACAAAACTGTCTCATAGAAATCTTGCTGTTCCTTGGTGTGAAAACGTTAGTCTACAATAGTTCTCCTCCTAGTGGCGTACGGATCAGTCTGTCTCCAAAGTCTCAGACCTACATCCTTTCTCAGCTTCATATTTTCTGCCACAGGATGATCATCACTATGATCTGGAATCTTGAGCTTCAGCTTTCTGAGCACTTGTGACTCTTCTTCTTCTTGAGCTTCAGGCACTGGGGCCTTGTTCTTTTCAGCAGCAGATATGTTCCTTGTTGATCTCTTGGGTGTAGATGGTTTTGGAGCTTGAGCTTGAGCTGAAGGCTTGGGGGCAGACTTGGGCTTAGATGGAGCAGCCCCAGTCCTTATGGCACCCCCATAAGCTTTTGAGTCTTTGCAGGAGGTGCAGCAGGCTCTTCCTCCTCATCTTCATTAGAAGAATGCTTTTCAAACTCAGCCATTGGATCTACAAGTTTGCACCATCTTCCTCTTTTCCTTTCTTTCTTCTCTTTTCTAGGACCACTTGCTGGTTGTGCTTGCTCTTGAGTTGAGGCTCTGGCTTTTGACATTGGAGCTCTCTTAACAGGAGCCTTCTTCTGCATTCCAGGCTTTGTGGCAGCAGCAGCAGCATACTCTTTCTTGAGCACCTTCTTCTTGGAGGTCACTTCCTGTAGGAGATATGCCCTAGAGGCAATAATAAATGTTATTATTTATCTCCATGCTCATAATTATGTTTATGTTCCATGCTATAACTGCTGTGGTTCCCGAGCCCTTATATCCATAAAGGCTCTGGGGAAAACCCACGTGCACGTGTGGAATAATAAACAGTAAAATGTATTCCTAGTCATGCCTCTAAGACTAGCTCAAGTGTTGCATGATGATTATGTTTTCCCAATCATGGGCATGTCTATGCCAGCAGCTTTGAGGGCACAATGTTAGTAGAACATTTGTGTTGAATCGACCCGAATTGATGTTATGCTATGAGATTCATTCGTCACGAGTTAATGGTTAATAACACAGAGATGGTTAATGTTTGCATGATTCCTTAGACCATGAGAGTATCGAGTTTCTTCATGCTTGCTTCATGAACTTTGGGGTTTGTTAAACGTCATCCGTAAATGGGTGGCTATTACGGCGGCTTACGGGTTCATGGAAAAGTATGTCAAGTAACTTGATAGCTCAAGATTGGGATTTGCTCCTCCGACGATGGAGAGATATCTCTGGGCCCTCTTGGTGTTACGGTATCCATCATCGTCTGGCCAGACACTTTGTGATTTGATCACGGGGATGCCGGAACACGGTAACGAGAAAAGAGAACAATACCGGTAACGAGGTAACTAGCATAGTGGACAAGTTGTTGATCCACGGGAATGCCAACATGTCTCACCTCGGGTATTTGTAACATATCGCGAAGCAACAGGAATAGCACACGGCAACTGGAGGTTCACTCGAATATTCATTCGTGTGGGTATAGGGGTCAATATGGGTGTCCACGGCTCCGATGTTGATCATTGATCGGAAGGGGTTCCGTGTCGTGTCTATACCTCACCGAACCTATAGGGTCACACGCTTAAGGGTCATCTATCTGCTGAATACTAGACAGGGAGTCTGAGAGAAAATCACCGAAAAAGTTTTGGACACCGAAAAAGTTTCGGACAGTGGAAAAGTTCCGCAGAGAGAGGTCACCGGATGAGTTCCGGTGAAACTGAAAAGTTGTTTCAGAGGATACCATAAAGTCAAATTGGTTTCGGCACATGCCCGATAATTCTTGGAGGGTGCCAGAATCATTCTGGAAACTTTTGGGAATTTTCTGGAAGAAAAACCGGAAATGTTCTGGAGCTGCCGGAACCACTTCAGATGCTTTTCGCAGATGAAAATCACTAATCTGGAATTGTTCCAGAACGCGTTGAAAATTATTTTAGTGGGTACTAGAAATTTTCTAAGCCCACATAAATATTTTCAGTTCGAACGGACGCTGAAAAATGTCGTCGTGAATAGTGAAAGTGCTTTTTGGGTGGCTTCTTGGAGAAGCCACCTTGAGGGTCCTTTGGTATTTTTCCCCTTGGCTTCTTGGAGAAGCCACCCTTGGGCTTGGCCTATAAATAGGGGTGGAGGGGGCTGCCTAAAGACTCACTCCTTCTCACATACAAGTGCCATTGCAATGATCTGGCTTCTCTCTCCCTCCCCACGAAATAGTTTCGTAGAGCCGAAAGGCTGTCTGGGTTCCGGTGGGAACTAGTTCTGGACGGCGAAGCCCTGCCGGATAGCTGACACCGTATGTGTGCAACTCTGTAGAGAGGTCGTAGTTTCGATCTTAGTGCCCGAGGGGCTGTTCGAGAGTGCCTCCCGAAGGGCTGTCCAAGTGACGGTCCGAGATCTGTGATTCCTCCCGAAGGGCTGTCCGAGTGACCGTTCGAGTTTCGAAGGTCCTCCCGAAGGGCTGTCCGTGACATCGTCCGGGGGACTGTTCGACCACCTCCCGGAGGGCTATCCGAAGGGAAGACGAGGGTATACATCCTCACGGTTGGGAGGTTCTAAATCCTAGCTGCGGGGATCTGCACCGCCGATCGTCATCGACTCTACTTCCGCTGCGCTACGAGTCGGTAACGAAAATGATCAAACCTTGTATGCAGTCTCCATAGTGGTCCTGGGCTGGTGCGTAGGTCGGAAATTTTTTGTTTTCTGCTGCGTTACCCAACACTTCCTCCTCAATAACAAAGTCCTCATCCTCAGATTTAGATGTTCTCTTCTTCTTTGTCCTGGTGGCTGCCTTTGGCAAATTGCTGAGAGTGCTTCTGCTCCCCTCATCATAACTGCTTGAGGGACTAGTGCCATCACTGAGGTTGACCTGCTCTTCAGACTTGTTCTGGCTATCACTGCCCTCTGACATAGCTGAAACTGACCCTGTGAATAGTTGGGTATAGATAGAGTGGATGCGCATCACAAAGTGCAGCTTATTTTGCAAAATATTGAGACAAAAACTTAATTTTAGTTTTCAGCAGAAAGCATTTTGGAGCTATCGATTTGACAAACTCGGTGACACCGAAGCACAAACAGAGTCTAAACACATAGTTTCGGTTAGACCAAAATGCAGTTTGGTGACTCCAAGATGCTAGGGTTTCACAGAGAAAGTGATTTCAGTCACACCGATCAGTACACTTCGGTCAGACCAAGTTGTACTTGTGCAATGGCCAGGGACAATCGGTGTGACCGAGATCCTCAGATCGGTCGGTCCGAGATGAGTTCGGCGGAAACCTAACCCTAAGTTTTTGCATCAAATCTATTCTATGGAATTATTTTGGTGGATAGATCGATCTCATACGTGGGAAGAACAATGCACTACAAAAAAATACACTTCCGTGATGATACGTGTTTGTCACAGTAGGTCACGTTTTCTGTCATGCATGTACATCCATGACGATTTTATGACAGAATCAAGATAGTCATACCTGTGCTGTCGTATAAGTGTTCCATGACATTACCAAAATTATCTTCACAGAAGTGTCCACTTCCATGACGATAAATCGCGCGTCATAGAAGTGCTTTCGTCAAGGGTAATTGACACATGGCATCCACTGTAACGGGTCGCCGTTAAGCTATCGGGTTCCGGTTTGGATCCGATAACCCGTTAACAGCCCGGACCAATGGAGATTTTCCACGTGTAAAATTCTCAATGGCCAGAGAAACCACATGTCGGCTCACCATTGGGACATATGTCATCCACTCATTGGACCGAAGGCGCCTATGATACGTTGACATGTGGCACGGCCCAACAGAGGCCCATTCAGGTGAAAAGGCTGGCCCGTTTGACTTGGTCAAAAGGTAGCGGGCTGGCCCACGAAAAGCCTGTTAATGGCCTGTTCGCATATAGCCCATTTACAGCCCGCTAACTCATGGCCCGTTACGGCTGAGGGAGTCCTGGATTAAGGGGTCCTCGGGCATCCGGGCAACATAATGTGGGCCGGACTGATGGGCCATGAAGATACAAGACCGAAGGCTCTCTCCCGTGTCCGGATGGGACTCTCCTTGGCGTGGACGACAAGCTTGGCATTCGGATATGAAAGATTCCTTTCTCTGTAACCGACTTTGTACAACCCTAGTCCCCTCCGGTGTCTATATAAACCGGAGGGTTTAGTCCGTAGAGGCAATCATAATCAGACAGGCTAGACTTCTAGGGTTTTAGCCATTACGATCTCGTGGTAGATCAACTCTTGTAATACTCATATTCATCAATATCAATCAAGTAGGACGTAGGGTATTACCTCCATAGAGAGGGCCCAAACCTGGGTAAACATCGTGTCCCCCGTCTCCTATTACCATCGACCTTAGACGCACAGTTCAGGACCCCCTACCCGAGATCCGCCGGTTTTGACACCGACATTGGTGCTTTCATTGAGAGTTCCGCTGTGTCGTCGCTAGAAGACTCGATGGCTCCATCAATCATCCACAACGATGCTGCCTGGAGGGAGGTCTTTCTCCCCGGCCAGATCTTCGTATTCGGCGGCTTCATGCTACGTGCCAACTCGCTTGGCCATCTAGAGCAGATCGACAGCTACGCCCCTGGCCATCAGGTCAGGTTTGGAAGCTTGAACTACGTTGCTGATATCCGCGGAGACTTGATCTTCGACGGATTTGAGCCCATGGCAGCCGCTCCCTGCCACAGCTATGAACATGACCTAAATCTATCATCGGACCATATCTGGGAGATAGCACCTGTAACTTCTCTGGCCCTAGATCCGGAGCAGATTGCGCCATCCGAGGACGGGAAGCTCAACCCCGCCACGGAAGCCGCAGAGTCAGCGGCGTTGGAGCCGCACACAGACCCGACTTCGAACGGGATATGTGTCATCGGAACCTCGGATTCATCTCCGGCCACAGGTTCCGAACCGTGTGCGTCCGCGCCCATCGAGCTTGATCGGGTGCCGATCGTCGAGTTCAGCTCCGCGGACATCTTCCAACACTCCCCTTTGGGTGATGTGCTAAACTCATTAAAAACCCTCTCCTTAGCGGGGGATTCACGGCCGAATTATATCCGGTGTGAACTGGAGGCTGATGACGGAGAATTATATCCGGTTTGAACTGGTGGCCCGATATAGAGGCGCCGGACATCCCCTTTGCTTCACTGATGAAGTAATGGAACATGAATTCCCGGAAGGGTTTAAACCCATGAATATCGAATCATACGATGGAACAACAGATCCCGCGGTATGGATTGAGGATTTTCTTCTCCATATCCACATGGCCTGCGTTGATGACCTCCACACCATCAAATACCTCCCACTAAAATTAAAGGGACCAGCGCGGCACTGGCTGAACAGCCTCCCAGAGAACTCCATTGGCAGCTGGGAAGACTTGGAAGACGCCTTCCACGATAACTTTCAAGGTACATATGTCCGGCCTCCGGATGCCGACGACCTAAGTCACATCATCCAGCAGCCCGGGGAGTTTGCCAGGAAGCTCTGGACCAGGTTCCTAATTAAAAAGAACCAAATTGTCGATTGCCCGGACGCCGAAGCCCTTGCGGCCTTTAAACATAGCGTCCGAGACGAATGGCTTGCCCGCCACCTCGGTCAAGAAAAAACAAAATCCATGGCAGCCCTTACTGCTCTGATGACCCGCTTCTGCGTGGGAGAAGATAGCTGGCTCGCTCGTAGAAGCAATAGCGCCAGTGATCCGGGCACTTCCGAAGTTCGAGACGGCAACGGCAAGCCACGACGCACTAAACACAAGCGTCGAAATAATAATGAAGGAACGCGAGACACGGCGGTAAACGCCGGATTCAGCGGCTCCAAAACCGGTCAACGGAAAAAGCCATTCAAGGCAAACAGAGATGGACCATCCAATTTAGACAAGATACTGGATCGGCCCTGCCAGATTCATGGCACCCCCAATAAATCAGCCAATCACACCAACAGAAGCTGTTGGGTCTTTAAACAAGTCGGCAAGCTTAACGCCGAACACAAGGGGAAGGGGCCGCCCAGTGACAGCGAGACTCGCCAGCCAAACACCGGGGGTCAGAAGCAATTTCCCCCCGAAGTAAAAACAGTCAACATGGTATACGTGACACACATCCCTACAGAGGAGCACAAGCGCGCACTATAGGACGCCAATGCCGTAGAGCCAGGCACCCCAAAATTAAGCCAATGGGCGGCCTGCCCGATCACTTTTGATCACAAGGACCACCCAGCCAGTATCCGTCACAGAAGTTCGGCAGCTCTGATCCTCGATCCAATTATCGATGGGTTCCATCTCACAAAAGTCCTTATGGACAGCGGCAGTAATCTTAATCTACTCTACCAAGACACTGTCCGCAAAATGGGCATTGATCATTCATGAATCAAGCCCACCACAACTACCTTCAAAGGAGCAGTGTCCGGCGTACAAGCTCGCTGCATGCGCTCAATTACATTGGAAGTCGTTTTCGGCTCGCCAAACAACTTTAGAAGCGAAGGCTTGACCTTCGATATTGTACCATTCCGCAGCAGCTATCACGCACTACTCGGGCGTTCCGCTTTTACTCGTTTTAATGCGGTCCCACATTACGCCTATTCCAATCTTAAGATGCCCGGTCCACGCGGCGTCATCATGATAAACGGAAATACGGAATGCTCCCTCCGTACAGAGGAGCATACTATGGCTGCTGCAGCCGAAGTACAAAGCGGCCTTATCAAGCCGCATATCTCATCGGCCGTCAAGCCGTCGGTCTCTACTAAACAGGACCAATCAATCTCAGAGCTGGATTAGCAGTTCGGCCTCCGTCGTTCGCCCCATATAGCCGCGAAGTTTACACCGCGCATATATCATTATGCACTTAAAATACCATGGTCATCGATGGAGGCACAGTACGGACAGGCCTACAATGCGGTCTGCACCCTCATAATCCTTTTTCTTTTTCTAACTATTTTTTATCCTTTACAACAGGTGATTCCAAGCCTGGTCATCTTACGGACTCTTTCTAAAGTTCGGCGTTGTAAATAACCAAAGGCTATTCCTACTAAGGAGTCCTTTAACCGAGGCAAGGCAGCGCGGACTTGCGACAGGAGGGCCTAATGATTTTTGTAAGACCACACTCTTTATTTTATACCTGTAAATTGCCTTTTTCCTCAACCCTCGGCCCCCGGCATGTTAAATAGCCCGGGTAGGGGCGTTATAATCTGTAGAATTGTGTTTGACGTATCAATCAGATTCCAGTGAACATAACCTGTTTTCAGTATTCGCTTTTTCTACGTACTGAATTTGGCTTCTTTGGTTGTTTCACGAACGCACCTCGACACAAATTGCCAGGGGCTCGACACGGCAACACATAAGTTGCCGACAAGTCCGAACAACTTTTCAGCGCACTTCGGCGTCATGAGTTTGGCCTTATATGCATCAGCTCCGAATCATGTCTTTGGTCAATAGTTGGGTTGCCCGGCTCTTGTGCTTACTACCTTACGTTCCGCTATATCGGCTAGGGTAGTAAAGGGAGAACTACTGCGATTGTGTCCTGCTTTATCCGGATGAGCACCTCAGTAGAGAAAGCTGAAAACTGACTGTCATGATGCGGCGAGAGCTGGTCAACCACTCGATGACTCATCAGAGTCTTTCGCGATTCTTTCCGTATTACACGAAGGACCGTTTTTCTGGTCACCTATGTAACGCACCGTATTCGGGAAAACGCGTACATACCAGGGGCTATATCGTAGACCCGCCGTCAAACTCCTATGGCTAAGTGAAAGTGTTAAAGCCCTATAGTCCGATTGCCTAGTTCGCCGCATTGACACCTCCTTCATGGACCAAGACATTGGGTCAAGAGTGATCAAGTGCTTTTCCGAACACCACCGTATTATATGCGAGGGGGCTGAAGCCGATGACTGGCAAACTTTCAGATTATATAAAGAACGGCCGCACAGGAGGCACCAAAACTTTCAGGCAAAAGTATAAAAATATGGCCCTAATATATCATAATATTGTTTTTTCACAGTTGGTATTTTCACTCGAATATCATATTTTTCGAGCACTGACCCTCTATCAAGCGGGCACCCTCTAGGACATCCTCAAAATAATGCTCTGGCGTGTGATAGTCCTGGCCCTCGGGTGGACTCTTCGCTGCAATATCGGTGGCCTTCATCTTTGCCCAGTACGTCTTGACGCGGGCAAAGGCCATCCATGCACCCTCAATGCACGTTGACCGCTTAACAGCGTTGATACGCGGCACCGCATCAACAAGTTGGTGCACCAAACCGAAATAACTATTCGGAATTGGCTCAGTCGGCCACAACCGGACCATGACGTCCTTCATGGCAGATCCGGATATCTTGTGGAGCTCGGCCCACTGGGCCATCTGTTCGTTCAGCAACAGCGGACGCTTCGGCATGCTGAATTGCGACCAGAAAAGCTTCTCCGTTGCACATCCTTCTTGCACTTGGAAAAACTGCGCTGCATCGGAGACACTCTTCGGCAAGTCCAAGAATGCGTCCGGAGAACTCCACATTTGATTAAGGGGGGCATACTTCGGATCTCTGAATTTAGTCTGTAATAAGAAAGGCTTACCGGCCGCTATCTCCCCAGCTTGCCGGACCTCTTCCCGAGCCTCTCTAGACTCGGACCGTGCTTCTCTCGCCTCTTGTAAGGCCTTGCTGTGTTCGACCGTTCTGGCTTTGTTATCCTTCTCGAGGAATTCGCATCGAACATTGGCATCCTTTAGCTCGTGCGTCATGGTAGATATTCTCTCCTCGCACTGGCGCCGAGCAGCCTGTTCGGCCTTTAACTTAGCAGCTGCCTTCTTGGCAGCCGCCTCACTCATCCTGGCTTGCTCCTTGGCTCGGGCAAGCTTAGCCCGTAGGGCCTCAACTGCGGCAGCATTATCTGCAGTTATACATATCTCAGTATACAATTTTTAGCGTCATGCTCATATTATCATACTTACATATACTGACTGCCCCAAAAACATACCTTGCGCCTTGTCGAGCCGCCTGTTAATAAGTGTGAGGTCGTCCTCCGCCACTTCAAGTTTTTGCTTCAGCCTTGCAACTTCTGTAGCTTGGGCAGTCGTCATGGATGAAACAGCCTGTGTTCCAATCCATCAGATTATTTCCTGGGAATATCTTTTTTGATCCTCTGATCGCCTCCCTTCGGACGCCAACCAGAGTCTCAGGGGCTACTATCTATACACAGGTACATTTTGCACGTAGAAGTGCAATTAAAAATATTACATTGCATACCTCGAAGCCTCTTAGCAGGCTCATGAAGGATTCATTCAATCTGCTTCTCGCGGACAGAATCCTCTCAATTACCGTACCCATTAAGGTACGATGTTCCTCTGAAACGGACGCATGTTGCAGCATGCCCGTCATTGTATCCGGTGCCCCCGGATCCCTGGGAGCGGCCGCGGGAGTACGGACTCCCTTCGAAAGAACATGTTTACCCGGCTCTAGAGTCGTCCTTGGCTGTAAACCAGATAGTCCGGGCCCTTTATTGTGGTCCCCATTGGGTCCGCATGCCCCGGACTCTGGACGGCCGAAGTATCACCTTCGGGTGTAGTTTTCATTATCCCTCGCACCGCTTGTTGGTCGGGAGAGATCCTCCGGGACGACACCTCGGAGTCGTCTGCCCTGTCGGGTGAGAAGGTCTGTGGAGGCGTCTCGCTTTCCATCATCTCCGGAAGAAGATCCCCCGAAGAGGAGGACTGTTGAGGAAGGCTGCGTGCTGGACTGCAAAACATATATTTTAAATGTTACCCTGGTAACCAGAAAGCAATGGGATATGTTTCGGACGCCCCTGTTCACTTACGATTCGGCTAAAGGCTTGTCCTTACGGAGGAACTGCGCGACAACGTCGTCTTCAGAACCCGAGCCACCTGACAGGGACATCCTCCCTCGCTTAGGAGCCCTTGCTTCCAAATCTTCGGAGGCGGCCCTTTTCTTCCCATCGGGAGAGGGGATGTCAGTTTCTCCTTCTCTTTTGTCTCCGGAAGGGGGAGTTCCAATCTCCCCGGACAGAGTGTCTGGTGTACCTTTAGAATAGAGGCCACCTTTGGCCTTATTGCTCTCCTCTTTGTCCCCCTTCGCCGACACTTGGTATGGCGCCGAAGCCAGCATCCTTGTTAACAGAGGATCCGCTGAGTCTTCGGGAAGAGGGGCCGAACACCTAATTCTTTCCGCCTTCTTGATCCAGCCCTAGTCGAAGATGGTTTTCTTAGTATATTGTTACGAGATATCTAACTAAGTTGTGTTCGGGAGTCGAGGGCTTACCGAGGTATCCGGATGGTTGCAGTCGAGGCCGATGTCCTCGGTAGTATCCGGCCACTGTTTTCGTGTCCTGAAGAATAACTTCCACATTCCTTTGTGCGTCGTGCCAAAGAAGTGCTGAAGAGTCCGTGGTCCTTCCGGATTGAACTCCCACATACGGAGGGGCCGTCGCTGGCACGGCAGGACCCGGCGGACTAGCATTACCTGGATTATGATGATGAGGCCGGTGTCCTTCTCAAGGAGGCTCCGGATGTGGCTTTGTAGTGTCTGCACTTCGTCCGTTGATCCCCAGTCCAGCCCCTTATTAATCCATGATGCGAGCCATAATGGAGGGCCAGGCCGGAACGCAGGTGTAGCTGCCCACTTGGTACCACGGGGTTCAGTGATGTAAAACCACTCCCGTTGCCATAGGTTGGAGGTTTCCGTGAAAGAGCCTTTTGGCCAAGGTGTGTGGGTGAGTTTGCTCACCATCGCACCGCCGCACTCCGCTTGCTTCCCATCAACTACCTTCGGCTTCATATTAAAGGTCTTGAGCCATAAGCCAAAGTGTGGGGGAATACGGAGAAAGGCCTCGCACATGACGATGAACGCCGAGATGTGAAGAAAGGAGTCCGAAGCTAGATCATGAAAATCTAGCCCGTAATAGAACATGAGTCCGCGGACGAAGGGATGGAGAGCGAACCCTAGCCCTTGGAGGAAGTGAGAGATGAATACGACCCTCTCGCCGGATCTGGGAGTAGGAATGACCTGCCCTTGAGCAGGGAGCCTGTGGGGGATTTCCGCGGTCAGGTATTTTGCCGCCCGGAGCTTCGCGATATCCTCCTCTGTGACGGAGGAGGCCACCCACCGGCCTTGAGGGTTGGGACCGGATATGACTAGGAGGCTCGGAGCAAATAAATTGAACCTTGGGTGCTAGAACTCGAGGTTGGAAAGGATGAGGCATAGAGAAGAAAGACGGGTCTGCGCCCCTTTATAAAGGCAATGAATATCAAAACGCCTCCTCCTAAGCCTCAAAACCTGCCTATTCCCAAGGAATCATACCAATGGGACGGTTGGGTTACCCGCACCCGTATTGATGAGAATCCCGTGATAAGGGGACATGATCTCTGCTTTGACAAGACGTGCCAATAAAACCGCTTCTCGAAACATGGAGCGGGAGGCTAAAAAGAAAACGGTTCGAAATAATGACCGTGCAGGAACATGGTGTCGCGTTACAAAAAGTTGTCAGCAGATTGGACTCGTGAAATATTATACTCTTTGTGATTGTGTGTGGTACTTGTTTTGCAGAGCCGGACACGTTTTTTGTGCTCGAAGTCTGTTCTGGAGTATTCGGAGGAGGAACCCGCCTTGCAATGCCGAAGACAATCTGCGCGCCAGACACATCGTCATTGAAGCCTGGTTCAGGGGCTACTGAGGGAGTCCTAGATTAAGGGGTCCTCAGGCATCCGGGCAACATAATGTGGGCCGAACTGATGGGCCATGAAGATATAAGACCGAAGTCTCTCTCCCATGTCCGGATGGGACTCTCCTTGGCGTGGACGACAAGCTTGGCGTTCGGATATGAAAGATTCCTTTCTCTATAACCGACTTTGTACAACCCTAGTCCCCTCCGGTGTCTATATAAACCGGAGGGTTTAGTCTGTAGAGGCAATCATAATCAAACAGGCTAGACTTCTAGGGTTTTAGCCATTACGATCTCGTGGTAGATCAACTCTTGTAATACTCATATTCATCAATATCAATCAAGCAGGACGTAGGGTATTACCTCCATAGAGAGGGCCCGAACCTGGGTAAACATCGTGACCCTCGTCTCCTGTTACCATCGACCTTAGGCGCACAGTTCGGGACCCCCTACCCGAGATCCGCCAGTTTTGACACCGACAACGGCCTACCCAAATTAGGCCCAGTAGCGTCATCTGGGTCGTCCAATATGATTCCAGCCCATTGTAACTTCTGGCCCATTTATGGCCCATGATGTCTTTTGGCCCATAGGAGGCCCTTTGTATCTCTGGGCCCATTAAAGGCCCGAGATGAAACTGCCCATAATGAACAGCGTATCGCTTTATACCCATTAACGGCCCTTTATTCCGTCGGCCGTTTCCAGCCTGTGTTAACTTTCGGCCTTCTAAGGGCCCATTTATTCTTGGGCTCATTTCCAGAATTCGGTTACTTACAGTCCGTTACTGGCATGTTCCGCTTGTGGGACAAATTCAGCCCGTGGTTACAGTCGGCCCGTTTGTGGCCCGTTAACCCGTTGGGCTGTTTTCATAGCGTCATCAAATACGGCCTATTAACGGCCCATTATGGTCGGGCCATAAAACAGATGATTTCCACTCTAGCCCATTTACGGCCCATTTTGCGGACCGTTATTGGTCAATGAATAGTATGGCCCATGTTTGGCGAAACGATTATATGGCCCGTAGAAGGCCCATAGATTAGACAGCCCGTAGAAGGCCCATGGATCCTACGGCCCGTAGAAGGCCCATGGATCTTACGGCCCGTAGAAGGCCCATGGATCCTACAGCCTGTAGGAGGGCCATGGTCACTACAGCGGGTAGCACGACCATGGTTACAACAGTCCATGTGTTGCCATGGTTATTGTGGCCTAGTTATAAAAATAGGTTATTGTGGCCACTAGAAAAACGCGGAAAAAGAACTGCAGTGACTACAAGCAAACAACTAAACAAGACAATAAGGAAATAAATAAGCAAGCAACTAACGCTAGGCTATTACGGCTATTACACATATTACATCCACTGGGCATCAAAGTTCGCCACCAGTGCAAATATAGGGAACAAAGCAGCATATTACATACACTGGTCATCTAAATTGGCCACCAGTGCAAATAAACGCGGCAGCAAAACAAGTCCATAACTGAAACAACTTCAGAAGAGCTCAAGAAACGTTATCCTGGGTATCCACCATGCTGGCAATAAGCTTAGCAAGCTTATTAGCTTTCTCCTGTTTGGCGCTAAAATCCTCCAATGCTTGCTGTTGCACCAGAAAGTATGTATCTGAATGCTCCAGGGACTTCCGCAGTCCTTCGGCTTCTTGTCGCAGCACAGCTGATCGATGTCTTTCAGCTTGTAGTTGAGACTCAAGAAACCGAACTGATTTAGACAGTGAATTTGAATAGCTTGTGCCAGCGGTAGTGGCCAGTAACTCGAACACTACACCAAGACAGGACTTTGGGGTTGTCTCACTGTCTTCAAGTTAGTTTTCCTTAGCTGTTTTATCAGCTTTGTTGGAGACCAACAAGGATGTCTCACTATCCTGAACCTTATCCGCATTACTTCCTTTACCATTGCTTAATAAGGCACTCTTCCCCAATATTCTGTCAGCATTCTAAAAGAAGAAACAAGCAGACACATAACAGGTTTAGCATGTACTAGTATATGAAACTCATTTCGGTGAACCAGTTCATTAGTAAGGTGGACAGGATTAAACTACCAAGTCTTCTATTGCCAAGTAGTACATAATAAAAGCATCAAACAAACATATATCTATGTCCTATGGTCACTGCATTGTCTTGCCAAATCAAAATAGAGACATGGTTCAAATCATATCAGTTCAAGACAAAGCAGCACTGAAAGAATACAAAGCGTGGGAAACTACACGGCACAACAAGATTTCAGATGGGTACCACGGGTCTACATGTACAACAACACTATTGGCTCTGTTGTGATGCTAGTAATGTGCATGATATGAGAAGTCAACTGTATACACAATTGAAATTGAAATCAACAGAGCTATTTATAAGAGCAAACCTGTTACAAAAACATGCGTAAACATACCTGTTAACGTTGTGCCATTGGAGTTTCGATTGGATCCTTCAATTTAAAAATAAGTTTGTATGAGTAAATACAGTGATACAAGAGCAAAGCAGTATGCATGATAGCAATGGAATCTTAAATGAGAACAGTTGTTCTTTAGGTTTAAGCACTTATTCTACATGAACAGAGTACAGTAAGACGCAGGCATATAGTACTTAAAAATAAAAAATGAGCTCATAGACCTTACCACATTCTTAGTTCGGGACCAATACAGAACAAGGCGTTCCCAGTCATCGTCCAGTAAATATGTCTCAGGAGAACGTAAGGGAATTTGATGAGTTTCTTTGCCAGTGAAGTATGTTTTCTTCAGGTAATTCCGATACTGCCACCAAGCATTCTTGAAGATAGCAGAGGTATTAGCACAGGTTACCTCATCCTGAGTTTCCAAATCGGTCCTTCTCTATAGAGAAAAATGGGAAAATTTGCTGTATTATAACCATCATGGAGGTAGAATGTATGGGACAAAGCAAAGTAATTGCCATGAATAACATTACTTACACATAACTCTTGGACAAACACCTGCAACTGGCATTTTCCTTCATCTTCAGTATAATATTTCCATGATGGGAAGATACACACATAGGATTTAACAACATCAAATGCGATAGATGCTAAACTACGAATGGCTGGTTGTGCTTCCTCCACAGGAATAGGTGTACTAACTGGTGGAGTTGGGGTTCGCCGTGGTAGTACTGGCGCTTTGGGCACTGGAGCTACCATACTAACTGCTCTTGTTTGGGAGCTCTATGGTGGAGATGGTGCTGTGTCAACAGGAATTGGGTTACTATCTGCTGGGGTTGGGGTTAGATTGGGTGAAGCTGGTTCTCTGTCCATCGCAGTAGGGGTACAATCTGCGAGAGTCTAGGTTATGTGTGGTAGGGCTTGTTCTCGTGCATGTACAACCGGGGTGCTATCTCCACCAAGAGATAGCACTGTTTTATTTGAAGACCGTGTTTTTACTCCGCTAGATACTGCCATCACCCGCTCCAATTCAAATGGCTGATAAACAGGAAACATAGTTGAATGTACAAACATTGTATGAGAGACAAATGCAATAGATAGTGTGGAAAAAAGAGGGCATGAAATAGTTGACATGTATATTGTTTAACTAAAAAGGATATCATGACATAATTTCACATATATGATGTCTATCTAAACTGGATAGCATAGCATGACATAATTCAAAGATATGACGACTAACTAAACAGGATGGCATGTGATAATTATATGATGTCTTTAGTAAACAGGTTCGTATGACATAATTCACATACATGTTATCTAAGTAATCGGGATCACATGATTTAATTCACATATGTGATTTATATGCTAAGCAGAGGGCATTCGCATATATGATGTCTGAACTAAGAACATGGTGTTGAATATTATGTATATGATGTCTAAACTATGCAATGCAAGACACCATATGCATGATATGAGCAGTATAACCATGCCAAGTTAGAGCATACACCTCGGTGGGGGAATAGGACTGGTAATCTGTCTCTGAATCCATCTCTGAGGAGCTATCGGGACCCAGCAAGAGATCTGCTTCGACAGGTAGCACTGTCTGCTCTGAAGACCTTGTTTTCACTCCAGATTTTTCCATTACCCACTCAAATGGCTGATTCACAGGAAGAGTAGTTTAATGTACAAACATTGTCAACAAATGGAAATGTAATGAAGAAAAGGATGGGCAAGATATCATTCAAATATATGATGCCTGGTTAAACAGGATGGCATTGCATATTTCACATATATTATGGCTGGCTAAAAGAGATGAGACTGCATAATTCCCATACATGATATAGAAACTAATCAGGTGGCATTACAGAACATGTCTAAACTAAGCAGATGACATATATGATGTCGAAAGTAGGCACTGCAGGGCAACATATGCATGATATGACCAACATCATCATGCCAAGTTAGAGCAAACACTTTGGGGGGTAAATAGGAGTGGTCGGCTGTGTCTGAATCCACCTCAGAACAGATATCTTCCTCTGGATTACAATCTGGAGGGGGGGGGAGGGTTTTCCATTGAACCCACCATGGAGCGATGTCTGCATGACATTGTATTGCCGCGCAAAACTCTTCTCTTTTTCTCTACATGTTCAGCATGACTGTGTACAATATCTGACATGCATACGAAAAAAAATATAGTGAGATTATGTAAGGAGAACATGCAGAAATCTAGAGTGATGGTAACAACCAGTGGATGGATCCAAAAATAATGATAGCAGGCTGATGATAGCTTTAATTTAATAAAAAGACAGATGATGATTGCTTTACTATTTGTTTCCCACCCAAGATGAACAACATAGGCATACCCTAGGTGAACCAGATAATAGACAGAGACACTATTCATTGCTGCCTCGATATGTGCCTCACAAGTAATTTTAGAACTCAAGTTTGAACATTAATTTGGACCTGACTTGGAGTCTAAGAGGTGAACAGGACGATAAAGTAGCAGGTAATATTAAGCAATGCATAACATAAGCAGAAACAAAAGAGTGTGACCTCTCTTGTGGACCCGTGTACTCCTCAGGTTCATCTGCTGAGTCAATGATGGTGATGCAGTTGTGGTGGGTGCCGGTGGCAGGGAAGGAGATCTGAGGCAGCGAAAGACGGTCAGGAGTCATGATGTCTGGTTTGGTGGATGCTTCTGTCGATGGAGCAGCTCGGGTGAGGTGGACGACATCGCGGCAGGAGCTGGACAAACCACACAAAGTTTTCTTCGACACCTACTTGAAACTGAAGTAATTCTGTAAGGGTTCCTTTGGCTTGCAGGATTCTAAAAATGCAGGGATAGGAAAAACATCGGAATAGGATAGGAATGCACGTGGGAAACAGAGCATTTGTAAACACAGGATTTCTGTCAACTTGGGTGTTTGGTTCACAGGAATTGGAAGAGCAGAGGAATGCAAAGAAACATGGCCAAATTAAAGTGAAACCATATGAAAGCGTGTACAGTTAGAATGTTATTCTGCCACTAATGCACTTGGTCTTGTTTTCATGCATAGGATTTTGAAAAGTAGGTCCAGGTGGATGTTTTACTCCATTCCTTTCAACAAAATGCATGAATAATTGAATAGTAGAGTGCCATAGGAAAATTTCCTATTGCTATGTTTTTCCTTAAGTTTTTCCTTTGAACCAAAATAGCCCTAATGGATCGACATGAATGTAGAGTAATAAGTGATGCGACAAGTGTACAACCTCTTTGCCGTAGCCGTGTCGACCTCAGCATCATTGGGTTGGTTGCTAAAGAAGTTGAGGTAGAGGTGGCTGTCGGAGGTGTGGAGGAAGATCTGAGGAATCTGTAGACGGCGTCCAGGGCACTCCTCTGTTGTGATGGATGGTTCCATTGTTGGAGCAGCTCCGGTGAGCCGTAAGACATCGAGGCTGAAGCAGTACAAGACAAACATTGTTAATCTCAAGTGGGATTCTAATAGCATCTCCAATAGATGATGTAAAATACATTACCAAAAAGTGATAGATGTAAAATTTACATCACCAAAAAACACCTGACTACAACTGATGAGGTAAAAACTGTTGACTCTAAACTTAACTATAGAAACTAAAATTTACTGTGGAATCTGAATGTTACTGTTGAAACTGAACACACTGGTAGCAGAGAGGCACTTCACATGTAGTTTAGGCCGCTCGAGCACTAGTAGTAGAGAAACAGTGATCTAAATCAGCAGGCGATCGACGGGGAACACAGTAGCAGATAGCAGCCGAAGCAGCAGCACCTGGAGGAGCAGCGCGAACTAGAGCCAGAGCAACAACTCGTGTAGCTACAGCAGCCCGTGTACCAGCATCAGCAGCGTGAGCGAGAGCAAGAGTAGAGCAACAGCACGAGCGAGGGGAAGAGCAGAGCAGTAGCGTGAGCGAGCGAGCGAGAGCCGGAGCAGCAGCAGCAGATCCAGCTGGTATGGACGTCGCCGCCGAAGGGGCCTCGCACTAGGGGCGAGCCGCTGTGGAAATGTTGCCCGCGGCACCAGCTTCGAGGTAGCCGCGCCATGGGGGTGCGGGATGGAGCACCGTCGGCACCGGGAGGTCGGGTTAAGGAGAAGGTGCGATGCGATGAGTGTACAACCTCTTTGGTGGCGCCGAGTAGGCCTCGGCTCCGTCCGAGGAGTCGGTGAGGATGTTGCAGTTCCAGTGGAGCAGGTTAAGGCGGTGCTGTGGGGATGGAGCAGCCGCGATAGATGAGGCGATCATCGGAGCAGCTCCTTGGAGGTGGAGGACGGGGCGGCTGAACCGGCGGGACGACGAGATCGACGACGGATCCTCATCCAGGGAGGTGGATGAGGGACGTCGAGCTGTTGCGGTGGACGACATCGTTGGGGAAGAGGCTCCGACTGGGCAGCGGTGAGGTGGCGGACGAAGGAGGGTGGGGTTTCGCGGCTGGAGCAGAGAGGTTATGGCGGCCGGGGATTTCGAATGGCGAAAAGGAGGCGATGGGAGGGGGGAACCATGACTTAGGGACACGCTTGTCCAAAATGTAGGGTGTGTTACAAAAGTACCCCCACCGATTTGAACTAGTGGCCCTTTTAGCTCAGGGTTAGAAGGGGGATTTCGCGTGTCAGGATTTGGCAGCTGGAGGGAGTTTTCGCGCGCGTTGTAATTTCGGGATAGCAAGGCACGGGTTGTGAAGGCGCGAGTTTTGGGAGCACGATATCTGAATTTTTGGGATATAACAAGGCGCGGGTTGAATTTTAGGGACAAGCCTAACGTGTACTATTGTACGTACCAAATCAATTCGCACTTCCCTCAACAAAAAAACAAAAAAAATAAAATTATTTGCACCACACAAAGAGAGAGTCTTGTCCCATTTTACTGTACAAATGCTATTCAAAGCTATGAATCCATGTTATGTCCAATTAAATTTTTTCGCTGGCTGTATAATGCATGTAACCTACTCATACCAACATTTTAGTGCATTCCAAATGTCTATACTACCGCTGCAATTCGAACTAAATTTGAAATCGTTTCTCTATTTGAATAAGGATCTACAATCATGATTGTTGCCAACTTAAACCATCATTCGTGTATTATCTTAACAACACACCACATGATTACTATAGAGATAGATATGAACTATGTGTACTATATGAACTCGAATTCAAATTTTTTACTACACTTGATGTTGATTCCAAATAATAGTACATTTGATGTACTAACTAGATATTCATAATCTAAACCATGTTCCATACGTACACCGTATTTATCACACAAAGTATAGTGCCCCGCCCCCTACATTATGACAAGTATTTAGCCCTGAGCTACAAAAGCCACACATTATCCCAAATTATAATCAATGTTCTATATATTATATGTAGTATAACATGTTCATAACCACACCATGCGTATCACCATTATATATATTCATTCATGCTTGCGTCAGTTTAAAACACTATGATATCTTCTTCAAATATCCGAATCCACTTTTTTATAATGAATTATGATCTCTGTTCGTCTTTTACACCTTC
The DNA here is from genome assembly GCA_011799875.1 of Thinopyrum elongatum. Lineage (NCBI taxonomy): Eukaryota > Viridiplantae > Streptophyta > Magnoliopsida > Poales > Poaceae > Thinopyrum > Thinopyrum elongatum. The sequence goes on from CM022303.1 coordinate 241,430,444, forward strand.
ACGATCCTCTTCTCTTTGTAGCTAGCGCTAACTTTCTATTGTGCATGCACACACCCACCCCCCTCTCACCCTCCCTCAGCGTCCCCTCCATCGCGCACATTCGTTATTTCTCTTTAGGTCGTTCACCCATGGTGTGTGTAGGCCCCCCGGCTCTTTCTTTCCGGCACACACCGATCGATATACCTCTCTAGCCAAGTGTGCCTACCACAAACACACACTTCCCCTCTTATTCCTCTGCCACACATATGCATGGATGCCGATCGATCTCCCTCAATACATAGCTAGGTCTCTCTCCTTCTCCACACATATACTAGTCGATATACCTCTCTATAGTTAGGTCTCTGCCCCCTCCCCCCCCCCCCACACACCGATAGTCGAACATTGTAGGTAGGTATCCATGCCACAGAGAAAAACTGCACCTCTGCCCTCTCACATTCCAGTAGGCCAGCCGCCCTGTATCTTTGACATGGGCAAACACAAATTCGATGACACTCTTTATCGATCGTGCACCCACACACTTCATCCCTGTTTTCGATTCTATCGATATCTCATGCCGATGATCCCTCCACTCTCTTCTCGTGGATCACTCCCTCTATATATGATATATCCATGACTCTGTTTCACACACATTGCATATGTTACGTTTTTTTGTTTGAGATATCATCGACACATTGCTTCTATTTCGCACAAACCATCTCTCTCACACCCACCCACGTACGTACCTGCACCTAAATAAGAGGTGCACGCATGACGCACGTACTCATGTCTCGTTCCCGGCCACACCCACGCAGGTACACGATGGAGTTCATTTCTGTACGAAAAGGCAGCCCACGTGATAATTTGACGCGTGTAGTAGTTGTTTACTCGAAGGAGGGTCGTGTACCACGCGTAAACGGAACAAAGTTTGACTCGATGCGTTGGTATTAAATAAAGTTATATTCCTCAATGGCATGTACAACATATAAAATGATTGTCGTCAGGAAAAAAGAAAAATCTGCACCACTATATACAATGGAGCCTACCTGCCGGGGTTTGTCTCTCGTCACACTATCTCACACAAGGCGGCGGTGGCCTCTATCTCTCACCGTTGGTCACTGATCCGGCCGCATCCCGTCCGCCGGCGGAAAGGGAGGATGTGCATCGTTTCTCCGTTCGACGGCGTTGAGGCAGCACGTCCCGATCTGCGGTACCTGTCATTCTCTCTGACCAAGCTCCCGCGTGGTAGGGCCTTCGCCACTTGCTCGTTGCCGCAGTATGGGCAGATCCCGGCCGCCGGCACCCTCCTAGTTACATCCCGACAACCCTCAGGTACAACTTCCTCTGGCCTTGCTCCACTGCCCATCTTTCCACGTTGCTGCATATGGAAAATCCTGCATGTGGATCTTCTTTAATTGTTTGCTTAAAACGTATCTCGGCCGACGTACTTTCCATCTTGCAATCTCGTCCTCAAACCATTTTTGATAAACCACCATGCTGCTATCTTTCCCTTATTACATGGAATATGCTTCTTTTTTGTCGGCGTATGTGTCTTCAACTCGTGTTATTGGGCAGTAATTGTTTCCTTTCTACCTCCTTTTGCAAACAGGGCTATCCATTTCACCACGTTGCTATTGCGGCCTTTTGGTGAACTGCACAAATCACTTTTTTCTTAAGAGTGTTTTGTGCAGTTCCGCCAAAATGTCACATGGGCAACGTTTTTACATTTCTGTGGGACTGCAGAAAGGGAGATTGGTTTTGCTATCCTCCTCATCCAACTCCGTGCCTAATCTTCTCCAACAAGTAGTTAGTCCTAAAGAGAGATCACAGAGGTGATCGGCTTCTATTTGTGTGTGTTACGTTTCATCATCTAGTTCCACTATTATTGTAATCACATTGACTGAATATCTTTGCAAACAGGGATGATCAGCTCGATTTTAGTGGAGCTGCACAAAATGATCGGATTGTGATGTCTTCCATACACCTCTTTTTTGGCTACAGAGCTGGGTGAAACTAGCTGCCAACCAATGAACACGGTGCCTAGGAAATGGAGCCATGCCTACGAATAGCATCGATCAATTATATATTTTTCTTTATTTGTACACCTTCTCACAACTTTGTCTTTAGTTGTGATGTGAATATTGGCACTGATCTGCGAACCATTGAGATGCATTAGCAGCCATGGTAGTTTCATTTGTATTTGATGGAATGTTGTAATGAGACAATCTTGAGGCAAGAGGACACATGAAACCTAAGTTGAAACCTTTTTTTTTCTGCGGGAACCGAAGTTGAAACCTTCATAGCATCACAGTACAATTTCATTATGCTAGAAAATTATGCGTACATATAAACAAAATCCTGAAGGATTGATAGCAATGCCAGAAACAATTCAACTTCGTTTCGCCGACATATGGGACATCCTTCATCCGGCTCCACCTGCCATGCAGCAATATTGAGTGCACAACTGCAGGGAAGATTCACCCCAGTCGTTGCGCTGCAGTAATAATGACTAGTGAGCAGTCAAATCATAGAGCCCCACCTTCACCACAGTAAGTTGCCCGGGCGAAGCAACCATCATTTCTCTCTTCGTTGAATCCGCTGGTACTCCAATATTCCCAGAGTAATAAGTTGCTTGGGCGAAGCAACCATCACTTCACCTTTCCCACAGTAAGTACTACCTCCCTTTTTTATTCTAGAAACAACCACACGCGAATATTGGACGGTAGCAGCACAACAACTGAATCAAAAATTGAAACCAACCAATGAACTACTACTAATGGTGAGCGTTTGCTAGTATCATGTACTCCGTCTGTCCATGTATATAGGGCTTAATGCGTTTTCCAAGACTAACTTTGGCCCTGTTTGGATCCATGGGTTAGAGTTAGTTTGAGCTAGTTGGGGCTCAAATAGCCCTAAAGTATCCAAACATGAGGGTTAAATTGGAGCAAGTTGCACCAAACCCACCAAAAAAAACTATCCCACCCAAGAGGTGCTAATTGGAGATAGTTCTCATTGGGCTCACTGAAAAATCACTTTTCTCTCTCTATCCCGCCAGCCAAGGGGTGCTAATTGGAGCTAGTTCTCGTGGGGCCCACTGAAAAATCACTTTCCTCTCTCCATCAAGTGCATTTATTGTCAATCTAACCCTGTCATCCAAACACCTCTTTGGCTAGAGTTAGTTCAGGGTTAGTCATGAGTTAGTCTAACCTCTAGCTAAGTTAGAGTATCCAAATAGGAGCAGTATAGGACATGCAAGTTACTCAAAGCATACCGTCAAATTCGTACGTGAAAGGATCTTTTTTTTTGAAACGGAACATGAAAGGATCTTTGAATGATATAATTTTCAAATTATATAAAATCTTATCAATAGTCAAAGGCAACCTCGAAGAATACATTAGGCCCTATATAAAATCTTATCAATAGTCAAAACCAAGTGTTACTACTACACCAAACAAGTTCAAAACGAGAAACTGGACCCACTCACCCACGGCACGCCTGTCTCGTTTGGTCTGTCGGTCAAAGCGCTTCCTCTTCTTGGCATAACAATAGAGTACAGTAATTTTTTTAGAATGCTCTTGGCATGTCACTAACATGTGATGAGTTAACCGACCTCAATAGACGGCAAAATCGCCAACCCATCGCACTTTGAGAGAGACGAGGAGCGAGAAGCAAGAAGCGATACGGGCTGGTGGATTACTAGAGCTAGGTGTCGCACGGAGGCCAAGAAATATGGTGATAGCGTGGGTTGGCCATGTATGATGTAACTACACTGGGCTGCCGTGTTTCAGACTCTTCCGGTCTACTATGGAGAAGATTGGGTAGATTTTTATATCGCTAAATAAAAATATTAAAGAGTCCAGACGCTCCACCGCGAGGTTACTTGCTCCTTCTCGATCGTCGGAAAGCGTTCTTCTAAGTTTTGCTGACACGTGGGACATCCAGCATCCAAGACCACGTGTCATGCAAGAAAGTGGAGTTAAGTATAGTAGGAGAGACTCACCAATGGTCACGAACGTAGGTGGGGTACGTGCATGAATCACCCGAAAAAAAGGAATACGAGCACGAAGAGAAGAGGTGCAGGCACCGACGCAGGTACTCTTTGCCTCTTTCCCTAATACTCACGCGCGGGTACACGGTGAGCTCATTTCTATATGAAGAGGCAGCTCACCTGATAATTTGGCGAGTGTAGTAGTTGTACATGGGAACCACGCGTGGACAAATCAAAGTTCGATCATGGCGCGGTGGCGCATTTTTTATAAATTAAGTTATTCTATTCGATGGCACGTACACAACATTATTTTCTCAATGGAACGTGAATCGTGCATGCACTGAATAACGAAGCACGGGATGGTAGCCATGGACATGGTCAGCCCTTTTTGGAGACTAATACACTACTTTTGATGTGTCCCATCAACTTGCAAAGGAAGAGAAGCTTTGCTTACTACTAGTACGACCTCTCCCTCGCTCACGCGCGCGCGCGGTGGCTCGCAGGAAGAGGAGAAGCTTTTGCTTTATGATAGTGCGCTTAATACAGGCGGTGGACGTGCAGTAGTTCATTCGGTGTCATATTGTCAGAAGTATCTATACTGTAGTACCATCATCATTGTTCGACTTCCGAAAGAGGGGAAGAGCCAAGCGCACGGTCACCTACTCACAGTATAACCAACCGTGTTAGCATGAATTTTTTAACGTAGTACAATCTGAGTGGATTGCTCCAGTGGTCATCACACGTGAGCCAATCGATTCGCACCCTTCCATGCTACATTTTGTCTTGTGTTCCTTCCTCCGTCCAGCAAGCTGACAAGTGCGCCCCATGCTCATGTATGCCAACGTGGTAGTCAATTATTTTGCCAGAGTCAGCTATCACACCCTTTCGATGCCACGTCAATGTACCCACTAGAAACAAGTTAGACTTGTTCGGTTCAACCGCCTCCCTAGGTGTTTGGAGAGGAATTGGTCGGCGCGAGGCGGTTCTATAGGTGGGCAGGCGGCAAAAAACAGGGGAAAACACGCGAACCAGCTAGACGAGGGAGGGAAGCTTCTACATTCGCGGGGGACATGGCATTGGCCACTGGGCAGCAACACGCGGTCATCCGGGTACGCAATAAAGGCTGCGAAGAGGCTTCCTATATCGGCAAGGACCAGCTTCCCTACCGATTTCTCATCCAATAGAACTCCCAAGTTAACTGTGCTGAGGCTGGAGTAGTCATCAGATGGGTGACCGAATGGGAAGTGGACTCGATGTTAAAACTAATGGGATGGGTTACTATAGACGTTTAATTGGCTTAAATGTATATAGTGCTCCGTCCTAATAGTTGAACCTCGAGGTCTTTGTTTTGTAATTTTTGACATTTTTTGTTTTCTGAACACATGTTAATCGAAGGTCTATCGCGTTACTTTTTGATAATTTTTGTTTTTTTAACACATGTTAATTGGCTTGAAAGAAGGTCAATCGTGTTACTTCACGACATCTTTCCAAAAAAAGTGATATGACTGTTGTCAACCTATAAGGCATGTCTGTCAAATTAACCTCGAGGGACTTGTACTCAAATTAACCTCTGGGTCTTGCAGGAGTACTTGTTTTTTGAACACATGTTAAATAAAGGTCTATCGCGAGGTGGGGGAGAGTCTTGGTTTGTGAATGTTGACATTTTTGTTTTTGAACACATGTAATCGAAGGTCTATCGCGTTACTTTTTGATAATTTTTGTTTTTGAACACATGTTAATTGGCTTGAAAGAAGGTCTATCGTGTTACTTCACGACATCTTTCCAAAAAAAGTTATATGACTTTTGTCAACCTATAAGGCATGTCTATCAAATTAACCTCAAGGGACTTGTTCTCAAATTAACCTCTGGGTCTTGCAGGAGTACTTGTTTTTTGAACACATGTTAATCAAAGGTCTATCGCAAGGTTTTTGTTTTGTAATTTTTGACATTTTTTATTTTTTGAACACATGTTAATCGAAGGTCTGTCGCGTTACTTTTTGATAATTTTTGTTTTTTGAACACATGTTAATTGGCTTGGAAGAAGGTCTATCGTGTTACTTCACGACATCTTTCCAAAAAAAGTGATATGACTTTTGTCAACCTATAAGGCATGTCTGTCAAATTAACCTCGAGGTACTTGTTCTCAAATTAACCTCTGGGCCTTGCAGGAGTACTTGTTTTTTGAACACATGTTAATTGAAGGTCAATCACGTTACTTTTTGATAATTTTTTTTTGAACACATGTTAATTGGCTTGAAAGAAGGTCTATCGTGTTACTTCATGACATCTTTCCAAAAAAAGTGATATGACTTTTGTCAACCTATAAGGCATGTCTGTCAAATTAACCTCGAGGTACTTGTTCTCAAATTAACCTCTGGGCCTTGTAGGAGTGCTGCAATGTGTCAGCGTTAATTTCAAGATGAGCCAGCAAGCTAGCAGTGGAGTTGCCAACATGCTCAAAGTGCACGCAACATTGAGTTGAAAGAAGCATGCCCAGGAAATTAATGCGTGCTTAGGGAGGCCTTTGCTCAAAGAGCAAGTGTATATAAGGTACAGTCGGCAGGCTATAAGGACGAGGAGCGAGAAGCGATACGGGCTGCTGGATATACTATAACTAGGTGTCCCACGGAGGTAACATTCAAAGTTATTCTCACACTATAGAATGGTATAGGAATGTGGAGAGATTTGGTTGATTTTATATCGCTGAATAATATAAAATATTATGAGTGCAGACGCTCCACCGCGAAGTTCCTTGCTCCTTCTCGGTTGTCGGGAATCTATGTTCTTCCACTCTTTTTTTTACGTGAGCTTTGTTCAACCTTTTGCCAACATGCGGGGCATCTAGCATCAAGGTGCACGTGTCATGCAAGAAAATGGAGATAAGCGGTGCGTAAGTGAGTCATGCACTTCGATGACACGTACTACGCAATATTTTTTCTCCTCGATGGCACGTGAAGAGTGCACGTACTCAATGACGGAGCACGAGATGGTAGCCATGGACATGGTCGGCCCTTTTTGGAGAGAGTACTAAATAACTTTGATGTGTCCCATCAACTCACAGAATGGCGAGAAGCTTGCTTACTACGCCTTCTCCCTCGCCCACGCGTGCGCGGTGGCTCACAGCACGAGGAGAAACGTTTGCTTACAAGCGGTGGACGTGCAGCAGTTCATTTGGTGTCAGATTGCCAGAAGTACTACTGTAGTACCATCAGTATTGTTCGACTTTCGGAAGAGGCGAAGAGCCAAGCACAAGGTCACCTACTAACCTAGTATAGTATACTATAGCCAAAGCTGGTCCACCTTTTTAGAGCATGGTTAATTAATATAGGCGGCTCTTGCAGTGGCACATCATTTAGAGCAAGTACTCTCTTCGTAGGAACTTAAAATGCAGGAATAGGAAAAATAGAGGATTGGAGTGGCATGTCCACTTGAATCCCATAGCATTAACACAGTGTTCCCCTAAAAAAATCCAGAGTGTTTGACACAGGAAAAACAAAGGAAGTGAAAAAAAAGTTGGAGTGGATGCTAGATTGCCAATTAACACATGATTTCATAGGAAAAAAAATCCTATAGCATTCTATCCTATGAATCAAATGACCAATGTAGGAAAATTATGAGGGGGGCTCTCTCCAACAGTGTTCCTCGGCTCGCACCTAAGCATCACGGTGGTCGAACTTGGAGTCATTCATCTGGTACACGTGGCGTCTCAGATCTGGACACAAGGTGTACACCGTCAAGGTCCAAGGATAATGTTGTCCTCAAAGACGGACGTACACGGTCAAGGTCCACGGTCAAGGGGGTCAGGGCGGATGTGACCTCTCACTGCGTCCGCCATTTGAAGCGGCGCGTCGGTCGAGGGCACCGCCCACTACACTCCCAGCTGTACCCGGCTCCTCACCGCATTCAAAAACCTACATTTAAACCCGCGTGGAATGCGAGAAACCCACTCCGGCCACACACGTCCGTTCAGGAGCAGGACGCTGGCCAAGCTCCTCCTTCCACCATTTTCTCCACTCTTTCGGCGGCATCCGACGAGCAGGAAGAGCAGTTCTCCGGCATAAATCCGTCTGGGTGGCCCGCCTAGCCCAGCAATTACGAGCGAGGCAACTCGGTGCTCCACCTACCTCACCTAGCCCGTCGGAGGCAGTTGCCGCACTAAGCCAGCGCGTGGTTCCACAGCTGGCTGCTCCAATACAGCTCAAGGAAGAGTGCCGACTTGCTCCACGACGGCTTGTCAGGGAGCACGGCGGCAGGGCATCGTCGCTGCCCTCGACGCCGCCGCATCGTACAGCGCCTCTAGTGCCTGCGACTGTGCCATCCGCCGTCGACGCATGCGTAGCCACGCCGTGCAGGCAGAGAAAGAAGCCGCCGTGGATGTCGACGAGGTGACGCGGCTACGCGGATGTTAACGAGGTGACGGTCAGCACATCCCCGCCTGCTGCCATCATCGAGGAGAAGTAGAACACGGGAGGCCGCCGCCTATTGTATCCCATGAAGGCCACCGCCGAGGCGACGCCAGCGAAAACAGCCGGTGTCTTGCACGATTCTTCTTCAGCCGGATGTTGGAAGAGGACAAAGAGATCGGGCGGCGACCATTTAGATTAGGTATATTAATTCTACCAGGCTGGTTGTAATGGGAGTATCATAAGTAGTATCATGCATGCCAACTAGGCAAATTTGATGAGGTGGCATAGAATTAAATGAAGAAAGAGAGGGTTGAGTATCATATTATGATACCGTATGGAATTAAGTTACTCCCACTGTGGTTAGTCTTAGGCCTTGTTTGGTTCAACCTCTTCCCAAGGGGTTTGGAGAGGAATGGAGGGGAATTTGGCTTGTACATGATTTAATCCCCCACAATCCCTGTTAATCCCCGTTAAAACCCCTTGAACCGCACATGCCCTTAAGGTTAAAAATGACCGGGATTACAGAGGACAGGGTACAAACTTCAAGGATTTAAAGGTGAAGGTTTGTTTTCGACTAGCTCTGCAACCTCAAGGTTTATAAATTGGACTTCACTCTCCCCTCACGCACACGCCCGGGTACACTCACGGTGGAGCGCCTTTGCACACGAAAAGGCAGGTAACGTGACAATTTGAGACATCTAGTCGTCCACTTAATGTGGGGTCTGGGACCAAATGTCAGCCATACCAAGTGCGACCTGAACACGGTAGCGCGGTTATTGATCGAGTTTCTTTTTACTGGTACGTTAAATGAAAAAAATATGGCTGTGCGCATATTCAATTTAAAATGATCGCTACAGAGGGGAAAACAATTACTACTCCACTAGTCCACTTCGGGACTTGCTTGCTAGGGTTGTTCTCTTCTTCTCACTCTCTCACCCTCTCCAGATCTAAACAAGACCATGGTGTCCACTCTCTTTGTCTCTCTCTCTTCTCTCCGGTTGACACAGATCCGGCCGGATACCTTCCGCTGGTGGTCACGGTGGCGAGGGAGGAAGCCGACACGCACCGTCTTCTCTGACCTGGCGCCGGCGTGGGAGGTCCTCCTCACCCTTGCTCCCCGCCGTCGAGTTGGCAGATCCCGCCGCCTGCTTTGCCACATCCCGCCGACCGTAGGTATAACTTTTTTTAGAACCGGCCTTGTTCTAATGTGCCAGCTCCCCACGTCGCTACATCCCTTTTTTCCATCAAGTTAGGATTGCTCCCCACGTTGCTGCATCCTGCATGTGGATATTCTTCTAATATTACAAAGCTCTCCATGTAGCTAGCTCCGTCGGCTTGTCGAACACTCGAACACCACCTAAATTTTTACTATTAGAGGAAAAAAGGTACTGCAGATACTGGCTAACGAACCGATCTCTTGGTTGGAAAGGGAAATAAAGATGCTGGCCTGACCGGTCTCTTGGTCGAAAAAGGACAGAAAGTGGGGGGTGTTGGGTCGACAATGCAACCGAGAATGAGCATGTCTAGATTTCTTATGGTCACATAGGAAAGGTCACTGACGAGAACAAAAAATGCACAAATCCAGACATGCTTTGCATGTTTGCCGCACTCGGCAACACCTCTGCCTCACCACTTTATGCCTTGGTGGATGTAAAATGTGCTTGTGCCTCCCCTGTCCCTATGCCCTTACTGCTGCTATTAATCTAACATCACAGGTAAAATGAAACAATGCCATTGTTAATGTGATGTCGCTGTTAAGTAATGCTGCTGTCAATCTATTGCCTTGATAAAATGAATCAATGCCACCACCATTTTATGAAATGCTTCTGTCTTGCTTTATTTCTCATAAAGAGTGTTTTGGGCCATTACACTAAACTCTGACACCGGTAACATTGCTGCATCTCTGTTGAACTGCAAAAAATTTAATTGCACAATGGTTGACACGACGATGTGTATCTCCTTTCTGTATCACCCTTCGTTAGAACGATCGTTCCTGTTAACCGTGCACGTACATACTAATCAAGTGCTAGTCCCAATCTGTCATCACATAGTCATAATGCAATTGTTATGCATGTTAATGTAAGCCCCCGTTAATCTAGTGCCAGTGTTGATTTGATGTGATGGCACTTCTTAGATAATGGCACTTTTTCATACTGTCACTGTAATGCCATTAATAACATATGAGATGCTGCTGTTAATCATATGCCACTTCAAAAAAATGACACTACTTAACCCTGTTACATATTTGTGCAAACAGGGTTGTCTATCTCCATATGGTGTCTATTTGTGCAAACGGAAGTACAAACCTCAATTTCAGTGGAACCTGCTGTCAGCTGACCTCACGGTGCTCCAGGTATTCCTACATTCTTAACTAGGTAGAATGACCAACGCAAGATGAAATAAGCTTATTTTTACGTTGACCGATGAGGAGCCATAATTAAGCTGGAGGAGTCTCTTATTTTCTTTCGAATGGGCAATAAGCTGGAGAGCTAGAGAGTGTCTCTAATGGGCTGCCTCTAGTGTTAAGGCCCTCCAGTACGAAACACGGGCAGCCGACTGGGTTGATACAAAAGACTATCCATCTTAAAGCCCATTTGTTTTTGTTTTTTGCGAGGAGAAGCCCATATTTCTTGAAGAGGGGGCGATCCTAGAAAAACCCTCCTTCCACCTCGCTTCCACTTATACTGCAGCTCACTGGACTCTCCCGCTTCCGTCGCCCCCCAATTCCCCCCGCTCCCCATCTTCCTCACTCGTACAGAAAACCCCCGCTCACCTTCTTCCTCACTCCTACAGAAAACGCCTACTCCTCTTCTTCCACTCCTACAGAAAACCCCAGCCCTCCTTCTTCCCCACTCGCACTGCCACTAGGCTCGTCTCTGGCTACTCTGCTCAAACCCGTGAGCTCGGCGTGATGCCCACAAGGAAAATGGAGTCGGCTAGCCCCAGCGCCAAGAAGATGAGGCTCCCGCCAGCGGCGACGCCGGTTGTAGATCCCGCACCCGGCAGCGCGGAGAGAAGCGGCGAGCCCCCCCCCCCCCCACCCGGATCTGAGGAACCCGTAGAATCTCCGGTGGACCGCATCAGCGATCTCCCGGATGACATCCTTGGGGAGATCATCTCGCTTCTCCCCACCAAGGATTGCTACCGCACACAAGTCCTCTCAACTCGGTGGCGCCCTCTATAGCGCACCGCGCCCCTCAATCTTGACAGTCGTCAGATATCTGTCCTTCCTGAATTTGATATCCTCAGAGCCATCGTCTCCTCTCACCAGCAGGGCCCCGTTCAACGCCTCTGCATCCCGACACGCTACCTGCTGTCCATACCCTGCACGGTGGATGCTTGGCTGACATCTCCTGAATTCGAAAAACTCCAGCAGTTTGAGTTCTACCATTACCACGAAAGTTTTATACCACAAACTGAACACCAAGAATTTGTGCCCACACCACCATTGTCCATCTCGTGGTTTTCCTCCTCTCTCCACACCACCACCTTCGCCCAGTGCCATCTACCAGACGATCTGGTACAAATGCTTCGACTCCCACTGCTAAAAAAACTTTCGCTTGTGGTGGTTTATCTGTCGGAGGCCTCATTACACGGCATCATCCACTCCAGTTGCCCTGCCCTGGAGCGCTTGCTGTTTGTTTTGGGAATAGAAATCCCTATCAGTTGTCTCCAAATAAAGTCGCCTCACCTTAAAAGCATTGGAATTTGTTTTGAAGGACAGCAGCTCATCATCAAAGATGCCCCTTCACTTCAAAGGTTGCTCCTTCATTATTGTTATAAACCTTCGCAAATCACTGTCGTCTTTGCGCCCAAACTGGAGACCTTGGGTGTAATTCGTGATCCGTTTAATGATCACAACAAGTTGGTGTTTGGCTCCTCACTTTTTCAGGTACCGTATATTATCATCTACACATTTGTAATCATAAGCTGCATTTTTCATTTGTGCGCATAAGTTTTATATCATCTTGGAGTACACTTTGGGTACTAATATTATGTTATATGCTCAACGAAGAGTTCGTCCATGGATAGCCTATCAATGCTGTTGGATTCTATCAAGATCTTATATATCAGAATGTTTAATTATGATCTGAACATAATTATTGGCTTGCTGCGATGCTTTTGATGTCTGGATAATTTATATATAAAGGTGATGATTTCATGCACATTGAAAGCCCGTAAATATTGTACTAGAATTAACCGTTCAGCTGTCGCTCTTTCGACATACTCTTTTTTCAGACCTTAACTGTTTTCAATCTTCATGTCTACTTAGGCACTAACACATGGAGAAAAACATATAACCAATCGGTGGCATAATAAGCACCAGGATTTTCTCAGTTCTCATGACATTCGTTTAAGGACAATAACGATGGAAGGGGATATGCATCCAACTGGGCAAACAGAAGCTTTGTCACATTTTTCCTGTTGACTGCGAGGTTACTATTGTCCATGAGGCTTAAGTTTTTCAACAAGAGATTTCTCACGGATGGACATGTTGAACAGCAAAAAAAGAAGTTTCAGGTGGATAAATGGGCTTCTGAACGTGCTCGGCTTCTATTTACAACAACTTGTAGTCATCCTCCAATAATTTTTTTGCACAGGATGTTGATTTTAGGGATAATTAGATTTAAGGCCCTAGTTGTGTCCCACTCGGCTGTTTTACCCCTAATTTCCAAAAGTCACCGGTTCTGTCCAAGTCACTTCGCTCCTCTTATGCTTTTGCCCTTTGACCGTTTGACCATCAGTTTGAAAAATTCATAACTAATTTATACTAAGTCAGAAAAATGCAAATAAGATACCAAAATGTTCAGAAAAACATCACCTATATGTCAGTGTCATTTGCATTCATGAAAAAAGTGTTGGAAAGTGTCCATCCGAGTTTTAGCTCTTATGATACCACCATGAATAGTAAAATCTAAAAAAATTCAAAAAATTCAAAAAAAATTGGTGGCAAAGAATGAAAAATGTTTTAAGTGCTTGCCAAGTTTCATCAGGGAACGACATTCATGGAAGTCGTGGCAAAAAAATAATCTATTTTGGAGTGCTGATTGTTTTTTTTTGCCACGACATCCACGAATGTCATTCCCTGATGAAACTTGGCAAGCACTTAAAACATTTGTCATTCTTTGCCACCAATTTTTTTTTTAATTTTTTGAATTTTTTTAGATTTTACTATTCATGATGGTATCATAAGAGCTAAAACTTAGATAGGCACTTTCCAACACTTTTTTCATGAATGCAAATGATACTGACATATAGGTGATGTTTTTCTAAACATTTTGGTATCTTATTTTCATTTTTCTGATTTAGTATGAATTAGTTATGAATTTTTCAAACTGACGGCCAAACGGTCAAAGGGCAAAAGCATAAGAGGAGCGAAGTGACTTGGACAGAACCGGTGACTTTTGGAAATTAGGGGTAAAATAGCCGACTAGGACACAACTAGGGGCACAAATCTAATTATCCCTTGATTTTATGGATCAGACCGATCCATTTGTTTGTGACTGTGAAAAACAGTGGTTGGGTTAGCTGTTATTGCCATGTTCAATCTGGGTTTTGTCTAAATTTGATGAACAATTAATCCTTGGGCTTTTTGTACCATTTGTAAGCTTGAGTTACATGTTGTTGCCCTCGTACTCCCCTCTGCCTGCCACTACACTGCCGCATCTTCCATGGCTCCTGTTCGTTCCCGTCCGAGGCCTCGCCGTCATTCTCCGCCTTGGTTCGCTCGCTATGCCCGCCGCCATCTGGCGTTGTCAACATGGTCAACAACCGAGAGGAATCAGGAGATGACTGTACGTGGAGAGGCTGATAGTAGGGACCCACCAAGGTCATTGCATTACGCAAGCCGGTGCCTTGTTATTACAAGCCAAAAAAAATACTTCCTCCTAATTGTTTGACAACTAGGTCCCACGCCATTGTCAATGTAGTCAATAAACGAGAAAATTACACAACGAGTGGATAACACCAGGGACCCAACAGCTCACCCAGTTGTTTTTTTAGTTTTAGAGACGAAGCTCAACTGCACGCTGTGCGGGGGCTGTGGCCCGTCTAGCCCACGCTTACACTTTTATTTAAGCACATGACGAGCCCAGTTGATATCTTTTTTCTTTCTGAAAATGGCTAGCCTAGTTCTTTTTTTTTTGGAGAATACCCAACCGAGGCATACTTGCTTTTCTCAGCCCTGCTGGGCTGCAAATCTTTCAAGACGAGGAGGGATGTAAGTAGTAAGAAATGGGCTTCCCCAGAAAATGGGCTATAAGTAGTAAGAAATGGGCTGTAAATTTTTAAACCAAAGACAACTGGCAATTACATTCAAATATCATTTTTTCTGGATTTCTCTACTCTTATAAAAAGCAGAGTTGGAGATGATGGTGTGCCTGCCATCCTGCAATATAGGCCGTCCGATCTATATCTAACGGATAGGAAGGAAACTATGACAATTTACCCGCACTCCTCTCCACATTTGTAGATATGGCCTTCCCTCGTTCATCCTTTTCTCCCACAAGATAAACTACTCATACAAATGCATCTTGATGTTCCGTGCAACGCACGGGCATCTTGCTAGTCAAGATTTTAAATTTCATTCATTTTTTGCGGAGAATTTTTTTTGAATTTTTTTTGACATTATTTTTTAAAAATTATTTTTAACATGACTCAAAATTTCGTGATTAAAAGAGTTCGGACCCCACCGAAATATGCAAAATTGCATTGAATTTTTTAGCAGTGCCCAAAATATGGTCTGTAATGCTAATAAAAAGAATATGGGCTTCAAAATATCCTTAAGAATTAGCAAATGGGCTGTAAATTATTGAAAATAATGGCTAATGGGATGTATGCTGTTTTCCACAGATTTGGAGGCTGACTTCTGGGCCTACTAGGTTGACGATGACGCTGTCCTAAAAAAAATTTGACGCGTACCCAAGGCTTTGTCAACTTAGTCAACACAGAGCAGTGACTATTGGATGTCCATCTAACGGCCATCGTGCTTCTTCAATCTCTGATCTTCCTACTCCAGCCACCCAAACCAGTGCCTGCGGGACTGCCTGCTCCCTCCTCCGGTGGCCGGCTGCGCTGCCGCCAGGACATCCCTCTACCCACCCGCACATCCTGTTATTTTCCGGCGACGTCAGCCTCACCCCATAGCCGACCAGTCAGCCCTCGTACTCCCCTCAGCATGGGCATCTGCTGCTATGGCTTCACTGGCTCTGGGTCATTCCCTTCCTGGGCCTCGCCCTCGTCCACCGCGTTTGTGCTCTCAGCGCGGCGTGGTCAACATGGTCAACAAACAACAGCCATCGAAAGAGGGATGTAAGTAGAGAGGCTGACAGTAGGGACCCACACAAGCAAGTGCCTCCTTATTATGCGAAAACAGTGGGGCTTCTCCGGGTCGTTCCAGTCTGGGGCCTCGCCATCGTCCACCGCCCTGGTGCTCTCGGCGGTGTGGTCAACGTGGTCAACGAACGACATCCATCGGAAGAAGACTGTACGTGGAGAGGCTGACAGCTGGGTCCACGGCCGCATGCAAGGAAGTGCCTCCTTATTACACGCAAAATAATGATTCCTCCACCTGACAGCTGGGGCCCACTGGAAGGGCCTCTGTATTTCACGAAAAAATGTTCCTCCCGCTGACAGCTCGGACCCACCAGCTATATCTTTGCATGCAAGGAAGTGCCTCCTTATTACGCACAAAAAATGAATACTCCCCCTACTAGCTAGGACACACCATAGTGGGAGGCTGACTTATGGGCCTACTAACTTGACGCGGACGGAGGGCTTTGTCAACTTAGTCAATATGAACGATTCTAGCTCCAGTGACCGTACGATGTTCATCTAACGGCCATAGTGCTTCTTCAACCTCTGGTCTTCTTGCTCCAGCCGCCCAAACCAGCGCCGGTCGTGCCATCTACTCCTGCCTCCCGTGGCCGGCTCTGCTGCTGCACAGGCCTCACCGCCCCACCCTACTCCAACCTCTGGCCAGGCCATCCCTCTACTCACCCACAACCCCTATTATTCTGCGGCAACGGCAGCCTCACACCATAGCCGAACCAGTCAACCCTCGTACTCCTCTCTGCGTGGGCATCCACTGCCGCGTCTTCCCCGGCTCTACATCGTCCCTTTCCTAGGCCTCGCCATCGTCCACCGCCTTGGTGCTCTCGGCGCGCCGTGGTCAATGTGGTCAAGGAACGACTTCCATCGGAAGAGGACTGTACATGGAGAGGCTGACAGCTGGGTCCACGGCCGCAGCAAGTGCCTCCTTATTACATGCAAAATAATGATTCCTCCACCTGACAGCAAGGACCCATCGGACGGGCCACCGTATTTCACAAAAAAAATGTTTCCCCCCTGACTGCTGGGACCCACCAGCTACATCTTCGCACTCAAGGAAGTGCGTCCATATTACGGGCAAAAAATATGATTCTCCCCCTGACAGCTGGGACCCACCAGCTATATCTTCGCATGCAAGGAAGTGCCTCCTTACCTCCCTGACAGCTGGGACCCACCCGGTCGAACCGTACGTAGGGTTTTCTATCTGGTTGTGAACATGTACGTACATACTGGTCGATCGGTCTGTCTGCAGGCTGCAGCGATGAACCGTGGCCGAGTAAGGAAGGGCATGTGTCGTAGTAGAGGCGCGGACGTAGCATGTCACGCAATCCCGTCTATATCGTGTACACGTATGTACAGCCAGGGTGCAAGAAAGTAAATACGGCCACGTACATACATACGGGCAGGGTCTCGAATGCCTACTCGCGCATACGTACGGCCAGGGCTCGTGTACATGGAGAGGCAACAGAGGGCAGCAACGGCATCCTGTTCATTGGCAGCCAACCGGCTGGGTCGGAATGGAGAAACTGCGTCGTGTTCATCGGGAGGCAACAGAATGCGTCCTGTTCATCGGGAGCCAACTAGCTTGGACGAAATAGCCGAAACGAGGCCTGGCGTACTGCAGAACGGAGGAACCGGCCTTATGTTCGACCGCCTACGATCGAAACGGGATCCTGTTCATCGGGAGGGGTCTGGCATACCGCAAAACGGAGGAAACAGACTTCTCTTTGACCTCCTATGGTCGAAACAGGGTCCTGTTCATCGGGAGGGGTGTGGTGTACCGCAAAACGGAGGAAACGGACTTCTCTTCGACCTCCTACGGTCGAAACAGGGTCCTATTCATTGGGAGGGGTGTGGCGTACCGCAAAACGGGACTCCACGGGCTACTGTTCATCCACCGTCAACCTCCCCCAACCTCCACCTGCTGCTGTTCATCCACGGGGTCTCCCTCCTTCCTCCACGGGCTCCTGTTCATCCAGCCTCCACCGGCTACTGTTCAACCAGCCCTCCACGGGGTCCTGTTCATCCAGCCTCCACCGGCTACTATTCAACCAGCCCTCCACACGGGGTCCTGTTCAACCAGCCCTCCATGGGGTCCTGTTCATCCACCCCAACTGACTCGGGTGTGTGGCGGCCTCCTCTCGATCGGGGTCCTGTTCATCCAGCAGCAACATCATCTACTACCACGGGGTCCTGTTCATCCAACCCCCACCGAGAACTGTTCATCCAACCCCCAACAACGCTCACTGTTCATCAAGAGGAGCAGGTTCAATCGGCATCAGTTAGCAGCAGTAGCGAAGGAATCGCTCGATCGGGTTCAGTTAACAGCCAGGGATCGATCGATTGCTTGGGTTCAGTAACGCGTAGCCAGTGCAATCGCTCGGGTTCAGTAAGCGAACGCCTCGCTCGGGTTCAGTTAGAGTCCAACGCCTCACACAGACGCGCGTAGTGTACGAGAGAAATGCGCAAACCTCCATGCATCGCTCGGCCCCGACCACCCACCGTAACCGGGAACTCCCCGAAATTTTCGTCGCCCTCGCTTCTACCACGGTTTTTTCTGTCATGGACGGCCCAAAGAATGTCATGCAGCTGCGTCTCCGGCCCGCCCAGGACGAAAAGCCCATTTTCTGTCATGATTTTTTGTCATAGAAGTAGGAGCCCACCACATCTATGATGATACCGGGTTTTGTCACAATTATCGTCATAGAAGTGTCATAAGCATGACAGAAAAAAAAATCGTTCGGCCCAAAATGTCACGGATGTGTCTTTTTTTGTAGTGCTATACTAAGCAGTTTAGGATAAGCGGGTAAGGTACAACAGCAGGTTACAAAAGCAGGCTATGCATCAGAATAGGAGCAATCAATTACAGTAGCAAAATCCAATGCAAGCATGAGAGAGAAGGAACTGGGCGATATCGGAATGATCAGGGGGGTTTGCTTGCCTGGATGCTCTGCTGAAAGGGAAGAAGGGTCGTCGGTATGTAGTCGATCACAGGGGCAGCGTCAGTCTCGGGGTCTACCAGAGAAGAAGAGGGGGAAGAAACAGTAAATATAAAGCACATAGATGTAACATAGATGCACGACATGACAACACGCTGTGCTAGGGGTGACCTATCGCAGTGCTACATGATACCGGTGAAGGGGGAAAACATCCGGGAATGTTTTCTCGATGTTTGGCATTTTCGGTCAGATGAAACGGAGGGGACGGTTCCATGTTCAGCATGCTAGGGGCATGTGATAGACGAATGGAGGCATATTCAGAAACGTCATATTTTTCTGAGCAACTTCCATATATAAAACATATATAAATGCAGCTCGGTGACTCCAAGATGGTAGGGTTTCACAGAGAAAGTGATTTTGGTTGCACCGATCAGTACACTTCGGTCGGACCGAGCTGTACTTGTGCAATGGCCAGGGCCAATCGGTGTGACCGAGATCCTCAGATCGGTCGGTCGGAGATGAGTTCGGCGGAAACCTAACCCTAAGTTTTTGCATCAAATCTATTCTATGGAATTCTTTTGGTGGATAGATCAATCTCATCCATGGGAAGAACAATGGCAATGATCATTGTGCAAGAATCGGAGTAATAGAAAGCACAAAGGGTCAAATCCGTACCCTAACTTGGCGACGGACTTGCTATGGCGGCAACGGCGGTGAGAATCCCGCTGAAGGCGGCGAAGACCAGCGGCAGGGGGTAACTGGTGACGACAGCGATGATCTGAAGACCAAGGGGGCGGTAGAGCTGGGAGGCGCGGTCGAGTGTTTGAAGAATTTCCAAATTTTCAACCCGCGGTATATATACCCAGTCACTGTCGGTGTGACCGAGTGGAACGACTCGGTGGCACCGAGATGCAAAACTGCTAGCAGTTGCTGCAACTCGGTGTGACCGAATTGTTCAAATCGGTTGCACCGAGATGAAAACCTAGATCAACTTAATGAATTCAGTGAGACCGAGTAGGAGTGAGTTGGTCTGGCCGAAAGGCATTAAGAGGTTTTGTAAGTTAAGCCCTTGACAGATCGGTGGCTCCGAGTGCTCCTCACCCGGAGGGTCCGAATTCGACTTGTTCAAACTTTGTGATGTAGCATGAATAGAGTTTGAGATGAGAAAAAGCATAGATAGATAGAGGGAGTACTTAGGCATTCTTGTCCATCCATTTGGCAAAAAGAAAAACCAAACAATCAAAGCAACAAATGGATGTCCTCGAATGGAGAAAATTATGCAACCAACATGCTCACACAATAAGATGGCAAATAAAACATGTGGCAAAGCATGCACAATCACTCTAGCATCTATCAAGCAATTGGCAATGACTAGGTCATCTATATATGAGTATATTGACTTAGGTGTCAAATGAGAACATTTGATCAAAGGTCATACTCATCGTTTAAGCACAAGTGGGGTTACCACTTTTACATAAAGCATTGTTTTGTTCACACCATTAGAGTTGCTTTAGCACAATTCTTAGAGCAATGCTCCCCCTAGATGTGATATTCCCCCTTAGAGGGATGAACTAACCTTGGGTTTTGTCAATGATGACTTCATGTAGGTGTTGAAGATGTGGATGCTCAATGTTGATGTAGATCATTCGGAGCAATCCATTGGAGTGAGTTGCACTTTCAATACCTACATGGGTTAGTCCCACAAGGAACACACAAGGATATCCATAGACATAGAGTGAAATACACATATGATGATGTCCATGAAAGCATTAGGTTACGTTGTCCCTTGTCTTACAACAAGAGGGTTTGTGACTCCTTGAACTAGTGCAAGATATGGAAGTTGATTGCACTTGTCCTTGCCAAAATGAATATGAGTGAAGTATGTTGGCGGAGTCACCCTCAAGAACTCTCTAGTTCTTCTTCTTTGGGATCCACATCAACTTGATTGGAATCCTTGGAGTTGTAGTCATACTTGATGAAGTAGAACTTGATGTAGTCTTTGGAACCCACTTGACCAAGGCCTTCGGAGCTTCTTCAAACGAATCAATCTCTTCTTGAAGCTTGTCCTTGCATTTTAGCTTGTGGTCTTGTGGTGGAAGATCATCTTGAGCTTGTGTTCCCTTGAAAGAAGTGGGATCATACTTCTCTTGTTGAGGAACAAACTTCGTCTTGGGGTATTGATCTTCTTCCCATTCAACTCCATTGGCATTGAACTTTCGTTCAAAACTAACACCTTGATTCTTCCGGTGCCTTCCTTGATTGTGTACAATTTCCTCAAATTTCTTACGTCGGGCAAGGCTCTTGTAAAAACCTTTCTCTATTATTCCCTTCAATAAGCTATTTTCTTGCTCAAGTGTAACTTGGCTAAGAGAATCATTAGAGGAATCAAGAGAACTACTAGAAGCAATAATATTGGATTTAACATTGTTATTGTTACTACTAGATGAAGAATCTTTCTTGCTCTTGTTACTAGATTTTACTTGTGGCGCATAAGTAGACAAGAGTAAACGCTTGGCAATGTAAGAAGAACTCTTCTTTCGAAAATCATCATTAATTGCCTTTAAGAACCCATGTTCTTGCTCCAAATTGAGCTTCTCGAAGCGTAGCTTCTCATGAGTCATTAAAAGCTCTCGATGGTCCTCTAAAGTAGTTTCATGAGCAAACTTAGGAGTGTTTAGTTCTTTAGCTAGATACTCAATATCCGTCTTATCATTGTCATTCGTTTCATCTTGATTAGCATGATTAATAGCAATTTCATCATAGTTTTCATCACTAGTGTTGTCAACAAGTAAATCATCATCACCTAGTAAATCATCTTCATCACTATTGAAATCAACATACTCAGGGTGTGATACCTTAGGGCCTTTAGCCATGAAGCATCTTCCAATTCCTTCATTTGGTGAGTCAAATATGTCGTAGGAGTTGGATGACATAAATGCAAGACTGGCAACACCTTCATCTTGAGTATATTCGGAGTCGGTGTGATAACTTCTCTCGGAGTAGTTGTCGGAGTTGGAACCGGATATCCATTCACCAACGTGAGCTTGATGTCTTCGTCTTGTGTAGCTCTTTGACGACTTGCCCTTCCTTTCCGAATCCTTGCTTTTATGAGAGGGTCTTCATTCATAACGATCATCTCTACTCCTTCTCTCTCTTGGTGGTGATTCATCTCTTTTACTTCTCCTTTTAGGTGAATCTTCTCTTCTCTTGTAGGGAGCCGTACACGCATTGGAGTAGTGTCCGGGTCTTCCACAATTGTAGCAATTACGATCACGACTAGAAGATCTTTTGTCATTGTAGGACTTTGACTTGGAACTTCTCTCTTTGCTTCTATTCTTGTAGAATTTGTTGAAGTTCTTCACCATTAAGCTCAATTCTTCATTGAAGACTTGTTTCTCACTTGATGTTGTAGGAGCATCACATGAGGCTTTGTAAGCACCACTTGACTTGTTGTGGAGCTCTTCCTTATCCTTGAGTGACATCCCATGAGCAACAATTCTTCCAATGACTTTCGTTGGCTTGAGACCTTTGTAGTTGGGCATCATTTGGATCAAGGTGCACACGGTATCATATTTTCCATCCAAGGCTCTTAGGATCTTGTTGATGATGAATTTGTTGGTCATCTCTTCGCTTCCTAAGCCGGCAATCTCATTTATGATGAGAGCAAGCCTAGAGTACATCTCAGCGACTCCTTCACAATCCTTCATTTTGAACTTGTCAAGTTGACTTTGAAGCACATCCAATTTGGATTCCTTGACGGACTCGGTACCTTCATGCATGTCAACCAAAGTATCCCAAATTTCCTTTGCATTCTTAGGCCGGCTGAATTTATTGAATTCTTCGAGGCACAATCCGTTGAAGAGAATATCGCAAGCTTGTGCATTGTATTGCAACATCTTCAATTCTTCCGCGGATGCATCACGATCCGGTTCTCTTCCATCCTCAAAGTATTCACCTTGCAAGCCAATATGCACAATAGCCCAAATGGCGGGGTTATGACCAAGAATCTGCATTTTCATCTTATGCTTCCAACTAGCAAAATTAGTACCATCAAAGTAAGGACCTCTACGGTGGTAATTTCCCTAGCTAGACGCCATACTCTCCTAGGTTGTGAAACCAAGGCTATGATCACCAAAGCTATGGAAATCAAGGCAAATGGAGACCAAAGTTCTGATACCACTTGTAGGATCGAAAGTAGGTCTTGAGGGGGGGTGATTAGACTACTTGACCAAATAAAAATCTAACCTTTTCCCAATTTTAAGTGTTGGCAGATTTTAGCAACTAGTACAAGTCAAGCAATCAACCTACACATGCAATTCTAAGAGTGTAGCAGCGGAAAGTAAAACATTGCATATGAAGGTAAAGGGAAGGGTTTGGAGAAGGCAAACACAATGTAGACACGGAGATTTTTGGCATGGTTCCGATAGGTGGAGCTATCGTACATCCACGTTGATGGAGAGTTCAACCCACGAAGGATAACGGTTGCGCGAGTCCACAGAGGGCTCCACCCACGAAGGGTCCACAAAGAAGCAACCTTGTCTATCCCATCACGGCCATCACCCATGAAGGACTTGCCTCACTCGGGTAGATATTCACGAAGTAGGCAATCTCCTTGCCCTTACAAACTTCTTGGTTCAACTCCACAATCTTGTTGGAGACTCCCAAACGACACCTAACCAATCTAGGAGACACCACTCTCCAAAAGGTAATAGATGGTGTGTTGATGATGAACTCCTTGCTCTTGTGCTTCAAATGATAGTCTCCCCAACACTCAACTCTCTCCCACAGATTTGGATATGGTGGAAAGAAGATTTGAGTGGAAAGCAACTTGGGGAAGGCTAGATATCAAGATTCTTGTGGTAGGATTGGAATATCGTGGTCTCAATACATGAGTAGGTGGTTCTCTCTCAGAAAATGAGTAGTGGAAGTGTAGGCACGTTCTGATGGCTCTCTCACAAATGGAGAAGGGGGTGGAGGGGTATATATAGCCTCCATACAAAATCCAACAGTTACACACATTTGACCCAACTCGGTCAGACCGAATAGAAGAACTCGGTGAGACTGATTCAGTTCAAAATGTGAACATTAGGAATCTCGGTGGGACCGACTGGAACAACTCGGTGGGACCGATGTGCAAGGGCTAGGGCAAAACCTCATCTCGGTGAGACCGATTGCTTGAACTCGGTGAGGCCGATTTCAGCAAAGAGCAAATAGAGAGTTGGTCAAGCAAACTCGGTGGGACCGATTGCTCATTTCGGTGATACCGAAATGTTACAAAGGGAAACAGAGAGTTTGCAGGGCCATCTTGGTGAGACCGAGATCCGTATCGGTGTGACCGAATCGTCTAGGGTTTCTGGCAGTGGCTATGTCAAATGAACTCGGTGGCGCCGGATAGATCAAATCAGTGGGGCCGAGTTAGACTGTGGCACCCCGGCTCAGAGTAAACCGGAACACCCCGTATTCCAGCCCAAGGACAAGTCTTCTGGAATACGGCACTGTTGGCATAGAACAAATCAGCTCTTTATTACAATGGATATGGTTACAAAGGGTATAAGGCTTAACATCGGCACGGCGACACTACGCCTGCCCGGGGTAGCTCTATGCTAACAGCGGAGTAACTCTCTCAGCAGCGGGACAGCGACGGCGGTGATGGACTCCACTCCGCAGGGACTCTGGCTAGAACGCGTATCCTAGGTCGCAAACTCGGGATCCTTGACAAGCAAGCAATCATGGTATGACCTGCAAACTGGCATGACACGCCAGGTGAGTACTTTGAATGCACTCGCAAGCTCACAGCAGACATCAACATTAAAGCAAGACAACATCATAGCAGTCAACATTAACAAGCAGGGTTATCCAGCAAGATAACTTCTAAAGTAAATGCAGTAAGGTAAAGCATATTTAATCCATACTCCGAATAATCTTAGGATCCAATCCGAACCTGTTCCCAAGTTCAATCCCAATCAAGTGGTTATCCGACCACTCATCTCATAGCCATCCCATGGCTAACATATCATATACCTGATACCAACTATACCACAAGTCTGACAAACTTACTCTCTTTTGGGCCGTCTCACAAACCTCAGAATACTCACAATCCACCGAGTACTTCTGATCTCATGACGAGTTCTTCCATCATTATCATTAATACCATGGTTGACCACCTAGCGAGGTCTGGATGGGCTGTCCAATACCGTGGACACGGCTATTCGAATAGATTTTACACTCTGCAGAGGTGGCGCACTTTACCCACACCATGGAGCACTGACCTCGTGATCCCATTCGGATGGACCAGTATTGCTCCAACGAAACCTGCCTGACCTGTGACTCTTCCATCGTACCACCGGCAATCACACTCCCCCGGAGTCCTGCCCTGGTTGGCCCCTGTGTCACCTCGTGACACCTGCCACCATCGTGGCCAAACTAAACTGTCCCAAACGGGGACCTGGATCCAAATAACTCAACTGGGCTCACAAGGTTATCGGCGCCTACCGGGCCAGGGTAGCGCGCGCGCATAACCTTCCCTGTCGGGCGGTACCGGTGAAAGAGCACGCGATCAGACCAAGTCAAGGCCGTCCCATACCGGCAAATGTGGTTGCACGGATAAGTCCGGACAGGTGACTCAAGGTCAACCGACTAAATATCACATCTCCGAATAATATTTCCGTCATAGCTGACCTTCCGATATCAGTATGCTTAAGCCACTGCTATTAATTCATCTCCACGAACTGACAGATGAAATCCAGAATAATCATAGACAGTGATCTCAACATCATAGCATCAACGAGTGAGTAAACTACTAGTCACTAATAGTCCGGTACCCAACATGGTAGTCACCTATCCGAGAATTAACTCCAACATTGCATAATCCAATTCATTTCACAAATAATCATACTTACTATTAAAGTAAATAGTTAAACTATGATATTGCAATGCAATGATGCATATAAGAGTTGTGGCTTGCCTGGGGATGAAGGAACCATCGGGAAGGGGTGCGGAGAGTCCGCGGGGTTGACTGCCGGAAACAGTTCTCTCTCGGAGGGGCTGTTTACATACAAGGGCAAAATGGTCATTTCCATAGTAGGACCACATAGTGAAAATGATACCAACACGATGGGCTCGACGAGACAAAGACGTGGGCGTTGGTTTCACCTGAATCGGAGTTACGGATGAAAAGTTATAGACCGACGAAGTACAGGGACTGATCTGTAGAAATTATATTCACAGACGGGTCCTTGGTGGCTGAAGCAGGAAGCGCATTTTGGAAAACACGCTTTCCAGAGGAGAAGACGTATTCTGCTCCGAAGAAGCATAGAAATACGCTTTCGTTTTCTGGAAGCGTACTCCACCAAAACACGTTTCCACTTAAATTGACAGCGGGCCCAGGCGGGGTCAACGCCCAGAGGCTTACAGGCGGGCCCCGCTTACCTCTCTCTCTCCTCTCACTGGCCTTCTTCCAGCTCCCGACGGAAGCAGAGGACGGATGAGACAGAGGAGCGGCCGGCGAGGGGCCCGGTGCCTCCGGCCGTCTCCCGCGACGGCGGGCGCACCGGCGGATGCGGGAGGATGTGACGCGCCCGTTCAGAGGTCCACGCACGCCGGGGATGGACTGGGACAGCAGCGGCCTGCGGCACCAGAGAAGTAGGGCGGCGGCGACCGCATAAGGGGACGGTGGCCACGGCAGCTCCGGTGACTCGCTGAGGATATGGGGAGGACCACCGGCGTGTGGGGAGGCTCGTGGGGAGTGCTAGGGGGAAAGAAGGGGTTTGGGTTGCTCCAATTTGAGCGAGCTCCGTGGCGGGCATGGCGATGGTGGACGGCGAGAAAGAGCTCCGGGGCTCGGGCGAGGGCTGAGGGAGAGTGGGGAGGCCGCTGCGAGGTGGTGGTGGTGCTCGGGAAGGCTCCGGCCTCGGCTATTTATAGCCGTGGCGAGCTTGCCGGATAAGCTCGGCCGCGACGGCGAGCTTATCCGCGCACTGGAGCTCCGGGGCAACGTGGCTGGCGGCTAGCGGCGTCGAGGAGCTTCGAGGAGGGATGGAGAAGGCAGCAGCAGCTTCGGGAGCGCTCGAGGAGGAGGGGCAGAGGAAAACGACGATGACTCATGGGCGCTCACTGTTCTTTGACTGGGACGGCTGGCCGGGGAAGAATCCGGAGGGGGAGAGGGTTCCAGAGCAAAGGCGACAACGAGGGGAAGCTGTTGGACATGGCTAGATGTCGCGGGAGCGAGCAAACGGACGAGACCGAGGGCCCCAATGCACAGAGCGCGAGTATTGGCATGCCAAATGCGCGGTCACCACGTGCACTGGCACATGCAGCGCACCCTGACCATCCAAATCATGTCTAGTGTGTAGTCCCTTTAAGGAACAGTCTCAGGGAAGTGATGGATCGATGCTAGGAACTGTGGTTAGATGGGAGTGTTCACCTGAAGTTTGCTGTAGCAAACTTGGGCAGGAAGCTATGAGGAGCAGAGAAGTGATAAGAGCTAAACAAGATGTCTGGGAGTGTTAGGGAAGGAAGGACTACAATCCTGTGAAATTTGAAGGGGAATGGGCCATTATATAATAGGGTTGCTTTGCAACTGACCAATCTGGTCCAGAGGACAAACATTGATGTGCTACTCACATGGAGTAGCAACTTGAGCTGAAATTGGGCATAGGATGATGATTTGGTCATATGAGAGTGCCATAAAAATTTCATGCCATTTGGACAAGCCAAAATGGTACTTCCTTCACAGCTATCCTCTCTGACCAAAATCTTAGAAAAATTCTTAGGGAATTAATGGGAAGATGAAATGGGCCCAAATTTTGTGGAGATTAGTTATATGGGTAGGAGAATGCTCTGGTAAATTTTCAGCAATTATGGAGCAATATAAAATATAGTTGCTTCACATTGTGAAAATCTGACCAGAAAACAAGATTTGATGTTGTGCTCACATAGATGACTGGATAGGGTTGAAACTTGGTGGAGAGTCATGATTTGAGCATATGAAGATGCTTGCAAAATTTCAACTCATTTGGATACTCCTAGCTAGCACTTGCTTCACAAAGATTCCAGTTGCCCAGAAACTTTGGAAATTAGCCAAGAGAGATTTAATATCCAAATAAAGTTGAATTTTGGTATGTAGAAATTATATGGATAGGAAAGAGTGCACAAAAAGTTTGAGACCAAGCAAGCGAATATAAATGGTACTTGCTTCTCAAACTGCCAGCTAGGGCAAAATCAGAAAATGAATATTTGGGAAATATTTTTGAACATGTCAAGGAAGGGTTTGACATGTTTGTGGAAGATATGACCCAAACAATTTATGAGAATTATTTGGGAATTTTGGGAATGATGGAAATGTGGGTTGCTTCACAACCCAGAGCAGACAGGGTTATTCCTTTAATAGAAAAAAGGAATATTCCCAAGGAAAAGAATATTGGAATTGGTCCAAGATGGAAATGACAAGGTCTAGGGATGGTTTTGAGGTTGGCAAGCCACTCGGGAAGAAAAATGAAGGGTGATCCCTCCAGGTTGCAAGACTATCAAGCCATAGAAAAGTGAATCCGGGCCAAATCAAAAGAAAAAGAAATGGGCAAAATCCAGGGTGTTACATAGACTTGTAGTTTTGGACATATGTGGAAATGAGAAAGTGGCTAAGGGTTTTGGAGCAATATCACTAAGCATTTTGAAAAAGTAGACCATTAAGCAACACCTCATCCCCTTTTAATAGTATTGGCTTTCCTATGGACTCAATGTGATCTTGGATCACTAAAATATAAATGAAGAGTCTTGAGCTTTTGCCAATCTTTGTCCTTAGCATTTTGAGGGGTCCACATCTCTAGTCCATGCCATGCCAATCATTGAACTTTCTGAAATATTAAACTTGAATGGATATTAGTTCAATGAGCTATATGTTGTTATAAATTACCAAAACCACCCGGGGATTAGGTGCACTTTCAATCTCCCCCTTTTTGGTAATTGATGACAACATATAGATCAAAGCTTCGACAAATGGTAATATGAATGAAATACATCATCGCTTTGAGAAGTATGTGATAAGCAAGAGCTCCCCCTAAATTTGTGCATTATTTAAAATTTGCTTTTGAATGCAAATGCACAATCGATTAGGATCATGGGTCACTCTTCCATGTCACATACATCTTGGTGGAGCGCTCAAAATGATAAGAGTTAAATAACATGCACTCATCACCAAGGGTAGAAGTGATTGATCATACACAAATATCATAGATGTAATCATGCAAGCACACATTAAGGCATAGTATGATCAAACACATGATCACAAGAGTATCTCATGAGCATAACAAACATAGTAGCATATGAATCAAACAACCAAACGATCAAAGTAGCAAAAGAGGCAAATAAAAGGCAAAACTCTCTCTCTCTCTCTCAAAGCCTAATGATCTATACACTTTCTCCCCCTTTGGCAACAAGTTACCAAAAAGTTCAAAAATGTATAGTGCTATGTGGCACTCTAGGCACGATCTCCGGGAGCTCCTGAAGGGGTCTTCTGGCTTGTTGCTCCGATGTGCGTAGGTGGCGTGGAGAGGAGGGCATCTGCAAAAGCTTTGGCAGAGGTCTATGGAGCTGGAGGGGTTGATACTGGAGGTACAACCGTGACAGTTGCTGCAGGTGCTGAAATAGTAGTCCTGGTGTCTGTAACAACTGGCACTACTGATGACCTTTGTGACCTTGGCATTCTCTGAAAAGTATCTGTAGTGGGTCTATCCTCCCTGTCCTCAGCTTCTTCCTGGAGCTTCTCCACAGTGGTCTGTATCTCTGTGACCTTCACATCTAGATAATGAAATTTAGTCTCAATGATCCTCTCAAGACTCTCTTGATTTTGAGTCAGGGTGGCCAAGCCCTTCTCAATTCTCACCGTAGCCTCAAGCAGATAACTGAGTTGATCTTGCTTGGTCTTGAGCATCACTTTAGAAGCATCTGGTGCACTTGCTGCCTTCACTGCTTTATTGCTTTCTCTCTCTTCTCCTGGGCTTCTGCACAAGTAGGATGGGATGCATCCATGACAACCTCGTTGTCCTCAAAATCTGGCCTCAGGGGAAGATGCTCTTTATCAAAAAGATATGTCCCAGTTCCCATCTTGGAATTAATCAACATTTGAATGTGAGGGGCATATCCACATGATATCTTTTAATCAGCAGTTGTTCTCTTCACAGTCTCAACAATCAAGCTCATCACCTTGAACTTCTGTGGAACATCAAACATGTGAAACAAATTGATTGAGTGACCACGGATCATTCTATGATCTCCTGACTTGGGCAAAAGAGTGTGCCTCAAGATAGTGTTCATTGTGGTTAAGCCAGATAGTAGATAGTATATTGATCCAAGCTTGTGAGTCTCCAAGGCTTTGTCAGGAATTGGCTTGTACATGTTAGCCATGGAGTTGTGATCCTTTCTTGGCTTAGCATAGACATCAATGCCATTTTCTTCCTCCACTGGGGCATTGATCAGCTTGGCCCATTCTGAGATAGTAGATTGATATCTTGTTCCTTCAGTCATCCAGACTATCTTTCCATCAGGGTAGAAGTGAGCTGTGGAGTAGAATTGCATTATCATCTCGTCATTCCACTTTGTCAACTTCTGACCAACAAACTTGTCAACACCATTCAGTCTAAATCTCTCATGCACACTTGGGAAATAGTCTTCATTGTCATCAATGTATTTCCAGTCAACCCACTTCATATCACAAACTATGGTCTTCTTATCCAACAAGACTGTCTCATAGAAATCTTGATGTTCCTTGGTGTGAAAACGGTAGTCTACAATAGTTCTCCTCCTATTGGCATAGGGATCAGTCTGTCTCCAAAGTATCAGACCTGCATCCTTTCTCAGCTTCATATTTTCTGCCACAGGATGATCATCACTATGATCTGGAATCTTGGGCTTCAGCTTTCTGAGCACTTGTGACTCTTCTTCTTCTTGAGCTTCAGGCACTGGGGCCTTGTTCTTTTCAGCAGCAGATATGTTCCTTGTTGATCTCTTAGGTGCAGATGGTTTTGGAGCTTGAGCTTGAGCTGAAGGCTTGGGGGCAGACTTGGGCTTAGATGGAGCAGCCCCAGTCCTTATGGCACCCCCATAAGCTTCTGAGTCTTTGCAGGAGGTGCAGCAGGCTCTTCCTCCTCATCTTCATCAGAAGAATGCTTTTCAAACTCAGCCATTGGATCTACAAGTTTGCACCATCTTCCTCTTTTCAATTCTTTCTTCTCTTTTCCAGCACCACTTCCTGGTTGTGCTTGCTCTTGAGTTGAGGCTCTGGCTTTTGACATTGGAGCTCTCTTAGCAGGAGCCTTCTTCTGCATTCCAGGCTTTGTGGCAGCAGCAGCAGCATACTCTTTCTTGAGCACCTTCTTCTTGGAGGTCACTTCCCCCTCAATAACAAAGTCCTCATCCTCAGATTCAGATGTTCTCTTCTTCTTTGTCCTGGTGGCTGCCTTTGGCAAATTGCTGGGAGTGCTTCTGCTTCCCTCATCATAACTGCTTGAGGGACTAGTGCCCTCACTGAGGTTGACCTGCTCTTCAGACTTGTTCTGGCTATCACTGCCCTCTGACATAGCTGAAACTGACCCTGTGAATAGTTGGGTATAGATAGAGTGGATGAGCATCACAAAGTGCAGCTTATTTTGCAAAATATTGAGACAAAAACTTAATTTTAGTTTTCTGCAGAAAGCTTTTCGGAGCTACCGATTTGACAAACTCGGTGACACCGAAGCACAAACAGAGTCTAAACACACAGTTTCGGTCAGACCGAAATGCAGTTTGGTGACTCCAAGATGCTAGGGTTTCACAGAGAAAGTGATTTCGGTCGCACCGATCAGTACACTTCGGTCAAACCGAGTTGTACTTGTACAATGGCCAGGGACAATCGGTGTGACCGAGATCCTTAGATCGGTCGGTCTGAGATGAGTTCAGCGGAAACCTAACCCTATGTTTTTGCATCAAATCTATTCTATGGAATTCTTTTGGTGGATAGATCAATCTCACACGTGGGAAGAACAATGGCAGTGATCTTTGTGCAAGAATAGGAGTAATAGAAAGCACAAAGGGTCAAATCCGTACCCTAACTTGGCGACGGACTTGCTACGGTGGCAACGGCGGTGAGAATCCCATTGACGACGGCGGAGACCAGCGACAAGGGGGTCACTGGCGACGACAGCGATGATCTGGAGACCAAAGGGGTGGCAGAACTGGGAGGCGCGGTCGAGTGTTTGAAGAAATTTCCAAAATTTCAACCTGCGATATATATACCCAGTCACTGTCGATGTGACCGAGTGGAACGACTCGGTGGCACCGAGATGCAAAACAGCTAGCAGTTGCTGCAACTCGGTGTGACCGAATTGTTCAAATCGGTTGCACCGAGATGAAAACCTAGATCAACTTAATGAATTCGGTGAGACCGAGTAGGTGTGAGTTGGTCTGACCGGAAGGCATTAAGAGGTTTTGGAAGTTAAGCCCTTGAAGGATCGGTGGCTCCGAGTGCTCCTCACCCGGAGGGTCCGAATTCGACTTGTTCAAACTTTGTGATGTAGCATGAATAGAGTCTGAGATGAGAAAAAGCATAGATAGCTAGAGGGGGTACTTAGGCATTCTTGTCCATCCATTTGGCAATAAGAAAAATCAAACAATCAAAGCAACAAATGGATGTCCTCGAATGGAGAAAATTATGCAACCAACATGCTCACACAATAAGATGGCAAATAAAACATGTGGCAAAGCATGCACAATCACTCTAGCATCTATCAAGCAATTGGCGATGACTAGGTCATCTATATATGAGTATATTGACTTAGGAGTCAAATGAGAACATTTGATCATAGGTCATACTCATCGTTTAAGCACAAGTGGGGTTACCACTTTTACATAAAGCATTGTTTTGTTCACACCATTAGAGTTGCTTTAGCTCAATTCTTAGAGCAAAGCTCCCCCTAGATGTGATATTCCCCCTTAGAGGGATGAACTAACCTTGGGTTTTGTCAATGATGACTTCATGTAGGTGTTGAAGATGTGGATGCTCAATGTTGATGTAGATCATTCGGAGCAATCCATTGGAGTGAGTTGCACTTTCAATACCTACATGGGTTAGTCCCACAAGGAACACACAAGGATATCCATAGACATAGAGTGAAATACACATATGATGATGTCCATGAAAGCATTAGGTTACGTTGTCCCTTGTCTTACCAACAAGAGGGTTTGTGACTCCTTGAACTAGTGCAAGATATGGAAGTTGATTGCACTTGTCCTTGCCAAAATGAATATGAGTGAAGTATGTTGGCGGAGTCACCCTCAAGAACTCTCTAGTTCTTCTTCTTTGGGATCCACATCAACTTGATGGGAATCCTTGGAGTTGTAGTCGTACTTGATGAAGTAGAACTTGATGTAGTCTTGGGAACCCACTTGACCAAGGCCTTCGGAGCTTCTTCAAACGAATCAATCTCTTCTTGAAGCTTGTCCTTGCCTTTTAGCTTGTGGTCTTGTGGTGGAAGATCATCTTGAGCTTGTGTTCCCTTGAAAGAAGTGGGATCATACTTCTCTTGTTGAGGAACAAACTTCGTATTGGGCTATTGATTTTATTCCCACTCAACTCCATTGGCATTGAACTTTCGTTCAAAACCAACACCTTGATTCTTCTGGTGCCTTCCTTGCTTGCGTACAATTTCCTCAAATTGCTTACGTCCGGCAAGGCTCTTGTAAACAACTTTCTCTATTATTCCCTTCAATAAGCTATTTTCTTGCTCAAGTGTAACTTGGCTAAGAGAATCATTAGTGGAATCAAGAGAACTACTAGAAGCAATAATATTGGATTTAACATTGTTATTGTTACTATTAGATGAAGAATCTTTCTTGCTCTTGTTACTAGATTTTACTTATGGTGCATAAGTAGACAAGGTTAAATGCTTGGCAATGTAAGAAGAAATCTTCTTTCGAAGATCATCATTGATTGCCTTTAAGAACCCATGTTCTTGCTCCAAATTGAGCTTCTCGAAGCGTATCTTCTCTTGAGTCTTTAAAAGCTCTCGATGATCCTCTAAAGTAGTTTCATGAGCTAACTTAAGAGTGCTTAGTTCTTTAGTTAGATGCTCAATCTCCTTCTTATCATTGTCATTCATTTCATCACGATTAGCATGATTAATAGCAGTTTCATCATAGTTTTCATCACTAGTGTTGTCAACAAGTAAATCATCATCACCTAGTAAATCATCTTCATCACTATTGAAATCAACATACTCAGGGTGTGATAACTTAGGGCCTTTAGCCATGAAGCATCTTCCAATTCCTTCATTTGGTGAGTCAAATATGCCGTAGGAGTTGGATGGCACAAGTGCAAGACCGGTAACACCTTCATCTTGAGTATACTCGGAGTCGGAGTGATAACTTCTCTCGGAGTAGTTGTCGGAGTCGGAACCGGATACCCATTCACCAATGTGAGCTTGATGTCTTCATCTTGTGTAGCTCTTTGATGACTTGTCCTTCCTTTTCGAATCCTTGCATCTATGAGAGGGTCTTCGTTCATAACGATCATCTCTACTCCTTCTCTCTCTTGGTGGTGATTCATCTCTTTTACTTCTCCTTTTAGGTGAATCTTCTCTTCTCTTGTAGGGAGCCGTACACTCATTGGAGTAGTGTCCGGGTCTTCCACAATTGTAGCAATTACGATCACGACTAGAAGATCTTTTGTCATTGTAGGACCTTGACTTGGAACTTCTCTCTTTGCTTCTATTCTTGTAGAATTTGTTGAAGTTCTTCACCATTAAGCTCAATTCTTCATTGAAGACTTGTTTCTCACTTGATGTTGTAGGAGCATCACATGAGGCTTTGTAAGCACCACTTGACTTGTTGTGGAGCTCTTCCTTATCCTTGAGTGACATCCCATGAGCAACAATTCTTCCAATGACTTTCGTTGGCTTGAGACCTTTGTAGTTGGGCATCATTTGGATCAAGGTGCACACGGTATCATATTTTCCATCCAAGGCTCTTAGGGTCTTCTTGATGATGAATTTGTCGGCCATCTCTTTGCTTCCTAAGCCGACAATCTCATTTGTGATGAGAGCAATCCTAGAGTACATCTCAGCGACTCCTTCACAATCCTTTATTTTGAATTTGTCAAGTTGACTTTGAAGCACATCCAATTTGGATTCCTTGACGGACTCAGTACCGTTGTGCATGTCAACCAAAGTATCCCAAATTTCCTTTGCATTCTCAAGGCGGCTGATTTTGTTGAATTCTTCGGGGCACAATCCGTTGAAGAGAATATCGCAAGCTTGAGCATTGTATTGCAACATCTTCAATTCTTCCGCGGATGTATCACGATCCGGTTCTCTTCCATCCTCAAAGTATTCGCCTTACAAGCCAATACGCATAATAGCCCAAATGGCGGGGTTATGACCAAGAATATGCATTTTCATCTTATGCTTCCAACTAGCAAAATTAGTACCATCAAAGTAAGGACCTCTACTGTGGTAATTTCCCTCGCTAGACGCCATACTCTCCTAGTTTGTGAAACCAAGGCTATGATCACCGAAGCTATGGAATTCAAAGCAAATGGAGACCAAAGCTCTGATACCACTTGTAGGATCGAAAGTAGATCTAGAGGGGGGTGGTTAGACTACTTGACCAAATAAAAATCTAACCTTTTCCCAATTTTAAGTGTTGGCAGATTTTAGCAACTAGTACAAGTCAAGCAATCAACCTACACATGCAATTCTAAGGGTGTAGCAGCGGAAAGTAAAACATTGCATATGAAGGTAAAGGGAAGGGTTTGGAGAAGGCAAACGCAATGTAGACACGGAGATTTTTGGCGTGGTTCCGATAGGTGGTGTTATCGTACATCCACATTGATGGAGAGTTCAACCCACGAAGGGTAACGGTTGTGCGAGTCCACGGAGGGCTCCACCCACGAAGGGTCCACGAAGAAGCAACCTTGTCTATCCCACCATGGCCATCGCCCATGAAGGACTTGCCTTACTCGGGTAGATCTTCACAAAGTAGGAAATCTTCTTGCCCTTACAAACTTCTTGGTTCAACTCCACAATCTTGTCGGAGGCTCCCAAGCAACACCTAACCAATCTAGGAGACACCACTCTCCAAAAGGTAATAGACGGTGTGTTGATGATGAACTCCTTGCTCTTGCGCTTCAAATGATAGTCTCCCCAACACTCAACTCTCTATCACAGATTTGGATAAGGTGGAAAGAAGATTTGAGTGGAAAGCAACTTGGGGAAGGCTAGAGATCAAGATTCTTGTGGTAGGATTGGAATATCTTGGTCTCAACACATGAGTAGGTGGTTCTCTCTCAGAAAATGAGTAGTGTAAGTGTAGGCATGTTCTGATGGCTCTCTCACAAATGGAGAAGGGGGTGGAGGGGTATAGATAGCCTCCACACAAAATCCAACCGTTACACACATTTGACCCAACTCGGTCAGACCGAATAGAAGAACTCGGTGAGACCGATTCAGTTCAAAATGTGAACATTAGGAATCTCGGTGGGACCGACTGGAACAACTCGGTGGGACCGATGTGCAAGGGCTAGGGCAAAACCTCATCTCGGTGAGACCGATTGCTTGAACTCAGTGAGACCAATTTCAGCAAAGAGAAAATAGAGAGTTGGTCAAGCAAACTCGGTGGGACCGATTGCTCATTTCGGTGAGACCAAAATGTTACAAAATGAAACAGAGAATTTGCAGGGCCATCTCAGTGAGACCGAGATCCGTATTTGGTGTGACCGAATCATCTAGGGTTTCTGGCAGTGGCTATGTCAAATGAACTCGGTGGCGCCGGATAGATCAAATCGGTGGGGCCGAGTTTGACTTAGAGTTTTGGACATATGTGGAAATGAGAAAGTGGCTGAGGGTTTTGGAGCAATATCACTAAGCATTTTGAAAAAGTAGACCATTAAGCAACACCTCATCCCCTTTTAATAGTATTGGCTTTCCTATGGACTCAATGTGATCTTGGATCACTAAAATATAAATGAAGAGTCTTGAGCTTTTGCCAATCTTTGTCCTTAGCATTTTGAGGGGTCCACATCTCTAGTCCATGCCATGCCAATCATTGAACTTTCTGAAATATTAAACTTGAATGGATATTAGTTCAATGAGCTATATGTTGTTATGAATTACCAAAACCACCCGGGGATTAGTTGCACTTTCAATATTTTGACCTTAAATTTAACCAACAAAATGTTGATGCATGTTATAAAAATTATATAATTGAAAACTATGTTCAAATACGAATCCAAAGATATAATCTTTGGCGACATGCATTCATATTTTATTAGTTAAATCTCTAGTCAAATTTTGGCACAAAAATGCATAGATGACTTATAAACCAGGACGGGGTTAGTAGGTAATTAAATCGCAAATGATTTTATTAACCGTATGTGTACGTGTCCTTTCATCCTCCGCTCGCACATCTTGTCACCCCGCTGCCGCAGACGGCTTATAGCGCAAGCTTGCGCAGCACGCGGGGGCGTTCTTTTGGCCAAACGGTGGCTTGAAGTGGCGCCAATGAATCGTCGGTGAGCCCGTTCTCGCGCAACCTCGCAGGTTCCCGTGCAAGCTTCCCGCCCGACTCGGTGAAATCCCCCAAAATCCCAATGCTTACCGGCCTGCTATATAAACCCTCACGACCGGCGAGTCCTGCGTTGCATTTTCCCCTCCCTCCCTGTAGATTATCTCGTCTGCTTCTCCCACAATCGCCAATGGCACCAGTCCATCGTCGTCGCTAAGCCACTCCGCCGTCATCAGAGGATAGCTCCAGCTGGGAGGCTACACCGCGGCGGCGGCGCAGTCCCTGGCGTACTGTAGTGCGCGTGGCGTCCCTGTTGGGTGTTCGCGGAACACCCACCACACACTCCACTGCCGCTGCTCGTCGGCAGCTGTTGCCGGCTGCCTTTGCCACCACCCCACCATCTGCCGCCGTGGCCGCCACACCACCGTCGAAAGCCAGGGCCATCGCCCGCTCCACCGTCGCGGCCCGAAGGCGGGAGGTGGCCGTCGTGGCCGCCACCCCATCGGTGGCCACCATGGCCATCACCCGCTCCGCCACCGCGGCCCGAAGGCGGGAGGTGGTGGTCATGGCCGCCACCACATCGTCGGCCACCGTGGTCGCCAGCCCACCGTCGACCGCCGGGGTCATCACCCACTCCGCCACCATCGTCCGAAGGCGGGAGGCGGAGGTGGAGGCCCGCACGTGCGTCAGCGACCTTGCGCGCTACATCGAGTTCCTGCGGGAGGAGGAGGAGCGCCTCATCGAGCACGCAAAGAGCCTTACCACTGCTGTGGCCACAGCACATGCCGCCGCAGAGGCGAGGAATCAGGAGATCTATGAGGAGAACCACTACTTCGAGAGGGGTCATCTAGAGCGGCAGAGGGCGTTCGAGGTGAGCGTCGCTGAAGGTGCAGCAGCGGCAGGGACCGTATTGCAGTTGTCCAGCTCATCAGTAGGCTCCTCCTCTGCCTCTTACTGAGCGCGCTCGGCAGAGGAGAGGCTGCCAAAAGTAGTACAAAGCCCCTCCATAGTAGTAGTATTTAGGGGCTATTTTGTTCAATTCATCTGACTATAGATGTGGTGGAACTGTACAACATACTTATAATTAGCTAGTATATATAGTTGAACTAGCTATTTCAGTACGTGGTTGGCAACAATTTGGGAAAACTTTGGTCGGTTCAGCTGTCGAGTTGAACTATTTGTATAAAGAATGACTGCTTAATCTATGCTTAATTACTGAATTTTAGTTGCAAAAATTAGATAGTGCTAGTGATTTTTAGCTGCATATTTTGACAAATGGCGGTGTTACAAGCTTGACAAATGGCAATGTTACTAGATCAACAAATGTCAATCTTTCAGTTTGACAAATGGCAATATACCCAATATGACAGATGCAAATCTTACCAAATTGTCTGTACGTGCTTGCACACGGGTCATCCAAAACAACTGTTTGCGTTGAAGGGATGTACAAATCCTGCATGGCACATTTTCTCTTGGCTTAGCGCTGAAGTCTGGCTTTAGATACCGTATTCAATCTGAACAGTTTGCGTTGAAGAGATGCACAATTCCTGCGCTGCGAATTTTCCCTTGGCTTACTGGGGAAGACCATAGCTCTCACTTTGCATACGGCTGTTCTATCTAAAACGTTTGCGATCAAGAGCTGCACAAATCCTGCTTGGCACATTTTCCCTTGGCTTCCTGGGGAAGCTGTCGGTTTGCATACGGGTGTTCTACCTAAAACGTTTGTGATGAGTGTTTTATATTTAAAAACCATTTACGTTGTTTTTAAAGAAAATTGTTTGATAAGTCTGTACATTCAGAGAGAAAAATGCAAGTTCGTTCAAACCATATCTTTCATTCAGTCACACTATGAATTTATATTCATATGATCGAGGTACAATGATACAGTATTAAACCCACAAAAAAACAAATTCCGGCGGCGGCGGAGGCGGCGTGCCACGCCGGCATTGTCATTGTCGTCCTTCGGCACGCCATTGTTGAAGTCTTCAAGGCAGCACAGAATGTTCTTCACTTGGAAATGGGAGGTCTGCGGGAGGGAGGGGAATGGGAGGCCAACATTAAGGCCGCCCGTATTAAACAGTGGCTCGGGCGCCATTAATGGAGAGGATGCGAGCAAGGCGGACGGCCATGGAAGTCAAAGGGCTCGCTTCCCAGTGAGCCTGCGCAGCGTACAGCTCGCACGCTTCCCGGTGAGCCTACGCATTGGAGGACAGCTTGCACGCCTCTGGTCAGCCTGCGCACCGGACTGTGCTCGCACGCCTCCCGTTCAGTCAAGCAGCTATCAGCACGGCACCTCCTATAGCCATTAAAAGAGAGACATGTGGCGTCACGTGAATGGTTAATAGAACGCACATGATTTAAATTATACAAACGTTTGAGATGTTAAAGTGGCAGCTATTTGTTTCAAAATGCCTTTGTTGGCTGTTATTAGAGTGCACCTTCTCTCAAAATGGACACCAAAAATACCATAGCAAGTCTGGTGCCAGTCCATGATAGCATGCCAAGTTTCATGAATTTCAGACGAGTTTTAGATTTACTAGAATTTAAAAACAAAGTATCTCAACGTTTTGCCGGCAATCAACAGTGCCCTGGTGTTTGAAATTCATTCCCATTTCTTGCATGGGACCTAAGCATGCACCCAATGACACACATTTGATATGTCAACCCATTTTCCTGCACTGGAGCTTGTGCACGTAGTTCAAATTTGAATTATGCACATAAAATGCCTAGAAAACCCAGTTAATGTATAAAAATGTCCAAGCGAACCCCGAAAAATCCCAAAAATTGACACAACGCTCTTGTCATTCTATGTTGACACTAGAAAAATTTTGAAAGCAAGAAGAGGCAACAGATATCGTTTCCTCCC
The DNA here is from genome assembly GCA_011799875.1 of Thinopyrum elongatum. Taxonomy (NCBI): domain Eukaryota; kingdom Viridiplantae; phylum Streptophyta; class Magnoliopsida; order Poales; family Poaceae; genus Thinopyrum; species Thinopyrum elongatum. Next base: position 241,470,476 of record CM022303.1, read on the forward strand.
CAAAGGTGGCACGTTCCCTACTGAAACCATCAGGCTTGTTGTGAGAAGCTCTGGTTTGCGAGAAGCTTATACCCAAACCTGCCCCAAATGGGACAAAAAATTTACCATAGCATGTTGATGCCGCTCCATGATAGCATGTCAAGTTTCATGAACTACAGACGAGTTTTGGATTTACTAGAATTTAAAAACCATGTATCTCAATGTTTGCGGCCAAGCGACGGTGGCAGGGTGTTTGACATTCATTCCCATTTCTTGCATGGGACCTAAGCATGCAACCAAGGACACATATTTGTTTTTTCAACCAAATAACATGCACTGGAGCATGTGCCTGTAGTTCAAATTTGAATTATGCACATAAATGCATAGAAAACTCAGTTAATGTATAAAAATCTCCAAACGAACCCCGAAAAATTCCTAAATTTAACACAACACTCCTGTTGTTCTATGTTAACACTAGAAAAAAATTGAAATCAAGAAGAGGCAACAGATATCGTTTCGTCCAGAAAGGTGGAACGTTCCCTACCGTAACCATGAGGCTTGTTGTGAGAAGCTCTGGTTTGTGAGAAGCTCATACCCCAACCTGCCCCAAATGGGACAATATTTTTACCACATCATGTTGATGCCATTCCATGCTAGCATGTAAAGTTTCATAAATTTCAGACGCGTTTTCGATTTACTAGAATTTAAAAACCATGTATCTCAATGTAAGCGGCCGAGCGACGGTGACAAGGTGTTTGACATTCATTCTCATTTCTTGCATGGGACTTAAGCATGCAACCAAGGACACATATTTCAATTTTGAACCCATTTATATGCACTGGAGCATGTGCATGTAGTTCAAATTTGAATTATGCACATAAATGCATAGAAAACTCAGTTAATCTATAAAAATGTCCAAGCGAACCCCGAAAAATCCCAAAAATTGACACAACACTCCTATTGTTCTATGTTGACATGAGAAAAAATTTGAAAGTAAGAAGAGGCAACGGATATCATTTCGTCCCCCAAGGTGGCACGTTCCCTACTGAAACCATCACGCTTGTTGTGAGAAGCTCTGGTTTGCGAGAAGCTTATACCCAAACCTGCCCCAAATGGGAGAATACTTTTACCATGGCATGTCGATGCCGTTCCATGATATCATGTCATGTTTCATGAATTTCAGACGAGTTTTCGATTTACTAGAATTTTAAAACCATGTATCTCAATGTTAGCGGCCGAGCGACAGTGTCAAGGTGTTTGACATTCATTCTAATTTCTTGCATGTGACCTAAGCTTGCAACCGAGGACACACATTTGATTTTTCAACCCGTTTTCATGCACTGGAGCATGTGCATGTAGTTCAATTTTGAATTATGCACATAAATGCCTAGAAAACTCAGTTAACATATAAAAATGTCCAAACGATCCCCGAAAAATTCCAAAATTTAACATGACACTCCTGTTGTTCTATGTTGACACCAGAAAAAAAATCGAAAGCAAGAAGAGGCGACAAATATCGTTTTGTCCACAAAGGTGACACATTTCGCTAACGAAACCATGAGGCTTCTTGTGAGAAGCTCAGGTTTGTGAGAAGCTTATACCATAACCTGCCCCAAATGGGACAATATTTTTTCCCCCATCATGTTGATGCCATTCCATGATAGCATGCGAAGGTTCATGAATTTTAGACGGGTTTTGGATTTACTAGAATTACAAAAGCAAGTACCTCAACGTTTGCCGGAGAGCCACGGTGCCGTGGTGTTCGAAATTCATCCCCATTTCTTGCATGGGACATAAGCATAAACCCATGGACACATATATGATTTTACAACCCATTTTGGTGCACCGGAGCATGTGCATGTAGTTTAATTTTGAATTGTACACCTAAAATGGCTAGAAAACCAAGTTAATGTATAAAAATGTCCAAACAAACCCTGAATAATTCCAATTTTTTGATGACACACCTATAGTGGCATGTTCACTACAGATAAAAGTTCTAGCAATTCAAACACCCTCCTTTGCCGCTGTGACCCCATTATGTAATTCAAATCAAGATGAAAAATCAAGTAGATCGGACACAGTTTATTATCACCAACCGTGTGAGATGCAGTACAAAATATCTTGGAGCACCGTCGGAGTATAGTACGCCTATGGCTTACGCGATAGGGCGCGTCGGCTACAGTCCACAGCCGGCGTGTCAAGAACACTAGCTCGCTCCCAAATATCATTTCACTGTTCAATCATCGCCGGTGAAAGATGGGGACGTGGACCCGCTTCATGAGGGCAACTTCGGCGGCCCACTCCGGCGAGAGCGTGGCCGTAGCCGCCAGGCGCGTGCTAACAAACTTCATGAGCACGGCCACAATCTACGATCGGGCGGCCAAGGCAACCCAAACGGCCGCTGTTGCTTCTCAGGTGGCGGCAGCAACATCTGCCTCGGGGATAGCAACTAGCGAGAGTGGCACAGCAGTTGTCCGTTCTGCAGCGGCGGCCTTAGCCCTGATGGAGGCCGCCCGCGACCGTGTCGAGGCCGCCCACGCCCAGCTCGTGGTGGCCACCACACAAATCGAACGAAGCTTCTCCGACAACGGTCAGCAACCCACGACCGAAGAGTTGGCAATCGCCGAGAGCGTTCGAGTAGTCGTCCGTTCCTCCGCGGCGACGAAGCCTGTCCAAGCCTAGATTGTGGCCGCCCACGCCTAGCTCGTGGTGGCCTTTTCCAATGAGATGGCGGACGCGGATGGCGAGATGCTTGCTGAGTATGGTGCGATGGATGCCATGGAGCCCCTTCCCCAGGAGATCGTTGGGCGCGAGCTGGATATGGAGGAGGCGGCGGAGATCGACGAGCACCAGCCGGAGTAGTACTCTTTGTTTTGTTTAATTAAGAGCACCGTTCTTTAATTTGTTAGAGTATTTTTTAGGTCAGCTAGCTCTGTTTAATTGCTGAACTTGCTCGATTAAGAAGTGTGGGTGTGCTGTAGTCTCCTTTGTATACCCAAATTATGCAATGATGTGGATGACCACTGTAACCAGGGAAATTTGAACAAAAATTTGCACGTTCAAACTCATAACACACGGGTTAAGCTCTATGAATCGTTTGTGATGTTCACATATCTTACACGGTGCTGAATAAGGGACCGTGTTTGATGACACTTTGCGCGCCAGTTTTTTCGCTGCACCGATCCAAAATTTTCGGCTTCCGTGGAAATATCTACCTCCCCGCCCCCTCCCCCTTACCAAAAGCCACATTTCCCTATTTCTGCCTTCCTTTCCAAGTTGAAACCTTAACTCCTTGCTTGCAGCGCCGCCTCCTCGCCGGCGACCGCCCTTCACGCTGCTTGACCTCGTCGATCCAGGCAGGTAATCCACACCCGACCCCCATCCTCCTCCTCCTTTCACATCCCACATGACCCGACCGCCGGCGTGACACCTTCCACCTAAATCACTGACCCCTCCCCCAAATAAGCGCTGTCCTAAGCCATGGTGCATGAAGTATAGCCAAGAGCTCAAGGAGCATTTGGTAGCGGAGAAGCAAATCGCGGTCGCACACGCGGATGAGGTCGTGATGGCTGCCATTCGTGCCGACCCCCAGATCTTGGAGGAGCACCTCGCCATCGAGGCCACCATTGACGCCTCGCGCGCCGATGCCGCAACGCAGTTGGCTGCTTTAAACAATAGTTCATGGTGTTTTCTCGAGGCTACCATCGGTGCCTTCGACGAAGACTACGAGGTGTTTTATCAGCGTGCCCGTGCTTACCTCAACTTGAGAGCCAGCAGGTTGGTGCCCGAAGCGGCCCAGGCAACTCACCACTATGACGAGGGCACCACGATGTGGAGGCCTCGCCCTCTTCCATGTCGAAGGAGCCAATCATCATTGATATCTCCGACGATGAGGAGTAGCTTGTCTTATTAGCTCACTATAAGGACATATGTTCAGTTTGCTAGCTACGCCGGTTAAGCATGCTCGGTTTACCCATTGCATGTGCTGCTCCTACCTTTCCTTAACAAATTCTAGTGAATTCTCCTATCTACTTTGACCATGCAATATGTTGCTCTAGTGTATATGTTCTATATGTCGTGCAATGTGGTGCTCACTTATTGACCGTTTGGTTAATTAGTTGTCGTGTTCAGTTAACTGTTTGGTTCAATTATGCAAATGTGATGTTCAATTCTTCAGGGTGCAATTTTGTATTGTCTTCCATGTGAGAAATAAATCGAATTTATCTTTACCAAATACATGAGAAACAAATACAATTGCTATATTTCCAAGTTATCAAGCATGCTTGGTTTGGTTAACTGTCTGATCTTCTAGTATGTTATACATTGTGCAATGTGGTGCTCAGTTAACATTTGGTTCATTTGTTGTGGTGTTTAGTTAACATTTTGGTTCAATTCTGCAATGTGATGTTCAATTGTTGTGGGTGCATTCTGTTATTGTATACCATGTGAGAAATAAATTGAATTTGGCTGTACTAAATACATGAGAAACAAATACAATTGCTATATTTCCAAGTTGTTAAGCATACTTGGTTTGGTTAACTTGAAGCAAATATGCCCTAGAGGCAATAATAAAGTTGTTATTTTCATGATAAATGTTTATTATTCATGCTAGAATTGTATTGATCGGAAACTTAAATACATGCGTGAATACATAAACAAACACCGTGTCCCTAGTAAGCCTCTACTAGACTAGCTCATTGATCAAAGATGGTTAAGGTTTCCTAACCATGGACATGTGTTGTCATTTGATAACGGGATCACATCATTAGGAGAATGATGTGATGGACAAGACCCATCCGTTAGCTTAGCATAATGATCATTCAGTTTTATTGCTATTGCTTTCTTCATGTCAAATACATATTCCTTCGACTATGAGATTATGCAGCTCCTGGATACCGGAGGAATACCTTGTGTGCTATCAAACATCACAACATAACTGGGTGATCATAAAGATGCTCTATAGGTATATCCAAAGGTGTTTTTTGAGTTGGCATAGATCGAGATTAGGATTTGTCACTCCGAGTATCAGAGAGGTATCTCTGGGCCCTCTCGGTAATACACATCATAAGCTTGCAAGCAAATGACTAACGAGTTAGTCACAAGGTGATGTATTACGGAACGAGTAAAGAGACTTGCCGGTAATGAGATTGAACTAGGTATGAAGATACCGACGGTCGAATCTCGGGCAAGTAACATACCGATGGACAAAGGGAATTACGTATGTTGTCATAACGGTTCGACCGATAAAAGATCTTCGTAGAATATGTAGGAGCCAATATGGGCATCTAGGTTCCGCTATTGGTTATTGACCGGAGAGGTGTCTCGGTCATGTCCACATAGTTCTCGAACCCATAGGGTCCGCACGCTTAATGTTCGTTGATGATATAGTATTATATGAGTTATGTGATTTGGTGACCGAATGTTGTTTGGAGTCCCGGATGAGATCACGGACATGACGAAGAGTCTTGAAAGGGTCGAGAGGTAAAGATTGATATATAGGACGATAGTATTCGGACACCGAAAGTGTTTCGGAGGGTACCGGGTACTTATCGGGTCACCGGAAAGGAGTTTCGGGCACCCCCGGCAAAGATATGGGCCTTATGGGCCAAGAGAGGAAACGCCCCAGCCACAAGGGGCTGGTGCGCCCCCCATAGTAGGCCGGTCTAAGGAGGAGAAGGAAAGGGGGAGGGAAAGGAAAGTGTGGATTAGGATTCCCACTTCCTTCCCTCAACCCCCCCCCCCCCCCCCCCCCCCTATTTCCTTCCCCCTTGGGAATACATGGCAGGAGGGCACGGCCAGGGCAAGAGCCCTAGGGCCGGCCGGCCACCTATGAGGTGCACCAGGCTGCCTCCCCTCCCCCTCCCACCTATATATATGTGGGAGGGGGGGCGCCTTGCACACCCCAGATCAATTGTTAGCCGTGTGCGGTGCCCCCCTCCACCGTTTACACCCCGGTCATATTTTCGTAGTGCTTAGGCGAAGCCCTGCGAAGATCACTTCACCATCACCGTCACCATGCCATCGTGCTGACGGAACTCATCTACTACCTCGACGTCTTGCTGGATCAAGAAGGCGAGGGACGTCACCGAGCTGAACGTGTGCAGAACGCGGAGGTGCCGTGTGTTCGGTACTTGATCGGTTGAAGCGCGAAGAAGTTTGACTACATCAACCGCGTTGTGAAATGCTTCTGCTTACGATCTATGAGGGTACGTAGACACACTCTCCCCCTCGTTGCTATGCATCTTCATGGATAGATCATTGCGTGTGCGTAGAAATTTTTTTGTTTTTCATGCAACAATTCCCAACAGTGGCATCATGAGCCAGGTCTATGCGTAGATGATATGCATGAGTAGAACACAAAGAGTTGTGGGCGGTGATAGTCATACTGCTTACCACCAATGTCTTATTTTGATTTGGCAGTATTGTGGGATGAAGCGGCCCGGACCAACCTTACATGTCCACGCACATGAGACCTGTTCCACCGACTGACATGCAACTAGTTTTGCATAAAGGTGGCTGGCGGGTGTCTGTTTCTCCTACTTTAGTTGAATCGAATTTGACTACGGCCGGTCCTTGAAGAAGGTTAAAACAGCAAACTTGACAAATGACCGTTGTGGTTTTTGCCGTAGGTAAGAACGGTTTTTGCTAGAAACCCGTAGCAGCCACGTAAAACTTGCAACAACAAAGTAGAGGACATCTAACTTGTTTTTGCAGGGTATGATGTGATGTGATATGGTCAAGACATGATGTGATATACGTTATTGTATGAGATGATCATGTTTTGTAAGATATCAGGCAACCGACAGGAGCCTTATGGTTGTCTCTTTATTGTATGAAATGCAAACGCCATGTAATTGCTTTACTTTATCGCTATGAGTTAGCAATAGTTGTAGAAGCAATAGTTGGTGAGACGACCACGACGCAACGATGGTGATCAAGGTGTCGATCCAGTGATGATGGAAATCATGACGATGCTTTGGAGATGGAGATCAAAAGCACAAGATGATGATGGCCATATCATGTCACATATTTTTGATTGCATGTGATGTTTATCTTATATGCATCTTATTTTGCTTAGAATGACGGTAGCATTATAAGATGATCCTTCACTAAATTTCAAGGTAAAAGTGTTCTCCCTGAGTATGCACCGTTGCTACAGTTCATCGTTTTGAGACACCACATGATGATCGGGTGTGATAGACTCTACGTTCACATACAACGGGTGTAAGACAGTTTTACACATGCAGAATACTTGGGTTAAACTTGATGAGCCTAGAATGTACAGACATGGCCTCGGAACACTGGAGACCGAAAGGTCGAACATGAATCATATAGTAGATATGATCAACATAGAGATGTTCACCATTGATGACTACCCCATCTCACGTGATGATCGGACATGGGTTAGTTGATTTGGATCACGTATCACTTAGATGACTTGAGGGATGTCTATTTAAGTGGGAGTTCTTAAGTAATTTGATTAATTGAACTTAATTTATCATGAACTTAGTCCTGATAGTATTTGCATATCTATGTTGTAGATCAATGGCCCGTGCTACCGTTCCCCTGAATTTTAATGCGTTCCTAGAGAAAGCTAAGTTGAAAGATGATGGTAGCAACTACACGGACCGGGTCCGTAACTTGAGGATTATCCTCATTGCTGCACAGAAGAATTATGTCCTTGATGCACCGCTAGGTGACAAGCCCCCTCCCGCTAATCTAGACGCTGTGAACGTCTGGCAAACGCGGTCTGATGACTACTCTATAGTTTAGTGTGCCATGCTTTACGGCTTAGAACCGGGACTTCAAAGATGTTTTGAACGTCGTGGAGCATATGAGATGTTCCAAGAGTTGAAGTTAATATTTCTAGCAAATGCCTGGGTTGAGAGATATGAAGTCTCCAACAAGTTCTATAGCTGCAAGATGGAGGAGAACAGTTCTGTCAGTGAACACATACTCAAAATGTCTAGGTATTATAATCACTTGACTCAGCTGGGAGTTGATCTTCCAGTTGATTGTGTCATTGACAGAGTTCTTCAATCACTGCCACCAAGCTACAAAGGCTTCATGATGAACTATAATATGCAAGGGATGAACAAAACAATTCCCGAGCTCTTCGCAATGCTTAAGGCCGCGGAGGTAGAAATCAAGAAGGAGCATCAAGTGTTGATGGTTAACAAGACCACTAGTTTCAAGAAAAAGGGCAAGGGAAAGAAAGGGAACTTCAAGAAGAATGGCAAGCAAGTTGCCACTCCGGGAAGAAGCCCAAAGCTGGACCCAAGCCTGAAACTAAGTGCTTCTACTGCAAAGGGACTGGTCACTGGAAGCGGAACTGCCCCAAATACTTGGTGGATAAGAAAGATGGCAAAGTGAACAAAGGTATATTTGATATACATGTTATTGATGTGTACCTTACTAATGCTCGTAGTAGCGCCTGGGTATTTGGTACTGGTTCGGTTGCTCATATTTGTAACTCGAAACAGGAGCTACGGATTAAACGAAGATTGGCTAAGGACGAGGTGACGATGCGCGTCGGGAATGGTTCCAAGGTCGATGTGATCGCCGTCGGCACACTACCTCTACATCTACCTTCGGGATTAGTTTTAGACCTGAATAATTGTTATTTGGTGCCAGCGTTAAGCATGAACATTATATCTGGATCTTGTTTAGTGCGAGACGATTATTCATTTAAATCTGAGAATAATGGTTGTTCTATTTATATGAGTAATATCTTTTATGGTCATGCACCCTTGAAGAGTGGTCTATTTTTGTTGAATCTCGATTGTAGTGATACACATATTCATAATATTGATGCCAAAATATGCAAAGTTGATAATGATAGTGCAACACATTTGTGGCACTGCCGTTTAGGTCATATTGGTGTAAAACGCATGAAGAAACTCCATACAGATGGGCTTTTGGAATAACTTGATTATGAATCATTTGATACTTGCAAACCATGCCTCATGGGCAAGATGACTAAAACTCTGTTCTCTGAAACAATGGAGCAAGCCAATGACTTATTGGAAATAATACATACCGATGTATGCGGTCCGATGAGTGTTGAGGCACGCGGCGGGTATCGTTATTTTCTGACCTTCACAGATGATTTGAGTCGATATGGGTATATCTACTTAATGAAACACAAGTCTGAAACATTTGAAAAGTTCAAAGAATTCTAGAGTGAACTGGAGAATCATCGTAACAAGAAAATAAAGTTTCTACGATCTGATCACGGAGGCGAATATTTGAGTTACGAGTTTGGCCTTCATTTAAAACAATGTGGAATTGTTTCACAACTCACGCCACCTGGAACACCACAACTTAACGCTATGTCCAAACATCGTAACCATACTTTATTGGATATGGTGCGTTCTATGATGTATCTTACCGATTTACCACTATCGTTTTGGGGTTATGCATTAGAGACAGCCGCATTCACGTTAAATAGGGCACCGTCTAAATCCGTTGAGACGACACCGTATGAACTTTGGTTTGGCAAGAAACCTAAGCTGTCATTTCTTAAAGTTTTGGGGTTGCGACACTTATGTCAAAAGGCTTCAGCCTGATAAGCTCGAACCCAAATCGGAGAAGTGCATCTTCATAGGATACCCTAAGGAAACAATTGGGTACACCTTCTACCACAGATCCGAAGGCAAGATCTTTGTTGCGAAGAATGGAACCTTTTTAGAGAAGGAGTTTCTCTCGAAAGAAGTGAGTGGGAGGAAAGTAGAACTTGATGAGGTAATTGTACCTTCTCTCGAATTGGAAAGTAAGCACATCACAAAAAACCGTTCCCGTGATGTTGTAGGATCGAAAGTAGGTCTAGAGGGGGGATTAGACTACTTGACCAAATAAAAATCTAGCCTTTTCCCAATTTTAAGTCTTGGCAGATTTTAGCAACTTAGCACAAGTCAAGTAATCAACCTACACATGCAATTCTAAGAGTGTAGCAGTGGAAAGTAAAACATTGCATATGAAGGTAAAGGGAAGGGTTTGGAGAAGGCAAACGCAATGTAGACACGGAGATTTTTGGCGTGGTTCCTATAGGTGGTGCTATCCTACATCCACGTTGATGGAGACTTCAACCCACGAAGGGTAATGGTTGCGCGAGTCCACGGAGGGCTCCACCCACGAAGGGTCCACGAAGAAGCAACCTTGTCTATCCCACCATGGCCATCGCCCACGAAGGACTTGCCTCACTTGGGTAGATCTTCATGAAGTAGGCGATCTCCTTGCCCTTACAAACTCCTTGGTTCAACTCCACAATCTTGTCGGAGGCTCCCAAGTGACACCTAACCAATCTAGGAGACACCACTCTCCAAAAGGTAATAGATGGTGTGATGATGATGAACTCCTTGCTCTTGTGCTTCAAATGATAGTCTCCCCAACACTCAACTCTCTCTCACAGATTTGGCTATGGTGGAAAGATGATTTGAGTGGAAAGCAACTTGGGGAAGGCTAGAGATCAAGATTCTTGTGGTAGGATTGGAATGTCTTGGTCTCAACACATGAGTAGGTGGTTCTCTCTCAGAAAATGAGTAGTGGAATTGTAGGAACGTTCTGATGGCTCTCTCACAAATGGAGAAAAGGGTGGAGGGGTATATATATAGCTTCCACACAAAATCCAACCGTTACACACAATTGACCCCACTCGGTCAGACCGAATAGAAGAACTCGGTGAGACCGATTTAGTTCAAAATGTGAACGTTAGGAATCTCGGTGGGACCGACATGATCAACTCGGTGGGACCGATGTGCTAGCGTTAGGGAAAAACCTCATCTCGGTGAGACCGATTGCATGAACTCGGTGAGACCGATTTCAACAATGAGCAAACAGAGAGTTGGTCAAGCAAACTCGGTGGGACCGATTGCACATTTCGATGGGACCGAAATAACTACAATAGGTAACAGAGAGTTTGCAAGGCCATCTCGGTGAGACCGAGATCCCTATCGGTGACACCGAATTGTCTAGGGTTTCTGGCAGTGGCTTGGTCAAATGAACTCGGTGGCGCCGGATAGATCAAATCGGTGGGGCCGAGTTTGACTTTAGGTTTTGGACATATGTGGAAATGAGAAAGTGGTTGAGGGTTTAGGAGCAATATCACTAAGCACTTTGAGCAAGTAGACCATTAAGCAACACCTCATCCCCTTTTAATAGTATTGGCTTTCCTATGGGCTCAATGTGATCTTGGATCACTAAAATGAAAATGAAGAGTCTTGAGCTTTTGCCAATCTTTGTCCTTAGCATTTTGAGGGGTCCACATCTCTAGTCCATGCCATGCCAATCATTGAACTTTCTGAAATATTAAACTTGAATGAATATTAGTTCAATGAGCTATATGTTGTTATGAATTACCAAAACCACCCGGGGATTAGTTGCACTTTCAGATGCCTACACCAACTAGAGAGGAAGATAATGATAATGATCATGAAACTTCAGATCAAGTTGCTCCTGAACCTCGTAGGTCAACCAGAGCACGATCCGCACCAAAGAGGTATGGTAATTCTGTCCTGGAGGTCATGTTACTAGACCAAGGCGAACCTACAAACTATGAAGAAGCTATGATGAGCCCAGATTCCGACAGATGGCTTGAGGACATGAAACCTGAGATAGGATCCATGTATGAGAACAAAGTGTGGACTTTGGTGGACTTGCCCGATGATCGGCAAGCCATAGAGAATAAATGGATTTTCAAGAAGAAGACTGACGCTGATGGTAATGTTACTGTCTACAAAGCTCGACTTGTCGCAAAAGGTTTTTGACAAGTTCAAGGGGTTGACTACAATGAGACTTTCTCACCCGTAGCGATGCTTAAGTCCGTCCGAATCATGTTAGCAATTGCCGCATTTTATGATTATGAAATCTGGCAAATGGACGTCAAAACTGCATTCTTTAATGGATTTCTTAAAGAAGAGTTGTATATGATGCAACCAGAAGGTTTTGTCGATCCTAAAGGTGTTAACAAAGTGTGCAAACTCCAGCGATCCATCTATGGACTGGTGCAAGCATGTCAGAGTTGGAATATACGCTTTGATGAGGTGATTAAAGCATATGGTTTTATACAGACTTTCAGTGAAGCCTGTATTTACAAGAAAGTGAGTGGGAGCTCTGTAGCATTTCTGATATTATATGTAGATGACATATTGTTGATTGGAAATGATATAGAATTTCTGGATAGCATAAAAGGATACTTGAATAAGAGTTTTTCAATGAAAGACCTCGGTGAAGCTGCTTATATATTGGGCATCAAGATCTATAGAGATAGATCAAGACACTTAATAGGACTTTCACAAAGCACATACCTTGACAAAGTTTTGAAGAAGTTCAAAATGGATCAGTCAAAGAAAGGGTTCTTGCCTGTGTTACAAGGTGTGAAGTTGAGTTAGACTCAAATCCCGACCACTGCAGAAGATAGAGAGAAAATGAAAGTCATTCCCATCTATCATGTATGCTATGCTATGTACCAAACCTAATGTGTGCCTTGCCATAAGTCTGGCAGGGAGGTACCAAAGTAATCCAAGAGTGGATCACTGGACAGCAGTCAAGAACATCCTGAAGTACCTGAAAAGGACCAAGGATATGTTTCTAATTTATGGAGGTGACAAAGAGCTCGTCGTAAATGGTTACGTCAATGCTAGCTTTGACACTGATCCGGATGACTCCAAGTCACAAACCAGATACGTATTTATATTGAATGGTGGAGCTGTCAGTTGGTGCAGTTCCAAGCCTAGCGTCGTGGCGGGATCTATGTGTGAAGCGGAGTACATAGCTGCTTCGGAAGCAGCAAATGAAGGAGTCTGGATGAAGGAGTTCATATCCGATCTGGGTGTAATAACTAGTGCATCGGGTCCAATGAAAATCTTTTGTGACAATACTGGAGCAATTGCCTTGGCGAAGGAATCCAGATTTCACAAGAGAACCAAACACATCAAGAGACGCTTCAACTCCATTCATGAACAAGTCAAGGATGGAGACATAGAAATTTGCAAGATACATACGGATCTGAATGTAGCAGACCCGTTGACTAAGCCTCTTCCACGAGCAAAACATGATCAGCACCAAGAATCCATGGGTGTTAGATTCATTACAATGTAATCTAGATTATTGACTCTAGTGCAAGTGGGAGACTGAAGGAAATATGACCTAGAGGCAATAATAAAGTTGTTATTTTATATTTCCTTATTCATGATAAAGGTTTATTATTCATGCTAGAATTCTATTGATCGGAAACTTAAATACATGTGTGAATACATAAACAAACACCATGTCCCTAGTAAGCCTATACTAGACTAGCTCGTTGATCTAAGATGGTTAAGGTTTCCTAACCATGGACATGTGTTGTCATTTGATAACGGGATCGCATCATTAGGAGAATGATGTGATGGAAAAGACCAATCCATTAGCTTAGCATAATGATCATTCAGTTTTATTGCTATTGCTTTCTTCATGTCAAATACATATTCCTTCGACTATGAGATTATGCAACTCCTGGATACCGGAGGAATACCTTGTGTGCTATCAAACGTCAAAATGTAACTGGGTGATCATAAAGATGCTCTACAGGTATCTCCGAAGGTGTTTGTTGAGTTGGCATAGATCGAGATTAGGATTTGGCACTCCGAGTATCGGAGAGGTATCTCTGGGCCCTCTCGGTAATACACATCATAAGCTTGCAAGCAAATGACTAAGGAGTTAGTCATGAGGTGATGTATTACGGAACGAGTAAAGAGACTTGCCGGTAACGAGATTGAACTAGGTATGAAGATACCGACGGTCGAATCTCGGGCAAGTAACATACCGATGGACAAAGGGAATTACGTATGTTGTCATAACGGTTTGACCGATAAAAGATCTTCGTAGAATATGTAGGAGCCAATATGGGCATCCAGGTTCCGTTATTGGTTATTGACCGGAGAAGTGTCTCGGTCATGTCTACATAGTTCTCGAACCCGTAGGGTCCGCACGCTTAACGTTCGTTGACGATATAGTATTATATGAGTTATGTGATTTGGTGATCGAATGTTGTTCGGAGTCTCGGATGAGATCACGGACATGACGAGGAGTCTCGAAATGGTCAAGGGGTAAAGTTTGATATATAGGACGATAGTATTCGGACACCGGAAGTGTTTCGGAGGGTACCGGGTACTTATCGGGTCACCGGAAAGGAGTTTCGGGCACCCCTGGCAAAGATATGGGCCTTATGGGCCAGGAGGGGAAACGCACCAGCCACAAGGGGCTGGTGCGCCCCCCATAGCAGGCCGGCCTAAGGAGGAGAAGGAAAGGGGGTAGGGAAAGGAAAGTGTGGATTAGGATTCCCACTTCCTTCCCTCTCCCCCCTCTTTCCTTCCCCCCTTGGGAATACATGGCAGGGGGCACGGCTAGGGCAGGAGCCCTAGGGCCGGCCGGTCACCTATGAGGTGCGCCAGGCTGCCTCCCCTCCCCCTCCCACATATATATATATATATATATGTGTGTGTGTGTGTGTGTGTGTGTGTGTGTGTATGTGTGTGTGTGTGTGTGTGGGAGGGGGGCGCCTAGCACACCCCAGATCGGTTGTTAGCCGTGTGCGGCGGCCCCCTCCACCGTTTACACCCCCGGTCATATTTTCGTAGTGCTTAGGCGAAGCCCTGCGGAGATCACTTCACCATCACCATCACCACGCCGTCTTGTTCTACTTCTTGAGCTTGCGTTGGTTTTTCCCTTAAAGAGGAAAGGGTGATGCAGCACAGTAGAGGTAAGTATTTCCCTCAGTTAAGATCCAAGGTATCAATCCAGTAGGAGAAGAACGCACAAATCACCAACACTTGCATAAACAATCAAACACTTGCACCCAACGCGATAAAGGGGTTGTCAATCCCTTCATGGTCACTTGCAAAGGTGAGATCTGATAGAGAAAAGATAAACTATTTTTGGGTTTTTTGGTATATAGATCTGAAAATAAAAGATTGCAAAATATTAGATCGGAAAGTAATATGATGGAAAATAGACCCGGGGGCCATATGTTTCACTAGAGGCTTCTCTCATGAAGGAAAATAATACGGTGGGTGAACAAATTACTGTCGAGCAATTGATAGAAAAGCGCAAAGTTATGATGATATCCAAGGCAATTATTATGCATATAGGCATCACGTCCGTGTCAAGTAGACCAACTCCTGCCTGCATCTACTACTATTACTCCACACATCGACCGCTATCCAGCATGCATCTAGAGTATTAAGTTCATAAAGAATGGAGTAACACCTTAGGTAAGATGACATGATGTAGAGGAATTAACTCAAGCAATATGATGAAAACCCATCTTTTTATCCTCGATGGCAATAATGCAATACGTGTCTCGCTACCCCTACTTTGTCACTGGGTGAAATCACGCAAAATTGAACCCAAACCAATCTAGTTGGCCAAACCAAACCGATAATTCGAAGAGAAATACAAAGATATTAAATCATGCATAAAAGAATTCAGAGAAGATTCAAATAATATTCATAGATAAGCTGATCATAAATCCACAATTCATCGGATCTCGACAAACACACCGCAAAAGAAGATTACATCGAATAGATCTACAAGAACATCGAGGAGAACGTGGTATTGAGAATCAAAGAGAGAGAAGAAGCCATCTAGCTACTAGCTATGGACCTATAGGTCTGAGGTAAACTACTCACGCTTCATCGGAAGGGCAATGGAGTTGATGTAGAAGCCCTCCGTGATCGATTCCCCCTCCGGCAGGATGCCGGAAAAGGCCCCAAGATGGGATCTCACGGGAACAGAAGGTTGCGGCGGTGGAAAAGTGTTTTTGTGGATGCCTCTGGTGGTTCTGGAATATATGTGAATTTATAGGAGAAAGATCTAGGTCATGGGAGTCCCGAGGGGCCCACAAGGTAGGGGGGCGCGCCCTCCACCCTTGTCACCGCCTCGTGGCTCTTCTGACTTGGACTCCAAGTCCCCTGGGTGTCTTCTGGTCCAAGAAAAATCATCGTGAAGTTTTATTCTGTTTGGTATTCCTTTTCTACGAGGCTTAAAAACAAGGAAAAAACAGAAACTGGCACTGGCACTGGGCTCTAGGTTAATAGGTTAGTCCCAAAAATAATATAAAATAGCATATTAATGCATATAAAACATCCAAAATAGATAATATAATAGCATGGAACAATCAAAAATTATAGATACGTTGGAGACGTATCAAGCATTCCCAAGCTTAATTCCTGCTCGTCCTCGAATAGGTAAATGATAAAAATAGAATTTTTGATGTGGAATGCTACCTAACATACTTATCCATGTAATTTTATTTATTGTGGCATGAATGTTCAGATCCATAAGATTCATAACAAAAGTTTAATATTGACATAAAAACAATAATACTTCAAGCATACTAATAAAGCAATCATGTCTTCTCAAAATAACATGGCCAAAGAAAGTTATCCCTACAAAATCATATAGTCTGGCTATGCTCCATCTTCGTCACACAAAGTACTCAAATCATGCACAACCCCGATGACAAGCCAAGCAATTGTTTCATACTTTTGATGTTCTCAAACCTTTTCAACTTTCACGCAATACATGAGTGTGAGCCATGGACATAGCACTATAGGTGGAATAGAATATGGTGGTCGTGGAGAAGACAAAAAAGAAGGAGATAGTCTCACATCAACTAGGTGTATCAACGGGCTATGGAGATGCCCATCAATAGATATCAATGTGAGTGAGTAGGGATTGCCATGCAATGGATGCACTAGAGCTATAAGTTTATGAAAGCTCAAAAAGAAACTAAGTGGGTGTGCATCCAACTTGCTTGCTCATGAAGACCTAGGGCAAGTTGAGGAAGCCCATCGTTGGAATATACAAGCCAAGTTCTATAATGAAAATTTCCCACTAGTATATGAAAGTGATAACATAGGAGACTCTCTATCATGAAGATCATGGTGCTACTTTGAAGCACAAGTGTGGAAAAAGGATAGTAACATTGCCCCTTCTCTCTTTTCTCTCATTTTTTTTGGTGGGCTTCTTTGGCCTCTTTTTTTTTTATTTTGTGGGCTTCGTTGGCCTCTTTTATTTTTTTCCTCACATGGGACAATGCTCTAATAACGAAGATCATCACACTTTTTTTACTTACATCTCGATACTTAGAACAAAATATGACTCTATATGAATGCCTCCGGCGGTGTACCGGTATGTGCAATGATCTAGCATAACAAGTTACATCAAAAAATGGACAAGCCATGTAAACATCATGCTAGCTGTCTTACGATCATGCAAAGCAATATGACAATGATGGAACATGTCATAATAAAACAGAACGGTGGAAAGTTGCATGACAATATATCTCGGAATGGCTATGGAAATGCCATAATAGGTAGGTATGGTGGCTGTTTTGAGGAAGGTAAAAGGTGGGTGTATGGCACCGGCGAAAGTTGCGTGGTACTAGAGAGGCTAGCAAAGGTGGAAGGGTGAGAGTGCGTATAATACATGGACTCAACATTAGTCATAAAGAACTCACATACTTATTGCAAAAATCTATTAGTCATTGAAATGAAGTACTACGCACATGCTCCTAGGGGGATAGATTGGTAGGAAAAGACCATCGCTCATCCCCGACCGCCACTCATAAGGAAGATAATCAATAAATACCTCATGCTCCAACTTCGTTACATAACGGTTCACCATACGTGCATGCTACGGGAATCACAAACTTCAACATAAGTATATCTACAATCCACAACTACTCACTAGCATAACTCTAATATTACCATCTTTATATCTCAAAACAATCATAAGGAATCAAACTTCTCATAGTATTCAATGCACTTTATGTGAAAGTTTTTATTATATCCCTCTTGGATGCCTATCATATTACGACTAAATTTATAACCAAAGCAAATTACCATGCTGTTTAGAAAGACTCTCAAAATAATATAAGTGAAGCATGAGAATTCAACAATTTCTATAAAATAAAACCACCGACGTGCTCTAAAAAGATATAAGTGAAGCACTAGAGCAAAATTGCCTAGCTCAAAAGATATAAGTGAAGCACATAGAGTATTCTAATAAATCACGATTCATGCGTGTCCCTCTCAAAAGGTGTGTATAGCAAGGATGATTGTGGAAAACTAAAAAGCAAAGACTCATATCATACAAGACGCTCCAAGCAAAACACATATCATGTGGTGAATAAAAATATAGCCTCAAGTAAATTTACCGATAGACGAAGACGAAAGAGGGGATGCCTTCCGGGGCATCCCCAAGCTTAGGCTCTTGGTTGTCCTTGAATATTACCTTGGGGTGCCTTGGGCATCCCCAAGCTTAGGCTCTTGCCACTCCTTATTCCATAGTCCATCAAATCTTTACCCAAAACTTGAAAACTTCACAACACAAAACTCAACAGAAAACTCGTGAGATCCGTTAGTATAAGAAAATAAAATCACCACTTTTGGTACTGTTGTGAACTCATTATTTATTTATATTGGTATAATATCTACTATATTCCAACTTCTCCATGGTTCGTACCCCCCGATACTACCCATAGATTCATCAAAATAAGGAAACAACACAAAGAAAATAGAATCTGTCAAAAACAGAACAGTCTGCGAAGATGTGAATTTTTCTAATACTTATGTAAATATAAATTTTTTGAAAAATAATTTCAACATAGAAAATTTGTATATAAATCCTTTGTAAAAAATTCAGGGTTTTTCCACGCTCCAGTGAATTACTAAAATTCTGTGACTGGACACAAAATTTTCTGTTTTTCAGCAAGATCAAATCATCTATCACCGTAAGCCATCCCAAAGGTCTTACTTGGCACAAACACTAATTAAAACACCAAAACACAATTACTACATAGGTAATAATGTGTATTTTATTCAAAAATAGAAGCAAAACAAAAATCACAAAAATAAAATTGGGTTGCCTCCCAACAAGCGCTATTGTTTAACGCCCTTAGCTAGGCATAGAAACACATAGATCTAGGTATTGTCATCTTTGGTATGCAATTCATAAGTAGCTCTCATAATAGATTCATATGGCAACTTAATTTTCTTTCTAGGAAAGTGTTCCATGCCCTTCCTTAACGGAAATTGAAATCTAATATTTCCTTCTTTCATATCAATAATTGCACCAATCGTTCTAAGGAAAGGTCTACCAAGAATAATAGGACATGTAGGTTTGCAATCTAAATCAAGAACAATGAAATCTACGGGCACATAATTCCTATTTGCAACAATAAGAACATCATTAATCCTTCCCATAGGTTTCTTAATAGTGGAATCTGCAAGATGCAAATTTAAAGAACAATCATCCAATTCGCGGAAACCTAACACATCACATAAAGTTTTTGGAATTGTGGAAACACTAGCACCCAATTCACACAAAGCATGGCACTCATAATCTTTAATCTTAATCTTAATTGTAGGTTCACACTCATCTTCAAGCTTTTCTTCAAAAGATTTCATCAAAGCATCAACGATATGTTTAGTAAAAGCTTTGTTTGATTATCAGCATGAGGAGAATTCAACATGGATTGCAATAAGGAAATACAATCTATCAAATAACAATTATCATAATTAAAGTCCTTGAAATCCAGAAGAGTGGGTTCATCGCTACTTAAAGTTTTGACCTCTCCAATCCCACTTTTATCAATTTTTGCATCAAGATCTATAAACTCTGAATCATTGAGACGCCTTCTAACTAAAGTTGACTCATCTCCAGTCCCATCTTTATCAAGATTTATTTTAGAAAACAAAGATTCAATAGGAGTCACATCAATCACTTTAAGATCTTCATCATTATTTTCACAAAACTCCAGCTTAGCAGCCATCTTATTTACCAAAGTGGTTTGTTTATCAGAAATTTGGCCAACTAGATTTTCAAGATGAGCAAATTGAGATTTAAGACCATAGAGTTCCTCAGAAATATCATTGAGCTCTTTATTCATATACTCCATAAATGTTTTCTGCTCCTTGAGTTCGTTTCTAAAGAAATTATTATGCTCAAATTGTAGGGACATGAAGCTCCTAGTATTATTTTCAATCTCTTCCAACTTCCTATAGTAAGGATCAAAGTTCTTGGGTTGAGCCATAGAGAAAGGCTAACACACAAGCAAACAAAAAAGACAAATGGAAGAATGGCGAATAAAAAGGCAAATCTTTTCGAAAATCGTTTTAGAAGTGGGGGAGAGGCAAATGAGAGGCAAATGGCAAATAATGTAATGCAAGAGATGAGAGTTTTATAATGGGTACTTGGTATGTCTTGACTTGGTGTAGATCTCCCCGGCAATGGCGCCAGAAATTCTTCCTGCTACTTCTTGAGCTTGTGTTGGTTTTTCCCTTGAAGAGGAAAGGGTGATGCAGCACAGTAGAGGTAAGTATTTCCCTCAGTTAAGAACCAAGGTATCAATCCAGTAGGAGAAGAACGCACAAATCACCAACACCTGCACAAACAATCAAACACTTGCACCCAACACGATAAAGGGGTTGTCAATCCCTTCACTGTCACTTGCAAAGTTGAGATCAGATAGAGAAAAGATAAACTATTTTTGGTTTTTTTGGTATATAGATCTGAAAATAAAAGATTGCAAAATAGTAGATCAGAAAGTAATATGATGGAAAATAGACCCGGGGGCCATAGGTTTCACTAGAGGCTTCTCTCATGAAGGCAAATAATACGGTGGGTGAACAAATTACTGTCGAGCAATTGATAGAAAAGCGCAAAGTTATGACGATATCCAAGGCAATGATTATGCATATAGGCATTACGTCCGTGTCAAGTAGACCGACTCCTGCCTGCATCTACTACTATTACTCCACAGATCGACCGCTATCCGGCATGCATCTAGAGTATTAAGTTCATAAAGAACGGAGTAACGCCTTAAGTAAGATGACATGATGTAGAGGAATTAACTCAAGCAATATGATGGAAACCCCATATTTTTTATCCTCGATGGCAACAATGCAATACGTGTCTCGCTACCCCTACTTTGTCACTAGGTGAAATCACGCAAGATTGAACGCAAAGCTAAACACCTCTCCCATTGCAAGAATACCAATCTAGTTGGCCAAACCAAATAGATAATTCGAAGAGAAATAGAAAGATATTAAATCATGCATAAAAGAATTCAGAGAAGATTCAAATAATATTCATAGATAAGCTGATCATAAATCCACAATTCATCGGATCTCGACAAACACACCGCAAAAGAAGATTACATCGGATAGATCTCCAAGAACATCGAGGAGAATGTGGTATTGAGAATCAAAGAGAGAGAGAAGAAGCCATCTAGCTACTAGCTATGGACCCGTAGGTCTGAGGTAAACTACTCATGCTTCATAGGAAGGGTAATGGAGTTGATGTAGAAGCCCTTCGTGATCGATTCCCCCTCCGGCAGGATACCGGAAAAGGCCCCAAGATGGGATCTCACGGGAACAGAAGGTTGCGGCGGTGGAAAAGTGTTTTTGTGGATGCCTCTGGTGGTTCTGGAATATATGTGAATTTATAGGAGAAAGATCTAGGTCAAGGGAGTCCCGAGGGGCCCACAAGGTAGGGGGGCGCCCCCCCTAGGGCGCGCCCTCCACCCTTGTCGCCGCCTCATGGCTCTTCTGACTTGGACTCCAAGTCCCTTGGGTGTCTTCTGATAAAGAAAAATCATCATGAAGTTTTATTCCGTTTGGACTCCGTTTGGTATTCCTTTTCTACGAGGCTCAAAAACAAGGAAAAAACAGAAACTACCACTCGGCTCTAGGTTAATAGGTTAGTCCCAGAAATAATATAAAATAGCATATTAATGCATATAAAACATCCAAAACAGATAATATAATAGCATGGAACAATCAAAAATTATAGATACGTTGGAGACGTCTCATCGTGCTGACGGAACTCATCTACTACCTCGACGTCTTGCTGGACCAAGAAGGCGAGGGATGTCATCGAGCTGAACGTGTGCAGAACGCGGAGGTGCCGTGTGTTCGGTACTTGATCGATTGAAGCGCGAAGAAGTTCGACTACATCAACCGCGTTGTGAAACGCTTTCGCTTACGGTCTACAAGGGTACGTAGACACGCTCTCCCCCTCGTTGCTATTCATCTCCATGGATAGATCATTGCGTGTGCGTAGAATTTTTTTGTTTTCCATGCAACGATTCCCAACGTAACTATCTGATCTTCTATTAGGAGTGTGTTATATTATGCAATGTGGTGCTCAGTTAATGTTTGGTTCATTTGTTGTGGTGTTTAGTTAACTGCTTGGTTCAATTCTGCAATGCAATGTCCAATTGTCATGGGTAGAATTTTATATTGTTGTGCATGTGAGGAATAAATCAAATTTGGCTGCACTTAATACATGAGAAACATATACAATTGCTATATTTCCTAGTTCTTAATCATGCTTGGTTTGGATAAATGGGTTTTCCATGCGGCTTGAATTAATCTGATGAATCTGCCATGTGCTTATTTTTCATCAACATATTTTACTGATAGCATGCGAACCCTCACTTAACCTGATCACTAACTACGTTATGTGTGTTACAGGGAAACAATGGGAAGCACTGAGGTTTACAATCGAGGTTTGCACATGCATGGTACTTTGTCTAATAGCACATTATTGTGCAATTGTAGGAACCATTCTAATATTTAGGTTTTTAACAATTTGGTCTTGCACATGTAGGTCCTGCTGTCAGAGGTTTTGACCCATTGTTCGACCCTTTTTGCATATGGGGAAATGAGTTGTCCATGAATATCAGTCAAGTCAAGAAACTCAGAAAGATTGTTAGGATAAAGAAATTAGCGACAAAAAACAACAAGATATTTGTCTACACAATGAAGAAGACATCAATTCACTACAGGATGGTACTAACTATTATACCTTGCCTTTTTTATTCCTTTGCCCCATTTCCAATATAGAGAACATATTTATGCACATCCTTGTTTTCAGGCCTTTCCAAAGCAGTTCACTGATGATTAGCTCTCAAACCACCTGTATGGTCAGGAGGCGAGGAAGGTATTCATACAACACCCACGGTTCAATATTGAATTGTTCCTGAAGAGGACGAAGAATGGACGGTCAATCATCCACAGGCACTGACCTAAAGTTGCAAAGACCTTCAACATCAATGAAGGCTCAATATTCGCCTTCCGCTTCAGTAGTTTTCCAGATGAGATTCATCTGTCTATGTACCGTCTATGATGCTAGTTTGGAAAGGTTATAGATGTTGCATGTGAAACTTGGTGCTGGTGCAGTTGTGTAATGGGGTAGCTGAGTGCTGAAGCTATATGATGTTGTACTCTATTGTATTTCAATTATGAAATCCTGCTTCCTTAATATGAAAATGAAATATATTGTGTGCTTAATATGAAATTCCAATTAGATTAATAAATGGACTATTAATAATAGGACAATTATCCAGCTAATGGATAATTAGCCTGCTAATTGGGTTTTTCTATTGCAAACGGTTATTGAGAAAACACCGTGGGCGATGACCTCAAGCAACGCACACAGTTTCTAGGAATAAACCGTGTTGGATCAATGAACAATCACACACAACATCCTCTTGAAAATTGTTTGCGTTAGGCCACCTTGCGCAAACGGTTACCACATAAATAGTGTGTGTGATGGACAGCCTTTGCCATGCACTTTCTTCTATGCACCGTATGTGATGCATTCAATAATGTAAACGATAAAATTGTTAATATCGTCTGCAATGGCAACGCTATCACAAACGATTTAATGGGTAAAATTGTGTGTGATGTACCTGCGAATGGAAACGTTTTCCTTGGAGTGACTGTGTGGGATGTATATACGAACGGAAACATACTTCTTGGATTAACTGTGTGGGATGTACACACTAACGGAAACGTATTCCTTGGATTGACTGTGTAGAATGTACATACGAACGGAAACATTTAGCCGGGACTGACTGTGTGGGATGTACTTACGACCGGAAACGATTTGGCCTGTATAATTGTATTTTTTAGCACAACTGTACGTATAACCGTATTTGATCGCTCGCTCGTCGCACACGACCTCATTTTGCCGAGCGTGTGTGCCAGGAGGGCCTATCCCCGACGGTTTCTGGGTCGTGTGGGAAGGACCCCCCTATCGCAGTCACTCACTAGGCGACGGTTCAAAACGCCGTCGCGGAAAGGGGTTAAAAACCGTTTGTGTCGTGGGAAACCACAGCCACCTATGGAGCCATGAGCCCCTTTTGGTTCGGCGGGGGGATGGGCACGTTGCACAAAGAGCGGAGAAGCGTAGCACAGCACGGCAGAGATCACACGGGCAGTTTTACCCAAGTTCGGGCCGCCGCGAGGCGTAAAACCCTACTCCTGCTTTGGTGGATTGATGGTGGAAAATGGTGGAGAAACGCAGCGCTCTTGCCCGGCAAGGTTGCCTCGGGGCGAGAGTGGCTACGCGCGTATGAATATGCGGGGGTTCGAATCCTTTCTACGGTTGCCATGGGCCTCCTTTTATAGATCAAGGGGTCACCACAGTGGCAAATCAGTCT
This sequence comes from Thinopyrum elongatum, assembly GCA_011799875.1. Classification (NCBI taxonomy): domain Eukaryota; kingdom Viridiplantae; phylum Streptophyta; class Magnoliopsida; order Poales; family Poaceae; genus Thinopyrum; species Thinopyrum elongatum. Next base: position 241,494,945 of record CM022303.1, read on the forward strand.
TTACATACTGATTAGATAGCAAATAGTGCTATCATACCTAACTCTGCAGGCCGACAGGGCGCATTAAATGCGCCGCTTAGCGTCACATCACAGCTTGCCCGGCAGGCCTTGCCGGGTTGTTTTGCCAGCTCCGTGCCTGCTTGCTTGACACGTCTCAGGACGGGTGTCACTTGGAGGTATTCTCTGTAGGAAGTGGCTGCCATGTGGCAGGGAGCAGCCACTTAGTCACTTAGGAGCTTGACACCGCATTGATCGACGACGTGCATCGCTGTGAGGTGGTGTGGTGGAGTGGTTTGCCTCCGTGAGCCCCGGCAGGCCTGCCGGGGCAATCTTGAAGGCTCGCTTTCGGGGCAACCCCAACCTCGCCAGGCTCGCCTGCCCGGCAAGGGAGGTTCTTCTCGTAGTAGTATCTTGTCTCTCTGGCTAGTCTTGGCCTTCTTGATCTGCACTTTGATCCTTCAAAGAACTGATCCCTCGCACTTTGATCTGATCTTGTTGCTGTAGTCTTGCTCTTGGGCCTGTGCACAGTCTGGGCAACGGACCCAGGGTTTGTTGCACCGACAGGAGCCCCCGGGCCTGGCCCGAATGCGCTGCCGGGCGTCGTTGGGGTAGGCCCTAACCAGTGCACAGGCAGGGGCGTAGAAGTGGTTGGCCCCTTGAGATCTTCTTTGCTTCTTAATTAACTTGAGCCTGGGCTGGTCTCCGGTTCTTCCGCGCATCACGTAACACCAATCATGGTGGGGCCACTCTAGTAATGGCCCGTGAATGACTTTAACGCACAGGCGAGTAACTGCCAATTTACTCTTCCCATCACGCCCTTATCCTTAGCCACGTATGCTGCATGCATCAAGTGGGGTAGGTAACGGAGGTGCGTGGTGCGGGAGAGCATCAAGGCAGAGGCCCGGTCTTCTTGGATTGGTGGAGGAGGGCAGCGGTTACCCATCAAGGGATCGGCTCTCTTCCTCGACCTGGCTATAAAAGGAGGGGCGGGGGAGGAGCGGAGGCATTCATCCTCACACCCCTTCTCCTCCAGCTTCTGCTTTTTGCTGGGTATGCTGAAAGGGAGAGCCTGGGGCCAGGCCCCGAGCCTTAGCTCGGGGTTGATGACACCAAATGCTCATGTTGATGCTTGGGGAGTGAGTTTGGTCTAGGTCCAGAGGGGCCACGGCGAGCGAGCCGTCCGCGGTGCAGGAGATATCAAGCTTTCCCATTGTGGTGAAATACTTGCCTCCTCTGCCTCGGATGGCTGTCCGGTGGGGAGCGTTGGACCTTGCCGTGAGCCATTGCAGCTCGCCGGCCTGGTGACCAAGTTCTTGGAGCCTTCGACGCCCGTCCGGGATGCAGGGCTTTGGGTTGTTGGTAATCCCAGCACTGCCCCTTCCAGCGGAACCAGGGCTGATGCTGAAGAAGGGGGCACCTTCCTGCCCGCTAAGGTGGGGAGCGGCGCACCCCGAGTCCCCTAGCCGTCTTGGCCGTCGGCCGCTTCTCCGGAGAAGGTGTCGGGCCGGGGGCCCGGCGTTTCCCTGGAGCGGTGTTGATGAAGATGAAGCCAGGGAAGACGGAGAAGGCGGGAGGCAGACCATCAGGTCAGAGTACGATAGCACCGACGCGTTCGTCTTGTACTGGCAACCTGCCGCCTCGTCTTTCCGTCTTTCCCCTCCCTCCCCGGCACCATCATCACCGGCCTCCCGATCGCCGGGGAGGGGGCCGCTCTCTTGGTGCCTTCGCCTCCTCCAGCAGTCTTCTAGCTGAGTCCCGGCAGCCTTCCCTGCCGGTGCTCACGCTGGGGCTTCTGACTGGTCCTAGAGGTGGTGACCAGGGCACCGCCGAGCTGCTCCTTCCTCCCTCCTCCTTCGCAGCCTCGCCACTCCCGATCTTGTCAGGCTGCAACCGGCAGGCCCTGATGGGATTGGGGTGGCGTCTGCTTAGGCACCCCTTTTGTCCCCTTCTCTTCCCACCGCAATACCTGGGATAAGAGGGACAGGGAGAGGAGTTTACGGGGCACTTATCTTTTTTCAATCTTAAACTTGTAGGCACTTGCCAAATTTTAGTTCAAATTATGTAATCTCTTGAATCCATGTTTGTGTCCTGTAAGGTCAGTACTTGTTTGATCAGCATATTAATGAAAAAGATAAACCTTGCTGGGACTTGTGCATGTAATATGTCCATGCAGGGGCGGAGCGCCTCTATACTTTTAAGTAAACAAGTTTCCCTCGGCAGGCTATCCTGCCGGTATCCTCAGTTTTGTTGCCATGGAGGCAGGCCTACCGGGCACAAATCGTAAAGAGGGACCAGCCCCCCGCCAATCTTTTTTTTTTCATCAAAGGCCACTGCGACCATCTTGACCGAAGCAACATTCGAGTCAAGGGATGGGAGCACCTAAGTTTCAAAAAAGCGGTGAGATTTTCTTATGCACAAGACTTTACTTGTAGAAGACGTATGGATAAGAGATAGAACTTATCTGTTTGGCTTGCCGGAGATCGCAGTGTAGGCTCATCCTTCCATCTCCTCTTGGAGACCAAGTCCTCGGCAGGAGCCTGCAATTTATGCCGATGGAAATGATGCCAGATGCGACCTTATCTACATGAACATGCGATGCTCATGAAATGCTTATGCATGCATGCAACTTGTCGGGGGCCCCCCAGCGCTTCATTTATTTCTCTGTTACTCAGGGTCTGCGCCTAGCTTTATACAAGGGGTTACATGCAACTGAGGCAAGGCCTGTACAAAAGGGTGGCTGCCAGGCAGGGCCCGAAAGCCACGCCTTACGGGTAGAACTTGCGGAGATGCTTAATATTCCATGAGTTTTGCAATTGAATGCCATCTCCGGTCTCTCGATGGCCAGGTCTGGTGACCCGTACTACCCGGTAAGGGCCTTCCCACTTCGGCGTTAACTTGTTTGTACCCTTGGCGGACTGAACGCGCCTAAGGACAAGGTCGCTTTCCTCAAAACACCGGGCATGAACCCTGCTGCTGTGATAGCGACGCAGGGCTTGCTGGTAGCGTGCAGCACGCGTAGCAGCCCGGAGACGGTTCTCCTCGAGAAGCACAGCATCGTCATGCTAGTGCTGATCCTGCGCTGCTTCATCGTAGGCAAGCACTCGAAGTGACCCGTAAATGAGTTCCATGGGGATAACTGCTTCTGCCCCATAGACTAGGGAGAAGGGAGTCTGCCGGGTAGCTCGATTTGGTGTCGTTCTGAGGGACCAAAGAACCACTGACAGCTCGTCGATCCATCGCTTGCCGCACTTCTGCAGTGTATCAAATGTTCTTGTCTTGAGTCCTCGCAACACTTCAGTGTTCGCCCTCTCAGCTTGTCCATTGCTTCTGGGATGTGCAACAGAAGCAAATGAGATCTTGCTTCCGAGGGCATGAACATATTGCATGAAGGCGCGGCTCATGAACTGGGTGCTGTTGTCGGTGATGATCCGGGAAGGGACCCCGAAGCGGCACACCAATCTGTTCAAGAACTTGATAGCTGACTGAGCAGTCACCTTTCTCACGGCTTCTACTTTCGGCCACTGTGTAAACTTGTCGATGGCAACGAACAAGAATTCAAAGCCCCCGGCAGCTCAGGAGAAAGGGCCGAGGATATCGAGCCCCCAGACCGAAAATGGCCATGACAAAGGGATTGTCTGAAGAGCTTGGGCAGGCAGATGGATGTTCTTGGAATGGAACTGGCAGGCTTCACATTTGGTGACGAGCTCGACCACATCTTGGAGGGCTGTGGGCCAATAGAATCCTTGCCAGAATGCTTTCCCAACCAACGCCCTTGATCCAATGTGGGAGCCGCACATGCCTTTGTGTATTTCTGCCAGTAGTTCCTTTCCTTCTTCCCGGACAATGCACTTCAATTTCACACCATTGGGCCTTCTTCTGTATAGTGTGTCATCGACAAACTGATACATACTGGCCCTCCGGGCTACTCTTTCAGTTTCTTCTTGCTCTTCGGGAAGTTCTCCCATTTGGAGGAAGTGGACTATGTACCTTGCCCAAGTTGGAGCCTGGGGCTCGGCAACGAGGACTAGCAGCACCTCCTCATTCGCGGGAGCGTGTTCCTCAACTGCGGGGACTAGTGGCCCGGCAGGAGGGTGCAACCCGGCAATCGAAGGGGAGTTGTTTCCGGCAGGGTCCCTCCCAGGAGCCTCGGGAGGCTCTACCAGGAGAGGCTTACCGGAGTCCAGTTTCCTCCTCTTTCAGGCCATTGTTGCAGGGGATACGGAGGGCTGAGTAAGATGGAGAACAAAAGTTCCTGGTTCCATAGGAAGCTTTTGCACAGCACACTTTGATAGATGATCAGCAATGCTGTTTTCCGCACGGGGTACGTGCTCTATTTGCAATCCATCAAAGCGCTCCTCCAGTCTTCTCACTTCCTCAACATATGCCTCCATCAATGGACTTTGGTAATCCTTGTTGACTTGCCTCACCACAAGTTGTGAATCTCCTCGAATGATCAGCTTCTTGATTCCCAAGTCAGTGGCAATCTTGAGCCTGACAAGGAGCCCTTCATACTCTGCTGTATTGTTGGTCGCCTCCTCCCGGGGAAAATGCATTTGGACAACGTACTTAAGGTGCTCTCTAGTGGGAGCCACGAGAAGCACGCCAGCCTCTGCACCTTGTAGGGAGAAGGCACCATCAAAATACATGATCCATTCTTGGGGTGCTTCCTTGCCGGGAATAACTATTTCTATCACTTCTTCATCAGGGGTTGGCGTCCATTCTGCAATAAACTCTGCCAATGCCCTGCTCTGAATCGTTGATGTGCTTTCAAATTTCAGGCCAAAGCTGGATAACTCCAATGCCCACTCCACTATTCTTTCGGTAGCCTTAGGGTTTCGGAGTATCCTTTGTAGAGGAAAGCGGGTGACAATCGTGATCTCATGGGCTTGGAAGTAGTGGCACAGTTTCCTTGAGGCCATGACAAGTCCAAAAATCAATTTTTGCACACCAGAGTACCTGGATCTAGCCCCCTGCAATAGGGAGCTGACGAAGTACACTGGGCGCTGCACCACTTTCTTCCTTGCCGCGTCCTTGGGGTTGTCTCCGCTGCCGCGCTCTTCTTTGTCCTGATCCATATCTCACCTTGTTGGGTTGTTCTCACTCCCCCCCCCCCGGTAGGGACATTAGCTGAGGCTGCTGCTTCCTCCACTTCCCGCTGTGCCACTAGTGCTGCACTAACCACTTAATTAGTTGCCGCCAGATATAGCAGCAATGGCTCTTGTGGTTTAGGAGCAACCAAAGTGGGCACAGAGGACAAGTAGGTCTTCAAATCTTGATGTGCTATATCTGCTTCCGGGGTCCACTTCATGGGTCATGCCTTCTTCAAGATCTTGAAGAACGACAAGGTGCGCTCGGCAGACTTGGAGATGAATCTGCTAAGCGCGGCAATGCACCCTGTCAAATGTAACACCCCATGTATTAAGCTACAGTAATCACCCTTTTGATAATGCCATGTCATCATGATCAACAGTGCTTAAACCTCATTTGGATCATGTCTTATTTCAAACTCAAATTCAAAATGGAAATTCAAACTAGAGTCAAAATAAAAGTTGTTCAAATTTGAAAACTAAATTGTTCATAATGTTGTAAATAATCTAGAGACCATTCTAAAATTATAACCAACAATTAATAAATTAATTAAGAGACTCTAACAGTAGCAAAACAACACTATTTAATCCTTTTTCATTTAAATAAAATCCAAATAAAAAGATATGGACACCAAACCAATTTCTAGCAGTGACTAATGTTGCACTGTGATTTATGGACCAGTTCTTATATTTTACAAAAGTCCATAGGTGGCCTAAACATTTTTGTAAAAAGAAAAGAAGAAAACAAAAGGGAAAAAGAACAGAATCACCCCCTCACTGGGCCAGTCGGCCCAGCCACACGCCAGGCCGGCCCACCTGGCCCAGCCGGCCACCACCTGGCCTATATGGCCTGCCTCCCCCCACCGACGCAAACCCTAACCCCACTCCCCCCTTACTCTCGTCCCTCTCCCCCCAATCCCGTCGCCGCCGTCGCCCGCGGACCGCGCCGGAGCCGCTCCCGTAGCCACCACGCCGTGCCGTCTCCGCCGTCGCCTCCTCGCCCTCCCCCTCACCGGCTCCACCGAGCCTCTACGCCCCTCTCCCCACGACGCCAGTGAGGCCTCGGCCTCGGCCTCCTTTGCTCGCCTCCGCGCCGCCTTTGTCACCGCCGCGTCCGGGACGCGCTCACCGCGCCCCGCAGCTCACTGGCCCCGACCGCTCGTCCTCGCCGCACCCGCTCGCTCGCGTGCTTCCCCAACCGTCGTAGCCGCCCGCTGCCGTGCCCCACCACCGCTGCTGCTGCTCCTTCCCCGGCCACCGTCCCTCGCCGCGCCCAACGCACGCGTGATCCGCGCCCTCCCTGCGCCGCTCGCCAGCCACCCCCGCAACCACGCCCGCTCACCGCTCGCTGCTTGCCTCGCCACCGCGCTGCTGCCTATTGCTGGCGCCGCTGCTGGCCGCCCCGCCTCCGCCCACTGCTGGCGCCGCTGCTGCCGCGCCGCGCCCACCGCTCCGCTTCCCTCCCGTGAGCCCGCGTCATCCCTGGCCGCCTCGCCGGCGCCGCTCACCCAGCCGCGGCTGGCCTGGGCGTTCGCCCGGCACCCGCACGGCCTGCCCGCGCCCGCTAAAGCCCCCGCCCCGTTAGGCCTCTGGGCCTATGACGCATGGGCCCCACGCCCCAAAAAAAATGTGAATAAAAATATATATATTAATAATAAATAAATAATTAATTAGATAGTTGATTAAGTTAATTAATTCTGTTAATTAACTCTGTTTTAGTTAACCTAATTAGTTAGTTAGCGCCTAATCTCTTAGTTAGTGTTAGAGACTATGACAGTGGGACCCATTGGTCAATTTGACCAGTCAACATTGACTGACTGTTGACTGTTGACTGAATTAGTAATAAATTATAAAATCCATTAAAACTTCAATAAATCATATTAAATAATCCGTAACCCGGATTGAAAAACTTTGTACATGGAAGTTGATCAGAATGATGAGACGAACCCGGTTACGCTACCCACATACCCGCCGGATACTTCTAACTATCCGAACGTGCAACCGTTCCCCTCCGGTCATCTGTCTGACATAGGTCCGGAACCAGGAATACTTTCCCGGATGGGCTCCCCCTTCCTCGGTATCGTGTAACCATACGTTAAGACACACCCGGCACAGCTTATCGCCATGTCTTGTATTGTATTGTGCTGCATTGTTTGCTTGTATTTACTATTTCTTCCCCCTCTTCTATTCCGATAGACCCTGAGATCGACGCAGCTCTGGAGACCGAAGACACCATTGACGACCTTGCCCTTGCCGCCGAGCAACCAGGCAAGCCCCCCCCCCCCCCTTGATCATCCCGATATCGCCCATTCTAATTTCTCATGCTTGCATTAGAATTGCTGGTGCTACTGCTTTACCTATTCTGATGCATAGCCTATTTACTGTAACCTGTTGTTGATAATTACCTGCATATCCTAAACTGCTTAGTATAGGTTGGGTAGAGACCTATCAGTGACCCCACTTATCCCGATTGCCCTGCTGGATTATCCGAAGACCCGATCAACGGGATTGAAGACCAGGCCCTGACACCGCACATCACCCCCCCTTAGTTGTAATGACACTGCAGCGTTACTATCGAGTGCCGAGGGTGAAACCTCTTGTAGCACTTCTGATGTTAACTCTGTAGAGTAGCTATTTGGTCGTGGTCATCGAGGGTGATTCCTCCTTCACCGCTTCCGATAACGACGCCGTCGTACAACACCTCAAGTGTGAACCCTGCGAGGGTGATTCCTCCGAGTTCACCTTGATGGATACATCGAGTAGGAATTCAACGAGGGTGATACCTCAGATTCCCTTGATGTTATGGACACACGAATACTTGGACTGTACTGTTGTTACTTGGAAAGGCGGGTCGACCCTGAGGGGTACCCGCGTGCGCCTAAGTGGCGAGTGTTGTGAAGACAGGTGCATGTATGGTTCCCGAGTGATGAATACGAGGCGCGGCCAGGCATTCTTAACCCTTGCAGCAAGTCCTCGAGACGGGGCAATGGGGTCACATCTTTCGTGAGTCTCTGCTCGTTACCGCAAGCCCTAGTCCACTAACGATTTGGATATTTGATCCGAGCAGGGCTCTGGCCTGATAGCACTAACCATCACGTGGGCATAGTATGGGCGTTCTGCATCGTAGCATCAGCTGAAAGCTCTGTCAGACGTCTAGTTCAGGGCGATGGCCCAAGACCCCTAAGTGCTTAGGATGTAGACCGGCGGGGACCTCTCTGCTGAGCTGTAGGTAGGGCTGCGATATATCGTTTGGCCGAGGCCAGGAATGACCCAGGAAAGTGTGTCCGGCCGGAGTTAATCGAGCGTGTTGGGTAAGTTGGTGCACCCCTGCAGGGAAGAACACATCTATCGATAGCTGGTCCTACGGTAAAGGACACTCGGAGTTGTATCCTGATTGATACAATTAGAACTGGATACTTGGATACTATGGCTCTGGGATTGCTTCTCGCAGGGACTCGAGAAGGGATCCCAGGACGAGGTTGATGACTGTATGGCTCTGGGATTGTTTTCTCGCAGGGAGTCGAGAAAGGATCTCTGGGTGAGGTTGATATCATTACTGCTACATTATATTGTACTGTGCTACTCTCTTCTATTGCTGCAAGACCGCTGAAGATGCTAGTCTTCGATAGGACTAGGCCTTCCCCTCTATTCTGGCTTTTCTGCAGCCCAGTCCACATATACAACCTTCCTTTGATAATGTTGCATATGTAGTGTAGATCCTTGCTTGCTGAGTACTTCTGAGTACTCACGGTTGCCTTGTTTTCTTTTCCCCCATATCAGTTTGTCGTGACCAGATGATGGAGCCACTAAGACAGCCACCCCGCTGACGATCGACTACCACTACTACCTCGAGGGTGTTTACTGCTTCGAACTTGCCGTCGACCAGGAGTAGGATCGGAGGGTCCCAGGCAGGAGGCCTGCGCCTTTCGATCGTAGTGTTTTATTTTGCCCCGCCTTTCTAAAGGCCTTTCTGTGTTTTCTTTTATATCTGTACCCAGATATCTGATGCTTCCGCTGACGCTTGTTCGCAAGCTTATGTATTCGAGCCCTCGAGGCCCCTGGCTTGTAATCTAAAGCTTGTATGACTTTATTTATGTTTTAGAGTTGTGTTGTGATATCTTCCCGTGAGTCCTTAGGCTTGATCGTGTGCATTTGCGTGTATGATTAGTGCACGATTGAGCCGGGGGCGTCACATCAAACGCCTCACATCCTTAACTATCTTAGGCGCCTGAATCTGCTTGATAGCCTTGATCTTTTCGGGGTTGGCCTCTATCCCGCGATGGGACACAAAGAAACCAAGTAGCTCGCCGGAGGGCACGCCAAACACGCACTTCTCTGGGTTCAGCTTTAAGTTGATCTTGCACAGATTAGTAAACGTCTCTTCTAAATCCTGGATGAGGGTTGATCTGTCCTTGGTCTTGACCACAATATCATCCATATAAGCTTCAATGTTCCTGTGCAACTGTGACTCAAAACCAATCTGGACTGCTCTTGCAAAAGTGGACCCGGCACTCTTCAACCCGAAAGGCATGTGCACGAAGCACTATGTGCCACATGGGGTGATGAATGAGGTCTTCTCTTCGTCTTCCTTGGACATAAAAATCTGATGATACCCAGAGTATGCATCCAAAAAAGAGAGCAACTCACATCCTGAAGTGGAATCCACAATCTAGTCGATGCGCGGCAAGGGAAATGGGTCCTTCGGGCAGGCCTTGTTAAGATCTGTGAAATCTATGCAAAACCTCCATTTTCCGTTAGCCTTGCGTAGGACCACTGGGTTTGCTAACCACGTCGGATGCAGTACTCCCCTGACCAAACCAGCTGCCTCAAGTTTCTTGATCTCTTCTGCAATGAATTGCTACCGCTCCAAGGCTTGCTTTCGGACCTTTTGCCTAACGGGTCGAGCATGTGGGCAGACAACAAGGTGGTGCTCGATTACCTCCCTGGGAACACCGGGGATATCAGATGGTTGCCAAGCAAACACATCGATATTCGCCCGCAGGAAGGCAACAAGCGCGCTTTCCTATTTGTCATCAAGGGTGGCACTGATAGTAAAGGTACCATCAGCGCCAGCCAGCCCTGCCGGGACCTTTTTCACAGGAGGTGCAGCAGCCTTGGATCTCTTGCTGTTGGAACTCTCCGGCAAGTCATCAACAGGCGCAGCATACTCCGAAGAGGTACACTTCCCGGATTCCTTGCTGGTGTCCCTGCTAGCCTTCTTCTTTCCTTTAATTTCCTTGGCGGGAACTATGGCTTCCGCGGCCTCTGCCGCGACTGCGTCCCGGTACATCTTATCCACGCAACTAATTGCGTCCTTCTTGTCTGACGGAATGGAAATGACTCCCACCGGCCCTGGCATCTTCAAGGTGTTGTAGGCATAATGGGATGCCGCCATGAATTTTGCTAGACCTAGGCGTCCAAGGATTCCATTGTACGGCAGGGGGAGGTCGACCACATCAAACACATCCTTCTCAGTCCGGTAGTTCAACTCTCCTCCGAATGTCACCGGCAATGTGATCTTTCCCTTAGGATGACTCCTACCGGGGTTGATTACTTGAAATGTGCCTGTGACTTTGAGTTCTTCTTCTGCTATCTGAAGTTTGCTGATGACCTTTGGGGAAATCATATTCAACCCGGCCCCACCGTCAACCAACATCTTTATGACTTGAGCTTGCGGATCATTGTTGAAACCAACAATGGCAAGCATCCTACCGTGGTGGTGCGGTCAGGATGGCCCTCTTCATCAAAGATGATGGGCGTGCGGGACCACTTGAGCGGCTTCTGAGACTCTGCCGCTGGCTCCATGGCATTGACCTCACGCGCCCACCGTTTAAGTTGGCGGTGAGAGGAGTGCAGAGATGCACCTCCGTCAATGCACAGGGCGTCAGTGGCCTTCTGGAATTCCTCCTCGCTGGTTTCCTCTTCATCCCCTCCATCACTGCCATCATTGCAATCTTCCTTCTCTCGGCCCCTGGCGGGTTTTCCTTGGTTCCGAAGAGCCTTGCTGGGGTGATTTGCCTCACCACCTCGGCCCTTCCCGCCAGTGCCATTCTGACCTTTTTCCTTATCACGCTTCTCATATTTAGCCCTCTGCTTCTTGATGAGCTGCTCAACCTGATGATATTCCTGGAGATCGTGGCCCTTGGTCCGATGAATCTTGCAATACGGCCCATCACCTTTCCCAGCCTTCTCGGCAGTTGCAGCCTCTCAGCAGTCAGTGCACGCAGCAACTTCCTTGCTGGAGGCTTCGGCCTTAGCCTTCTTTCCGGTACTAGGCGTGCCCGATCCGTCAACGGTCAGTACTGCTTTATCCTTGCATTTCTTGCTGCACTTCTTGTTCTTCTTCTTCTGACTGGTGGCCTCGTCGTCATCTTCTGAGTTGATGTCGACGCCATCCTCTTCTCCAGGGAGTCTCCTTCCCTCCTCCACCCGAGCACACTTGTACACCAAGGTGTAAAGTTCCTTCACAGTCTTGGGCAAATGAACGTTCATCTTGGAACGTATCCGATGGTTGCGCACGTTGGACTGGAACGCGGCTATCACAGCTGCCGGGTGGATATCTGGAATATTCCTGTGGAGTCGGCTGAACCTCCGCATGTACTTTCGCAGAGTCTCTCCTTCCTTCTACGGGAGAAGCTGCAAATCGCTGGGCCGTCCTAGTTCTTGGTGGCCACCCGTGAAGGCGCCAACGAACTCATGGCACATGTCAGCCCAGGTCGAGATGGAGTTCTCCGGCAGATGCATCAGCCAAGACCTCACGTTTGGCTTGAGCGCCAAAGGGAAGTAGTTGGCAAAAACCTTCTCATCTCTTCCCCTGGCAGCTTGAACAGCGATGGTGTAGATGCTCAAGAACTCTGCCGGGTTCAGTCTCCCATCATACTTCTCTGGAATCTCTGGCTTGAACGTGCGAGCGGACGGCCAACGGACTTGCCGCAGCGCACGGGTGAAGGCAGGGCACCTAGCCTCAAAAGGCAGATACCCGCCTCTACCGAGCGCAGGCTCGTTGACATTGGGGCCATCGCACCCATTGGACTGGTGGTGGCCGTCGCGGCGTCGTTCGATGGTGACGTGCGTGCGCTCCAGCAGCCTATCCTCTAGGGCTCGTCGTCAGCCTTGACGTGCTCGAGGATCAGACGAAGCCATCGAGACGTCATCGAGCTCTTGGTCTCATGGCCCTCGCGCTGGTTGCTACGGCGTGGATTGCACCGTGGGGGTGGCCCCTTCCGAATGGCCAGCAGCGTGGGCCGCCGTCATCATCTAGGGAGGCCATGGTGGGCCAGCTTGTTGTGAGCCTCCAGCCTCGGCAAAGCCAATCAGACTCTGAATGGTGGCTCTCCACTCATCCATCTGATCAGCTGCCGGCGGAAACCTCAGCAGCAGTTGGGCCCGCGCCATGGCCTCCGAAGCGGTGCTTGGCATTGGTGATGATGATGTAGACCGCAGCATCGCCCGGCTCCTGACGGTGCCGGCGGTGGCTGCGCCGGGCTCCCGTCGTTAGGAGCCAGTCGCTGGGATGGTGTGGTGACAAGGTGATGGCGTGCGCGGGCCAACGACTCCATTCAGAGCATTGGCTGGGCCAGTTTGCTCCGGGGGTGGTGCATGTCCCGCGACCGCTCCCACGGCGGGGGTGGCCGTAGGATTGCGATTCGCCTCGGGACAAACGTCACCATCGTGGCTATGCCCCTCGGCCAGGCCGGGAGGGACAGAAGGAATAATCTCTCTACCCGTACCTCACGGAGCGTGGTCGCCGGGATGTTGTTGGTGCTGTCCTTCTCCGGTGTCTCCCGCTCCTGCTTCGGCCGCGGGGAAGGTGGTGACAACGCCGCCTACGCCGACCATGTCTCCCGAAGCGCCCACATCCTCTCGCGTCTCCGCATTCCCCATGACGTCGGCGGTCGCGAGCGGCGGGGCCTTCGAGGTGGACGGGTGAGCGGCGGCACCGGACTTCTTCTTGGTCGCCATAGTCGATGGAGCCATCAATGATGAAAATGTCGATGATGAAAATGGCGATGAAGATGACGCGCTGCTTATGCTCTCGGGTTCGCGCAAGTGATCCCCCTACCTGGCACACCAAAGATGTCGTGGGAAACCACGGCCACCTATGGGGCCATGAGCCCCTTTTGGTTCGGCGGGGGGATGGGCACGTTGCACAAAGAGCGGAGAAGCGTAGCACAGCACGACAGAGATCACACGGGCAGTTTTACCCAGGATCGGGCCGCCGCGAGGCGTAAAACGCTACTCCTGCTTTGGTGGATTGATGGTGGAAAATGGTGGAGAAACGCAGCTCTCTTGCCCGGCAAGGTTGCCTCGGGGCGAGAGTGGCTACGCGCGTATGAATATACGGGGGTTCGAATCCTTTCTACGGTTGCCATGGCCTCCTTTTATAGATCAAGGGGTCACCACAGTGGCAAATCAGTCTTTACATACTGATTAGATAGCAAACAGTGCTATCATACCTAACTCTGTAGGCTGATAGGGCGCATTAAATGAGTCACTCAGTGTCACATCACAGATTGCCCGGCAGGCCCTGCCGGGCTGTTTTGCCAGCTTCGTGCCTGCTTGCTTGACACGTCTCAGGACGGGTGTTGCTTGGAGGTATTCTCTGTAGGAAGTGGCTGCCATGTGGCAGGGAGCAGCCACTTAGTCACTTAGGAGCTTGACACCGCATTGATCGACGACGTGTGTCGCTGTGAGGTGGTGTGGTGGAGTGGTTTGCCTCCGTGAGCCCCGGCAGGCCTGCCGGGGCGATCTTGAAGGCTCGCTTCTGGGGCAACCCCAACCTCGCCAGGCTCGCCTGCCCAGCAAGGGAGGTTCTTCTTGTAGTAGTATCTTGTCTCTCTGGCAAGTCTTGGCCTTCTTGATCTGCACTTTGATCCTTCAAAGAACTGATCCCTTACTCTTCGATCTGATCTTGGTGTTGTAGTCTTGCTCTTGGGCCTATGCACAGTCTGGGCAACGGACCCAGGGTTTGTTGCACCGACTGTTTGTATAGCACCTCACTGTACCAGTGAAGGTAAGCGGGGGTTTTCTGTATGAGTGAGGAAGATGGGGAGCGGGGGGAATTGGGGGTAGACGGAAGCGGGAGAGTCCAGCGAGCAGCAGTAAGTGGAGGCGAGGAGGAAGGAGGGTTTTTCTGGGATCGCCCCTCTTCAATAAATATGGGCTTTTCCTCCTAAAAAACAAAAACAAATGGGCTTTAAGATGGATAGGCTTTTATATCGACCTAGTCGGCTGCCCGTGTTTCGTATTAGACGGCCTTGTACTACAGGCAGCCCATTAGAGACACTCTCCAGCTCTACAGCTTATTGCCCATTCAAAAGAAAAAAAGAGATGCCTCCAGCTTATGGCTACCCATCGGTACCTTTTTCAACTTGGATAAAGGTTATAGCTCCTTCTCTGGCTGGCTTGGCATCCACCAAATTAGAGGATGCGGTACTACATGCAGACACTCACACTGGTCATAGCGCGGCAAAATGAGGTGTCAAATAACAGGCCTACAATATACTTACTAGATTGTAAAGGTTCACATGCTAGTCAATTTTCACATTAAACTAAGCTTCAGAAGATACGGTATGCATACGAACATTCACAAGCACAAAAGTTCAACATGTTTATGCATCTCAATGATTCACCATACTATAACCAATACAAAGCTGTGAGAAGGTGTAGAAATAAAGAAAAATGATCGATGCTTCTCTGAGCAAAGGGTCTCCCTACGCACGCATTAATTTCCTGGGCATGCTTGTTTCTTCTCAATGTTGCGAGCACTTTGAGCATGTTGCCAACTCCACAACTAGCTGGCTGCCTCATCTTGCAATTGATGCTAACACATTTGCAGCAAACACAGGAGGTAATAGAGATGACTCAACATCAGACCATATTGTGCAGTTCCCCTGAAATCATCTTCATTGTCCTGAATCTGAAAAGATAGGAAAACAATAGCTATCCTTAAACGGTGTTGCAAAACAGTAGCACATATCAATTGCTCGGCATGACAAAACATGATCATCTGGACGAAGGGGATACTGACATGCCTGAGGAAGATTATATATAATTTCATAAGTCGTTAGTTGATTTCCACCTTCTGTTGCACTGCTTGTTTGCTCCTCCACACATGAAAGGATCGTTCCGCACTGCAATCAGCAAGTCAACGTATGAATAAGCTTATTTCATCTTGCGGTGGTCATTGTACCTAGTTATGAATGTAGGAACACCTGGAGCACCATGAGGTTAGCTGACAGCAGGTAGATGCAGCCATATAATTTTGTGCGGTGCTACCAAAATTGAGGTTTGTGTCCCTTCCCCTTCTTATGAGAATTCTTCTTTAAGTTGGTAGAATGTGACGGCTTGTTCTTTGCATCAAACTTGCCTTTCCCCTGAGATTTGTTCTTGTTGTTTTGCGGCTTGTTGGGCTGGAAGTTCTTCTCATGTACCATGTGGGCACTAGAAGCTCCCTCAGTGACTCGAGCACGTGTGTCTTTTGCTCTCTCCTTCTCTTCAAAATCAAGAGTGCTAATGAGATCCGAAACAGAAAACTCATGTCTCTTGTTTTTTAGAGGAGTAGCAAAATTGTTCCACGAAGGTGGAAGCTTGGCATGATGGTCCCAGCAACAAATTTGTCCGACAACACACACTTAAAGTACTCAAGTTCCTTAGCGAGTGACTGTATCTCATGAGCCTGCTGAACAACAAAGCGCTCATCAGTCATCTTGTAGTTACATAATTGCTCCATGACGTACAACTCGCTGCCAGCGCCTGAGGCCCCAAACGTGGCCTCGAGCGCAGCCCACATGTCTTGGAGGCTCTCAAACGACATATATGAATCCACAATGGAATCGTCAAGAACACTCAGAAGGGCGGCTTTGAAGAGGGTATCCATGTTCTCAAAAGCTTCCTGCTGTGCAAGATTAAGATCGCCCTCAGGCTTGCCCTTAGTGGCATCATAGCAGTACATGATCTGAAACCAGTATACTGCTCTTGTGCGCCACCTTTTATATTGCACCCCCTTAAAGGTAGGCGGCTTCAAAAGCGCAACAAAATCACTCGGAGTAAATTGCCTATAATTAGGTTTTTGGATTGGATTGTTGAATATATGAGCAATTTACTATGAGATTTAATCCGAATCAACAGTAAATAGATCATGACGACAATTGCAAAGATCAAAGTAATGATGCGGACTAAACCAGGAGGACGGAATCACATACTGTGCAGCGGGAGCAGAACCGATGTGGTTGATGTTGTCACTCATGTCGTTGATGAAGAGGTTACCGAGGTCGGGGAATAAGGTTGTCGTTGAGGAAGTCGTCGCTGGCAGCAGTCGCACGAGTGTGCTCCCCAAAAACCTGATCGCCCCTCTCCCGTACAGGATCACGAAAGGCGGGGTTCCGAATGACTGTTGTCCCTTCTCGCGGTGCACGCCGAAAGGAGGGATGGAGAAGACTTGTGTGGCAGCGCTATGATCTGGAACAATGCGAAACCATATGATACTGTGGCAGCTAGGGTAGAGCCTGTCAGGTCGGTCATGCGAGTATAATAGTAGGCCTTTGGCCCAAACCCCACGTCCAAGTCAATAATAGCCCCACTATCCAAAAGAAACAGAAACGGCTAAGTAATTAAGGCGTCCATTAATTATTAATTAATGACTTAATAAATTTTTCGACCAACAAAAATATAGACCACGTGCATAGCTTTTGTCCTTGGACATGCTCATTCCCGAAGAGCGCGCGTGTAGGTTTCCTATTATCATGCTCATGCAAATGCTAGAATAGATCACATTATAAAGTGGTGCAACTCACACTCACCTAGCAGTATGGGACTAAACTTTAGTCCCACTCACACCACACCATGCTCTAAGAGCATGGTTAATAGTATAGCCAATATCCGGCTATATGAAGTTGACACATCATCTAGAGCAAACCTAATAGCCTGCTAGTACAATAGTTAGTCCCTTTAGTATACTATATCATGAATACATGGCCCCACCTTTTGTCTCACAAAGTATGTTGGAGCTCATGCTACAACTGGCTACAAGTTTAGAGCCCGCTTCTCTTCTGTAACACCCCCTGTCATTAGCCACAGTAATCACTTTTGATAATGACAAGTCAGCATGTTTAATAGTGCATAATCATCATTAGCATCATATTGCATTTCAACTCCTAACTCAAATTCAATATTTAAATGAAAGTGGAAACTAAAAGTTGTGCAACATAGAAGCTAAAATGTTCAATAAATGACAAATAATACAGAGACCATTCTAAAATTGTAACCAACATTTAGTAAATTAGTTAAGTGGCCCAAACCTCTTTTAACAGTGGCTGAAAATAATGTTTAATAACCTTTTAATTAATTTAAATCAAATATGAAATGATGTTTTGCCCAAACTAATTTTAGGTGTTAGGGTTTAATGCACTGCTAATTTTGGGCTAGGTCACAATTTTTACAAAAACCATTTGGGGCCCAAACAATTAACAAAACAGAAAAGAAAGAAACAGAAAAAGAGAAAAGGAAAAAGGCCTAAAGGAACTACTGTGCACTTGGCCTGCTCGCTACAGCCGCGGCCCAGCCCACCCCCCACGTCGTCCCCTACCTACTGCTCACCCCACGCCCCGCTGTCGAACACCGCGCGCGCGCCACAGGCCCCCCTCGCTCGCCGCCTGACAACGCGCCGCGCCCGCGCCGTGGATAAAGAGCAGCTCCTCGACCCCGCGGACGAACCCTAGCCCCAGTTCCCCCCTTCCTCCCTCGCTCCCCGCCTCGCCCGGCGCCGCCATGATGGGCCACCGCTGAAGCTCGTGGCCACCGCCTCTCTTTCGCCCCACCGACGTGTCCAGCGTGCTCGCCGTCGTCCCCTCCTTTGACTGCGCCGACGAACCGAAGCTGAACGCCTCTACATCGCCCCACGCCACCGTCTCCTTCCTCGGATCACCGCCGCACGCCGCCGTCGATTCGCGCCGCCCCGAGCTTCCCCGAGCCCTCTGCCAGTTCCCTACAGCACTGCGGTGAGCAGCCGCACCGGAACCCCTCCCCTTCCTATTTTTCCCCGTAGCCGTAGCTAGCTGCCGCGTTGCCGTGCTCCGACCACCGCCATTGCCGCTGCCCGCGCACCGTACGTGCTCCTGAGCCCCCGCGCGAGCCACTGGCGTGCTCCAGAGCGCGAGTTGTGTCGATCTCGGCCCCCAACTAACCCCCCTAGCCCGCTCCCGCCTCGTTTCCAAATGGGGCCGAACGACGGCGCCCGCCATGGTCGATGCCGCCGCCGTTCCGGCCACCCCCGGGACCAACCACCACCACCACGCGATGCGGCTCGCCGCGCCCGTTCGATAGAGCCCAGCCACGCCCCCGGAGATGCCCTGTGGGCGAATCCCGAACCTCGCCGGCTCGCTCCGCCGCGTTCGGGCTCGCCGGAGCGCTCTCCGGCGGCCGGTCCGACGTGGCACCGGTGGGTCCCGCCCTGTGCCACTGACTGTGGGGCCCCGCGGGCCCCTTTGACCCCGTTGACCTGGGTCAACGCTGATGTGGCCGCCCTTGTCTCACTGACATGTGGGGCCCGGTCGTTTAAACGAACTTAAATAAATGAAAATTCTGTTAATTAGTTAAATAATTAGTTTAAACACTAATCGGTCACTGACTACTGGGCCCCACCTGCTAATTAGGTTAATTAAATTAAACTAACTCTGTTAATTAGCTGAGTCACTGACATGTGGGTCCCACTGGACCCACAGGTCAGGTTTGACTCTGGTCAGCCGGGTTTGACCTGCTGACGTCATGGTGATGTCATGCTGACGTCATCAGACACTGTTCTGGATAATTCAAATTTAAATAATTAATTAAATTCAGAAAATGTTTAAACTTTAGAAAATCATATTAAATAAACCGTAACTCCGATGAAAATAATTTATATATGAAACTTACTCAGAATTTCGATACGAACCCGAATACGTCCTCCGTATTCCTGTCAGATGCCCCTAGCTATATTAACATTGAACTTTTAGACCGATTTCGATAAATGAATAGTGCCCAATATTGATTAAATAAATCCGAATAAATTCCTAAATTAACTAAATCATTTAGTTAGGCAGTAGAACACCCCGGCATATCATTTAGGCATGTCATACATATTGTTTGCATTATTGCCGTGAATTTATTGTTTCTCTCTCCCTCCTTCTCTCTCGATAGACGCTGAGACCGACGACGCTGCACCTGGGTACGACTACACTACCGACGAGCAGCCCGTTGACGACCTCTCTCTCTTGCCAGAGCAACCAGGCAAGCCCCCCCACTCCTTGAGCATCTAGATATCGCCCATTCCATTTCTCCTGCTTGCATTAGATTTTGCTACTGTTAAATGTTGTTCCTATTCTGATGCATAGCCTGCTGTTGTAACCTGTTCCTTGTTACCTTACCTGCCTATGATAAACTGATTAGTATAGGTTGGTAGTGAACCACCAGGGACCCCACCACCTTTCCCTTGTTGCCCTGCTTGATCATCGATGACTCGATCAACGTGATCGTTGATCAGAGACCGACACCTCACTTCACACCCCCCTTAGTTGTACGACTCTGCATAGTTACTATCGAGTGCCGAGGGTGATACCTCGTAACGCACTCCTGATGAACACTCTGCAGTGTAGCTGTTCGATCGTGGTCATCGAGGGTGATTCCTCCTTCTCCACTTCCGATACGACTCTGTCGTGCAACCCCTCAGTGTGAACCTCGAGGGTGATGCCTCATACGTTCACCCTGATGATTATGACCACATGGTTACTTGACCTTTGTTACAAGCGGGTCCACCCTGGTGGGTACCCGCTGGGGATCTATGATGTCGAGTGTGCCGGAAGGGCACTCGAGTGTGATATTGTGGCGGAGCTTCAGAGACTCTGATTGTCTCCGCGTGATACTAAATGAGCCTATTGGATTTGGGTGTGTGATCTGAGTGGGTCGACGTGCCCTATACGCACTACCACCACACGGGATTATGGTTATGGGGCCCTCTACGTCGTACGTTTCTCCCGAAAGCTCATCAGACGTCATGATTCACCGTGCGGGCTGATCGCCGGGATTGGGCTGGATACTTCACTGACGAGTTCAGTGTCGCGCCTGCACCTTGGCCAGCCACGCAACGCGCAGGGTGCCCAGGGTGATGGCCCAAGACCTCTGGGTGCATAGGTTAGTCCGGCGTGCTGACCTCTCTGCTGAGCCTAGGTAGGGCGTTGCTTCATGTTGATCTCCCGAGGCCGGGCATTACACAGCAAGTGTGTCCGGCCAGAGGTGATCGAGCGTGTTGGGTAACAGTAGTACACCCCTGCAGGGATGAATGATCTATCGATAGCCAGTCCTACGATAAAGGACGCTCAGTTTGTGTATCCCGATCTACTACTTGAACTGGATACTTGTTACTTAATTGAAGCTTCGGGATCGCTTTCTCGCTGGGAGTCGAGGAAGGATCTCTAGGCTTGCTTCAACATGTTTGCTAAATAAAATGCTACTCTACTCTCTTCTACTGCTGCAAGATGATGGCTTCGTGAAGATGCTAGTCTTCGATAGGACTAGGCTTTCTCTCTATTCTGGCATTTCTGCAGCCCAGTCCACATATACAGCCTTTCTCCATTGATAATGTTGCATATGTAGTATAAATCCTTGCTTGCTGAGTACTTCGGATGAGTACTCACGGTTGCTTTACTTTCTCTTTTCCCCATACCCCACTTGAAGCGGCGTGCCGGCCGAGGGTACCGCGTCATGGTTGAACTTTGATTCATTCACGTGTGGTTCCCAACCCTCCACTAAGTGAACAACTACTACACGCGTCAAATTATCACGTGAGCTGCCTCTTCATCCAGAAATGAGCTCCACCGTGTACCCGCGCGTATGTGTTAGGGAATGAGGCACAGAGTACATGCGTCCATGCGTGCAATTCTTCTCTTCGTGCATGTACTCCTTTTTTGCGGGTGATTCGTGCATGTACTCGGCCTATGTTGGTGACTGTTGGTGAGTCTCACTTATCTGTACATCTCTACATGTACATCTACATCTGCATCTACGTCTACACTACATCTATCTCTACTATAGTACATCAAGTTTTAAACATGAGACCAACCATTTTCTTGCATGACACGACCAGCCCGTATTGCTTCTTGCTCCTCGTCTCTCTCAAAGTGCGTCCGGCAGGCGATTTTGCCGTCGATTGAGGTCGGTTCGCTCACACTCGGTCCCACATGTTATAAATCTAAAAAGAATAGTGATATGACAATAGGAAGTGCTCTGACCAGCGGACCAAATGCGACAAGCGTGCCGTGAGTGGGTCCAGTTTCTCGTAAGGTGACTTATGCACCTCGACGGAGGAAGCACCTTGCTCAAATTTGGCACTTTTCCATGCATTCTCTAGACATTTATTAGCCCAGATACTCCCTCCGTTTTTATTTACTCTGCATATTAGATTTGACTAAAGTCAAACTTTATAAAGTTTGACCTAGTTTATAGAAAAAAGATGAACATTTACAATAGCATATCTATATGATAGGAAAGTGTATTCAATAATGAATCTAATGGTATTCATTTGTTATTGTATATGTTAATATTTTTTTTCTATAAAAACTTTGTCAAAGTTTATAAAGTTTGACTTTGACCAAAGCTAATATGCAGAGTAAATAAATATGGAGGGAGTACATCAAAAACCCAGCTACAGCTACACGGGTGTCATGAGAAGGACGTGGATTGCCGTTCGATCGCGGTGCATCCTACGGTGCACACGCGTGATCCGCGTGCCTGGGGTTTCGGCCAATCACAACGAAACCCCGGTCGGGTGAGCACACATAGTCTCCAGAGGTGACTGAAATGAAGCGTGTGCGATAGTACATGACCAAGATTGTAGGGGAATCCGAATTTCCTGCGTCGTTTGTCCTTGAGCTCTAAAAAACCACCCCACTGTACGGTTGTCCTTCCTCTCTCACAAAATGTCGCCCGCTTCTCTTCTCCCCCCCCCCCCTCCAAAATTCCTTTGAGAATCCTTTGAATCAAAAAACCCTTATACAGGGCTCAATTAACAAATCTCACCAACCATTGGCACCGTGTACTTATGGTTGCTTTGTCCGAGCAACTTACTCTTGGAATATGGAGTACGAGCGCATTCAACAAAGAGTGAAATGATGGTTGCTTCGCCTGAGCAACTTTTACTAGTACCGTGGGAAAGGTGGGGCTCTGTGATTTGACCGCTCATTAGTCATTATTACTGCGGCGCAACGAGCGGTGTGAATCTTGCCAGCGGTTGCGCACTCAATATTGGTGCATGGCACGTGGACCCGGATTCTGACTATCCCACATGTGGGCGAAAGGAAGTTTGAATGATTTGTGGCATTGCTATTAAGCTTTCAGGATATGTTTATATGTACACACAATTTTCCAGCATAATGAAATTGTGTTGTAATGCTATGAAGCTTTCGACTTTGGTTTCATGTGTCCTCTTGCCTCCAAAGTTGTCTTGTTACAACATTCCATCAAATACAAAGGAAACTAACATGCATGATAATGCATCTCAATGATTCGTAGATCAGCGTCAATATTTACATCACAACTGAATACTAAGTTGTGAGAATGTGTACAAATAAAGAAAAATAAAAAATTGAAGGATGATGTCCGCAGGCATGGTTCCATTTCCTGGCGTTCATTTGTTGGCAGCTAGTTTCATGCAGCTCTGTGGAACTGAACAAGACATGTTAGCCAAGAAAGGATTCTATGGTGGATATGGACCATCCGATCATTTTGTGCAGGTCCACTAAAATCGAGCTGAGCATCCCTGTTTGCAAAGATATTGAACAAGTGTGATTACATTAATAGTAGCACCAGTAGTAGTTGATGAAACATACACACACAAGTAGAAGCCGGTCACCTTTGCAATCTCTCATAAAACTAACCACTTGTTGGAGAAGATTGGGCTCGGAGTTGGATGAGGAGGATAGCAAAACCAATCTCCCTTTGTGCAGTCGCACTGAAATGTAGAGACGTTGTCCGTGTGACATTTTAGTAGAACTGCACAAGACACTCTTAAGAAAAAAGTGATTTGTGCAGTTCACCAAAAGGTCGCAATATCAACGAGGTGAAATGGATAGCCCTGTTTGCAAAAAAGAGGTAGAAAGGAAACAATTACTGGCCAATAACAGTTGATGACACATACGCTGACAAAAAAAGAAGCACATTCCTTGTCCTAAGGGAAGATAGCAGCACGGTTGTTTATGTAAAACGGTGTGAGGATGAGATTGCAACATGGAAAGTACGCCGGCCGAGCTATGTTTTGGGCAAAGAACTAGGGAAGATCCACATGTAGCAACGTGGGAAGATGGGCAAGAGCAAGGCCGGAGGAAGCTGTACCTGAGGGTCGTCGGGATGTAACTAGGAGGGCGCCGGTGGCCGGGATCTGCTCATACTGCGGCAGCGAGCAAGTGGCGAAGGCCCTGCCGCGTCGGAGCTTGGTCAGAGAGAATGGCGGGTGATACGTCTCCAACGTATCTATAATTTTTGCTTGTTCTATGCTGTTATATTATCATTCTTGGATGTTTTAGAATCATTTTATAGCAACTTTATATCATTTTTTGGGACTAACCTATTGACATAGTGCCCAGTGCCAGTTGCTATTTTTTGCTTGTTTTTTACTTCGCAGAAAATCAATACCAAATGGAGTCCAAACGCAGCAAAACTTTTTAGAGATTTTTTCTGGACCAGAAGGAAAAACCTGGGCCAAAGAAGTACCAGAGGGGTGCCCCGAGGCGGCACAACCCAACTGGGTGTGCCTGGGGGCCCAGGCGCGCCCTGGTGGGTTGTGCCCACCTCGGTGGCCTCCCGCACCGCCTCTTTGCTCTATAAATACCCCGATATTCCAAAAACCCTAGGGGAGTCGACGAAACACAATTCCTGCCACCGCAAGTTCCAGAAACACCAGATCCAATCTAGACACCATCACGGAGGGGTTCATCATTGCTACTTCTTGAGCTTGCGTTGGTTTTTCCCTTGAAGAGGAAAGGGTGATGCAACAAAGTAGAGATAAGTATTTCCCTTAGTTTGAGAGCCAAGGTATCAGTCCAGTAGGAGACAACGCACAAATCACCGAATACCTGCACAAACAATCAAACAACTTGCACCCAACGCGATAAAGGGGTTGTCAATCCCTTCACGGTTACTTGCAAAAGTGAGATCTGATAGAGATAGATAAATGATAAAGTAAATATTTTGGGTATTTTTGGTTTATAGATCGGAAAGTAAAAGATTGCAAAATAATAGATCAGAAACTTATATGATGGAAAATAGAAGATCAGAAACTTATATGATGGAAAATAGAAGATTGGAAACTTGTATGATGGAAAATAGACCCGGGGGCCATAGGTTTCACTAGAGGCTTCTCTCAAGATAGAAAATAATACGGTGGATGAACAAATTACTGCCGAGCAATTGATAGAAAAACGCAAAGTTATGACGATATCTAAGGTAATGATCATGAATATTGGCATCACGTCCGTGTCAAGTAGACCGAAACGATTCTGCATCTACTACTATTACTCGACACATCGACCGCTATCCAGCATGCATCTAGAGTATTAAGTTCATAAAGAACGGAGTAACGCATTAGGTAAGATGACATGATGTAGAGGAATTAACTCAAGCAATATGATGAAAACCCCATCTTTTTATCCTCGATGGCAACTACATGCCTAGCTGCCCCTGCTGTCACTGGGAAAGGACACCGCAAGATTGAACCCGAAGCTAAGCACTTCTCCCATTGCAAGAAAAACCAATCTAGTTGGCCAAACCAAACCGATAGTTCGAAGAGAATTACAAAGATATCAAATTATGCATAAAAGAATTCAGAGAAGATTCAAATAATATTCATAGATAAACTGATCATAAATCCACAATTCATCGGATCTCGGCAAACACACCGCAAAAAAGTATTACATCGAATAGATCTCCAAGAACATCGAGGAGAACATGGTATTGATAATCAAAGAGAGAGAAGAAGCCATCTAGCTACTAGCTATGGACCCGTAGGTCTATGGTAACTACTCACGCTTCATCGGAAGGGCAATGGTGTTGATGTAGAAGCCCTCCATGATCAAATCCCCCTCTGGCAGGGGGCCAAAAAAGGTCCCTAGATGGGATCTCATGGGTACAGAAGGTTACGGCGGTGGAAAAGTGTTTTCGTGGATGCCTCTGGTGGTTTGGGGATATTTGGGAATATATAGGCGAAAGAATTAGGTCAGGAGGTGCATGAGGGGCCCACAAGGGTGGGGGGCACGCCCTCCATCCTTGTGGCCTCCTCGTGGCTCCTCCGACTTCATCTCCAAATCTCCTGGTCCAAGAAAAATTATCGCGAAGGTTTCATTCCGTTTGGACTCCGTTTGGTATTCCTTTTCTGCGAAACTCTAAAACAAGGAAAAAAAACAGAAACTGGCACTGGGCTCTAGGTTAATAGGTTAGTCCCAAAAATAATATAAAATAGCATATTAATGAATATAAAACATCCAAAATAGATAATATAATAACATGGAATAATCAAAAATTATAGATACGTTGGAGACGTATCAAGCATCCCCAAGCTTAATTCCTGCTCGTCCTTGAGTAGGTAAATGATAAAAACAGAATTTTTTATGTGGAATGCTACCTAACATATTTATTCGTGTAATTTTCTTTATTGTGGCATGAATGTTCAGATCCATAAGATTCAAAACAAAAGTTTAATATTAACATAAAAACAATAATACTTCAAGCATACTAACAAGGTAATTATGTCTTCTCAAAATAACATGGCCAAAGAAAGCTTATCCCTACAAAATCATATAGTCTGGCTATGCTCCATCTTCATCGCACAAAATATTCAAATCATGCACAACCCCGATGACAAGCCAAGCAATTGTTTCATACTTTTGATGTTCTCAAACCTTTTCAACTTTCACGCAATACATGAGCATGAGCCATGGACATAGCACTATAGGTGGAATAGAATATGGTGGTTGTGGAGAAGACAAAAAGAAGGAGATAGTCTCACATCAACTAGGCGTATCAACGGGCTATGGAGATGCCCATCAATAAATATCAATGTGAGTGAGTAGGGATTTCCATGCAACGGATGCACTAGAGCTATAAGTTTATGAAAGCTCAAAAAGAAACTAAGTGGGTGTGCATCCAACTCGCTTGCTCACAAAGACCTAGGGTAATTTGAGGAAGCCCATCATTGGAATATACAAGCCAAGTTCTATAATGAAAAATTCCAACTAGTATATGAAAGTGACAACATAGGAGACTCTCTATCATGAAGATCATGGTGCTACTTTGAAGCACAAGTGTGGTAAAAGGATAGTAACATTGTCCCTTCTCTCTTTTCTCTCATATTTTTTTTATTTGGGCCTTCTCTCATTTTTTTGGCCTCTTTTTTTTCGTCCGGAGTCTCATCCCGACTTGTGGGGGAATCATAGTCTCCATCATCCTTTCCTCACATGGGATAATGCTCTAATAATGAAGATCGTCACACTTTTATTTACTTACAACTCAAGAATTACAACTCGATACTTAGAACAAAATATGACTCTATATGAATGCCTCCGGTGGTGTACCGAGATGTGCAATGAATCAAGAGTGACATGTATGAAAGAATTATGAATGGTGGCTTTGCCACAAATACGATGTCAACTACATGATCATGCAAAGCAATATGACAATGATGAAGCGTGTCATAATAAATGGAACGGTGGCAAGTTGCATGGCAATATATCTCGGAATGGCTATGGAAATGCCATAATAGGTAGGTATGGTGGCTGTTTTGAGGAAGGTATATGGTGGGTTTATGGTACCGGCGAAAGTTGTGCGGCACTAGAGAGGCTAGCAATGGTGGAAGGGTGAGAGTGCGTATAATCCATGCATGGACTCAACATTAATCATAAAGAACTCACATACTTATTCCAAAAATCTGTTAGTTATCAAAACGAAGTACTACGCGCATGCTCCTAGGGGGATAGATTGCTAGGAAAATACCATCGCTCGTCCCCGACCGCCACTCATAAGGAAGACAATCAATAAATAAATCATGCTCCGACTTCATCACATAACGGTTCACCATACGTGCATGCTACGGGAATCACAAACTTTAACACAAGTATTTCTCAAATTCACAATTACTCACTAGCATGACTCTAATATCACCATCTTTATATCTCAAAACAATCATAACGAATCAAACTTCTCATAGTATTCAATGCACTTTATATGAAAGTTTTTATTATATCCCTCTTGGATGCCTATCATATTAGGACTAAATTTATAACCAAAGCAAATTACCATGCTGTTTAAAGACTCTCAAAATAATATAAGTGAAGCATGAGAGTTCATCAATTTCTATAAAGTAAAACCACCGCCGTGCTCTAAAAAGATATAAGTGAAGCACTAGAGCAAAATTGCCTAGCTCAAAAGATATAAGTGAAGCACATAGAGTATTCTAATAAATCACGATTCATGTGTTTCCCTCTCAAAAGGTGTGTACAGCAAGGATGATTGTGTCAAACTAAAAAGCAATACTCAAATCATACAAGACGCTCCAAGCAAAACACATATCATGTGGTGAATAAAAATATAGCCTCAAGTAAAGTTACCGATAGACGAAGACGAAAGAGGGGGTGCCTTCCGGGGCATCCCCAAGCTTAGGCTCTTGGTTGTCCTTGAATATTACCTTGGGGTGCCTTGGGAATCCCCAAGCTTAGGATCTTGCCACTCCTTATTCCATAGTCCATCAAATCCTTACCCAAAACTTGAAAACTTCACAACACAAAACTCAACCGAAAATCTCATAAGCTCCGTTAGTATAAGAAAATAAATCACCACTTTTGGTACTGTTGTGAACTCATTCTTTATTTATATTGGTGTAATATATACTGTATTCCAACTTTTCCATGGTTCATACCCCCCGATACTACCCATAGATTCATCAAAATAAGCAAACAACACAAAGAAAACAGAATCTGTCAAAAACAAAACAGTCTGCGAAGATCTGAATTGTTCCAATATTTCTGTAACTCCAAAACATCTGGAAACTTAGGAAAACCGAGTAAATTTGTATATCAATACTTTGTAAAAAATTCAGGTTTTTTACACGCTCCAGTGAATTTAAACAATTCTGTTACTGGACGCAAAAGTTTCTGTTTTTCAGAAAGATCAAATCAACTATCACCGTAAGCTATCCCAAAGGCTTACTTGGCACAAACACTAATTAAAACACAAAAACACATCTAACCAGAGGCTAGATGAATTATTTATTGCAAAAAAGAACCTAAAAATAAAAAACAAAAATAAAATTGCGTTGCCTCCCAACAAGCGCTATTGTTTAACGCCCGTAGCTAGTAAAAAAAACACGAATAGATCTAGGTATTGTCATCTTTGGTATGCAATCCATAAGTGGCTCTCATAATAGATTCATACGGCAATTTAATTTTATTTCTAGGAAAGTATTCCATGCCCTTCCTTGACGGAAATTGAAATCTAATGTTTCCTTCTTTCATATCAATAATTGCACCAATCGTTCTAAGGAAAGGTCTACCAAGAATAATAGGACATGTAGGATTGCAATCTATATCAAGAATAATGAAATCTACGGGCACATAATTCCTATTTGAAACAATAAGAACATCATTAATCCTTCCCATAGGTTTCTTAATAGTGGAATCCGCAAGATGCAAATTTAAAGAACAATCATCAAATTCACGGAAACTTAGCACATCACATAAAGTTTTTGGAATCGTGGAAACGCTAGCACCCAAATCACACAAAGCATGGCACTCATAATCTTTAATGTTAATCTTAATAGTAGGTTCCCACTCATCATAAAGTTTTCTAGGGATAGAAACTTCCAATTCAAGCTTTTCTTCAAAATATTGCATCATAGCATCAACGATATGTTTAGTAAAAACTTTGTTTTGATTATAAGCATGAGGAGAATTCAACATGGATTGCAACAAGGAAATACAATCTATTAAAGAACAATTATCATAGTTAAATTTCTTGAAATCCAAAAGAGTGGGTTCATTGCTACTTAAAGTTTTGACCTCTCTAATCCCACTTTTATCAATTTTTGCATCAAGATCTAAAAACTCCGAATCATTGGGACGCTTTTTAACTAAATTTGACTCATCTCCAGTCCCATATTTATCAAGATTTATATTGTAAAAAAAAGATTCAATAGGAGTCACATCAATCACTTTAAGATCTTCATCTTTATTATCATGGAAACTAGAAGAACACGTTATTACAAACCAATCTCGTTTAGCACGCATCTTAGCGGTTCTTTCTTTGCACTCATCAATGGAAATTCTCATAGCTTTGAGAGACTCATTAATATCATGCTTGGGTGGAATAGATCTAAGTTTCAAAGAATCAACATCAAGAGAAATTATATCCACGTTCCTAGCCAAATCATTAATCTTAAGCAATTTTTCTTCAACCAAAGCATTAAAATTCTTTTGCGAACTCATAAATTCTTTAACACTATTCTCAAAATCAGAGGGCATATTATTATAATTTCCATAAGAATTGTTGTAGGAATTACCATAATGTTTAGAGGAATTACTAGGAAACGGCCTAGGATTAAAATTACCTCTATACACGTTATTACCAAAATTGTTCCTACCAACAAAATTCACATCCATAGATTCATTATTATTTTCAATCAAAGTAGACAAAGGCATATCATTAGGATCAATAGAAGCACTCTTGCTAGAAAATAATTTCATAATCTCATCCATCTTTCCACTCAAAACATTAATCTCTTCAATCGCATGCACTTTTTTACTAGTGGAAGATCTTTCGGTATGCCATTGAGAATTATTAACCATAATATTATCTAGGAGTTTAGTAGCTTCTCCTAAAGTAATTTCCATAAAAGTAGCTCCCGCGGCCGAATCTAAAAGATTTCTAGAAGCAAAATTCAATCCGGCATAAAAATTTTGTATAATCATCCACAAATTCAAACCATGAGTAGGGCAATTTTGTATCATCAATTTCATCCTCTCCCAAGATTGTGCAACATGTTCATGATCAAGTTGCTTAAAATTCATAATCTCGTTCCTAAGCGAGATAATTTTAGCGGGAGGAAAATACTTGGAAATAAAAGCATCCTTACACTTATTCCATGAATCAATACTATTTTTAGGCAAAGATGAAAACCAAGTTTTAGCACGATCTCGAAGCGAGAACAGAAATAGATTCAATTTAACAATATCGTTACCCACATCTTTTTTCTTTTGCATATCACACAAATCAATGAAATTGTTTAGATGGGAAGCGGCATCTTCACTAGGAAGGCCAAAAAATTGATCTTTCATAACAAGATTCAGCAAAGCGGCATTAATTTCACAAGATTCCGCACTAGTGGCGGGAGCAATCGGAGTACTAATAAAATCATTATTATTGGTGTTGGAAAAATCACATAATTTGTTATTCTCTTGAGCCATCGTGACAAAGCAAGCAATCCAACACACGAGCACACAAAAAGCAAACGAAGAAGACGAACGGAAGAGGGGCGAAGAAAAAGGCAAATAAAAGGGTAAATCTTTTCAAAAATCATTTTAGAAGTGGGGGAGAGGAAAACGAGAGGCAAATGGCAAATAATGTAATGCAAGAGATGAGAGTTTATGATGGGTACTTGGTATGTCTTGACTTGGCATAGATCTCCCCGGCAACGGCGCCAGAAATTCTTCCTGCTACTTCTTGAGCTTGCGTTGGTTTTTCCCTTGAAGAGGAAAGGGTGATGCAGCAAAGTAGAGATAAGTATTTCCCTCAGTTTGAGAGCCAAGGTATCAATCCAGTAGGAGACAACGCGCAAATCACCGAATACCTGCACAAACAATCAAACAACTTGCACCCAACGCGATAAAGGGGTTGTCAATCCCTTCACGGTTACTTGCAAAAGTGAGATCTGATAAAGATAGATAAACGATAAAGTAAATATTTTTGGTATTTTTGGTTTATAGATCGGAAAGTAAAAGATTGCAAAATAATAGATCAGAAACTTATATGATGGACAATAGAAGATCGGAAACTTATATGATGGAAAATAGAAGATCGGAAATTTATATGATGGAAAATAGACCCAGGGGCCATAGGTTTCACTAGAGGCTTCTCTCAAGATAGAAAATAATACGGTGGATGAACAAATTACTGCCGAGCAATTGATAGAAAAGCGCAAAGTTATGACGATATCTAAGGCAATGATCATGAATATAGGCATCACGTCCGTGTCAAGTAGATCGAAACGATTCTGCATCTACTACTATTACTCCACACATCGACCGCTATCCAGCATGCATCTAGAATATTAAGTTCATAAAGAACGGAGTAACGCATTAGGTAAGATGACATGATGTAGAGGAATTAACTCAAGCAATATGATGAAAACCCCATCTTTTTATCCTCGATGGCAACAATACAATACGTTCCTTGCTGCCCCTGCTGTCACTAGGAAAGGACACCGCAAGATTGAACCCAAAGCTAAGCACTTCTCCCATTGCAAGAAAAACCAATCTAGTTGGCCAAACCAAACCGATAGTTCGAAGAGAATTACAAAGATATCAAATCATGCATAAAAGAATTCAAAGAAGATTCAAATAATATTCATAGATAAACTGATCATAAATCCACAATTCATTGGATCTCGGCAAACACACCGCAAAAAAGTATTACATCGAATAGATCTCCAAGAACATCGAGGAGAACATGGTATTGAGAATCAAAGAGAGAGAAGAAGCCATCTAGCTACTAGCTATGGACCCGTAGGTCTATGGTAAACTACTCACGCTTCATCGGAAGTGCAATGGTGTTGATGTAGAAGCCCTCCGTGATCGAATCCCCGCCGGCAGGGTGCCGGAAAAGGTCCCTAGATGGGATCTCATGGGTACAGAAGGTTGCGGCGGTGGAAAAGTGTTTTCGTGGATGCTTCTGGTGGTTTGGGGATATTTGGGAATATATAGGCAAAAGAATTAGGTCAAGAGGTGCACGAGGGGCCCACAAGGGTGGGGGCGCGCCCTCCGTCCTGTGGCCGCCTCGTGGCTCCTCCGACTTCATCTCCAAGTCTCCTGGTTGTCTTCTGGTTCAAGAAAAATCATCGCGAAGGTTTCATTCCGTTTGGTATTCCTTTTCTGCGAAACTCTAAAACAAGGAAAAAAAATAGAAACTGGCACTGGGCTCTAGGTTAATAGGTTAGTCCCAAAAATAATATAAAATAGTATATTAATGCATATAAAACATCCAAAACAGATAATATAATAGCATGGAACAATAAAAAATTATAGATACGTTGGAGACGTATCAATCATCCTCATTGGTGCCTCTCCGATGATGCGTGAGTAGTTCATTGTAGACCTTCGGGTCCGTAGTTAGTAGCTAGATGGCTTCCTCTCTCTCTCTTTTGATCCTCAATACAATGGTCTCTTGGAGATCTATTTGATGTAACTCTTTTTGCGGTGTGTTTGTTGGGATCCGATGAACTTTGAGTTTATGATCAGATTTATTTTTTATCCATGAAAGTTATTTGAGTTTCTTTGATCTCTTATATGCATGATTACTTATAGCCTCATATTTCTTCTTCGAATCTTTGGTTTAGTTAGGCCGACTAGATCGATTTTTCTTGCCATTGGAAGAGGTGCTTTGTGATGGGTTCGATCTTACGGTGCTCAATCCCAGTGACAGAAGGGGACATGACACGTATGTATCATTGCTATTAAGGATAACAAGATGGGGTCTATTCCTACATGAATAGATCTTGTCTACATCATGTCATCATTCTTATTGCATTACTCCATTTCTCCATGAACTTAATACACTAGATGCATGTTGGATAACGGTCGATGTGTGGAGTAATAGTAGTAGATGCAGGCAGGAGTCGGTCTACTAATCTTGGACGTGATGCCTATATAATGATCATTGCCTGGATATCATCATGATTATTTGAAGTTCTATCAATTGCTCAACAGTAATTTGTTTACCCACCGTATGCTATTTTTCTCGAGAGAAGCCACTAGTGAAATCTACGGCCCCCGGGTCTATTCTTCTTCATATTTGCTTTCCGATCTATTATTTGCCACTTTTATTTTCAGATCTATATTTCTAAAAACCCAAAAATACCTTGCTGCACTTTTTATTTACTCCTTTTATTTCGCGTTTATTCGAGATCTATTTATCCAATCTATCATAATTTTTATCCCGTCAACTAGACAATTTCTGGCACCGTTACCCGAAAGGGATTGACAACCCCTTTAACACGTCGGGTTGCAAGTATTTGTTCTTTGTGTGCAGGTACCGTTTACATAGTGTTGCTTGGTTCTCCTACTGGATTGATACCTTGGTTTCATAACTGAGGGAAATACCTACCGTAGCTGTGCTGCATCATCCCTTCCTCTTTGGGGAAATGCCGATGTAGTTCAAGCGACATCAGCGGGTACCGCCGATCGGGATGTGCTGCCTTGACACCGTTGAATGGAGAAACGATGCACATCCTCCCTTTCCGCCGGCGGACGGGATGCGGCCGGATCAGTGACCAACGGTGAGAGAGAGAGGCCACCGCCGCCTTGTGTGAGATAGTGTGACGAGAGACAAACCCCGGCATGCTGGCTCCATTGTATATAGTGGAGCGGATTTCTTTTTTCTCGATGACAATCATTTTATAATTTGTACGTGCCATTGAGGAATATAACTTTATTTAATACTAATGCGTCAAGTCAAACTTTGTTCTGTTTTCGTGTGGTACACGACCCTCCTTCGAGTAAACAACTGCTGCACGTGTCAAATTATCACGTGGGCTGCCTTTTCGTACAGAAATGAACTCCACCGTGTACCCGCACGGGTGTGGCCGGGAACGAGACGTGAGTACATGCGTCGTGCATGCACCTCTTCTTTACGTGCAGGTACATACTTGGGTGGGTGTGAGAGAGATGGTTTGTGCGAAACAGGGGCAATGTGTCGATGATATCTCAAACAAAAAAATGTAACATATGCAATGTGTGTGAAACAGAGTCATGGATAAATCATATATAGAGGGAGCGATCCACGAGAAGAGAGTGGAGGGATCATCGGCGTGAGATATCGATAGAATCGAAAACAGGGATGAAGTGTGTGGGTGCGCGATCAATAAAGAGTGCCATCGAATTTGTGTTTGCCCACGTCAAAGATATAGGGCGGCTGGCCTACTAGAATGTGAGAGGGCAGAGGTGCAGTTTGTCTTTGTGGCATGGATACCTACCTACAACGTTCAACTATCGGTGTGTGGGGGGGGAGGGGGCAGAGACCTAACTATAGAGAGGTAGATCGACTGGTATATGTGTGGAGAAGGAGAGAGATCTAGCTATGTATTGAGGGAGATCGATCGGCATCCATGCATATGTGTAGCAGAGGAATAAGGTTGGCAGAGAGACAAAGGTAGAGTGTCAGAGGGTTGGTGGTGGAGTTGCTTCTCACAAATGGTGGGAGAGGCCTGCTAGACAAACGGAGGGTACGACTACAATATCAATAAGAGAGGGGATGTCTGCCTGTCTATGCACGTGCGTGTGAGAGACGGGTCAGGAGGTATGCAAGGATGATGAGGGGGGACGATATGGTTATGGTAAGAAGACGTAACTACAAAGGAAGATCAATCGTCGTGTGTCGGAGAAAGGGAGAGACATAACTAGTGAGGTACGTCAATCGGTGCGTGGGGAAAAAGACTTATAGTCGACCTAGCTATATGTAGGGAGATCGGTAGGTATACATGCATGCATGTGTCAGAAGCAAATAAGGTCCGGAGAGACGAACAGGGGGAGAGGGATGCGGCTAGGTGGTGGTGCGAGAGGCCTACTATATCGAGGGGGAGGAGTGTGCGAGTATGAGATCGATGAAAAGAGGGGCGGGAGTGTCACTACAAAAAAAATACACTTCCGTGATGATATGTGTTTGTCACAGTAGGTCACGTTTTCTGTCATGCATCAAGCGAGTGGACGGGACGAGCCTATGGTACGTCGACACGTGGCTCAGCCCAATAGTGGCCCGTTTAGGTTAAAAGGCTGGGCCTGTCAAAATAAGCGGGCCGGCCCATTAGCGGCCTACTTGAGTCAGGCCCATTCACAAGCATGGCCCATACAAGTTACACAGAATCGGCCCATCAAAGGCCCATTTTAGATTTGACAATTTTCAGCCCATCGTCAGTTCCAGCCCATTAACGGCCCGCTACGTCTTTGGGCCCAATTACGCCCGACCTTCTTTCGGCCTGTTAGCAGCGCATCGTCAGTTCCAGCCCATTAACGGCCCGATACGTCTTTCGGCCCATTCTGCAGTTGGGCCAACTTCTAGCCCGTTGTGACTTTAGGCCTTTCCTCGGCCCATTCGGTAAATGGGCCAATTCCTAGCCCATTTTGTCTTTCGGCCTGTTAACGGCCCGCACAACAGTTGGGCCTTTGACTGTGCAACCTAATTTTGGGCCCATTAGCGGCCCATGTTCCGCAGGGCACAATTTCATCCCGGTGCGACTTTCGGCCTGTTACAAGCCTAGTTTGCAAATTGGGCCTCTTCTGGCCCAAAACACCTTCGGCCTCTTACTAGCCCGTAAAGTAAAAAGGCCGAGACAAAATTGGCATTTATTTCAGCCTGCTAGAGGCCCGCGGGCCATTTCCATTTATATGGCCCTATCGAGCTTTCGGCCTGTTAACGGCCTGCTAAGAGCCGTTGTTATGGTGGGCCACATCATTTGGGATCCACTAAATATTAATTTGACCAGCCCAATTAAGGCTCGCTTTGACTACACATGTTTGTTCGTTCGGATGGCGTCCAAGTAATGTTTGGGCGTGTTGGCCCCCGTTTCAATAATACAACATATACAAAGAATTATCCTACTATATAC
The DNA here is from genome assembly GCA_011799875.1 of Thinopyrum elongatum. Taxonomy (NCBI): domain Eukaryota; kingdom Viridiplantae; phylum Streptophyta; class Magnoliopsida; order Poales; family Poaceae; genus Thinopyrum; species Thinopyrum elongatum. The sequence goes on from CM022303.1 coordinate 241,530,918, forward strand.
TATCGCCTCTAAAAAAGTACACTATACAATAAAGAGACTAAGGCATAGAAACGTAGAATAATCCTACACTATACAATAAAGAAATAACAGCAGATTATACCCACTGGGCATTATAGTTCAGCACCAGTGATAATAAAGCGTATACAAACAGCAAATTACATACACTGGGCAAATAAAGCTCATACATCATGGACACGCATCAAGAGAACTTAACATTTGAACTATAATCTCTTCAGAAAATAGGATTGGCCGGATTCAGATAGCACAAATTTCAGTCTGCAAAATCTCCAATTCCTTCATGGTTACCTCAGTGTCTCATTTCATTTTTTTGACTTCTGCATCTAATACCTGCAACTCCAGTCTCAACTTATTGATTGCATGTTGAGAATCATGTACACGTTGTCTTGCCACCTCTAGTTGATGCTCGAGAACATCAGCACATTCCAATTCCAATCCATAATCATTTGGTAACGACCATGCCGCACTGCTCGCAGATCTTCGTGTTGATGTCACTTCATCCTGAAATGTTTCTATAAGTACACATGACTAGGGTAAAAATATAGTTACAACAGTGAAGCGAGCAAGACAGACTATTTTGTACATGGCAAAACAGAACTAACAATAATGTTACACGTCATGAAGCATAAGCAGGTGATATTTTAAAATTTATAAAAATGGTAGTCTGTGCAGCCCGCATACAGAAATCTCTCTTAGCTCACCAGAGGAGCATGATGTTGGGGCCAAATCCAAAACACAGACAGGTTACAAATTTAGACCACACGTAGCTACTGAACATTTATATATATATATATATAAGCAAGTAGTTGGCCATTCTGTAGCTCAATTAATGTCTTAGGGAGCATAATGAACAGCAGAGGGATTCATACAAACCTACTACAGCAAGCAAAACTATGCAATCATTAGCTTAGTATAAACTAGATTGTGAGCCTCATGCAGTAATAGTTGGTTAATAGACTTCAAAGCTTCTGGCACACTTCGCCAGAGTAATTAAATGGTAAGGCCTTTAATTATGTCAACTAATAGTTATACAAGTACCCAACATCAGGCGTCATTGTTTGGGCATCTCATTAACTGAGGACAAATAAAGCACTTGACTGACCAGATTTAAGGGGCATTTAAACATCATGTGCAATGTATGAACTAACATAAACATTGCATATTTTGGATTCTATAATGAAATGCACATGTATTAGGTTATGCCATGTATGATGCCTAAATGTACACTATAGCAGGCAGGAGTGATTCATCATGGCACACACAATTGAATTGCAGGTTAAGGGCCAGTTCTATTCCGCCTTTTCAGAGCTTATTGTCAAAATAAGCCATAAAAGATGTAAAGAAGTCATCTTTGAGTTATGGGCTTGGGCTTAACTTATTTCTCTTTGGAGGGGGGGTGCTTTGGGTAGAAGCTCACTAAAAATTGAAGGGAAGGGGAATAGTGAAATGACTCAATTGTCTGCCTATATTACACTCAAAATGCCACTGCTCACGCCCGCGTCACACCTGACCCTTAAGTAAAAACAAACACGCAAGCGTTCATTGCCCTGCCTGCTTGCATCTCCTCTCCCCTTTCCCTCTACCTCGATCCCCTGCCTGCAGCGCTAGGGTTCCTCTAGCGAGCCGTCGCCACTGGTCCCATCTGGCCTGGTCCTCGACGATGCTCTGTCCAGCTAGGCTACATGGCCGGCGGGTAGGGCCAAATCTCCCCGGCTACTCCTCCCTCTAGCGTCGCCCCTCATTCTCATGGTCCCCAGCAGCTGCTCCACTGTGGTCCGTCCAACGCACTACTCCGGCGGTCGCCGCACAACTACGGCCGATGCCCCACTCCAGCAGAAGGCACCTCGTTCCCCCTCCCCTCCTCCCAGGCCATGGCCTTAAGGTGCTATTGAAGGATGAGCTCATCCAACAAGGTGAGGATATCCTCTGATTTTTTGCCAAATTTTCATTCTGATCCGCTATACGATGAATTGCTATGAGTTGCTGCTGCTGCTATATGATGCATTGCTATGAGCTGCTCCTATTGTTGCTATATGATGAATTGATATGAGCTGCTGCTGCTATATGATGAATTGCTATGAGCTGTTGCTGCTATATGATGAGTTGCTATAAGCTGCTCCTGCTACTGCTATATGATGAATTGCTATGAGCTGCTCCTGCTGCTGCTATATGATGAATTGCTATGAGCTGCTGGTATATGATGAATTGCTAGCTACTGCTGATGTATGATGAGTTGCTATGAGCTGCTGCTGCTGCTATATGATGCTTTTGGGTGGTGCTGCTATATGATAATAACCAGCCACTTGGACCATTGAATTTTGATAAATAATGGTTCTTCATTTAAATTTAGGTCATGCGTTCTTCATTTAAATTAGGCAATGGGATCTCTATGGAAGACATTGACCAAAGTAGATTGTGCCAAGTAGATGGTATCTTTGTATTTGCATTTTGAACAAATATTGATGGTCTGTTTTCCTATCATATTAATTACTGCACTGGGTTAAATTTGTGATGTTTGCAAGTCAAATTAATTTTCATATGGGCAGCAAAATGACAAAATATAATGCAATCTAGACTTTTCACCGATCATACCACAGATAAGCTGAAAAGGCAGGCAATGAAAAGAACTGGTCGGCTTATTATCTGGAGCTTATATTCAAAGGTGCTTATTTTCTTAGGATAACTCAAAATAACTGTCCCTAAGAAACTTGGCCAATAGAACTGACATACAAATAACATGTCACGATGATTGCAATGGCCTACCATAGCACACTATATAGGCTCACCGCTGCCTCTTCTTTTTTTGCGATGTTCCATGAAATTGCCCCATACATCTTGTACTTTTTCATTGCGTAACCCTATCTGCAAGTTGACACGGCTAATTTCAGATATCTCTACATGATAATACATTGCATATCCCTTGCGCATATTTAAACCACCAATTAACGATTGTGTGCGTAGCATAAACTAGCCATGACTCTGTGTACTGGACTAGCAGGCACTCTAAGGGAGCCTATTGTAGTTCACTGGAATTCCTACATGCCACCTACGATTTTGTGTAATGCACTACCTCTGTTCCTAAATATATGTCTTTGTAGAGATTCCAGTATGGACCACATACAGATGTATATAGATGCATTTTCGAGTGTAGATTCACTCATTTTGCTCTGTATGTAGTCTATAGTGGAATCTCTAGAAAGACTTATATTTAGGAACGGAGGGAGTATCATGTATGACATCTACATCTCTAATTTAGTAGCCAGTAGTGAAAATCATTGTCTGCACAAAGGGATTACTGGTTGAAAATCCTAGCAAAGCACACTAGCAAGCACACAACAATACAAGAGAGAGAGAGAGAGATGCACTTACAAGATCATAGCAATGCCTCAGTTCAGGATCTTGGTTCGCCAAGCTGTTAGATCCAGAAGAAACATCGTCCTTGTATTTTTTGCCAGCTGCATAACATTTAACAGCGACCTGTTAGTATATTTGAAGTACATCGGGCAGGTGATGCTGGACGGGTTTAAAGGTGACAAGTACCTAGGCCGTGGCGGGTGCTTGGCATCTTGCCAGACGGTGGGAATCAGGTTAGAAACGTCAAGGGTGATGACGCTGCGCTGGCTGTCGGGGTCCGGTAAGGAGATCTAGAACCGTCGAGTAGGGTGTTTGTGGAGCGGCTCCGGTAGGGTGGACTACGGTGTGGGCGAAGTGGATCTGAGACCGTGGACAAGGGCATCGGTGAAGCTGCTCCGGTGGTTGGGTTCAGGATGGTGTCGATGATGCGGATCTGCGGTCGTGGACGCGGCGTCAGAAGCTGCTCCAGTAGATTGGACGAGGGTGCGACGAAGCAGATCTGAGGCCATGGACTTGTGTGTTGGCAAAGCGGCCCCGGTAGGGCTGAGAATGGTATAGGCGAAGCTACTCCGGTAGGGTTGAGGATGGTGTCAGCGAAGCGGCTCCGGTAGGGTTGAGGAAGGTGTCGGTGAAGAGGATCAGAGGCCGTCGACAGGGGCATCGGTGGGGCGGCTCCGGGGGTGTGGATAAAGCGTCTCCGGTGGGGAGTATGAAGGAGCTGCTGTAGATGTGCTGCGGTTGACGAGAATACCGGCGAAGCAGATCCGGCGCCGTGGACAAGGCCGGCACTGAATGGGCTGTGGTACAGTGGTGGATGAGCAGTCTACTTGTTTCTAGGGGAGGTGGGAGGGGTAGATGCGGCCGCAGAAGCAGATCCAGAGAGGTGGACGCTGCTGGCAGTGAATGGGCTCTAGTACGCCGGTGGATGAGCAGTCTAGGGTTTCGAGAGGGAAGGGGTAGAAAGGCCGATGAAGTACGGACGGCGTGATCTAAGATGCTCTGGTGTTGTGGAGTAGTCATTTTTTTGCGGGAGGGGGAGAGGAAATGGGGGTGCAGTGTGGTGGGGGGAACCGGAAGTTACCAAAGCAGCCCCGACCTATTATGTAAATGAGGGCCGTATTGTAACTATTGTTCTCCATGCACCAAGGACAAAAGGGGAATTTCGTATGCTAAAGACTAGGTGGCGGAAATTTTAGAAGGAGGCGGGAGATTTTGCCGCCCGCGGGATCGTTCGTATCTAGTTTCAACTAATTTTGGACAGTGCTAGCGGGAAGGTCATGCGACTATGTACACGGGGCACACGTCAGTAGTTAATAACTGGTATGAAGTCCACCCTAGAAAAAAAGACAATAACTCGGGATGATGCACCGATAACTTGGACGTTCACACGGGCGCGGCCAATCGTACGGGTGTAGAGGCGCGTTCACAAAAAAATGGATCAAACGCTCAGCCTATGTATTTCTCGTGTAAATATATAATTTAGTGCCATTGGTTATTTACTTTAAACATAATGCATTGACGTGTTATTGTAGAGGCGCACAAAAAGAAATGGATATTGTAGTCCCACAAAAGAAATGGATATTGTAGTCCGCTACTTAAAAGTTGTACCTCATATGATTACATGGCCTCCATTTCATAAATTGCATACCCGTTGAATTCATATATGAATATTACATATATTACTTCATAATAGAACCTTAAATCATCCAAGACTAATGAATTTGAATGCAAAACTAACAATGATGCATGTACATGATAGCTACAGTGGTTGTTTGAAGAAACATCACTGTAACTTTGGCATGCACAATTGAAAAGGATTATTTGGAAAAAAAAACTTGCGATATGTGAGTGTCCAAGCTTTATAGCGTTGAATCGATATTGTATCTTTGGCCACGATATGAAGTAGATATTGATTTATGTTCAAGTGATGCACGTCCACAATCACTAGATAGTGATACGTGAATGAATTGTGCAATCTCTCTCACACGCATACATATCTCATTTCTCCGTGGGCATCGGAATCACACGCACGCGCACTTCGTGTATTTCTCTCCCTCCGTCAAGGTTATAATTTGTCTTTCTACCCCGTCCTACAAGTCTCTCACACAGAAACACACACGCTCTCTCTGTCTAACACGCCCACCCACCGCCACTAATGTCTCAAAGTATAACTATGTCTCGCACACATATGCCTAAGGTTAACTCGAGTCCCAGAACCATATGAATACATACAATGGGATTCTAGCAAAGCATCTTTTGTTTTGAGATTTCGCTCTCTCTCTCTCTCTCTCACACACACACACACACGCGCGCACACACACACACACGTGCGCGCGCGCGCGTAGACATTGTTTCTCTCTTCATTTTTTTCCAGCACTTGCATGCACACCGCTTGTTTATCTCCGTGATGCTTTAAGTATGCCTTGCACACATGCTATCTACCTATCCCTTAATATAGATATGTATCACACAAACTCCTTCTCCCTATATCTAAGTGGCACTACCCCCCCCCCCCCAACACCCACACACACAAACTTCCCGACACCGAAGGAGTAGGGTGACACCTCGATCTTGATACTAATCTATCTACTGGCTTCCTCTCAAACACCACACACTAACCGACACCGAAGGAGTAGGGTGGCACCTCGATCTTGATAGTAATCTATCTACTGGCTTCTCTCTCAAAACACACACACACACACACACACCACACACAACACACACCACACACAACACACACACACAACACACACACTCGCTAGTTGTGCCTCTGTGCCTACCGCGCACACACTCTCGATACGTCTTTCTCTCCCTCCCCCCTCCCCACCCCCAACAATGACAGTAGTAGAAGGGTCGACAACTCGATCTTGATCTTAATCTATCAATTGGCTTCTCTCTCAAACACACACACACACACACACACACACACAAGCTAGTTGTGTCTCTGTGCCTCGCTCACACACACTCGATACGTCTTTCTTTCCGTAGCCCCCTCGATATGTAGACTTCTCGCGTGCGCACAGCTGTAGTGACGATGACGCTAAACCCAGTGTGCCTTGTTTTTATCGGCCTCATGTGATAGTTTTCACCCTGTTTTCTATTAATTAACAAGGCAACATTTTCTTTGTTGCTACTAGTGAATTTGAGATCATTCGGGGCAGACATAAAATATATCACTTCAACCCAATTATCACAGTAACTATTTAAAAAGAAACTAGCAAGATGCCCGTGCGTTGCACGGAACATCAAGATGCATTTGTATGAGTAGTTTATCTTGTGAGAGAAAAGGATGAACGAGGGAAGGCCTTATTTGCAAATGTGGAGAGGGGTGTGGGTATCTTTTTGCAAAATTGCCATAGTTTCCTTCCTATCCGTCAGATATAAATCGGACGGCCTATATTGCAGGATGGTAGGCACACCATCATCACCAACTCTTTTTTCTACTATAAGAGTAGACATAGAGATATATCTCCAGCATCGTCCACAACAAACATCTGCTGGACTGGTTAGCGTCGGATGCTCGCAACGCGATGACATGAGTTCCAATTCTGTCCTAAACTTTAGATTTTTATATTATATTTTTTTTAATATATACTTGTTTCGCTACTGTACTAACAGTGGAACCCACAGAGTACTTAGAATACAAGATTAAGGATGGATTTGTTTCTTTTTAACTTTCTGTATGAATCTGTAGCCACCCTGCAAGTCATGTACACTGTACATGCAATTAACTTTTTATAGAGGGAGAATCATACACGCAATTAACTCAAATGAATTGGATGTGACTCTATTATTTCCAGCATAAGAGCATCTCCAACGGCAACCGGCAAATTTCCTCATGCTTCCTTCCGCGGAGGACGACATCGAACGCCAGCGGCATACATTTTCACAACTCTAACCAACTAGAGGAAATTTGTGCAAACACGGACTGATTTCATATAAGCATGAAGGATTTCGTATAAAAAAGCCAGATCTTCATATAAACATGACGGATTTCATTACATTTACATGAACTAAGCGGTGCTAATCCGGCTCTCGTGGTATAATTAATACCTAATCTAAATGGCCGCCCGCGGATCCCTTTGTCTTCCTCATGTCCGGCAGACACTTGCGGGGTCGATGAAGGTCCTCGCAAGAGACGAAGCAGCCAAGAAACCACCTGTATACACAGTCGTTGCCTCGGCGGTGGCCTTCATGGGACCCAAGCGGCGGCGGCCTCCCGTGTTCTACTTCTCCTCGATGATGGCGGCGGACACGGAGAAGCTGGCCACCGACTCGTCACTCTCCATGCACCCGGCTTCTGTCTCTGCCTGCATGGCGCTGCCGCAGGCACAGTAGGCGCGCCCACAGACACGGAGGCACGGCCATCGCAGACACGGGAGGCGCGGCCGAAGACACTAGTGGCGCTGTACGACGTGGCAACGACGACGCCCGTGCCGTCGTGCTAACCGTCGTGCCGGCGTGGAGCAACTCGCCACTCCTCATCGAGCTGAACTAGAGCGGCGAGTTGCTGAACCACGTGCCGGCTTGGGGCAGCAACTGTCTCCGTTGGGCCAGGCGAGGTAGGTGAAGCACCGAGCGGCCTCGCTCGTATCCAGAGGGCTCGGCGGGCCACCCAGCCGGGTAGTATGCCGGAGAATGGCTCCTCAGAAGCCATCAGAAGAGTGGAGAAAATGGTGAAGGAGGAGATGGGGGAGCGGCGGAGGGGTGCGATTCTTGCCCGCTATCTGGCCTTGTTTAAATAGAGGGCCGACGGTAGGAGCTTGGCCGGCGTCTGGCCTTGTTTAAACTGATGGCGGACGGGAGGAGCTCGGCCGGCGTTGCGTTTAATTCCGGCCCGCTCATGAACGGACGTGTGGCCGGAGTAGGTTTCTTGGTTTTCATGTGGGTTTAACGGAGGCGTTTGATGGAGGCGAGGAGGTGTGTTCAGCCGGGTGTGCACTGGGCGGCGCAGTACTATTCAATTTGACAGCTACTAGTAAATCAGGACAGTTCCCGATACGGCTTTAATGTAGACGAGGGAGAGGGTAGCGGTTCCCGAAATGTTGAACGGCCAATGATGCATCCTCCTTCAATTAGCATCCTGAATGCATGAGGGAAGTAATGGGAGGAGGACGGGGAAAAGAGGCAGCACGATGTGAATGCTACGCAGTTTGCACTCATATAAAGGCACCCCTCCATTCCAATGCATCTACCACACCTAAGCACCTACACTAAGCGCAAAAGTGCTCACTCCAGACCCATGGCGGCGATGCGCGGGAGCGGCCAGCGGCTGTGATAGATGGTCCACGACGCCGGCCTGTGGCATGGCATCGAGGATCGTCTCTAGACGGTGTTGGCGACCGGCTGGTTCATGGCCATCGTCGACGCCAGCTACGACTCTCAGTTGGACAAGATGATCGTTGCCACCATCAACAAGTTCATCGTCATCAAGAAGCTTGCGGACAACATCACCGTACTCCTCCAGCCCGCGCGCCCGGGCTCCTCATTGCCTGCCACCCTAATCGGTCTCCATGGCGAGAACCTCTTTCAAGCACTGGTGGCCCTGCGACTGCCCGCCGACACAACGAAGAATGTCCACCTGGAGGTCGCGCTCGCCACGAGGCGCCTCGCCCTGCAAGAATTCGTCGACCTACATATCCACGTGTACGAGGAAGTCGTGTACATAGGTATCTACAAGGCCGGTGAGGACGCTACGACGTTGGCCTTCGTCAACCGGCTGGAAGCCTTGGACGCCTTTGTTGAGAAGCACCTTGACCTCGCCACAAAATCCGCTGCTCCTAAGACGCCGGTCGGTGGCCCGGCGCACTGAGTCGAGGAGGAGGAGGTTGTACGTTGATGGATTTATCTTTCTTCTTGCTTCCTGTAACCAGCACTACGATCCCATCATCGTGGCCTTAATTCTTATTGTGCTATTGCATTCTCGTTCCAGTCAATACAGACATGTGCGATCCCTTTGCTCACATTTGGAGGCAATTATATGCATCACTGTAACTACCGTCAATTTATAAGTTGTGCTTACCTTTTCCATCAACTTTGTAATTTACGTTTGATGCTTGACCCGACCTATGAACTACTCCTAAATTCAAAAACTAAAACCGAACCTATAAATTCAAAACTACTCGTGCAGCACGCCTGTCACGTTCGCAAGTTCAAAAGGAGAAACTGGAACTCGTACATGAAGCATGTCCCTTCCCCGTCGCATACCACACTGTCGTTCGCCCCCCCCCCCCCCCCCCCCACACCAACCCCGCCACCCCCACCCACAACCCACCAAAACCCCCCCCCACCCCACCACCCCTCCCCCCCACCCCCCCTCCCCCCCCCCCCCCCCGGTCAATGCGCATTGGCTAGGCTTTATATCACTACAACATGTGGGACTGCATGTGACCAAATCAACGATGCGCCAACCTAGCTACTACCCTGCTTATCTGGCGGGTAAAGCCCCGCCCTAGCGTTTCCAATCGTTATTTCTATCTATCGATCGTGCCAAGGAGCAGAACCAAATGTTACAATTTATACATGTTTCTCTACTCCCATAAAAGACTCAGTTGGTGATGGTGGTGTGTCTGCCATCCGTCATTTCTGACCATTAGATCTGCATCTAATGGCTGTGAGGTAAGTTGTGGCATTGTTGAAACAATAGCCCACTTCTCTACTCCAATGTGTAGAAAAGCCCTTATTATCTTGAAAGCAACCACATCCCTCCCTTACCTCTTCAAAACAGCCTGAGAAATATATTTTGAGTGAAAAGTAATATATTTTTAGTGGTATATATGTATATCAAAACAAGAGTGTTTTCTTTCAAGTTTGTGAACAAGTACTATTCTACTTTGGATCCGTTGCAATGCACGGGTACATTACTAGTAAAAGGAAAAGGCCTGCCGCGTTCGCGTCGCACCCCCACACGCCCGGGAATCGGGAGTACTCCATGGCCTGTCCGGCATGCCACATACCTAGGGAAGGTGTGTTGCCTAGCATTTTCACTTTGATGTGGGACCGCAATTGAGCAAACCGACTATCGGCAAACCGCACCCCGCCCGCCGCGTTGGAAAACAGAAATGAGGAGGGGAAGATCTAGCTGTAGCATGGAAGCCAAGAAATTTGGTGTCAGATGGGACTCGTTGTTAGAGTAGGAGCACTCCTTACTACACCTACTACGAAGTTTGTACTACTACTACTACTACCACTATACAACTAGGTACGTGCACGGCACAACATCGTAGGAACAAAAAAGGGAAGATCTTGTTTTGGGTGATTTATCTTTATTTCAGTCAATGTTGTATGAATAATATGATGTGGGGGGCACCCATGAAGCCACGTGGCACATCTGGAGGTCTTATTTAGAGCTTCTTGTGTGGATCGATCACACTGTCATGGTGGTCGTTCGAGAAGAACGTGTATGGGTACTTATAGTAGATCCGAATCACAGCCACCTGGACCATTGGATCAACATCAATCAATGGTTTATATCGTGTACGAGCAAATACATGCATTGACTCCGCATATTGGGTTCCTCTAAAGTCAAACTTTGTATACTTTCAACAATTTGTAGGAAAAAGTATTAACATATACACCACCAAATATATATCATTTGATTCATCATTGCTTTTATTTCCACATCGTGTAAATTTGTTAGTGTAAATGTTCATATTGTTTTCACCAAATTCGGTCAAGCTTTATAAAATTTGGATGCAGTCAAAGCTATATATGTGCAGAGTAAATTACAAACAGAGGGAGTGGAATAGATATAGATATAACTATACAAATAAAAATATAGTAATATAGTCTATAGATATAAATAAGGCTACTACCCTTTTTCTATGTTAGAACTCGCGTTGTTGTGTACACATTATTTTGTTTTCGCTATAATTTGCATTTGCGGTGTGTGTGTAGGACTACCGCCTTTTGTTCAGTACCAGCAACCCCACCATTATCCTTAATTACTTCATATTGGCAATTATGATTGCATTATCTTAGTTCTAGCCGATTCTTCGGTTGCTTGGAGGAACTCCATCTCGTTATTCAGGTTGATTTTGTGCATACGACAAGATCATCGTCCATCGAAGATTTGTTTAGTAACAATTGTCGATTTGTATCACCGGGTACGATATAGCTGGATCGTTAATGTCAAAATCCACCAAGTCAACACTTATCCCCACTCTCATTGAAAGATTGGGTCGCCATCATAAGACTACCACCTAGACAATTCCTTCCCTATAACATACACATGAGCACCCATCTCATTATTCAGGTCCACGCCTCCCTCTCTCTTTGGAAACACACACACCTCTCCACACGATGCATGTCTCTTGGTCTCTCTTCCATCCCATGACAAAAAGGCACACCACCATTCTCTTCTTCTTGCTACCCCCGTCTATGTAGTTAGGTCTTCTTGCAACAAACAAGCATTCATCTGTCTCTCTACTATCTCCTTCTACCACACGTAACCTTCCACCCCTAGCCAGTCGTGCTGTCGAGGTCTATCCAGCTCTCTCACACGCAAACAGATGCTGTCTGTGTGTCCCTTCATCGCACACACACTATCGCTCTCCCATATCCGCAACCTCGTAACCTTGTCGATCCCGACATTACACGCACATCTCTCTCTCTAACACACACACACACACACACCCTCTCTCTCTCCCTTTCGGACACTCCTCTCTCTACGACACACAAAGTCTTTCAAGCATGCATATGCCCCTCTCTCATTAGGTATCACTGCCCCCGCCCCCCTCTTTGTCACACAAATATTCTCTCTATATATATCTCTCGCAATAATACATGCATAGTCTAAATTGAAACCAAGTACAAAAATGAGCTCCGATTACAAAAATCAAATCCACTCCCAAACAGAAAAAGAAAATAGGGTGAAATCATGCACACAAATGTTTGTTGCGTGCATGAATGTCAATGATATGGATGTACTACTCGTACATCACACAGACCCATTTCACACAAATTACATTGAACCCTTCTCAAAATATGGTGCGCATGTGATGTTTGTTGTACTGCTCCTGCCAGCCTTCCTCCGACACGTTCCAACATATTATGCTACTTCCGATTCTATTTTTCTCCTCAGACCATGTGAAACCACGAAAAGGTCAGCCCTGCCCCCACTGGTAATGTAGCTCGAAGCTCCCATACGGACACAACACCCACCGGAGCACTTGGTCTTTGCCGAAGTGGACGGCGCCACGGCCTGGGAAGAGGACAGAGTCTGCGGCATCACCGAGGTGGAGCACGCCCTCTACGGCTGCGAGGAGCGCGCGCTGACTGTCCACGCGGAGGACAGTGTGATCTAGCGGCTCGCCCTCGTCAGCCATGAGGGGTAGCTGTGCTCCACCAGCACACCCTGGTCGGTCATGAGGAGGTGCATCGTGTCCTCGCCGCTCACAATGTGGACGAGCGGGTTCTCCAACAGCATGCCCGCGAGCATCACATCATCAAGAGCATGCCCGCGAACATCGCAACATTGCCGCTCTCGACGTGGACGAGCGCGTGCTCCGGTAGCACGCCCGCGAACATCGCATCCTCGCTGCTCACAATGTGGACGAGCGCGTTCTCCAGCAGCATGCCCGCGAGCATCGCATCATTGTCGCCCGCGAACATCGCATCATCGCCGCTCTCGACGTGGACGAGCGCGTGCTCCGGCAGCATGCCCGCAAACATTGCATCCTTGTCGCTCAGGCGCACGAGCGTGTGCTCCAACAGCATGGCCGCGAGCATGGCATCCTCGCGGCTCACGAGGTGGTTGAGCGGGTGCTCCAGACAGTACCCCAGGAGTCAGGACGCGAGCACCGCGCCCCCGGCTACGAGGAGTACTGCATGGTGCCCATCATGGTTTAGGGAAATCCCATGACTCCGCCGCTCCCTGGAGGAGCGCCAGCTCCAGTGGGCGCTCGAGGAATCCCGCGCCGATATGCAGGTGGCGGCAGACGTGCAAGATTATCCTTCGAGCTCTCCTCCTCTTACAAAGACTCCTCCACCGCCCCCATCGTACGTCCTCTGCCTCAGCTCCGGCGGACATTTGGGGTTTAGTTTTATGGAACATTAATATTTGGACTAATGCAAAAAACAACCTATGACTAACAGGCATAAATAGATGATGTGGCGGCATTGCATGCTGGAGTATATTGCAATTTATGGATTGCATGCATGACTAGCTTATGTGGCTTGGTTGCATGGCTAGGAAAGGCTAGAGAAAAATAAATAGATAATGTGTTTAGAGTGCACTCCACTAAATGGGAGCATGTAAATATCTTTTGAGTGCACTCCACTTTTTTTCAGATGCTTAGGTGCACCGAATGCCGTGCCATGCTACAAAATGTCAGAAAAAAATCTGCTCCAATGTTTTAAAAAACTATTATTATCTTGAAACCAGCCACACCCGCCCCTCACCTCATCAAACCAGCCCGAGGAATATGTCTTCAGTGAAGCATAATTTATTTTTACTGATATATGTATATCAAAACTAGAGTGTTTATATTTCAAGTTTGTGAACAAGTATTATTCTACTACTTTGGATCCATTGCAACGCACGGGCCGGCACATTGGTAGTAGTAAGAAACAAATTCCGGGTTTGGCACGAGTTCATACTGCGGGAGCACCACAAGGCCTGGCGCAGGAGTTACATTTCCCTCTTGGGGCCCACAGGACCGAGCTTCTGCGGCTATTGCACCTGCCTTTCAGTCAATGATATGTGGACCCTAAATGCGGCTGGCCCGCATGTCATTCTCATAAAAGCAGAGGGGCGGTGCGACCGAGAGGGGTGAGGCGCAGATCGGCGGACGTGTGGTGTCATGGGTTCGAGCGGCGTCGTGGGAATCGAGTGGGGCGAGGCTTGCCTGCTCCCCTCCCATGCTCTGATCCGTACTCCCGCACCACTAATTTTCATCCAATGGTTATACTGTAATAGATTTCCTTGTGTGGGTCGTCTATAGCCTCAAAAAAAGGCAAACAAAGGCCGTATTTCCAGGAAATAATTTCCTGCATGAATCTGTACACACATGCAAGACCCTTTCCTTTCCTGCTCGTCCTCCGAGCGTGGTAATAGGTGCCTGCCTAACCCATGTAGCACGCTACGCCACCTGCGAGTAGCACCTCCTCCATGCCAACATCGGCGTCTGGGCCATGCACATGCAGCTACTCCCATAGTATTTTACCCGCATGTTCAACTGTAGTACCACACCGATCTCGGACAAGACCATGGAGCTTGTGGCCAAGAAAAGTCTCTGCTTAGCCGACGCATGTTGAGGTGCTTGTCTGTTGTGACGTGCCGCATGACGTTTACTAGCTCGCGCTCCAGATGAGCTCGGGCGGGAGCCAGTGATCTACCTGGGGCACACAGCTCGACTTGGGCTCGACATTCCGACCGCTTGCTCTGTCCCGAGGATGTACCACTCAGCGGCGAGGCTGGAATGCTGGATACGTATAGGTGTGTGCTCGTCGGCGGGAGCAACCTGCTCAATGGATACCGGTTTGCGAACGTGATGTACTCGACGTAGTTGAGCCAGCGAGCCTGGAGCCGTTCATGCCATCGTACGTTGATGTGCGGCTCAACGGTGTGCGGCCACGGGCCAGCGTAGGTCGGCTACGGGGAAGCGGCATCAGTGTGGTTCGAGATGCCCAGCTAGCCGTTGTCGCGGCAGTGTTCGTGACTCACTCATTCGAGATGAACTGGCCAGTGGTGGCCTGGCCGTGGCGAGGGTGCCACAGCTGGATGTCGGGGTGTTACGAGGTGTAGATGGCCAAACCGACGGGTACTACCTGTATTACATAAGTAGAAGGCAAAGACGGGCCTTTATTTTATTTATTATATTTGTGGCTGAGGAGTGATGCCCGGGATGAAATGTGTCACAGCCGCTGGATGAAAATTGGATGGTGCGGTAGTACGGATCGGAGCCAGGAGCGGAGCATGCAAGCCGCGTCCAATCGCGTGTGGCTGTGGTAGAAACTTGATGGTCGCCGCAGTTCAGCTGGCCCACATGTCATGCACACAAAGGTAGAGGAGCGGTGGGGCCGATAGGGGTGAGGCGCACGTCGTGGGACGTGGTGCCGTGGGTTGTAGCGGCGTCGTGGGAATCGCGTGTGGTAGTGGTAGAAACGTGATGGGCGCTGTGGTTCAACTTCCATGGACAAGCTGTCATGTCTACTAACACATGCATTGCGGTAGACATGACACATGCATTGCATACCGCTCACTGCAAGGAGTAGTAGTAGAGAAAACTAGGCGGATAAATAGTTCATTATAGTCAAGCGGACCTATATCAATGTACACATAGTACACTTGTTCCAAAGACATGCACACCAGCGAAATAGTTCATCTATATCAATGTACACAGAGAGGAAATATAACTTTTACAAGAGAGGAAATAGTTCATCCATCTATAATGCCCTGCTACTGGTGCAGCTTCTTCTTCTTCTTCTTTCTTCTTTCTTCTTCTTCTTCTTCTTCTTCTTCTTCTCATTTTCTGTGGGAGACGGCTTCGCAACAAGCTCTTTTGACCTTGCAGCTATCTCGAAACTCACACGGGCATTGAGGGCAACATATTTTATCCGCTCGTAGGTCAAGGGATAATTCTCCCATCCAGACGGCCTTAATCCCAGCGTCTCGTCACCCTTCTCAAGATTTGTTCCGAGCACAGAATTTGCGACGTCGAACAGGGATGGTGTTTTTATCACAATCGTCTATAGGAATTCTGGTTTGTAGGTCAGTGATGTTTTTCAAGTCAAGGTTGTACGGCGCCAGCTTCTATTTGTCCCCTTCGATGGCTGCCCCACAGAAGTATATGTTCTCCCGAGACATGAAATTGTGGAGCTCACCTGGTATGGAGGGCGCGTGTATGATGTGATACACCAAAACTTCATCTTCGAGGCACAGCTGAAGGATGGTGGCGCATTGGATCTTCCCAGTGGCACGCTCCGTGTACTCTGCGTCGAGACCGACGACCTTCATCTCCACCTTTTGTAGGGAGTTGGATACATTGTTGATCCACTCCCGAACAACCCTTGGGTGGTCAGTGATGGTGGCAACTATGCTCAACGAGCCTTCGACGAGGACATGTTTGACGCTAAAAACCTACATAGAGATCTCTTTCGCCATTTGGAACCGCTGGACCGAAGGGCAATGGTTTGGAGAATTAGGATTAAGATGGCTAGTCTAACTGAAGAAGATGATTATTTAAAGGGGCTTCGGAATTACTCAAGGAGGATGTGAATCCATTCCAGTGGGGTTTGAATGCAAATGAAGGACAGGTGAAGAAGCCGAGGAAAATCAGTTCCCGATGGAGAAGTAACTGGGAGAAGTGGCATGCAGGCAGTTGATTAGATGGCTAGGTAGACCAATATGCAAAACGAAAAGGCTATGCGGGTAGCGTACTGAGGAGTGGTCCGTGTCCGTGTACGTGCCCATCCTTCTATCGCTACATGTGCCACTGGTTAGTTGAGGTCACTCTTTCGAATCACCGTGGCGAAACATTTTATGATTACTTTTTATTTCTGCACCCCTCCTGACAGGTGGGATCTACGCAAAACCCACTTGGGTGGACGAACAATACAAATATATCCATCTCTTTGCACACACAAAAATATGTCGTAGCTGGTTCGAATTGATATTGGCGCGTGCCTGTGAGACGCAACCTTTTCTGGTTAAGGAATATATGCGGTTATCATAAAAAATAAAAAGCCCTTCTTCGTGCTTCCGCATGCACGAGAATTTGGTTCTGCTTGCAATATGGATGCTACCTGGAGGATGAAGTGAACCTAGAGGCATGCTAGCACGGGAGACCTATTTCTGCTATACAGTACTGATGACCCACAAGTATAGGGGATCTATCGTAGTCCTTTCGATAAGTAAGAGTGTCGAACCCAACGAGGAGCAAAAGGAAATGACAAGCGATTTTCAGCAAGGTATTCTCTGCAAGCACTGAAATTATCGGTAACAGATAGTTGTGTGATAAGATAAATCATAACGGGTAACAAGTAACAAAAGTAACTAAGGTGCAGCAAGGTGGCCCAATCCTTTTTGTAGAAAAGTACAAGCTTGGACAAACTCTTATATAAAGCAAAGCGCTCCCGAGGACACATGGGAATTACTGTCAAGCTAGTTTTCATCATGCTCATATGATTCGCGTTCGTTACTTTGATAATTTGATATGTGGGTGGACCGGTGCTTGGGTGCTGTCCTTCCTTGGACAAGCCTCCCACTTATGATTAACCCCTCTCGCAAGCATCCGCAACTATGAAAGAAGAATTAAGATAAATCTAACCATAGCATGAAACATATGGATCCAAATCAGCCCCTTACGAAGCAACGCATAAACTAGGGTTTAAGCTTCTGTCACTCTAGCAACCCATCATCTACTTATTACTTCCCAATGCCTTCCCCTAGGCCCAAATCATGGTGAAGTGTCATGTAGTCGACGTTCACATAACACCACTAGAGGAAAGACAACATACATCTCATCAAAATATCGAACGAATACCAAATTGACATGATTACTTATAACAAGACTTCTCCCATGTCCTCAGGATCAAACGTAACTACTCACAAAGCATATTCATGTTCAAAATCAGGGGGGTATTGAATAGCATTAAGGATCTGAACAAATGATCTTCCACCGAATAAACCAACTAGCATCAACTACAAGGAGTAATCAACACTACTAGCAACCCACAGGTACCAATCTGAGGTTTCGAGGCAAAGATCGGATACAAGAGATGAACTAGGGTTTGAGAGGAGATGGTGCTGGTGAAGATGTTGATGGAGATTGACCCCTCTCGGTGACAGGATCGTTGGTGATGACGATGGCTTCAATTTCCCCCTCCCGAAGGGAAGTTTCTCCAGTAGAACAGCTCCGCCGGAGCCCTAGATTGGTTCTGCCCAGGTTCCGCCTCGAGATGGCGGCGCTTCGTCCCGAAAGCTTCCTTTTGATTTTTTCCAGGTCAAAACACACCATATAGCAGAAGATGGGCATCGGGGGCCTGCCAGGTGGCCCACAAGGCAGGGAGGCACGCCTAGGGGGTAGGGTGCGCCCCCCACCCTTGTGGCTGCCTGGTGGGTCCCCTCAGGTGCTTTCTTCGCCCAATATTTTTTATATATTCCAAAATAATTCTCCGTGAAGTTTCAGGACTTTTGGAGTTGTGCAGAATAGGTCTCTCAGATTTGCTCCTTTTCCAGCCCAGAATTCCAGCTGCCGGCATTCTCCCTCTTCATGTAAACCTTGTAAAATAAGAGAGAAAAGGCATAAGTATTCTGCTAGAATGTGTAATAACAGCCCATAATGCAATAAATATCAATATAAAAGCATGATGCAAAATGGACGTATCAACTCCCCCAAGCTTAGACCTCGCTTGTCCTCAAGCGAAAGCCGAAATCAAAAAATATGTCCACATGTTTAGAGATAGAGGTGTCGATAAAATAAAATACGGACATGAGGGCATCATGATCATCTTTAGAACAACAACATATATTGTTATGTAATTTCTTATTCAAAAGTAACAATTCGTTCACAAGGTAAAGTATGAATCAGAACTTCATTGAAAACTAACAAACTATGATCTCAGTCATTGAAACAATTGCAATTTATCATAACATCGGAAAGCGTCAATTCAAGAGCTTTTCAGCAAGTCCACATACTCAACTATTATGTAGTCTTTCACAATTGCTAACACTCACGCGATACTTATGAGTTCAAAGCTTCAGTCGGACACAGAGAAAGATAGGGGCTTATAGTGTTGCCTCCCAACCTTTTACCTCAAGGGTAATGTCAACAATAATACTTTATGATAACTTACATCCGAGTGGATATATATATTTGGATCCTTCTCCAACACATAGTGCTTGCCAAAATAAAAAGGGTAAAAAGGAAAGGTGAAGATCACCATGACTCTTATGTAAGGGTAGAAGATAAAAAAATAAAAGATAGGCCCTTCATAGAGGGAGGCAGAGGTTGTCATGCGCTTTTATGGTTGGATGCACAAAATCTTAATGCAAAAGAATGTCACCTTATATTGCCGCTTGTGATAAAGAACTTTATTATGCAGTCCATCACTTTTTATTTCTTCCATATCACAAGTTCGTATAAAGCTTATTTTCTTTACACTAATAGATCATACATATTTAGAGAGCAATTTTTATTGCTTGCACCGGTGACAACTTACTTGAAGGATCTTACTCAATCCATAGGTAGGTATGGTGGACTCTCATGGCAAAACTGGTTTAAGGGATGTTTGGATGCACAAGTAGTATCTCTACTTGGTGCAAAAGATTTGGCTAGCATAAGAGGGATAAGCAAGCTCAACATGTTGGAGGATCCAAGACACTATAACTTCTTTCCGGATATAAGAAAACATAACCCATTATGTTGTCTTCCTTGTCCAACATCAACTTTTTAGCATGTCATATTTTAATGAGTGCTCACAATTACAAAAGATGTCCAAGATAGTATATTTATATGTGAAACCTCTCTTTCTTTATTACTTCCTATTAATTGCAAAAATGACCAAAACTATGTTTGTCAACTCTCAACAACTTTTATTCATCATACTCTTTATATGTGAAGTCATCACTCTCCATAAGATCATTATACGATCTTTTTATTATATTCCCTCAAGATCATAGCAAGAAAGCAAAGCCCTCAACTCAAAACTACTCTTTATTATATATAACTCACGGACTCGATTACATAGATAGATCTCGAAACAAAACTCAAAGCTAGATCATACTAAAACTTTATTCTACTAGATCAAGATATAACCAAAAGGATCAAACTAAGAAAAACGGTAAAAGTAAAGGTGTGATGGTGATACGATACCGAGGCACCTCCCCCAAGCTTGGCAGTTGCCAAGGGGAGTGCCCATACCCATGTATTTATGTCTCTTTCTTTGGAGGTGGTGATGATGGAGTTGTTGATGATGAAAGAATCTTATCCTCCGTCTTCCAAGGCATAGGCTCACCATCGTAAAAAGATGAACGAATCTCCGGGATCCTCAAATCTGCAGCCAAACTCATCCTTTTAAATCTGTATTCATACTCACAGTTTTGGTTTTGCAGGTCATAGATCTAGGCTTGGAGATGCTCAATTTTCTCATGGAGCTTGAAGATGGCCTCCCCAATGTTCTCGGCATCCAGCTTGTGACCACTAGTAAATTCAGTGATCATCATGTGGTTGGCGTTGAGTCCGCGTTCCACCATCCCTTGGCACTTGAAGACTTGTCGCTCCACTTCTTCGAGCCTTGTCTCCACGCTTCCGGTCTTCTTTGGCCCTTCAGTATCGCGGATGTGCAGCACCCCCTCACGCATCTCAACGGTTTGAGGGTGTTGTAGCACCTCCGCGAGATAAGGGTTGATGACCTTCTCGAAAAACTTGTCCTTGGGGTGCTTGGAGACGTCATGGCGATCTAGATCTATCAGAAAAACAGCTCGAAACAAGAACAGGAGGTATTGCCATGGTACGGTGGTCAAAACCTGCGGGAGACTATATAATGAATTTTTACCGACCAAAAGAAGTATTGTGCAAGAAAACGGAGTCCGGAGGGCACACGAGGTGGCCACAAGGCAGGGGGCGCGCCCAGGGGGGTAGGGCATGCCCTCCACCCTTGTGGTCTCCTCGTGCATCTTTCGGACTACTTTTAATTTTCCTATTTTTTTAAATATTCCAAAACGGAGAAAAATTGCCATTAGAACAGTTTTGGAGTCGGTTTACTTACCGTACCACATACCTATTCCTTTTTCGGAGTCTGAAATGTTCTGGAAGGTATCCCTTATGTACTCCTCCGGTGTTATGGTACTAATAATATTCGTCTCAACATTTATGGGAGTACCTGAAATATAATGTTTAATTCTTTGATCGTTTACCACCTTCGGGTTTGTGCCTTTGGCATTGTTGATCTTGATGGCACCAGAACGATAGACCTCCTCGATAATGTAAGGACCTTCCCATTTAGAGAGAAGCTTTCCTGCAAAAAATCTTAAACGAGAGTTGTATAGCAAAACATGATCACCTATATTAAACTCGCGCTTTTGTATCCTTTTGTTATGCCATCTTTTAACTTTTTCTTTAAACAATTTGGCATTCTCATAAGCTTGGGTTCTCCATTCATCAAGTGAGCTAATGTCAAATAACCTCTTTTCATCGGCAAGTTTGAAATCATAGTTGAGCTCTTTAATAGCCCAATACGCTTTATGTTCTAGTTCAAGAGGTAAGTGACATGCTTTTCCATAAACCATTTTATACAGAGACATACCCATAGGGTTTTTGTAAGCAGTTCTATAAGCCCAGAATGCATCATCAAGTTTCTTAGACCAATTCTTTCTAGATCTATTAACGGTCTTTTGCAAAATTAATTTAATCTCTCTGTTGCTCAATTCTACTTGACCACTAGACTGAGGGTTATATGGAGATGCAATTCTATGGTTGACTAGCAAGCATTTTACGGAAAGCACCATGAATAAAATGTAAACCACCATCAGTCATTAAATATCTAGGGACTCCAAACCTCGGAAAAATAACTTCTTTAAGCATCTTAATAGAAGTGTTATGATCAGCACTACTAGTTGGAATAGCTTCTACCCACTTAGTAACTTAATCAATAGCAACTAAAATATGTGTATACCCATTAGAGGAAGGAAAAGGTCCCATCTAATCAAACCCCCAAACATCAAATGGTTCAATAACAAGTGAATAATTCATAGCCATTTCCTGACATCTACTAATATTGCCAATTCTCTGGCATTCATCAAAAGACAAGACAAACTTACGGGCATCCTTGAAGAGAGTAGGCCAATAAAAACCAGATTGCAATACCTTGTGTGCAGTTCTATCTCCAGCATGGTGTCCTTCGTAAGCTTCAGAGTGGCACTTGCATAGGATCTGTTCCTGTTCATGCTCAGGTACACAACATCTAATAACACCATCTACTCCTTTATAAAGGTGTGGGTCATCCCAAAAGTAATGTCTTAAATCATAGAAAAACTTTTTCTTTTGCTGGTATGTGAAACTAGGTGGTATAAATTTAGCAACAATGTAATTAGCATAATCAGCATACCATGGAGTATTACGAGAAGCATTTATGACAGCTAGTTGCTCATCAGGAAAGCTATCATCAATAGGCAGTGGGTCATCAAGAACATTTTCTAACCTAGACAAGTTGTCTGCAACAGGGTTCTCAGCTCCCTTTCTATCAATAATATGCAAATCAAATTCTTGCAGCAAGAGAACCCATCTAATAAGTCTAAGTTAGCATCTTTCTTTTCCATAAGATATTTAATAGCAGCATGATCAGTATGGACAGTTACTTTGGAATCAACAATATAAGATCTGAACTTATCACAAGCAAATACAACTGCTAAAAATTCCTTTTCAGTAGTAGCATAATTTCTCTGGGCACTGTCTAGAGTTTTACTAGCATAATGAATAACATTCAATTTCTTATCAACTCTTTGTCCTAGAACAGCACCAACAGCATAATCACTAGCATCACACATAATTTCAAAGGGTAAATTCCAATCAGGCGGTTGAACAATAGGTGCAGAAATCAAGGCTTTCTTAAGTATTTCAAAGGCTTCTACACAATCATCATCAAAAATAAAAGGAACATATTTTTGCAAGAGATTAGTGAGAGGCCTAGAAATTTTAGAGAAGTCTTTAATAAACCTCCTATAGAAACCAGCATGACCAAGGAAACTTCTTATACCTTTGGTATCTTTAGGACACGGAATCTTTTCAATAGCATCTACTTTAGCTTTATCAACTTCAATACCTCTTTCAGAAATTTTGTGCCCCAAGACAATACCTTCATTAAACATAAAGTGGCACTTCTCCCAATTCAAGACAAGATTAGTTTCTTCACATCTCTGCAAAACTCGATCAAGGTTGCTTAAGCAATCATCAAAAGAAGTTTCGTAAACGGAGAAATCATCCATGAAAACCTCAACAATCTTTTCACAAAAGTCAGAGAATATAGCAGTCATACATCTTTGAAAGGTAGCAGGTGCATTGCATAAACCAAAAGGCATACGTCTATAAGCAAAGGTACCGAAAGGGCAAGTAAAAGTGGTCTTTTCTTGGTCCTCTTTTGACACAGGTATTTGAGAGAAACCAGAATAACCATCTAGAAAGCAAAAAATGTGTATGTTTGGATAGTCTTTCTAGCATTTGATCAATAAAAGGTAGAGGGTAATGATCTTTTCTAGTAGCTTTGTTTAATTTCAAAAATCAATTACCATTCTATAACCTGTAACAATTCTTTGTGGAATCAATTCATTCTTATCATTAGGAACAACAGTAATACCTCCTTTCTTAGGGACACAATGAACGGGACTTACCCATCTACTATCAGCAATAGGATAAATTATACCTGCCTCCAGAAGTTTTAGTATTTCATTTCTTACCACTTCCTTCATCTTAGGATTTAACCGTCGTTGGTGATCAACAACTGGTTTAGCATCAGGCTCCATATTAATTTTGTGCTGACATAGAGTGGGACTAATGCCCTTAAGATCATCAAGAGTATATCCAATAGCGGCACGGTGCTTCTTCAGAGTTTTCAATAATTTCTTTTCTTCATGCTCTGAAAGGTTAGCACTAATAATAACAGGATATATCTTCTTTTCATCAAGATAAACATATTTCAAAGTATCAGGTAATTGTTTAAGCTCAAACACGGGATCACCCTTGGGTGGAGGAGGATCCCCAAGGATTTCAACAGGCAAATTGTGTTTCAAAACAGGCCCGTGATTAAAGAATATTTCATCTAATTCCTTCCTTTCATTCATAAACATATCATTTTCATGTTCTAGCAAATACTGTTCTAAAGGATCAATTGGAGGCACGGTAAATATTTCATCCTTACTAGGCAATTCTTTATCATGGGGTTGTCTACGAAATTTAGAGAAATTAAAATCATCAGACACATCCCCAAAACTTACACTAACAATTTCTTTCTCACAGTCTGTCCAATCATTAACAGTATTCAAGAAAGGTCTACCAAATATAATGGGACAAAAATCATCTTATGGGGAACAAAGAACAAGAAAATCAGTAGGATATTTTATTTTCCCACACAAGACTTCAACATCTCTAACAATCCCAATTGGTGATATAGTATCTCTATTGGCAACCTTAATAGTAACATCAATATCTTCTATCTTAGCAGGTGCAATATCATTCATAATTTCTTGATATAAGGTATAAGGAATTGCACTCACACTATGTTGACACCAGATTTTGGCATGGTCAAAAACACAATTAAGATGGCCTCAAATGAAAAAGTGCTCAAAGCGAGAAAGTTCTGTATCGTCAAAAGGAGAAACTTCGATATTTGGGCCATAGCCATCCGATCTCATCTCTAAGGCCGAAGTTGTGTTTGAAGTACTGAGATTTTGTATTCAGAACACTATTCGGCTGATTACGCCCCCAAGACTGCCTCGTTTGGAAAAATGATCTACACGAATTGTCTTCATCTCGTCGAAGTGATCGATTTTGATATAAAAATTGTCCCAATCAGAGTTCGTATGCAAAAGTTAGAGCTATCGGAATGCAGCCCTGTCAGGAGGCGAAATATGGCGCGCCCCACCAGACGCCATGTCTGATGGGTAGCGCGAGCAAACAGATGTTTTGCGTGAACACTTTGACCCATAAGATGGCTTCGAATCGAAAAACGTTCAACATGAAAGTTGTTTGTATCGTCAAAACGAGTAAATATGCTTTAGGGCAAGTTTTCATCCGAGGTGGTTTACTGCCACAAAAAAGACCCGCAAGGTGCAGCCAATTTAAACCGAACAGTTTTGGAAAGTTCGGACAAAACCAATCCGAATTTGACTAGGGTTTTGGACGTGAATCCAAGCTTTTTCCTTGCATGGGAAGTCCAGCCACCTGTTATGTACCTAAGGGGTGACGGCCGATTGAACAACAACACAGAATCGAACAAACATATCTACTACTTTTTCGTGTTCATCTATCCCCTATCCTTGTATCTTTCTTCTCGTTCTTCGTTCGTTCTTCGTTTGCAGGGCGGCGAACCTCGAGGCCCTAGGGGCGATCAGGTCGACCTAGGGCAGCCCATAGCCTCCACGCATCCAGACGGGGTCCCTCCCGGGCGCGTGGGATTTTGGGTCCTGAAAAGCACCCACCGAATTGCTTGCGTACCGCACTTCCGGATGGGTCTCCTTCGACGTGAGCTGCGGTGCATCACCCTCGGCGTTGGAGGTACACGGTGACGTGTTCATGTGCAAACACACTTTTTGGCAACTCCACTGGGGAACAAAGAGCAATCATCATCATTGTGGCACCCCGGCTCAGAGAAAACCGGAATGCCCTGTATTCCAGCCCGGAGACAAGTCTTCTGGAATACGGCACTGTTGGCATAGAACAAATCAGCTCTTTATTACTATGGATAAGGTTACAAGGGTACATGGATTACATCGGCACGGCGATACTACGCATGCCCAGGGTGCTCTATGCTAACAGCGGAACAAACGGAGTATCCTCGGCAGCGGAACAACGATGGCGGTGGTGAACTCCACTCCGCAGGGACTCTGGCTGGAACGCGTATCCTAGCTCGCAAACTCGGAATCCTCGACAAGCAAGCAATCATGGCATGACCTGCAAACTGGCATGACATGCCAAGTGAGTACTTTGAATGTACTCGCAAGCTCACAGCAACCAAAACAATCAAGACAAGCAACAGCATGGCATTTACAGGTTAATCAGGTGTAATTATGATGATGCTAGAACTACATAAGCATGGCATGGCATATGAACAGGATGTCACTACATGCAACATGATAAAACTATCATAATACAACTTACTCTGTCGGGGTTACCTCATAACCACCACATGTAGGAACTTACCATCGAGCGTGCCACATGATAGCCTCGGGACCAACCAAACTTGGTATTACAATACCGTAGTGATAACATGATCACAAGGAGCTTGGTCTTTACCCGAGATCACCATATAACACTATCCACCAAATTCGGTATCCATGATACCACGGTGATCCTCTCGTGATCACGATCAACCAACGCCGGTATCCTCGATACCACGGTGATCCTCTCGCGATCACATAAAGATCAACCAACTTCTCCCTCATCGAACCAGGTTGTTATAAGCAAGATTATTATACTGTTGACCCATAGTGTATCCTACTATGAACTATGCCCATGACCGAGGACGCGGCTATCGATAGATTATACACTCTGCAGAGGTTAGTACACTGTACCCACACCACGGAACTCATGGCCTCATGCTCCCATTCGGGTGGACCAACGACGTTCCGACAAAACCCAATCTATTGCATGGCACTCTCCCGGCCACTCCGACAAACTCCCCTTTGGGCTATGTCATGGGTGACCCATGTGTCCTTCCGACACCTGCCACCGTCGTGGCCAAACAAAACTGTCCCAAACGGGGACCTGAGCTCAATACCAAAACTGGGTTCACAAGGTTATAGCCGCCTACCTGATCAGGGTAGCACGCACTCATAACCTTCCCTAGTTGGAGGTTCCGGCGAGAGGCATGACAATAGATCGAATTAGGGCTGCCCCATCCCAGCAAGTGTGGTTGCACTGGTGAGCTCGATTCAGTGGCGC
Source organism: Thinopyrum elongatum (assembly GCA_011799875.1). Taxonomy (NCBI): domain Eukaryota; kingdom Viridiplantae; phylum Streptophyta; class Magnoliopsida; order Poales; family Poaceae; genus Thinopyrum; species Thinopyrum elongatum. The sequence goes on from CM022303.1 coordinate 241,557,887, forward strand.
ACTATGACTCAGCCAACAGGTGTTCAAGTTTGATTAACATCCAGTTAAATTTGAATGATCATGTGCTGAGCCATGATAACAGGATGAACCATAACAACTGATAAAGAAACATGCAGACATGTCATCATCTTAGCATGAACTACTGCCAGTATTAACCATGAGCATAATGCTACCAACGACTACTTGATAACTAGCAAGATGCACATGGACAGAATATAAGAATAAGCATGAAACATGAGCATATACAATATCCTCAAACATATTAACATGCACACATTAAATAACTATTCAAGTAGGAAACCATAGCTACTGCAAATCCATCATGCAAGTGGTTGTTGTGGCTTGCCTGGGGACGAGGAATCCACTGGGAAGTAGTGCGGAGGGTCCGCAGAGAAGATTGCCGGAAAAAGTTCTCTCCCGGAGGGCTATTTTAGGGCAATGACAAAATGGTCATTTCCACTGTGTGAAAACCATGTAAAAATGATACCAACAGAACGGGCTCGACGAGACGAAGACGTGGGCTTTGGAATCACCTGAATCAGAGTTAGGAGCGCGAAGATATAAGCGTTTGAAATCCAGGGACTATTCTGTAAAAGTATCTCCACAACCAAGTCCCTGGGCTGAAAAACAGAAAGCGCCTTTAGAGAAATACGCTTTCAGACAGAGAAATCGCACTTTGGGCCGAAGAAGAAACAGAATACGCTTTCAGTAGACTGAAGACGTAAAAAGCAGAAGGCGCTTCCACTTACCTGACGTGGCTGGGCTTAGGTCACTGACGTGTGGGGTCGGGGGGGCCCGCCTGGCCCCTGGTTCGGCCGTCTTCTTCCCCTCGCACTGTCCCCGCGTGGAGCAGAGGAGGCAGGGGAGAGGCGCGGCACCGGCGACGGCCACGGCGGCTCCGGCAGCCCCCGGCCGAGCCGGGGCCACCGGCGAGACCGGCGAGAAGCGCCGCACCCGGCCAGGGGTTCACGTGCGCCGGGGAGAGGACAAGGCGATGGTGGTGTCGGCGGATAGAGGAGGCTCTGGATGGCGTGCGATGGCGCTTGCCAGTGACTCGGGCTGCCCCAGGTGGAGCTCGAACCACCTACGGGATCGGGAGAAGACGCCGCATCCGTCCCGCAGCGAAGAGAGCGCCGGGGAGGGCTCTAGCCACGGCGAGCAGGGACTCCCGTGGTTGAGGGCAGCGGCCATGGTGGCTGTGGTGGTATGGAGAGGAGCTAGAGCTCCGGCGAGAGGCTGGGGAGGCATAGGGGAGCGAGAGGAGGCTGGTGGTGAGGTGAAGCGAGGCGGGGTGCGGCTTTTATAGCTGGGCGGCGATGCCAGCACCGGATCGTGCCACAGAGAAAACGCCGGCGTCCACGTTGCGCTGGCAGTCGCGCTCGTGCCCGAGCCGCGTGGGGAGGTGACGGGAGAGGCAGGGGAGTTAAGAGCAAGGTGACGGCTCACCGAGAAGCTGCCAGCCAGCTCACCCCGTACGCCCACTGTGCTGCCCGTGCTCGCACTTGGCCATATGTGGCGGCGAGGCTCGCCGGAGTTTGGAGAGGGTTCTGGAGTGGGTACGTGGACGGTGGCAATGAAGTCGCCACGATAGGACAAGGAAAGGCAGCGCGAGGTGGCTGGAGCGGTCGTGTCCAACGCAGTCGGCGTGCAGAGCACGACTTTGGCTCGGCAGACGCGTGGTCACCGCGTGCATTGGCGCACGCGGTGCGTTCTGTCCCATTACATCATGTCTAACATGTAGTCTCTCCAAGATAGGTTACCTCAGAGGTGATGGCTCGAAGAAAAACACTATGGGTAGATGGGAATGATCCACAGAAGTTTTTTGTAGCAAATTTGGTCATGCAGCTGAGGTGAAATGGGATGGCCACTAAGAATCAGAAGATGCCATCCAAGCTTAGGGTAGGAAGGACTATGATCCTGTGAATTTTGGTAGGATTTGGAACAGTATTTGTCATAGTTGCTTCACAACTGCCCAAACTGGTCCAGAAACTGAATCATGGAGTGGCACTCTAATGGATGCTTGGATTGAGCTGAAATTTGGAGGAGACTAGTTATTATGGCATATTAAGATACTGTATAAATTTCATACCATTTGGATAAACCAAAATGGTACTTCCTTCACACAGCATCCCACTAGACAGAATCTTAGAAAAATTCTAGGGAATTATTGGTTAGATCAAATGAGCCCAAATTTGGAGGAGAGGTGAAATATAGTTAGAAGCATGTTCTAGAAATTATTCATGAATTATGGAGTAATAAAAATTATAGTTTCTTCACAACCCAAAATAATTACTAGAAACAAAGATTTGATGCTGTGATCACATATATGATGTAATGATGCTCAAATTTGGTGAAGAGCTATTATTTGAGCATATGAATGTGCTTGCAAAATTTCAACTCATTTGGATATGCCTAGCTTGCACTTCCTTCACAAGACCTCTGTTTGAATAGAAACTTTGAAAAATTGCTAAGGAATATTTACTAGGCAAATTAAGTTGAAATTTGGCATGCGGCAATGATATGGATGGGAAAGAGTGCACAAAAAGTTTGAGAGCAAGCAAGCAAAGATAATGGGTACTTGCTTCACAAACGGTCAGCTAGGGCAGAATCAGAAAAGAAATATTGGTGAAATATTTTTGAACATGGCAAGGAAGTATTTTGACATATCTGAGGAAGATATGTCCCAAAGGATTTATGAGAATTATTTGGGAATCTTTGGAATGCTGGAAATGTGGGTTGCTTAACAACCCAGGGCAGACAGGGTTATTCCTTTAATAGGAAAAAGGAATATTCCCGAGAAAAGAATATTGGGATTGGGCCAAGATGGAAATGGCAAGGTCTTGGGATGGTTTTGAGGTTGACAATCCATTGGGGAGAGGAATCAAAGGTGATTTCTCCTGGTTTCAAGACCACGAAGCCACAGAAAAGCAAATCCAGAGCGAAATCGAAAGAAAAAGAAAATGGGCAAAATCCAGGGTGTTACAATCATCCATCATGGTCGATATTCCCAAGCCATCTGAAGTGGATGCCGATAACATCATCAAGCCCAATTTTGAAGAATTATCGGCAGAACATCACCAAGCTTATGAGGAGTACTAGAAGGCGCGTGAAGAGAAGGAGATGCAGGAGTTCCTTGCTAAGTTCAAAAAGGATCGCCAAGGCAACATCACTTCAATTGAAGAAATCAAGTTTCCTCCTCTTCACAATGAGCAGGTAGAACCGGTTGTTAGCAAAATCTTCTCTCCTGAACCGTCGGCTGAAATTACTACTCTTATTGCTCAGAATAATGATCTTATTTACCAAGCTATCATAGACAATAATACTGCTCGAAAAAATACTCAATCATATAATGGTAGTGGTAGTATGTCTGCTGGCATGGAAAACTTTATTCCAACTTTACCTATTTCATCGGCACCGCCCGTGCCGTTGAATTCTTATCCCAGTCAGACAAACCAACTTGTTGCTCCACCCTTTAATCATGCCATGAATGTACCAAGTTCAGCGAATCCAACTGCATTGCTAGGTTACGGTTCGGCAAGTCCAAGTGGGTTTCTGCCGAACTATGGTACAACATACACACCACCATCTCTTCCAACTAGCACTATACCAACTATTAGAAATCATATTCACCATGCGACACAATCACATGCAACGCCACTCAATACGAGTGATATCTTGGCTAATGTCAGAGAGGAAATGTCTAGAGTGTTCCGAGAGCATTGTGGGATTGAAGTACATAAACCACGAATTTCCAGGAAACCATATCTAGAAATTTTTGATGCCGTGCCATGTCCTCCCAGATATAAAGTTCCAGATTTTGTTAAATTTAGCGGAGAGGGAACAAAGACTACATGGGAGCATGTTAGTCAATACTTGGCACAATTAGGTGAGGCAAGTTCACAAGATGAGTGGAAAGTACGTTATTTTCCTTTATCTTTAACTCGTATTGCTTTCTCGTGGTTTTCTGCGTTACCACCCGGTTCTATTACTACATGGTTTCACTTGGAGCAAAAGTTTCATGATCACTTCTACAGTGGTGGCAATGAGCTTAAACTATCCCATCTTACATCGGTTAAGCAAAAGCATGATGAATCGGTCTCCGATTATGTCAAAAGATTTAGAGATACAAAAAACCGGTGCTATAGTTTGGTGATAACCGAGAGAGATTTGGCTGATCTTGTGCTTAGTGGTTTGAGAACTCACATTAGAGAAAGGCTAGAAGGGTATGAGTTTTTAAATATCAACCAAGTCTTGCAAAGGGCTTTGGCTCAAGAAAGCCAAAGCAAAGATCTTAAAGAGGTGCATAGATATAAAACTGATCGTCCTAAAATGAATATGGTTGAGTATGATAGTGACCACTTGGACGATGAGGGTGATATTTATGCTGCTGAATTTGTTTGGCCATCTAAGGCCAAGCCATTTACTTGCAATAATTTAAAGCCGATTCATAAGAATCGTGATGAAGAGATGAAATTTACTTTCAACATCGCTAAGTGTGATAAAATATTTGATGCTTTGTTGCAAGCCAAGATTATTAGAATATCTCATACTTTACCGCCGTTAGAAGAGCTGAAATGGTGTGCTTCTTGCAAGTATCATAATTCTTTTTCTCATGCTACTAATGATTGTAATGTTTTTCGATGACAGATACAATCGGCCATTAATGACGGACGATTGAATTTTTCTGAGATGCAAGTTGATAAGCAGCCTTCCCAATGAACACCATGGATTTGGAGGGGAAGAAGATGTTAATTCAGCCCAACATAGCCGAATCAGCTAATAAAAATAATATTGTCATTGGTGAGCCTAGGAAAAATAAGGAGAGCGAGAAGGTCTTGGGGAGACAAGTTGTGCTTGACAAGCAACCCGGTGGCAAGGAGGTAATCAAGATCACCATCAAGAATCCTACACTCGGGGGGTAACCACAAGTGCAAGAGAACACTCATGTCAAATTTCTTAAGCCCAAGAGTCTAGAGGTTGGCAAGTGGAAGACGAATGAAGCTAAAGTGAAGCGCAAGAGAATCAAGCCAACTTTTGATATGTTGCTGTCCAAATATGCCAATCAAGTGGCCGGTTCTAGCTCTAACCGGTCATCAAATTTGAAGCGCTCAAGGTCACCTCCTCGGGAAGAATTTGAGTATCATGCAAGGCCATATGGGTTGTGGGCACCGGGACCATGGATGGCGCCACCCCCCTATGCGCCATACTACATGGGAGACTTCAATGGAGGATGGGGGCAGCCCCCAATGGCCCCTTATGATTTTCATCCGGGTTGGGCAGAACCAAGGAGGCCTGTTCATGAGAGGCTTTCTTATCCCACACGAGGCCGTTTGAACAATGGTGTCAATCGGCCAATGCAAGATAATCAAAAAAGGGTCAGCAGGCAAGTGTGGCGTGCTAAGTCACCAAGTGTTGAAATTTCAGAGCCTAGCAAGCAAAAGGAGAAGAGTACTAGTGCTGAAACTATTATGATAGGCACTAAAGAGTTAACAATCAAAGAGCTGATTATTGTTGATAATCCGGCTAATTCTAAAAAGGGTGTGGCTACTGTCCAGCAAGGTCCCATGGCTAATGATTATGAAGCTAGCACAAGCAAGGCCAAGCTGAGGGATCCAAAATATACTCAGCCTAAGTGGTGTCCCTCCGGTCTGACCAAGGCGCAAAAAAGGAGATTGCAGCGCATGAGGAGCCACGAGAAGGAGGGACAAAAAGCAGAGAAGCAAAGGGATAAATTTTTCAATGAAACCCGTCCCATGGTGCCACCAAAACAAGTGTGGAAGCCTAAGCAAAAGGAAAATGTAGCAGCTTCTGCATTGATCATAGCAACACCTACACCACCAACAAAGGATGATGTGGCTACTATTACATCGTCCACTTCACCTATTACTTCCTCTTTACTTGGAGATATTTCAGAGTCGGTGGACATGCTTGAGGAAGGAGATGAAATGCTTGATTATGAGTCTACACCGGTTCATGAAGGTATGGATATTAATATGGTGTATTACTTACCCACTGAATTTCGTGCTATAGATGAAGAAGGGGAAGTAGCTCAGCTAGATTTTGGTCCTAAAAATGCTATATTCGAGAAGCCAAAAGAACAGGTGACGCACTTGAAGCCATTGCTCCTTAAAGGTCATATTAATGGATCGTCGGTTGCTAGAATGCTTGTCGATGGTGGTGCTGTGGTGAATCTTATGCCATATTCGGTCTTCAAAAAATTGGGGCTGCGTGATGAAGAGTTAATAAAGACCAACATGGTGCTTAATGGATTTGAAGGCAAAGGGAAAACTGAAGCCAAAGGTGTGATGTATGTGGAGCTTACGGTGGGAAGCAAAACTTTGGCTACCGCATTCTTTGTCGCCAAGGTGCAAGGTAACTACAATGTGATATTAGGCCGCGATTGGGTTCATGCAAACCAATGCGTGCCATCTACTATGCACCAGTTTTTAATTCAGTGGGTTGATGATGAAGTGGAAGTCGTTCATGCGGATAATTCGGCTTGTGTTGCTTTGGCCGATGCATCGATGGATTGGCAACATCCCAATGCTACTTGCTTGACAGGGCGCGACTTATCAGAATTTGATTTTCTTAGCGCTACAAAAAGTGGTTTCGTGCCAGTTTCTTTAAAGCCGGTTGGTGGTAATCGGCTCCAAGGTATGATGTATTTAAATGGATCCTAACTCAGAGTGGTTACAAAAGCGTCTTGTAGAATATCGGTCCAATGAGAACGATATGTATGAGTCCATAGAAGAGTTAGATGATATGGATAAATTAGGACAAGGTTTTACATCGGCCGATCCATTAGAAGAGATAGATATAGGAGATGGTTCAATTCCTAGGTCGACATTTGTAAACAAAAATTTAAGAGCCGATCATAAAGTTAAGTTGATCGAGCTGTTGAAAGAATATGTTTGTTGCTTTGCATGGGAATATCATGAGATGCCAGGTTTAAGCCAAGAGCTAGTGGAGCATCGGTTACCTATAAAGGCCGGTTTTAGACCGTACAAGCAATCAGCCAGAAAGTTTAATCCAAAAACATATAACCGGATCAAGGAAGAGATCGGTCATTTGCTTAAAGCTAATTTTATTAGGCCTTGCAGGTATGCCGAGTGGATTTCTAACATTGTACCAGTGGAGAAGAAAGGCTCCGGCAAGTTGAGGGTGTGCATAGATTTCAGAGATTTGAATAGAGCTACACCCAAAGATGAGTATCCCATGCCTATAGCTGATATGCTTATTAATGATGCTTCTGGACATCGGGTCATTAGCTTTCTTGATGGTAATGCGGGGTATAACCAGATTTTTGGCCAAAGAGGACATGTCCAAAACGGCTTTTCAATGTCCCGGTTTCCTTGGTTTATTTGAGTGGACAGTGATGACCTTTGGATTAAAAAATGTTGGTGCCACGTATCAAAGGGCTATGAATTTAATTTTTCATGATTTACTTGGTGTTATACTTGAGGTTTATATTGATGATATTGTTGTCAAATCGGATGCTTTTGAATCTCATCTAGCCGATTTGCGCTTAGCTTTTGAGAGAATGAAAAAATATGGACTAAAGATGAATCCTTTGAAGTGTGCTTTTGGTGTATCGGCTAGAAAGTTTTTGGGCTTCATTATTCATCAAGATGGCATAGAAATTGATCCCAAAAAGATAGAAGCTATACAGAAGGTGGAGGCTCCAACATGCAAGAGAGATATGCAAAAGTGCTTGGCAAAGTAATTATTTGAGAATATTCATAGCCAACTTGTCAGGGAAGGTTGACACATTCACTCCCATCCTTCGGTTAAAGAATGAAACTAATTTTACTTGGGGGGGAAAACAGCAAGAAGCCTTTGATATGATCAAAAATTATTTGTACACTCCTCCGGTGTTGAAAGCTCCCAAACATAAAGAGCCCTTTAGGCTTTATATTGCAGCGGAAGAAGGTGTTATTGGTGTTGTTTTGACTCAAGAGACCGAAGGAAAGGAACATGTTATTACTTATTTGAGCCGACGTTTATTGGACGCTGAGACAAGGTACACATTTATTGAAAAATTATGCCTTTGTTTATATTATGCTTGCACAAAATTGACACATTACCTAATTCCGAGTGCTTGCATAGTAGCTTGTCAAACCGATGTCATTAAGTACATGTTGCATAGGCCAATTCTTAGTGGTAGAATTGGCAAGTGGGCTTATGCTTTAATTGAATATGATTTGGCTTATGAATCTCTGAAATCCATGAAAGGCCAAATCATTGCTAATTTTATTGTGGAGCATCGGATTGATGACAAGCATGATATTGATATAAACCTTGTCTCGTTAGTACCATGGAGATTATATTTTGATGGTTCAGTTTGTAGCAATGGCCAAGGTGTTGGTATTGTTTATATATCTCCTCATGGTGCTGTTTTTGAAGCCTCATGCCGCTTAGAATATTTTTGCACAAATAATCAAGCCGAATATGAAGCATTGTTATTCGGCTTAGAGATGTTGCTTACCATAGGTGCTACGCATATTGAGGCTTTTGGTGATTCGTTATTAGTAGTGCAACAAATATCCAAAGTCTTTCAATGTTTTGACGAATCACTTAATGTTTATCTTGATAAATGTCTAGATATAATTTCTACTTTGGATTATTTTAGCATTGCTCATATATCTAGACATGACAATTGGAGAGCAAATGAGTTGGCACAACAAGCATTCGGCTATCATGTTGATCATGGCATGTTTCATATTTCTCAAAGGCCGATGTCTAGTCTTGCCAACATAGGGGAGGCCGAACCGAAGCCCACCGTTTCGGCCACTAATGAAATATTTAATGCAGGAGAAGATCAAGACTGGAGGAAACCCATTATTGATTATTTGTGTGATCCTAGTAAAAGGGTGGACAGGGATGTTCGGCGTATGGCTTTCAAATACACAATGAGAGATGATGATCTTTATCGCCGAACGGTTGATGATGTTCTTTTAAAGTGCTTGGACGAGGACCAAGTGAGAGTTGCTATGGGAGAGGTCCATGAAGGTATTTGTGGCACTCATCAGTCAGCTCCCAAGATAAAATGGTTATTACGATGTGCTGGGTTTTATTGGCCGATAATGGTTAATGATTGCTTCCGGTATTATAAAGGATGTGAAGCTTGTCAAAAGTTTGGTGATATTCAGCTGGCCCCCGCTGCTATGTTACATCCTATTATCAAGCCCTGGCCTTTTAGAGGTTGGGTATTAGACTTTATTGGAGAGATTCATCCTTCTTCTTCAAAGGGGCATCGGTTCGTGTTGGTGGCAGCTGATTATTTCACTAAATGGTCTGAAGCAGTACCACTCAAAAATATGACGCATACAGAGGTAATTCAATTCATAACTGAGCGTATTATTCATAGATTCGGCATTCCTCAAACATTAACTACAGACCAAGGTTCATCCTTTATGTCACATCAAGTTAGAGAATTTGCCGAATTATATAAGATAAAGTTGCTCAATTCCTCTCCATATTATGCCCAAGCCAATGGACAAGCTGAGTCTAGTAATAAGATATTAATCAAGCTTATCAAGAAGAAGATTGAGGATAATCCAAGGAGATGGCATGAGCTATTGTCCGAAGCTTTGTTGGCACACAGAATCTCAAGGCATGGTGCTACAAAGGTAACTCCATATGAGCTCGTATATGGTCAAGAGGCCGTTTTACCAGTGGAAGTGAATTTGAATGCTTTGAGAATAGCCAAACAAAATGATTTATCGGTGGTGGACTTTTATAACATGATGATGGACAATATTGATGAAGTCACCGATAAACGTTTGGCTGCTTTGAAGGCCATAGAGAGAGATAAGTTGAGGCTGGCAAGAGCTTACAATAAGAAGGTCAAGTTGAAGAATTTTCAAGTTGGCGATCTCGTGTGGAAGGTGATTCTACCAATTGGTTCAAAAGATAGAAAATTTGGGAAGTGGTCTCCAATTTGGGAAGGTCCCTTTAAGATTACAAGAATAGTTCCTGGAAACTCATATTTGGTGGAGTCCATACAAGGAAAATTGTTACCTCGAGCTCTCAATGGCAAATATTTAAAGAAGTATCACCCGAGTGTGTGGCAAGAAGCCTAGATAGGCAACGGCCGATATATGACTATCGTCCTAAGCAAAGACATGGCCGATAAATAACTATCGCCCTTAGCATAAACATGGCCGATAAATAATTATCGCCCTGAGAAATATAAATGGCCGATGGAGTGTTGACATCGTCCTTAGAACAAATACATTGCAAATTATTTTTCGGCACGCAAGTTTTGCCGAAAAACAGGGGGGCATGTGTTGACACCAGATTTTGGCATGGTCAAAAACATAATTAAGATGGCCTCAAATGAAAAAGTGCTCAAAGCGAGAAAATTCTGTATCATCAAAAGGAGAAACTTTGATATTTGGGCCATAGCCATCCGATCTCATCTCTAAGGCCGAAGTTGTGTTTGAAGTACTGAGATTTTGTATTCAGAACACTATTCGGCTGATTACGCCCCCAAGACGGCCTCGTTTGGAAAAATGATCTACACGAATTGTCTTCGTCTCGTCGAAACGATCGATTTTGATTTAAAAATCATCCCAATATGAGTTCGTATGCAAAAGTTAAAGCTATCAGAATGCAGCCCTGTCAGGAGGCGAAATATGGCGCGCCCCACCAGACGCCATGTCTGATGGGTAGCGCGAGCAAACAGATGTTTTGCGTGACCGTTTTGACCTAGAAGATGGCTTCAAATCGAAAAACGTTCAACATGAAAGTTGTTCGTATCGTCGAAATGAGTAAATATGATTTTGGTCACGTTTTCATCCGAGGTGGTTTACTGCCACAAAAAAGACCCGCAAGGTGCAGCCAGTTTAAACCGAACAGTTTTGGAAAGTTCGGACAAAACCAATCCGAATTTGACTAGGGTTTTGGACGTGAATCCAAGCTTTTTCCTTGCACGGGAAGTCCAGCCGCCTCTTATATACCTAAGGGGTGACGGCCGATTGAACAACAACACACAATCGAACAAACATATCTACTACTTCTTCGTGTTCATCTATCCCCTATCCTTGTATCTTTCTTCTCGTTCTTCGTTCGTTCTTCGTTTGCAGGGCGCCGAACCTTGAGGCCCTAGGGGCGATCAGGTCGACCTAGGGCAGCCCATATCCTCCGCGCGTCCAGACGGGGTCCCTCCCGGGTGCGTGGGGTTTCGGGTCCTGAAAAGCACCCGCCGGATTGCTTGCGTACCGCACTTCCGGACGGGTCTCCTTCGACGTGAGCTGCGGTGCATCACCCTCGGCGTTGGAGGTACACGGTGACGTGTTCGTGTGCGAACACACTAGCATCCACATCACATAAACCATGATAACAATGATCTCCTATTTTAACAGAAACAATGGGCATGTCAACAACGGGTCTATGTTTATCTTTAATATCAGGTTTAGTAATTCTAGCAGCTTCACCACAGAAATAAATAACATGCTCGTCAATATTATCGACCAAGAGATCTTTAACCATAGCAATACTAGGTTCAACTTTAATTTGTTCAGGGTGTAGGTGTTCTAATATTACTCTTATGAACCACAGTTGAAGCTTTAGCATGATCCTTTATTCTAACAGGGAAAGGTGGCTTCTCAATATAAGCAGTAGGAACAATAGGATCAACATTATAAGTAATAGTTTCTTCTTCAACTTTAATAGGTTCTACTACTTTTACTTCAATGGGAGGATGATATTTAAACCACTTCTCCTTAGAGAGATCAACATGAGTAGCAAATGATTCACAAAAGGAAGCTACTATCTCGGAGTCAAGTCCATATTTAGTGCTAAAATCACGAAAAGCATCGATATCCATAAAAGATTTAAGACAATCAAACTTAAGGTTTATACCTGACTCATTACCTTCGTCGAGTTCCCAATCTTCAGAGTTGCGTTTAATTCTTTCCAGTAAATCCCATTTGAATTCAATAGTCTTCTTCATAAAAGAACCAGTACAAGAAGTATCGAGCATGGATTGATCATTACGAGAAAGCCGAGCATAAAAATTCTGAATAATAATTTCCCTTGAGAGCTCATGATTGGGGCATGAATATAACATTGACTTAAGCCTCCCCCAAGCTTGAGCGATACTTTCTCCTTCACGTGGCCAAAAATTATAAATATAATTCCGATCACGATGAACCAGATGCATAGGATAAAACTTCTGATGAAATTCCAATTTCAATCGGTTGTAGTTCCATGACCCAATATCATCACATAGCCTATACCATGTCAATGCCTTTCCCTTTAAAGATAAAGGGAAGACCTTCTTCTTGACATCATCCTCGGGCAAACCTTCAAGCTTAAATAATCCACAAACTTCATCCACATAGATTAGGTGCATATCGGTATGAAATGTTCTGTCTCCTGCATAAGGATTAGCTAGCAGTTTCTCTATCATACCCAAAGGAATTTCATAATAAATATTTTCAGTACATGTAGTAGGTTGAGGAGCAACTCTTTGCTCTTTCGGTCGAGGTGAAGATACCCCGAACAAGCCCCTCAAAGGATTATTTTCCATAGTGACAAGTGACAGTAAATTTCAGCACACTATATAAATGTTTCCTTACCAAAGGCGCTTCACTCCCCGGCAATGATGCTAGAAAAGAGTCTTGATGACCCACAAGTATAGGGGATCTATCGTAGTACTTTCGATAAGTAAGAGTGTCGAACCCAACGAGGAGCAGAAGGAAATGACAAGCGGTTTTCAGCAAGGTATTCTCTGCAAGCACTGAAATTATCGGTAACAGATAGTTGTGTGATAAGATAAATCGTAACGGGTAACAAGTAACAAAAGTAACTAAGGTGCAGCAAGGTGGCCCAATCCTTTTTGTAGCAAAGGACAAGCCTGGAAAAACTCTTATATAAAGCAAAGCGCTCCCGAGGACACATGGGAATTACTGTCAAGCTAGTTTTCATCATGCTCATATGATTCGCGTTAGTTACTTTGATAATTTGATATGTGGGTGGACCGGTGATTGGGTGCTGTCCTTCCTTGGACAAGCCTCCCACTTGTGATTAACCCCTCTCACAAGCATCTGCAACTACAAAAGAAGAATTAAGATAAATCTAACCATAGCATGAAACATATGGATCCAAATCAGCCCCTTACGAAGCAACGCATAAACTAGGGTTTAAGCTTCTGTCACTCTAGCAACCCATCATCTACTTATTACTCCCCAATGCCTTCCCCTAGGCCCAAATCATGGTGAAGTGTCATGTAGTCGACGTTCACATAACACCACTAGAGGAAAGACAACATACATCTCATCAAAATATTGAACGAATACCAAATTCACATGATTACTTATAACAAGACTTCTCACATGTCCTCAGGAACAAACGTAACTACTCACAAAGCATATTCATGTTAAAAATTAGAGGGGTATTGAATAGCATTAAGGATCCAAACAAATGATCTTCCACCAAATAAACCAACTAGCATCTACTACAAGGAGTAATCAACACTACTAGCAACCCACAGGTACCAATCTGAGGTTTTGAGGCAAAGATCGGATACAAGAGATGAACTAGGGTTTGAGAGGAGATGGTGCTGGTGAAGATGTTGATGGAGATTGACCCCCTCTCGATGAGAGGATCGTTGGTGATGACGATGGCTTCGATTTCCCCCTCCCGGAGGGAAGTTTCTCTGGCAGAACAGCTCCGTCGGAGCCCTAGATTGGTTCTGCCCAGGTTCCGCCTCGAGACGGCGGTGTTTCATCCTGAAAGCTTCCTTTTGATTTTTTCCAGGTCAAAACACACCATATAGTAGAAGATGGGCATCGGGGGCCTGCCAGGTGGCCCACAAGGCAGGGAGGCGCGCCCAGGGGGTAGGGCGCGCCCCCCACCCTTGTGGCTGCCTGGTGGGTCCCCTCAGGTGCTTTCTTCGCCCAATATTTTTTATATATTCCAAAATAATTCTCCGTGAAGTTTCAGGACTTTTGGAGTTATGCAGAATAGGTCTCTCAGATTTGCTTCTTTTCCAATCTAGAATTCCAGCTGCCGGCATTCTCCCTCTTCATGTAAACCTTGTAAAATAAGAGAGAAAAGGCATAAGTATTGTGCTAGAATGTGTAATAACAGCCCATAATGCAATAAATATCAATATAAAAGCATGATGCAAAATGGACGTATCAAATACTACTCAGTATGTTACTACTAGTAGTAGTACAACTGTGGTACACTTGATGGTCAAAATACTATTATTCATCTGGTCCTCACAGTGAAGTGACAAGACCCTGCGCCCGAGGTGACACTAGTCCAAGCGGCGTGTTCGGGTTACCAAAGTCAGCCTCACCTTGTGCACTGTGTAGTCACTGTCACCGCCGCTGTATAGCATGCCTCGCCTCGTCTCCCTCTCCCCTAGCACCACTCCATCTCCATCTCCATCTCGCCGGAGATCATGAGGTCACTCTTCATCATCTCACTGTGCCCCCACGTACCCTCGCCTCCCTCGCCTCCACCAGTACCACTATTCCCTCGCTAGCCGCTCCAGCACCGAGAGCCTTATCCCCCGTAAATCAAGCCCCCAAAAACCCCACCTTCCAAACTCCACCATGGCCGAACGCGAACCGCGCAGCATCCATATGAGCCGCGATTGGAGCAATCTCCGCAGTGACATCCTCGACCTCAGTTGTTCGTGTATGGATATGTTGAGCGCCGTGCGGCTGGCTGCATCCTCGAGGGACATGCACGCGGCCATCGTCGAAGCGAGGCCTCAGCTTTTCAAGACACCCTGCTTTCTGCTATCTGGTCTAGCGAGATTTGCTCACCATGATACGGAGGCGTACATGATGCCCCTCGACTTCAATCCGACCTCCATTAGCTGAAACTTCTTTGCAGGTATGTAGTGGGTCGCCGTACATCATTTCCCTCGACTTCGATCCGATCACCATCGCCCGAAACTTCTTGGCAGGTATGTACTGGGTCGGCACGAACTCCCACTGGATGGCTACCATCAGAGAAGAGGGGAAAAAGTTGGTGCTCGTGAACTTCCAGACCTCCCATGAGATTATCCTTCCTCCATTGGAGTATGTAGGGTTTTACCGTCGCGGTCCAAGTCATCTAGATTACCACATCAATTGGACGGACCTTGTTTTGTAGAAGATTGTAATCTGCCAAGTGCCCACATGATATGCGGATTACGCAAACTTCAAGCTAATTGCCTTGTTCGACCGCGGACTCGCCTATCTTTCCGTCGGTGCCTTCTTTAGCTGGAGACGACTCACCTCATAGTGGATCGTCAAAGCTGATACACGCTTTTGTGATGATATTGAACACAATGGCATCATCTATGCGATCGACAAAGCAGATGGCACCACGTATTGTTGGGACGGCGCGTGTAAGTTGTTTTCGTCTGATTTTAATGATAACGCCATGAAACTGTTTGAACTTTTTGTGATGATTGGCATATCCCTGTTTGAGCAGAATTTCAGTAGAACTATGGCAATGTACTATAGACGCCGTAAATCAGCTATATTTAGAATGAGTTAATTCATGCGATTGTGACCATGTCATTACAGCCAATTTGTACCCTTGAACAATCAAACGGTTAGGAAGATATGGATATTCTCCTTACTTTATAGTAATCTATATACTACTAAATATGAGTGTGTATCAATAGCCATGTTAGTTTCCTCATTTTCATGATGTAGAAACATGCATCACACTGTTGGTTTCATCTAACCATACATTAGGGAAGTAAATGTGCATATGGAGAACTCTATATTTGGAAGTAGATAAATCCTGTAATGCTTACCATGTGTACATACCTCTATTCACCCTTCAGCAATCAATGGCTAGAATAATATCCTCACAAAAATTTTGCCCATAGAACATAAGTATATAACAATGCATGGTCTGTTAGTTTCCTTGAAGAATTTGTTTGTGAGGACAGAACATGATTACATAACATGCATGACATGGTAGTTTCCTGTGAAGAATCGATTGCGAGATAACATGAGTATAACCATGCATGGCACTTCTATATTTTTGAACCCAGTATACATTTCCCTATATTTTCCTCTCAGTTCCAACAGGGACAGATCAATGCTGTTTCTTGCATTATCCTACTCATACTCTGAACAATGCTGATCTTACATTAACAATGCTTGTCCTTTTTGATATGATGTTGTGTCCCTACAGTTACTGCCCTTTGTAATCACACCACCTTTGCCAAAAACAGGGAAGCACAACCGGTTCCTCGCTCGATCAGACGGCGGCAAAAGACTGATGATCATTCGCACACAAGAGCTGGAAAAGTTATACTGCAAAAACCCCACTGTGTACAAGCACCGTGAAATACGTGAGTATCCGGACAGTGGCTGTTATGTCTATGAGAAGGATACTAGCTTGTTGGGGCCTTCAGGATTTTTGAGTTGGAGGCGGGTAAACAGCCTTGGTTCACACTCTCTGTTTCTCGGACTCAATTATCCGATTAACCAGGAGATCACCGTTGGCAAGGACCTTGATGGCAGAGAGGCTCTGTTTGCTAGGGAAAACTATGTCTACACGGCGAGCCCTAGGACTTCGGGAGCAGACTCCCCTGATTGTCAATGATACAGCCTGTAGCCAAAAGAAGGTGAGAATGACAAAGGCATCTGGATTAACTTTGATCCTTGGATGTCTCAAGTCCGACAGGCAGTGATGTGGTTCAAGCCTTCAGGTTGATAGGTAATTGGGATGTTGCATCAAAAGGGTGGAGTACTGGTGTCTCCGAATCACTGGTGGCTGAAGCGGGGCTGCAAATTATGATGGTGTTGGATCATCCCTCTTCGAATGACTTGTTGTCTTTGCTGCTTGTTCTGGATGGGTAGTTCTCTCTTTTGTTATGCATATTGATTCCTTGTCATTTGGTCATCCTCGTCTATGTCACTCTTACTATGTAATAGTTGCCTCTATTTAGAATGTCATTCTCGTCTGGATCACGAGAGTCTGAGCGCTGCAGATGGGTGCATTTTGGTGGTGTAGCAAGACTTCTTATGAACTATCATGTCTTGCTGTTTATGTCAGTAGTAGTCACTAGTCAATGTTTGAATGTTGTATATATCGTTGTTTTGAACTGTTTATTGTCTCGAACTGCTAGTGGGCTAAATGAGGGCATCACCATTCTCCAGTGTTCAGAGTATATCTCCTTTTTTTAAAGTTATAATTTGAGCTCAGTGTCTTTTCGATGATGTACACTTGTTTGGGCCAGTGAGGTGTCATTGAATATGGGCCGAGTAGTAACGCAATGCCAAACAGGTCAATTATGACTCTCAGGCCAGGCTCTCAAAAAAAGAAAGAAAAAGGACTCTTAGGCCGACAGTGGGCGCCACCGGTGTTTTCGTGCGCTTGCACGTCGAGAGCATATTGGCGCGTGTTCGAAATTCATGCTACCTTTTCATCCCCACTCTCCCGCCCCTCCCCCACCTCTGGAATCTCGATTCCTACTCCAGTTCCCCCAAATCCCCCTCATGTACTCCATGTACTCAAGTGCACTATCATGTCGCCGGTCAACGCGGATCTCCGAGCCGAAGATCCTGAGGTCCATCCTGCCTTCGGGCGCTGCGTGCTGTCGCTCAACACTAGCATGGCGGCGCTTGACGACCAGTTTGCCGGCAAAGTGCTGATGGTAACCATCAATGGCGACCGGCCTCCCATCTCGTCGGACGACCTTGTCAAAGCTCTTGGCATTGCGCATGGCATCCAAATAAGTGACTTGCTCGTCGAAGTCTGTCCGCCACCTGCTGATTTCTTCGTCAGGTTCCGGACAACTTTCGACTGCAATCGTGTGTTCGAATCTTCTCGGCGTTTGTTCTACGATGATGCGCTGGTGAGCTTTGGTCGGTGGCACCCAGGATGGGGCTCAGTGCCCTTTGAGCTTGAGTTTTTAACAAAGCTTACCTTCCACGGCATGCCTCGACGTGCTTGGAACAGCGAGTCCATGAATGAGCTTATCAACGACCTTGGAGGTGAGCTCGTAAGTATGTTTGTTCCTCCAGACAACTGGGCTCTGACAGTTATGGCATGGATGAAGAAGCTGCCCACCATACCGAAGGTGATTGGTGTTGAGATACCGGTGCAGGAACCAGGGTTGTACTATTCATCACCACCATGGCCGTCGCGGACCATGTTAGGGATGTACCTGTATCGAGTGTTCGTGCATGTCGAAGAAGTGGTCAATCCATCAATCGAAGTCCTGCCGCCGCCGCTGGTGCCAGGGTACGTCGACGACGTCCATTACAGGAGTCAACGTCAGACTTTCCCCGTGTTGCTTGGAATGATGGATGGCATAGGGCCTACTCCATCGCGCGGCGGAGGCCACTGCTTCTTTGGGCGAAGAGGCAGGGTTGGCTGCCTGGATGTGCTGTAATTTGAGGTAACAACTGAATCTTCTCATATACTAGTTAAATCCGAGCTATCGGTGTGAAGCACTGATGTGCCAGTACATTTGATTGTGACCTGTTCTATTTTTGTACCTGAACTTTTTTTAGAAAGGGGTGTATGTCAACTTAATGTGCTAGCAGAACTTATTGTGTTATCTGTCTGTTTTCTTTGCACAACATTCAAGATATTTCCCCGTCATTGATAAAGAGGATGAACCGTTATGTACGAGTTCGTTGGTTTCAACATAGCCCTACCCGTAGCGATCCACTGCTTCCACCCTGATTGTGCCGCCTGCGTGAAATTTTTGTATGCAAGTTCAGTGTGCTATGATGTTCTATATGATTGTGGCAACTATATAAGTTTTTACTGAGCATCAGCAATGCATATGGCTGAAAGATGTATTTACGAGCATCGACCGATGGGTCTCTCTCTCTCTCTCACACACACACACACACGCACACGCACACACACACACAAGTGGGACCCGTTGAATTATTTCTTCGCTCGTGACAGCTTTTAATTAGGTTCCACTATACTCTAACTTTTTTCTTAAGTTATTAATTGAGCTCAGTGACTTCAAAAAGTTGTACAGAAGCCTTGTTTGGGCCTTTTCAGGCGTCATTGAATGTGGGCTGAGTAGCCATGTAAATTTGTACTGTACTACATAGGCCTTTTTTGTTAAACATCAGCAATGCAACTGGGCCGACAGTTGTACACAAGATCCTAAAATAAGCATAGCCTAGCCTATATTTCTTTTAATAAAATGCACAGCCCACTTCATTTTTTATATAATAAGATTACCAAGCCCAACTTAATTTTTTAATAATATTCGTATCTCAATATTTTTTTATAATAAATGCTCAGTCCAGACCATCATTGTTTTTTCACCCATCCCAGAAAATGGGTCCATTTCTACTAAAATCAAATGGCTTGTAAATTATCAGAAATGATAAATGCGCTGCATGTAAGCAATATTATTTTTCACCCAGCTCAGTAAATAGGTGTATTCGAATAAATAATCAAATGCGCTATAAATTATCATAAATAGTAAATTGGCTATTATTATTTTTACCCAGCCCAGGAAATAGATTATTTTTTGAGTCAAAGCCTAGGAAATAGATGTATTGGCAAACAAAATGAAATGGGTTGTAAAACCTAAATAAATGGGCTGCATTCCGCCACAGCTTTTGGAAGCTGACTTTGGTGGCCCACTAGACGAAGCCTGCGCAAGGTGTTGTCCATTTAGTGAACAAAACGATTTAATGGTCTAAAACAAAACGTCAACAAATTATTCTGACATATGTAGTCGTTGGATTGACATCCAAGGGCGATCCTGCTTCTTCAATCTCTGATCTAGTTGCTCTTGCTCCAGCCGCTAAAACCATCGCCGGCTGGAGTGCCTGCATCTGCCTCCCGTGGCTGGCTGTGCTGCCGCGTAGACCTCGCTGCCCCACCCTACTCCCAACGGTGGCCAGGTCATACCTGTACTCACCCACACCTTCTGTTATTCTTCGGCGAAGACAGACTCACCCGACAGCCGAACCAGTCCCTCGTACTCCCCTCCGCCAGGGACTCCAGTGCCCCTTGTTCCATGACTCTAGATCGTTCCCATCTTAGGCCTCGCCGTCATCCACCGCCCTGGTGCTCTCGGTGCAGCGTGGTCAACGTTGTTAAGGAACGACTTCCATCGGAAGAGGACTATACGTGGAGAGGCTGGCAGCTGGGTCCACGGCCGCAGCAAGGAAGTGCGTCCTTATTACGCGCATAATAATGATTCCTCCACCTGACAGCGGGACCTATCGGAAGGGCCTTGAAAAAAATGTCCCCCCCTGACAGCTGGGACCCACCAGCTACATCTTCGCACGCAAGGAAGTGCGTCCATATTTTGGGAAAAAATGATTCTTCCCCCTGACAGCTGGGACCCACCAGCTATATCTTCACAAGCAAGGAAGTGCCTCCTTATCCTCCCTGACAGCTGGGACCCACCGGGTCGAACCGTAGGTAGGGTTGTCTGTCTGGTCGCGAACGTGTACGTACATACTGGTCGATCGGTCTCTCTGCAGCGATCAACTGTGGCTGAGTAAGGAGATGCACGTGTCGTAGTAGAGGCGCGGACGTAGCATGTCACGGAGTCCCGTCTATATATATCGTGTACACGTACATATAGCCACGCTGCAAGAAAGTAAATATGGCTATGTACGTATATAAGGGCGGGGTCTCGAACGCGTACTCACGCATACGTACGGCCAGGGCTCGTGTACATGGAGAGGCAACGGACGGCAGCAACGTCATCCTATTCGTCGGTAGCTAACCGGCTGGGTCAGAACAGAGGAAACAGCATCGTGTTCACCGAGAGCCAAGTGACTGGGTCGGAACGCGTCCTGTTCATCGGGAGCGAAGCCACTGGGTCGGAATGCGTCCTGTTCATCGGGAGCCAAGCCACTAGGTCGGAATGCGTCCTGTTCATCGGGAGCCAACCGGCTTGGACAAAACAGCCGGAACGGGGTCTGGCGTACCGCAAAACGGAGGAAAACGGCCTTCTGTTCGACTGCGTATGGTCGAAACGGGGTCATGTTCATCGGGAAGGGTCTGGCGTACCGCAAAATGGAGGAAACGGCCTTCTGTTCAAGTGCCTATGGTCGAAACGGGGTGCTGTTTATTGGGAGGGGTGTGGCGTACCGCAAAATGGAGGAAAGGGACTTGTGTTGGAGCGCCCACTGTCGAAATGGGGGTCCTGTTCATCGGGAGGGGTGTGGCATACCGCAAAACGGGACTCCAAGGGCTACTGTTCATCCACCATCTACTGCCTCGCTCCAGCCTCCACGTGCTACTGTTCATCCATCGTCGACTTCCTCCAGCCTCCACCTGCTACTGTTCATCCACCGTCGACTTCCTCCAGCCTCCACCAGCTACTATTCACCATGGGGTCCTGTTCATCCAGCCTCCACCGGCTACAGTTCAACCATCTCTCGACACGGGGTCCTATTCAACCAGCCCTCCACGGAGTCCTGTTAATCCACCCCCAACCGGCTCAGGTGTGTGGCGGCCTCCTCTCGATCGGGGTCATGTTCATCCAGCGGCAACGGCCTCTACTACCATGGGGTCCTATTCAACCAACCCCCACCGGGAACTGTTCATCCAACCCCCAACAACGCCCACTGTTCATCAAGAGGCAGCAGGTTCGATCGGCTTCAGTTAGCAGTAGTAGCGAAGGAATCGCTCGATCGGGTTTAGTTAGATCCCAACGCCTCACACATGCACGCGTACATGTACGAGAGAAACATGCAATCCCTCCGTGCATCGCTCGGCCCCGACCACCCACCATAACTGGGAACTCCCTGAAATTTTCCTCGCCCTCGCTTCTACCATGATTTTTTTTTGTCATGGACGGCCCAAAGAATGTCATGCAGGTGCGTCCCCGGCCCGCCCACGACGAAAAGCCCATTTTTTGTCATGATTTTTTGTCATAGAAGTAGGAGCCCACCACATCTATGATGATACGTGCTTTTGTCACAATTATCGTCATAGAAGTGTCATAAGCATGACAGAAAAAAAATTCGTTCGGCCCAAAATGTCACAGATGTGTCTTTTTTTTGTAGTGTGTGCACGTGCGTGGAACCGTATTGGACATAGGGGGGCATGGATGGTGAGAAGAGAAGAGGGAGAGTGTGTGTTTGTGGTAGGCACACTTGGCTAGAGAGGTATATCGACCGGTGTGTGCCGGAAAGAAGGAGCCGGGGGGCCTACACACACCGTGGGTGAACGACCTAAAGAGAAATAATGAATGTGCGTGATGGAGGGGACGCTGAGGGAGGGTGAGAGGGGGGCGGGCATGTGCATGCACGAGAGAAAGTTAGCGCTAGCTACAAAGAGAAGATGATTGTGTGGGTGTAAAAGATGAACAGAGATCATAATTCATTATAAAAAGGGGATTCGGATATTTCAAGAAGATATTATAGTGTTTTAAACTGGCGCATGCATGAATATATATAATGGTGATACGCATGGTGTGGTTATGAACATGTTTTTTTTTACCTTGAAGACTGCAGGGCTTACACCCCACAGCATTTTATTAGAACATGAATAACAGCAGTACAAAAAAAAAGGGTTCCTGAAGATGAAGAACAAGACAAAAAGAAAAAAGAAACAAGGCTAAAGAGCTACTAAAAACTAGCAAAACTATACAAAAACTAAGAAATACAAAGAACTCTACCAAGAGCCTGAAATGCAAGGTCCTCTTCAAGGAGGCAGGAAGGCAATCCATTTAAGAAGATCGTCTCTGTATCTTCTTTTGATCCTGTGAGTGAGGAGGGTAATGTCATGGATGAATCCATTCCTCCATTGCCTGAAAGTTGGTCTGACATGCCTGAAAGCCCTATCATTCCTGACTTTCCAAATATTCCACCATGCAAGAAAAACCACTTCAGCAAAGAAGGGCTTATTGAAATCTTTTCTAGCATGTAAAGCAATTTGCACCATATCATTGCTATCCATCCAATCAATCTGAAGATAATTCCATATACGCACACTGAAGTTACACTGGAAGAAAAGATGATTCCTGTCCTCAAGAGCCCCAGTTGGGAAAAGGACACATTCAGGCCCATCATTGATTCTCTAGTGCCTACGCTGTATCATATCTTTAGTGTTAACCCTGTCCATTATGACTAGCCAAGCAAACATTTTGATTGACATAGTACAACAACTCCTCCAGATCTAGCTTAGTATGGGATTTGCCAATACTGGTTGATGCACAAAATCATAGAATTTCTTGGCAGAGTACTCTGAACTCTTACCATGCCTCCAGGACCAAGAATCAGTATTCCCCCTGTCCAGGTTGATATTTGCCATCATGGAAGTCAACTGATTGAGTTCTTGGAAAGCTAATTCAGACAAAGGTAAAGAGAACATCTGCTATAAATTCTCACTCTGAAAAACTTCCATGATATAAAGGTTTTTATGAAGGCAATATGAAAATAACGTTGGGAATCTATCCTGAAGAGGAGTGCAATTGTTGCCAATCTGCCAATGGTCTGACCAAAAGAGCACAGTGTCCCCTTTACTGACAGTAACATATGTGACTGCCCTAAATTTGTCCATGAGCTTAGAAACATCTCTCCACCAGAAAGATCCACAAATGGTTGTGTCATGAGGTACCCTCTGAAAATAATATGAGTCCCAAACCAAATGAACCCATGGCACATCCACTCTGTTATAAAATTTATTAAGGTGTTTTAAGAGCAGAGCTTCATTCTGTAGTCCTAGATTGAGGATTCCAAGACCACCCATGTGTTTGGGCCTGCAAACCAAAGGCCAAGCAGCCAAAGAATGACCTTTATCCTGACCGTATTTTCTCCATAAACACTATCTTTGAATTCTTTCCAACTGTTTCAAGATGCCCTGAGGTATTGACAGGCTACAAAGAAAATAAATAGGCAGAGAAGATATGACAGAATTGACCAGTTGCAGCCTGCTTCCTTGGGGCAGAAACCAAGAGCTAGCTGTAAGCCTCCTCTCCTTGCAATCCACCAAAGGCAAAAGATCATGAATCCTAGGCCTGGTAGTGCCCACAGGCAGACCCAAATATGTAAAGGGCATTGTACCCAACTGATAGCCAAAATGGGCAGCTAAACTAGTAGCAACATCACCCTTGACATTGATGGGATACATGGAGGACTTGTGATAATTGATCTGAAGACCAGTTGCCATTGAGAAAGAACTAAGAACTGTTTTAAGGGCCTCCAATTGAGAGCTTTCAGCAGTCAAGAACAACAGTGTCATCAGCATACTGAATCACTGGGTAATCAGGATCATGGGTTGGTAGAGGCAGACTAATCAAGCCTTGATGCAGCAGATTGTTAATCATTGTTTGCAGAAGATCTGTAGCTATGACAAAGAGCAAGGGAGAAATAGGATCTCCTTGTTTCACACCACACTTGCATTTAAAATGGTTTCCAGGCACTCCATTTAACAATACTGAAGAGTTCCAGAAGACAGAAGTTGTTTAATCCATGTCCCATCTATTGTCAAAACCCTTTGCTACTAGAATTTTGATAATTGCCTCATGCTGTATTGAATCAAAAGCCTTTTCAAAATCTAGCTTGAGCAAAAGAATGGGTTTCTTGGATTGATTGCACTGATGGATGTACTCAAAAGTCCAAGCAAGATAGTCCTGAATTGTTCTTGACTTGATGAAGCCATACTGATTCTTATGGACACATTTGGTGATTTCCTCCTGAAACCTATTTGCAGCAAGTTTAGTAAGGAACTTCAGACCAACACTGGTGAGGGAGATTGGTCTAAAGTCACCAACAGATTCAGGGGACTGCTTTTTTGGAATAAGAGTAATAAAGGCATCATTGAGGTTTTCCAAATGAGCTGTTCTAGCATGAAATTCATGTACCAATCTAACAAAATCTGCAGAGATGATGCTCCAACATCTCTTTAAAAAAAGCCCATTGAAACCATCTGGCCCAGGTGCCTTATCAATGGGTAATTCTTTGGCCACCTTTTCAATATCTTTGTCCACAAAAGGCTTAGTGAGGACCTCAAGCCCCTGCACCTTTGGGATTAGAGAAAGGATGTCCATCTCTAACTTTATTTCCTTAACAGTGCCCATTCTGTTTTTGAAACACTGTAAGAATTCACTGGCCATTACAGCATGATCTGAAGTTACTGTGCCATCAGGTAGCAGCAAGCTTGCAATAGCATTTTTTATGTATCTACATATAATATATAGAACATTTATTTGAATTTGTGATAATGTGTGGCTTTTGCTGCTCAGGGCTAAATACTTGTCATAATGTAGGGGGCGGGGCACTATACTTTGTGTGATAAACACAGTGTACGTATGAAACATGGTTTAGATTATGAAGATCTAGTTAGTACATCAAATGTACTATTATTTGGAATCAACATCAAGTATATTCAAAATTTTGAATTCGAGTTCATATAGTACACATAGTTCATATCTATCTCTATAGTAATCGTGTGGTGTGTTGTTAAGATAATATACGAATGATGGTTTAAGTTGGCAACAATCATGATTGTAGATTCTTATTCAAATAGAGAAACGAATTCAAATTTAGTTTGAATTGCAGTAGTAGTATAGAAATTTGGAATGCACTAAAATATTCGTATGAGTAGATTACATGCATTATACAGCCAGCGAAAAAATTTAATTGGACATAACATGGATTCATAGCTTTGAATAGCATTTGTACAGTAAAATGGGACAAGACTCTCTCTTTGTGTGGTGCGAATAGTTTTATTATTTTTATTTTTTTTTGTTAAGGGAAGTGCGAATTGATTTGGTACGTACATTATTACACGTTAGGCTTGTCCCTAAAATTCAACCCGCGCCTTGTTATCCCGAAAATTCAGATATCGTGCTCCCAAAACTCGCGCCTTGCTATCCCGAAATTACAACGCGCGCGAAAACTCCCTCCAGCTGCCAAAACCCGACACAAGAAATCCCCCTTCTAACCCTGAGCTGAAAGGGCTGCTAGTTCAAATCGGTGGGGGTACTTTTGTAACACACCCTACATTTTGGACAAGTGCATCCCTAAGTCATGGTTCCCCCCTCCCATCACCTCCTTTTCGCCATTCGAAATCCCAGGCCGCCATAACCTCTCTGCTCCAGCCGCGAAACCCCACCCTCCTCCGTCTGCCACCCCACCGCTGCCCAGTCGAAGCCTCTTTCCCGACAATGTCATCCACCGCAATAGCTCGACGTCCCTCATCCACCTCCCCGGATGAGGATCTGTCGTCGATCTCGTCGTCCCGCCGGTTCAGCCGCCCCGTCCTCCACCTCCGAGGAGCTGCTCCGATGATCGCCTCGTCTATCTCGGCTGATCCATCCCCACAGCGCCGCCTTAACCTACTCCACCAGAACCGCAGCATCCTCACCGACTCCTCGGACGAAGCTGAGGCCTACTCGGCACCGCCAAAGAGGTTGTACACTCATCGCATCGCACCTTCTCCTTAACTCGACCTCCCGGCTTCGACGGTGCTTGATCCCGCACCCCCATGGTGCTGCTACCTCGAAGCCGGCGCCGTGGGCGACATTTCCACGGCGGCTCTCCCCCAGTGCGAGGCCCCTTCGGCGGTGGCGTCCATACCAGCCGGATCTGCTGCTGCCGCTCTGGCTCTCGCTTGCTCGCTCGTGCTGCTGCTGCTCCGGCTCTCGCTCGCTCGCACTGCTACTGCCCCATCTCTTGCTCGCTCACGCTGCTGCTCTGCTCTCCCCCTCGCTCGTGCTGCTGCTTTGCTCTTCCTCTCGCTCGTGCTGCTGATGCTGGTACACAGGCTGCTACAGCTACACGAGTTGCTGCTCTAGCTCTAGTTCGTGTTGCTCCTCCAGGCGCTGCTGCGTCGGCTGCTATCTGCTACCGTGTTCCCCGTCGATCGCCTGCTGATTTAGATCACTGTTTCTCTACTACTAGTGCTCGAGCGGCCTAAACTACATGTGAAGTGCCTCTCTGCTACCAGTGCATTCAGTTTCGACAGTAACATTCAGATTCCACAGTAAATTTCAGTTTCGACAGTTAAGTTCAGAGTCAACAGTTTTTACCTCATCTGTTGTAGTCAGGTGTTTTTTGGTGATGTAAATTTTACATCTATCACTTTTTGATAATGTATTTTACATCATCTATTGGAGATGCTATTAGAATCCCACTTGAGATTAACAATGTCTGTCTTGTACTGCTTCAGCCTCGATGTCTTACGGCTCGCCGGAGTTGCTACAACGATGGAACCATCCATCACAACAGAGCAGTGCCCTGGACGCCGTCTACAGATGCCTCAGATCTTCCTCCACACCTCCGACAGCCACCTCTGCCGCAACGTCTTCAGCGACCAACCCAATGATGCTGAGGTTGACACGGCTACGGCAAAGAGGTTGTACACTTGTCACATCACTTATTACTCTACATTCATGTCGATACATTAGGGCTATTTTGGTTCAAAGGAAAAAGTGAAGGAAAAACATAGCGATAGGAAATTTTCCTATGGCACGCTACTATTCAATTATTCATGCATTTCGTTGAAAGGAATGGAGCAAAACATCCAACTGGACCTACTTTTCAAAATCCTATGCATGAAAACAAGACCAAGTGCATTAGTGGCAGAATAACATTCTAACTATAAACGCTTTCATATGGTTTCACTTTAATTTGGCCATGTTTCTTTGCATTCCTCTGCTCTTCCAATTCATGTGAACCAAACACCCAAGTTGACAGAAATCCTGTGTTTACAAATGCTCTATTTCCCACGTGCATTCCTATCCTATTCCGGTGTTTTTCCTATCCCTGCGTTTTTAGAATCCTGCAAGCAAAAGAACCCCTTACAAAATTACTTCAGTTACAGATAGGTGTCGAAGAAAACTTTGTGTGGTTTGTCCTGCTCCTACCCCGACGTCGTCCACCTCACCTGAGTTGCTCCATCGACAGAAGCATCCACCATACCATACATCATGACTCCCGACCGTCTTTCGCCGCCTCAGATCTCCTTCCCTGCCGCCGGCACCCACCGCAACTGCATCACCATCATCGACTCAACAGATGAACCTGAGGAGTACACGGGTCCACAAGAGAGGTCGCACTCTTTTGTTTCTACTTATGTTATGCATTGCTTAATATTACCTGCTACTTTATCGTCCGGGTCACCTCTTAGACTCCAAGTCAGGTCCGAATTAATGTTCAAACTTGAGTTTTAAAATGCTCATGGGGCACATATCGAGGCAACAATGAATAGTATCTCTGTCTATTATCTGGTTCACCTAGGGTATGTCTATGTTGTTCATCTTGGGTGGGAAACAAACAGTAAAGCAATCATCATCTGTCTTTTTATTAAAGTAAAGCTATCATCAGCCTACTATCATTATTTTTGGATCTATCCACTGGTTGTTACCATCACTCTAGATTTCTGCATGCTCTCCTTACATAATCTCACTATATTTTTTTCGTATGCATGTCAGATATACACAGTCATGTTGAACATGTAGAGAAAAAGAGAAGAGTTTTGCGCGGCAATACAATGTCATGCAGACATCGCTCCATGGTGGGTGCAATGGCAAACCCTCCCCCCCTCCAGATTGTAATCCAGAGGAAGATATCTGGTCTAAGGTGGATTCGGGCGGAGCTAACCACTCCTATTTACCCCCCGAGGTGTTTGCTCTAACTTGGCATGATGATGTTGGTCATATCATGCATATGTTGCCTTGCAGTGCCTACTTTCGACATCATATATGTCATCTGCTTAGTTTAGACATGTTCTGTAATGCCACATCTTTAGTTTCTATATCATATATGTGAATTATGCAATCTCATCTCTTTTAGCCAGCCATAATATATGTGAAATATGCAATGCCATCCTGTTTAACCAGGCATAATATATTTGAAATATATCTTGCCAATCCTTTTCTTCATTACATTTCCATTTGTCGACAATGTTTGTACACTGGTATAGCGAGGTGCTATATAAACGGTTTTTAACCCCTTTCCGCGATGGCGTTCTGAACCGTCGCCTAGTGAGTGACTGCTATAGGGGGGTCCTTCCCACACGACCGAGAAACAGTTGGGGATAGGGAGCCTTGATGCATACAGTTGTCCCTATAAAACCATTTCTGATATCTCGAATATCCCAAATGCTTCATCCTTGCTACTTGTTTGTGCTCGCATTGCCATCGCAATTGGAGTTCTGTGGTTTTACCTAAAACCAGGCACATTCCAGGCACGGGAGTTTTCCAGGCACGTACCAAACTGGCTCTATGTTTACGATGCCTGGCACATCACAAACAGTTCATGATTGTAAACCATGTATGATAGGTAGACAATCACACACATTTAGTTTTCCCGCATCGTTTGTGATAGTGTCTCACATCACACACGCTTTGCAAACGGCAACTGTGTGCATTGTTACACACGTTTCCTCTCCGTGAACCATGTCGGATTATGATGTATATCGCACACGCTGTGTTTTATAGACCGTGTGCGCCGTAATGACCTGCAGACCGTAATTTCACCCTAATTTAATTGCTGCTATTTAAAATTGTACCTAATTTGAACTTGGAAGTAGGCTGTAGCTTTATTCAGATCCATCAGGTTCAAACAACCAATGCATTATTCGATTCACAGGTACATATGTTCAAGAATTACATAAGCACCAAATAAAGAATGATGAACCAGGGTTCTATACTTGTACTATTACAGATGGTAAAGAAAGAGGCGACAGACATTCTGGTTGCTGAACAAGGTGAAGCGGAATGGCCCTATTGTGCTCTCCCGGATGCAGAAGGCACGCACGACTCTAGTCCAACCCCTTGTGATGGCCGGCTGCCAATCATGTAGTTTGAGAGGTAATCTTGAGTAAACTGCTTCAGGATCCACTGCAAAGGAAAAAAGATTCAGACATTGTCATCTAACACAACTCATTACTGGCAGTAAAAAGAAGGCTACAGAGTTCTTACTTACCATCCTACAGTTCACTATTGTCTTGCAAAAAGTGCAAACAAATAGTTCGATTGACATCTTTTGACCCATTTTAATAACAATCTTTATCAGTTTCCTCACTTGATGCTGGTTCATGAATATCTCACTGCCCCATACGCAGAAAGGGTCAAAGTGTGGATCTTTGGCAATGACATATGTACCTAAAAGCACCAAGTTAATATTAGAAGCTAAACAACAATTGCAAAATGATGTAGCATAACACTCCCTCCATCCCATTATATAAGATTTTATTACATGTATATCTAGAAATCATCAGAACATTAAGGTAACACTCTTCCTTGTTGCTATATAGCCTGGGATTGCATATTTAGTCATTCAGTACAAAGCATGTTGCTATGTAGCCTCAGATATATTAAATATGGCCCTAGTTAATCTACTGATAAATGGGTTACAGATATATTCAGTGAAATGTTCGATTCGATGATTAATCCCTTATCAGCCCTCAGGCTATATGGTACCAGCTACTGATATCCTGAACAGTGAGTACATGTAAGCAATGCGATGAAACTAACCTCGATGGAAAACAGCACTGTTCTCAATATTGTCATGTATGAGTACATATAAAGGCATGTTAAGCACAACATGCTAAACATCAACCAAATATATCCATGGTAGACAACATAATCTACAAATGATAGCTTCAGTGTGCATGTTTAGGCACGCTAGTTAAGCAAAACAAGAAGTGGAAAGGTGTGTTAACTGCATCAGGCATAACATTTAAAAACAAGCAAATAGTCATTCAAACTGGTATTGTGCAGGTCTAAAGTACACTAGTTATTGTTAAAAAAACGAAAAGGCATGTTAACTGCAACATCCTTAACAGCAACCAAATATCGTAATTCATAGTGGTATTGTTCAAACTATTATTGATGAAATTGAACTGCACGGCAAATAGTTGCACATATAGAGCATCACATTGTGAAGAACTGAAATAAACAAGGCATAAGGCCATCTCTAGCCGATCCTTTAAAAGTTAATGGACTAAAACCCTTAGTGGATATATATATATACTCCAGCAATTTTTGGCTGTTTCTAGTCGATCCCCTAAACTTAACATTGTAAACTTCAATTTGATCAAGTTCAAAACAGGTTCAACCGAAAGTAGCATGCATTCAAACATAAACATAGATAGTTTTGCATAACCGAACATAAAACATAAATTTAAACTAAGCTAAACTACTTTTGGTCCAAGTGGAGGTCGAGTCAATCCTTCCTCGTCAGGTATGGTGTGCCACGAGCTGGGTCTGGGCCGGTGCCGTCATCGGGGTCATTGGGGAAGACACTCCTCCACTCGTCGACGTCGATCTCCTCGTCCTCGCCGCCCACCTCGATGTCCTCCGCGCCGCCGTCCTCGCCGCCTTCGACCTCATCATCAGAGGAGAGCACGATAACCTCGCCGCCCTCTGCGCCGGCAAAGATCACCTGGTCCGCCTCCACGAGCTCCGGGTGGTGCCGGCGGAGCTCTTGCATGTAGGCCTCGGTGGTGGCCTCGGCCTCAAGGCGCTCCCATGCCTCGCGGTCCTCCCGTGCCATAGCCGAGCTCACCACCCCTGGCTCCGGCAGAACAAGGTCGACCGGGCGTGTGCCGAAGGGGAAATTGAGCCTAGCCGCCGCGCCGTGGTAGCGGACCTGCCAGCGGTCGTACTCCATGGCTGCGAGCTCGGCCGTGTGGAAGCTACCAAGCCACCGGCGGGTGTGGGTCTCTCGATCCGTAATCTCGGCGACCCACGTCCCCCACCGCCGCTGCCGGACCCCGAGGTAGGACCTCGTCGGTGGCCGGGCCCGAGGGAGGACGGGGAAGTCCTCGAACCAGCGTAGGGGCACGATGGCGGGCGGATTGGGCGACCGGTGACGGCGGATCGATAAAGAGCCCGCGGAGGACGACGGGGAGACCTCGGCTGCCACCTCGCCGGCGTCAGGCGAAGAGGCCGCGATAAAACTCTTTTTGGCCATTGGCTCCTCGAGCTCCCCAACACACAGGCAGAGGTTGAGGATGGAGGCGGCGGTGGCGGCGACCTACCAATGGTTTCAAGCGAGAGAGGGGTGGTCTGTGTCTGTGTGAGCGGAGGTTTTGGGGAGTGTGTGGTGTGTGTGGAGGGGGGGCAAGGTGGTGTTTGAGGAAATACCGTGGCAACTAAAAAATTTACTAGGCGGGAGTAAAATGCCGGGCTACTGAAAATTTGGATCAAGGGCGAGCAGATATTTTTGAGATTGCGAGGGATGCAGAGGCGAGAGTAAAATGCCGGGGCAACTGAAAATTTGAATCAAGGGCGAGCAGATATTTTTGAGATTGCGAGGGATGCAGAGGCGGGAGTAACAAGGCGGGTATACTGAAAATTTGAATCAAGGGCGAGCAGATATTTTTGAGATTGCGAGGGATGCAGAGGCGGGAGTAAAATGTCGAGGCCAATGAAAATTTGAATCAAGGGATTGAAGCAGAGCGGGAGTAACAGACATCGCACACGGTCCGCACATACTAATCGTGTGCTATCAAACATTAAAACCTTCCAGGCGGTAGATATTTTCGAGATTACGAGGCAGTAGATATTTTTGAGACCGGGAGGCAAGCCTCATGGAGCCCAATCTACTGTGCTGATGTGAGTGATTGTAGGGCACGGGCGTGGCACACGGGTAGTCTGACCGAACCGTGTCTGTTGCGTACCCCATCGCAGACAGTTTCTACATCCAACTCGTGTGCTGTTTATAAATTTGGCAAAAAGAATAATGCGGGAGAGGGTCAGAACACGAACACAGTTGCATGTGGACCAAATATATGTATGAAAAGGGTGGTTTGATGTTCGAATACCCAATGCACAACTTTGATGTGGCACCTATCGCACAAAAGCACAGTATTGCTAGTCAGCCACCCCCTACGAACCCCACTTCGTGTCGGTGGTAAGGGAATCCTAGCTATGAATGCATGCCCCCAAATAGCTAGGTCTGAAATCTCACCCTATCGTAACACAAAACCTATAGGAGTCCATCATATATATATGGTCAAACTTCCCCTTTCGCTTCCCGACAAAGGTGGACCATGTGCCGACCCAAAAATGTGTGCTTGTGGCGCGAGATGGGTGAGACCACATACGAACCACATGCGGGTGGCCCTACTATATGTATGAAAAGGGTGTGGTGTGATATTTAACTACCATTCACAACTTTGATGTGGCACGTGTGCCTCGCAAATTAACCGGACTTCCCCGACCCCACGGAGGTTGCAGGTTGTTACGCCCCCAGCTCAATCGTGCACTAATCATACACGCAAATGCACACGATCAAGCCTAAGGACTCACGGGAAGATATCACAACACAACTCTAAAACATAAATAAAGTCATACAAGCTTTATATTACAAGCTAGGGGCCTCGAGGGCTCGAATACATAAGCTTGCGTACAAGCTTCAGCGGAAGCATCAGATATCTGAGTACAGATATAAAAGAAAACACAGAAAGGCCTTTAGAAAGGCGGGGCAAAAGAAAACACTACGATCAAAAGGCGTAGGCCTCCTGCCTGGGACCCTCCGAACCTACTCCTGGTCGATGGCAAGCTCGAAGTAGTATCCATCCTCTGGGTAGTAGTAGTAGTCGATCGACGGGGCATCTGTCTTAGGGGCTCCGTCCTCTGGTCACGATTAACTGATATGGGGAGAAAAGGAAAACAAAGCAACCGTGAGTACTCAGAAGTACTCAGCAAGCAAGGATCTACACTACATATGCAACATTTTCAAAGAGAGGCTGTATATGTGGACTGGGCTACAGAAATGCCAGAATAGAGAGGAGGCCTAGTCCTATCGAAGTCTAGCATCTTCAGAGGTCTTGCAGCATTAGAAGAGTGTAGATCATACCATATAATGTAGCAGTATCATTATGTCTCAACCTCACCCAGAGATCCTTTCTCGACTCCCTGCGAGAAAGCAATCCCAGAGCCATACAGTCATCAACCTCGTCCGGAGATCCCTTCTCGACTCCCTGCGAGAAGCAATCCCAGAGCCATAGTATCCAAGTATCCAGTTCTAATTGTATCAATCAGGATACAACTCCGAGTGTCCTTTACCGTAGGACCGGCTATTGATAGAAGTTTTCTTCCCTGCAGGGGTGCACCAACTTACCCAACTTCGATTAACTCCGGCCGGACACACTTTCCTGGGACATGCCCGGCCTCGGCCAAATGATACATCGCAACCCTACCTACAGCTCAGCAGAGAGGTCCCCGCCGGTCTACATCCTAAGCGCTTAGGGGTCTTGGGCCGTCGCCCTGTGCACTCCGGGTCGTTGCGAGCAGGGTGGATACCAGCGCCAATGGCACGATCCGACCCGGCCACAATGCTAAACTGGACGTCTGACAAAGCTTTTGGCTGATGCTACGATGCAGAACGCCCATACTATGCCCACGTGATGGTTAGTGCTATCAGGCCAGAGGCCTGCTCGGATCAAATACCCAAATTGTTAGTACCTTGGGCTTGCGGTAACGAGCAGAGACTCACGAAAGATGTGACCCCGTCGCCCCGCCTCGAGGACTTGCTGCAAGGGTTAAGAATGCCCGGCCGCGCCTCGTATTCATCACTCGGGCACCATGCAGGCAACCCGTCTTCACATCACACGCGGGTACCCCTCAAGGTCGACCCGCCTTTCCAAGTAACAGTGTAAAGTCCAAGTATCCGTGTGTCCATAACATCAGGGGAATCCGAGGTATCACCCTCGTTGGATTCCTACTCGATGTAATAGTCAAGGTGAACTTGGAGGAATCACCCTTGCTGGGTTCACACTTGAGGTGTAGTACGACGGCGTCGTTATCGGAAGCGGTGAAGGAGGAATCACCCTTGATGACCACGACCGAATAGCTACTCTACAGAGTTAACATCAGAAGTGCTACATGAGGTATCACCCTCGGCACTCGATAGTAACGCTGCAGTGTCATTACAACTAAGGGGGTGATGTGCGGTGTCGGGGCCTGGTCTTCAATCCCGTTGATTGGGTCTTCTGATAATCCAGCGGGGCAGTCGGGATAAGTGGGGTCACTGATAGGTCTCTACCCAACCTATACTAAGCAGTTTAGGATATGTAGGTAATTATCAACAGCAGGTTACAATAAACAGGCTATGCATCAGAATAGGTAAAGCAGCAGCAGCAGCAATTCTAATGCAAGCATGAGAAAATAGAATGGGCGATATCGGGATGATCAAAGGGGGGGCTTGCCTGGTTGCTCGGCGGCAAGGGCAAGGTCGTCAACGGTGGCGTCGGGCTCCGGAGCTGCGTCAGTCTCGGGGACGACGTCGGTGTCAGGGTCTACCGAGAGAGAAGAGGGGGAAGAAACAGTAAATAAAAAGCAAACAAGAGCATGTCATGACAATACGCAGCGCCGGGTGTGTCCTAACGTATGGTTACACGTCACCGAGGAAGGGGGAATCCATCCGGGAATGTTTTCCCGGTTCCGGACATTTGTCAGACAGATGACCGGAGGGGAACGGTTCCATGTTCGGATAGTTAGGGAGATGTGGCAGACGAACGGACCGCGTATTCGGATTCGTCTCGTCGTTCTGAGCATTTTTCATATATAAAATATTTTCATCGGAGTTACGGTTTATTTTATATTAAATTTCAAAGATTTAAACAAATTCTGGAACTATTTAATTAATTAAATTCGAAATATACGAAATAGTGTATGCTGACATCATCATGACGTCAGCATGACATCAGCAGTCAACAGTTCCGTTGACTGGGTCAACCTGACAGGTGGGCCCCACCTGTCAGTGACTGTCAGCACTAATTAACAAGTTAATTGAGTTAATTAGCCATTAGTTTAATTAAACTTAATTAGTGTTAATTAATCAGAATTAATTACGTTAATTAATTAATTAGTTAATTAGTTAATTAATTAATTAATATTTACTTATTTATTTTTATATAATTCATTTTTTTAATACTGAGGCGTGGGGCCCCCTGGTCATAGGCCCATCGGGGTCTAGCGACTCAGGCGTGCGGGCGACGGGCGCCAGCCCGAATGGCGCCCGCCCCGGCCAACAGGGGGGGACAGCGATAGCAGGGCACCGGAGCGGCGCGGCGAGGGAGCGGCGCAGCACGGGGCGGCCGCAGGAGGGCGTGCGGGCAAGCGCGAGCAGGGGTGGCCGCGAGGCAGCAGGGAGAGCCAGCAGCACCAGCTCGCAGGCGGTGCTGCGCGAGGCAGCGGCGAGCGCAGGCGAGCGGGCCGGGCGCGGCAAGGTGGTGTGAGCGGGGGCAGCAACCGCGGCGAGCAGCGGGCCAGCGCGCGCGGGTGCGGGCGGGGCGCGGCGACGAGGTCGGCCGGGGACAGGGACGCGGGACGGCGCCGATGCAGGCCGCGGCGGCGTTGCGGCGCGTGCGTGCGCGGTGAGGAGAGGCTGGCGCGCGGGCGCGCGCTAGCACGAGCGGCCGCTGGCCGGGACAAGCGACGGGGAAGGGGGAAAGGGGAGGCCGGGCCTCACCGGCGAGCAGTGGATCGGGGTTCAGCGAGGCGCGATGAAGCGGCTCGGGGAGGCGTTCGGGGACCGCCGACGAGGTGGAGGGGCGACGGGTGATGGCGGGGCGACGAGGTCCGAGCGCGGCGAGCGGCGACTGGATCGGGCGTGGCGCGCGCGGACGCAGGGGGAGAGTGGGGGGAATCGGTTTAGGGTTTCCCCCTGGTGGGGATATGGAGGAGGGGAGTGGGGCGCCGGCTGGGCCGGCCTGGCTAGCCGAGTGGCCAGGTGGGCCGAGGCCCAGCGAGGGGGGGGTCCCTCTTATTTTTCTTTGTTTTATTTTACCTTTTCTATTTTCTTTTATCATATTTTCTTTTTTGTAAATAGTTAGGCCACCAAATGACTTTAGCAAAACATGTGACTTGCATCATTAAATGTTAGGCATTATTTACTACTGCCAAAAATTGTTTTGGAGACAAACGGAGTTCACACAAATTTTATATTAAATAAAATGTATTAAACCTTGCTGTTTTGGTAATGTTAGAGTCACCAAATTAATTTATTAATTGTTGGTTATAATTTTAGTATGGTCCCTGGAATATTTATTATTTAATGAACATTTTAGTTTCTAAGTTAAGCAACTTTTATCTTACACTTTAATTTAATGTGAAGTTTGAATTAGGAGTTTAAATGCAATATGATGCAAATGATGATTTGGCACTGTTAATCATGCTGACTTGCCATTATCAAAAGTGATTACTGTAGCTAACCACTGGGGGTGTTACAAATCTCCTCTACTAACAAGAATTCTCGTCCCGAGAATTAAGAGGTAGAAGGAAAAAGTTCGGGGTATTCCGCACGAAGATTATCCTCGCGTTCCCAAGTGGCTTCATCTTCAGTATGATTTGACCACTGCACTTTGAGGAACTTGGTAACCTTCTGACGGGTCCGACGTTCAGCTTCATCGAGAATGCGGATCGGATGCTCCTTATATGAAAGATCATCATGCAATTCGAGCATCTCGTGATCCACTGCGCGGTGCGGAGATTCCTTGAATCATTTACGAAGTTGCGACACTTGGAATACGTCATGGATATGAGAGAATTGCGGCGGCAATTCCAATTTATATGCCACCTGACCACGTCTAGCAATTATGCGGA
Source organism: Thinopyrum elongatum (assembly GCA_011799875.1). Lineage (NCBI taxonomy): Eukaryota > Viridiplantae > Streptophyta > Magnoliopsida > Poales > Poaceae > Thinopyrum > Thinopyrum elongatum. The sequence goes on from CM022303.1 coordinate 241,595,367, forward strand.
AAGGACCAATATAGCGTGGAGCTAGCTTGCCCTTGATTCCAAAATGGTGGGTGCCCTTCATAGGGGTGACACGTAGATAAGCTTGATCACCAGGTTGATAGATCAAACCCCATCATTTGCGATCGTAGTTGCTCTTCTGGCGGTCCTGAGCCGCCTTGAGATTTTCTCGAACAATACGGACTTGTTCTTCGGCGTGCAGAATAATATCCGGACCAACGAGTGGTCGTTCCCCAGTTTCTGACCAATTCAGAGGGGTTCGACACTTATGTCCATAGAGTACTTCGAAGGGGGGCATTTTCAAACTGGCTTGATAGCTGTTGTTATAAGAGAACTTGGCATACGGGAGAGATTCTTCCCACTTCTTGCCGAATGAAATAACACAAGCCCGAAGCATGTCTTCAAGCACTTGGTTGACTCGCTCGACTTGGCCTTGGGATTGGGGGTGATAAGCTGAACTCCAGGTAATATGAGTTCCCATAGCTGTTTGGAAACTTTCCCAGAATTTGGAAGTGAAAAGGCCGCCACGGTCCGAACTGATCTCCTTCGGAATACCGTGGAGTGATACAATTCTGGAGATATACAACTCTGCTAACTGGCTAGCAGTGATAGTTTCCTTGACGGGCAGAAAGTGTGCAACTTTAGAAAGTTGGTCGACGACGACAAGAATAGCATCGTGACCCTTCTGTGACCTGGGAAGTCCTGTAAGGAAATCCATCTGAACCTTATCCCATTTCCATAGAGGAATAGGAAGTGGTTGCAGAATTCCAGCCGGCTTCTGATGTTCTGCTTTAACGCGACGACACACATCACATTCAGCAACATATCAAGCAATATCCTGCTTCATTTTAGACCACCAGTACCTTTGACGGAGATCACGATACATCTTGGTGCTACCCGGATGAATTGACAGCGGGGTATCATGTGCCTCCTTCATGACCTTGTCAGTCATGAGTTCGAAGCGAGGTACCACAATGCGGTTTCTGAAATACAAGGTTTCATCTTCAGACAGCGAGAAATCCCTGTACTTTTGAAGGTGAAGATCTTTCTCCATGAGATCAATTTCAGCATCTTTAGCTTGCGCATTCTTAATAGCTTTCTCAAGATCTGGTTGTATCACAAGGTTATTTAGAGAGCCCTGTGGAACAATACGCAGATTCAGCTTGCACAGTTCTTCAAAAAGACGAGGTTGAGCTCGCCTAACCATGAGGTTGTCGCAATAGGACTTGCGGCTTAAGGCATCAGCCATCACGTTAGCCTTGCCAGGGGTATAGGAAATACCCAAATCATAGTCCGCAATGGCCTCCATCCATCTTTGCTGATGGAGGTTTAGAGATGGTTGAGTAAACAAGTACTTCAGACTTTTATGATCCGTGTAAATCTCGCAACGATTACCGAGAAGGTAATGTCGCCACAACTGCAATGCATAGATCACAGCAGCTAGTTCTAGATCATGTACCGGATAATTCTCTTCATGTGGGCGCAACTGACGAGAGCCATAAGCAATCACTTTACGCTCTTGCATTAGGACACAGCCTAATCCTTCACGGGATGCGTTACAATAGATCACAAAGTCTTTGCGGGTATCTGGAGGAGATAGTACTGGGGCAGATGTCAGCTTGTCTTTGAGTGTCTGAAAACTTTCCTGACATTTTTCTGTCCATTCAAATTTAACGCCCTTGTGAAGTAGATCAGTCAAAGGCTTAGCAATCTTAGAAAAGTTCTCGACAAATCGACGGCAATAGCTTGCAAGGCCAAGAAAACTTCTCACTTGCTTGACGTTCTTCGGAGGTGTCCAGTCAAGAATAGCCTGAACTCGTTCTGGGTTAACAGCAATTCCATCCTTGGAAATAACATGACCAAGGTAAGTTACTTCAGAAAGCCAGAATTCACATTTGGAGTATTTGGCATACAACTGGTGTTCTCGGAGCCTTTCTAGTATAAGACAGAGGTGTTCGGCATGTTCTTCCTTATTCTTTGAATAGACCAAAATATCATCTAGATAAACCACGACGAACTTGTCGAGGTAATCCATGAAGATGTAATTCATCAGACGGGAGAATGTGGCTGGAGCATTTGTTAAGCCAAATGACATGACAGTGTACTCGTAGGAGCCATAACGAGTAACAAATGCAGTCTTGGGAATATCCTCTTCACGAACACGGATCTGATGATAACCCAACCTCAAATCAAGTTTAGAGAATACCGATGATCCAGCAAGTTGATCATACAAATCATTGATCCGAGGAAGCGGATATTTGTTCTGGATGGTGGCTTGGTTAATGGGCCGATAATCCTGAACCAATCGGTTAGTTCCATCCTTCTTCTTAACGAAGAGTGAAGGTGCTCCCCAAGAGGAGGAACTGGGGCGGATGAAGCCCTTCTTAAGTGACATGTCGATTTCCTCCTTAAGTTCAAGAAGGTGGTGCGGAGGCATTTTATAAGGACGCTTCGCAATAGGGGTAGTGCCAGGCTTCAAGTCGATGACAAACTCGACAGCTCTAGCAGGGGGTATTCCTGGAAGTTCTTCTGGAAAGACATCTTGAAAATCACGAACAACTGGAACGTTCTCGATGCCTTCAAGAGGTGAAGCGTTCAATGCATTCAGAACATATATTTGAGTCTCAGCATCCTGAGCTATTCGAGCTGAGTATTGTACTTTCTGTCCAGAAGGGTGAGTGAGCCGGACTGATTCAGTCGCACAGTCAATCAAAGCTTTATAGGGCTTCAACCAGTCCATACCCAGAATAGTGTCTATGTTGGAGGTCTTGAGAGCAATGAGTGAAACGGGGAACATCAATCCTCTGATCACAATGTGGTTACCATGGCTTACCCTGGTAGTTTGCCAATTAGCCCCGGGTGACTGAATTACCAAAGGGGTGGACATCTTCTCGAAAGGGATATCATGACTTCATGCAAAAATTTCAGACATGAAGGAGTGCGATGCTCCAGAATCAAAGAGTACTGAAGCTGGGTTTGAATTCACTAGAAGGGTGCCCATCACAATTTTGGGGTCCTGTCGAGCTTCTTCAGTCTTGACATGGTTAACATGAACAAGCTGACTAGCAGGTGGTCTGGCATTACGATTTCTGCTAGGATGGTTTCGTCGGCCCTTTTTACGGTCAACAGAACAACGTGATGAATTCTGCGGCTGAACCTGAGGACAGTTGAAAGCACGATGCCCTGGCTGTCCACACTTGCGGCATAAACCATCATTATGGAGCGGAGCTACGGCATTGGTCTGTCCACCCTGGATCGTTAGCTGTCTTGGCGGCGGAGGCAGACGAGGTGCAACATATGATGGTCTCGGTGCAGGGGCAAGTCGGTGATGTACATTGTGCGGGATCCACACTCAACGCTTCTGAATAGGCTGACCCGAGGATGAGCCAGCTTCATGAGTGCGCTTGAGCGACTCCTGGTACTCAGTCAGAGTTGTTTCAACTTGGAAAGATTTGCTGACAAGCATTGCGAAATCTGTGAAATCATGGGCAGCAAGTGCAAGTTTTATATCCGTACGTAGTCCTTCACGGAATTTCTCCTGCTTGCGAGTGTCAGTGTCGATGTCATCCTCAGCATAGCGGGACAATTCAAGAAATTTCCTCTGATATTCATCCACAGTCATTTTGCCCTGTGAGAGTTTGCGGAACTCCTGCTTCTTCTGGTCTATCAGACCTTGAGGAATGTACCATGCACGAAAGGCTGACTAAAATTCCTGCCAAGTGGTTACAGTTTCAGCAGGCAACATACCCTTGTGGCTTTCCCACCATTGAGCAGCGGGACCTTTTAAATGAAATGTCGCAAAAGTGACGTAACTGTCAGGGGCAACATTAGCTGACTCCATCTCAAACAGGATGTCACGAAGCCAATCATCAGCATCCATAGGATTGGTGGAGTTGCGGAAAACAGACGGATTAAGGCGCACAAATTCTGCCAGAGTTATTGGAGCATTCTGCTATTGAGCATTCTGAGTAGGGAACTGGGCCAATATTCCGGTCATAACCTGACGGTTCAGTTCAAATTGCTGCATCATTGCGGCAATATAAGGTGGAGGTGGAGGATCGTCAGCCATCCTGCCAAATCAACAGGGGCAGTTTAGCAAGAAGAACTGCAGGTGTATGGAATGATTCATGAAGTAACACGCACAACAGAAGGAGGTGCAATAGATACTTCATCATATTCGCACCAGACATTCGAATCCGCACATAGCCTCGATTACAATCCGGCAATACGACAGCTGAAAGGGGAGGGCTAGACATCTAGGCGGCGCGCAGGCACGCGGTAGGGAAGTACACAACGAGACATAGCAAAGCCTACATCAACGTCGGAGAAAACTATTGGGGGGAGGAATCTACAAGTGAAACACAGGGTGCCCTCGATAAAAGGATCCTGAAAGCAGAACCTGGCCCACAATCTTGAAGAAAGGGGGAAATTTAAGAACTCCGGGTGGATGTGATTACGAGAACCTAAGGTTGGAGTTAGTAAAATTTTAACCCGGATAGAAGAGAGATCAGAGTCCCAGAGTAAAGGTCGAGGAGTAAAAGATCCTAATACCACCCAATTGGCGACGTGGGCCCGTAAGCCACACAGCCAAGTTAGCAAAACAGTTTTCGGTTACTAGACTCAACTTCGGCCAAGGAGTTGGAAAGGGGGATTCCTACAGGCAGTCGGCTCTGATACCAACTTGTTACACCCCCAGCTCAATCGTGCACTAATCATACACGCAAATGCACACGATCAAGCCTAAGGACTCACGGGAAGATATCACAACACAACTCTAAAACATAAATAAAGTCATACAAGCTTTATATTACAAGCCAGGGGCCTCGAGGGCTCGAATACATAAGCTTGCGTACAAGCGTCAGCGGAAGCATCAGATATCTGAGTACAGATATAAAAGAAAACACAGAAAGGCCTTTAGAAAGGCGGGGCAAAAGAAAACACTACGATCGAAAGGCATAGGCCTCCTGCCTGGGACCCTCCGAACCTACTCCTGGTCGATGGCAAGTTCGAAGTAGTATCCATCCTCTGGGTAGTAGTAGTAGCCGATCGACGGGGCATCTGTCTCAGGGGCTCCGTCCTCTAGTCACGACTAACTGATATGGGGAGAAAAGGAAAACAAAGCAACCGTGAGTACTCAGAAGTACTCAGCAAGCAAGGATCTACACTACATATGCAACATTTTCAAAGAGAGGCTGTATATGTGGACTGGGCTGCAGAAATGCCAGAATAGAGAGGAGGCCTAGTCCTATCGAAGTCTAGCATCTTCAGAGGTCTTGCAGCATTAGAAGAGTGTAGACAGTACCATATAATGTAGCAGTATCATTATGTCTCAACCTCACCCAGAGATCCTTTCTCGACTCCCAGCGAGAAAGCAATCCCAGAGCCATACAGTCATCAACCTCGTCCGGAGATCCCTTCTCGACTCCCTGTGAGAAGCAATCCCAGAGCCATAGTATCCAAGTATCCAGTTCTAATTGTATCAATCAGGATACAACTCCGAGTGTCCTTTACCGTAGGACCGGCTATCGATAGAAGTTTTCTTCCCTGCAGGGGTGCACCAACTTACCCAACACGCTCGATTAACTCCGGCCGGACACACTTTCCTGGGACATGCCCGGCCTCGGCCAAACGATACATCGCAACCCTACCTACAGCTCAGCAGAGAGGTCCCCGCCGGTCTACATCCTAAGCGCTCAGGGGTCTTGGTCCGTCGCCCTGTGCACTCCGAGTCGTTGCGAGCAGGGTGGATACCAGCGCCAACGGCACGATCCGACCCGGCCACAATGCTGAACTGGATGTCTGACAAAGCTTTCGGCTGATGCTACGATGCAGAACGCCCATACTATGCCCACGTGATGGTTAGTGCTATCAGGCCAGAGGCCTGCTCGGATCATTTACCCAAATCGTTAGTACCTTGGGCTTGCGGTAACGAGCAGAGACTCACGAAAGATGTGACCCCGTCGCCCCGCCTCGAGGACTTGCTGCAAGGGTTAAGAATGCCCGGCCGTGCCTCGTATTCATCACTCGGGCACCATGCAGGCAACCCGTCTTCACATCACACGCGGGTACCCCTCAAGGTCGACCCGCCTTTCCAAGTAATAGTGTAAAGTCCAAGTATCCGTGTGTCCATAACATCAGGGGAATCCGAGGTATCACCCTCGTTGGATTCCTACTCGATGTAATCATCAAGGTGAACTCAGAGGAATCACCCTCGCTAGGTTCACACTTGAGGTGTCGTACGATGACGTCGTTATCGGAAGCGGTGAAGGAGGAATCACCCTCGATGACCACGACCGAATAGCTACTCTACAGAGTTAACATCAGAAGTGCTACACGAGGTATCACCCTCGGCGCTCGATAGTAACGCTGCAGTGTCGTTACAACTAAGGGGGTGATGTGCGGTGTCGGGGCCTGGTCTTCAATCCCGTTGATCGGGTCTTCTGATAATCCAGCGGGGCAGTCGGGATAAGTGGGGTCACTGATAGGTCTCTACCCAGCCTATACTAAGCAGTTTAGGATATGTAGGTAATTATCAACAGCAAGTTACAATAAACAGGCTATGCATAAGAATAGGTAAAGCAGCAGCAGCAGCAATTCTAATGCAAGCATGAGAAAATAGAATGGGCGATATCGGGATGATCAAAGGGGGGGGCTTGCCTGGTTGCTCGGCGGCAAGGGCAAGGTCGTCAACGGTGGCGTCGGGCTCCAGAGCTGCATCAGTCTCGGGGACGACGTCGGTGTCAGGGTCTACCGAGAGAGAAGAGGGGGAAGAAACAGTAAATACAAAGCAAACAAGAGCATGTCATGACAATACGCAGCGCCGGGTGTGTCCTAACGTATGGTTACACGTCACCGACGAAGGGGGAATCCATCCGGGAATGTTTTCCCAGTTCCGGAAATTTGTCAGACAGATGACCGGAGGGCAAAGGTTCCATGTTCGGATAGTTAGGGAGATGTGGCGGACGAACGGACCGTGTATTCGAATTCATCTTGTCGTTCTGAGCATTTTTCATATATAAAATATTTTCATCGGAGTTACGGTTTATTTTATATTAAATTTCAAAGATTTAAACAAATTCTGGAATTATTTAATTAATTAAATTCGAAATATATGAAATAGTGTATGCTGACGTCATCATGACATCAGCAGTCAACAGTTCCGTTGACTGGGTCAACCTGACAGGTGGGCCCCACCTGTCAGTGACTGTCAGCAGTAATTAACAGGTTAATTGAGTTAATTAGCCATTAGTTTAATTAAACTTAATTAGTGTTAATTAATCAGAATTAATTAGGTTAATTAATTAATTAGTTAATTAGTTAATTAATTAATATTTACTTCTTTATTTTTATATAATTCATTTTTTAATACTGGGGCGTGGGGCCCCTTGGTCATAGGCCCATCGGGGCCTAGCGACTGGGGCGTGCGGGCGACGGGCGCCAGCCCGAATGGGCGCCCGCCCCGGCCAACAGGGGGGGACGGCGACAGCAGGCCGCCGGAGCAGCGCGGCGATGGAGCGGCGCAGCGCGGGGCGGCCGCAGGAGGGCGTGCGGGCGAGCGGGAGCAGGGGTTGCCGCGAGGCAGCAGGGAGAGCCAGCAGCACCAGCTCGGAGGCGGTGCTGCGCGAGGCAGCGGCGAGCGCAGGCGAGCGGGCCGGGCGCGGCAAGGTGGTGCAAGTGGGGGCAGCAACCGCGGCGAGCAGCGGGCATGCGCGCGCGGGTGCGGGCGGGGCGCGGCGACGGGGTCGGCCGGGGACAGGGACGCGGGACGGCGCCGATGCGGGCCGTGGCGGCGAGGTGGCGCGTGCGTGCGCGGCAGCTGTAGTGCGCGGCGAGGAGAGGCTGGCGCGCGGGCGCGCGCGCTAGCGCGAGCGGCCGCTGGCCGGGACGAGCGACGGGGAAGGGGGAAAGGGGAGGCCAGGCCTCACCGGCGAGCAGGGGATCGGGGTTCGGCGAGGCGCGATGAAGCGGCTCGGGGAGGCGGTCGGGGACGGCCGGCGAGGTGGAGGGGCGACGGGTGATGGCGGGGCGACGAGGTCCGAGCACGGCGAGCGGCGACAGCGACGGGATCGGGCGTGGCGCGCGCGGACGCAGGGGGAGAGTGGGGGGGAATCGGTTTAGGGTTTCCCCCTGTTGGGGATATGGAGGAGGGGAGTGGGGCGCCGGCTGGGCCGGCCTGGCTAGCCCAGTGGCCAGCTGGGCCGAGGCCCTGCGAGGGGGGGTCCCTTTTATTTTTCTTTGTTTTATTTTACCTTTTCTATTTTCTTTTATCATATTTTCTGTTTTGTAAATAGTTAGGCCACCAAATGACTTTAGCAAAACATGTGACTTGCACCATTAAATGTTAGGCATTATTTACTACTGCCAAAAATTGTTTTGGAGACAAACGGAGTTCACACAAATTTTATATTAAATAAAATGTATTAAACCTTGCTGTTTGGGTAATGTTAGAGTCACCTAATTAATTTATTAATTGTTGGTTATAATTTTAGTATGGTCCCTGGAATATTTATTATTTAATGAACATTTTAGTTTCTAAGTTAAGCAACTTTTATCTTCCACTTTAATTTAATGTGAAGTTTGAATTAGGAGTTTAAATGCAATATGATGCAAATGATGATTTGGCACTGTTAATCATGATGACTTGCCATTATCAAAAGTGATTACTGTAGCTAACCACTGGGGGTGTTACACAGGTAGTGCGAAGTAGCCCCCCCCCCCCCCCACACACACACGTCGGGGGGAGGGTATCTCACCAAGACGTACTGTAACACGGACCAAGCAGAATCCAACTTGGTCGTACAACCTCTCTCGCTCATTGTTGGTCAAAGTGATGGACGTCCACACGGCCCCGCAAAATGGGCTAGCTTGTCGCCGATAACCTCGCGAGGGAGTACTGTATGAAGACAAACCCACTCTGTGCATGTGGCCCAAGTATGTATATGGAAGTGGTGTGTGTGGTGTTTGAATACCCAATGCACAAATTTGATGTGGCACCATGCTTTGGAACCGTAAAATCCCCACACTGAGCGAGGGTTCACGACGCGTAGCATGTGCTCAAACTTAATTAGGCTTGGAATGGTCGACCTACTATACGCTAACTCAAAGCAAAGAAGAAGAATCCACCCTAGTAACCTTTCTCATCGTTGGTCGAAATGATGGACGTCCACGCGGGCCCATGAATATATATATAGGATTGCCGCCCATAACCAAGCGAGTGAGAGTGTGTCCAAAGACAACCATTGCATGCGTGTGTCCCGAACATATTTATGGAGGTGTGTGATGCATGCATATGTGTTGAATACCCGACCCAATGCACAACATTGATGTGGTGCATGCGTTGAAAATCGCAGAGGTCCCCACACAGAGCAAGAGGTCGTTCATGACGTGTCGTGTGCTCGACCCCCCCCCCCCTTTGATCCAGCGGGATGGATTCATGTGTACACATGCGCTATTATATATATATAATCTCACATCATGATCTATATCATGAGACAAACAAAAAATTAATCCCCTCCTAAGTCAAATTAGTTAACCTCTCTCGCTGCCGGTGAAAGTGATGGACCAAGCGGGCTGACAGAAGGAAGCATCGCCGATAACCGCGTGAGTGGGTGCCATATATAGGACAACAACCATCGCGCTTGCATGTGTGCCAGAACATATATATGGAGAGGTGTGTGGTTGTGATGTTTTGAATACCTAATGCACAACTTTGATGTGGCATTTGCCTCAAAAACCGCAAAGTCCCCACACAGAGTGAGGTTCATGTGACACCTAGTGTGTATATATATATATATATATATATATATATATATATATATATATATATATATATATATATAAAGCGAAGCGTATGTCGCACACGAGTGATCATCCTATATAGGACTACGTACCACCGTCTGCATGTGGCCCAAAGAGGTGTTTGTGTGATGTTTGAATACACAATGCACAACTTTGATGTGGCACCACATATATAGGAAACCAAAAAGTCCCCACAGAGAGCGCGAGGTTCATGATGAGTGGTATGTGCTATATGTACACCCCCATTCGACGCGTGGTATATATGTACTTCTACTGTATAGCACAAACCAAAAAAGAATCATTCCTTGATGGTCAAATTAACCTCTCTCTCTTGTTGGGTCAAAGTGATGGAGGACAACCTCGCATGCCCACGGATGGAAGCGCCACACGCGAGTGAGTTCCTGTAGGACAACCACCGCCTGCATGGTATTGCGTGATGTTTGAATACCAATATAATGTATAACTTTGATGTGGCACCTGCCTCGGGAACCGGAAAGTCCCCACATGGAGCGAGGTTATGACACGCATATATATAGAGTATTCATGTTGCCCCCTCTTTGACATGTACATACTCCTACCATGCATATACGTAACACAAACCAAAAAAGAACCATCCTTGTTGGTCAAATTAACCTCTCTCTTGTTGTACGTTCAACTGGTCGACGACGACCTCGTGGGCCCACAGAGAGAGTCACACGCGAGTGAGTGTCATAGGACAAAACCACCGCGTGCATGTGCCCGTGTCTTATGTGATGTTTGAATACCCAATGCAGAACTTTGATGTGGCACATGCTTCGCAAACCGAAAACGCACTACACCACGATGCGTAGCCCCCTCACTTCAAGCCGGTGGGAAGGTGTATACGCACGTGCTCGAACTTTGATATGGAATCTCACCATGATCCACACCACACACATGCCAAGATGAATCCACCTTTTGGTCAAATGCCTCTTGTTGTCGGTGGAAACTGAAAACCTTTGTGGGCTAATGAATGGGCACGTCGCTGATAACCGCACGAGGGAGAGTGTCCGAGAGGACCACCAATGCATGCATGTGGCCCGAACATGTATGTATGAAAGGGTTGTGTAATGCTTTAAATAACCAATTCATGACTTTGATGTGGCATATATGACTCACAAAATGATCAATAATCCCACACGGAGGTTCATGACTCGTAGTGTACTGTCGGACCCCTCCCCCCCACCCCCCACACACACATCCCGCACCACCAAAACCACTCTGAGGCATGTCAAACTTTTTCTGCAGTGAACATGTGACCAAAGGAGTGTCATGTTAAAATAAAAAAAACAGACATCATTCGATCATTTTTATACATTGATTGATTTCCTAGGGATTTAATGTGCAAAAATCAAATTTGAGCTACATGTGCACCAAAATGGATTGCAAAATCATATGTGTCCCTGGGTGCATGTTTCCCCATGCAAGAGATTTCAAAACATTGAGAATATAGATTTTTAAAATTCAGTAAATCCAAAACTTAGTTGAAATTCATGAAACTTATTGTGGTGTCGTATATGGAGACCAGTAGACTGTGATATTGTATTTTTTTTGTCAAATTTGAGACACGTTTTGATATAATCTTCTTACAAATGGGAGATTGTTAATAACTGGCAACCAATATCTCATACGGGTTATTTATTCGGACTGTGTGCGTTAGACCGTGCCATGCTTCGGTTAAGCAGTAAACCGGCAGAATGAATCATCAATAAACCAAAAAATATACGTGCTGCCACGCGCCCCGTGTGCCGTGTGAGCAGGCGTGAGTTGATAGGACGCATGCAAGCAGTCCGCCGCGCAGGCAGACCGGGAGGCGTGCGTGCAGGTGTGCGTATTGATGGGAGGCATTTTCGCTACGCAGTGTCACCGGGAGGCGTGCGAGTAGCTGTGTGAAATGATGGTAGGAATGACAGAAGTCTGCCGTGCAGGCTCACCGGGAGGCGAGACAGCCTTTGACCGCCGCCCGCCTCGCTCCCACTGGTCCGTATTAATTGCACGCCCGAGCCGCCGGCCATAATAGGCGGCCGCACCCCCGGTCCACAATGGTCACCAACGTCTGGACTCTGAAGTGTATGAGGATGCCACCGAAGCGCACCATCGGAGGGAGTGGCGACGCCGGGGCTGGTGAAGCACCCACGCAACGCGTGAAGCTGGGCACAGAGGTTGCCGTCGCCACTGACGAGGTCTCGTGTGGGCAGCAGCATGACCTTGACTTCGTCGGTGCCGTCGTGCCCCCCCAGCTGGTGCCGAAGGTCAACAGCAACTCCGGCAACGACTGCGACTCCGACGGAAAACCGGTTAGTCATCTATATACCCATCTGTGCAGCAAACATGTCATGTGTTTTCTCTGGTTACTCCCCCCTCTCTAATTTTTTTGGAATACAAATCCTATGGTTATGTTCTCTCAGCCCATGAAATCAGAGTAATTAAGATCCATTAGATGCACGCAGTGTATTGATTGTTTGAATGTTATCCGTATAGAGTTAGTGATTAATTGTTTGTTCTGTACAAATGATTTTTGCTAATAATCCGACTAGGGTTAGCTTGCGTGCTAATAATTCGTGGCCAGATCTTGAGAATTGATTTTGAATGTCCTACATATATGTTTGTGCCTTTTTTCTTCCAGATCTTGAGAATTGATTTTGAATGTCCTACATGTATGTTTCTGCCATTTTTTTCTTTCAGATTGGTATGTACACAGATGAGGCTCCGGCCAGCGCCGCCGCTGGATGTAGATCTTGGACCCGGCTGCGCGGCCAGAAGCGGCCACGCCCCCCTGGACCTGGGGAACCAGTAGAATCTCCGGCGGACCGCATCAGCGATCTCCCAGACGGCATCCTTGGGGAGATCATCTCCCTTCTCCCCACCAAGGATGGCTGCCGCACACAAGTCCTCGCATCTCGGTGGCGCACTTAGTGGCGCGCCGCGCCTCTTAATCTCGATTGTCATCAGCTATCTGTTGATGATGATTCTGAACTCCCCGGAGCCATCATCTCCTCCCACCAGGGCTCCGTTCAACGCATCTGCATCCTGGCATGCTACCTGCTGGACATACCCTGCACGGTGGCCGCCTGGCTGACATCCCATCAATTCAATAAACTCCAGCAACTTGAGTTCTACCATTACTACAGCGATAGGTTACCACCAAGAGCTGCATCTGTGCCCTCACCACCGATGCCCATCTCATGGTTTTCCTCCTCTCTCCACACCGCCACCTTGACCTGGTGCCATCTAGCAGACAATTTGGTACAAATGCTTCAACTCCCACTGCTGAAAAAACTTGCGCTTGTGTTGGTTGATCTGTCGGTGGCCTCACTTCACAGCATCATCCACTCCAGCTGCCCTGCACTGGAGCGTTTGGTGCTTTTTTTGGACTAGGAATCCATATCCGTTGTCTCAAAATAAAGTCGCCTCACCTTGTAGGCATTGGAATTCATTTTGAAGGACAGGAGCTCATCATCGAAGATGCCCCTTCACTTCAAAGGTTGCTCCTTGATTGTTGTTATAAACCTTCGCAAATCAATGTGGTCTCTGCGCCTAAACTGGAGACCTTGGGTATATTTCCTCATCCCTTTGAAGGTTACAAGTTGGTGGTTGGCTCCACACTTGTTCAGGTACTGTATGTTATCCATGTACACTTTAGTAATCTGCATTTTTCATTTGTGCGCATAAGTTAAATATCATCTTGGAGTACACTTTCGGTGCTAATATTATGTTCTATGCTGAATGAAGAGCTTGTCCATAGATGGTGTATCAGGGGTGCTAGATTCTATCAAGACCTTATATATTTATATAGGGTGTCTTGATCTAAACACCACTATTAGCTTGCTGCGATGCTTTCCATGTCTGGAGAATTTGTATATAAAGGTGATGATTTCACACACATTGAAAGCCCATATATAATGTACTAGAATTAACCGTTCAGCTGTCGCTCCTTCGACATACTCTATTTTAGACATTAACTATTTTCAATCTTCATGTCTATTTAGGTACTAGGACTTCGAGAAAAAGGTCTAACCAATCGATGGCAGAGGAAGCACAAGGATTTTCTTAGATCTCATGACATTCATTTGAAGACAATAACGGTGGAAGGATATGCATCCAACCATCTAAACACTGGCTTTGTCACATTCTTCATGAGGAATGCGAGGGCACTATTGTCCCTGAGATTAAGTTTTTCAACAAGAAATTTCTCATGGAACTGTATGTTGAACAACATAAAAAGAAGTTTCAGGTGGACCTAAGGGCATCTGATCGTGCTCGGCTTATATTTACAACAACTTGTCATCATCATGGACCAATAGATCTTTTGTACCGGGATCTTGATTTTATGGATCGGACCGATCCATTTGATTGTGACTGCCAAAAACTTTTGTTGAGTTAGATGTTATTGCCCTGTTCAATCCGGGTTATGTGTAAACCTAATGAACAATTAATCCTCGTGCTTTTGTACCTTTTGTAAGCTGGAGTTAGACATTTTTGTCCTTTTCAACTAGGGTTTGACCCATATTTTCTTTCATACTGGGCTTTGATCTTTGTTCATTACAGAACCCGCAAGTTCTTAGCGCCCTCTTGCACCCACCAAACTTATTTTCAGCTAGCACACCAAATGGGATGTAATTCTTAATAGTAGAAGCTGCATGGTAGTGGCAGATTTGGATTCTGACATTTGGGACCCATGAGGAAAAAGCCTATCCAGGGCGGTGCCGACTCGACAGTAAACGTTGAGAAACCTGGTTTTAAAATTACTGTAAATCCAAAACTCGCCTCAAAATCATGAAACATCGCATGGTGTTATGACATGGCACCAACATGCTGCGGTAAAAAAATAGTCCAATTTGGGACAAGTTTTGGTATAAACTTCTTACAAACCGGAGCTTCTCTCAAGAAGCATCATGGTTCCGAGAGGGAACTTGTCACCTATATGTGTGTGAAACGACATATGCTGTTTCTTCCCGCCTTGATTTATTTTCAGAGGCAACATGCAACTATAGGAGTGTTGTCCTAAAAAATATGAAATTATTCAGCGTTCGTTTTGCTTTTTTATGCATTGTTTGAATTTTCTAGGCATTTTTTAACATACTTTGGTGTGTGCAAAGGTCATGTGTCTACTAGCCACCTATGTAATTGGATGTTCAATTTGGTTATGGAATCAAGTCCTTATAAGTACATATATTGTTGTTCTGTATGCAATGACAACACACACTGACCATACTAGGAAACCCGTCGGTGATGAATTCATCAATCGACAATCGTATACTAGCAAACATTTGCCCACAACACACACGACTTATTAGCAGAAATTGTTTATGTTATTATGGGTCTTCGCACACATTTCTAATTAGGAACCTGTTTGCCGTATATCGCACACACCTTGATCTGGCTGACCATTTCTGTTGTGTTGCCTAATCACAAACAGTTCATCTGAGTGATCTATATGTCGTATATCGCACACACCTTCATCTGGCTGCCCATTTCTATTGTTCCGCCTCATCACAACAGTTAATCTGACTGAACTGTATGTTGTATATCGCACACGCCTGCATCTGGTTGCTCATTTCTGTTCTTCTGCCTCATCGCAAATAGTTCATTGAACTGAACCATATACCCCGCATCGCACACGCAACTAAAATCTGAACCGTGTTCGATGTATCCGCCATCGCAAATGTTTTGCATCTTTTTTTACGGTTTTTTTACATCACCATTTGCGATTAATGCATCGCACATAGTTTCATCAAAGGGTCTCTGATCGTAGTGTCGCGTTAGCAGCATCCTGCAGTAGTGGTACATTCAACTACTCTTCCTGTGAATTAGCCATTTGAGTGGGTGATGGAAAAATCTGGAGTGAAAACAAGGTCTTCAGAGCAGACAGTGCTACCTATCAAAGCAAATCTCTTGCTAGGTCCCGATAGCTCCTCAGAGATGGATTCAGAGACAGATGACCAGTCCTATTCCCCCACCGAGGTGTATGCTCTAACTTGGCATGGTTATACTGCTCATATCATGCATATGGTGTGTTGCATTGCATAGTTTAGACATCATATACACAATATTCAACACCATGTTCTTAGTTCAGACATCATATATGTGAATGCCCTCTACTTAGTATATAAATCACACGTGTGAATTATATCATGCGATCCTGATTACTTAGATAACATGTATGAGAATTATGTCATGCCAACTTGTTTACTAAAGACATCATATAACTATCTCATGCCATCATGTTTAGTTAGTCATCATATCTTTGAATTATGTCATGCTATGCTATCCAGTTTAGATAGACATCATATATGTGAAATTATGTCATGCTATCCTTTTTAGTTAAACAATATACATGTGAACTATTTCATGCCCTCTTTTTTCCACACTATCTATTGCATCTGTCTCTCATACAAGTTCTGTACATTCAACTAATTTTCTTGTTTATCAGCCATTTGAATTGGAGGGGGTGATGGCAGTATCTAGCGGAGTAAACACGGTCTTCAAATAAAACAGTGCTACCTCTTGGTGAGGATAGCACCCCGGTTGTACATGCACGAGAACTAGCCCTACCACACATAACCCAGACTCTCACAGATTGTACCCCTACTTCGATGGACAGAGAACCAGCTTCACCCAATCTAACCCCAACCATAGCAGTTAGTAACGCAGTTCCAGTTTACACAGCACCATCTCCAGCACAGAGCTCCCAAACAAGAGCAGTTAGTATGGCAGCTCCAGTGCCCAAAGCACCAGTACTACCACGGAGAACCCCAACTCCACTAGTTAGTACACCTATTCCTGTGGACGAAGCACAACTAGCCATTCGTAGTTTAGCATCTATCGCATTTGATGTTGTTAAATCCTATGTGTGTATCTTCCCATCATGGAAATATTATACTGAAGATGAAGGAAAAAGCCAGTTGCAGGTGTTCATCCAGGAGTTATGTGTAAGTAATGTTATTCATGGCAAATACTTTGCTTTGTCCCAAACATTCTACCTCCATGCTGGTTATAATAAAGCAACTATTTCCATTTTTCTCTATAGAGAAGGACCGATTTGGAAACTCAGGATGAGGTAACCTGTGCTAATACCTCTGTTCATGTAGAAGAAGTGCTTAAACCTGAAGAAGAACTATTCTCATTTAAGATTCCATTGCTATGGTGCAAACTGCTTTGCTCTTGTATCACTGTATTTACTCATACAAACTTATTTTTAAATTGAAGGATCCAATCGAAACTCCAATGGCACAATAGGTATGTTTAAACATGTTTCTTTAACAGGTTTGCTCTTCTAAATTTCTCTGTTGATTTCAACTTCAAGCATGTATACAGTTGACTTCTCATATCATGCACATTACTAGCATCACAACATAGCCAATAGTGTTGTTGTACATGTATACCCGTGTTACCCATCTGAAATCTTGTTGTGCCGTGTAGTTTCCCACACTTGTATTCTTTCAATGCTGCTTTGTGTTGAACTGATATGATTTGAACCGTGACTCTATTTTGATTTGGCAAGACAATGCAATGACCATAGGACATAGATATATGTTTGTTTGATGCTTTTATTATGTACTTACTACTTGGCAATAGAAGACTTGGTAGTTTAATCCTGTCCACCTTACTACTGAACTGGTTCATCGAAATGAGTTTCATATTCTACATGCTAAACCTGTTATGTGTCTGCTTGTTTCTTCTTTTAGGATGCTGACAGAATATTTGGGAAGAGTACCTTATTAAGCAATGGTAAAGGAAGTAATGCAGATAAGGTTCAGTATAGTGAGACATCCTTGTTGGTCTCCAACAAAGCTGGTAAAACAGCTAAGGAAAACTATCTTGAAGACAGTGAGACAACCCCAAAGTCCTGTCTTGATATAGTGTTCGAGTTACTGGCCACTACCGCTGGCACAAGCTCTTCGAACTCACTGTCTGAATTAGTTCGGTTTCTTGTGTCTCAACTACAAGCTGAAAGACATCGATCAGCTGTACTGCGACAAGAAGCCGAAGGACTGAGGAAGTCCCTGGAGAATTCAGATGCATACTTTCTGGTGCAACAGCAAGCGTTGGAGGATTTTAGCGCCAAACAGGAGAAAGCTAATAAGCTTGCTAAGCTTATTGCCAGCATGGTGGATACCCAGGATAACATTTCTTGAGCTCTTGTGAAGTTGTTTCAGTTATGGACTTGTTTTGCTGCCGCTCGTTTATTTGCACTGGTGGCCAATTTAGACGCCCAGTATATGTAATATGCTGCTTTGTTCCCTATATTTGCACTGGTGGCGAACTTTGATGCCTAGTGGATGTAATATGTGTAATAGCTGTGTCGGTGCAACAAACCCTGGGTCCGTTGCCCAGACTGTGCACAGGCCCAAGAGCAAGATTACTACACCAAGATCAGATCCAAGCACAAGAGATCAATCCTTCGAAGGACCAAAGTGCAGATCAAGAAGACCAATACAAGCCAGATAAACAAGATATTGTTAAGGGAAGAACCTCCCTTGCCGGGCAGGCGAGCCTGGCAAGGCTGGGGTCACCCCGGAAGCAAGCTTCCAGATCATCCCGGCAGGCCTGCCGGGGCTTACGGAGGCGAACCACTCCATCGCACCACCTCACGAGCGACACAATTCGCTGATCAGTGCGGTGTCAAACCGCAAAGTGACTAAGTGACTACCCCCTGCCACATGGCAGCCACTTTCTACAGAAAATACCTCCAGATGACACCCGTTCTGAGACGTGTCGAGCAAGCAGGCGCGAAGCTGGCAAAATAGCCTGGCAGGGCCTGCCGGGCGAGCCGTGATGTGACATTGAGCGGCGCATTTAATGCGCTCTGTCAGCCTGCAGAGTTAGGTATGATAGCACTATTGCTATCTAATCAGTATGTAAAGACTGATTTGCCACTGTGGTAACCCCTTAGTCTATAAAAGGAGGCCCATGGCAACCGTAGAAAGGATTCGGACCCCCACACACTGATACGCGCGTAGCCACTCTCACCTCGAGGCAACCTTGCCGGGCAAGAGCGCTGCGCCGCTCCACCATTCTTCCACCATCAATCCACCAAAGCAGGAGTAGGGTTTTATGCCTCGTGGTGGCCCGAACCTGGGTAAAATTGCTCGTGTGATCTCTGTCGTGCTGTGTTACGCTTCTCCGCTCTTTGTGCAGCGTGCCTATCCCCCCGCCGAACCAAAAGGGGCTCATGGCCCCATAGGTGGCCGTGGTTTCCCACGACATCTTTCCTCGCGGCGGCCCGAACTTGGGTAAAATTGCTTGTGTGATCTCTGTCGTGATGTGTTACGCTTCTCCGCTCTTTGTGCAACGTGCCTATCCCCCCGCCGAACCAAAAGGGGCTCATGGCCCCATAGGTGGCCGTGGTTTCCCACGACATCTTTGGCGCGCCAGGTAGGGGGATCACTTGCGCGAACCCAAGAGCGTGAGCAGCACGTCATCTTCATCGCCATTTTCATCATCGACGGCTCCATCAACTATGGCGCCAAAGAAGAAGCCCGGTGCCGCAGCTCACCCGTCCGACTCGAAGGCCCCGCGCCCGCAACCGCCTATGCAGCGGGGAGTGTGGAGGTGCACGAGGATGTGGGCGCTGCGGGGGACATGGTCGGCGCAGGAGGCGTGGTCACCACCTCCCCCGCGGCCGAAGCAGGAGCGCGAGGCACCGAAGAAGGACAGCATCAGCAACATCCCGGCGAGCACGCTCCGCAAGGTACGGGAAGAGAAATTATTCCTTCTGTCCCTCCCGGCATAGCCGAGGGGCATAGCTGCTGCGGGCGCGGTCGCAGGACATGCACCGCCTCCGGAGCAAGCTGGCCCAACCAATGCTTCGAACAGAGCCATTGGCCCACGAGCGCCATCACCTCGTCACCATGCCATCCTGGTGACTGGCTCTCGCCGACGGGAGCCCGGCGCAGCCACCGCCAGCACCGTCAGGAGCCGGGCGATGCTGCGGTCTACATCATCATCACCAATGCCAAGCACCGCTTCGAAGGCCATGGCGCGGGCCCAACTGTTGCTGAGGTTTCCGCCGGCAGCCGATCAGATGGATGAGTGGAGAGCCACCATTCAGAGTCTGATTGGCTTCGCCGAGGTTGGAGGCTCACAGCAAGCTGGCCCGCCACGGCCTCCCCCGACGATGACGGTGGCCCACGCCGCTGGCCATGCAGAAGGAGTCACCCCCACGGTGCAATCCCCACCGCGGCAACCAGCGCGAGGGCCACGAGACCAAGAGCTCGATGACGTCTCGATGGCATCGTCAGATCCTCGGGCACGTCAAGACCAACGATGAGCCCCAGAGGACAGGCAAACGGAGGGCACGCACATCGCCATCGGGCGACGCTGCAACAGCCACCACCAGTCCAATGGGCACGACGACCCCAACGTCGATGAACCTATGCTCGGCAGAGGCGAGTACCTGCCTTTCGAGGCTGGGTGCCCTGCCTTCACCCGTGAGCTGCGGCAAGTCCGTTGGCCGTCCGCTCGCACATTCAAGCCAGAGATTCCAGAGAAATATGATGGGAGATTGAACTCGGCAGAGTTCTTGAGCATCTACACCATCGCTGTTCAAGCTGCCGGGGGTAGAGATGAGAAGGTTTTTGCCAACTACTTCCCTTTGGCGCTCAAGCCAAATGTGAGGTCTTGGCTGATGCATCTGCCGGAGAAATCCATCTCAACCTGGGCTGACCTGTGCCATGAGTTCGTTGGCGCCTTCACGGGTGGTCACCAAGAACCAGCGCGGCCCAGCGATTTGCAGCTTCTCCCGCAGAAGGAAGGAGAGACCCTTTGGAAGTACATGCAAAGGTTCAGCTGAGTCCACAGGAATATTCCAGATATCCACCCAGCAGTTGTGATAGCTGCGTTCCAATCCAACATGCGCAACCGTTGGATACGTTCCAAGATGAACGTTCGATTGCCCAAGACTGTGAAGGAACTTTACACCTTGGTGGACAAGTGTGCACGGGTGGAGGAGGGGAGGAAGCTCCCTGGGGAGGAGGATGGCATCGACGTTGATTCAGAAGATGACGATGAGGCCACCAGTCAGAAGAAGAAGAACAAGAAGCGTAACAAGAAGCGCAAGGATAAGGCAGTACTGACCGTTGAGGGATCGAGCACGCCTAGTACCGGTAAGAAGGCTAAGGCCGAAGTCCCCGGCAAGGAAGTTGCCGTGTGCACTGACTGCCGGGAAGCTGCGGCTACCGAGAAGGCTGGGAAAGGTGATGGGCCGTATTACAAGATTCATCAGACCAAGGGCCATGATCTCCAGGAGTGTCATCAGGTTGAGCAGCTCATCAAGAAGCAGAGGGTTGAATATGAGAAGCATGATAAGGAAAAAGGTCAGAATAGCGCTGGCGGGAAGGGCCGAGGCGGTGAAGCAAATCTCCCCGGCAAGGCTCTTCGGAACCAAGGAAAACCCGCCAGGGGCCGAGAGAAAGAAGGTTGCAATGATGAAAGCGATGGGGGGATGAAGAGGAAACCAGCGAGCAGGAATTCCAGAAGGCCACTGATGCCCTGTGCATTGACGGGGGTGCATCTCTTCACTCCTCTCACCGCCAACTTAAACGGTGGGTGCGCGAGGTCAATGCCATGGAGCCAGCGGCAGAGTCTCGAAAGCCGCTCAAATGGTCGCACACGCCCATCAACTTTGACGAAGAGGACCATCCCGACCGCACCACTGCGGTAGGATGCTTGCCGTTGTTGGTTTCGCCAACAATCCGCAACCTCAAAGTCACAAAGATGTTGGTTGACGGCGGGGCCAGGTTGAATCTGATTTCCCCGAAGGTTATCAGCAAACTTCAGATAGCAGAGGAAGAACTCAAGGTCACGGGCACATTTCAAGGAATCAACCCCGGTAGGAGTCATCCTAAGGGAAAGATCACGTTGCCTGTGACATTTGGAGGAGAGTTGAACTACCAGACTGAGAAGGTTGTGTTCGATGTGGTTGACCTCCCCCTGTCATACAATGGAATCCTTGGACGCCTAGCTCTGGCAAAATTCATGGTGGCATCCCACTATGCCTACAACACGCTGAAGATGCCAGGGCCGGTGGGAGTCATTTCCATTCCGTCAGACAAGAAGGACGCAATTATTTGCGTGGATAAGATGTACCGGGACGCAGTCGCGGCAGAGGCCGCGGAAGCTGCAGTTCCCGCCAAGGAAATCAAAGGAAAGAAGCAGGCTCGTAGGGATACCAGCAAGGAATCCGGGAAGCGTACCTCCTCTGAGTGTGCTGCGCCCGTTGATGACTTGCTAGAAAGTTCCAACAGCAAGAGATCCAAAGCTGCTGCACCTCCTGTGAAAAAGGTCCCGGCAGGGCTGGCTGGCGCTGATGGTACCTTTACTATCAGTGCCACCCTTGATGACAAATAGGAAAGCACGCTCGTTGCCTTCCTGTGGGCGAATATCGATGTGTTTGCTTGGCAACCATCTGATATCCCCGGTGTTCCCAGGGAGGTAATCAAGCACCACCTTGTTGTCTGCCCACATGCCCGACCAGTCAAGCAGAAGGTCCGAAAGCAAGCTTTGGAGCGGCAGCAATTCATTGCAGAAGAGATCAAGAAACTTGAGGCAGCTAGTTTGGTTAGAGGAGTCCTACATCCAACATGGTTAGCAAACCCAATGGTCGTACGCAAGGCTAACGGAAAATGGAGGCTTTGCATAGATTTCACATATCTGAACAAGGCTTTCCCGAAGGACCCATTTCCCTTGCCGCACATCGACCAGATTGTGGATTCCACTTCAGGATGTGAGTTGCTCTCTTTTCTAGATGCATACTCTGGATACCATCAGATTTTTATGTCCAAAGAAGACGAGGAGAAGACCTCATTCATCACCCCATGTGGCACATACTGCTTCGTGCGCATGCCCTTCGGGTTGAAGAGTGTCGGGCCCACTTTTGCAAGAGCAGTTTAGATTGGTTTTGAATCACAGTTGCACAGGAACATTGAAGCTTACATGGATGATATTGTGGTCAAAACCAAGGACAGATCAACCCTCATCCAGGATTTGGAAGAGACGTTTGCCAATCTGCGCAAGATCAACTTGAAGCTGAACCCGGAGAAGTGCATGTTTGGCGTTCCCTCCGGCAAGCTGCTTGGTTTCTTCGTGTCCCACCACGGGATAGAGGCCAACCCCGATAAGATCAAGGCCATTGAGCAGATTTAGGCACCAGAGACAGTTAAGGATGTGAGGCGTTTGACAGGGTGCATTACCGCACTTAGCAGATTCATCTCCAAGTCTGCCGAGCGTGCCTTGCCATTCTTCAAGATCTTGAAGAAGGCAGGACCCATGAAATGCACCCCGGAAGCAGATACAGCACTACAAGATTTGAAGGCCTACTTGTCCTCTGTGCCCACTCTGGTCGCTCCCAAACCACAAGAGCCGTTGCTGCTATACCTAGTGGCA
Source organism: Thinopyrum elongatum (assembly GCA_011799875.1). Taxonomy (NCBI): domain Eukaryota; kingdom Viridiplantae; phylum Streptophyta; class Magnoliopsida; order Poales; family Poaceae; genus Thinopyrum; species Thinopyrum elongatum. The sequence continues at coordinate 241,618,566 of CM022303.1, forward strand.
ACTAATCAAGTGGTGAGTGCAGCACTAGTGGCGCAGCGGGAAGTGGAAGAAGCAGCAGCCTCAGCAAGTGTCCCGTCAGGGGAAGAGAGAGAGAACAGCCAGACAGGGGCAAATATGGGTCAGGACAAAGAAGAGCGCGGCAGTGGAGACAACCCCAAGGACACGGCAAGGAAGAAAGTGGTGCAGCGCCCAGTGTACTTCATCAGCTCCCTATTGCAGGGGGCTAGATCCAGGTACTTGGTGTGCAAAAGTTGATTTTTGGCCTTGTCATGGCCTCAAGAAAACTGCGCCACTACTTCCAAGCCCATGAGATCACGGTTGTCACCCGTTTTCCTTTGCAAAGGATACTCTAAAACCCTGAGGATACCGGAAGGATAGTGGAATGGGCATTGGAGTTATCCAGCTTTGGCCTAAAATTTGAAAGCACATCAACAATTCAGAGCAGGGCATTGGCAGAGTTTATTATAGAATGGACGCCAACTCCTAATGAAGAAGTGTTGGAAACAATTATTCCCGGCAAGGAAGCACCCCAAGAATGGATCATGTATTTTGATGGTGTCTTCTCCCTACAAGGTGCAGGGGCTAGCGTGCTTCTTGTTGCTCCCACTGGAGATCACCTGAAGTACGTCGTCCAGATGCATTTTCCCCGGGAGGAGGCAACCAACAATATAGCAAAGTATGAAGGGCTCCTTTCCGGGCTCAGGATTGCCACTGAATTGGGAATCAAGAAGCTGATCATTCGAGGAGATTCACAACTTGTGGTGAGACAAGTCAACAAGGATTACCAAAGTCCATTAATGGAGGCATACGTCGAGGAAGTGAGAAGACTGGAGGAGCGCTTTGACGGATTGCAAACAGAGCACGTACCCCGTGCGGAAAACAGCATTGCTGATCATCTGTCAAAGTATGCTGCGCAAAAGCTTCCTGTGGAACCAGGGACTTTTGTTCTCCATCTTACTCAGCCCTCTGTATCCCCAGCAACAATGGCCCGAAAGAGGAGGAAACTGGACTCCGGTAAGCCTCTCCCGGTAGAGCCCCTCGGAGCTCCTGGCAGGGACCCTGCCGGAAACAACTCCCCTTCGATTGCCGGGCCGCACCCTCCTGCCGGGCCACTAGCCCCCGCGGTCGAGGAACGCGCCCCCACGAATGAGGAGGTGTCGTTAGTCCTTGTTGCCAAGCCTCAGGCTCCAACTTGGGCAAGGCACATAGTCCATTTCCTCCAAACCGAAGAACTTCCCGAAGAGCAAGAAGAAGCTGAAAGAGTAGACCGGAGGGCCAGTATGTATCAGTTTGTCAATGACACTCTATACAGAAGAAGGCCCAATGGTGTGAAATTGAAGTGCATTTGCCAGGAAGAAGGAAAGGAACTACTGGCAGAAATACACAAAGGCATGTGCGGCTCCCACATTGGATCGAGGGCATTGGTTGGGAAAGCATTCCAGCAAGGATTCTATTGGCCCACAGCCCTCCAAGATGCGGTCGAGCTTGTCACCAAATGTGAAGCATGCCAGTTCCATTCCAAGAACATCCATCTGCCTGCCCAAGCTCTTCAGACAATCCCTTTGTCATGGCCGTTTTCGGTCTGGGGGTTCGATATCCTCGGCCCTTTCCCCCGAGCTATCGGGGGCTTTGAATTCTTGTTCGTTGCCATCGACAAGTTTACAAAGTGGCCAGAAGTAGAAGCCATGAGAAAGGTGACTGCTCAGTCAGCTATCAAGTTCTTGAAAGGGTTGGTGTGCCGCTTTGGGGTCCCTGCCCGGATCATCACCGACAATGGCACCCAATTCACGAGCTTCACCTTCATGCAATATGTTCATGCCCTCGGAAGTAAGATCTCATTTGCCTCTGTTGCACATCCCAGAAGCAATGGGCAAGCTGAGAGGGCGAATGCTGAAGTATTGCGAGGACTCAAACGAGAACTTTTGATAGGCTGCAGAAGTACGGCAGGCAATGGATCGATGAGCTGCCGATGGTTCTTTGGTTCCTCAGAACGACACCAAATCGAGCTACCGGTCAGACTCCCTTCTCCCTAGTCTATGGGGCAGAAGCAGTTATCCCCATGAAACTCATTTACGCTGTGCTTCTCGAGGAGAACCGTCTCTGGGCTGCTACGCATGCTGCACGCTACCAGCAAGCCCTGCGTCGCTATCACAGCCGTAGGGTTCATGCCCGGTGTTTTGAGGAAGGCGACCTTGTCCTTAGGCGCGTTCAGTCCGCCAAGGGTATAAACAAGTTGACGCCAAAGTGGGAAGGCCCTTACCAGGTAGTACGAGTCACCAGACCTGGCGCAGTCTGTCTGGAGACCAGAGATGGCATTCAATTGCAAAACTCATGGAATATTGAGCATCTCCGCAAGTTCTACCCATAAGGCACGGCTGTCGGGCCCTTCCCGGCAGCCACCCTTTTGTACAGGCCTTGCCTCAGTTGCATGTAACCCCTTGTACAAAGCCAGCCGCAGACCCTGAGCAACAGAGAAATAAATGAAGCGCTGGGGGGCCCCGACAAGTTGCATGCATGCATAAGCTTATCATGAGCATCGCATGTTCATGTAGATAAGATCGCATTTGGCATCATTTTCATCTGCATAAACTGCAGGCTCCTGCCGAGGACTTGGCTTCCGAGAGGAGATGGAAAGATGAGCCTACACTGCGATCTCCGGCAAGCCAAATAGATAAGTTCCTCTCTTATCCATACGTGTTCTGTAAGTAACTTGTGCATGAGAAAACCCTGCTACCCTTTGAAACTTAGGTGCTCCCACCCTTCGACTCGAACGTTGCTTCGATCCGAGGGTGGTCGCAGTGGCCTTTGATGGAAAAGGACAGGCAGGGGGCTGGCCCCTCTTCGCGATTTGTGCCCGGTAGGCTCAGCTCCGCGGCAACAAAGCTGAGGGTTCCGGCAGGATAGCCTGCCGGGGAAAACTCATTTATCTAAGAGTATAGAGGCATCCCACCTCTGCATGGACATATACATGCACGAATTCCCGGTAGGGTTTATCTTTTTCATTAATATGCTGATCCAACAAGTACAGACCTTACAGGACATAGACATGGATTCAAGAGATTACATAATTTGAACTAAAATTGGCAAGTGCCTACAGATTTAAGATTAAAAAAAGATAAGTACCCCGTAATCTCCTCTTTTCGTTTTCCCTCCGCCAGGTATTGCGGTGGGAAGAGAAGAGGACTAAAAGGGGGCACCCAAGCAGGAGAACACCTCGATCCCGTCAGGGCCTGCCAGGCGTAGCCTGACAAGATCAAGAGTGGCGAGGCTGTGAAGGAGGAAGGCGGAAAGAGCAGCTCGGCGGTGCCCTGGTCACCACCTCCAGGACCAGCGAGAAGCCCCAGCATGGGCACTGACGGGGAGAACCATCGGAGCTCAGCTGGAAGACTGCTGGAGGAGGCGAAGGCAAAAAAAGAGTGGCCCCCTCCCCGGCAACCAAGAGGCTGGTAATGATGGTGCCGGGAGGGAGGGGAAGGACGGGAAGACGAGGTGGTAGGTCACCAATATGTGACGAAGGCGTCGGTGTCATCGTACTCCGACCTGACGCCCTGCCACCCACCTTCTCTGTCTTCCCTCGTTCTTTCTTCATCACCACCGCTCCGGGAAGATGACGACCCCTCGGGTCGTCACCTTCCTCGGAGAAGCAGCGAACGATGGCGGCGTCTGAGGCACGCGAGGGGCGCCGCTCCCCTCCTCAAGGGGCGGGGAGATGCCACCATCTTCAACATTTGCCCCGTCCTGAACAAAGGGAGCAGTGCTGGGATTACCAGGAGCTCCGGGCGCCGCACTCCAGACAGATACCCAGAGCTCCAGCGGCTCCGGCGTCAGAGGATGGCCGGTCCGGGCAAAGGAGACAAACACTCCCCCACAACGGGAAAGCTTGATATATCCTGCACCGTGGACGGCTCGCCCGCCGCACCGCCCCTGGACCTGGACCAGACTCACTCCCCAAGCATCAGCATCAACACTTGGCATCGCCAACTCCAAGCTAGGGCCCGGGGCCTGGCCCCGGGCTCCCCCTTCCAGCATACTCAGGAGAAAGCAGAAAATGGAGGAAGAGGGAAATGTGGATGAATGCCTCTGCTCCTCCCCCGCTCCTCCTTTTATAGGCGAGCTGGGGATGGGGGCTGATTCTCCGGCGGGTAACCGCCGTCCTCCTCCACCAACCCAAGAAGACCGGGCCCCTGCCTTGACGCTCTCCCGCACCACGCGCCTCCGTTACCTACCCCACTTGGTGCATGCAGCATACGTGGCTAAGGATAAGGGCGTGGTGGGAAGAGTGAATTGGCCGTTACTCGCCCGTGCATTAAAGTCATTCACGGGCCATTACAAGAGTGGCCCCACCATGATTGGCATTACGCGACGTGCGGAAGAACCAGAAACCGACCTGGGCCCAAGTTAATGAAGAAACAAAGAAGATCTCAAAGGAGCGGAGCCACCCTTGCGCTCCTGCCTGTGCACTGGTTAGGGCCTACCCCGACGACGCCCGACAGCGCGTTCGTGCTAGGCCCGGGGGCTAATGTCGGTGCAACAAACCCTGGATCCGTTGCCCAGACTGTGCACAGGCCCAAGAGCAAGATTACTACACCAAGATCATATCCAAGCACAAGAGATCAATCCTTCGAAGGACCAAAGTGCAGATCAAGAAGACCAAGACAAGCAAGATAAACAAGATATTGTTAAGGGAAGAACCTCCCTTGCCGGGCAGGCGAGCCTGGCAAGGCTGGGGTCACCCCGGAAGCAAGCTTCCAGATCATACCGGCAGGCCTGCCGGGGCTTACGGAGGCGAACCACTCCACCGCACCACCTCATGAGCGATGCAAATCGCCGATCAGTGCGGTGTCAAACCGCAAAGTGACTAAGTGGCTACCCACTGCCACATGGCAGCCACTTTCTACAGAAAATACCTCTAGACGACACCCGTCCTGAGATGTGTCAAGCAAGCAGGCACGAAGCTGGCAAAACAGCCCAGCAGGGCCTGCCGGGTGAGCCGTGATGTGACATTGAGCGGCGCATTTAATGCGCTCTGTCAGCCTACAGAGTTAGGTATGATAGCACTATTGCTATCTAATCAGTATGTAAAGGCTGATTTGCCACTATGGTGACCCCTTAGTCTATAAAAGGAGGCCCATGGCAACCGTAGAAAGGATTCGGACCCCCACACACTCATACGCGCGTAGCCACTCTCACCTCGAGGCAACCTTGCTGGGCAAGAGCGCTGTGCTGCTCCACCATTTTTCCACCATCAATCCACCAAAGCAGGAGTAGGGTTTTACGCCTCGCGGCAGCCTGAACCTGGGTAGAATTGCTCGTGTGATCCCTATCGTGCTGTGTTACGCTTCTCCGCTCTTTGTGCAACGTGCCTATCCCCCCGCCGAACCAAAAGGGGCTCATGGCCCCATAGGTGGCCGTGGTTTCCCACGACAAGCCGTAATAGCCTAGCGTAAGTTGCTTGCTTATTTATTTCCTTATTGTCTTGTTTATTTGTTTGGTTGTAGTCACTGCAGTTTTTTTCCGCGGTTTGCTAGTGGCAACAATAAAATATTTTTTAAAACTAGGCCATAATAACCACGGACCATTATGTAGTGACCATGGGCCTCCTACGGGCCATAGAATCTATGGGCCTCCTACAGCCGTAGGATCAATGGGCCTTGTGCGGGTGTTAGAATCAATGGGCCTTCTATGAGACATACTATTCATGGACCAATAAAGGACCGCAATATGGGCCGTAAATGGGCTAGAGTGAAAATTGTCTGTTTATGGCCCGATCATAACGGGCCGTTAATAGCTGATATGTATAATGGGCTTAAACGGGCCGTATTTGATGATGCTAAGAAAACAGCCCAACGGATTAACGGGCCACAAACGGGTCGACTTTAACCATGGGCTGAATTTGGCCCGCAAGCGGAACATGCTAGTAACGGACCGGAAGTAATTGAATGCTGGAAATGAGCACAAGAATAAATGGGCCCTTAGAAGGCCGAAAGATCATACAGTCTGGAAAGGGCCCAATGGAATAATGGGCCATTAATGGGTATAAAGTGATACATTGTTCATTATGGGCCAGTGTCACCACGGGCCGTTAATGGGCCAAGAGTTACATAGGGCCTCATATGGGCCAAAAGACGTCATGGGCCATACATGGGCCGGAAATTACAACGGGCTGGAATCATATTGGACGACCCAGATGCCGGTACTGGGCCTAATTCAGATAGGCCATAAAGGGCCATGAGTTAGCGGGCTGTAAATGGGCTATATGCGAACATGCCGTTAACACGCTTTCCATGGGCCGGCCTGCTACCTTTTGACCAAGTCAAACAAGCCAGCCTTTTCACCTGAATGGGCCACTATTGGGTCGTGCCACGTGTCTATGTATCATAGACGCCTCCCGTCCAATGAGTGGACGACATCTATCCCAACCCTGAGCAGACACGTGGAAACTCCGGCGAATCAGAATTTCACATGTGGAAAATCCCCATTGGTCCGGGCTATTAACGGGTTATCGGATCCAAACCGGAACCCGATAGCTTAATGGCGACCCATTACGGTGGATGCCACGTGTCGGTTACCCTTGACGAAAGGACTTCCATGGCGCGTCATTTATCATCATGGAAGTGGACACTTCCGTGATGATAATTTTGGTATTGTCATGGAACACTTCTACGACAGCACAGGTATGACTATCTTGATTCTGTCATAAAATCGTCATGGATGTACATGCATGACAGAAAACGTGACCTACTGTGACAAACACGTATCATCACGGAAGTGTATTTTTTTGTAGTGTAGGTTGGTTAGTGATCCATCAGTGACACCTCACCTTGTCCCTGTTGCCCCGGCTTGATGAGATCTCTGTAGTGTAGCTAGTAGGCCGTGGTCTACGGAGGGTGATTCCTCCTTCACCACTCCCGATAACGACTCTGTCGTGCAACACATCAAGAGTGAACCCTCGAGGGTGATTCCTCTAAGTTCACCTTGACGATTACATCTAGTGGAATCCATCGAGGGTGGTTCCTCGGATTCCCTTGGTGTTTTGGACACACGGTTACTTTGACTTTACCCCCAAAACCATGTTAAAGATGGGTCAGCCCCGAGGGGTACCCACGAGAGTTACTGTTACTGCAGGACTGGAGGGATAGGCGGTACCATGCCGGTAGAGGTGGACCTGAGTTCCCGACAGTCTCTTGTGAGTTGGGTTGACCTGGAGGGTACCCGCGAGTTGATGTGAAGTCGGGTTGACCTGGAGGGTACCCGCGAGTTTGCTACGTGGCACAGCCGGGCATTCCAGGCCCTTGTCGTAAGTCCACGAGATGGGGCGACGGGGTCACATCGATTGTGAGTCTCTGCTTGTTACCTCGCACTCCCAAGTCACTAACGGTTTGGATATGTGATCCGAGTAGGCCTCTGGCCTTTTTCACGCTAACCACCACGCGGGAATAAGTATGGGCACTCGGCATCGTACGTTTCTTCCGAAAGCTCTGTCAGACGTCCAGTTCAGCATTGTGGCCTGTCGGGCCAGTGCAATCCAGGATGAGGTGGTGCTTGTCCCGGCTTGTCGCATAACGACCCGGTGTGCAAAGGGCGATGGGCCCGAGACCCCAGAGCGCTTAGAATGTAGACCGGCGGGGACCTCTATATGAAGCCTAGGTAGGACTGTGGTGTGTCGATCAGCTGAGGCCGGTCATGACCTGATGGTGTGTCCGGCCAGAGTTAATCGAGCGTGTTGGGTAAGTTGGTGCACCCCTATAGGGAAGTATATCTATTCGAATAGCCTTGTCCACGGTAACGGATGCTCGGAGTTGTATCCCAATCGATACAACTAGAACTGGATGCTGAGGCATGTAATGGATATGATGGCTCCGGGATTGCTTTCTCGCAGGGAGTCGAGAAAGGATGTCTGGGCGCTAATTTTACAACATACATGTTAATTATAATATGCTATTCTGTACTCTTCTAAATGCTGCAAGATGCTTGAAGAGGCTAGTCTTTGATAGGCTAGACTTTCCCTTCTCTTCTGGCATTCTGCAGTTCAGTCCACAGATACAGCCCATTCCTTTGATACTGATGCATACTTAGTTTAGATCTGATGTAAGTCTTGCGAGTACTTTGGATGAGTACTCATGGTTGCTTTGCTACCTCTTTTTTCCCCCATACCCGATTGATGCGACCAGATGACGGATCCCAGGAGCCAGATGCCGCCATCGACGAATACTACTACTACCCCGAGGGTGCCTACTACTACATGGAGGCCGCCGACAACCAGGAGTAGTTAGGTGGCTCCCAGGCAGGAGGCCTTGCCTTTTCGATCGATGTTGCTTTTGTGCTCGCCTTCTTAAGGCAGACTTGTTTAACTTATGTCTGTACTCAGATATTGTTGCTTCCGCAGACTCGTTTGTATTCGAGCCCTCGAGGCCCCTAGCTTGTAATATGAAGCTTGTATTTTTTTTCTGTCTAGAGTTGTGTTGTGATATATTCCCTTGAGTCCCTGATCTTGATCGTACACATTTGCGTGTATGATTAGTGTACGATTGAATCGGATGCGTCACAATCATTCGCATCCTTATCATCTGCAACATCAAGAACCCTAGTGGATCCTTCGGTATATTGGTTGATCTGTTCATCCATGTATTCCATTACCATTACCATGATGACTGTCATTCCCATGTGTGATTAGACCCATTACTCTCGGGGTATGGATGAACCCTAGTGTGTAATAGGATGTTTGATATTAGGATTTAATATCCTCTTTGCATGTTTATGTTGGTAATTAATCTTCTTGACATTGGATGAAGTCGACCATCCAACGGATGCCAACTCTGGACGGAAGGTTATTCCTATTGGCTAACTGTGTGGTTGTGGAGTAGGGTCACATGACAGGCCCCTTCTCGCTTCATAGTGGATAGTTGCAACAGGGGGTAAAATGGAGACCCCTTTGGCTATGTCCACGGGGACCTCTTTCCCCTTAATCACCGTTTGATAACAGGAGTGGGGAAGAACGGTGGTGGCGTATGGGATACGGAGATACCACGAGTATGCACGTATTTGCACCTGCTTCGCCCACAAAGAGAAACATGTAAAGTGGCTTAAGAATCCGAAATAGCTTTGTGTTTAGGCACCGCCGTAGATGCACACTAGTGGGGATTCCGGACCCCTGGGGAACTCTTTTAATCATTTGTCTCAAGTCTAGCCATTTTCCTTGTCATTTATTTCAGCTCATTTATTCACCTCCACACTTGCAACTTTATTATTATCATCACTTTTGTTCTGGATCACTTACAATTTCTAGGCACATTATTTGCACCTTGCAAAGAACCAAAGATTGATTCATGTACTCCCTGTGGGATCGGTACTCTTACTTCAAAAAGGCTACAGCTAAACCCTGTGCACTTGCAGGCTATCACACGCCTACACCTTGCTTACCTTGATCAATTCCTATGTTGTTTTTATTGCTTTTTCTACCATTTTGATCCAACTACTAGCTTTATGCAGCATGGAAAATTTTGTGATGTTTTTCGTTATTTTTAGCGTACCATATTACTCGACATAGTCCGTCGACCCTGGGTCGCTGTTGGTAGGATCCTGACTTAGTGTGTCGGTCGACAGACGGTGAATGAAGCATTGGATGAGCAAAAATAGTGCTTTGGTGCTGCTTTCATAAAGAGTTCATGCAGATGGGGGATAACCTCCTCGAGTAGTTTCTGGGAAAGGCTTCACTACGCCAGCGGGCATATTCGAACGTAACATACGATTGAGTAGACTTGGTGTGATCTGGTTGGAAGAAGAAAAGGCATGGTTGAACTTACGGTTTGTGGCATCATTGGCTTTTTTTATGGTTTCTTCTCCGCGACTTCCCACCCAGAATGATATGGGTAAAACGAGAATGAGCGAGCCGGCAATAGCACTCGCGCGAGCCATCACCGGGCATGAATCGGACACTCGCCTGGGACTATGCTAACAAAAGAGAACCAACCAGCCTGTCTGTGCTCTGTTTCCCATTGTCGGTGGTCGTCAATCTTTTAGCTCCTCATGCCAGGTGGGGTTCAATCAGAGAGTACATGCAAGCCACGCGCACCAGTTGGCCAGGCCCCATGTTGACAAGAGGTGCGGTAGGTAAGGCCCCCTTTTCTATTAGAATGAGGCCAACAGGTGAAGGCGCCCCATGGGCGCTATCCGAGGGTTGTCCCTAAACTGAACAAGGTATGTGTTGTTTTCGTAAAGAAACCATGCAGGAATTTGTTTGGTTCGCACCGACCGTCTCCATCGAGCATTGTGAAAAATGACTAAACTGGCCCTTTTGCCAAAAAACAGCACAAAATGACCCTGTTTTCAAAATATTTCACAAAATGGCCCTACCCGCATGACACCCACACCTGAGGCGCCATGTCAGTTTAGAAAATGCCCTGGTCAAAGGCATCGTACTGGTTGCCGATGACTTGCCACGTTGGCAGGGCATGGAACCATGGCACCCTAGCCAAGGCACCATGCCCAGCAGCATGACGCCTCTACCCAGGGCGCCATGCCCCTTGAGTCAACAAAACAGAGTACCCCTCTGTTTTCTCACCACAAACCCTCTCTTTTCCCCTTCTCCACACCGGTCACCCCACTAATGCCCCTCCCTAATGCCCACAAAATTTCATGGATCAGAGCTCCAAATCGATGATTTATCCTCCCCTTCAACCCCTCTAGGTATTCTCCCTCATCCCTCCTCTTTTTGTTGGTTGAAATCCAAGTGGTGATTTGGGGTTGATCCAATTTTGCAATTCTTGTTGATGCATTTTGGTGTTTATGATTGTATATGGCGAGGATCGTGAATGCGCATCATGTGGACTTTCTCTCCTTTGAGAAGGGAGACGCGGAGTATGGTGACCCAAAGAAGAAGCCGGTAGTGATGGTGTTTCCCACAAGTCCTAGCCTTGAGGAGGTTGTGGTTGATCTTCGAAGAAGGTTGAATTGGATGGAAGAAAGTGATGGAGTAGACTTAATCGGAAGGTATAATGTTGGGTATGGGCAACATATTCGTTGGAAGATAATGCCTCTTGACTCCGAGTTTCATTGGGAAGCATATAAGGAGAGTGTGTTGGCCTCACAAGATAAATCATTTGAGTTATTTGCCACAAAAGTTGTTCGTTCTCGATTGCACATTGATTTGAATCGATGTGCATCTTCATGTGATGTTAGAAGCCCGGTTTGAGATTCACAGCATGTTAATTCGGATGTGTATGACACAACAATGAGCCAACCTCCAATGACCCAACCATTGAGCCCCGTCGGGAATGACCAAGTTGATAATCAAGACTTGCACATGGATGGTGATGAGTTTGAGGGTGATGAATCGGAGGCTTATCTTCATGACTATTATGTTGGCGATGTGAAGGCAAATTGCATGGAAGAGGACATGGACCATGACATTCCATACAATAGGTCCTATGTGGGGGACTCGGAGGACAAAGGCCCGGATGAAGAAATATATGAGGATGGTTTGACGGCTAAAGAAGCCAATGCTTTCAAGAAGGTAATAGGCTGGGATCACAAGACATCTTTGTTCTGGTGTAAGCCTAGCCTATAAGGCGATTATTGATGGTGGCACAAGTAAAATTCTTGCCCCAAGGTTAACTTCAAAGTGAGATATAGTGGCAAGTGTGTATGGTGTTAGTGAAGGAACAATCTTTGAAAGCTTGGTAGAACTTCAAATATGGGTCAAGGACTACGCGGTTAAGTTTCATCGACCATTCATTGTGGCGAAGTCAAACTCCAAATTGTGTTATGTGGTCAAATGTGAGGAACACAAGAAGCATTGCCCTTGGGTTATCTGTGCAAGATGTGTGAAAGGTGGGCCTCAATGGAAGATTAAAAGTTTCGTGTTTCACCACCGATGTAGTGGCAAGGATATTGATGAGGCTAATGTAAAGGATGATCACCGTCAATTGACCTCCAAATTCATTGCATATCGATTTTCATCCTCCATAAAGATACTCCCCACATATCCCATTAGGGCGTTGATGGAGATGGTGAAGGAGGTTTTTGGGTACACGGTAAAGTACGAGAAGGCATGGAAGGCCAAGCAAGCCACCTTTGAGATATTGTATGGTGGTTAGGAAGAATCATACAACCACCTCACGATGGTGTTGAAAGCAATGGCAGCAGAAAATCCGGGCATGTACTATGTTGTGGAGCCAGATGGCGTGAGAACAAGGATATACAACGATGCACCCGTTCGAATATTTGGACTTGCATTCTAGACTTTTGAGCCATGCATTAGGGCCTTCAAGCATTGTAGGCTGGTTATGTCCGTGGATGGCACATTTCTGACTGGCCAGTTCAAGGGCACATTGTTGATCGCCGTTGCTAATGATGGTGGTGACAAATTGGTTCCATTGGCTTTCGCTTTGGTGTCGGCGGAGAACAAAGACAACTGGGAGTGGTTTCTTAGTCTAGTGAGGACCAAGGTAATTGGACCTCAAAGAGATGTTGGCATCATCTCGGACCGCCACCCAGGGATACTCAATGCAGTGGAGATTGACATTCCAGGACATCCCCGCGTGCATTACAGGTGGTGCATGAGGCATTTTGTGTCTAACTTTTACCGGGCATGTGGAGATAAGGAATTGTCTGACCTTCTCCATGATTGTTGTCTCGCATTCACCACTAGACATTTCAAGAAATTGTGGGACAAAGTGTATGCCAAAGCAAACAATGGTGGCAAAGATTTCCTAAATAGGAACCTTGCCGATAAAGGAAAGCGGGCATAGGCTTTCGACAACGACGGAGTGAGGTATGGTGACATGACAAACAACATGGCTGAATGTTTCAACATGGTGCTAAAGGGCATTCGTGCATTGCCGGTGACAGCAATAGTACAGTATACATTCCAGAAGTTGAATGCCTATTTTCAGAAGTATAGTGAGGAAATGGCCAAGTTGATATCCGGGGAAAACAAGGCAAAAAATATGTACATGTATCCACCAAAGGTCGACAATTGGATGGAATACCAAGCACGGAAGGCGGATTCACACAAAATCCAGTCCTTTGATAACATAGAATTGATTTACCAAGTTGATGAGCATGGTGGAATGTCGCGTGACGGCATGCCATATGGAGGTGGCTCCTTCAAGGTTTATCTTAAGATGGGCGCATGCTCATGCGAGAGGCCTACGTTGTATCATCTCCCGTGCTCTCACTTGATGGCTGCATCCCGCACTAGAAATTTGAGTGTCAATATGACCAACAATTTAAGATTGGAAGAGTATTCGATCGATGCGGTCAAAAATACATGGGCTGCGAGCTTTCATCCCTATCTAGACCAATCTAAATGGCCGGAATATCATGGACCCCCACTATACCCCAATTTGGAAATGAAGGTGGTCACACGTGGAAGATAGAATACAAAGCGTTTCTTGGGTGATATGGATGATTGGGGTGGTGGATTTCATAAGGAATGGAGGCTTTGCTTATTGGCTTGGGGTGTGAATCTTATGTACGTGTCGAACTTATGTATGTCGTGAATCTTTTGTGGGTCCAACTTATGTAAGTCGTGAACCTTTTGGGTGGTCGAACTTATGTATGTGTTGAACTAATGTATGTCATGAACTTATGTAGTCGTGAACCTTTTGGGTGGTTGAAGTAATGTATGTAATGAACTTATGTATGTGTTGAACTAATGTATGTTAGAAAGCTGTGATAAAAATAGAAACCATATAAGTTAAAAAAATAGAAAAGTGAAGTCCATGGCGCCCTAGGTTAAGGCGCCATGTTAGTATGTCTGGCGCCCTGGGCCGGGGCGTCGTACATGGTACCCAAAAAAATACATGGCGCCCCCAACATCAAAACCTAAAATTTTTGGGACTTAGTCATTTTCGCCGAGCATGGCACCCTGGGCTGGGGCGTCGTGCTGTTAATGCGCATGGCGCCCTGGGCTAGGGCACCATGCTGTCGACGACCATGGTGCCCTGGACTGGGGCGCCATGTTGTCAACTAGCTCTGTCTTGTTTCTATTTTGGATGTCTTGACAAACATAAATGACACACATCAAAGTTTCCGACAAATAAGTCTTGACAAACATAAGTTCAACACATCAAACTTTTCGACAAATAAGTCTTGACAAACATAAGTTCACGACATCAAGTTTTGGACAAATAAGTCTCGACAAACATAAGTTCACAACATCAAGTTTCCGACAAATACTACAAGTCCTTGACATACATCAACTTCACGATAAATGCATCATTTCCTTCCTTTCCCCCTCTTAGCCGGTGCAACATCCTTCCCTTCACTAAGCGCCTTCTCCTTTGTAGCTGTGGCACCTCCTCTTCCTCCTCCTCCTCTGAAGAGGCCTCGATCACCGGGTCCTTACGTGCCTTCCTTGCGTATTTGCCTAGAGTATACTTTCCATGCCTTTGACTAGGCTGAGGCGCATCGGGCATCTGCGAGGTGTTAATCTCATCATGAGTCTGTTCATCCCCCTCCTCCCCCTCGCCATCAACCTATTCGTCGGCCGGGTGTTGTGTGCTGCTTGATGATGATCTCGACCTCGACGTAGTAGGGACGGTGACATCAGTGGAGCAACAGCCTAGTAGAGCACCCAAGCCACATGCTCAAGACATGCTCCGCTATGAAATTGACATATCATGAAGTCAGGAGATATACCCCAAAAAGGTGTATGGAAAGCAAATTATCAAACATCACACCTCAACAAAAGCTTTAAGCTTGTTGTATGGCTCTTCACCTGGAGGGTACTTGAGTGCCTCGCCGGCGTCGTTGACATGCTTCTAGAGCTCGTTTTGCTGTTGCACATGATAGGACAAATCATTTTGGCACAATGTAGGCAAGCACATAGAGATAACGGTAACTTACCACAAAGCAGATAGGTGGCGCCGATTCATACCATCTACCATCTCTAATAAGCCTATTGTACTCCATATTGGCCATCCGATCAAAACCTGGATTGGGTTCATGTAATATGTCCCCTGTTTGAAATGCGGGTGCGTTAAGTTGAGTATGTGCAACGAAACGAAACCACACGAGATAACGGTTGAATGCTTTCGTATCAAAAGGCCGTGGGGGAGGCTTACAAGTGGGTTGACGTAGTGAAAGCTCAATCTTATTGAGCTTGTGCTTGAACTTCTAGATATACATGTCATGCTCTCGGTCCCATTTTTTTATACTCTTCTGCTTCATCTTTTTGAGACTGTATAGCATTTGAAAAATGCATTTTCGTTACTATCTTGAAAGCAATGGAGAAAGCATTTGAAGTGCTAAGCACCTACCTATGCAAATGTAGCGAAGTGTCCTTGTAGTTCGGCAGGGTCTCTTGAAATAAACCAAACTGTGTCATAACTCGTTGTGGCTGATAAAACGCAACAGCATAGTAACAAATCAATGGGCAACGCATCCACCATAGGTGTGCTTCCTGTAGACACTTTGGGTTAAGTGTGAAAGTAATATAACCTGCTCCCCTACCAATATTGCCCGCCGTTCCGTACAATTCACCTATAAACAAAGATTAAAAAAACTACATTGTTAGTATGATTTTTGGAAAACCGAAGAGACAATAAAGGCAACAAGCTACTAAGATAACCTGCTCCGGGGTCATGATGTCGAGCTCGTTGCAGTAGTGCAAATACATGGTCTTTGAATTGCCAACAAAACCTTCAACCTTGTACCCACATATACGCCCATGTAGGCATACGGTCCGGGTCATCATGACCATCCCACGGCTCGTAACCCTTTGGTGTCGGCCGCCCCACTGGCAAGTGCTCCCAACTCCAGATCGATAAGAGCAGCATCGGACCACCGATGTTGGCTTCCTTTGACTCTGCAATGTTTTTCTTTTGATTTGCGCCCCTACGGCACGCCTCATCTAGCTACACACAAACAAGAAATATGCCATTACAAACTAGAGAAAAATTCTACATTGTGAATGCACTATTACAAGCAAAACTACTTACCTGATGAGACAAATAAGCCAGCGCCATCGTACCCCAACTGAGTCCATGCTCCCATCCAGCAAACAGCTTAAGCCACATAAAGGAAGCGTTCACGCCAGTACCGCCGGAGAAAAGAGTTCGGCTGACTACATACCACAAGTATGCCCTGGTATACTGCTGCACTGTTTCATCGTCCACATCAACCGGGCTAACACCAAAGTTGTCAGCAATCCAATGATAACTTGCACTGGCAGACTTCCCTTGCACCCCCGGCTCCCTCCCTATGAGTCCAACCATAATTTCATGCCATCCATCAAAATCTGTGCTAAAACAAATAGGTTGTCCTTTGATGGAAAGTCCAGTGATTAGAGAAACATCCTGCAAAGTGACCGTCATCTCCCCAGCATAGAAGTGAAAAGTATGTGTCTCAGGGCGCCATCGGTCAATGAGTGTCATGATCGCACAAGGGTTCATCTTCGGCATCGAACAAGACACGAGTGAGATGAAAGGGAGAAGCCCGGTCTTCCGGATATACTCCATGTATCGCTCGTCACACTCCATCTTGTCATGAACCGAACCGGACCTTAGGTGAAGCTGATCAAAAACTCTTCCTTCATCTGCCATGAACCGTCCATGATGCAATTGATCGTATGATGGATGGATAAGAGAAGCCATCCTGCAAATTACAAATGTATATGGTAAGCCCCGTTGTCATTTGCAAATATCCGCACTAGTGCAAAAACATACATACATGTGCAAAATTTCTACACTAATTCTTCCTTACACCATATATGTGCATATAATTTTCTACAATATCATGCACCATATATTTGCAAATATCCATCCATCCGCCTTCCTAATTTTACACAAACTCTTCCATACACCATATATGTGCGTACATATCCTAACCAAATTCATAGCACTTCCATAAAAAATCCTAAATCATACATATCCTAAGCCATACATATCATAAATCACACTAATCCCTAACACTATCACACCAAAATGCAATGATAATATCAAGAAAAGGATGAACTAGGGTTTCACCCAAATCAATCAAATGCAGAGATTTCAACCAACAGAAAGAGGGGAAAGGGAGGAGAATACCTTAGGGATTTGAAGGACAATCGGATCCACCAATCTTCGGCTCAGATCCGCAACACTTGAGTGGGGAGAGGGAGGGGTGAAATGAGGGGTGCCATGGTGGGGAAAGAAACAGAGAGGAGAGAAAGAACAAAGCAGAGAGGAGAAGATGCAGGGCAACCATATGTGAAGGGGTATGGCGCCCTAGGCCGGGGCATCATGCTACCCACCATGGCGCCTTGGGCCGCCGCGTCATGGGTCGAAGGCCAGGCCGACATGGCAGTCAGCGCTGATGACTATGGCGCCCTTAACCGGGGCGTTATGTAATCTAGCATGGCGCCCTGGGCGCGGGCGTCATGCGGATAGGGCCATTTTGTGAAATATTTTGAAAACATGGTCATTTTGTGCTGAACTTTGGCCAAAGGGCCAATTTTGTCGTTTTTCACTCGAGCATTGGATGGAGATGGCCTTGGCTGAGAACCCTGGACAACCATCGGCAACATGTTGGTCATAACTGCAGAGGTTCGCCTTTTGCCAGTTGAACGTATTGCACAGTCTTTTGGACTTCACTTCTTCCCTTTCGATGGGCGCCTGCCAAAGGGCATTGTGACTAAGCTACATTAGGAACCTGCGCGAGGTTTACCTGCTGTTTTTTCCAGTCCCATCTTCTCGTGCCCCAACAGTAACCACACGGTGGACGTACAATGACCAATGCTAGGTTGAACTTGCTATGATCATGCATGCTTACTAATGCTCTTCTGCTCCATTGCTTGCTCCTAGAGTTCTTCATTGGTTGTTGTTTGTGTGTTCCAATGCTTGTTGCTTGAACTTATTGCTCGTTTGCACTGCCAGGGCAAGTGGTATGTGGTGTTCGAAGGTAAGATTCCAGGGGTTTACAGTTCATGGGAAGCTTGCAACAAACAAGTTTCAGGGTATAACGACATCAACCACAGAGGAGGGTTTAAGACTAGGTAGGCGGTAGAAGATGCTTACTCCAAGTATGTGCGAGAGCATTCATGCAACAAGGTTGAGGTTGGCAAGGTGGATCGACCGTTAGGGCTGAAGAACTTCATCATCTTCATCCAGTTCATCATCATAGCAGTGCTGTGGCGATGGTGTGCTCGGTGTGATCGTGTGTAAGGTGTAGTAGTATTGGTAAGCTCACCAAGTAGGGTACAAGGTGAGCACAACTCTATGCTCGTATGTAACCAAACAACGTGCACTCGTGTGAGCACATACAATGTGAGCAACCAAACGCGGTGCATAGAGGCATTGCTATGATGCAGAGAGAGGACATGCAGGCAACCAAACAACATGCAGATGTTGGTTTTTTGCCTCCATATGCTCAACCAGGCCCAACTGGGACAAGTATGCAAATGGGCAAAAAACGATGCAGGTAACCAAACACGCCCATAGTTCACCAGTCTTCTTAGTTGCATTTTTTTGTCCCTTCTGTCGCGTCGACCGTGCAAAGCTGACAAATGGCTGGACGCCGAACAATATTCGGCCGACCTGAACAGTCAACAGATGCTTGTTACTATCTCCGTTCTGGTTTATTGGTCCCCATTGTATTTTGTGTCAAATTTTGACTATAATTTAACTAACAAAATGTTTATGCATGTCATAAAAATTATATCATTGGAAACTATGTTCAAATACGAATCCAACGATATAATTTTTGTTGACATACATTAACATTTTGTTAGTTAAACCTTTGATCAAAATTTGGCACAAATTACAAAGAGGACCAATAAACCAGAACGGAGGTAGTATGTACATAGCCATCTAATAGATCCATGATCTGAGTAGGACCCGTGTGAATGATCGCCCTGTTAAAGTATTCCTTTTGTCTATATTTCATGTAATAGGAAACTGGCACAATATGCCACCGAATATTGTTGTATGATTCGGTTGAGGACTTGCTTTGATTCACCTTGATTACCAAGGCATGTAATCCTATATATTGTGAATACAAGGACCGCCCCAAGTGTGGTGTGAATCACACGAATCCTGCTTCGTTTCTTGGTATCAGATATGCACGATCCTCTCTGATCGCCCCGCTCGCTCCCTGCCCCCCTCGCATCACCGTCCAGCCATGTCCGCCAGCCCCAACACCAGCTCCTCCCTCGCCTCCTCAACCCTCCCACCTCCATGAACTCCACCACCGGCACCCTGGTCACCGCTGTCATGCCCGCAGCTGCGTCTCCCGTTGTCAACGTCGCGAGTGTTCGCACCCATGTCCCAATGACACTGGACCTCCACGCCTCAACCTTCACCAAGTGGAGGATGCTCATCCGCGTGCTTCTCGGCAAGTACGATCTTCTCTCCCACGTCAACACCGCCACTGCCGAGGTGGACCGCAACGCCGACTGGATTCGCGAGGACTATATTGTCCGCTCATGGCTCTATGGTTCAATCTCGGATGAAATCCTCGACATAATCATGGCTCTATGGTGCAAGAAGCTTGGACGCTCATCACCAACCTGTTTCTGGACAATCAGATGACTCGCGTCGTTTATCTCGAGGCGGAGTTCCACGGCCTCGTCCAGGGCGAGCTCTCCATCACCGCCTACTGCCACCGTTTGAAGGCGCTCTCCGACGCCCATAGCGATGTTGGCACCCCCATCTCCGACCAGACGTTTGTCCTCAATTGCCTTCGTGGTCTCAATCCGTGTTTTTCGGACATCACGACAATTGTCACCATGCAGAACCCCCTTCCCTTGTTCAGCCAGATGAGATTGCTACCAAATTCCATCACGATTGGGCACTAGACGGCGCTCTATGGTGGTGCGCCTCCCCATGGCGCCAACGGCTCCACTTCCTCTGGACACCACTGCGGCCCTGACCGTGGCAACGACCCTCGGTATGGGAACACCTCCGGGGGTGACTCATCCGGCGGACAACGCAACAGCGACAATTGGAAGAAGAAGAAGGGCTCCAGCGGCGGGAATGGCGGAGCGGCCGCTCCAATTCCCACGACGCAAACTTCCAGTGCGGGGCGCCCTCGTTCGTTGGTCCCTGTGTCTGCTTCAATCCCTATATGGGGCAGGCCCAACAACTCCTTCAGACACCCCAACAGCGCGGCCCAACGCCGGTGCTGGCCTCCTCGGGCCACGACCTCCGGTCCTTCCGCCGGCCCAGGCTTTCACCTCCCTCACCCCGCTGCACGGCCAGGCTTTCGGAGCCAACCCACTGCCCACTCCTTCCTACGGCGGCTCTCCGGCGTGGGACTGCTTCGCCCTCCTCGCTGCACTAAACAATGCCGTGACTCCTTCGATAGTGGGTGAATGGGTAATGGACTTCGGAGCCACAGCACACATGGCCTCCGACCCCGGTATGCTTCAACATCTCACACCATCTTCCTCCTCCTCTGTTGTCACCGTGGGCAATGGCTCCACCTTGCCTATATCACACACTGGACACACCTCTATACCCGCTTCCACTCGTTCTCTCTTCCTTCGCAATGTATTACTTGTTCCACATATCATCAAGAATTTACTTTTCGTTTGTCGCTTCACCATTGATAATCTCTGTTCTATCAAGTTTGACCCCCTCGGTTTTTCTGTGAAGGATCTTCGCACCAAGACCGTGATTCTTCGCTGCAATAGTCTCGGTGACCTCTACGTCTTCCCATCATCGGTCATCCACCACCACGCCGATGGACTCCTGACCACCACCGCCACCGAGCTTTGGCACCGTTGCATAGGACATACGGGACGTGACGCCATTTCCCAACTTCATAAGAACTCCTTTATTTCATGTAATAAGGCAGCCTCGCATATTTTTCATGCTTGTCAACTTGGAAAACGCGTGCGCTTTCCCTTTGCTAGGTCTACCTCAATAAGCGTCGAACCATTTAAGTTGATACATTGTGATCTTTGGACTTCTCCAATTTTGAGTAATTCTGGCTTCCAGTACTATCTAGTTATTGTTGATGATTTTTCTCATTTTATGTGGACCTTTCCTCTTCGGAAAAAGTTCGACACCGCAGGTATTCTTCTTAACTTTGTTGCCTACATTCGCACACAATTTTCACGTCCTATTGTAGCCTGATGTCGCTTGAACTACGTCGGTATTTCCGCAAAGAGGAAGGGATGATGCAGCACAGCTATGGTAGGTATTTCCCTCAGTTATGAAACCAAGGTATCAATCCAGTAGGAGAACCAAGCAACACTATGTAAACGGTACCTGCACACAAAGAACAAATACCTGTAACCTGACGCGTAACAGGGGTTGTCAATCCCTCCACGGTAAAAAGATAGATTGGTTTGTATGATTTTGGATAAATAGATATCACAATAAAACATATAAAATAAATAAAGAAAAGGTGTGATGCGGCTTGAAATACATCGGCATTTCCCCAAAGAGGAAGGGATGAGGCAGCACACCGACGGTAGGTATTTCCCTCAGTGATGAGACCAAGGTTATCGAACCAGTAGGAGAATCACGCAACACTACGTAAACAGTACCTGCACACAAAGAACAAATACTTGCAACCCGACGTGTTAAAGGGGTTGTCAATCCCTTTCGGGTAACGGTGCCAGAAATTGTCGAGTTGACGGGATAAAAATATGATAGATTGGATAAATAGATCTCGAATAAACGCAAAATAAAATAAAGTGCAGCAAGGTATTTTTGGGTTTTTGGAAATATAGATCTGAAAATAAAAGTGAATAAAAATAGATCTCGAAGTCAAATATGATAAAGAAGAGACCCGGGGGCCGTAGATTTCACTAGTGGCTTCTCTCGAGAAAAATAGCATACGGTGGGTAAATAAATTACTGTTGGGCAATTGATAGAACTTCAAATAATTATGACGATATCCAGGCAATGATCATTATATAGGCATCATGTCCAAGATTAGTAGACCGACTCTTGCCTGCATCTACTACTATTACTCCACACATCGACCGCTATCCAGCATGCATCTAGTGTATTAAGTTCATGGAGAAACGGAGTAATGCAATAAGAACAATGACATGATGTAGACAAGATCTATTCATGTAGGAATTAGACCCCATCTTGTTATCCTTAATGGCAACGATACATACGTGTCGTTTCCCCTTCTGTCACTGGGATCAAGCACCGTAAGATCGAACCCATCACAAAGCACCTCTTCCCATGGCAAGAAAAATCGATCTAGTTGGCCTAACTAAACCAAAGATTCGAAGAAGAAATACGAGGCTATAAGTAATCATGCATATAAGAGATCAAAAGACTCAAATAACTTTCATGGATAAAAACATAGATCTGATCATAAACTCAAAGTTCATCGGATCCCAACAAACACACTGCAAAAAGAGTTACATCAAATAGATCTCCAAGAGACCATTGTATTGAGAAACAAAAGAGAGAGAGGAAGCCATCTAGCTACTAACTACGGACCTGTAGGTCTGCAATGAACTACTCACGCATCATCGGAGAGGCACCAATGAGGATGATGAACCCCTCTGTGATGGTGTCTAGATTGGATCTGGTGGTTCTGGAACTTGCGGCGGCTGGAATTGATTTTTGTCGACTCCCCTAGGGTTTCTAGAATATTGGGGTATTTATAGAGTAAAGAGGCGGTGCGGGAGGCCACCGAAGTGGGCACAACCCACCAGGGTGCGCCTGGGCCCCCAGGCGCGCCTAGGTGGGTTGTGCCCCCCTCGGGGCACCCCTCTGGTACTTCTTTGGCCCATCCTGTGTCTTCTGGCCCAGAAAATTTCTCCAAAAAGTTTCGCTGCGTTTGGACTCCGTTTGGTATTGATTTTCTACGAAGTAAAAAACAAGCAAAAAAACAGCAACTGGCACTGGGCACTATGTCAATAGGTTAGTCCCAAAAAATGATATAAAGTTGCTATAAAATGATTGTAAAACATCCAAGAATGATAATATAACAACATGGAACAATCAAAAATTATAGATACGTTGGAGACGTATCAGCATCCCCAAGCTTAATTCCTACTCGTCCTCAAGTAGGTAAATGATAAAAACAGAATTTTTGATGTGGAATGCTGCCTAACATGTTCATCACATATTATTTTCTTTGTAGCATGGACATTTGGACTTTTATATGATTCAAAGGAATAGTCTAGTTTTGACACGAAGATTTTACTCAAGCATATCAACAAGCAACCATGTCTTTCAAAATATCAACACTAAAGCAAGTTATCCCTAGCCCATTATGCTCAATCATTGATCCATTCCTGAAACACACTCGCATATTAGCTACACCCAATGCTCAAGTACGATCATAGTGCCCCTTAGTTGGTGCTTTATAAGAGAAGATGGAGACTCAAAAATAAAAATTGCATAAAGTAAAATAGAAAGGCCCTTCGCAGAGGGAAGTAGGGATTTGTAGAGGTGCCAGAGCTCAAAGCGAAAAAGATAGAGATAAAACATTTTGGGTGGCATGCTTTTCCTGTCAACGAAAACGATCGAGTAGTTCCTAATACTTTCCATGCTAGATATATCATAGGCGGTTCCCAAACAGAAAATAAAGTTTATTCCTTTTTCCACCATACTTTCACATTCCACGGCTAACCGAATCCACGGGTGCCGTCCATACCAACACTTTCCAAGGAATTTATTATTTGACAATATAAAGTAAATTCATTTTTCATTTCGGCACTGGGCATCCCTAATACCTTTGCCGTACTCTCATGCAATGACAAGTGAATTAACACTCATCTTGAGAATAACACATCTAGCATGGAAAAATATCAGCCACCCCCTACCGTTTCATGAGCGGTACGAGCACACAAAAGAGAAATTTATTTTGAAAATTAGAGATGGCACATACAAATTTGCTTAGAACGGCAAAATAATACCGCATATAGGTAGGTATAGTGGACTCATGTGGCAAAACTGGTTTAAGGATTTTGGATGCACAAGTAGTGATCATACTTAGTGCAAATGAAGGCTAGCAAAAGATTGAGAAGCATCCAACCAAGAAACGAAAAATCTCATAAGCTAGCATTAAGCATAACTAACACCGAATAATGCACCAGAAGTAGGATATAATTTCATTGCATAACTTTTGACTTTCGTGCTTGCATAGGGAATCACAAACATTAACACCAATATTCTTACTATAGCATAATTACTCATCAACATGACTCACATATTATATCAACATATCGCAAAACTATTACAAGGAATCAAGTTTATTTTGTCCAATGATCTTCATGAAAGTTTTTATTATATCCCTCTTGAATATCTATCACTTTGGGACTTGTTTCATATGTTGCTTTTGATAGCTCAAACAAATCTAAGTGAAGAACATGAGCATAAAAATTTTATTCTCTCAAAATAATTTAAGTGAAGCATGAGAGAATTTCTTAAAAATTTACTAACTCTCAAATAAATCTAAGTGAAGCATGAGAGCATTTCTTAAAAAAATACTAAAGCACACCGTGCTCAAAAAGAGATAAGTGAAGCACTAGAGCAATTCCATAGCTCAAAAAGATTTAAGTGAAGCATAGAGAGCAATTCTAACAAATCATATCATAATTTTGGCTCTATCAAATAGGTGTGTCCAGCAAGGATAGATGACACGAAATAAAAAACAAGCAAAGACTCATAACATACAAGATGCTCCAAGCAAAACTCATGATATGTGACGAATAAAAATATAGCTCCAAGTAAAATACTGATGGTCGTTAGAAGAAAGAGGGGATGCCACTCGGGGCATCCCCAAGCTTAGTTGCTTGCTTCTCTTTTAGATAATAGCTTGGGATGCCATGGGCATCCCCAAGCTTAGGCTCTTCTTACTCCTAATTCCTTCATCCATCGTGATCTCACCCAAAACTTGAAAACTTCAATCACACAAAACTCAACAAAACCTTCGTGAGATCTGTTAGTATAAGAAAATTAATATTTACTTTAAGTACTGTATAAAACCCATTAAAATTTTGTTATTGCATTATATCTACTATATTCTAACTTTACCATGGCTTATACCTTCCAATACAAACCATAGATTCATCAAAATAAGCACACAATGCAAAGAAAACAGAATCTGTCAAAAACAGAGCAGTCTGTAAAGACACGAATTGTTCTCATAATTCTGTAACTCCAAAAATTCTTAAAAATTATAATAACAGAGGCAATTTGTATATCCATCTTGTGTAAAAAATTCAGATTTTTTCGTCGCTTATGTAATTCTAAACAATTATTTTTTGGACGCAAAAGTTTCTGTTTTCCAACAAGATCAAATCAACTATCACCAAAGCTATCCCAAAGGCTTTACTTGGCACTAACACTAATTAAAACACAAAAAACACAATCATAACAGTAGCATAATTGTGCAAAAACTCAAGAACATAAAGAAAAAAAGCAAAAATAAATTTTATTCATTGGGTTGCCTCCCAACAAGCGCTATCGTTTTATGCCCCTAGCTAGGCATAAGATTTCAACGATGCTCACACGAAAGATAATAATTGAAACACAAAGAGGGCATCATGAAACATGTGGCAAACACATTTAAGTCTAACATACTTCCTATGCATAGGAATTTTATAGGAAAACAAAGTATCAAGACAAGAAATATCTAGCATATGCAAAGGAGAGGAATGAAACATTGACAATCTCAACATAACGAGAGGAAATTTAATAACATGAAAATTTCTACAACCATATTTCCTCTCTCATAATAATTACATGTAAGATCATAATCAAATTCAACAATATAGCAATCATATAAAATTTTCTTTTCATGACCCACATGCATAAAAGTTTTATAATCTTCCAAGATAGTGGGATTAACATCAACTCAAGTCGTGACCTCTGCAAACCCACCTTTATCAAAAAAATTGTAAGATTGAACACTCTCCAAATATGTGGGATTATTTTTACCTAAATTTGACACTCTTCCAAACCCACTTTCAATATTATTGCAAACATTAATATCGCAAACATATTCATCATGAGGCTCAAATAAATTTTCAAGATCATAAGAAACATTATCACCCCAATCATGATCATTGCAATAAGTAGTAGACATAACAAAATTAGCATCCCCAAGCTTTGGGTTTTGCATATCATTAACACAATTGATATTAATATAGTTTATAATAACATCATTGCAATCATGCTTTTCATTGAAAGAGATATCACAAATCACTTTATCAATTTCTTCTTCCAACACTTCATCACAATCTTCGGATTCATAAATCTCAAGGAAAACTTCATAAAGATAATCTAGTGAACTCAATTCACTAGCAATTGGTTCATCATAATTGGATATTTTAAAAAGATTAGCAAGTGGATGAGGATCCATATGCATAGATTTTTAGCAAGCGAAGATGCAAGCAAATAGAAGGCACATGGCAACACAGGCAATCATGAGATCTGACAAGAAAAAGGCGAAAGAAAAAGAGGGTGAATAAAACAGAAATTTTTTGTGAAGTGGGGGAGATGAAAATGAGAGGCAAATGGCAAATAATTTAAATTGCAAGGAGATGAGATTTGTGATTAGGAACCTGATAGATGTTGATGATGTCTCCCCGGCAACGGCGCCAGAAATTCCTTTTGATGAGGCTTGAACTACGTCGGTATTTCCCCAAAGAGGAAGGGATGATGCAGCACAGCGACGGTAGGTATTTCCCTTAGTGATGAGATCAAGGTTATCGAACCAGTAGGAGAATCACGCAACACTACATAAACAGTACCTGCACACAAAGAACAAATACTTGCAACCCGACGTGTTAAAGGGGTTGTCAATCCCTTTTGGGTAACGGTGCCATAAATTGTCGAGTTGACGGGATAAAAACATGATAGATTGGATAAATAGATCTCGAATAAATGCAAAATAAAATAAAGTGCAGCAAGGTATTTTTGGGTTTCTGGAAATATAGATCTGAAAATAAAAGCGAATAAAAATAGATCTCGAAGGCAAATATGATAAAGAAGAAACCCGGGGGCCGTAGATTTCACTAGTGGCTTCTCTCGAGAAAAATAGCATACTGTGGGTAAACAAATTACTGTTGGGCAATTGATAGAACTTCAAATAATTATGACGATATCCAGGCAATGATCATTATATAGGCATCACGTCCAAGATTAGTAGACCGACTCCTGCCTGCATCTACTACTATTACTCCACACATCGACCGCTATTCATCATGCATCTAGTGTATTAAGTTCATGGAGAAACGGAGTAATGCAATAAGAACGATGACATGATGTAGACAAGATCTATTCATGTACGAATTAGACCCCATCTTGTTATCCTTAATGGCAACGATACATACGTGTCGTTTCCCCTTCTGTCACTGGGATCAAGCACCGTAAGATCGAACCCATCACAAAGCACCTCTTCCCATGGCAAGAAAAATCGATCTAGTTGGCCTAACTAAACCAAAGATTCGAAGAAGAAATACGAGGCTATAAGTAATCATGCGTACAAGAGATCAAAAGACTCAAATAACTTTCATGGATAAAATCATAGATCTGATCATAAACTCAAAGTTCATCGGATCCCAACAAACACACCGCAAAAAGAGTTACATCAAATAGATCTCCAAGAGACCATTGTATTGAGAATCAAAAGAGAGAGAGGAAGCCATCTAGCTACTAACTATGGACCCGTAGGTCTACAATGAACTACTCACGCATCATCGGAGAGGCACCAATGAGGATGATGAACCCCTCCGTGATGGTGTCTAGATTGGATCTGGTGGTTCTGGAACTTGCGGCGGCTGGAATTGATTTTCGTCGACTCCCCCAGGGTTTCTGGAATATTGGGGTATTTATAGAGTAAAGAGGCGGTGCGGGAGGCCACCCCCAGGCGCGCCCTGGTGGGTTGTGCCCACCTCGGGGCACCCCTCTGGTACTTCTTTGGCCCATCCTGTGTCTTCTGGCCCAGAAAATTTCTCCAAAAAGTTTTGCTACGTTTGGACTCCATTTGGTATTGATTTTCTGCGACGTAAAAAACAAGCAAAAAAAATAGCAACTGTTACTGGGCACTATGTCAATAGGTTAGTCCCAAAAAATGATATAAAGTTGCTATAAAATGATTCTAAAACATCCAAGAATGATAATATAACAGCATGGAACAATTAAAAATTATAGATACGTTGGAGACGTATCAAGGTGCAGCAAGGTATTTTTGGGTTTTTGGAAATATAGATCTGAAAATAAAAGTGGCAAATAATAGATCGAAAAGCAAATATGATGAAGAATAGACCCGGGGGCCGTAGATTTCACTAGTGGCTTCTCTCGAGAAAAATAGCATATGGTGGGTAAACAAATTACTGTTGGGCAATTGATAGAACTTCAAATAATTATGACGATATCCAGGCAATGATCATTATATAGGCATCACGTCCAAGATTAGTAGACCGACTCCTGCCTGCATCTACTACTATTACTCCACACATCGAACGCTATCCAGCATGCATCTAGTGTATTAAGTTCATGGAGAAACGGAGTAATGCAATAAGAACGATGACACGATGCAGACAAGATCTATTCATGTAGGAATAGACCCAATCTTGTTATCCTTAATGGCAACGATCAGTACGTGTCTTGCTGCCCCTTCTATCACTGGGAAAGAACACCGCACGACCGAACCCATCACAAAGCACCTCTTCCCATGGCAAGAAAAATCGATCTAGTCGGCCTAACTAAAGCAAAGGTTCGAAGAAGAAATATGAGGCTATAAGTAATCATGCATATAAGCGATCAAAAGAAGACTCAAATAACTTTCATGGATAAAATAGATCTGATCATAAACTCAAAGTTCATCGAATCCCAACAAACACATCGCAAAAAGAGTTACATCAAATAGATCTCCATGAGACCATTGTATTGAGAATCAAAAGAGAGAGAGGAAGCCATCTTGCTACTAACTACGGACCCGTAGGTCTACAATGAACTACTCACGCATCATCGGAGAGGCACCAATGAGGATGATGAACCCCTCCGTGATGGTGTCTAGATTGGATCTGATGGTTCTGGAACTTGCGGCGGCTGGAATTGTGTTTCGTCGACTCCCCTAGGGTTTTTGGATTTTCGGGGTATTTATAGAGCAAAGAGGCGGTGCGGGAGGCGACCGAGGTGGGCACAACCCACCAGGGGGCGCCTGGGCCCCTAGGCGCGCCCAGGTGGGTTGTGCTCCCCTCGGAGCCCCCTCTGGTACTTCTTTGGCCCAACAGGCGTCTTCTAGTCCAGAAAAAATCTCCAAAAAGTTTCGCTGCATTTAGACTCCGTTTGGTATTGATTTTCTGCGAAGTAAAAAACAAGCAAAAACACATCAACTGGCACTGGGCACTATGTCAATAGGTTAGTCTTAAAAAATGATATAAAGTTGCTATAAAATAATTGTAAAACATCCAAGAATGATAATATAACAGCATGGAACAAGCAAAAATTATAGATACGTTGGAGACGTATCAAGGTGCAGCAAGGTATTTTTGGGTTTTTGGAAATATAGATCTGAAAATAAAAGTGGCAAATAATAGATCGGAAAGCAAATATGATGAAGAATAGACTCGGGGGCAGTACATTTCACTAGTGGCTTCTCTCGAGAAAAATAGCATATGGTGGGTAAACAAATTACTGTTGGGCAATTGATAGAACTTCAAATAATTATGACGATATCCAGGCAATGATCATTATATAGGCATCACGTCCAAGATTAGTAGACCGACTCCTGCTTGCATCTACTACTATTACTCCACACATTGAACGCTATCCAGCATGCATCTAGTGTATTAAGTTCATGGAGAAACGGAGTAATGCAATAAGAACGATGACACGATGTAGACAAGATCTATTCTTGTAGGAATAGACCCAATCTTGTTATCCTTAATGGCAATGATCAATACGTGTCTTGCTGCCCCTTCTATCACTGGGAAAGAACACCGCACGACCGAACCCATCACAAAGCACCTCTTCCCATGGCAAGGAAAATCGATCTAGTCGGCCTAACTAAAGCAAAGGTTCGAAGAAGAAATATGAGGCTATAAGTAATCATGCATATAAGCGATCAAAATAAGACTCAAATAACTTTCATGGATAAAATAGATCTGATCATAAACTCAAAGTTCATCGAATCCCAACAAACACATCGCAAAAAGAGTTACATCAAATAGATCTCCATGAGACCATTGTATTGAGAATCAAAAGAGAGAGAGGAAGCCTTCTTGCTACTAACTACGGACCCGTAGGTCTACAATGAACTACTCACGCATCATCGGAGAGGCACCAATGAGGATGATGAACCCCTTCGTGATGGTGTCTAGATTGGATCTAATGGTTCTGGAACTTGCGGCGGCTGGAATTGTGTTTCGTCGACTCCCCTAGGGTTTTTGGATTTTCGGGGTATTTATAGAACAAAGAGGCGGTGCATGAGGCGACCGAGGTGGGCACAACCCATCAGGGCGCGCCTGGGCCCCTAGGCGCACCCAGGTGGGTTGTGCTCCCCTCGGAGCCCCCTCTGGTACTTCTTTGGCCCAACAGGTGTCTTCTGGTCCAGAAAAAATCTTCAAAAAGGTTTGCTGCGTTTAGACTCCGTTTGGTATTGATTTTCTGCGAAGTAAAAAACAAGCAAAAACACAGCAACTGGCACTGGGCACTATGTCCATAGGTTAGTCTTAAAAAATGATATAAAGTTGCTATAAAATAATTGTAAAACATCCAAGAATGATAATATAACAGCATGGAACAAGCAAAAATTATAGATACGTTGGAGACGTATCAGCATCCCCAAGCTTAATTCCTACTCGTCCTTGAGTAGGTAAATGATAAAAACAGAATTTTTGATGTGGAATGCTGCCTAACATGTTCATCACATATTCTTTTCTTTTGTAGCATGGACATTTGGACTTTTATATGGTTCAAAGCAATAGTCTAGTTTTGACATGAAGATTTCAATACTCAAGCATATCAACAAGCAACCATGTCTTTCAAAATATCAACACTAAAGCAAGTTATCCCTAGCCCATTATGCTCAATCATTAATCCATTCATGAAACACACTCGCATATTAGCTACACCCAATGCTCAAGTACGATCATAGTGCCCCTTAGTTGGTGCTTTGTAAGAGAAGATGGAGACTCAAATAAAAATAAAAATTGCATAAAGTAAATAGAGAGGCCCTTCGCAGAGGGAAGTAGGTATTTGTAGAGGTGCCAGAGCTCAAAACGAAAGAAATAGAGATAAAACATTTTGGGTGGCATGATTTTCCTGTCAACGAAAATGATCGAGTAGTTCCCAATACTTTCCATGCTAGATATATCATAGGCGGTTCCCAAACAGAAAATAAAGTTTATTTCTTTTTCCACCATACTTTCACATTCCACGGCTAGCCGTATCCATGGGTGTCGTCCATACCAACACTTTCCAAGGAATTTATTATTTGACAACATAAAGTAAATTCATTTTTCATTTCGGGACTGGGCATCCTAATACCTTTGCCGTACTCTCGTGCAATGACAAGTGAATAAAAACTCATCTTGAGAATAACACATCTAGCATGGAAAAATATCAGCCACCCCTACCGTTTCATGAGCGGTACGAGCACACAAAAAAGGAAATTTATTTTGAAAATTAGAGATGGCACATACAAATTTGCTTAGAATGGCACGAAAATACTGCATATAGGTAGGTATAGTGGACTCATATGGCAAAACTAGGTTTAAGGATTTTGGATGCACAAGTAGTATTCCTACTTAGTACAAGTGAAGGCTAGCAAAAAGATTGAGAAGCATCCAACCAAAAAACAAAAAATCTCATAAGCGAGCATTAAGCATAACTAACACCGAATAATGCACCACAAGTAGGATGTAATTTCATTGCATAACTATTGACTTTCGTGCTTGCATAGGGAATCACAAACCTTAACACCAATATTCTTACTAAAGCATTATTACTCATCAACATGACTCACATATCACTATCATCATATCGCAAAACTATTACAAAGAATCAAGTTTATTTTGTCCAATGATCTTCATGAAAGTTTTTATTATATCCCTCTTGAATATCTATCACTTTAGGACTAGTTTCATATGTTGCTTTTGATAGCTCAAACAAATCTAAGTGAAGAACATGAGCATAAAATTTTCGTCTCTCAAATTAATATAAGTGAAACATGAGAGAATTTCTTAAAAAATTACTAACTCTCAAATAAATCTAAGTGAAGCATGAGAGCATTTCTTCAAAAACATTAAAGCACACCGTGCTAAAAAAGATATAAGTGAAGCACTAGAGCAATTCCATAGCTCAAAAAATTTAAGTGAAGCACATAGAGCAATTCTAACAAATCATAGCATAATTTTGGCTCTCTCAAATAGGTGTGTTCAGCAAGGATACTTGACACAAAAAAAAAGAAAAAACAAGCAAAGACTCATATAATACAAGACGCTCCAAGCAAAACTCATGATATGTGACGAGTAAAAATATAGCTCCAAGTAAAATACTGATGGTCGTTAAAAGAAAGAGGGGATGCCACTCGGGGCATCCCCAAGCCTAGCTACTTGTTTCTCCTTGAATATTGCCTTGGGGTGCCATGGGCATCCCCAAGCTTAGGCTCTTCTTACTCCTTATTCCTTTATCCATCGTGATCTCACCCAAAACTTGAAAACTTCAATCACACAAAACTCAACAAAACCTTCGTGAGATCCGTTAGTATAAGAAAACCAATCTTTACTTTAAGTGCTGTAGAAAACCATTCAAATTTTGTTATTGCATTATATCTACTATATTCTAACTTTGCCATGGCTTATACCCACCGATACAACCCATAGATTCATCAAAATAAGCACACAATGCAAAGAAAACAGAATCTGTAAAAAATAGAACAGTCTGTAAAGATGCGAATTGTTCTCATACTTCTATAACTCCAAAAATTCTGAAAATTAGGACAACAGAGGCAATTTGTATATCAATCTTGTGTAAAAAATTCAGAATTTTTCGTCACTTCTGTGAATTTAGACAATTATTTTACTGGACGCAAAAGTTTATGTTTTCCAACAAGACCAAATCAACTATCACCCAAGCTATCCCAAAGGCTTTGCTTGGCACAAACACTAATTAAAACATAAAAAACACAATAGTAACAGAGGCATAATTATGCAAACACTCAAGAACATAAAGAAAAAGGCAAAAATAAATTTTATTCATTGGGTTGCCTCCCAACAAGCGCTATCGTTTTATGCCCCTAGTTAGGCATAAAGCATAGATTCAAGTATTATCATCTTTAGTTTCGGCAACTTTTGTAAGGGCTTTCTCAAACCCGGGAGGCTCTTTACGCTTCCCTAAATTCTCAGGAAAGGAAACCATCTTGAGATCTAAAATATCCAACCATTTATTGCAAAGAGAAATCAAAGTATTCATGCGATTGAGGTTTCCACTAATATGTTTAAGAGGTTCATTATATTTTTGCAACTCGACCATATGTTTATGCAAATCACTCAACTTGTCTAAAATTAGGACCCCTTCTTGAGTAAAAGAAATCCCCTTTTTGGTTGGTGGGATTCCCAAGATCCCCTCTAGGATCTCATAAGCAGCATTAGCATAAAGTTTAATAAAATTCCCTTTAGCGGCAAAATCCAAAAGTTGTCTATGATGCAAAGCTAATCCTATATAAAAAATTCGAAGCAAAATCCTTGCATCTCCTTTAAGATTGCTAATGCGATAAGATTCCATTAAACTATACCAAGCATCTTTCAAATTTTCTCCTTGTTTTTGCTTGAAGTATAGAACTTCAAAATCTGGTGACAAAGGAGGGGTAGTCATGCTAGCCATAATGACAAAGTAGGCAAGCAAGGTTGCATACATAAACCGATCTGACGAGAAAATGGCGAACGAAAAAGAGGGCGAATAAAACGGCAAATTTTTGTGAAGTGGGGGAGATGAAAACAAGAGGCAAATGGCAAATAATGTAAATTGCAAGGAGATGAGATTTGTGATTAGAAACCTGATAGATGTTGATGATGTCTCCCCGGCAATGGTGCCAGAAATTGGCGAGTTGTCGCGAGACTATCTTGACTTGATCCTCCCCGGCAATGGCGCCAGAAATTCCTTTTGATGTCGCTTGAACTACGTCGGTATTTTCCCAAAGAGGAAGGGATGATGCAGTACAACTACGGTAGGTATTTCCCTTAGTTATGAAACCAAGGTATCAATCTAGTAGGAGAACCAAGCAACACTATGTAAATAGTACCTGCACACAAAGAACAAATACTTGCAACCCTACGCATAAGAGGGGTTGCCAATCCCTCCACGGTAAAAAGATAGATTGGTTTGTATGATTTTGGATAAATAGACCTCGCAATAAAACAAAATAAAAATAAATAAAGAAAAGGTGGTGCAAGGTATTTTTGGGTATTTGGAAATATAGATCTGAAAATAAAAGTGGCAAATAATAGATCGGAAAGCAAATATGATGAAGAATAGACCCGGGGGCCGTAGATTTCACTAGTGGCTTCTCTCGAGAAAAATAGCATACAGTGGGTAAACAAATTACTGTTGGGCAATTGATAGAACTTCAAATAATTATGACGATATCCAGGCAATGATCATTATATAGGCATCACGTCCAAGATTAGTAGACCGACTCCTGCCTACATCTACTACTATTACTCCACACATCGACCGCTATCCAGCATGCATCTAGTGTATTAAGTTCATGGAGAAACGGAGTAATGTAATAAGAATGATGACATGATGTAGACAAGATCTATTCATGTAGGAATAGACCCCATCTTGTTGTCCTTAATGGCAACGATCAATACGTGTCTTGATGCCCGTTCTGTCACTGGGAAAGAACACCGCACGACCGCACGGCCGAACCCATCACAAAGCACCTCTTCCCATGGCAAGAAAAATCGATCTAGTCGGCCTAACTAAACCAAAGATTCGAAGAAGAAATACAAGGCTATAAGTAATCATGCATATAAGAGATCAAAAGAAGACTCAAATAATTTTCATGGATAAAATAGATCTGATCATAAACTCAAAGTTCATCGAATCCAAACAAACACACTGCAAAAAAGTTACATCAAATAGATCTCCATGAGACCATTGTATTGAGAATCAAAAGAGAGAGAGGAAGCCATCTAGCTACTAACTACGGACCCGTAGGTCTACAATGAACTACTCACGCATCATCGGAAAGGCACCAATGAGGATGATGAACCCCTCCGTGATGGTGTCTAGATTGGATCTGGTGGTTCTGGAACTTGCAGCGGCTGGAATTGTGTTTCGTTGACTCCCCTAGGGTTTTTGGATTTTCGGGGTATTTATAGAGCAAAGAGGCGGTGCGGGAGGCGGCCGAGGTGGGCACAACCCACCAGTGCGCGCCTGGGCCCCCAGGCGCGCCCAGGTGGGTTGTGCTCCCCTCGGAGCCCCCCTCTGGTACTTCTTTGGCCCAACAGGTGTCTTCTGGTCTAGAAAAAATCTCCAAAAAGTTTCGCTGCGTTTGGACTCCGTTTGGTATTGATTTTCTGTGAAGTAAAAAATAAGCAAAAAAACAGCAACTGACACTAGGCACTATGTTAGTCCCAAAAAATGATATAAAGTTGCTATAAAATGATTGTAAAACATCCAAGAATGATAATATAACAGCATGGAACAAGCAAAAATTATAAATACGTTGGAGACGTATCATAGCCATGTAAGCCGACAATGGGACCGAGTTTATCAACTCCACGGTCACCTCTTTCTTTTCCACTCACAGTATTCACCTTTGTTTTTCGTGCCCCTACACGTCCGCCCAAAATGGCAAGGCCGAACGTGCTATCCACATGATCAACGATGTCACTCGCACTCTCCTATTCCAATCCTCCATGCCACCCTCCTACTGGGCCGAGGCTCTCGCAATGGTAACATACCTTGTCAATATATGCCCCTCACAATCCGTTGATTTTTCGGTTCCCTACATTTGCCTCTACAACACAAAACCGAATTATGCCGCTCTTCGTGTCTTTGGTTGCCTATGCTAGCCCAACCAATCCGCTACGGCCAAGCATAAACTCGCTCCTCGGTCCACTGCTTGCGTCTTCCTCGGATACCCGTCCAATCACAAGGGATACCGTTGCCTAGATATCTCTACCCGCCGAGTCATCATCTCTCGCCATGTCATCTTCGATGAGACTGTCTTTCCATTCTCTTACTTGGTCGACCGTCCCACTAATCCCCTGGTCGCGCTAGATTTTCTTCTGGACATGGCCACCACGCAACACACACCATCAAACCCTAATCTACCCAACATGCATTTGCATGCCACACCACCCAACTCACCCACCCGAACCCCACCAGCCCCATCCCCACCGGCCCGAACCCCACCAACCCACTCCCCACCAGCCCGCACCCCCTCGTCTGGCTCTTCTGCGTGCTCCCCGCCCAACCACCCGCCTGGTTTTCCCACGTGCCCGCAACCCGCCATGCATGCCGAGCCGCAACCCGCCATGCATGGCTTCCCATCCACCCCCACGGCAGATCAGTCCCGTGCCTCCCTTGGTTCGCAGACTCCCTTCTCACCTGCATCCACGCATGCAGCCCCGTGTGGCCAAACGCCCTCCCCTTGCTCGACGTCCACTAACTCCTGCCTGCCGGTCATGGTGCACCGGCCGCCATCCCCGTCCAACACTCACACCATGGTCACTCGTGCTAAGCTTGGCCTCTTCCAGCCCGTCGATCGTCTTAAACTCTCCGCTACTCACTACACTCCCTCTCCTATTCCGAAAACATACCGGGGTGCACTCCATGACCCACACTAGCGTCGTGCTATGACCGAGGAATTTGATGCTCTTGTCACTAATGGGACTTGGTCTCTTGTTCCCCATCCTCCTCGTGCTCATGTTGTTTCAAGGAAGTGGATATTGAAGCACAAGTTCCACTCGGATGGCAGCCTTGCACGGTATAAGGCTCGATGGGTGGTACAAGGCCATTCTCAACAACAGGGCATTGATTTCGATGAGACATTCAGCCCCGTTGTCAAGCCTACCACGATTTGCATCGTCCTCAGCCTTGTGGTCTCTCGGTCGTGGCTGATCCACCAGCTCGACATCAAGAATGCCTTCCTCCATGGCAATCTTGACGAGAAGGTCCACTGCCAGCAGCCTCCCAGTTTTGTTGATGCTCGTTGTTCGGACTACGTGTGTCGCCTACACAAGTCTCTCTACGGTCTTAAGCAGGCTCCGCGCGCTTGGTACCATCAGTTCGCTCTATTTGCCCATCGGCTTGGCTTCGTGGCCTCCAAGTCGGATCTGTCCCTCTTCATCTACAGGCGCGGCACGGACCTTGCTTATCTACTATTGTATGTGGACGACATTGTCCTCACTGCCTCGATGGACCTACTCTTACGTCACCTCACACAGTAGCTCCACTTCGAGTTCGCCATGATGGACCTTGGTGCCTTGACATTCTTGCTTGGCATCTCCGTCACTCGGACATCCTTGGGCATGGTTCTCTCTCAGCGACAGTATGCCTTGGAGCTACTTCACCGCGCTGGCATGGTTGATTGTAACCCCTCTGCCACTCCGATCAACACTAAGTGCAAGCTTTTAGCTCAGGATGGTCCTCTTCTCTCTGATCCAACCGAGTATCGGAGCTATGCCGGTGCCTTACATTATTTGACGCTCACGCGACCGGATATTGCACATGCAGTTCAGCAGGCCTGTTTATACACGCATGCGCCCAGAGAGCCTCATATGCACTTGGTTAAGCGCATTCTCTGGTACATAAAGGGCACCCTCGACCTCAGCTTGCACCTCTCGAGCTCCTCCTCCGCAACACTTACTGCATACTCTGACGCAGATTGGGCTGGGTGCCCCGACAACCGCCGATCTACGTCTGGCTACTTCGTCTATCTTGGTGACAACCTTGTCTCTTGGTCGTTTAAACGTCAGACTATTGTGTCTCGCTTCAGTGCCGAGGCGGAGTATTGCGTGGTTGCTCATGTTGTTGCTGAGTGTTGTTGGATCCGTCTGCTCCTTGGGGATCCCCATCACCCTCTGACGTCTGCCACAGTTGTCTTCTGTGACAACGTTAGTACTGTCTACATGGCCTCTAATCCGGTCCAGCATCGTCGTATCAAGCACATTGACATTGATATCCACTTCATCCGGGAGAATGTGTCGCTTGGTGAGGTTCGGGTTCTTCATGTGCCATCCTCGCATCAATATGCTGACATCATGACAAAAGGATTGCCCTCACAACTCTTCTCTGAGTTTCGTTCCAGCTTATGCTTGCTTCCGTACGACGCACAAGCTGAGGGGGGATGTTAAAGTATTCCTTTTGTCTGTATTTCATGTAATAGGAAACTAGCACAATATCCCACTGAATATTGTTGTATGATTCGGTTGAGGATTTGTTTTGATTCACCTTGATTACCAAGGCATGTAATGCTATGTATTGTGAATACAAGGACCGCCCCAAGTGTGGCGTGAATCACACAAATCCTTGTTTCTCGCCCGATGTATGTCCAATGCAATCCACCCGGATGTTGTATGCCGTCGGGGCTAGCTGGTTGGTCGATTCGGTATGTGTGTTGTTTGTTAGATGAATGTGTGCGTATGTGTTGTGTGGCCGGTTCTGATGGTTGAGGTCATTTGTCGTCAGGGTATGCTTGAGCTTTCCATCATTCCGGCTGTTCAATTGCCATGCCTGGTCCTCTTTGCGGCTGTTTGTTTGTTCGGACGTGCCCTGCCGGATGATCTCCTCGCCGACCACCGGCAACACACTCGAAATTGTGCTGACGTCGTTTGTTTTTTCGTCGCAATTATGAGATGAAGAAAGGCCATAACATATAAAAAATTAGAGTCCATTCACCAGCTCAAGCAAACGACTTATGTGTCGCCTAAGAAAGCAACGGAAAATGATAATCGTCGAGGCAAATACAAATGTAGTACAAACATAATCATTTGCAGACCGGGCTGCAGCTGGTCTTTGCCCCAATGACGCAACGGGTCATCCAGTAGATTAATAGAGGAAAGCATTGCGGGGACCAATAAACTTTGAGTAAACATCTCCATCCTTTGACTTACAAAGCACATAGGATAGAGGCATGATTTCTTTTGCCTTGTTGGGAGTGGACTTGCCCCTAGTGGCATTCCCATTCACAACCATATCATCACCCTTGCCTTTTCCTTTATCCTTGTGCCACCCACAAATACAACATTTTGAGGGGTTGTGCTCTTTTGAGGAGTGGCATTCTTCTTCTTGCTAGAACTTGGATCAAACCCGTGGGCCAAGATTTATCGAAGATACATCCGTTGCGGTCCTTTCATATGTGCCAAGCCATGATCATGATGATCAAGGATAAGCCTTGGTGGAGGGAGGTTGGTGTGTGGGAGCACGAAGATGTCCACCAGACCACAAAGGGGGTCGTCGAACATGCGGGCGATGCCGTCGACCGACACCAAGGGAGAACCTCATGGCAAATTTGGCGCGAGAAAGGGCATCCAATCACAAGGTGATGCATGTCTTCTGATACCTTATCACAGAAGGAGCAGTATTGCTCGTGGGGGAGGCCACGTCAAACTAACCGGCCAGCCATCCAGCAACGATCGACAACAGCCAGCCAAGACAATGCCAGGACCCGAATGGGAGCCCAAGTCATCCAATGAAGGGTCAATTTTGTTTAATGCATTTTTTAATACAGTACAGACGCAGACGCTCATACATTCGCACATGTACTCATCCCTATCAACGAACGCAGATTGATGAAGTCAGACTTCTTCATAGTCGACGGTAATGTCTCCTTCCATTGAAGGAACATGGCCGAAAGGTCTGAAAAAATTCAAAAAAATGCAAGTACCAATGCCAAGTCTAGGACTTTGAACCCTGGTGGGTTGGTTTTGCCACAAGGAACCTAACCATCCGAGCTTAACGCTCAGTTCGCGTTCAATGCATTATTATTGGGTAAATTTTGAGAATGATATACCACACAAAATGACATGCAATTAGAGCATCTATAGTCGGACGCCCCAAAACAGCCTCAAACGCCCGGGTGGACTGCTCGCTCACTGACCGGTCACGAAAATCTGACCCAGACGGGCGCCTCGAACGAGTCTCAAACGCCCGGACTAACCGGCACCCCACATATCCAACCCAAATATGGGGCGAATATGGGGACGCCCGGGCGCGTCCGCCACGTAGGACTGACGATGGGGTCCCACACGGAAACGCACGGAAACCCGGCGTCCGACAGACGCCTCCTCCGTCGCCGCGGTGGAACGCCGCGTGGCGCCGCCCCGGCTCGCCGCCCGAGGCCAAATCCGGCTGTTTAAGCCGGCCGGCGTCCCCCAACCCTAGCCCATCCACCTCCTCCTTCTCTGCACCGCCACCTGAGCCCGTCTGTCTCATCTCCCCCGCTCTTCCCCGCTCTCCGGCATCGCCATGGTCCGGCACAAGATCACGACGTACGCTATGCTGACGCCGGAGCGCCGGAGGCAGATCGCGGAGAAGATTCAGGTGAGGTGCCCCGCCCGCATTGATGTCGGTCTACCTCCGAACTCGCTGGAGCCGGAGGAGGAGGAGGAGGAGGGAGAGCAGCTACCAGAGCCGATGAAGGTGGCGGATCCGGAGGAGGAGGAGGCGGAGCAGCTTGCTCCGAGGTTCACCATGGACGAAGCGAAAGCGGAGTTCGCCGTCGCCCAAGCCGCGGAGATGGCGGAGCAGCAGATAATCCTGGAGTCCATCCAGGATGAGCCCTATGTGGAGGCCAATCGGCAGTTCCTCCGGCAGGAGCAAGCGGCGTCCGACACGCTCTTCGTCGAACTCGACGCGTAGATAGAGGAGGAGGAGGCCAGAGCGGAGCAGCCGGAGGCGCCGGAGCTGCAGCTGCCGCCCATGTACCCGGAGCCGGGCACGGAGATTGTCGACATCTCCGACAAGGAGTAGCTACGTAGTACGTAGGTTTTTAAATTTGCATGCTTTTGTAAGGATTTGAGAATTTAGTATGAAATGTCCGGATGCAGTTGTGTTAATTTGAGGAGTGCCAGGTCACCGTCCGGGCGCATCTGCGGGCGTTTAAGGGATCATATTTGTCATATGCGGCTGTAGATGCTTTTACGTACTCCCATTTAATACGTGCAAAGACACGACCAAATACAAATATGGGCATACGAATTCGAAATAGAATAGAACAATTTCCAAATCCTGGTTGTTTTAGAAATATAAAACAAAAACGTCCCTCAAAAAGGAAAAAAAAAACGTTCAGTTCTGTCTGTATCAGCCAGACCTCTCCTCTCGGGTATCGGCGCCGTCTCGAGCTTTCGCACCGCCTAATTCCCAAACCCGGCGCCGCCGTGTCACCCCTTCCCCTACGCCCACGGTCGCGCCTCCAGGCCTCGTCCTAAAGCGCGCCACGCCGAATTCTTCTCCCCCTCCCACCCCCCTCTGCCCGATTGGCCTGGCGTGGAGATCCACCCCCGCGGGCTTTCTCTTCTTGGTAACGAAGACCTAACTTGCTTTGGATATTCTATTTTTTTTCTAACGTTTTCTTTTGATGCGAGCAACC
This sequence comes from Thinopyrum elongatum, assembly GCA_011799875.1. Classification (NCBI taxonomy): domain Eukaryota; kingdom Viridiplantae; phylum Streptophyta; class Magnoliopsida; order Poales; family Poaceae; genus Thinopyrum; species Thinopyrum elongatum. The sequence continues at coordinate 241,660,026 of CM022303.1, forward strand.
GAATCTTAACACGGGGTTATGAAATTGATGTGTTGAATTATAGAACTATTGTGGAACTGCTCTAGAAAGTCTCTGGCGAGGGTGGTCCGTTTATGTTTCATGTGTTGTTGATTACCGCTGTCGCGCTTGCAGGCCCTGAGACATGTCTCACTACCAGGAGCACAATGTTGAGGACATGGAGTATGATTACGACATGGAAGATCCGGTAGATGACATGGATGGTGAAGATTACCTAGGGCCGGAGGCTAGGGACGACTCTGATGAGGAGGATGACGAGGATGCCGAAGCGGTGTGTATCTGTCTGTCGATTTTTGTTAATTTGATTGTGTAGGCCTTTCAGTATTCTTTAGCTAATTTACTCCGGTTGTTGACTTGTGCCCGTGTATTAAGCAATGAAGGGATAACTAGGCAGTTGAAATTGTTGACTTACTGCTATGTTAAGTTTGGAATTAGTGTGACACCATACTTTCAAAGGATAGCTACAAGCCTACACAACCTTGAAGCCTCATTTTGCATTCAGTTGCCCTATACATTTTCCATGGTCCCCTTCCTGTATAACTTGGGTGTAGTTCTTAAACCGCCTTTTCCTATCTTTTCTCTCTTTGCTTGCTGAACTTTCATAAAATTTGTTATGGTACATATCAGTGCAGTCCAATGAGGTAGGAAAAACAATCCAGTAGTTTTTACCTTTTAAGTTCTTATTTATGTTTTGAGCCACCAGAGCTAAGATACATATGATTCAGTTTGTATCTAGATGACTAAATAAAGCTTTGTTTGACTATTCCCATTGCTTGTATAGTCACTGGAATGCTCTAAAAGAAATAATTGTTGCTTTAGAATAAGGCATCCGACACATCATCTGAAGAAGCAAGACGTGGAAAAGACATTCAAGGAATACCATGGGATCGCTTGGAACTTACCAGAGAAGGATACAGGGAGACAAGATTATTACAGTACAAAAATTACGAGAACGTACCTAATTCTGCAGAAGCAGCAATGAAGGTATGCCTTTCAAATAAGTTAATTTGTGTGGGAGAAAATATTCTGACATTGTGATTGGCTCTTCTGTAAAACAGGCATGCAAATCTACTGAGAAAGACGGAACATATTATGAGTTCAGGCGAAATACTAGATCAGTAAAATCTACTATTCTACACTTTCAGGTGAGTTCCTATACGTCCTTGTTTAGTAAGTACTCCCTCCGTCCCATAATATAAGAGCGTCTTTGACAAAAAACGCTCTTATATTATGGGACGGAGGGAGTAACATATAAATCCTGCATTTCAATAAAGATGGTTTATTATAAAAGTATTACCAGAGAAATTGTTATTTGAACATTTAAACTATCAGACACTAGAAACTTTTTCAAAAGATTAAATGGCGCATTTTTTCAATTGCAACGTGCCTGCAGTTTTATCTAAATGTTCATACACGAAATTATGTTGTAACAATGTAACATTTATACCTAACTACTGTATTACAAGCAAGCGCCCAGTGATAAAAAAATCGATCTATAAGAGCGTCTTTGACAAAAAACGCTCTTATATTATGGGACGGAGGGAGTAACATATAAATCCTGCATTTCAATAAAGATGGTTTATTATAAAAGTATTACCAGAGAAATTGTTATTTGAACATTTAAACTATCGGACACTAGAAACTTTTTCAAAAGATTAAATGGCGCATTTTTTCATTTGCAACGTGCCTGCAGTTTTATCTAAATGTTCATACACGAAATTATGTTGTAACAATGTAACATTTATACCTAACTACTGTATTACAAGCAAGCGCCCAGTGATAAAAAAATCGATCTATATTTGCCCCTGTAATTATTTATTTACCATTTAGATGGCTGTGGAGAGGCTATCGAGAAACTTTTTAAATCATAACCAACCTGCTCTCTACTTCTCTTCAGTTCACTATTATCACTTGTGATGTATGTGCAATGTTTGTGTCTACCAATTTAGCTCATAACACTACATTTGTGTTTGTGAATACCTATTTCTGTTAGTAGTTAGCTAGAACAGGTCAATTCTGTAGTTCTTCAGGGGCTTACCATCTGATGGGAAGGGGGAACACTCCTAACTGCTACCTGTCACTGGCACGGTGGCACCTGATAGCCATCTTTATGACCATGCCTGCCTCTTATTGCAGATAGATGCGTTTATAAACTATTAATTGAAGGGGTGCCTAGAGTATCTTTGATTATTAATGTATCTTATTGTGCCTATGATTGTATTTTCTATGCTAAGATGGATCGACTGTGTGAAAATAAAGTCCACTGAGAACTCCCATGGAATTTTGGGTTCTATTTGGCTTGGTTACATCGGTCTATTAACCACTCTGCTTATTATTATTTGAGGATATTATTCAAATAATGGTTTAACCTGTTCAAAGACTTGTCCGTTTCATGATTCTGCATGTAATTTTGTATCAATTGGTTAAAAGAAATGTGGAGGCTGCTTGTTGTCAGTCTTAATTGATGCTCCTTTATTTTTCTTCTGATACATTGATGTTAAATAAGAAATTAATTGAGTTAATCTATGCCTGCAGCTGAGAAATTTAGTATGGGCTACATCTAAGCATGATGCCTACCTAATATCGCATTACTCGGTGCTACACTGGTCAGCCTTGAGTGGTGTGGACACAGAAATTATGAATGTCGAAGGGCATATTGCACCAAGTGAGGTAGTGTCTATAGTTACTAAATTTTCATCCTAGGTTGCACTTTCATTTGTTGCTCTACCTCTATTAATGATATTTTATTATTTCATTTCAGAAACATCCAGGAAGTTTATTAGAAGGGTTTTCTCAGACTCAAGTTAGTACGCTGGCAGTCAAGGATAATTTGCTAGTAGCTGGTGGTTTCCAAGGAGAGCTAATATGCAAAGTAGGATCACTGTATCACTTTGTTTTCGCACTGACCCTAAATTTTTTGGGCAGTTCTATCTTGCAATTGACTGGGAGGACCGAAACTTGTGGCCACGACAATCATCTTACCCTGCCCATTCCACAGTACCTTACCAGTGACCATCACCTGTGTTTCTCCTGCCTCACCCACCCACACTACAATTTCCCTACCCCACCGGCCCATCTTTCATGTGGCCAACTGGCCATCGGTAGCACCTTTGTCACCTTAGTGTGGCTGCACCCCTCCCCCTGTTCACTTGCTTCACGACCTCGGCACTGACTTCTCCCTCTTGTGCATAGTTCTTGTGAAGCTGCAGGCACCTGACAGAACCTCCTCGTGCGGTCTGAAGGTCTTCTTGACTGCAATGACCCTGTTGCTGATCCCATGGCTTGCATTCTGTGGATACGAATTGTCCGCAGGCATTTATCTTTATAGTTCCCTTAAATTTGTCACTGTCTGCTACTCCCTCCGCCCCGAATTACTTGTCGCAGAAATGGATGTATCTAGACGTATTTTTAGTTCTAGATACATCCATTTCTGCGACAAGTAATTCGGGACGGAGGGAGTATTTCTCATATATCTGAACCCACTCTCTTAGTATTAGCTTGTAGCATATGATGAGGTTCCATTTTCCCTCAAAGAAAAAATGACGAGGTTCCATTTTTCTTACGGAAACATGCCTCTCTTGTTTGCTGGTGGGGATGCGTGTGAATGTGCTGTTAGCTATTTTCTCGCCTGGTTGCTAGTGCACCTCCTATTCAGTTAAATTGATGCTGTTCATTTACAAATTCAGTGGGCAAGTAACTACATATTACATTTATTTCGAACTTGAGTATGCTGAAATATATTTGTGAGCTCTTGGCACTGATAGTTTTCTGATGTTAACCTTGGTCAATGTGATGCAGAACCTGGACCAAGAAGGAATAAGCTTTTGCTGCAGGACAACATATGATGATAATGCAATCACCAATGCAGTGGAGATATTCAACACCTCTAGGTAAATGTTATGCTCGGCTGTTAAAGATTCAATCTTGCTGAACATTCTTAAAAGATAAAGAAACTAGCTGGACTGTAGCCACAAGATTACTCTTCCCTAGAACTTATTTCATCAGAATGCTGGAACGAGCTCATATCAATAGCTGCTGCCAATAATTCTTTTGAAAGTGAAATTAATATTAATGTTTCTCTCTGGTCCATAATTTCTTCAGTGGTGCTGTTCACTTCATTGCATCTATTAACGACTCCGGTGTAAGAGAATATGATATGGAAAGATACCAGTTATGTAAGCATTTCCGCTTTGATTGGCCAGTGAATGTAAGTTCTGTTATTCACATTGTCATTTACTTTTTTTTGGTATTCCGTACTTTATCTAGAGCAATACTTCTATATTATCATTTCTAACAAGCTCCAGCTTTTATTTTTCTTCATGAAATGGTTTCCTAAACCTAACTTGATATGTATAAACTAAATCTTTTGAACTGAACGATCAAACATAGAGTCTGCCAACAGTTGAGGCAACCAAAGTGTACTCGAAGAAATCTAATCCAATCAGAACACTCAATTAAAGGAAATGAATAAATATTGATAGTGCTTATAAGTCCTGGTGCCGAATGTGCTCCTTCCATTACTGGCTCTTCTGGCTGACCGCCACCATAAGGCCCATGGTGCTTGACCCTATACAAGATGGTGCTTGACCCTGGAATCCAACTAATACGTTTGTCAATTTCAGTGCCAACTGCTAAACCATCACTTTGTTTTTTTCCACATCTTCTCTTATTATCTGGATAATATTCTATTAATTTCTTGTCTGTCACTTGTAGCATTTAGGATAACTGTTGAATTTACAGTATAGTTTCAATGACTGATCCTTCTATTGGCGCAGCACACGTCTTTGAGCCCTGATGGGAAGCTTGTTCTCGTTGTCGGGGATGACCCAGATGCTTTGCTTATTGATGCTAATTCAGGAAAGGTAAATCAAACATGCACATTTGTTAGGTTTAAAGCATTTTGCGAGTACCTATCTATGCATTTGAAAATATAAAATTAAATGTTTTGTATCTGGACACAGACTATTCATTCTATGATAGGTCACTTGGATTTCTCATTTGCATCGGCTTGGAGCCCTGATGGCCGGACATTTGCCACTGGCAATCAAGACAGGACATGCCGGGTTTGGGATGCCAGAAATCTCTCGCAGTCTCTCCATGTCTTGAGGGGTAACCTTGGTGCCATAAGATCTATTCGCTACACATCAGATGGTCAGTTCCTGTCAATGGCAGAGCCGGCAGATTTTGTTCATATCTTTGATGTCAAGAGCGATTACAACAAGAGGCAAGAGCTGGATTTCTTTGGTGAGATATCTGGCATGTCTTTCAGTCCTGACACAGACACGCTCTTCGTCGGTGTCTGGGACAGGACCTATGGCAGCCTGCTTCAGTATGGCCGCCTCTATAACTACTCATACCTTGACTCTCTGTTCTAAGGTCAATGCAAACAAGTGTTGGTTGGGCCTCTTGTGTGTCAGTTCTGCCGATTTTCGTCGGCGCCGACTATTAGGTACTCCATAATCAGATTTATGTTATAGATTGATCATTCTTTAATAATTCATGTATCCTGTTTTATGTGTACAAAAGAAATGTATACCGATATAGCTTTGCTTTGAGGTAGGAGTTGTAAATGTTTCTAGGGCTAGTTTTCTCCATGAATTTGGATGTAAACTTTTATCTGAGATGTGTACCGTGAACATATCCTGCTGCATTGACCGAAACCGATATGCTTCGGTGGTATGTGCTATGCCGCAGTTGTGTGGAGCAGTTTGGATTGTACTCCGTATAATTGAGCCATTATATACCTGTCTGAGAATTTTGTCTCTACTGTCTTATTTATTTTAACATGTAGCTTATCCACCTCATCAAATGTTTCATGTCAGCAAAACAACTGCATGTCCCCACGTCATTGGCTGAGGTCATCTTTTTTTCTATGAGAGCACTAATCGAGGTGGGTGATCTTCTCTCCGTCTTCTCCATAGCAGTGCCTCCAATTTTCTCACCCTCCTCGACCCTAGTCTACTAGGATCATGTAATCTAAACCCCGGTAACCATATAAACCGAGGCTAGACTAGTCGATGGAACAAGAAACTGAGAGTTGGAACTCAATCCCTCGATCGTCTTTGTAACACCTATACACAGTCAATACCAACCGAGCAGAAAGTAGGATCTTACCTCCTTCGTGAAAGCCCGAACATAGATAAACCCTCTTGTTCCCATTTGATCTACTTGTGTGGTGAGAGTATCCTATCAAAGGATCTGCTGAAAACAATTACAATAATTGATATAATATTGTGGCTATCAGCTATTTAAAAAAATCATGATATTTTAGGTGAGGTCTTTGGCCTTGAGAGTATCGGGAGTACCCTAGTGAATTCTAATAACCGAGCGGGGAGGCTCCGAACTAGAGAAGGGGTTGCGTGAGTGTTTGCGCGACGAGTCAATATTTTACTTCGATTCCAAGGCTTAATACTCCTATCGAATAGAACTAACTCCTAGCCCACTAGTGATCAACCCCTTGGTTTGATGTTTTGGTGTCTCATAAAGGTGGAATATTCTTTCAGTGGGAGGCGACATTCCCGTTCATAGTGAGGTGCCCGTGGTGAGAGTATTTAACAAAAACTACCACTTTTCGACGGATCTGGTCTTAGAACTACCACTCTATGAAAACTGATCAAAACTACCACTTTTTCACTATTTTTTTTTGCAAAAAACTACCATGTCAGAAAAGTGAGCCGTTTTAAGCTGGTTTATGATAGGTTGGCCCCACCCGTCAGATGACGCGTCAGCACACGCGTGACGGCGGGTAAGTGACGACCATTAATGGTGCAAAACGCTCGGCTCAGTCGGACTGCGTCGGTGGAGGTCACACTCTCCTAGCTCACTCCCTCTCTCTGCTCACTCACTCTCTTCTTCTTCGAGCACGACGGCGCTGCCGTCGTCGATGTTCCAGGTCTTCGTCGTTGATCATGCCTTCATGGAAGGACGGGGAGGAGAGCTGGGATGACGACATCTCCATGGTTGGCACGGAAATGGAGCTTTTGTAACTCCACACTATTGTAATTGAATGAGGGTTAGGGTTTGGGCAATTTTCATTTTTAGTTCTGATTTGGCTAGCTCACTACTGCAGGATGGTCCAAACGCGACACTACAATCAGAGACCCTTCGACGAAACTATGTGTGATGTATTCATCGCAAACGGTGCTGTATGAAAACCGTCAAAAATGACACGAAACGTTTGCGATGGCGGATACATCAAACGCGATTCAGATTATAGTTGCTGTGCGATACGTGGCACATAGTTCACTTGCGTGAACTATTTGCGATGAGCATAACAACAGAAATGGTCAACCAGATGAAGGTGTGTGCGATATACGGCATACAGTTCACTCGGATGAACTGTTTGTGATTAGGCAACACAACAGAAACGGTCAACCATATGAAGGTGTGTGCGATATACGGCATACCGTTCACTCGGATGAACTGTTTGTGATTAGAAAACACAACAGAAACGGTCAGCCAGATCAAGGTGTGTGCGATATACGTCATACAGTTCACTCGGATGAACTGTTTCCGATGAGCCAACACAACAGAAATGATTCAACTTAACAAGATGTGTGTGATACACGACAAACAGGCCAGTAATCAGAAATATGTGGGAAGACCGATAACAACACAGACGATTCCTGTTAAGAAGCCATGTGTGTTGTCAGCAAACGATTGCTGGTATGCAATTGTGAGCGATTGATGAAATCATCACCGATGGGTTCCATTGTTTAGTCCGTGTGTGATGTGATTTGCTCTGTCCGCACAACATCTACGCTCTGTCTACAGAACATCAACATATATACTTATAAGAATAGCATTGCATAACCAAATTAAGCATACAATTACATAAGTGGCTACACACATAACATTTCCACACACCAAAGTAAGCAATTACATGCATACTAAACTAGGAGAAACGAGCATCTAATCATCTACTTCTTGTTGTGACGACGCTTGCCATTGCTCTGCTTCCGGCTGGACCCCTGACCGTTTTGGGGAAGGAGGCACTTCCTCATGTCAACGATCCGCCTGCATATCTCATAACTCGTGTACGCCTCTTTGGCCGCGTACACGATGTGAGCTTTGTCGAGTTTCTCCATCCAGGCCGAGTGCCAGGTACGCTTGTCCTTGTTGCAGGAATCCTTCATGTATATGTAGTAGGGGTCGATGATGGCCTCGATGAAGTGAACCAGTGAGTCCTTCTCATGCTTCTTGCCACCCCAGATCTTGTATTGGCCCTGGATGGCGACAAGATTCTGGCAGGCGATGCCCGAATTCTTGAGCACCTTTACATCGTTGGTGATGTCCACCGTAGCGAACATGTAGTGGGGGCTGTTGACAAACCTGGCAAAACGCTCGCAAGGCCTTGTGGCCAGGCAGTGGTGGTAGACCAGGACGTGATTGCACACGCACATCTGGGTGATGGCGATCTTGGGACGAGACCCGACACGAGCGCAGGTGTACTCGAGGTCGAACCCGACCACCTTGTACTTCTCCTCAGCAAGCAACAACTCCATGATGTGGATGGAGTGCTCCACCCAGACCGGGTTGTTGGTGTACACCACCGAGAGCTCCGTGAACCTTCTGTGGGTGTCCACCACAACATGCATGGTGAACTGCTGCTCGTCGTCGGCAGCCGCTCGGAGCGCCATTGGAGCCGCGCAGGATACCCTCTAAGGATTTTCATGGTGGGTGTGCTTCTTGCAATACTGGGGCACGATCGAAAGGTTGAAGAGACACAAGGATTAAATGGCCACTGTAATAAATGGGGGCCGGCCGGCCTGTAATCATCACGTCTTATCACCACATTCATAGCGGAGGATTCCAGTGCACACTTGAGCACCCCACACGCGTTTCGTTTGACCACGCGTGGGCTCGAAGAGGCGCCAAAAGTATCGTTGGTGCGCAACCACGCAGTTTACCGCGCGCAACCGCGCAAGCTTCCCGCCCGGCTAGTTTGGCCACGCGTCGGCTAGAAGAGGGGCAAATCGTGGGCGTTTATTGGCAAAAAGCTTTGCAAAAACAAAGTGTGTGGAATGGCTTCGATCATAAGTTTACCCGTAGGTGATGAGGTCAAAGTTACATAGAAGGGTGATCATGGACACTCGAGTGCGATAATTAATTCTGCGCTCTACAGGGCACACGGTTGAAGAAACCAACTGTGTGCAATAATGTCGAAGATCGCAGTCGAGTAAGCTATACAGATCTTTTGCGATGGCATCGACAAGGGAAACACATTTGAGAATGGTTAATAAAATCTAAGTCCATTGCATATTAAGGTCAAAATAGTACTACCAATATACGAGTCTCATACGATGTCATTTCAACGATTGTACCACAAAAGCCCGAAATATTACAAGGTTCAAATTCCAGAGTTATATGGCTCAAATTCGAAGATTACAAGGTTCAAACTAATATTAGAACTGAAATTCAGCTCATTCAGCTGCAAACGCCCGCGCTGATCAGCTGAACATGGATATAAGAGAGGTTCAAACTAATATTACCACTTGTAAGGCTAGTTTCGAAACCTCATCATTTCTGTAAAGGGATCAGCCACTGACAAGTCATGTATGGGGTTGACACAATGACTTCCGATTACTCTGTCATCTAAAGTTCCAAAATGAAATTCAACTTCTTCGGATCCTTTTCCATTCTGCCGCAGCCGCCGGCGCTGATCAACAAACCATTCATTTTTGCGAAATAAATGTAGGGCAAACCTCACTATCTTCAGCACCCTTGCTCTGACAACAAAGAACCTGGCGAATATAATCTTCGGTAAGGTCCCTCGGTAGGAGTTCAAAGTAATTTCTGAGAGATGCAGATCTAGGCATTCGATGTGATTGTTATATTGTATCACATTATCCACCACCGGGCCTAATCTTATCTGCAAAAGAAGAGAACATATTAGTGCCTACATGCAGTTTTGAACACTACTACATGCCTATTTGGTTTGCGGGATTTGTAAAATGCACTAACGTGCCATCTTCGATCCGACATGATTAACATGGGCATTTGATTACAATCTAGAAAAATATAGCCTTCTTCACAAGAGGTTGGAGTGGATGAAAATTTCCCTAAGAAAACTAGTACAGATGAATCCAAAGGAGAAATGCTTATGGATTGTACCATATGAATCAATCAACCAATATGGGGGGGGGGGGGCATGTATGTACTGAAATCCTCCAAAATTCCTTCAGAAATCGTAGTACATTGTCATTGTAAACTTGGGAAAAGGTGCCAAAAATTGAACTCCCTTATGGTTAACATTTAACAGGAAAGGACGCCACCTCGATATATAGCTTCTCCAGGCACGGAAAGCATCTCAGGAAACTGACAACTTGGTCCAGCTTGGGGCCGATAGATTCTAGTGCCAAGACCTTCACTGCACGCAGATTCGGGGTCAAGCTTGTTGAAATCATTTTCTGGATGACAGACGAACATACATCTTCAAAATTAGAAATAATTTCAAGAAGGAGAGGTAGAAGGTGACTGTTGTACCTGAACGGGTGTGGATCCAATGAGTATTTGACAGACGAGTGCTACTTCTTGAGCTTGCGTTGGTTTTTCCCTTGAAGAGGAAAGGGTGATGCAGCAAAGTAGAGATAAGTATTTTCCTCAGTTTGAGAACCAAGGTATCAATCCAGTAGGAGGAACCACAAGTCACCAATGGTTGCACCTACACAAACAAACAAATACTTGCACCCAACGCGATAAAGGGGTTGTCAATTCCTTCACGGTTACTTGCAAGGATGAGATCTGATAGAGATAGGTATAAAAGATAAATAAAAGTGCAAAACAAAGTAAAAGTAAATAAATTGCAGCAAAGTATTTTTGGGTTTTTGGTTTTATAGATCTGAAAATAATATGATAAGAATAGACCCCGGGGCCATAGTTTTCACTAGAGGCTTCTCTCTTGAAAGAACGCATACAGTGGGTAAACAAATTACTGTTGAGCAATTGATAGAAAAGCGCAAAGTTGTGACGATATCTAAGGTAATGATCATGAATACAGGCATCACGTCTGTGACAAGTAGACCAACTCCTGCCTGCATCTACTACTATTACTCCACACATCGACCGCTATCTAGCATGCATCTAGTGTATTAAGTTAACAAGAACGGAGTAACGCCTTAAGCAAGATGACATGATGTAGAGGGATAGATCCAATCAATATGAAATAAACCCCATCCTTTTATCCTTAATGGCAACAATACAAATACGTGCCTAGCTACCCCTTCTGTCACTAGGTGAGGACACCACAAGATTGAACCCAAAACAAAGCACCTCTCCCATTGCAAGAAAAATCAATCTAGTTGGCCAAACCAAATCAATATATAGGAGAGAAATACAAAGCCATCTTAATCATGCATAAAAGAGTTCAGAGAAGACTCAAATAATATTCATAGATAATCTGATAATAATCCACAATTCATCGGATCTCAACAAACGCACCGCAAAAGAAGATTACATCGAATAGAACTCCAAGAACATCGAGGAGAACATTGTATTGAAGATCAAAGAGAGAGAAGAAGCCATCTAGCTACTAGCTATGGACCCGTAGGTCTGTGGTAAACTACTCACACATCATCGGAAGGGCAGGAAAGTTGATGTAGAGGCCCTCCGTGATCGAATCCCCCTCCGGCAGAGTACCGGAACAGGTCTCCAGATGGGATCTCACGAGGACAGAAACTTGCGGCGGCGGAAAAGTATTTTTGGTGTGCCCTTTGGTACATAGGGAATATTTGGGTATTTATAGAGCTGAGATTAGGGTTAGGGTGCCACGATGGGCCCACAAGCTCGGGAGGCGCCCCCCTAGGGCGTGGCCTCCAGGCTTGTGGCCCATCCATGGCTCTTCTGGCCTCCTCCCAAAGCTTCCTAGGTGTCTTCTGGTCCAAATCATCAAAAAGTTTCGTTCCGTTTGGACGCTGTTTGGTATTGATTTTCTGTAAAAGACAAAAACATGGGGAAAACAGCAACTGGCACCGGGCACTAGGTTAATAGGTTAGTCCCAAGAAATGATATAAAATAGCATAATAATGCATATACAACATCCAAGATGGATAATATAATAGCATGGAACAATAAAAAATTATAGATACGTTGGAGACGTATCAAGCATCCTCAAGCTTAATTCCTGCTAGTCCTCGAGCAGAATTTTTGATGTGGAATGCTATCTAACATGTCTATCATGTAATCTTTCTTTATGTGGCATGAATATTCAGATCCATAAGATTCAAAACAAAAGTTTAATATTGACATAAAAACAATAATACTTCAAGCATACTAATAAAGCAATCATGTCTTCTCAAAATATTATGGCTAAAGAAAGTTATCCCTACAAAATCATATAATCTTGTCATGCTCTATCTTCATAACACAAAGTATTTATCATGCACAACACCGATGACAAGCCAATCAATTGGTTCATACTTTTAATGCTCTTAAGCTTTTTCAACTTTCATGCAATACATGAGCGTGGGGCATGGATATAGCACTATGGGTGGAATCGAATATGATGATGGAGGTTGTGTCAAGAAGACAAAAAAGGAGAAAGTCTCACATTGACGAGGCTAATCAATGGGCTATGGACATGCCCATCAATTGATGTCAATGCAAGGAGTAGGGATTGCCATGCAACGGATGCGCTAGAGCTATAAGTGTATGAAAGCTCAAAAGAAAACTAAGTGGGTGTGCATCCAACTTGCTTGCTCACGAAGACCTAGGGCAATTTGAGGAAGCCCATCATTGGAATATACAAGCCAAGTTCTATAATAAAAAATTCCCACTAGTAATATATGAAAGTGACAAAATAGGAGAATCTCTATCATGAAGAACATGGTGCTACTTTGAAGCACAAGTGTGGAAAAGGATAGTAACATTGTCCCTTCTCTCTTTTTCTCTCATTTTATTATTTCTATTTTATTATTTTTTATTTTGGGCTCTTTGGGCTCTTTTTTTATATTTAAGTCCGGAGTCTCATCCCGACTTGTGGGGGAATCATAGTCTCCATCATCCTTTCCTCACATGGTACAATGCTCTAATAATGATGATAATCACACTTTTATTTACTTACAACTCAAGAATTACAACTCGATACTAGAACAAAAATATGACTCTATATGAATGCCTCCGGCGGTGTACCGGGATGTGCAATGATCTAGCGTGACATGTATAAAAAATATGAACGGTGGCCAAGCCACAAATACTATGTCAACTATATGATCATGCAAAGCAATATGACAATGATGGTATGTGTCCTAATAAAACGGAACGGTGGAAGTTGCATGGCAATATATCTCAGAATGGCTATGTAATTACCATAATAGGTAGATATGGTGGCTGTTTTGAGGAAGATATAAGGTGGCTTATGTGTGAAAGAGCGTATCATATCACGGGATTTGGATGCACCGGCAAAGTTTGCACCAACTCTCAAGGTGAGAAAGGGAAATGCACGGTACCGAAGAGGCTAGCAATGGTGGAAGGGTGAGAGTGCGTATAATCCATGGACTCAACATTAGTCATAAAGAACTCACATACTTATTGCAAAAGTTTATTAGCCCTCAAAGCAAAGTACTAATACGCATGCTCCTAGGGGGATAGATTGGTAGGAAAAGACCATCGCTCGTCCCCGACCGCCACTCATAAGGAAGACAATAAAAAATAAATCATGCTCCAACTTCATCACATAACGAGAGACCATACGTGCATGCTTCGGGAATCACAAACCTTAACACAAATATTCTTACTAAAGCACAATTACTCACTAGCATGACTCTAATATCACCATCTTTATATCTCAAAACAAATGCAATGAATCAAACTTCTCATATATTCAATGATCTTCATGAAAGTTTTTATTATACCCCTCTTGGATACCCATCATATTAGGAATAAATTCATAACCTACGCAAATTTCCATACTATTTTTCGACTCTCAAAATAATATAAGTGAAGCATGAGAGTTCATCAATTTCTTTAAAATAAAACCAGTGCCGTGCTCTAAAAAGATATAAGTGAAGCACTAGAGCAACTACCTAGCTCAAAAGATATAAGTGAAGCACATAGAGTATTCTAATAAATTCACGATTAATGTGTGTCTCTCTCAAAAGGTGTGTACAGCAAGGATGATTGTGGCACACTAAAAAGCAAAGACTCATATAATACAAGATGCTCCAAGCAAAACACATATCATGTTGTGAATAAAAATATAGCCTCAAGTAATTTACCGATGGATTGAAGACAAAAGAGGGGATGCCATCCGGGGCATCCCCGAGCTTAGATGCTTGGTTGTCCTTGAATATTACCTTGGGGTGCCTTGGTCATCCCCAAGCTTAGGCTCTTGCCACTCCTTATTCTGTAGTCCATCGAAACTTCACCCAAAACTTGAAAACTTCATAACACAAAGCTTAACAAAAAACTCGTGAGATCCGTTAGTATGATAAAACAAATCTCCACTTTTAGGTACTGTTGTAAACTCATTCCAATTTTATATTTGCATTATATCTACTGTATTCTAACTTCTCCATGGCTCATACCCCCCAATACTACCCATAGATCCATCAAAATAAGCGAACAACACAACGAAAACAGAATTTGTCAAAAACAGAACAGTCTGTAAAGACCCGAATTATAGTCATACTTATGTAACTCCAAAAATTCTGAAAATTTAGGAAAACGTAAGCAATCTGTATATCAATCTTTTGTAAAAAATTCAGAGTTTTTCCACGTCTAGAAAATTTTAACAATTCTGCTACTGGACGCAAAAGTTTCTATTTTTCAGCAAAATCAAATCAACGATCTTCCAAATCATCCCAAAGGTCTTACTTGGCTCAAACACTAAAACACAATCATAACAGAGGTATAATTGCATATACTCATAAAAACAGAAAATAACAAATGGGTTGTCTCCCAACAAGCGTTTTTCTTTAAAGCCTTTTAGCTAGGCGTTGATAATTTTAATGACGCTCACATGAAAGACAAAAATTGGAAGCACAAAGAGAGCATCATATAGCATGTGAAAAATGAGTTTAAGTCTAATATACTTCCTATGCATAGGCATTTTGTAGGCAAACAAATTATCAAAACAAGAAATATCTAGCATATGCAAGGAAGAAGAAAGAAACAATAGCAATCTCAACATAACGAGAGGTAATTTAGTAACATGAAAATTTCTATAAACATATTGCCCTCTTTCATATTAATTACATGTGGGATCATACTAAAATTCAACAATATGGCTATCACATAACATATTCTCTACATGATCCACATGCATGCAAAGTTGACACTCTTCCAAAATAGTGGGATTATCATCAAATAAAGTCATGACCTCTCCAAGCCCACTTTTATAAAAAAATTCATAAGATTGATCATTCTCCAAATATGTGGGTTTATTTTTAGCTAAAGTTGACACTCTTCCAAACCCACTTTCAATATTATGGCAAACATATTCATCTTGAGGCTTAAATAAATTTTCAAGATCATAAGAAGCATTATCACCCCAATCATGATCATTGCAATAAGTAGTGGACATAGCAAAATTAGCATCCCCAAGCTTGGGGTTTTGCATATTATTAGCATAATTGACATTAATAGAATTTATAATAACATCATTGCAATCATGATTTTCATTCAATGAGCTATCATGAATCACTTTATAAATTTCTTCTTCACAATTTTCAGATTCACGAATTTCAAGCAAAACTTCATAAAGATAATCTAGTGCACTCAACTCACTAGCGATTGATTCATCATGGTTGGATCTTTTTAAAAGATTAGCAAGTGGATGAGAATTCATAAATTTTTTTGCTTCCGATTTGCAATAAATATGTAACTATGCCAAGCGAACAAGCAAACAAACCAAGTAAGACATAAAGGCAAACGAAAAAGGCAAATATTTTTCTATTTTTCTGAAAATGTTTTAGAAGTGCGGGAGAGGAAAACGAGAGGCAAATGGTGAATAATGTAAATGCAAGAGATGAGAGTTTATGATGGGTTCTTGGTAGGCTTGATGTAGATCCTCCCCGGCAACGGGGCCTGAAATTCTTCCTGCTACTTCTTGAGCTTGCGTTGGTTTTTCCCTTGAAGAGGAAATAGTGATGCAGCAAAGTAGAGATAACTATTTCCCTCAGTTTGAGAACCAAGGTATCCATCCAGTAGGAGGAACACACAAGTCACCAATGGTTGCACCTACACAAACAAACAAATACTTGCACTCAACGCGATAAAGGGGTTGTCAATCCCTTCACGGTTACTTGCAAGGATGAGATCTGATAGAGATAGGTATAAAAGATAAATAAAAGTGCAAAACAAAGTAAAAGTAAATAAATTGTAGCAAGGTATTTTTAGGTTTTTGGTTTTATAGATCTGAAAATAATATGATAAGAATAGACTTGGGGGCCATAGTTTTCACTAGAGGCTTCTCTGTTGAAAGAACACATACGGTGGGTAAACAAATTACTGTTGAGCAATTGATAGAAAAGCGCAAAGTTATGACGATATCTAAGGCAATGATCATGAATATATGCATCACGTCCGTGACAACTAGACTGACTCCTGCCTGCATTTACTACTATTACTCCACACATCGACCGCTATCCAGCATGCATCTAGTGTATTAAGTTAACAAGAACGGAGTAACGCCTTAAGCAAGATGACATGATGTAGAGGGATAGATCCAATCAATATGAAATAAACCCCATCCTTTTATCCTTAATGGCAACAATACAAATATGTGCCTCACTACCCCTTCTATCACTGGGTGAGGACACCGCAAGATTGAACCCAAAACAAAGCACCTCTCCCATTGCAAGAAAAATCAATCTAGTTGGCTAAACGAAATCAATAGATTGGAGATAAATACAAAGCTATATTAATCATGCATAAAAGAGTTCAGAGAAGACTCAAATAATATTCATAGATAATCTGATCATAAATCCACAATTCATCGGATCTCAACAAACGCACCACAAAAGAAGATTACATCGAATAGAACTCCAAGAACATCGAGGAGAACTATGTATTGAAGATCAAAGAGAGAGAATAAGCTATCTAGCTACTGGCTATGGACCCCTAGGTCTGTGGTAAACTACTCACACATCATCGGAAGGGCAACAAGGTTGATGTAGAGGCCCTCCGTGATCGAATCCCCCTCCGGCAGAGTACCGAAATAGGTCTCCAAATGGGATCTCACGAGGACAGAAACTTGCATTGGCGGAAAAGTATTTTTGGTGTGCCCTCTAGTACAGGGAATATTTGGGTATTTATAGAGCTGAGATTAGGGTTAGAGGTGCCACGGTGGGCACACAAGCTCGGGAGACACGCCCCCTATGGCGTGGCCTCCAGGCTTATGGCCCACCCGTGGCTCTTCTGGCCTCCTCCTGAAGCTTTCTAGGTTTCTTCTGGTCCAAGAAAAATCATCAAAAAGTTTCGTTCCGTTTGGACTCCGTTTGGTATTGATTTTCTGTAAAAGACAAAAACATGGAAAAAGCAGCAACTGGCACTGGGCACTAGTTTAATAGGTTAGTCCAAAAAAATGATATAAAATAGCATAATAATGCATATAAAACATCCAAGATGGATAATATAATAGCATGGAACAATAAAAAATTATAGATACATTGGAGACGTATCAGTGAGTAGCCCACCACTGTCAATTTCGGCGCAGAAATGACATTGATTCTTGTTGGACCTTATTGATCAACTACAAGTAATCTCTCAAGTGAAGGTGTGTCCTCAATGACCATACTGTGGTACACCTTTTGTGATCTCTTGTTGCAGCACCATCAACACACACAAATAGTTCGGAGAGTCATGGAGGTGATGTGGAAGCTACTCAACCCATTGATCGCCTGAAGATGAAGGTACTCGACTGTAGTACAGCCACGGAGCAGGCGCTCCATGTCATCCTTTGGGATGCAGACGGCGACGCGCTCGAGGTGCTTTAGTCGTGGTAGAAAAAGAGCGGGCGCGTCATTAATGGGGGGGGGGGGATGGCAGTTCATGAACCTGGCGAGGCACAGCGTGGGCGCAAGGTGGAGCGCGGATGTTGGCAGCGAGCGCATATGCCCATCATTAAAACTGAGCTGCTCAAGTTGATCTAGGGCGAGGGATCAGAATCACTTGTCAATCTTGGCTCGATCCTTGCCGTTGGAACGAAACTTGCCCGTGCTAAGGCCTCTGATTGGGCCATGGTGACTGCCAAGGATCCGGGACAATGCGCCCAAGCTTTTGTGATAGCCATGGCATAGCTTGTGGGCGTCGATGAGGTCGAGAGGGGTGGAGTGCCATAGGGGACCACCGCCGGGAAATGACGATTATCCGCGCCCCATATCTGATTGGGAGGAGGGAGATGATGACTATCAACATATCATCGGGGAGGCTGCTGATGAAGTGTATGCTTGCTGGAGTCACTTGCTGTTCTTGCTCGACCCACCTCCGCTTGTTGGCAGCCTCGTTCTCCACCTCCGGAGTCTCCTTGTTAGCGGCGCTTTTTGATAGAAGTGGGAGCACAGGGAATATTTAGTTAAAACAGGGCAAAAGAAAAGTGTATTGGTAACTAGAAGTTAGTAGGTAGGAATAGAGTAAGAAAATGGAATAACAATTGGTTGCTTAAATACTACACAATTCCTTTGATATTGCTGGGTAAGTCAACATGCAGATACTTGAAAAGAACATTTACTTCGAACAAAGTCTGGACGGATGATATCGTCGGGGAAGTTAGCATATATCTCATGACCAGGCTCTTTTATGTGCAGTGTAATTTTAGTGCCAGTTTTCAGTACATAAAACTTAGAAATTTCTGTCCAGAGGCCCGTGCCAAAATAGGAGTGACCACGTTCATCAAGTCTTACAGAAGCAACAATTGTAAATCCATGGTTTGTATTCAGTATGACATCCCTGCAGTCTTGAGTTATGTAAAGGGTAAGATTGTGTACTACAGATGTTGTTGCATAGCAAAGGATGTGCTACAGAAAATGGTGAGATTGTTAAAGCATATGGTAACATGCAAATATGGGCGAAATTGAAAGAACAGTACAATAGTTGAAATCAAATGACAAAAAATTACAATGAAACAGATAATGTAACCATGATGTCATGGAAATATGAGAGTGATCGAAAGAACAATACATCATTAATTTGCCTAATATAGAAAGAAGAGAAAAAAAAATCCCCTTTGACGTATATGCTGCATGTGGCACCTTTTATCCAAATGTAGCAATATATAGTATATGTTCAGGAAAGTAGGCCATGCCAACCGAGGTAGGGTGAGATTGAACATACTGTGCGCATCCTGAAGTCATCTGGTATGGTGAGATGGAACTCCACGGATGTCTGGCCGAGGCCGCAAAGTCCTGATGTGTCCCCGCACTGTACACTCTATGAATGAAAGAAAACCCTCAAATCAGCTCGAAGAGTAATGAATTCACGATGATTTCGGCCCGGGTGATTAAAGGAGGCAGATGAACTGGGATAAGAGATGAGAGAATATCTCAGTAAATTAGTTACCTTGTTGTCCATGAGAAAAAACCCTCAATACGGCGGATTCCCCAATCGGGCGGAGCTGGGTCGATGGCGAGCAGCGTCGAGAAAGTCGATGGCGATAGGCGGTGGCAAGCGGAAGTGGCGAAATGCGGTGGGGTTTGCCGACAGCCTGGCGGCGGCGACAGGCGTCGAGCTAAGTGGTTGCCGCGGCAATAGGCGGTGCCATGCAGAGTCGCAGAGGAGCTTGTGTAGGTGTGAATGGGGACCGAAGGGGGGCGGGGTGAGGGTGAGGGTTTTGTGACGTGGGGATGGTGAGGTTTTTCCTTTTTCCCTTTTTGAATTGGGTGGTGAGGGTTTTCTGTCCCACAGAGTTTCGGAGGCAACGGTTTGCTAGAGCCAACCGTGTGAGATTAACGTAACTGGGAAAATTAAAGTCATTGCACATGGTTCCAATTTGGGAAAATAACCATGTTTTAGGGTGGTTCCACTTTTCCTTCGCCGGTTGAATCTAAAATTTTTACCCACGCTAAACATTCACCCTAATATGCATAAAATTCCATCAACCAAACTGATTGCATCCATATCCCACATTTAGACATAAGTAAACATAGATTAAACATACTCAGGCATAGATAATAAGCATACACAAGCATAGTTCAACCATATATAGTTCAACTGTCACTAAGCATACTCAAGCACATTTATAATAAGACACTACATAGCCATACATAGTTCAATCCCACATCTCATCTGCCGGCACGATCGTGAAGCTTCTCCAGGTACTCAGCGTATGCGGCGTGCGCCACCCTGCGAGAATACTTCTGCCTGAAGGAGCCAACGGCTTGTCGTCCTCTTGCATGTGCCTGAACACTTTCATATGCGTCGTGAAGCTTTGGTTGCAAAATGGGCATCGAAAGCCCCCATTCCAGGTCCTAATACGCTTGTTATGAATTCCCGCATAAAGCTTCGTGAGGACTTGCTTCTTGTACCTCCTCTGGCCATCTTCATCCTCGCTGTCGACATCATCAGATAGCACCTATACATATAGTAAAAAAAATGTGGCACCAAATTTGGAATACAAACTAATCTCTAGCGAACATTTGGCAGTTGCCAAAATTTGGCATCAAATCAATTTTTACATGCCGTAAAGTAGGATTAGGAATTTAAGGATTTTATGGCTATTTTTAGACATATCCAAAGATTGTGGTTTGATTTTTAAGCACAATCATTTATGTACAGACCAATGTTGAAAAAAATGGCACAAACATATATGTAGGACATTCAAAATCAATTGTCAAGACCTGGCTAGAAATTATTAGCACGAACACTAACCCTAGTCGGATTATTAGCAGAAATCATTTGTGCAGATGAAACAACTAATCACTTATCATTTGTATCATTCAAACAATCAATACACTACACGGATCTAATGAAACTTACTCAAATTTCATGGATTGAGAAAACATAACCATAGGATTTCTATTCCAAAAGGGGGGAGGCAGGACTAACCAGAGAAACCCTAGGATATATTTGACACATAAATGGGTATAGATGACTAACCGGTTGTCCGTCGTCGTCGGAGTCATCGCTGGAGTCGGGGTGGACCTCCAGCTCCGGCTGTGGAAGCACAACGCCGTCAATGATGTCAAGGTCCAGGGAGACCTCGACGGCAGCGACGACAACCTCTGTCTCCATCTTCACGCCGTGCTCCGGTGCTTCAGTAGCCCCGGCGTCGCCACTCCCTCCGATGGGGCGCTTCAGCAGCATCCTCATACACTGATGGCGGTGAGGACTGAGAGCGGCGTCGAGGATGCAGGCGGAGAGAGAGGATTGTGTGTGTGGCGAGGATGGGGGTGCGGCCGCTCAGGCGCGTGATTAATATGGAGTAGTGGGAGAGAGGAGGACGGCGGTCAAACCGCTGGCTCGCCTCCCGGTGAGCCTATGTAGTGGACTGTTGGCATGCCTACCATCATTTCACACAGCTGCTCGGACGCCTCTCGGTGACACTGCACAGCGAGCACGCCTCTCGTCAATTCACACACCTGCACGCATGCCACCCGGTCTGCCTGCGCGGCGGACTGCTCGCATGCGTGCCGTCAACTCATGCCTGCTCGCACGGCACACGGGACGCGTGGCGGCATGCATATTATTTTTCTATTTTGATGATTAATGCTGCCGCTTTATTACTTAACCGAAACATCACACGTATCCATTGTTGGTCTAATGCCTACGGTTCGAATAAATAATCCATTTGCGATATTGGTTCACAATTATTAATAATCTTCCATTTGTAAGAAGATAAAAATTACATCAAAACTTGTCTCAAATTTGACAAAAAGTACAATACCACTGTGTATTGGCGTCCATATGACAACACGATAAGTTTCATGAATTTCAACAAAGTTTTGGGTTTACTAGATTTTAAAAATCAAGATTCTCAATGTTTGAAATTTCTTGCACGGGGACTAAACATGCACCCAGTGACACAAATATGTTTTTCCAATCCATTTAGGTACACTGTCACGTGTGCATGTAGCTCAAATTTGATTTTTGCACATTATACCCCTAGAAAATCAATCAATGTACTAAAACGTCTTAATGATCTCTGGTTTTTTTTCTTTCAAAATTTAACATGTCCCTCCTTTGGTCACATATGTTCACCGCGGAAAATTTTAACATGCCTCGTAGCTGTGGTGGATGTGTGGTGTGTGTGTGTGTGTGCGTATCTGGGGGGGGGGGGGGGGGGGGGGGGGGGTGTCTGGCAGTACACTATGGGTGGTGAGCCACCGTGTGGGATTGGCCGTTTTGTGGGGCAGGTGCCACATCAAAGTTGTGAATTCGTTATTTAAAACATTACACAACCCCTTCATACACACACATATATATATACATGTTTGGGCCACATGCAGTCGGTGGTTGTCCTACATGACACTCACTCGCGTGTGATGCTTTCTATGGGCCCATGAGGTCGTCGTCAATCACTTTGACCTACAGCTGCTGGCAGAGAGGTTAATTTGACCAGCAAGGTTGATTCTTTTTTATTTGTGTGTCTTTGTGTTTGAGGGGGGGGGGGGGGGGGGGGGGGCTACTTCGCACTTTGCTAGCTGAACCTCCGTGGGGTCGGGGATGTCCGGTTAATTTGCGAGGCACATGTGCCACATCAAAGTTGTGAATTATGTATTTAAATATCACACCACCCTTTTCATACATATAGTTGGGCTACCCGCAAGTGGTTCGTATGTGGTCTCACCCCATCTCGCGCGAGAAGCACACATTTGTGGGCCCGCACACAGTCCACCTTTCACTGGAAGCGAAAGGGGGCGGGGTTTGACCATGACGGACTCCCATATGTTTAGTGTTACTGTAGGGTGATATGTTAGACCTAGCTATTTGGGGGCATGCGTTCATAGCTAGGATTCCCCTCCTGCCGACACGAAGGGGGGGGGGGGGCAAGCAATACTGTGTGCCTTGTGAGACACGTGCCACATCGAAGTTGTGCATTTGGTATTTGAACATCAAACCACCCTTTTCATACATATTTTTGGTCCACATGCAAGTGTGTTCGTGTTCTGACCCTTTCCCGCGTTATTTTTGCTAAATTTATAAACATTAGACAAGTTGGATGATGCAACAGACATGATTCACTCACACTACCCGTGTGCCACGCCCGTGCCCCTGTTACTCATATCAGCACAATACATTGGGCTCCATGAGGCTTCCCTTGCAATCTCAAAAATATCTACCTGCCTCCAGGGTTTTTCTGTTTGATAACACACGGTTATTATGTTTCGATTGTGTGTGATGTTTGTTGTTCCCACTCCCGCTTGCATCCCTTGAAAATATCTACCCGGCTCGAGGGTTTTTCTGTTTGATAACACACAGTTATTATGTTTCGACTGTGTGTGATGTTTGTTGTTCCCACTCCCGCTTGCATCCCTCGAAAATATCTACCCGGCTCGAGGGTTTTTCTGTTTGATAACACACGGTTGTTATTTCGGGACCGTGTGCGATGCATCATCCAAATTTTCAATAGCCCCGGCATTTTACTCCCGCGTAGTAAAATTTTCAGTAGCCGCGTTATTTCCTCAAACACCACCCCCTCCACACACCCACACACCCCAAAAACTCCGCGCACGCGCGCGCGCACACACACACCCCCCCACCACAACCCCTCCCTCGCTCAAAACCCTAGCAAGGTCGCCGCCGCCACCGCAAGGCCTCCATTGTCAACATCTACCAGCTTGCCCATGCAGCTTACCCATCGATCTCCATACCCTAGCCGCCCTGAGTTTCTTAGATGACGCCTGCCAAACGCCCCCTTTCCCATAGATCCCCATCCCCATCCCCACTCCAGAGTGTCGCAGCCTAAGCTCGGCTACACTTCCAGTGGAGCTCAAGGAGCGACTGGCCCAAAAGAGGTGTATCACGGCCTCTTCGCACGACGTCGCCGAGGTGGCCGCCGAGGAAGCTGACGACAATTACTGGCCGCAGGCTCTCAATTAGCAGGCTAGAGTATGCTGGTATGCCGCGAACGTCGACTACGACATCAAGGTCATCGACAGCGACGGTCTGACGAGGGCTATGTCACAGGTTAAGTGGCCCACCCCCAACCCCTCGGGTTCAACTGCCGTCGATCTCATCCATGGCCCCACCGCTGATCTCCTCTGGCTCGCTGTCAAGAATTTCCCATCTTACATCGCCATCGAGCCCCTTTTGTCATTTCTGAAGGACACATTTTGTCACGCTGGCTTGGGATCCACAGCTGCCAAGTCAGACCTCATCGACGGCGACAACGAGGAGGGCACCCTCTCCGGCTCTTCCAAGGGGAAAGAGCCCATCTGCGACATCAAGGAGGGCACCCTACAACCGTGCTCTTCCAAGGGGAAGGATCCCATCCGCGACAACATGGAGTGCACCCAGGGTCCGCGCTCTTCCCACCGGAACGAGCCCATCTGTGACAAGTGAGGAAACCCATGATTTGTTTTGCCGTGCCTCTTCATAGGGGGGAACCCATGATTTGTTTTGTCGAGTCCCTTTTGTAGTGTAGTGAGAATATGTCCAGTTTTAATTGCTATATTTGGTTGTTTGCAGTATGCCTTGTTTATTTCAGTTGTTCACAATGTGATGCTCTATATGTCCAACTATTTACTGTGCAGTACATTTTCATCAATACCTGTTTTAAACATACCGATAGGAATGAATATATTTGCTTGCTGTTCAGCCTTTTATAGCTAGCATATGCCTCTTTTAATGTTTTTTGGTTGTTCGGTTGTTTGTAGTTAGCATATGTCCAGTTTCAAATGCTTTCTTTGGTTGTTCGTAGTATGTCTTGTTTATTCCAGTTATTCACAAAGTGATGTTCTATATGTGCAAGTATGAACTGTGCAGTTCAATTTCATCAATACCAGTTTCAACAATACCACTATGAATGACTACATTTGGTTGCTGTTAAGCATGTTGTAGTTAACACGCCTTTCCATTTTTATTTAACAATAACCAGTGTACTTAGACCCGCATAATACCAGTCTGAATGACTATATTGCTTGTTGTTAAATGTTAGGCCTGTTGCAGTTAACACATCTTTCCACTTCTTGTTTTGCTTAACTAGCATGCTTAAACTTGCACACTGAAGCTATCATTTGGAGATTATTTTGTCTACCATGGATATATTTGGTTGATGTTTAGCCTGTTGTGCTTAACATGCCTCTCGATGTACTTACACATGACAATTTTGGGAACGACTGCTGTTTTCCATCGAGGTTGGTTTCATCCCATGGCTTATATATACTCACTGTTCAGGATATCGGTAGCTAGTACCATATAGGCCAGGGGCTGATAAGGGATTAATCGGTGAATCAGACTTTTAACTGAATATATCTGTAACCCATTTATCGGTAGGTTAACTAGGGCCATATCTAATATATCTGAGGCTACATAGCAACATGCACTATACTGAATGTCTAGATATGCAATCCTAGGCTACATAGCAACAAGGAAGAGTGCTACGTAGAAGAGCAGCAACAACAACAACACAGCAGCAGTTAACTGCAGTTAGTCAGCCAATAATTTGTAAAAATGCAATAAACTCCCTCCTGCCCATAATATAAGATGTTAATTCATCCAATATGTGAGTATATTGGATGTTATAAGATATTATATAATGGGACGGAGGGAGTGTTGTACATCATTGTGCAATTGTTGTTTAGCTTCTAATATTAACTTGGTACTTTTAGGTACATATGTCATTGGGAAAGATTCGCGCTTCGACCCTTTATGCGTATGGGGCAATGAGATATTGATGAACCAGCATCAAGTGAGGAAGCTGATAAAGATTGTTAGTAAAATGGGTCAAAAGATGGCAATTAAACTATTTGTTTACACTTTATCCAAGACAACAGTGAACTGCATGATGGTAAGTAAGAACTCTGCAGCCTTCTTTTTATTGCCCATAATGAGTTGTGTTAGATGACAATGTCTGAATATTTTTCCTTTGCAGTGATTCCCAAAGCAGTTTACTCAAGATTACTGAAAGTGCTTTATATCGACTAGAAGGGGGGTGAATAGGCGATTTTTACAAACTCGTCACTGAGGAAATACTACTTGAGGAATTTGCTAAGTGACGAAATACAAGCAGCGGAACAAAGTACTCAGGTGCATGCATAACAAGACAGTAGCATAGTCATCATGATGAAATGAAACATACACAGAGCACAGATAGCGTGTAAACAGGATGAGCAGGCAGAAGACAAGATGACTGAAGAATTTGGGTTGAGGAAATTGAGAAAGTCTTTAGTCAAAGTCTTCAAACAGTAACGATCAAGATGAACAGCAAGTATGCAAGGAACTGAAAGGGTTGAGGAAATAGAACGAGTAGCTCGTTGAAGACAGTGATTTGGTAGACCAGTTCCAACTGCTGTGACAGTTGTACGTCTGGTTGGAGCAGTTTGGTATTTAAACCAAAGGACACTCAGTCCCAGGACACACAGTCCTTACCGTATTCTCCTTGAGCTAAGGTCACACAGACCTCACCCAATCACTCGTGGTAAGTCTTCAAGGTGACTTCCAAACCTTCACAGACTAGGTCACCCGGCAATCCACAATTCCTCTTGGATGCTCTAGACCTTGACGCCTAACCATCTGGAAGATGCACAGTCTTCAAAGGTAACAAGCATTGGTTCCACACAGGAACAATCTCTTCAGTGATGCTCAATCACTTTGGGTTTTAGGTGTTGGGGTTTTGGTTTTTTCCTCACCGATGATTTTCTCTCAAAGTCCTCGAAGGATGGGATGCTCTAAATGACAAGTGTCAGTTTCTCTCGGAGCAGCCAACCAGCTAGTGGTTGAGGGGGGGGGGGGTATTTATAGCCGGGGAGCAGCCCAACATGATAAGACATAAATGCCCTTCAATGATATGACCGTTAGGTGGATAAGATATTTGGGACAGCTGACGCGTAGCACAACAACGGTAAAAAATTTGAGCTCTGAAATTCCTCAGGGCTATCATGTTCCTCACTTGTATGCAATCCGCACTGGCGAATTCCTAACTCCTCAGTCAGAACAAGTTCCTCAGAGACCAGAAGATCTTCGTCTCTGTCACTGAAGAAATTGACTGAACTGTATGAGAGTTCCAAAGGCTTCACTCGAAGGATTGGGTATGTGTAGGCTTTGAGATGAGCATCACTTGGAAACTTTTCCTTAGTTTTACCTCGACCCCCTTTAACAGTACGGTGTTTCCTATGACTCAAGAAAGGAAAATGAAACTACGAAAACAAAAGTCTTCACGCCTCATAATCCTCGCATCAATATCAATGTCTTCAGGGTCACACCAATTTCCTCATTTTCAAAGTCTTCAAGAAAACCAAAGTCTTCAGTTGAAGACATTCATTTTTAGGGGCCGAGATTCATCGGATTTATCAAACTCCTCAGAGACTTATTAGACCTGTGTACACTCACAAACACATTAGTCCCTTAACCTATAAGTCTTCAATACACCAAAATCACTAAGGGGCACTAGATGCACTTACAATTACCTCTCAAACTACATGATTGGTGGGCATGCAAAGGTTAAAGTAATTCTACCAGAACACGATGACTATCTAGATGTGTTTATGAAGACAGTGAAGGATGGGCGGTCGGCCATCACAAGGGGTTGGACTAGAGTCGTGCGTGCCTTCTGCATGGAGGAGGGCACAATATGGGCATTCCGCTTCACCTTGTTCAGCAACCGGAATGTCTTTCGCCTCTTTCTTTACCGTCTTTAATAGTTCAAGTATACAACCGTGGTTCATCATTCTTTATTTGGTGCTTATGTACTTCTTGAACATATCTACCTGTGAATCGAATAATGCATTGGTTGTTTGAACCTGACGGATATGAATAAAGCTATAGCCTACTTTCAAATTCAAATTCATACAATTTTAAATAGCAATTAAATTAGGGTGAAATTACGCTCTGCAGGATGTTACGGCGCACACGATCGGTAAAACACAAACGTGTGTGATATACACCATAATCCGACATGGTTCACAGAGATGAAATGTGTGCGAGCATGCACACAGTTGCCGTTTGCAAAGCATGTGTGATGTCAGACAATATCACAAACGGTGCAAAAAAACTAAATGTTTGTGATAGTCGCCTTATCGTACACGCTTTACAATCATGAACTATTTCTGATGTGGTACGCATCGTAAATGTTGCACCACAGAATAGCGTGTGCGATAGCTATCCTATACGACACTGTTATGACGGTCTGACATTTTGTAATCCTATCCGACACTCATATGATGATTAGCTAATATTCTTAATTGGTTATAGCATACGATTCGGGAGAAGTGAATGTGTGTGATTGTCTGCTTATCATACACGTTCTATAATCATGAATTGTTTATGATGGGGCACGCATCACAAAGGTAGCACCACATAATACCGACTGCGATGGTAATGCCAGCAGAAACGAGTAGCAAGGATGGAGAGTTTGGGATAGTCGAGATATCACAAACAGTTGTCTGAAGACTCGCGTTTGGGATAGATGCCTGCATCGCATACGCTTAGTTATGCAAAACGTATGCATTCCTACTGCCTATCCCTGACGGTTTCTGGGTCATGTGGGAAGGACCCCCCTATCGCCCACACTAGCAAGGCGTCAGTTTAAAATGCCATCATGGAAAGGGGTTAAAAACTGTTTGTATAGCAGCTCGTTGTACCAGTGGCTCTACCCATATCCAATGTTGTTTCTGGTCCAATGCTTGCAGGTAACACTCGACACTATGGTGGATCCATCTTTTTGTGGACCAGCGCTTGAATTCGAGCCAAAATGCATGCTCCATGGTCAGAGGTGAAAGAAGATGGTGGCTTTTGAAGGTAGTTTGATTGGGAGGAGATTCATAGGTTGTGCTGTGTAGGCAATCTTCATCCCTATGTTGTAGGTACCTATGCTTTTATGTGGTATGATCTTCTATTACTCAACGTGTGTTAGTAGTTCTGTTCACTGCTTTGCGTATGTTTTAGCAGTTAACTGAATTAGATAGTGAATGTAAATTATGAAATCAACTTGGATTGAATGTAAATAATAGAGTATACTGAATTCTGAAGTTAACTACAAATTCAGTTTAATTCAGTTAACTGAATTCAATTAACATCAGTGAATAATGCAGTTAACTAAGCGAATAATGTAGTTAACTGAGTTGAACTACATTATTCAGTAGTTAGGTGAGTTAATTGGATTAATCTGAATTTTGCAGTTAACTTCATGTTAAATTAGTTTGTGTTGTTCTCTAACTAGGCTACATAGGTAGTGCTTATAAAAAAATGTTGTGCATTTGTAGGGAGGTGTGAATCGTGGGGTTGTGGAGTGGGTTGATGCTCCTTGGCCAGATATCCTACAAAGGTGTCTAACAAAGCTATGGAACATGTCCCATGAGCAGAATTTGGGTACGGTTAAGGACAAAGAGGCTTGATAGAGACATGGCCAAGCTAAAAAGGGAGAATGAGTTAATATGAAGAATTTGAAATGCATGATGGAAAATGGTGTCTGACGAAATTCAGCATGCGTGCATTAAGGTACTTGAGGAAATAAGCATGTAGGAAACAATTCAAAAGTATCAGACCACCATTGGACTTAAGTTTACAACTCAACCAACAAACACTTCAGAAGAGCGAGAGTTGTAACTTAACGAAAAAAACAACCCATATATAAGACCCGCTTGAAGACTAACTCAAATTTCTCCCCCTTTGTCATCGAGTGACCAAAAGGGATGAAAAATGAGGACTAACGCCCCTGAAGAATATCATCATGAGGTCGATGAAGGAGCGCCAGCATTGTCGGGGTCGTTTGTCAATGCAGGGCCTGCCGCAGTGTCGTCGAGATCCTCAACTTCATCCGTCTCGCGTGATGAAGAATATGAACTGGTGACTAGCTGAGGAACTCTAACCTTCTTGAATTTCTTTGAAGGAGGATGAGCCCAGTCAAAGTTCTGCTGAAAGTCCATCTGCTTGAGGTCTTCAGCACTGTAGAGATGAGAAAGTATGGCCCAGGTGCGATCGAAGATTTCATGCGCATAATAGTGGTTCTTGTTCACAGCGTTTTGCGTGATAGTCATGTTCTGAAGAATTGAGCCAAATTGACGCTTGACCCATTTGTGATTGCGATCGACCTTTTGGTGAAGACTTAGAAGAAGCTCACGATCAGTCATCACTCGTTGGGCAGTGGCTTGAGGATTTTTCTCATGGGATTTAGCAGAATCTTGGGTAGCACAGTCATCATTGGTGGAATACGATGCAGCCTTACGAAACTGTCCATCCAATGGATGAGTGCCTTCATCAATAACAGTAGCTTTGCCTTTTTCATCAACTAAAGAAATGGTCCTTTTGAGGACTTCAATAGGAGGCAGAAATCTGAGGTGATTATGAAAATCTGCCTTGTAGTGAATTGAAGACCTGGTTCTGATGAATTTCATTATCCAAGGAGCATAGGGCTTCAATTCAAATGGCGACAGTGCAACATTAGCCAAAGTCCTCATGAAGAAATCGTGATAATTAATGGGAATCCCATGAATGATGTTGAACAACAGATTCTTCATGATGCCAACAACTTCTTCTTCTTCAGAGTTGTGGCGTTTGATCGGACTGAGGGTTTTGGTTAAGATGCGATATATGGTCCTTGGCACATACAACAAATCCTTCACTAGGAAGGTGGTTCTTGGAGCTTGGCCAGGCCGCAAAGGCTTCATCAGCACTTGCATGAGATGATTTTGAAGTTCATGTTCTTCATACATGAGCCTTGCGCCTTCAGCATGAGGACTAACTGGGATGGCATGAAGCAATTCAGAGGCCGGAGCTTTATAGTGAATGTTTTCAGTCATCCAGTCTAGCACCCATGAATTGACATCAGCAACATTGCCAGTGAGATGCAAAGTTGCATAGAATTGAAGAATTAGCTCTTCATTCCAGTCACATATATCAGCATAGGAATTGAGGAGCCCAGCTTCATGAAGAACATTGAGAACTGGTTGGAAGCACGGAATGGACTCCATATCCACATGAGGAATTTGACGGTGCTGAAAGACCTTGTCCTTGTCAAACAGAACAGATGCATAGAAGTTCATCTGGCTAGCAGTCCAAAACCTCTTATGCCTTAGTCTTGCTGAGTCATATGGATTTGCATCAGTGAAGAAATGATGCTCAGCGAAGAAATTGTCAGCCTTGAATTTTGGCCTCTTTGTATGAGGACTTTGAGGCTTGGGCTGAAGATTTGTAGTAGCAGGCCTAAGAACCTCTTGTATCACAAATTCAGGTACAGCAGACTGAGGAATTGAAGCAGCAGTTTCATCAGTAGTCTGTGTCTCCATTTCTTTAGTTGTTGCAACTGGAATTTCTTCAGGTATGGACTGGAGAGAAGTTTGACGTCCTTCAGACCCTGTCAATATTTCTCCAGTCTGCACAGGGGACTGAGGAATTTGATGCAGAGGTGTGGCGATTGGAGAATTGGGGTGAAGATTTTTCCAATAATCATCATTCAGCACAGGGGTTGTAGAGACAATGTCCACATCTTCTTCAACTTCTTCAACGCCCGCCTCTTCAGCAGTGAACTGGGGCACAGGCGATGATACCAGTGGTGTGGAGATAACATCTTCCACATCAATTTCTTCATCCAACTGCTCTGAAGAACAGCAGAAGGATTATCTTCATCAATGTCATCTGGAATGACATATTCTTCACCAAATGGAATGAGCTCCTTTGATGGCACTATTGAGATCGGAACAACATCAATTGGTTCATTGAAAGAGCTTGTCAAAGTCCTCACTTTCTTGGGAGCTAAGGACTCTGCAGAGATTGATGCTTTCATCTTCTTTGCGGCTTCCTTCTCCGCAGCCTTTGTTTTCTTCACTTCTGATGCAGAAGGAGTGTGGCTTTCTTCACCTTTGAAGATTTTGCTGGAGGAGCAGATGAGGTTGGTGCATTTTCTTCAGGCGCAACATTGATGGTTGCCCTGGCATTGTCTTCACGAGCTGGAATTTCTTCAGCCCTGGTAGTTTCTTCAGCAGCCTGATTTTCATCAGCTACGCTTGTAGTTTCTTCAGCATGCTGAGTAGATGCTTCAGCCTGAGGAATTTGCTGTTGCGATGGTGCTGCAACGTCTGCCTTGAGGTTCTTGGCAATCTTGACAAATCTGACTTTGGCACCAATCCAATCTGCATGATATCTGTCAAATTCATCACTGAGGTCTCTGATTTCCTTCTGAACAGTGATAAGTTCTTCAGGAGCCAGTGTAAGAACATTGTTCCTCAGGAATCACTCCTTCTTGTACTGGGCCTTCTTGACTTGCCTGGCCTTCTGAAATTTCCATTTTTCTTCGCCTATGAAGGCAGTCAACATATGACTTTGACCAGGAGTCAGGTTAAAGTCAGGAAGTGGAGTGTTGGGATCTTTGTGCCATATGTCAATGAAATCTAGGATCTTATTTGGATCCAACATAAGAGGCACAGAGCTTCCTTTGACTCTTGCGGCCCTTTCCAGTCTATCTTTGATGATTTCAGTCAGTTCTTCATCATCAGCTTCATCATCGTCATCAGACGGAACATGGAAAGCCACTTGCTTCTTGTGAGGACTTGGCCTCTTTCCATGTCCAGCAGTGGTCTTGACCTTCAGCAGAGTTGGACCACTTGAGGATTGTGGTTGAGCCGAGGAAGATGCAGATGACCCTGAGGCAAGAGAGAATCCAGTAGTCCGCTGACACGTTGCAAGGTGCACGGGTGTTGAGGACTTTGTGGCAGCAGCTGAGGATTTTGTAGCAACCGAGGGGATTGGCACTGCCCTTGAAGAAGTTGCTTGAGGAATTTTCCTTGAGGGCTTTACCGTTGAGGAATTTGGCCTTGAGGGCATAGAACTTGAAGATTTCTTCACAGCAGATTTCTTCAGGATGGCCTTCTTTGGTGCAGCTTTACTAGCAGAGGCCTCAACGGCAGCAGCTTGATAATCCACATTAAATTTCCTCACTGCTTCTGCAGCAACTTTCCTAAGCTTTGCTTGGTGATTGGCCCATTCCGTCGGAAATTCCTCACCACGCTTGATGCTGGTGGGATCAGCTTGTTGGCCAGCTGCCAAAGGTGGTCTTGGACATGGAGGGTTTACAGTGAATTTCTTCATGTACTTTGGAGTTACATAGCGGCATTCCCTCCATTCCTTAGCCCATCTCCTCTCAATCCTCTGTATGCACATTTTGCGCTGATTCTTGTTCTCCTTCCCATGAGTTTCTTCATCTGGTGTACAATATTCATCATAGATATCCTTAGGGATGTCAAATGCAGTGTTTGTTTCTAGCCTCTTGCCTCCCTTCTGAGGTCTCTTCCCATCTGCCATTTTCCTCACTTGAGGACTTTGAACTTTGGATGTTTCTGAGGAAGTATGCAAATTTTCTTCGAGTAACGCTGCAAATGAGTTAAGTTGATGAGAACCTAGTGATTCAGCAGCAGCCATTTTGTACCTGTGAACAGAGTATAGGTGCGAAGAATTTGGAGAGGTCATATGCGTTCTCATAAATTTTTCAAAAAGTATCAAGTTTGAGGAATTTGACCATAGATGTCTTGAGGAATTTCACTAAGCATTCTTGACTCAGGTTCCAGAGTTGAACAAATTTGAAAATCCACACAATTGAGGAATCTTGAGGAAAATCATAGCTTAGAGAAACAAATCAAGGAAGAGAAGCATTTCGGTGTTTAAGGAGTGGATTGTTGAAGAATAAACACCTTTTGAGGATTTTGTGAAAATCATAAGAATCAAAGTAGGGCAGTAAAATTAGATTTTAATTACCCTTGACGAAGAACACGACGAACTGGGAGTGGAGATGGAGAAGTTCATCAGTTCAGATCTCCCACGCCCTAACTCGGCGGAGGGATACAGCTACGACGACGGCAGAGTGAAGATTTCCGCGGCCGGCATGAGTACGACGGCGACGAGGTCGAGGCAGTGAAGCTCTTCCTCACCGGCGACGATGGAAGTTAGCGGCAGTGCTAGGTATGAGCTCGAGCGAGGGGAGTAGCAGTCGAGCGGAGTAAATAAGGTAGGAGGAGGGTGAGGGGTATTTATAGCCGCAGTGAAAAGCTGCTCGCCCGAAGATTTTGGACGAACATGCCCCTGACCCTTGCTATCCCAATGACATGTGTCACCCACATACTGAGAGGTGGAGATCATGGGGGATCGTGGGTGAGTATTTTATTCCATCATGGGAAGCGGAACGGTTTGAGCGACAACAGCCGAAAATTCAGATGTAATTTTTTTAAAGTTTCGTTCGCAAATTCTTCAGCTGTCAAGGACAAAGTGAAGACTTTGAACGGGTTTCAAATAGAATGCACATGAAGAATTTGTGAATAGACTGGGTTGAGTTTAGCATAGAGGGGGAACGGGTCCGATTACATTCACTTAGCAGAAAATCAACTTGAAAAATTAGCAATATGTGAATGTTGTTGAGGACATTGAAAACTCAAATATATATATATATATATATATAGTCAATGTTGAACACCAGTCGAAAAGTTGAAGAAATTGCAAACTTGAGGAATTTGAAAAGTTGAAGAAATTGCAAACTTGAGGAATTTGAAAAATTGAAGACTTTGCAAAATGACAAAAAACTCAAATTTGAAGATTTTTAATTTTGGTTGGTGGCATGACCCACCGTATAAGAATGATGATTTCAGACACCACGTACATTTCTCGTAGGGCTCTGAGAATCAAATTCTTCATTAATTTCTTCACACTTAGAGGGTTAGTCTTCATTGATTGAAGAAAAACGTTACTTCGTGTGTTGCACATCTAAGTCATCAATTTTGCATAAGTGTTAGGATGTGTGTTCTTTCAAAGAACATTCAAAGATTCTAAGATATTTAGCTCACACCGCAACTTGCTAAATCTCTTCTCATCCAAGGGCTTTGTGAAGATATCTGCCAGCTATTCTTCAGTCTTCATGTGGTCGATGGAGATGTCACCCTTCAACACATGATCTCGAAGAAAATGATGACGAATCTGGATGTGCTTTGTCTTCGAGTGCTGAATTGGGTTGTGAGCAATCTTGATAGCACTCTCGTTGTCACAGTAGAGAGGCACATTCTTCACATTGATGCCATAGTCCTTGAGGGTTTGCTTTATCCACAATAATTGAGCACAACAAGAACCAGCAGCAATGTACTCAGCTTCAGCAGTAGAGAGTGATACACAGTTCTGCTTCTTCGAGGACCAACATACTAAGGATCGTCTGAGGAAATGGCATGTGCCTGATGTTGACTTGCGATCCACCCGATCACCAGCATACACTACTGCAGGATGCTGCTAACGCGACACTACGATTAGAGGCCCTTTGACGAAACTGTTTGTGATGCATTAATCGCAAACGGTGATGTAAAAAAACCATCAAAAAAGATGCAAAACGTTTGCGATGGCGGAGCCATCAAACACGGTTCCAATTTTAGTTGCGTGTGCGATGCAGGGCATACGGTTCAATTCAATTAACTGTTTGCGATGAGGAAGAAGAACAGAAACGGGCAGCCAGATGAAGGCGTGTGCGATATACGGCATACAGTTCACTCGGATTAACTATTTGTGATGAGGCGGAACAACAGAAACGGGCAGCTAGATAAAGGTGTGTGCGATTAAGGGCATACGCTTCAGAAGGATTAACTATTTGCGATTAGGCAATAGAACAGAAACGGTTAGCCAGATCAAAGTGTCTGCGATTGACGGCATACACTTCACACGGATGAACTGTTTGCGATTAGCCACAACAAATAGAAACAGTTAGACAGATCAATGTGTGTGCGCTAGACAGGCACACATTCTAATTAAAAGAAGTGTGCGCGATGGTAATAACAAGCGCGCACGGTTGTTGGAACAAGACGTGTGCTGACATTGCCTATTGCGGTGCACCCTATGGTGCAAATGCCACGTACGCGGCCGAGAAAGCGTGCCCACGTTACGCCGTCCGGGAATAGTGCCGCACTTAGAAATTATAGAACCGTCAATAAATTTTGAGCCTGCGTCCTGTCACATTCCAAATTACTACCACGCTATATTTAATTGCAAACCTGTTCACACCGATCAAAACCTAAATGGTTTCCCACTTAGGAGCGTATTAGTACTCGGTTATAAATACTACTACTCCAAGATGAATGCACATTCCTCCTCAACTCCTCATCCACAAAAACAAACAAGTCATTCATCATCATTCCCTTGCGTCTGCCATGGCCAGCGTGAGTTCTGGGTCGAGAGATTACCACCAGGGAGAGGCGAGCATGGAAGCGAAAGCACGAGGGATGTCCCGCCTCACCGTGAAAGCAGCCGACATGTCCCGCCGCATGGCCGTAGCAGCACAGAGGTCCCGCCGTGCCGCCGAAGCAGCACGGAAGTCCCGCCGCGCTGTCAATGCAGCAGGCTGGTTCGGCCATGCCGCGGAAGCAGCAGAGATGTCCCGCCGCGCCGCGAATGCAGCAGAGATGTCCTCCCGCACCACGGTGGCCTGGGAAAATGTCTCACGGGCAGGCGAGGACTCTTACAGGCGCATGAATGCGATCGTCCATAGGCAGATGGATCATATCTCCGGCTGGGCGAGGTTGCAGGACGACATGAAAGCCTCGTTTGAACAGGCTACCGGCGTCATCCGGCAACTAAGTGAGGGCAATGCGAAGCTCCGGGCCGAGCGTGACCTGCTGAGGGCGAAGATCGTCGGAAGTGCGGAGCAGCAGGAGGAGACCACTGCCTTGTTGAAGAGGACCGACATCATCGTCAATAAACTTATGGATGAGAATGACATGCTCCGTATCGAGCGCCAAAGGCTGGTGGAGGAATCCGCGGATGCTCTCAAGCAGTGTCTTGAGGACACGAAAGAGCTCATCGCCGCTCGCCGTGGAGACTAGTTCCCACGGCCTGCAGCAATGCATCCAGAAAGTAGAGATCAGTGAGCCAGATCGTTGTCTTCCTTCTTCTTTTGCCCTTGTGTATTTCGGGCATTGCCGCATGTGGCATTTTTAATTACCTTCCTAAATATGTAAGACAATTATTATCCACTGTCATCGTCCTTATATTCATCAGTCTTGCTATAAGTCGTAGTCGATGCTATATAGGTCCGTCGGATCTTACATCAAGATCCGTGCAAAATTTTCTTTTCAGATTTCCTTTTCTCTCTCTTAAATCTCAGTCGAGTGAGACATAGCCACGCCGTGAAACAGGGGCTCGGGCACCATTAATGGAGATGTTGGGAGGGAGGTGGGCGGTGGATAGAGGTCAAAGGGCTCTCCTCCCGATGAGCACGCGCAAGGGTCTGATCGCACGCCTCCCGTACTCAAATAGCTACCCCACACGGCACCTCGTAGCCAATAAAAAAAGGGGACGCGTGGTGGCACGTAATTGGTAAGTAGAACGCCCACGGTTTCAATAATACTTGTGTTTCCGATTTGTAACGTGACAACACTTGTTCTAAAATGACTTTGTTGATTGTTAATGTGTGCGCCTTCGCAAATCAGACAGAAAAATTACCACAGCATGTTGGTGCCATGTCATGACACCATGCCAAGTTTCATGATTTTCATGCGAGTTTTGGATTTACGGGAATTTTAAAACCAAGTTTCTCGATGTTTCCGGCCGAGCCAAGACGCCCAGATGTTTGAATTCCATTCCCACTTCTTCCATGGGACCTAGAAGTTCACCCAAGTACACATAAATGATTTTCCAACTAAATTTTGCGCACTGGAGCATGCGCTTGTACTTCAAATTTGAATTATGTGCATTAAATGCCTGGAAAATCAATTAATGTATAAAAAGGCCAAATGAACCCGGAATAATTCCAAAATTTAGCACGAAACCCTATTTGGTCTAAGCTGCCTGTGTAAAAAAATCAAGGCGGGAGAAGGCGGTGTATGTCGTTTCGCACAAGGAGGTGACACGTTCCCTCTTGGAACCATGAGCCTTCTTGAGAGAAGCTCCGGTTTGCAAGAAGCTTATACCAAAGCTTGTCCCAATTCGGCCAAAAAATTTACCACAGCATGTTGGTGCCATGTCATGACACCATGCCAAGTTTCATGATTTTCAGGCGTGTTTGGGATTTACAGGAATTAAAAAACCAAGTTTCTCAATATTTTCAGCCGAGGCACGACGCCCAGATGTTTGAATTCCATTCCCATTTCTTGCATGGGACCTACAAATTCACCAAAGGACACACATGTGATTTTTCAACCAACTTTGGTGCACTGGAGCATGTGCTTGTAGTTCAAATTTGAATTATGCACATTAAATGCCCAGAAATTCAATTAATGTATAAAAAAAGGCCAAACGAACCCGGAATAATTCCAAAATTTAGCACGATACTTCTATTTGGTCTAATCTGCCTGTGTAAAAAAATTAAGGCGGGAGAAGGCAGTGTATGTCGTTTCGCACACGGAGGTGACACGTTTCCTCTCGGAACCACGAGCCTTCTTGAGAGAAGCTCCGGTTTGCAAGAAGCTTATACCAAAGCTTGTCCCAATTCGGCCAAAAAATTTACCACAACATGTTGGTGCCATGTCATGACACCATGCCAAGTTTCATGATTTTCAGGCGTGTTTTGGATTTACATTAATTAAAAAACCAAGTTTCTCAATCTGTCCGGCCGAGCCACGACACCCAGATGTTTGAATTTCATTCCCATTTCTTGCATGGGACCTAGAAATTCACCCAAGGACACGCATGTAATTTTTCAACCAACTTTGGTGCACTGGAGCATGTGCTTATAGTTCAAATTTGAATTATGCACATTAAATGACCAGAAATTCAATTAATGTATAAAAAAGTCAAAATGAACCTAGAATAATTCCAAATTTTAACACGGCACTCATATAGTTCTATGTTGCCTCTATAAAAAATCAAGGGGGGGGGGGGAGGCAGCGTATATCATTTCGCACACAAAGGTGACACGTCCCCCCTCGGGAACCACGAGTCTTCTCGAGAGAAGCTCCGGTTTGCAAGAAGCTTATACCAAAACTTGTCCAAATGCGGCCAATTTTTTTACCACAGCATGTTGGTGCCATGAAATGACACCATGCCAAGTTTCATGATTTTCAGGCGAGTTTTGAATTTCCAGGAATTTAAAAATCAAGTTTCTCAATGTTCCCGGCCGAGCCACGACGCCCAGATGTTTGAATTTCATTCCCATTTCTTACATGGGACCTATAAATTCACCCAAAGACACACATGTGATTTTTCAACAAACTTTGGTGCACTGGATCATGTGCTTGTAGTTCAAATTTGAATTATGCACATTAAATGCCTAGAAACTCAATTAATGCATAAAAATGCCAAACGAACCCGGAATAATTCCAAATTTAAACACGACACTCATGTAGTTGCATGTTCACTGTACATAAATGTTCTAGCAATTCAAACACCATCCTTTCCCTCCGTAACACCATTTTGTCTTTCAAAACATAATGAAAAAAATCAGGTATACCACAAACAGTTTACTAGAAAGAATCATGTGGGATGCGATATAAAATATCTTGGCGCACCCTCTTGTCTGGCTTACGCAGGAAGCTTCGTCTACAGTCCACCACCCGTGCTTAAACCACACTTGCGCGCCAGTTTCTCGCAGCACCGAGTGAAATTTTTCTGCCACCGCAGAAATATCTATCTCCCCGCCCCCTCCCTCCCACCAAAAGCCACATTTCCACTGTTCCTCCTTGCTTTCCAAGTTCAAACCTTCACTGCTGCTTACTGGAAGCTCAGCCTCCTCGCCGGCAACCCTTCTTCTTGCAGCGCTGCCTCCTCGCCGGCTACCCTTCTTCTTGCAGCGCCGCCTCCTTTCCGGTGACCCTTCTTCTTGCAGCGCCGCCTCCTTGCTGTGGCACCCCGGCTCAGAGTAAACCGGAACGCCCCATATTCCAGCCCAGGGACAAGTCCTCTGGAATACGGCACTGTTGGCATAGAACAAATCAGCTCTTTATTACAATGGATATGTTTATAAAGGGTACATGGATTACATCGACACGGCGACACTACGCCTGCCCAGGGTAGCTCTATGCTAACAGCGGAGAAACTCTCTCGGCAGCGGAACAGCAACAACGGTGATGGACTCCACTCCGCAGGGACTCTGGCTAGAATGCGTGTCCTAGATCGCAAACTCGGGATCCTCGACAAGCAAGCAATCATGGCATGACCTGCAAACTGGCATGACACGCTAGGTGAGTACTTTGAATGTACTCGCAAGCTCACAACAAACATCAGC
Source organism: Thinopyrum elongatum (assembly GCA_011799875.1). Lineage (NCBI taxonomy): Eukaryota > Viridiplantae > Streptophyta > Magnoliopsida > Poales > Poaceae > Thinopyrum > Thinopyrum elongatum. The sequence goes on from CM022303.1 coordinate 241,700,251, forward strand.
ATTAAAGCAAAACAACATCATAGCAAGACAGCTACTGAAGTGGATGCAGTAAGGTAGAGCATATTTAATCCATACTCCGAATAATATTAGGATCCAATTCAAACCTGTGCCAAGTCCAATCTCATCATGTGGTCATCCGACCACTCATCTCATAGCCATCCCATGGCTGACATATCAAATACCTGATACCATCTGTACTACAAGTCTGACAAACTTATTCTCTTCCTGGTTGCATCACAACCCTCGGAATACTCACAATCCACCGAGTACTTCTGATCTTACGACGAGTTCTTCCATCATTACCACTACTATGGTTGACCACCTAGTGAGGTCTGGACGGACTGTCCAATACCGTGGACACGGCTATTCGAATAGATTTTACACTCTGCAGAGGTTGCACACTTTACCTACACCATGGAGCACCTGACCTCGTGATCCCATTTGGGTGGACTAGCGTTGCTCCAACGAAACCTGCCTGAGCCGTGACTCTCCCATCGTACCACCGACATTCATTCTCCCCCGGAGTCCTGCCCTGGGTGGCCCCTGTGTCACCTCGTGACACCTGCCACCGTCGTGGCCAAACTAAACTGTCCCAAACAAGGACCTGGTACCATACAACTCAACTGGGCTCACAAGGTTATCGCCGCCTACCGGGGTAGGGTAGCGCACACGCATAACCTTCCCTGTCGGGCGATACCGGTGAAAGAGCACGCGATCAGACCAAGTCAAGGCCGTCCCATACGGGCAAATGTGGTTGCACGGATAAGTCCGGACAGGTGACTCAAGGTCAACCATGAAATATCTAATCCCCGAATAATATTTCTGTCATGGCTGACACTCCGATAACCAGTATGCTTAAGACACTGCTACAAATTCATCTCTACGAACTGCCGGATGAACTCCAAAATAATCACAGACAGTGATCTCAACATCATAGTATCAACAAGTTGGTAAGCTACTAGTCACTAATAATCTGGTACACAACATGGTAGTCACCTATCCGAGAATTAACTCAAGCATTGCATAATCCAATCCACTTCACAAATAACTCATACTTGCTGTTAAAGTAAATAGTTAAACTATGACATTGCAATGCGATGATGCAGATGAGAGTTGTGGCTTGCCTGGGGATGAAGGAATCATCGGGAAGGAGTGCGGAGAGTCCGCGGGGTTGACTGCCGGAAGTAGTTCTCTCCCGGAGGGGGCTGTTTACGGCAAGGGCAAAATGGTCATTTCCATAATGGGACCACCTAGTGAAAATGATACCAACATGACGGGCTCGACGAGATGAAGACATGGGCTTAGGAATCACCTCGATCGGAGTTACGGTTAAAAAGTTGTGATAGTTTTTCTGCCAGGGACCAATCTGTAAATAAACCTTCACAAACCAGTCCCTGACTGAAAACTGGATCGCGCATTCTCAGGGAATACGCCTCCGCAGCAGGGGAAACATACTTCCGTGGAGTACGTCTCCACTTAGCTGACGTGGCGGGTGCGGGTCAATGCGCTGAGGCTGCCATGTGGGGTCGAGGGGAGCGGGGCCCGCCTGGCCAGGGTCAGCGCCTTCTACCTCTCGCCCGCGCGAGTCCGCGGCAGAGGCGAGGCGAGGCCGGCGATTGCCGGTGCCTCCGGCCGTCTCTCGCGGCGCTCCGCCTATGGGCGAGCTCAGCGTGGAGAGGCACTTCCGCTGGTGCATACTACGGCCGCCGGAGATGAACGGGAAGGTAGCAGCGTCGACGCCGGTGGAGGAGCTCATCGGCCATCAATGGCGCCGGGCATGCAGGCATCCTGGAGATGAGCCGAGAGGCTGGGAAGGCTCGCCAGACATCGCTGTTTCTTATGGAGGTGGAACGAGGTGGAGGAGGGCTCGGCTTCGGGCTAATTTAGCCGAAGGGAAGCGGCGGCCATGGCGGCCAACTACGGCGAGGAGGGGCTCCGGGGTTCGGGCAAGGGGCTAGTCGAGACCAGAGGAGGGTGGGGAGGCTGGTGGAGTGCTCAGGAGGCCGCGGGGAGCTATATATATAGCCAGACGGCGATGCCCGCACCGGATCCCGCCGCGGGGAAAACGCCGGCGTCCGCGTTGCGCTGGCAGCCGCGCTGGCCGTCGTGGCGTGGCTGAGGTTGACGTGAGCGTGCAGGAGCGACGGGACTGGTCCAGAGCCATTAAGGGCGTGCGGACGAGACGGCGACCGCGGCGCCTTGTTTGGCCCGTGCGTGAACTTGGCAGCGAGCGGCGGCGAGCTTCGCCAGAGTGGGGAGAGGGTTCTGGAGGGGGGTACGTGGACGGTGGGAACGAAGTCGGCACGACGGGACAAGAAGAGGCAGCGCAGGGTGGCCGGAGTGGTCGTGCCGACGCGGTCAGCGTGCAGAGCACGACTTTGGCTCGGGCAGACGCATGGTCACCACGTGCATTTGTGCACGCGGCGCGCTCTGGCCCGTCCAGTCATGTCTACGCGATAGTCCTTGCTCCCCAAGACATCCTGGAAGTGAAAGTTCATCAAATGGGTAACTGGTGTGATGACAAAGATCAGTGCAAGTTTGCTGTTGCAAACTGTTGCATGATGCTGTGGTGAGCAGAGAAGAGATAAGGGACAGAGCTCATATCTGGGAAGTTTAGGGTAGGAAGGACTACATGCCTGTGAAATTTGAAAGGAAATGAACCAATATTTGATATGGTTGCTTTGCAACTGTCCAATTTGGTCCAGAGACTGAATCTTGATGTGCCACTCACATGGAGTAGCCAATTGGGCTGAAATTGGGTAGATCATGATGATTTGGTCATATGAAGATCCTGTAAAAATTTCATACCATTTGGACTAGCCAAAATGGTATTTCCTTCACAACTATCCTCTCTGACCAGAATCTTAGAAAAATTCTAAGAAATTATTGGGAAGATGAAATGAGCCCAAATTTTGTGGAGATAAGTTACATGGGAAGTAGAATGCTCTGGTAAATTTTCAGCAATTATGGAGCAATATAAAATATAGTTGCTTCACAATGTGAAAATCTGACCAGAAACCAAGATTGGATGCTATGCTCACATAGATGATTGCATAAGGTTGAAACTTGGTGGAGAGTCATTATTTGAGCATATTAACATGCTTGTAAAATTTCAACTCATTTGGATACTGCTAGCTAGCACTTGCTTCACAAAGATTCCAGTTGCCCAGAAACTTTGGAAATTAGCCAAGAGATATTTAATATCCAAATAAAGTTGAATTTTGGCATGTGGCAATGATATGGATAGGAAAGAGTGCACAAAAAGTTTGAAAGCAAGCAAGCAAATATAAAGGGTACTTGCTTCACAAACTGCCAGCTGGGGCAGAATCAGAAAAGGAATATTTGTGAAATAATTTTGAACATGGCAAGGAAGGGTTTGACATATTTGTGGAAAATATGACCCAAACAATTTATGAGAATTATTTGGGAATTTTGGGAATGATGGAAATGTGGGTTGCTTCACAACTCAGGGCAAACAAGGTTATTACTTTAATAGAAAAAGGAATATTCCCAAGAAAAAGAATATTGGGGGTTGGTCCAAGATGGAAATTACACGGTCTTGGGATGGTTTAGAGGTTGGCAAGCCACTCGGGAAGAGGAATGAAGAGTGATCCCTCCAGGTTGCAAGACTACTAATCCACAGAAAAGCGAATCCAGACCAAAATCAAAAGAAAAAGAAAATGGGCAAAATCCAGGGTGTTACAAACCTACCCCCCTTAAAGAAATCTCGTCCTCAAGATTTGGTTGTTCAGGGATCAAACATGAATATTCCCACTTGAGGAAACCGTTTCCAACTCGAGTTTCCTTTTTACCTTTGTATAATATTTCCACTGAGTTTCATATGACTGACTGCCTTGCTTCGGGGTGGTTTGCTTTACTGGACCCTTTTCCTGACAAATCTTACCTCATATGTTACTCTGACTCCAATCCGTTTATGTCTGCTATGCTGTCTGCGGTAATAAATTTTCTTGACCAAACTATGTGCCCTATTCATAAGTCCGAGGGTGGTTCCTCATGGACGTGTCATGACGAGGTCCAACACGAACGACCGTTCACTGGGTCGTGAACATATTCTCTTGGTGAACACAAAATCTTTTATTGCATCAGTGGCTTCAAATGGCTGTGTGTCCTCCAGGTTCAAACAGTACTGTGAATTGTACCGTTTTCCTGGCGGAATCTGACGCACGGATTGCTGGGTCATCTTGGCTATCTTCACTGTCTTGGGTATAAAGCTCTTACCAAATATTTGACTGTCACCTGTCGTGACCAGCATAAAGGTGTACGGTCCTATTGTGATATTATCCATAGACTTGACTGACAGTGGTCCTGACAGCAGAATCTTGTACACGGCAGGTTAGTCTTTAACTGATTCCCATCTGTGAGGACACCTGCTTCGAGACTGTTGTTCATCCTTCTGATTACTCCGTCTGTCGGTATCTCTATATGGATGGTAGGCCATGTAATGCTTTAACACTGTTGCTGAAGTTGAACTGCTGAGTTAATCTTTCGTCTGACCTGACCAGCTTGGTGGCCTCCTTCTGACAATTCTGAGCATATCTAGTTGGCTGGGCGGGTTCTCTCGATATGGGGTCCTTGCAAATGGAATAAACCCTGTGGGTGTGTACCCATGGTGACTAGTACTGAGCCGGACTGTCCTGAGTATCTGTACCATTTTGATCTTACAACCATTATCATACCTTGCTCCTTCATTATGGTTCCCTTTGCCTGGATCCTTAGCTGAAAGAACTTGGCCTAATATACTCTTGATTCTCCGTGTGACCATAGGTGTCGTCAGATGCAATATTCCGGCAGGCATATTACTTTACAAGTTGTAGCTGTAGGGTAACGACCGTATGAACCCTTGAATAAAACCGGCAAATAAACCAGTAGCCACCAGAATGGTCTTTACAACTCAGATTTGGGACATTACTGGAGTAACTCAACCCCGACTCAAGACGTCTGAAAAGCAGCTCAGAGCATGAGACGGTGTTGATAAGAAGAAAGTAGCAGCTCCCTAAGATGGCCGAAAAACAGCTCAGAGCATAGGGTCACTACTACGGAGAGAAATTCAACAGCTGCCCGAGACGGCCGAAAAGCAGCTCAGTACACGGGCCAGTTGCTGACAAGAGAAATAAAAATTGGCATCCACCCCGGACGGCCGTAAACAGCTCAGAACACAGGCGTGGTGCCGTTACCAAAGAAAGACGGGCAAGGGTTCATCTGCGTCCCATACAACTCACTATTATGCATACAGGTATGAGCATAATAATTTGAACATACCGGAATAACACAGAGCAATGCTATAGAGCATATATCAGATGGTCGGCTTTCTCCATAGGTTGTTGGTCATCACACTGAAGTGTATAACTGGCGTTCTCGTCTTCTTACATAGCTCATGCAATAGTTAGATCCTTACCGGGCTGGCATCATTGTATGAGTAACCCATATGACCTTGGCAGCATGTCCACCATATCTATGGAAACATGTATAGCTGGCTACTTGATTCCCGAGGCAAGCTTGTGTCCTGACTGATCTTTGCCTTCGGATCAGCTGTTGCGGATCTGACCCTGGGGATGCATTGTCATATGCTTGCATCGGAAGATGTCCATGTGTCGTATCGAGGAAGACACAGGGATCCTTGCGTCGTACGCTTCTCAGGTAGCTTGTAGAGAAAGACTGGGTTGCTTACATCTGAAGCTTCTGAGTGCAGAGATATATATGTATTCCTTGATATTACTGCTATCAGTTACTGGTTGTATATGGCAGGGTATTCGGCTATCCTTCTTGTTGAACACCACATTCATAACACATTCTGGCGTGATTCCAGGACATGGCAGGGTTCAAATTATACTCATAGCAGACTCAAACCTTGTATATATGAATCATACCTTTGGCACGGAATGCACTGTGGATCATGCACACGGTTTGCCTTCTTGCTGATTTGATCATTGCCGCTGTGAAGATTGCACTGATGTATACTTGATGCTGATAATCAATCCAGCCAGGATATCATTTATATTCAGGCCCGACGTTCCCGATATAACACAGTCTGCGGAGAATTCCATATTGCTGAGCTGAGCTTCCAAATGACTGTCTCTTCACTGACTCTTTGGGTTCAGGGTTGGTGAGCAACTTCCATAAGGGGAAAATAAGGTAACACCAAGGGCCCAAAAATGACTAAACAGAAGCACACAAAGCAGCAAGATCACACACACAAGCAATATCACATTCTACAACTATTCACAGCAATAATATGCATTCCTACTTAAGCACACAAATCTCGCAAGAACTCCGGTATTACGGTCTAACATGCCGTGGTGATGTGCACGAAAGTGAATCAATGTGTGGAAGAAAATTGGTGTAAACAAGGCTACACCAAACACGGGCTTAACACGGATGGAACCGGTGGCAAGGACGAACTTGGTGATCGGGGTCGGAACACAGAAGTTGTGACCACATCATCATCAAGTGTACGGAAGAAAACCGTACTGGTCCAGGGAATGAATGGCAGGAAGGGATGATGATGGAAAGAAGGGCTTGCGGGCATTTCCCTTTTCTGATAACAAGATCAGTAAGGGTTGCCAAAGCGGTGAATGGGATGGCAAGATCCGGAATAGAACTTGTCTATCACCGAAACGATAGGGGTAGCTGAAGAGAATATGTTGGTGTGGTACCGGTGCATCAATCTGATAAGGGATCGACACCACCAAGTACCTTGGCATCACTCCGCTGGGACGGAGATGACACCACACCAAGGAACAAATATGCAAATGGTGGGTGCAGGTAGTGGGTCGAAACTGATGCCACCTACACTCACCAGATCCACCGTTAGTGATAAGATATCTAGTCTATATGCATGCTATGCACAAACAAATGCAATAAACAAGTGCAGCAAACCAACTGGATCCTATTCTACCGGTTACTAATGCTTGCACCTAGACCGCATGTCCTATAGCTAGACCTGCTTTGATACCAACTTCTGTGGCACCCCGGCTCAGAGTAAACCGGAACGCCCCGTATTCCAGCCCAGGGACAAGTCCTCTGGAATACGACACTGTTGGCATAGAACAAATCAGCTCTTTATTACAATGGATATGTTTACAAAGGGTACATGGATTACATCGGCACGGCGACACTACGCCTGCCCAGGGTAGCTCTATGCTAACAGCGGAGAAACTCTCTCGGCATTGGAACAACGAAAACGATGATGGACTCCACTCCGCAGGGACTCTGGCTAGAACGCGTGTCCTAGATCGCAAACTCGGGATCCTCGACAAGCAAGCAATCATGGCATGACCTGCAAACTGGCATGACACGCCAGGTGAGTACTTTGAATGTACTCACAAGCTCACAACAAACATCAGCATTAAAGCAAAACAACATCATAGCAAGACAGCTACTGAGGTGGATGCAGTAAGGTAGAGCATATTTAATCCATACTCTGAATAATCTTAGGATCCAATTCAAACCTGTGCCAAGTCCAATCTCATCATGTGGTCATCCGACCACTCATCTCATAGCCATCCCATGGCTGACATATCAAATACCTGATACCATCTGTACCACAAGTCTGACAAACTTACTCTCTTCCGGGTTGCATCACAACCCTCGGAATACTCATGATCCACCGAGTACTTCTGATCTTACGACGAGTTCTTCCATCATTACCACTACTATGGTTGACTACCTAGTGAGGTCTGGACGGACTGTCCAATACCATGGACACGGCTATTCGAATAGATTTTACACTGCAGAGGTTGCGCACTTTACCCACACCATGGAGCACCTGACCTCGTGATCCCATTCGGGTGGACCAGCGTTGCTCCAACGAAACCTGCCTGACCCGTGACTCTCCCATCGTACCACCGGCATTCATTCTCCCCTGGAGTCCTGCCCTGGGTGGCCCCTATGTCACCTCGTGACACCTGCCACCATCGTGGCCAAACTAAACTGTCCCAAACAGGGACCTGGTACCATACAACTCAACTGGGCTCACAAGGTTATCGCCGCCTACCGGGGCAGGGTAGCGCACACGCATAACCTTCCCTGTCGGGCGGTACCGGTGAAAGAGCACGCGATCAGACCAAGTCAAGGCCGTCCCATACCGGCAAATATGGTTACACGGATACGTCTGGACAGGTGACTCAAGGTCAACCATGAAATATCTAATCCCCGAATAATATTTCTGTCATGGCTGACACTCCGATAACCAGTATGCTTAAGACACTGCTACAAATTCATCTCTACGAACTGCCGGATGAACTCCAAAATAATCATAGACAGTGATCTCAACATCATAGTATCAACAAGTGGGTAAGCTACTAGTCACTAATAATCCGGTACACAACATGGTAGTCACCTATCCGAGAATTAACTCAAGCATTGCATAATCCAATCCACTTCACAAATAACTCATACTTGCTGTTAAAGTAAATAATTAAACTATGACATTGCAATGCGATGATGCAGATGAGAGTTGTGGCTTGCCTGGGGATGAAGGAATCATCAGGAAGGAGTGCGGAGAGTCCGCGGGGTTGACTGCCGGAAGCAGTTCTCTCCCGGAGGGGGCTGTTTACGGCAAGGGCAAAATGGTCATTTCCACAGTGGGACCAGCTAGTGAAAATGATACCAACATGACGGGCTCAACGAGACGAAGACGTCGGCTTAGGAATCACCTCGATCGGAGTTACGGTTAAAAAGTTGTGATAGTTTTTCTGCCAGGGACCAATCTATAAATAAACCTTCACAAACCAGTCCCTGACTGAAAACTGGATCGCGCATTCTCAGGGAATACGCCTCCGCAGCAGGGGAAATGTACTTCCATGGAGTACGTCTCCACTTAGCTGACGTGGCGGGTGCGGGTCAATGCGCTGAGGCTACCATGTGGGGTCGAGGGGAGCGGGGCCCGCCTGGCCAGGGTCAGCGCCTTCTACCTCTCGCCTGCGCGAGTCCGCTGCAGAGGCGAGGCTCGGCCGGCGATTGCCGGCGCCTTCGGCCGTCTCTCGCGGCGCTCCGCCTATGGGCGAGCTCAGCGTGGAGAGGCGCTTCCGCTAGTGCATACTACGGCCGCCGGAGATGGACGGGGAGGTAGCAGCGTCGACGCCGGCGGAGGAGCTCGTCGGCCATCAATGGCGCCAAGCGTGCAGGCGTCCTGGTGATGAGCCGAGAGGCTGTTAAGGCTCGCCGGACATCGCTGTTTCTTATGGAGGTGGAACGAGGTGGAGGAGGGCTCGGCTTCGGGCTAGTTTAGCCGGAGGGAAGCGGCGGCCATGGCGGCCAACTACGGCGAGGAGGTGCTCCGGGGTTTGGGCAAGGGGCTAGTCGAGACCAGAGGAGGGTGGGGAGGCTCGTGGAGTGCTCAGGAGGCCGCGGGGAGCTATATATATAGCCGAACGGCGATGCCCGCACCGGATCCCGCCGCGGGGAAAACACCGGCGTCCGTGTAGCGCTGGCAGCCGCGCTGGCCATTGTGGTGCGGCTGAGGTTGACGTGAGCGCGCAGGAGCGACGTGACTGGTCCAGAGCCATTAAGGGCGTGCGGACGAGACGGCGACCGCGGCGCCTTGTTTGGCCCGTGCATGAACTTGGCAGCGAGCAGCGGCGAGCTTTGCCGAAGTGGGGAGAGGGTTCTGGAGGGGGTACGTGGATGGTGGGAACGAAGTCGGCACGACGGGACAAGAAGAGGCAGCGCAGGGTGGCCGGAGTGGTCGTGTCCGACGCGGTCGGCGTGCAGAGCACGACTTTGGCTCGGGCAGACGCATGGTCACCACGTGCATTGGTGCACGCGGCACGCTCTGGCCCGTCCAGTCATGTCTACGCGATAGTCCTTGCTCCCCAAGACATCCTGGAAGTGAAAGTTCATCAAATGGGTAACTGGTGTGATGACAAAGATCACTGCAAGTTTGCTGTTGCAAACTGTTGCATGATGCTGTGGTGAGCAGAGAAGAGATAAGGGACAGAGCTCATGTCTGGGAAGTTTAGGGTAGGAAGGACTACATGCCTGTGAAATTTGAAAGGAAATGAACCAATATTTGATATGGTTGCTTTGCAACTGTCCAATTTGGTGCAGAGACTGAATCTTGATGTGCCACTCACATGGAGTAGCCAATTTGGCTGAAATTGGGTAGATCATGATGATTTGGTCATATGAAGATCCTGTAAAAATTTCATACCATTTGGACTAGCCAAAATGGTACTTCCTTCACAGCTATCCTCTCTGACCAGAATCTTAGAAAAATTCTAAGAAATTATTGGGAAGATGAAACGAGCCCAAATTTTGTGGAGATAGGTTACATGGGAAGTAGAATGCTCTGGTAAAATTTCAGCAATTATGGAGCAATATAAAATATAGTTGCTTCACAATGTGAAAATCTGACCAGAAACCAAGATTGGATGCTATGCTCACATAGATGATTGCATAAGGTTGAAACTTGGTGGAGAGTCATTATTTGAGCATATTAACATGCTTGCAAAATTTCAACTCATTTGGATACTCCTAGCTAGCACTTGCTTCACAAAGATTCTAGTTACCCAGAAACTTTGGAAATTAGCCAAGAGATATTTAATATCCAAATAAAGTTGAATTTTGGCATGTGGCAATGATATGGATAGGAAAGAGTGCACAAAAATTTTGAGAGCAAGCATGCAAATATAAATGGTACTTGCTTCACAAACTGCCAGCTGGGGCAGAATCAGAAAAGGAATATTTGTGAAATAATTTTGAACATGGAAAGGAAGGGTTTGACATATTTGTGGAAAATATGACCCAAACAATTTATGAGAATTATTTGGGAATTTTGGGAATGATGGAAATGTGGGTTGCTTCACAACTCAGGGCAAATAGGGTTATTACTTTAATAGAAAAAGGAATATTCCCAAGAAAAAGAATATTGGGGGTTGGTCCAAGATGGAAATTACACGGTCTTGGGATGCTTTAGAGGTTGGCAAGCCACTCGGGAAGAGGAATGAAGAGTGATCCCTCCAGGTTGCAAGACTACTAAGCCATAGAAAAGCGAATCCAGACCAAAATCAAAAGAAAAAGAAAATGGGTAAAATCCAGGGTGTTACACTCGCCGGCGACCCTTCTTCTTGCTGCATGGCCTCCGCGCCGCCGACCCTTCTTCTTGCTGCGCGGCCTTGTCGATATGCTCAGGTAATCCACACCCCACCCACACCATCCTCCTCCTTCCCCGTCCCACATGCCCCGACCGACAGCGCGACACCTTCCGCCAAAATCACTGTCCCCGTCCTCCAATTAAGCGCCGCCCACAGCCATTTTGCACGGAGTATAACATGGAGCTCAGTAGCATCTTGCAGCGGAGAAGCAAATCGCGGCCGCACACGCGCATGAGGTCCCTATGGCTGCCATGCGTGCCGACCGCCAGATCTTGGAGGAGCACCTCGTCTTCGAGGCCACCGTCGACACCGCCACGCGGTTGTCTACTTTAAAATACAGTTCGTGCTATTTTCTCGAGGCCACCGCGAGTGCCTTCTAGTGATTTGTCCTCTGTAATGTTAATATGCAATCTGATGTTTAGTTAACAGTTTGGTCCTCTGAAATGTAATGTTCAATTAACAGTTTGGTCCTCTAAAATGTAATGTTCAGTTAATAGTTTGGTCCAACAATTGCTACATTTCGTAATACTGTTCTCAAGCATTCTTTGTTTTGTTAACTGTCTTATCTTCTAGTACATGTTTCTATTCTGCAATGTCGTGCTCAGTTAACTGTTTTGGTTCATTTGGTCTGCTGCCCATTTAACTATTTGGTTCAATTCTGCAATTTGATTTTCATTTGCTTTGGGCACAATTTTGTATTGTTATGCATGTGATAAATAAATCGAATTTGGCTGTACTCAATACATATTCTACTGATAGTATGGCAACTCTCAGTTAACCTGATCAAGATCTTCCTTATGTGTGTTGCAGGGAAACAATGGGAGACACTGCGGTTTACCATCAAGGTTTGCTCATGCATGGTCCTTTCGCTAATAGCACATTATTGTGCAGTTACAGGAATCATTCTAATATTTAGGTTTCTTACAATTTGGTATTGCACATGTAGGTCCTGCTGTCAGAGGCTTAGACCCAATGTTTGACCCATTTTGCATATGGGGAAATGAGATGTCCATGAATATCAGTCAAGTCAAGAAACTCAGAAAGATTGTTAGGATGAAGAAACTTGCGACGAATAACAGCAAGATCTTTGTTTGCACAATGAAGAAGAAATCAGTCAACTATAGGATGGTACTAACTCTTTTACCTTGTTTTTACCCCTGGCGCCATTTCAAAATTTATAACAGCGATTTATGCATATCTTTGTTTTCAGTACTTTTCAAAGCAGTTCACCGATGATTACCTCTCAAACCACCTGCATGGTCAAGAGGCGAGGAAGGTATTCATTCAACACCCACGGTACAATATTGAAGTCTTCTTGAAGAGGCAAAGGTTGGGCGGGCAATTATCCATAGCCACTGGCCTAAAGTTGCAAGGACATTCAACATCACTGAAGGCTCAATATTTGCCTTCCGCTTCTGCAGTTTCCCAGATGAGATTCATCTGTCTATTTACCGTGTATGATGCTACTTTCCAAAGGTTTTCAATGTTGCATGTGAAACTTGGTACTGTTGTGTAATGGCGTAACTTAGTGCCGAAGCTATCTGATGTAATTCGATTATGAAATCCTGGTTGCCGTTATATGGATATGAAATATCTGGTGTGTTTTATAAGAAATATCAATTTGATTACTACATGGATTATCAATAATAGGCTAATTACCCTGCTTATTGGGGTTTTCTATTGCAGACGGTTACTCAGACAACACCGTGGGCGATGAACTCAAACAACCCACACAGTTTCTAGAAAGTAGGCCTGTTCGATCAACTAACAATCACACATGGCTTCCGGCAGAGAACTGTTTGCGTTAGGCCACCTTGCACAAATGTTTCCACACAAAAAACTGTGTGTGATATACATACGAACGGAAATGTTTTTCTGGGATTCACTGTGTGGGATGTACATACGAACGGAAATGATTGGGTTTCGATGCCTCGCCAGATCGCACACGAGCTCATTTTTCCCCAGCCTGTGTGCCAGGAGGGCCTATCCCCGACGGTTTCTGGGTCATGTGGGAAGGACCCCCCTATCGCCCACACTCACTTGGCGACGGTTCCAAACACCGTCGCGGAAAGGGGTTAAAAACCGTTTGTATAGCAGGTCTCTACACCAGTGATAGTCAGAGTCAGAATATCCAATGAGATCAAAAACCGAGCCCTTGGGATACCATAATCCAAGTGTTGGAGTGTGAGCTAGATATCGAAGAATATGTTTCACAACCTTGTGGTGTGATTCCTTTGGTGTAGCTTGAAATCGGGCACACATGCAAACACTAAGCATAATATCCAGCCTAGATGCACATAGATACAATAAAGAGCCAATCATGGAGCGGTGTACCTTTTGATCGAAGTCTTTACCATTTTCATTGGTGCAGAGATGGCCATTTGTGGGCATAGGGATTTTGACGCCTTTGCAATCTTGCATGCCGAATTTCCTCAGTACATGTTTGAGGTATTTCTCTTGAGATATGAAGATGCCATTGTGTTGTTGACGAATTTGAAGATCTAAGAAGAATTTCAATTCTCCCATCATAGAAATTTGATATTCTTCACTCATCATATAGGCAAATTCGTCACTATGATGTGTGTCAGTACAGCCAAAGATAATATCATCCACATAAATTTGGCATACGAATAATTCATCATCATAGGTTTTAGTGAAAAGAGTTGGGTCAAGTGAATCGGGTTTGAAGCCTTTCTTCATGAGGAATTCCTTCAGTGTATCATACCACTCCCGAGGGGCCTGCTTGAGGCCATAGAGGGCCTTGTTGAGTCTGAAGAGTTTGTCAGGATGCTTAGGATCTTCAAAACCTGGGGGTTGAGCAACATATACTTCTTCTTCAAGATTACCATTGAGGAATGCACTTTTCACATCCATTTGATATAAGATGATATTATGATGGTTAGCATAAGCAAGCAATATGCGAATAGCCTCAAGTCTAGCAACAGGTGCAAAAGTTTCATCGAAGTCAATTCCTTCAACCTGTGTGTAGCCTTGAGCTACAAGACGAGCCTTATTCCTCACCACTAGGCCATTTTCATCTTGCTTGTTGCGGTAGATCCACTTGGTACCTATGATGTTGTGCTTGCAAGGGTCTGGTCGCTTGACAAGTTCCCACACATTGTTGAGCTCGAGCTCGAATTGATGTAATTCCTCTTGCATAGCTTGAATCCACTCAGGCTCCAGAAATGCCTCATCAACTTTGGTGGGCTCTGTGATAGAGACAAAAGCAAAGTGCCCACAAAAGTTAGACAAATGTGAAGCTTTTGAGCGTGTGAGAGGACCTGGTTTGTTGATGTCGTCGATGATTTTCTCAATCTGCACTTACGCAAGGATGAGCAGGTTGATGACTTTGATTGGACTGGGCATTTTCTTCAGTGACATTTTCTTCAGATGCACCAGCATGATTTTCTTCATGGTCTGGAATAACTTCTTCAGCATATTCTTCAGTGGGTATGACATCCTCAGTAGCCTTGAACTTGATGGATTCCTCAGGAGACATTTCATCTAGCACATGAGGTAGGTGCTCTCTTTGCGAGCCATTAGTCTCATCGAACCACACATCTACAATTTCAACAACCTTGTTGTGATAGGCGTTGAAGACTCTGTAGGTGTGCGAGTCCTTTCCGTAACCAAGCATAAAAACCTCATGTGCTTTTGGTGCAAATTTAGAATTGTGATGAGGATCTCTAATCCAACATTTAGCACCGAAGACTTTGAAATAACTCACATTGGGTTTCTTGTCAGTGAGGAGTTCATATGAGGTCTTCTTGAAGAACTTTTGAAGATATACCCTATTGATGATGTGGCACGCAGTATCAATAGCCTCAGGCCAGAAGTGACGAGGCGACTTGTATTCATCAAGCATAGTGCGAGCCATCTCAACAAGAGTCCTGTTCTTGCGCTCCACGACGCCATTCTGCTGAGGAGTGTATGGGGCAGATAACTCATGAGTAATACCAAGTTCATCAAGATAATCATCAAGGCCAGTGTTCTTGAACTCGGTCCCATTGTCACTCTGGATATGCTTGATCTTCACACCGAAATTCATCGAGGCCCTTGAGGAAAATCGTTTGAAGACTTCCTGCACTTCAGTTTTGTAAGTGATGATATGCACCCAGGTGTAACGAGAGTAATCATCAACAATAACAAAGCCATATTGAGATGCTGCATTTGTTAGTGTGGCATAATGAGTGGGGCCAAAGAGGTCCATGTGAAGCAATTCAAAAGGACGAGTGGTGGTCATGATAGTCTTTGAGGGATGCTTGGATCTGGTCATCTTTCCAGCCTCACAAGCCCCCCAAAGATGGTCTTTGAGGAATTTGACACCCTCGATGCCAATGATGTGCTTCTTCTTCGCCAGTGTGTGCAAGTTGCTCATCCCAGCATGACCTAGTCGTCGATGCCATAGCCAGCCTTCTGAAGCTTTTGCAAGTAGACATGTGGCAGGCTATGGTCCTGCAGAGAAATCAACAATATACAAGTCTTCTCTCCTAAAGCCTTCGAAGACTTTGGAATTGTCAGATTCCATGAGTACTATGCAGCAATATTTGCCAAAGACGACAACCATATCAAGATCACAAAGCATTGAGACAGACATGAGGTTGAATCCGAGGGACTCGACAAGCATGACTTTGTCCATGTGTCGATCATTTGAGATTGCAACCCTACCTAGACCCAATACCTTGCTTTTTTCCTTTTTCAGCATAGGTAATATGCTTCAGATGTGATGGAGATAGAGCAGAGTCCATCAGTAAGTTCTTGTCACCAGTCATGTGATTTGTACATCCACTGTCGAGGACCCACTCAGTAGCTTTGGGTGTATCATCCTGCAGATGAATTAATGCATCTTACGAACTCATATACTTCAGAGTGAAGAATATGACATCAAATTTATCATACAATGCAATAGATATAGCAGTATGAGGACGTGAGAAATGAGCAATTCAATTCTTTGTGATTTGCTTGCGTCCTATCAAGCATTCTCAGGTCTCCAGCAAATTCTTCAGACATTCAAGTTCGTCTGGAGACCTGACCCTGCATAAGAGATTAGTTCTTTTTCTTCACCACCCACATCTGGAGGGGTGCCAAAGAGTTCATCATTCTACGAGCTCCATAAGAGAAAGGTGGCATTGAAGCTAGTGCACTTCGTTTCACAGAAGAGGGGTTAGAGTATGCATATGAGTAAGCAGAGAAATTCTTCAAGGACTTATGAACATATTAATTTGAAGAATAATGCACATATTCATGACCCTTAGATTTTCCCTGCGAAACAGATGCATTAGCACGATGATGATCATATGAGGAATTTGATCCATATGAGGAATTTGATCCGTATGAAGACTTTGGTCCATATGAAGAATTTGACCTGGGGTTCCTGTTCTTCACTGGTGGTGTCATGAGGACATTCACCTGAAGACTTTCAAGGCACCTTTTGGGAACCCAGATTTTCTTCATAGGAGGACTGTTCCTGCAGTTAGTTCCAACATATCTAGCAAATACCTCACCATTCTGATTCTTGAACAGTTTATAGTTGGAGTCAAATGACTCATCAGATGAATATGAAGATTCACATGTAAAGCCAGATAGAGTAGATGGATCTACGGGAGGTCCTTTTGCAGCAACCCATGTGGTTTTGGGATACTACTCAGGTTTCCAGTAGGACCCATCAGCATTGAGTTTCCTCTCAAAGGCAATACCCTCTTTCCTAGGGTTCCTGTTCAAGATCTGCTTTTTGAGCACATCACAAAGGGTCTGATGCCCTTTGAGGCTTTTGTACATGCCTGTCACATACAATTCCTTCAACCCTGCATTTTCGTCAGTGATACTTGTGGTATCCTCAGATGAGGAATTTGTGACCACAGAGATAGTTGAAGAATTTGCAGCAATAGAAGCATTTGAACTTTCAGGTGAAGAATTAGCAGATTCACGTTCAATGCATTTCAAACATGGTGGAATGAATTCTTCCTGAGCGGAACTGATCTGTTGAGCAAGAAATGAATCATTTTCCCTTTGAAGATCATCATGACTCACCCTTAGTTTTTCAAGATCTTGCTTTCTTTGAAGAAATTCATAAGAAAGCTTCTCATGATCGGCTAAGACTGTTTCATGACGACCTTGAAGGTTATCAAACTTAGACTGTAGTCATTGAAGATTATCAGTCAAGGTTTGAGTTCGATTCAGTTCCTCACCCAACAGGTCATCGCTTTTGTCTAGTAGATTTTGAACCTTTTCCAAAGACTTTTGTTGTTTCATGGCAATATTAGCAAGTTTGGAATAGCTAGGTTTGAGATTTTCATCAGATTCATCCTCACTTGATTTAGAGTAGGGATATTTGAGTACCTTGGCACCTTTTGCCATGAAGCAAAAGGTGGGAGCAAAGTCATCGTTGCAATCGTCAGCAGTGTTGGAGTTGTCATTTTCTTCATAGTTGAAGATGGACTTGCTGACGAATGCAGTAGCGAGAGCTAGGCTCTTCACACCGGAGTCTGACTCCTCAGATTCCTCCTCTTCCTCATTTTCTTCAGATTCAGCTTCATAATCCATTTCCTTGCCGATAAAAGTCCGAACCTTTCTGGAACTGCTCTTCTTGTGAGATGAAGACTTGGAAGATTTTGACGATGAGGACTTTGAAGATTTCTTCTTTTTCTTCGAGTTATCAGAACTGTCATCCTTGTACTTCTTCTTCTTTGATTCCTTCAGCCCTTGTGGACAATCAGCCATGTAGTGACCTGGCTTCTTGCATTTGTGGCAAGTCCTTTTCTTGCAGTCGCGGGATGGAGAATCTGATCTCATGTCATCACCTCTTGAAGATTTTCCAAAGCGGCCACGCCTTGAGAACTTCTGGAATTTCCTCATGAACATTGCTAGCTCCTGACTTAGTTCTTCAGGATCACCAAGGCTGCTATCATAATCTTCCCCTTCAGATGAGGAAATTGCCTTGGCCTTCAGTGCGCGTGATCTTCCATAGCTTGGCCCATAGAGGTCTCTCTTCTCAGCTAGTTGGAATTCATGAGTGTCCAGTCTCTCAAGGATATCAGCAGGATCTAGTGACTTGTAGTCTCCTCGTTCTTGAATCATCAGTGCCAGTGTATCAAATGAGGAATCAAGAGATCTTAGCAATTTCTTCACCACCTCATGGTCGGTGATGTCAGTGGCACCAAGTGCTTGAAGCTCATTTGAGATATCAGTGTGGCGGTCGAAGGTTTGCTGAACATTTTCATTGTCAAGTCTTTTGAAGCGGTTGAAGAGATTGCGAAGAACGTCAACTTGAGAGTCACATTGGATAGAGACTCCTTCGTTGACCTTGGACAGCCTATCCCAGATAAGCTTTGCAGTCTCCAAAGCACTCACTCTGCCGTACTATCCTTTGCTCAGATGGCCACATATGATGTTCTTCGCTTGAGAGTTGAGTTGCTTGAATCTCTTCACATCAGCATCATTCACGAAGGGAGTGATGGAGGGAACGCCATTTTCCACAACGTACCAGAGATCATTGTCAATTGCCTCAAGATGCATGCACATCTTGTTCTTCCAGTAGGGGTAGTCCGTCCCATCGAAGGTAGGACACCCAGCCGGGACCTTGATCATTCCTGCAGTCGACATAACTAAAACTCCAGGTGGTTAAACCAAAATCACACAGAACAAGGGAGTACCTTGCTCTGATACCAATTGAAAGTGCTTTATATCGACTAGAGGGGGGTAAATAGGCAATTTTTACAAATTCGTCACTGAGGAAATACTACTTGAGGAATTTGCTAAGTGACGAAATACAAGCAGCGGAACAAAGTACTCAGGTGCATGCATAACAAGATAGTAGCATAGTCATCATGATGAAATGAAACATACACAGAGCACGGATAGCGTGTAAACAGGACAAGCAGGCAGAAGACAAGATGACTGAAGAATTTGGGTTGAGGAAATTGAGAAAGTCTTCAAACAGTAACGATCAAGATGGACAGCAAGTATGCAAGGAACTGAAAGGGTTGAGGAAATAGAACGAGTAGCTCGGTGAAGACAGTGATTTGGTAGACCAGTTCCAACTACTATGACAGTTGTACGTCTGGTTGGAGCGACTTGGTATTTAAACCAAAGGACACACAGTCCCAGGACACACAGTCTTTACCGTATTCTCCCTAAGCTAAGGTCACACAGACCTTGCCCAATCACTCATGGTAAGTCTTCAAGGTGACTTCCAAACCTTCACAGACTAGGTCACTCGGCGATCCACAATTCCTCTTGGATGCTCTAGACCTTGACGCCTAACCGTCTGGAAGATGCACAGTCTTCAAAGGTAACAAGCATCGGTTCCACACAGGAACAATCTCTTCAGTGATGCTCAATCACTTTGGGATTTAGGTGTTGGGGTTTTGGGTATTTTCTCACTGATGATTTTCTCTCAAAGTCCTCGAAGGATGGGATGCTCTAAATGACAAGTGTCAGTTTCTCTCGGAGCAGCCAACCAGCTACTGGTTGACCAGGGGGGTGTGGTGGCTATTTTTAGCCGGGGAGCAGCCCGACATGATAAGACATAAATGCCGTTCAATGATATGACCGTTAGGTGGATAAGATATTTGGGACAGCTGGCGCGTGGCACAGCAACGGTCGGAAATTTAAGCTCTCAAATTCCTCAGGGCTATCATGTTCCTCACTTGTAGGCAATTTGCACTTGCGAATTCCTAACTCCTTAGTCAGAACAAGTTCCTCAGAGACCAGAAGATCTTCGTCTCTGTCACTGAAGAAATTGACTGAACTGTATGAGATTTCCAAAGGCTTCACTCGAAGGATTGGGTATGTGTAGGCTTTGAGATGAGCATCACTTGGAAATGTTTCCTTAGTTTTACATCGACCCCCTTTAACAGTATGGTGTTTCCTATGACTCAAGAAAGGAAAATGAAACTACAAAAACAAAAGTCTTCACGCCTCATAATCCTCGCATCAATATCAATGTCTTCAAGGTCACACCAATTTCCTCATTTTCAAAGTCTTCAAGAAAACCAAAGTCTTCAGTTGAAGACATTCATTTTTAGGGGTCGACATTCATCAGATTTATCAAACTCCTTAGAGACTTATTAGACCTGTGTACACTCACAAACACATTAGTCCCTTAACCTATAAGTCTTCAATACACCAAAATCACTAAGGGGCACTAGATGCACTTACAATTACCTCTCACACTACATGATTGGTTGTTGCGGGAAACCATGGCCACCTATGGGGCCAAGGGGCCCCTTGCTGGTTCGGCAGGGGGGATGTCGCGTTGCACAAAGAGCAGAAGAACATGGGGCAGCACGGCAGAGATCACACGGGCAATTTTACCCAGGTTCGGGCCGTCGTGAGGCGTAAAACCCTACTACTGCTTTGGTGGATTGATGGTGGAAAAGTGGTGATGGAGCGTAGTACACTTGCCCGGCAGGCTCGCCCTGGGGAGGCAGTGACTACGCGCATACGAGCATGGGGATGTTCAACTTTCCAACCCTTGCTACGGTTGCCATGGGCCTCCTTTTATAGGTTGAGGGGTCACCACAGTGGCAAAACAGTCATTATGCACTGATAAGATAGCAAACAGTGCTATCATACCTAATTCTGCAGGCTGACAGAGTGCATTAAATGCACCGCTCAACGTCACATTGTTGCTAGCCCGGCAAGCCTTGCCGGGCTCGTCTTGCCAGCTCCATGTCTGCTTGCTTGACACGTCGCAGGACGGGTGTCATCTGTAGGTATTTCCTGTAGAAAGAGGCTGCCATGTGGAGAATGGCTGCCACTTAGTCACTTTGCGGCTTGACACCGCATTGATCAACGACGTGGGTCGTGGTGAGATGGCTTGGTGAGGTGTCTTTGCCCTCGTGAGTCCCGGCAGGCCCTGCCGGGAAGCCTTGAATGCTTTCTTCCGGGGGAGCCCTTGTGCTTGCCAGGTCCGCCTGCCTGGCAAGGGAGGCTTTTCTCCCGGTGGTGTCTCGCTTCTCTGTCTTAGTCGTGGCCTTCTTAATCAGCATGCTGGTTCTTCGAAGATCTTCGTCTCTTGTATCTTGACACGGCCTTGGTGTTGTAATCTTGTTCTCGTGCCTGTGCACAGTCAGGGCAACAGACCCAGGGTTTGTTGCACCGACAGAAGCCCCCGGGCCTACCTCGATCGCGCTGCCGGGCGTCATCGGGGTAGGTCCTAACAAGTGCACAGGCAGGGGCGTTGAAGAGGCTGATCTCTTGGAGTCTTCTTTGCTTCTTCATTAATCTCGACTCTGGGCCAGTTTCCGGTTTTCCCGCTCGTCGTGCGTAATGCTGTGGAAAACTTGGACTGTGGCCCCTAGACCCCGGCAGGCTTCCTCTCGGACTGCAGCTCCGTTAGTCCTGCCGTGTCCTGCTGGCCTTGGTGGTGGTTGGCGGGTCGCCTCCGTCGTGCTCTCCATCGATGCATTCCCCGGTGCTTCCCCGTCCCCATCAGGCTACCTCTCCTGGAGCCCGATGGGAACGGGCCGGGCTTCTGCTCAGGCACTCCTTTTGCCCTTCTCTCCTTCAACTGTTGTGCCTAGGAGGAGAGGGACAAGAAAGGGCATCACGGGGCACTTATCTTTTTTCAATCTTAAACTCGTAGGCATTTGCCAAATTTTAGATCGAATAATGTAATCTCTCGAGTCCATATCTATGTTCTGTAAGGTTTGTACTTGTATGACTAGCATATTAATGAAAAAGATGAACCTTGCCGGGAACTCGTGCATGTATATGTCCATGCAGAGGTGAAATGCCTCTTTATTTTAAATAAATGACTTTTCCCCGGCAGGCTATCCTGCCGGTACACTTTCTTCGTTGCCGGGGAACTGAGCCTACCGGCAAGAAATAGAGGGACCAGCCCCCTGCCAACTTCTTTTCATCAAAGGCCACTATGACCATCCAGGCCGAAGCAACGTTCGAGCCAGGGATGGGAGCACCTAAGTTTCGAAGAGTGGCGGGGTTTTCTTATGCACAAGTTTTAGCTTACAGAACACTTATGGACAAGAGGTAGAACTTATCTTTTTGGTTCGCTGGGGATCACAGCGTTGGTTCATCTCCCCATCTTCTTGCAGAAACCGAGTTCTCGGCAGGAACCTGCAGCTTTATGCAGATGAGAATGATGCAGGATGCGATCCTATCTATATGCATATGCAAATGGTCATGAAATGCTTATGCAAATGCTCTTGGAATGCTTATGCGTGCATGCAACTTGGTCGGGGCCCCCCCAACGCTTCGTTTATTTCTCTGGTGCTCAGGGTCATCGCCTGGCTTTGTACCAAGGGTTACATGCAACTGAGGCAAGGCCTGTACAAAAGGGTGGCTGCCGGGCAGGGCCCGACAGTCGCGCCTTACGGGTAGAACTTGCGGAGATGCTCAATATTCCATGAGTTTTGCAATTGAATGCCATCTCCGGTCTCCAGACGGACTACGCCAGGTCTGGTGACTCGTACTACCCGGTAAGGGCCTTCCCACTTCGGCGTCAACTTGTTTGTACCCTTGGCAGACTGAACGCGCCTAAGGACAAGGTCGCCTTCCTCAAAACACCGGGCATGAACCCTGTGGCTATGATAGCGACGCAGGGCTTGCTAAAAGCGTGCAGCACGCGTAGCAGCCCGGAGATGGTTCTCCTCGAGTAGCATAGCGTCGTCACGCTGGTGCTGATCTTGCGCTACTTCATCGTAGGCAAGCACTCGAGGCGACCGGTAAATGAGTTTCGTGGGGATAACTGCTTCCGCCCCATAGAACAGGTGAGGGAGTCCTGGATTAAGGGGTCCTCGGGCGTCCGGGCAACGTAGTGTGGGCCGGACTGATGGGCCATGAAGATACAAGACCGAAGGCTCTCTCCCGTGGCCGGATGGGACTCTCCTTGGCGTGGACGACAAGCTTGGTGTTCGGATATGAAGGATTCCTTTCTCTGTAACCGACTTTGTACAACCCTAGTCCCCTCCGGTGTCTATATAAACCGGAGGGTTTAGTCCATAGAGGCAATCATAATCAGACAGGCTAGACTTCTAGGGTTTTAGCCATTACGATCTCGTGGTAGATCAACTCTTGTAACACTCATATTCATCAATATCAATCAAGCAGGATGTAGGGTATTACCTCCATAGAGAGGGCCCGAACCTGGGTAAACATCGTGTCACCTGTCTCCTGTTACCATCGACCTTAGACGCACAGTTCGGGTTCGGGACCCCCTACCCGAGATCCGCCGGTTTTGACACCGACATTGCTTTCATTGAGAGTTCCGCTGTGTCGTCGCTAGAAGACTCGATGGCTCCATCAATCATCCACAACGATGCTGTCGTGAGGGAGGTTTTTCTCCCCGGCCAGATCTTCGTATTCGGCGGCTTCATGCTGCGGGCCAACTCGCTTGGTCATCTAGAGCAGATCGACAGCTACGCCCCTGGCCATCAGGTCAGATTTGGAAGCTTGAACTACGTTGCGGACATCCGCGGAGACTTGATCTTCGACGGATTCGATCCCATGGCAGCCGCTCCCTGCCACTACGATGAACATGACCTAAATCTGTCATCGGACCATACCTGGGAGATAGCTCCTCTAACTGCTCTGGCCCTAGATCTAGAGCAAACTGCGCCATCCGAGGACGGGAAGCTCAACCACGCCACGGAAGCCGCAGACTCAGCGGCGTTGGAGCCGCACACAGACTCAGCGGCGTTGGAGCCGCACACAGACCCAACTTCAAACAAGATCTGTGTCACCGGAACCTCGGATTCGTCTCCGGCTACAGGTTCCGAACCACATGCGTCCGTGCCCATCGAGCTCGATCGGGCGCCGATCGTCGAGTTCAGCTCCGCGGACATCTTCCGGCACTCACCTTTGGGTGACATGCTAAACTCATTAAAAACCCTCTCCTTAGCGGGGGACTCACAGCCGAACTATATCCGGTTTGAACTGGAGGCTGATGATGGAGAATTTTGTTTCCCACCCACCTCCCACTTCATTGCCACTGTCGAAGACTTAACCGACATGCTCGATTACGACTCCGAAGACATCGACGGTATGGACGACGATGCCGGAGAGGAGCAGGCCCAAAACCCCCCGTTTACTGGGCGCTAGACAGCCACCTCCTCGTATGACGTGTACATGGTGGATACCCCCAAAGAGGATAACGACGATAACAAGAAATATCCAGTCGAGGATACACCTCCTGAGACACGGCCAAAGTGCCGACGTCAGCGGCGCCGCCCTAAATCACGCCGTGGAAAAGACAGCAATACCGGCATGAGAGAAAACAACACTCCGGATGAGGCCGAAGACAAAGAAGATCCCGTCGAGCCGACTTTCGAATAAGACGATAGGGAAGATGGGCAAGCCAGCCCGGATGAACAGGCCATAAACGAAGACTCGGAGGATAGCAACTATCTTCCACCTTCCGAAGATGAGGTGAGCCTCGGCGACGAAGACTTTATCGTGCCTGAGGAACCCGTCGAGCAGGAGCGTTTTAAGCGCCGGCTAATAGCCACTGCGAGGAGCCTGAAAAATAAACAGCAGCAGCTTCAAGCTGATCAAGATCTACTCAACGACAGATGGACTAATGTCCTGGCAGCCGAGGAATACGGACTCGAGCGCCCCATTAAAAGCTACCCAAAGCGTAAACTGCTACCCCAATTCAACGACGAGGCACTTGAGCCCATGCCATCAACGCGTGATGCGGCTGACCGACCACCACGTGGCCGGGACAAAGCGGCAACTCAAGCCGAATACCAGCCCATACTCCCTCGCCGCAAAAGCAGAGACACAATAGCCCGGGGTCATACATATGACCTGCGGCAGGACCTGGACAATAGAGCAGGTCAGTCCAGATCAATTTACGGATCGCGGGGGCATGCCCTGGGGCGCGACGACGGCTATCAAGCCAGACGTGACACACATAACCGTGCCCGGGCCGAAGACTGTCGACGAACTCAATCCGAACTACATCCCGACGTGGCCCGATATAGAGGCGCCGCACACCCCCTCTGCTTCACTGATGAAGTAATGGAGCATGAATTCCCAGAAGGGTTTAAACCCATAAACATCGAATCATATGATGGAACAACAGATCCCGCGGTATGGATTGAGGATTTTCTTCTCCATATTCACATGGCCCGCGGTGATGACCTTCACACCATCAAATACCTCCCATTAAAACTCAAGGGGCCAGCTCGGCACTGGTTAAACAGTCTGCCTGAAAACTCTATTGGCAGCTGGGAGGACTTGGAAGACGCCTTCCGCGACAACTTCCAGGGCACATATGTACGACCTCCGGATGCCGATGACTTAAGTCACGTAGTTCAACAGCCTGGAGAGTCGGCCAGGAAATTCTGGACCAGGTTCCTAACTAAAAAGAACCAGATCATCGACTGCCCGGATGCCGATGCCCTAGCGGCCTTTAAGCATAGCATCCGCGATGAATGGCTCGCTCGTCACCTCGGCCAAGAAAAGCCAAAGTCCATGGCAGCCCTCACGGCACTCATGACCCGCTTTTGCGCGGGCGAGGATAGTTGGCTAGCCCGTAGCAATAACACTGCAAGCGATGCCGGCACGTCTGAAGCCAAGAATAGAAATGACAAGCCCCGACGCAACAGGCACAAGCACCGAAGCAATGGTGGCACTGCCGATGACCCGGCGGTCAACGCCGGTTTCAGCGGCTCCAAGTCTGGCCAGCGGAAGAAGCCATACAAAAGAAACAATCCGGGCTCATCCAGCTTGGAACGCATACTCGATCGTCCATGTCAGATCCACGGCACTCCGGACAAACCAGCCAATCATACCAACAGAGAATGTTGGGTTTTTAAACAGGCCGGCAAGTTAAATGCCGAAAACAAGGAGAAGGGGTTGCAAACCAAGGACGACGACGAGGATTCCGCCCGCCGAACACAGGAGGACAGAAGAAGTTCCCTCCCTAGGTTAAAATGGTAAACATGATATACGCCACTCATATCCCCAAAAGGAAGCGCAAACGAGCGCTCAGGGACATCTACGCGATAGAGCCAGTCGCCCCAAAGTTCAACCCATGGTCGTCCTGCCCGATCACCTTCGATCGCAGGGACCACCCGACCAGTATCCGTCATGGCGGTTTAGCCGCACTGGTCCTCGATCCAATTATTGATGGATTCCATCTCACACGCGTCCTCATGGACGGCGGCAGCAGCCTGAACCTACTCTATCAGGATACTGTGCGCAAAATGGGCATCGATCCCTCAAGGATCAAACCCACAAAAACTACCTTTAAAGGAGTCATACCAGGTGTAGAGGCCCGCTGTACGGGCTCAATCACACTGGAGGTTGTATTCGGATCCCCGAACAACTTCAGAAGCGAAGAGTTGATCTTTGATATCGTCCCCTTCCGCAACGGCTATCTTGCACTGCTCGGACGAACCGCATTTGCTCGATTCAATGCGGTGCCACACTATGCTTATCTCAAGCTCAAGATGCCGGGTCCACACGGTGTCGTAACAGTTAATGGAAACATGGAGCGCTCCCTCCGTACCGAGGAGCACACCGCGGCCTTGGCAGCGGAAGTACAGAGCGGCCTTGCCAAGCAGAATCTTAATTTAGCGGCCAAGCTCCCGGACACTGTCAAGTGGATCCGGACTACTCCGCAACATAACAGTCCGGCTCGTCAGGAGTTAGACTAGCAATCCGGCCTCCGTCTCCGTCCCGGCCTAATAGCGGCATTCGTACCATGTGTACATAACTACGCACTTAAAATACCATGGGCATAGACCGAGGCATAACTAGATTGTGGTCCATAATACGGCTCGACCTCTCGTGGACACACATACTTTCACTTTTTTTAATCCTTTTCAGGTTTCTTTTCCACAGGCCCCTCAAGACGGCCTGATCATCGGTCCTTTCGAAGGATAGATACACCAAGACAGCAAGAAGCATTGAGGTACACGGGAATCGCTAGGTCTTTTTGACGATCACTCTACCTGTTCTCAGGATCCGCACGCAGTTTTCCCTTGGTCATGGCATGTAAAATAGCCCTGTTGCTTATTGCACTTCTTATACGCTTCGATATATTCATAAATTTGTAATGGAAATAGTTCGCGGCCCAACTTCTGTGGCACTAGCTTACTACTTCATTTTTTCTTGATAATCTTATCCATTGCACCCGTACACTTTGGTACGGCCTAAATTTGCCAGGGGCTTTATTGCGCCCCATATTACGGCAACAAAGTCCGAACACTTTTTATAGTATAGTTTGGCACCCCGAATTTAGCATTATATGCATTGGCTCCGAATCATGTCTTTGGTCAATAGTTGGGTTGCCTGGCTCCTGTGCTTACTACCTTACGTTCCGCTATATCGGCTAGGGTAGTAAAGGGAGAACTACTGCGATTGTGCCCTGGTTCGTCCGGATGAGCACCTCAGTAGAGAAAGCCGAAAACTTACTGTCATGATGCGGCGTGAGCCGGTCAGCTCTTCGGAGGTTACAAATCTTTTGCGATTTTTTCCGCATTATGCGATGAATCGGTCTCTACCCGATCCGGTGTTTACAGCACCCTAGTTCGGATTGACGAATACTAGGGGCTGCGCCTAAATCTCTATTATAAAACTCCTATGGCTAAGTGAGGGTGATAAAGCCACATAGTCCGGTTGCCTGGTTCGTTGCGCTAAACACCTCCTTCAAGGACCAAATTTTGGATAAAGAGTGTTTAGATTTTATCCCGAACACCCCCGTACTACCTACGTGGGGGTTGAAGCCGACGACTGGCCAACTCTCAGATTTAATAAAACGGCCGCACAGGAGGAAGAATATTGATATAAACAACTAACATTATATTACATATTAGTTTTATTTCATTGTGCAGGACAGGATAACATATTCATCCGAAGATAATGTCTTTTGCACACTGCTCTGCTACAATGCGGGATCCCTCCAGGACATCGTTAAAATATCGCTCTGGCATGCAGTGCTCCTTGCCCGCGGGCGGTCCCTCGATCGCGAGCTTGACGGCGTTCATCTTCGCCCACTGTATCTTGACACGGGCGAAGGCCATCCGCGCACCTTCGATGCAGAACGACCGCTTGATGGCATCAAGCCGAGGGCAGGCAGCAACCAGCCGCTTCACGAGCCCGAAGTAGCTTTGGGGTATGGCTTTGGCAGGCCATAGATGGATTATCAAATCCTTCATGGCCAATTCAGCCGCCCTATGCGGTTCGGTCAGCTGTTTCAGCTGATCGCTGAAGGTCACCGGATGCTCTGGCGCAAGGTATTGCGACCAGAATAGCTTCTCCGTTGAGCTCCCCTCTTCGGCTCAGAAGAAATCCGTAGCATCAGCAATGCTGCGCGGCAGATCCGCAAACGCTCCTGGAGAACTCCAAATCCGGGTCAGTAAGAGGTACCTTTTCTTCACAAATTTGCTTTGCATTATAAAGGCCTTACCCGCCGTGATTTTTCTGGCCTCTTGGATTTCCTGGAGGGTGCCCTGGGCTTCAACCCGGGCCTCTTGTGTGCTTTGGTGGGCCTTAGCAAGCTCAGACTCTTGATCCGAAATCTTGCGCTCCAAGGACTCGCATTTATTTACAGCGTCCTGGAGCTCTTGTTGGACCTCACCGACCCTGGCCTCGTGCTTTTCGCGGACGGATTGTTCCTCCGCCGCTCTCTTTTGGGCCTCGGCCAGTGCCTTTTTAAGGGCCTCCACCTCGGTCGCCGCTCCTACAAATATCATGGCACTATGATGAATACAAGTCATCTATCCTTTCTGATATATAGAAGGTCATGACATACCTTGCTTGTCCTCCAGCTGCTTTTTCACACCGCCGAGTTCTTCCTCGGCCCGCTCCAGACTCTGCTTCAGTCCAGAGACTTCGGCAGCATGGGAGGTCGCAGCTAGAAGCGATGCCTACTTTTTTCACATAGACATGTGTGGTTAGTCTCCTGCGAAAATTGTTTGATCCTCTGTCCGGCTTTTCTTTTCGACCACCGGACAGTGTCTCAGGGGCTACTGTCTATACTGTGAAATTCTTTTTACATAATTGCATTTCATACCTCAAAACCTGTTAGAAGGCTTGTGCAGGCATTGGTCAGTCCACTTTTCGTGGACTGAATCTTCTCAATCACCGTACCCATGAGGGCACGGTGTTCCTCTACAATGGAAGCACTTCGCAGCGCTTCCAGTAGGGTGTCCGGTGCCTCCAGTTGGACAGAGGTCACCGGCGAAATAGGCACACCCCCTTCTTTCGAAGGAGGTTGCTTGCCGGATTCCAGAGCCGTATAGGTCTCCGGGACAGTATTCAGCTGGGGGCCGAATTGGACCTGGCCCCCATGGCCAGTCTCCATGGGGATCTGCTCCCCCATGTGTCCGGCCGCCGAGGTTTTACCCTCTGGCGCCGCGCTGACGGCCTCCTGCGTCTCTCCCTGGCCTGGGATCCTTCGGGACAACGCCTCGGTGTCATCCATGGCCTTGGGAGAGGAGGCCGCCGGAAGGGACCCGCTGTCCATCACCTTCGGGTCCAGCGAATTTCTCGAAGATAAGGATCGCTCGAGGTCGGAACAAGCCGAACTGCAAGTACATGATTCAACATGTTAAAACTATGGAGAAAAGAGGTTGGATATATGAATGCGTCAGGGTCTTTGAGTACTCATGACTCGGCCAGGGGCTTATCTCGGGGGCGCCACTCTGGGCTGCTGTCGACATCCCACGCGGAGTTATCGGCGAGGGAGACCTTCCCCTTCTTGGACGCCTTTGCCTCCAGATTTATGGGGGCCGCCCTTTTCTTCCTTCCCCCCTCAGGGGGAGAGTTGCTTTCCTCCTCCTCCTCCTTGTCCTCTATCGCGGTGGAGTGAGTCTCGGCGTCTTCGGACGTCGCGTCCGAAGTTCCCTTGTGATGGATACCGCTTCTCGTCTCCTTGGCCTTTTTCTTGGCCTTCTTCTCCGGCGCCTGGTAGGGCGCCGGGACCAGCATCTTCATCAGAAGCAGGATGGCTGGTTCCTCGGGTAGCGGAGCCGGACACTTAATCCGCTCTGCCTTCTTCGTCCAGCCCTGAAAAGAATAAATAGGGAGGCTTAGACATTTTCCCTGAATAAGCAAGTAAAGGATACACCTTGAAGCGCGAAAGACTTACCGGACTAGCAGGATGGGCCAGGTCGTGCCCACGGTCCTCGGTCGTCTCCGGCCATTTCTCGTTGGCCTTAAAAAGGACCTTCCAGATGTCTTCGTGCGTAGCTCCGAAGAACTGTTGCAAGGTCTGGTGCTCGGCCGGATCGAACT
The DNA here is from genome assembly GCA_011799875.1 of Thinopyrum elongatum. Taxonomy (NCBI): domain Eukaryota; kingdom Viridiplantae; phylum Streptophyta; class Magnoliopsida; order Poales; family Poaceae; genus Thinopyrum; species Thinopyrum elongatum. The sequence continues at coordinate 241,730,574 of CM022303.1, forward strand.
CCCACAGATTGCAAGTCCGGCTTTGGCATGGAAGGATCTGGCGAACTAGCATCACCTGGATCACATTGACAAGCTTGATGTTCTTGTCCACCATACTCTGGATACGCGCCTGCAGCGCTGACAGCTCTTCCGACGACGCCCAATTTAGGCCCTTCTCTAGCAATGAGGTGAGCCGCATTGGGGCTCCGGACTTGAATTCAGGAGTCGCGGCCCAGGTGGCGTCGCGGGGCTCTGTGATATAGAACCATAGTTGCTGCCACCCTTTGACGGTCTCCACAAAGTTACCTTTGGGCCATGTCACGTTGGGCATCTTGCTCACCATGGAGCCTCCGCACTCTGCGTGTTGGCCATCCACCACCTTCGGCTTCACATTGAAAATCTTGAGCCACAGTCCGAAGTGGGGTGGGATGCAGAGGAAGGCCTCGCACATGACAATAAATGCCGAGATGTTGAGGAAAGAATTTGGGGCTAGGTCATGGAAATCTAGCCCATAGTAGAACATGAGTCCACGGACGAAAGGGTGGAGAGGAAACCCTAACCCGCGGACGAAGTGGGGGATGAACACCACCCTCTCATGAGGCCTGGGGTGGGGATGATCTGTCCCTTGGCCGGAAGCCGGTGGGCGATTTCCTTGGCCAAATACCCCGCCTCCCGAAGCTTCGTGATGTCCTTCTCCTTGACGGAGGAGGCCATCCACTTGCCCTGTGCTCCGGATCCGGACATGGTCGGAGTGCTTCTTTGAGGCAGGAAAGATGAGAACTTGGGCGCTGGAGCTCAGGGATGGAGAGGCAGAGAAAGAGAAGGCGTGGGTGAAAGGGATGAATCCTTATCTCCCTATAAAGGCAGTGAATATCAAGCGCCTCCCCACTCGCCTTAAAACTCGCCTATTCCCAAGGGTCGTGCAAACGGCACGGTTGGATTACCCACGCCCGTATTGATGAGAATCCCGTAATTAAGGGACACGATCTCTGACAAGACGAGCCACTGGAAACCGCATCTTAAAGCGTGGAGCGGAAGGCTAAAAAACGGTTCAAAATAATGACCATGCAGGAACATGGTGTCGCGTTACAAAAAGTTGTCAGCGGATTGGACTCGTGAAATATTATACTCTCTGCGGTTGTGTGTGGTACTTGTTTTGCAGATCCGGACACGTTTTCTGTGCTCGAAGTCTGTTCTGGAGTATTCGGAGGAGGAACCCGCCTTGCAATGCCGAAGACAATCTACGTGCCGGACACATCGTCATTGAAGCCTGGTTCAGGGGCTACTGAGGGAGTCCTGGATTAAGGGGTCCTCGGGCGTCCGGGCAACGTAGTGTGGGCCGGACTGATGGGCCATGAAGATACAAGACCGAAGGCTCTCTCCCGTGGCCGGATGGGACTCTCCTTGGCGTGGACGACAAGCTTGGCGTTCGGATATGAAAGATTCCTTTCTCTGTAACCGACTTTGTACAACCCTAGTCCCCTCCGGTGTCTATATAAACTGGAGGGTTTAGTCCGTAGAGGCAATCATAATCAGACATGCTAGACTTCTAGGGTTTTAGCCATTACGATCTCGTGGTAGATCAACTCTTGTAACACTCATATTCATCAATATCAATCAAGCAGGACGTAGGGTATTACCTCCATAGAGAGGGCCCGAACCTGGGTAAACATCGTGTCCCCTGTCTCCTGTTACCATCGACCTTAGACGCACAGTTCAGGACCCCCTACCCGAGATCTGCCGGTTTTGACACCGACACCAGGGAAAAAGGAGTTTGCCCGGTAGCCTGATTTGGTGTCATTCTGAGGGACCATAGAGCTACCGGCAGCTCATCGATCCACCGCCTGCCGTGCTTCTGCAGCGTATCAAAGGTTCTTGTTTTGAGTCCCTGCAGCACTTCAGCGTTCGCCCTCTTAGCTTGCCCGTTGCTTCTGGGATGTGCGACAGAAGCAAACGAGATCTTGCTTCTGAGGGCATGAACATATTGCATGAAGGTGCGGCTCGTGAATTGGGTGCCGTTGTCGGTAATGATCCTTGCCGGGATTCCAAAATGACACACCAAATCTTTCAAGAACTTGATAGCTGATTGAGTAGTCACCTTTCTCACAGCAGCAACTTCCGGCCACTTTGTAAACTTGTCGATAGCAACGGACAAGAATTCAAAGCCCCCGATTGCTCGGGGGAAAGGGCCGAGGATATCGAGCCCCCAGACCAAAAATGGCCATGATAAAGGGATTGTCTGAAGAGCTTGGGCAGGCAGGTGGATTTTCTTGGAATGGAACTGACAGGCTTCACATTTGGTGACTAGCTGAACCGCATCTTGGAGGGCTGTGGGCCAATAGAATCCTTGCCGAAATGTTTTCCCAACCAGTGCCCTTGATCCAATATGGGAGCCGCACATGCCTTTGTGTATCTCAGCCAGTAGTTCCTTCCCTTCTTCCCGACAGATGCACTTCAATTTCACACCGTTGGGCCTCCTTCTGTAAAGAGTGTCATCGACAAACTGGTACATACTGGCCCTCCGAGCTACTCTTTCAGCCTCATCTTGGTCATTGGGGAGTTCTCCGGTTTGGAGAAAGTGGATTATGTGCCTTGCCCAAGTTGGAGCCCGGGGATCGGCAACAAGGACTAGCGGCACCTCCTCAACTGCGGGGGCACATTCCTCGTTCGCAGGGACCATGGGTCCGGCTGGAGGGTGCGGTCCGGCAGGTTGTGAGGAGTTGTTTCCGGCAGGGTCCCTGCCAGGAGCGGATGGCTCTACTGGGAGAGGCTTACCAGAGTCTAGCTTTCTCCTTTTCCGGGCCATTGTTGCTGGGGATACAGAGGGCTGAGTAAGATGGAGAGAAAAAGTTCCTGGTTCCACAGGAAGCTTTTGGGCAGCACACTTTGATAGGTGATCAGCTATGCTATTTTCCGCACGATGTATGTGCTCTATTTGCAACCTGTCGAAGCGCTCCTCTAATCTTCTCACTTCCTCAACGTATGCCTCCATCAATGGACTTTGGTAATCCTTGTTGACTTGTCTCACCACAAGCTGTGAGTCTCCTCAAATGATCAGCTTCTTGATTCCCAATTCTGCGGCAATCCTGAGCCCGGCAAGGAGCCCTTCATACTCTGCTGTATTGTTGGTTGCCTCTTCCCGGGCAAAATGCATCTGGACGATGTACTTTAACTGTTCCCCGGAGGGAGCGACGAGAAGCATGCCAACCCCTGCACCTTGTAGGGAAAAAGCACCATCAAAATACATGATCCATTCTTGGGGCGCCTCCTTGCCGGGGATAACTGTTTCTGGCACTTCCTCGTCGGGGGTTGGCGTCCATTCTGCAATAAACTCTGCCAATGCCCTGATCTGGATTGTTGATGTGCTCTCAAACTTTAAACCAAAACTGGATAACTCCAAAGCCCACTCCACTATTCTGCCAGTAGCCTCAGGGTTCCGGAGTATCCTTTGCAACGGGAAGCGAGTGACAATCGTGATCTCATGGGCTTGGAAGTAGTGGCGCAGTTTCCTTGAGGCCATGATGAGGCCAAAGATCAACTTTTGCACACCAGAGTACCTCGATCTAGCCCCCTATAGCAGGGAACTGATGAAGTACACTGGGCGCTGCACCACTTTCTTCCTTGCCGTGTCCTTGGGGTTGTCTTCGCTGCCGTGCTCTTGGCAGACTTGGAAATGAATCTGCTTAGTGCGGCAATGCACCCTGTCAGACGCCTTACATCTTTGACCGTCTTTGGTGCTTGGATCTGTTCGATGGCTTGGGTCTTATCGGGGTTGGCTTCGATCCCATCATGGGATACAAAGTACCCGAGCAGCTTGCCGGAGGGAACACCAAATACACACTTCTCCGGGTTGAGCTTCAAGTTGATCTTGCGCAAATTGGCAAATGTCTCCTCCAAATCCTGGATAAGGGTTGATCTGTCCTTGGTTTTGACCACAATATCATCCATATAAGCCTCAATGTTTCTATGCAGCTGTGGCCCAAAACCAATCTAGACTACCCTTGCAAAAGTAGACCCGGCACTCTTTAATCCAAAAGGCATGCGGATAAAACAGTACATACCACACGGGGTGATGAACGAGGTCTTCTCTTCGTCTTCCTTGGACATGAAGATTTGATGATGCCCAAAATATGAATCCAAAAAGGAGAGCAAATCGCAGCCTAAAGTGGAGTCCACGATCTGGTCGATGCGCGGCAAGGGAAATGGGTCTTTCGGGCAAGCCTTGTTGAGATCTGTGAAGTCTATGCAAAGTCTCCATTTCCCATTGGCCTTTCGGACAACCACTGGATTTGCTAACCACGTTGGATGCAGCACTCTTCTGACCAAACCAGCTGCCTCAAGTTTCTTGATCTCCTCTGTAATGAACTGCTGCCTCTCCAAGGCCTGCTTTCGGACTTTCTGCTTGACAGGTCGGGCATGTGGGCAGACAGCAAGGTGGTGCTCGATTACCTCCGTGGGAACACCGGGGATATCAGATGGTTTCCAGGCAAACACATTGATATTCGCCCGCAGGAAGGCAATGAGCGCGCTTTCCTGTTTGTCATCGAGGGTGGCGCTGATGGTGAAAGTACCATCAACGCCAGCCAGCCCTGCCAGGACCTTCTTCACTTGTGGAGCAGCAACCTTGGATCTCTTGCTGTTGGAACTCTCCGGCAAGTCATCAACAGGCGCAGCGCACTCCGAAGAGGCGTGCTTCCCAAATTCCTTGCCAGAGCCCTTACTATCCTTCTTCTTCCTTCTGTTCTCCTTAGCGGGAACTGCCGCTGCTGCTGCCTCTGCCGCGACTGCATCCCGGTACATCTTGTCCACACAAATGATTGCGTCTTTCTCATCTGATGGGACGAAAATGACTCCAACTGGCCCTGGCATCTTCAAGACATTGTAGGCATAGTGGGATGCCGCCATGAACTTAGCCAGGGCTGGGCGTCCAAGGATTCCATTGTACGACAAGGGGAGGTCAACGACATCAAACACAATCTTTCCAGTCCGGTAGTTTAGCTCTCCCCCAAACGTCACAGGCAACGTGATCTTTCCCTTAGGATGACTCCTGCCGGGATTAACTCCTTGAAATGTGCCGGTGACTTTTAACTCATCCTCTGCTATCTGAAGCTTGCTGATAACCTTTGGGGAAATCAGATTCAACCCGGCCCCGCCGTCCACCAACATCTTCGTGACCTTGAGGTCGCGGATTGTTGGAGAGACCAACAACGGCAAACATCCTACCGCGATGGTGCAGTCAGGATGATCATCTTCGCCAAAAATGATGGGCGTGCGTGACCATTTGAGTGGTTTCTGGGCCCCTGGCGCCGGTTCCACGGCATTAACCTCACACGCCCATCGCTTGAGTTAGCGGTGAGAGGCGTGTAGGGACGCACCCCCGTCAATGCACAGGGCGTCAGTGGCCTTGTGGAACTCCTGCTCACTGGTTTCCTCTTCATCCCCTTCATCACTCTCATCACCGCAGGCTTCCTTCTCCCGATCCCTGGCGGGTTTCCCTTTGTTCCGAAGAGGTCTGCCGGGGTGATTTACTTCACCGCCACGACCCTTACCGCCAGCAACATCCTATCCCTTTTCCTTGTCACGCTTCTCATATTCTGCTTTCTGTCTCTTGACAAGCTGCTCAACCTGATAACACTCTTGAAGGTCGTGGCCCTTGGTCTGATGGATCTTGCAGTATGGTCCATCACCTTTCCCTGCCTTTTCGGCGGCCGTGGCCTCCCGGCAGTCAGAGCACACGGCAGCTTCCTTGCCGGGGGTTTCGGCCTTAACCTTCTTGCCGGTACTAGGGATACCCGACCCTTTAACAGACATTACCGTCTTATCCTTGCGCTTCTTATTGCGCTTCTTGCTCTTCTTCTGACTGGTGGACTCGTCATCATCCTCTGAATCAACATTAATGCAATCCTCCTCTCCGGGCAGTTTTCTTCCCTCCTCCATCCGAGCACACTTATCCACCAAGGTGTAAAGTTCCTTCACAGTCTTGGGCAACCGTACATTCATCTTGGAACGAATCTTCCGGTTGCGCACATTGGACTGGAAGGCGGCTATCACAGCTGCTGGATGGATATTTGGGATGTTTCTATGGACTCTACTAAATCTCTGCAAATACTTCCGAAGAGTCTCTCCTTCTTTCTGCTGAAGAAGCTGCAGATCACTGGGCCGACCTGGTTCTTGATGGCCGCCAGTGAAGGCGCCAATGAACTCATGGCACAAATCAGCCCATGACGAAATGGAGCTCTCTGGCAGGTGCATCAGCCAAGACCTCACATTGGACTTGAGAGCCAAAGGGAAGTAGTTGGCGAATACCTTCTCATCTCTTCCCCCGGCAGCTTGAACAGCGATGGTGTAGATGCTCAGAAACTCTGCCGGGTTCAGCCTCCCATCGTACTTCTCGGGTATCTCTGGCTTGAACGTGTGGACGAACGGCCAACGGACTTGCCACGGATCATGAGTAAAGGCAGAGCACCCAACCTCGAAAGGTAGGTACCCGCCAGTATCGAGAGCAGGCTCGTCGATGTCGGGACCGTCACACCCATTGGCCCAGCGGTGGGCGTCGCGGCGTTGCTCAACGACAATGCACGCGTCTCCCCTCCGCCTGTCCTCCGGGGCACGCTGCCAGCCTGGACGCGCTCGAGGGTCAGAAGAGGCCGTCGAGACGCCATCAGGTTCTTGATTCTGCTAAGCCCGCGCTAGCTGCCGTGGCGGGGATTGTACCGTGGGGGTGGCCCCTTCCGTACGACCAGCAGCACGGGCCGTTGTCATAGCTTGGGAGGGCCGTGGCGGGCCAACTCACTGCGAGCCCCCAGCCTCGGCGAAGCCGAGCAGGCTCTAGATGGTGGCACGCCATTCATCCATCTGCTCGGCCGCTGGCGGAAACCTAAGCAGCAGTTGAGCCCGCGCCATGGCCTCCGTAGCAGTACTTGGTATGGGCGATGATGACATAGATCGCGCCATCGCTCGGCTCCTGACGGGGCCAACAGCGACCGTAGCACGTCCCCGCTGTTACGGGGCGGCCACCTGGATGGCATGGTGGCGCGGTGATGGCGCTTGAGGGTCAGCAACTCCACTAGGCGCAGCAGCCTGGTCGACTCGTCCCGGGGGAGGTGCATGCGTTGCGGTCTCCCCCGTGGTGAGGGCGGCCGGAGCACGGCAATTCGCCCTGGACCGAGCGCCATTACTGCGGCTGTGCTCGTCGGCGAGGGGAAGGAGTGTGGATGGAGTATCCCCTTCACCCGTACCTCGCGGAGCGTGGCCATCGGGGTGTTGCTGATGTTGCTCTCCTCCGGCGTCTCCTGCTCCTGCTTCGACCGCAGGGGAAGTGGTGACGGTGCCGCCTGCCCCGACCACAGCCCCAGCGGCGTCCACACTCTTGTGCGCCTCCGCATCCCCCGCGGCATTAGTGGCTGCGGGCGGCGGCGCCTTCGAGGTGGATGGGTGAGCAGCAGCACCGGGCTTCTTCTTGGGCGCCATTGCTGACGGCGCCGTCGAAGACGAAGATGGTGATGAAGATGACGCGCTGCACACGCTTTCAGGTTCGCGCAAGCGATCCCCCTACCTGGCGCACCAAAGATGTTGCGGGAAACCACTGCCACCTATGGGGCCAAGGGGCCCCTTGCTGGTTCGGCAGCGGGGATGTCGCGTTGCACAAAGAGCAGAAGAACATGGGGCAGCACGACAGAGATCACACGGGCAATTTTACCTAGGTTCGGGCCGCCGTGAGGCGTAAAACCCTACTCCTGCTTTGGTGGATTGATGGTGGAAAAGTGGTGGTGGAGTGTAGTACACTTGCCCGGCAGGCTCGCCCTGGGGAGGCAGTGACTACACGCGTACGAGCGTGGGGATGTTCAACTTTCCAACCCTTGCTACGGTTGCCATGGGCCTCCTTTTATAGGTTAAGGGGTCACCACAGTGGCAAAATAGTCATTATGCACTGATAAGATAGCAAACAGTGCTATCATACCTAATTCTGCAGGCTGACAGAGTGCATTAAATGCACCGCTCAACGTCAAATCGTTGCTCGCCCGGCAAGCCTTGCCGGGCTCGTCTTGCTAGCTCCATTTCTGCTTGCTTGACATGTCGCAGGACGGGTGTCATCTGTAGGTATTTCCTGTAGAAAGAGGCTACCATGTGGCGAATGGCTGCCACTTAGTCACTTTGCGGCTTGACACCGCATTGATCAATGACGTGGGTCGTGGTGAGATGGCTTGGTGAGGTGTCTTTGCCCTCGTGAGTCCCGGCAGGCCCTGCCGGGATGCCTTGAATGCTTTCTTCCGGGGGAGCCCTTGTCCTTGCGAGGTCCACTTGCCCGGCAAGGGAGGATTTTCTCCCAGTGGTGTCTCGCTTCTCTGTCTTGGTCTTGGCCTTCTTAATCAGCATGTTGGTTCTTCAAAGATCTTGGTCTCTTGTATCTTGACACGGCCTTGGTGTTGTAATCTTGTTCTTGTGCCTGTGCACAGTCAGGGCAACAGACCCAGGGTTTGTTGCACCGATATTGGTGAGCATGCAAAGGTTAAAGTATTTCTACCAGAACACGATGACTATCTAGATGTGTTCATGAAGACAGTGAAGAATGGGTAGTCGGCCATCACAAGGGGTTGGACTAGAGTCATGCGTGCCTTCTGCATGGAGGAGGGCACAATATGGGCATTCCGCTTCACCTTGTTCAGCAACCAGAATGTCTTTCACCTCTTTCTTTACCGTCTTTAATAGTTCAAGTATACAACTGTGGTTCATCATTCTTTATTTGGTGCTTATGTAATTCTTGAACATATCTACATGTGAATCGAATAATGCATTGGTTGTTTGAACCTGATGGATATGAATAAAGCTATAGCCTACTTTCAAATTCAAATTCGTACAATTTTAAATAGCAATTAAATTAGGGTGAAATTACGCTCTGCAAGACGTTATGGCGCACACGGTCGGTAAAACACAAACGTGTGTGATATACACCATAATCCGACACGGTTCACAGAGATGAAACATGTGCGAGCATGCACACAGTTGCCGTTTGCAAAGCGTGTGTGATGTCAGACAATATCACAAACGGTGCGAGAAAACTAAATGTTTGTGATAGTCGCCTTATCATACACGCTTTACAATCATGAACTGTTTCTGATGTGGTACGCATCATAAATGTTGCACCACAGAATAGCGTGTGCGATAGCTATCCTGTACGACACTGTTATGACGGTCTGACATTTCGTAATCCTATCCGACACTCGTACGATGATTAGCTAATCTTCTTAATTAGTTATAGCATACGGTTCGAGAGAAGTGAATGTGTGTGATTGTCTACTTATCATACACGTTCTATAATCATGAACTGTTTATGATGGAGCACGCATCACAAATATGGCACCACCTAATACCGATTGCGATGGTAATGCCAGCACAAACGAGTAGCAAGGATGGAGAGTTTGGGATATTCGAGATATCACAAACAGTTGTCTGAAGACTCGCGTTTGGGATAGATGCCCGCATTGCATATGCTTAGTTATGCAAAACGTATGCATTCCTACTGCCTATCCCCGACGGTTTCTGGGTCATGTGGGAAGGACCCCCCTATCGCCCACACTAGCAAGGCGATGGTTTAAAATGCCGTCACGGAAAGGGGTTAAAAACCGTTTGTATAGCAGCTTGTTGTACCAGTGGCTCTACCCATATCCAATGTTGTTGTGGTCCAATGCTTGTAGGAAACACTCGACACTATGGTGGATCCATCTTTTTGTGGACCAGTGCTTGAATTCGAGCCAAAATGCATGCTCCATGGTCAGAGGCGAAAGAAGATCGTGGCTTTTGAAGGTAGTTTGATTGGGAGGAGATTCATAGGTTGTGCTGTGTAGGCAATCTTCATCCCTATGTTGTAGGTACCTATGCTTTTATGTGGTATGATCTTCTATTACTCAACGTGTGTTAGTAGTTTTGTTCACTGCTTTGCATATGTTTTAGCAGTTAACTGAATTAGATAGTGAATGTAGATTGTGAAATCCACTTGGATTGAATGTAAATAGTAGAGTATACTAAATTCTGAAGTTAACTGCAAATTCAGTTTAATTCAGTTAACTGAATTCAATTAATGTCAGTGAATAATGCAGTTAACTAAGCGAATAATGCAGTTAACTGAGTTGAACTGCATTATTCAGTAGTTTGGTGAGTTAATTGGATTAATCTGAATTTTGCAGTTAACTTCATGTTAAATTAGTTTGTGTTGTTCTCTAACTAGGCTACATAGGTAGTGCTTATAAAAAATTTGTTGTGCATTTGCAGGGAGGTGTGAATCGTGGGGTTGTGGAGTGGGTTGATGCTCCTTGGCCAGATATCCTACAAAGGTGTCTAACAAAGCTATGGAACATGTCCCATGAGCAGAATTTGGGTAGGGTTAAGGACAAAGAGGCTCGATAGAGACATGGCCAAGCTAAAAAGGGAGAATGAGTTCCTGGTCAATAGTTATAGTCAGTTGGTTACTGATGTATCCAACCTATTTGACTATCAAGATGGCAAGAAGTCTCATGACTGAACTACACCAGGAAAACTCAAGCAAATGGCCATATATCCTACAAAGGCGTCTAACAAATACATGTCCAATCAATGAGTTAAAGAAAAGAAGAAACTACTTGAGGATCAGGCTAAGATTGAGATACAGATGGAGAAGCTCAAGCTTGCCAAGGAGCAAAGGTGCATCCTTTAAACTCAAGCATATATCATCCAAAACACCAGGAAGACAATGAAGGAGGTGGTGGTGGATAGGGACCTACTCGAAGCTAAGAAGAAGAAGTTGGAGTTTGTGTTTGCTGAGCTGCTGAAGGCCGGCCATGGGAGCAAAGAGAAGCAGAAGAGGATCAAGGTAATCATGGATGAGTGAAGTGGTTGGTGTGTTGGTTAAGTAATTATTAGGCCTATATATATCTAGCCTTGGAATGTGACGCATGTTAGGTGTATATTTTGGGAATGTGTTATGTGGTTTCAAAATCTGACACAAGTTATCTAGTTGTTGGGCAATGGTATGAACTATAATGCTTTAAGAACTAAGTGGTATTATCTCTGGTGTAGTGACTTTTATGTTAAGTAAGAACCTTTTATGGTAAGTTAAGAATGAAGTTTAATTATGATTTTCTTGCTTTCATATTGTATGCTACTTTGGTATAGACAAATAGAGCATTTGTTGTTGATGTGGTATAGCCAAAATTGGTTAGGCAACAACATATATATCATATAGAAGCAAATTGTAACTACAATGTTAGTATAATGCTGACATATATAGCATGACCTTGATAGTTTAAGCCACCAAACATAGATAGGTACATATTTATCATTCAGCAGACTTAGAAAGTTCCATGAGAATATAACAACTACATTGTTGGTATGACATTGACATATATATGATACAACTGATAGATTGTTCATACTAATTTCAGAAACTGTACTAATTTCAGAAACTGTAAATATGAGTGCCCAAACTAGCCTAACCAAAGTGATAGTGATCAACTGACCTAACCGGCTGGGCAGCAAGGTTCACAGAGCGATGAAGAGGCACCTGAGGTGGCTCGTACATTGGTGGCGCCACATCTTCCATCTCCTCGTCATCCGTGTCCAGGACGACGATGGGCGCTGCTTGTCTCACCGGTGTTGCCACCACCTGAACCTCTTCACCACAGGAAAGCGAGTGCGGTGTGATGCCCAACACTGACGCTGCCCTGGGTCGACATAGTCTGCCTTCTTCATCACCCAGAGCAAAACATCAATGGGGATACATGTTGGCACTCCATGGCGATGTTGCATGTCGAGCTTCTCCTGCTTCGTCGCCCAAGTCCTAACTTCTTCAGTCACGTCAATCCTCTCGTGAACACTGTTGTATACATGTTGGCGATCTCCATGTAGTCGATGAAGCATTGATGGTTGCACTACAGAAAAAAGACACATCTGTGACATTTTGGGCCGAACGATTTTTTTTCCTGTCATGCTTATGACACTTCTATGACGATAATTGTGACAAAACCCGGTATCATCATAGATGTGGTGGGCTCCTACTTCTATGAGAAAAAATCATGATAGAAAATGGGCTTTTCGTCCTGGGCGGGCCGGAGACGCACCTGCATGACATTCTTTGGGCCGTCCATGATGGAAAAAATCGTGGTAGAAGCGAGGGCGAGGAAAATTTCGGGGAGTTCCTGGTTACGGTGGGTGGTCGGGGCCGAGCGATGCACGAAGGTTTGCGCGTTTTCTCTCATATATGTACGCGTGTGTGTGCGAGGTGTTGGGCTCTAACTGAAACCGAGTGAGGCATTCGCTTACTGAACCCGAGCGATTGCACTAGCTATGTTATTGAACCCGAGTGATCGATCGATCCCTGGCTGTTAACTGAACCTGATCGAGGGATTCCTTCGCTACCGCTGCTAACTGAAGCCGATCGAACCTGCTGCCTCTTGATGAACAGTGAACATGGGGGTTGGTTGAACGAGTCGAGACGTACGTGGTTGGGGTTGGATGAATAGTTCCTGGTGGGGGTTGGATGAATAGGACCCCGTGGTAGTAGTAGTAGGCCGTTGCCGCTGGATGAACAGGACCCCGAGAGGAGGCCGCCATAGCCGAGCTAGTTGGGGGTGGATGAATAGGACCCCGTGGAGGGCTGGTTGAACAGTAGCCGGTGGAGGGCTAGATGAACAGTAGCCCATGGATGAACAGTAGCTGGTGGAGGCAGGAGGAAGGTGCGGTGGATGAACAGTGCATGTGGAGCGCTAAAGGAAGTTGATGGTGGGTGAACAGTAGCCCGTGGAGTCCCGTTTTGCGGTGCGCCACACCCCTCCGATGAACATGACCCTCGTTTCGACCGTAGCGCTCCAACACAAGTCCGTTTCCTCGGTTTTGCGATACGCCACACCCCTCCCGATGAACATGACCCCCGTTTCGATCGTAGCGCTCCAACACAAGTTCGTTTCCTCCATTTTGCGGTATGCCACACCCCTCCCGATGAATAGGACCCCCGTTTCGACCGTAGCTAGTCGAACAGAAGGTCGTTTCCTCCGTACTGCGGTACGCCAGACCCCATTTCGGCTGTTCTGTCCAAGCCGGTTGGCTCCCGTTGAACGAGATGCATTCTGACCCAGTCTATTGCCTCCCGATGAACAGGACGCTGTTTCTCCGTTCTGACCCAGCCGGTTGGCTGCCCGATGAACAGGACGCCGTTGCTACCGTCCGTTGCCTCTCCATGTACACGAGCCATGGCCGTACATATGCGCGAGTATGCGTTCGAGACCCCGCCCGTATGTACGTACGTGGCCGTATTTTTTGGCATGTGGCTGTACATACGTGTACACGGTTTAGAAGGGACTGCGTGAACTGCTACGTCGGGGGCTCTACTACTACACGTGCCGCTGCTTGCTCGGCCACGGTTCATCATTGCAGAGAGACCGATCGACCAGTATGTACGTACACGTTCGCGACAACGCTACATAAGCTTCGACCAGGTGGGTCTCGGCTGTCAGGGAGGATAAGGAGGCACTTCCTTGCGTGCAAAGTTATTGATGGTGGGTCTGAGCTGTCAGGGGGAGGATTCATTTTTTTCGCGCCTAATATGGAGGCACTTCCTTGCGTGCGAAGATGTAGCTGGTGGGTCCATCTATCAGCCTCACTGCGTACACTACTCTTCCGATGGCCGTCGTTCATTGACCACGTTGACCACGCCGTGCAGACAGCACCCAGGCGGTGGACGACGGCGAGGCCTAGGAAGGGAACGACGCTTAGCCAGGGAAGACGAGGCAGGTGGATGCCCATGCGGAGGGGAGTACGAGGGTTCACTGGTTCGGCTGCGGTGTAAGGCTGTCGTCGCCGGAGAATAACAGGGGGTGTGGGTGAGTAGAGGGAAGGCCTGGCCAGTAGTAGTATGGTCGGGCGGTGAGGCCTCCGCGGCAGCACAGCCAGCCACGGGAGGCTGGAGCAGGCGGTACGGCGGGCGCAGGTTTGGGCGGCTGGAGCAAGAAGACCAGAGGTTGAAGACGCAGCTTGGCTGTTGGATTAACATCCAACGGTCAGTGCAGCTAGAATCGTTTATTGACTAAGTTGACAAAGCCCTGTGTACGCGTTAACTTAGTAGGCCCACAAGTCAGCCGCCAAATCTGGTGGGTCCCAGCTAGCAGAGGGAATAATTTTTTTTCTGCGTAATAAGGTGTCACTTCCTTACGTGCCAAGATGTTTTCTGGTTTTTTTAGTTTCTTCTTTTTCGAGTTAGAATAAAAAGAAAACAATTTAGCATCTTCGATACAATCTATATTTTCACGAAATGGATCATAATAAAGCTGATGAGTCCCAGCTTTCAGGGAGAGAAAACTTTTTATTTCCGCGTAATAAAGGAAGCACTTCCTTGCGTGCGAAGATGTAGCTGGTGGGTTAAACCTGTCGGGGGGAGAAATCATTTGTTTTCGCATAATACGGGGGCACTTGCTGCGTGCGGCCATGGGCCATGTGGGTCCCTACTGTCAGCCACTCCACGTACATGCCTCTTCCAATGGCTGTCATTTGTTGACAAAGTTGACCAAGCTGCGCCGAGAGAACCAACGCAGTGAACGATGGCGAGTCCTAGGAAGGGAACGACCCGGAGCTAGCGAAGACACAGCAGTGGATGCCCACGCAGAGGGGAGTACGAGGGTTCACTGGTTCGGCTGCGGTGTGAGGCTGCCGTCACCGGAGAAGAACAGGAGGTGTTGGTGAGTAGAGGAATGGCCTGGACGGCGTTTGGGAGTAGGGTGGGCCAGTGAAGCCTGCGCGGCAGCACAGCCGGCCACGGGAGGCGGTAGCAGGCGGTACCGCCGGCGGTGGTTTGGGCGGCTGAAGCAAGAATATCCGAGATTGAAGAAGCACTACAGCCATCGGATGGACATCCAACGGCCACTGCTTCTAGAATCGTGTCTTGACTATAAGTTGACAAAGCCTTCCGTATGCCTTAGTAGGCCCACAAGCCTTCCGTATGTGTCACTGACAATAATTCTCAAAAAAATAGTAGGCCCACAAGTGAGCATAACATCTGTGGCAGAGAACATATAGCCCATTTGCGATTTGTAATAATGTACAGCCCATTTTTGAATTCTAATGGAATTTACTACAACCCATTTACAGTCTGTTAAAATTACAGCCCATTTTCTAGCCAGACAACGATTAATAATTTCAACCAACCGCTCAAAACAGAATTCAACCAAAAATCCCACATTTTGATGGGATTCAAAATATTTTTATCCCGAAATTTCGAGTCAGATTAAATATAATTTCAAAATGAATTTGTATTAGATAAAAATCTAACGAAATATTGCGCGCGCAATAAGTAATGAAATTATAATTTTTGAATTCAAAAAATAATATTTTTGAAACTAATTACCTGTTTGGTGCGTTTTTGTATATTTATAGCCTAGTTTTTATAATTACATCCCATTTATTATTTCTTAAAGCCCATTTTTTTGTTAGGCCTAATGCATCCCTCCTAGGAAAAATTTACAGCCCAGTGGGGCGGAGAATAACAAGTTGACTTGGGTTGGGTATTCCGCAAAAAAAGTATAGCTGGGCTAGCCATTTTCACCTTCAAAAATTAATATCTGGGCTGGATATTTGGTCGACATAAAATAATAGCCTCGGCTAGACGGGCCACAGCCCGCCCAGTTGATACCCTGCTCCTCTGAACAACAACAAAAACATCGCTCAAGAAAAACTCCGCTTACACCTAAAAAAACAAATACTGTTCGAGCTGCTGGGTCCCAGCTATCGGCCGCTCCTTGTGCAATTCTCTCGTTTATTGACTATATAGGTTGACAATGGTGTGGGACCGTGATGTCAGGAAACCAGGAGGAAGCAAAAAAATTATAGTTGTATATAATAAGGAGGAACTTGCGTACGTACGGCCATGGCCCTGGTGGGTCCCTACTATCATCCTCTCCAAGTAAAGTCATCTCCTAATTCCTCATGTTTGTTGACCATGTTGACAACGCTCGACGCCACGGCGAGCGCAACAACTTGAAGGATGACGGAGAGGGCCTCGCGGGCCCTACGGATGGTCTGATATAGCGCCCGCTACACATTCAGGAAGCTAGGATCATTGGACACCTATGAGCACCTTCGAGAGACTGAGCCGGCATGAAACGGTAAGGCCGCGCTTGGGAGCTCTGGATTGTTTCACACATGTATTAAGATACATGTGTAATTTACTCATCACCGAAAACAACGCGTAAAATACAGGCATAATGAAACCGACGGGCCGAGGTCTGTAACGAAAACCGGTGAGTTACGCGTGTAATTTGAGAGACCAGTGTATATTTTACCAGTCGAAATTGACCAACCAAGCGCTTCGCCCAAGACCAACTGCTTTTATTTACAAGCATCAGTTTTACAAGCGGTTTTGGTTGGAAAACGATGATCCAATCACGGCCTAAGATGATGAGTTGGTCGGAAGATCATATGGTTTCACCTCTAACCTACCCGAGTTGTCGTATAGGCTATGAATGAAACATACGACGATGAACATCTTAAGCACAGAAACAACAAAAGAGGATGATCTTCTTAACATGCAAATCACTGGCATTAGATCAACATGCAAAACAATATGAAGCATTATTCTCAGCAGGCACAATGAATAGCTCGTGATGTGCTACTTGTTGAGCTTGCGTTGGTTTTTCCCTTGAAGAGGAAAGGGTGATGCAGCAAAGTAGAGATAAGTATTTCCCTCAGTTAGAGAACCAAGGTATCAATCCAGTAGGAGACAATGCCCAAATCACCAATACCTGCACAAACAATCAAACAACTTGCACCCAACGCAACAAAGGGGTTGTCAATCCCTTCACGGTTACTTGAAAAACTGAGATCTGATAGAGATAGACAAAACTAAACAAAAGATAAAGTAAATATTTTTGGTATTTTTGGTTTATAGATCGGAAAGTAAAAGATTGCAAAATAGTAGATCGGAAAGTAATATGATGGAAAATAGTTGATCGGAAACTTATATGATGGAAAATAGACCCGGGGGCCATAGGTTTCACTAGAGGCTTCTCTCATGATAGCAAATAATACGGTGGGTGAACAAATTACTGTCGAGCAATTGATAGAAAAGCGCAAAGTTACGACGATATCCAAGGCAATGATTATGAAATATAGGCATCACGTCCGTGTCAAGTAGACCGAAATGATTCTGCATCTACTACTATTACTCCACACATCGACCGACTCCTGTCTGCATCTAGAGTATTAAGTTCATGAAGAACAGAGTAACGCATTAAGTAAGATGACATGATGTAGAGGAATTAACTCAAGCAATATGATGAAAACCCCATCTTTTTATCCTCGATGGCAACAATACAATACGTGCCTTGCTGCCCCTACTGTCACTGGGAAAGGACACCGCAAGATTGAACCCAAAGCTAAGCACTTCTCCCATTGCAAGAAAAACCAATCTAGTTGGCCAAACCAAACCGATAGTTCAAAGGGAATTATGAAGATATAAAATCATGCATAAAAGAATTCAGAGAAGATTCAAATAATATTCATAGATAAGCTGATCATAAATCCACAATTCATCGGATCTCGACAAACACACCGCAAAAGAATATTACATCGGATAGATCTCCAAGAACATCGAGGAGAACATGGTATTGAGAATCAAAGAGAGAGAAGAAGCCATCTAGCTACTAGCTATGGACCCGTAGGTCTGAGGTAAACTACTCACGCTTCATCAGAAGGGCAATGGTGTTGATGTAGAAGCCCTCTGTGATCGAATCCCCCTCCGGCAGGATGCCGAAAAAGGCCACAAGATGGGATCTCACGAGTACAGAAGGTTGCGGCGGTGGAAAAGTGTTTTCGTGGATGCCTCTGGTGTTTCGGGAATATATGTGAATATATAGGAGGAAGATCTAGGTCAGGGGGTCACCGAGGGGCCCACAAGATAGGGGGGCGCGCCCTCCCCCCTGGGCGCGCCCTCCACCCTTGTGGCCGCCTCGTGGCTCTTCTGACTTGCACTCCAAGTCTCCTGGGTGTCTTTTGGTCCAAGAAAAATCATCGTGAAGGTTTTATTCCGTTTGGACTCCGTTTGGTATTCCTTTTCTGTGAAACTCTAAAACAAGGAAAAAATAGAAACTGGCACTAGGCTCTAGGTTAATAGGTTAGTCCCAAAAAATAATATAAAATAGCATATTAATGCATATAAAACATCCAAAACAGATAATATAATAGCATGGAACAATAAAAAATTATAAATACATTGGAGACGTATCAAGCATCCTCAAGCTTAATTCCTACTCGTCCTCGAGTAGGTAAATGATAAAAATAGAATTTTTGATGTGGAATGCTACCTAACATATTTATCCATGTAATTTTTCTTTATTGTGGCATGAATGTTCAGATCCATAAGATTCAAAACAAAAGTTTAATATTGACATAAAAACAATAATACTTCAAGCATACTAACAAGGTAATTATGTCTTCTCAAAATAACATGGCCAAAGAAAGCTTATCCCTACAAAATCATATAGTCTGGCTATGCTCCATCTTCATCACAAAAAATATTCAAATCATGCACAACCCCGATGACAAGCCAAGCAATTGTTTCATACTTTTGATGTTCTCAAACTTTTTCAACTTTCACGCAATACATGAGCGTGAGCCATGGACATAGCACTATAGGTGGAATAGAATATGGTGGTTGTGGAGAAGACAAAAAGAAGGAGGTAGTCTCACATCAACTAGGCGTATCAATGGGCTATGGAGATGCCCATCAATAGATATCAATGTGAGTGAGTAGGGATTGCCATGCAACAGATGTACTAGAGCTATAAGTTTATGAAAGATCAAAAAGAAAACTAAGTGGGTGTGCATCCAACTTGCTTGCTCATGAAGACCTAGGGCAATTTGAGGAAGCCCATCATTGGAATATACAAGCCAAGTTCTATAATGAAAAATTCCAACTAGCATATGAAAGTGACAACATAGGCAACTCTCTATCATGAAGATCATGGTGCTACTTTGAAGCACAAGTGTGGAAAAAAAGGATAGTAACATTGCCCCTTCTCTCTTTTTCTCTCTTTTTTTCTTTTCTTTTTTTTTCTTTCTCTTTTTTTTGTTTGGCTTCTTTGGCCTTTTTTTTATTTCCTCACATGGGACAATGCTCTAATAATGATGACCATCACACTTTAATTTACTTACAACTTGAAAATTACAACTCGATACTTAGAACAAAATATGACTCTATATGAATGCCTCCGGCGGTGTATCGGGATGTGCAATGACTCAAGAGTGACATGTATGAAAGAATTATGAAAGGTGGCTTTGCCACAAATACGATGTCAACTACATGATCATGCAAAGCAATATGACAATGATGGAACGTGTCATAATAAAACGGAATGGTGGAAAGTTGCATGGCAATATATCTCGGAATGGCTATGGAAATGCCATAATAGGGAGGTATGGTGGCTGTTTTGAGGAAGGTATATGGTGGGTGTATGGTACAGGCGAAAGTTGCGCGGTACTAGATAGGCTAGCAATGGTGGAAGGGTGAGAGTGCGTATAATCCATGGACTCAACAATAGTCATAAAGAACTCACATACTTATTGCAAAAATCTATTAGTTATCGAAACAAAGTACTACGTGCATGCTCCTAGGGGGATAGATTGGTAGGAAAAGACCATCGCTCATCCCCGACCGCCACTCATAAGGAAGACAATCAAAGAATACCTCATGCTCCAACTTCGTTACATAACAGTTCACCATACGTGCATGCTACAGGAATCACAAACCTTAACACAAGTATTTCTCCAATTCACAATTACTCACTAGCATGACTCTAATATTACCATCTTCATATCTCAAAACAATCATAAGGAATCAAACTTCTCATAGTATTCAATGCACTTTATATGGAAGTTTTTATTATACCCCCCTTGGATGTCTATCATATTAGGACTAAATTTATAACCAAAATAAATTACCATGATATTTAGAGACTCTCAAAATAATATAAGTGAAGCATGAGAGTTCAACAATTTCTATAAAATAAAGCCACCGCCGTGCTCTAAAAAGATATAAGTGAAGCACTAGAGCATAATTGTCTAGCTCAAAAGATATAAGTGAAGCACATAGAGTATTCTAATAAATCACGATTCATGTGTGTCCCTCTCAAAAGGTGTGTACAGCAAGGATGATTATGGAAAACTAAAAAGAAAAGACTCATATCATACAAGACGCTCCAAGCAAAACACATATCATGTGGTGAATAAAAATATAGCCTCAAGTAAAGTTACCGATAGACGAAGACGAAAGAGGGGATGCCTTCCGGGGCATCCCCAAGCTTAGGCTCTTGGTTGTCCTTGAATATTACCTTGGGGTGCCTTGGTCATCCCCAAGCTTAGGCTCTTGCCACTCCTTATTCCATATTCCATCAAATCCTTACCCAAAACTTGAAAACTTCACAACACAAAACTCAACAGAAAATCTCATAAGCTCCGTTAGTATAAGAAAATAAATCACCACTTTTGGTACTGTTGTGAACTCATTCTTTATTTATATTGGTGTAATATCTACTGTATTCCAACTTTTCCATGGTTCATAGCCCCCGATACTACCCATAGATTCATCAAAATAAGCAAACAACACATAGAAAACAGAATCTGTCAAAAACAGAACAGTCTTCAAAGATCTGAATTGTTATAATACTTCTGTAACTCCAATTTTTTTGAAAAAATAGTAAAACATAGGAAATTTGTATATCAATCCTGTGTAAAAAATTCAGGTTTTTTCTACGCACCAGTGAATTTAAAAAATTCTGTGACTGGACAAAAAAGTTTCTGTTTTTCAGCAAGATCAAATCAACTATCACCGTAAGCCATCCCAAAGGTCTTACTTGGCACAAACACTAATTAAAACACAAAAACACATCTAATCAGAGGCTAGATGAATTATTTATTGCAAAACAGAACCAAAAAGCAAAGAACAAAAATAAAATTGGGTTGCCTCCCAACAAGCACTATTGTTTAACGCCCTTAGCTAGGCATAAAAACACGAATAGATCTAGGTATTGTCATCTTTGGTATGCAATCCATAAGTATCTCTCATAATAGATTCATATGGAAATTTAATTTTCTTTCTAGGAAAGTGTTCCATGCCCTTCCTTAACAGAAATTGAAATCTAATGTTTCCTTCTTTCATATCAACAATTGCACCAATCGTTCTAAGGAAAAGTCTACCAAGAATAATAGGACATGTAGGATTGCAATCTATATCAAGAACAATGAAATCTACGGGCACATAATTCCTATTTGCAACAATAAGAATATCATTAATCCTTCCCATAGGTTTCTTAATAGTGGAATCCGCAAGATGCAAATTTAAAGAACAATCATCAAATTCACGGAAACCTAACACATCACATAAAGTTTTTGGAATCGTGGAAACACTAGCACCCAAATCACACAAAGCATGGCACTCATAATATTTAATCTTAATCTTAATACTAGGATCCCACTCATCATAAAGTTTTCTAGGGATAGAAACTTCCAATTCAAGCTTTTCTTCAAAAGATTGCATCATAGCATCAACGATATGTTTAGTAAAAGCTCTGTTTTGATTATAAGCATGAGGAGAATTCAACATGGATTGCAACAAGGAAATACAATCTATTAAAGAACAATTATCATAATTAAATTCCTTGAAATCCAAAAGAGTGGGTTCATTTATACTTAAAGTTTTGACCTCTCCAATCCCACTTTTCTCAATTTTTGCATCAAGATCTAAAAACTCTGAATCATTGGGACGCCTTTTAACTAAAGTTGACTCATCTCCAGTCCCATCTTTATCAATATTTATATTAGAAAACAAAGATTCAATAGGAGTCACATCAATCACTTTAAGATCTTCAACATTATTTTCAGCCTCCGGTTTAGCGGCCATCTTATTTACTAAGGTAGCTTGTTTATCCGAAATTTGGCCTACTAAATTTTCAAGATGAGCAAATTGAGATTTCAAACCATAAAATTCTTTAGACATATCATCGAGCTCTTTATTCATATACTCCATAAAACTTTTCTGCTCCTTAAGCTCGTTTCTAAAGAAACTATTATGCTCAAATTGTAAAGACATGAAGCTCCTAACATTATTTTCAATTTCTTCCAGCCTCCTAAAGTGAGGATCAAAGTTCTTTGGTTGAGCCATGAGGGCAAGTAGACACACCAACACACGAGCAAGCAAACGAAGAAGACGAACGGAGGAGGGAGGAAGAAGGGCGAATAAAAAGGCAAATCTTTTCGAAAATCGTTTTAGAAGTGGGGGAGAGGAAAACGAGAGGCAAATGGCAAATAATGTAATGCTAGAGATGATAGTTTTATGATGGGTACTTGGTATGTCTTGACTTGGCGTAGATCTCCCCGGAATGGCGCCAGAAATTCTTCCTGCTACTTCTTGAGCTTGCGTTGATTTTTCCCTTGAAGAGGAAAGGGTGATGCAGCAAAGTAGAGATAAGTATTTCCCTCAATTAGAGAACCAAGGTATCAATCCAGTAGGAGACAACGCACAAATCACCAATACCTGCATAAACAATTAAACAACTTGCACCCAACGCGATAAAGGGGTTGTCAACCCCTTCACGGTTACTTGCAAAAGTGAGATCTGATAGAGATAGATGAAACTAAACAAAAGATAAAGTAAATATTTTTGGTATTTTTGGTTTATAGATCGGAAAGTAAAAGATTGCAAAATAGTAGATCGGAAAGTAATATGATGGAAAATAGTAGATCAGAAACTTATATGATGGAAAATAGACCCGAGGGCCATAGGTTTCACTAGAGGCTTCTCTAATGATAGGAAATAATATGGTGGGTGAACAAATTACTGTCGAGCAATTGATAGAAAAGCGCAAAGTTATGACGATATCCAAGGCAATGATTATGAAATATAGGCATCACGTCCGTGTCAAGAAGACCGAAATGATTCTGCATCTACTACTATTACTCCACACATCGACCGACTCCTGCCTGCATCTAGAGTATTAAGTTCATGAAGAACAGAGTAACACATTAAGTAAGATGACATAATGTAGAGGAATTAACTCAAGCAATATGATGAAAACCCCATCTTTTTATCCTCGATGGCAACAATACAATACGTGCCTTATTGTCCCTTCTGTCACTGGGAAAGGACACCGCAAAATTGAACCCAAAGCTAAGCACTTCTCCCATTGCAAGAAAAACCAATCTAGTTGGCCAAACGAAACCGATAGTTCGAAGAGAATTACGAAGATATCAAAGCATGCATAAAAGAATTCAGAAAGATTCAAATAATATTCATAGATAAGCTGATCATAAATCCACAATTCATCGGATCTCGACAAACACACCGCAAAAGAATATTACACCGGATAGATCTCCAAGAACATCGAGGAGAACATGGTATTGAGAATCAAAGAGAGAGAAGAAGCCATCTAGCTACTAGCTATGGACCCGTAGGTCTGAGGTAAACTACTCACGCTTCATCGGAAGGGCAATGGTGTTGATGTAGAAGCCCTCCGTGATCGAATCCACCTCCGGCAGGATGCCGAAAAAGGCCCCAAGATGGGATCTCACGAGTACAGAAGGTTACGGCGGTGGAAAAGTGTTTTCGTGGATGCCTTTGGTGGTTTGGGAATATATGTGAATATATAGGAGGAAGATCTAGGTCAGGGGGTCACCGAGGGGCCCACAAGACAGGGGGCATACCCTACCCCCCTGGGCGCGCCCTCCACCCTTGTGTACGCCTCATGGCTCTTCTGACTTGCACTCCAAGTCTCCTGGGTGCCTTCTGGTCCAACAAAAATCATCGCGAAGGTTTTATTCCGCTTGGACTCCGTTTGGTATTCCTTTTCTGCGAAACTCTAAAACAAGGAAAAAACAGAAACTGGCATTGGGCTCTAGGTTAATAGGTTAGTCCCAAAAAATAATATAAAATAGCATATTAATGCATATAAAACATCCAAAACAGATAATATAATAGCATGGAACAATAAAAAATCATAGATATGTTGGAGACGTATCATGATGCCGCATGCCACAGCATTCCAAGCTCTTTGCAATCAAACTCACAAGGTCTGGCATTACATAGACAACATTCAGAACAAACTCTTAAAATACCTTACATAAGTCAACATTCATGTGACTATGCATCTCAGCAGAGTAAATATTTACTTTTGAACTGAACACATGAATAGGAAAAAATGATCGACGCTGCTCACAGCAAAGGGCGTCCCACTCCAAAATATCAAATGCATGTCTTCTGGCTAACATCAATGAGCAAAATTTGACAAGGTTTTCCAATTCCAATATATTAAACTAATGTCTTCTTGCTAACATCAATGATTAAACTTGACAAGCTTTTCCCATTCAAAATATGTAATGCCTATGATTGTGGAACGGGCAGGGTTTGTCATCAGTTAGCACATTGAAATGGCACATGGAGCCGGATTAACCAGCGTATCTTTTTGTGTAGTTCCACTGAAATCAAACAATGTCTTGCGTAGCATGGTGGATTTCATATTTATATGTTGCAAGGCATTGAACACGTTGGCAGCTCCATTCAAGTAGATAGTCCGGTGGCTCAAGGTGACGACGAATGATTAGGGAACCATTCGATGTATTATGCATGATGAAGTATTATGGAGGACATGAACCATCTGAACATTTTGTGCAGTTCCACTGAAATCAAGCTGAGCATCCCTGTCTACATAAATACAGAAAAAGTGTGATGAATATAATAGTGGTACTAGTTGATTAAACTTACGCTTACAACTATAATCATCTTCATTATCTTAACAGGAAAAGATAGCAATACAATAGCTTCAATTAAACATTTATTCAAAACAATACAACAATATAAGTAGCACAACATAACAAAGCACAATCATGTGGATGAAGGCCGATACTGACCTCATTTGTTACAGCTGCGTCAGCAACTGACTTGGTCATACCTTTCCTTGTGGAGTGAATTTTGCACTCCACGTGTTGTTGAGTTTCCCATGCTCTCTGCAGACTAGTCATGTCACCAGCGTTTGCTAATACTCTGTAAAGCTTCTCGATCATTCCTTGTGTAATGTAGCGCAAGCAGTGACTGCTTCTTTCTGCAAAGTGGAAAAGACCAACTGGGCCCAATAATGCAACAGTTTGCCTTAAACACATTGGCTCCTTTTGTGCAGTTCAACTAAAATCAAAGTCAAAATAGAACAGAGCAGAAGTTTTATTATCCCCGTATGCAACAATAGGTATAAAGGAAACAATTACTGAGAAATAACGGTTGATGACTTATACTCCCAGAAGAAAAAACATCTACCTTATCTTAATGGGAAACAAAGCAGGAGAGTAGCAATTCTCAAACAGTGTGATTCATTCATATTAACTGAGACATTATCTTAACAATACCTTGTTTCAACATGTATAAAGAACAACAAAGCAAAAAAGTACCATTCCTAAAACAATGCAACTGATTCATATTAACAGAGACATTATCTTAATAATACCTTGGTTAAACATGTAGAAAGAACTACAAAGCAGGATAGTACCATTTGTAAAACACTGTAACTGATATATAATAACAGAGACATTATCTCAGATTTCTTAAACATGTACTCCGGCCGATCCCTAACAGAAATGGTACTCCCGCCGATCCCTAACAAGTGTTGCAGTTTTGAACTAAGATTCGGTAGTTAATTCTGAGAGTGGCATTGCTTAATTTTACCAGTGGAATTAGATTAACAAAAAGCATAAACAGTTCCAGGGGAGAGTGGGCGCAACAACACCATGTGCTTCCATCTACTTATAAAGGGGGTGATGCAGAGTTTGTTGTAACAAAGCAACAAGCATCATGTCTGGGTTGGTCCCATTTTTGTTCACTTAATGGGAAAAGACAGCAATTCAATAGATTTAATTCAACATTTATTTAAAACAGTACCAATACAAGTAGCACAGCATCTCAAAGCACACTGCACGATCATGTGGATGAAGGCCGGTACTGACCTTTCATGACGCAGTCAAGATCACCTATGAATCTGCCAACACGAATAGGAAATCCAATCTCGTTTTGTGTAGTTCAACTAAATCAAGCAAAGTCGCCGGTGTGACATTTAAGTTTGCTATAGCAACAAGTTGAATAGATATCCCTGTTTTAACAGAGGCAAAAAAGGAAACAATTACTAGCCAATAAAGGAGGATGAAACATACGGCGACAAAAAGAAGCATCTACCTTATCTTGATGGAAAACAAAGTAGGACAGTAGCATTTCTAAAACGGTTGCATTGATTCATATTAATAGAGACATTCTCTTAAAACAACATTCGTTAAAAATGTAATTTACTTATAACAGTGGCATTGCTTCAATTTTCCAGTGGGATTCTTAGATTAACAACAGCAAAATAGTTGTATGGGACATGGGACATGCCAGCACCATGTGCGTCCACACGTATAAATGGGTGATGCAAAGTATGTTGCCAAGCAGCATATCTGGGTTGGTCCCATATTTGTTCTCTTTGAACCTTTTTCCTATGTGAGGGCAGCAAATCTAGTCCTGCACAAACTACCCGACCCCCAGTTTCTTTCCTTTTTCAACAAAGAGATCGGTTCCTTACAGATGTGTGTACTGGGTTACCCCCTTTTTCCCTTTTCGACCAACAAAGCGGCTGGATAGCCAGTCTATACTACTTTCCCTCCCTCCTTTCCTTATTGAACCACGTCCTAGATTCATGCTCCACCCCACCCTCCCTTCTTTCCTCTTTGAACCAAGACCTAGATTCGACTACAGAATCGAAATAGATCCGCATGCTAGAGCAATGACGGTTTCAAAGAAAGTTATACCTTAGGGTTGTCGGGATGTGGCTAGGCGTGCGGCGGGAGGCCGGATCTGCCCACACTATGTACGACAACGGGGAAGAAGGGGTCAGAGGCTCTCCCGCATAGGTGCTGGGTGAAAGAGAACAACGCAGCCGATAGTGGATTGCCTCCCTCGCCGAAGGCGAGAGAGTGAACGCTGCACCTCCTCCCCTTCCCGGTGCGACGGGATCCGGACGGCTCCTTTACCAGCTGTGAGAGGGGGGGGGGGAGAGAGAGAGACATAGTCTTGTTTAGATCTGATGAAGAGGGTAAGAGATTGTGAATAGAGCAAAACCTAGCAAAGGAACGCTGAGCCTCCAGCGTGTATATATATATATGTAGTGCAGCGAGAGTGTGAAGAGTGCAGACCCTAGCGAACAAGCGCCGAGGCTCCAGCTTATATAGTACTAATATAGTGGAGTGGTTTTCTTTTTCTCTCCATAAAAATCATTTTAAATTGTGTACGAAACGAAACTCTTTATTTAACGTACCAGTGAAGAAAACTACGATCAAGTAACGATCCACGCGTCCTGGTCGCACTTCCTATCGTTCACGTGCGGTACACTACCCTCCGTTAGGTGAACAACCACATACGCGCCAAATTATCGGAAAGGTGTGAGAGTGTGTACAAATAAAGAAATTTAATTTCAATTATTTTGTATGTACAATTTGCCCTCTCTTTATAATTATAGTTTGTTGTGTTAAAGTTTGACTTCAGTCAAATCTAATATGCAGAGTAAATAAAAATGGAGGGGTACTACCTCCATCCGGGTTTTTAGTCCACACCATATTTTTAATCAAAGTTAGACCACATATTTAGTTAAAAGCTGGTCAAATAAAATTATAGGGTAGCTGAAGACAAAGTTGTGAGAAGGCTTAGAAATCAATACAAAACTTTTGCTCTTAGTACCAACGTCAATGTTTCTTTGAGGAAACATTTGGTTCATATCCAATTGTGTGATAAAATTGCACCAACGTAAATGACTGCTCCAAGATGAACTGGTGAAGGATATCGTCTTTGTGATAACAAGCAAAGAGCACTAATGGAAGACAGCCCGTTCTTCATTGAACATCGATCAGCTTCACCAGCCGATGCAGCCATGAGATGCAACCATGAGCATCGATAGCTCATCGTGGTGTGATGCATCATCAATTTTGGCATCATGTTTGGGTCAGGCACCAATGAAGTTTGATAATGCTCACTGTGGTTTGTTTCTTCTCGGTAATCAAGCTCGAGAAAGGAAGAACTGAGCAAGTTTGCAAAAATATAAAAAAATGATATTTAAGTAGTGTCGTTACTTTGTTTTAGCAATGGAACAAGATTAACAGTGTCATCTTAATTGTCAACGCCTCTACATGGGCATTGCTTCATTTTACCAGTGATAGTTTTAGATTAGTAGCAGCAATACGAGCATATGGACAATGACCGCACAACCACCATGTACTTTTTGTCAAAAAAAAAACATGTATACCTCCACCGATGCATAAATGATAAACCTGGACAAGTTTTGGAGTGGCCTTTCCTCTATAATAGTAAAAAATAGGTGATGTTGGACCAGCTGACGAACCCTAGCTACTGTACATAGGGAGCTGGGGAGTAGTGGTATAGAAGAAAACCCGCATGCAGAGTACAATGAAGCATGAAATCCAAAAGAAGTTATACCTCAGGTGGGCGAGATGTGGATTAGGTGGGCGGGTGGGACCTGCCCACACGACGGCAGCGAACAAGGGCGTGGAGGACCTTCATCCGCGTAGGCGCCGGCTCAGAGAGGACGGTGCGCATCGGCTTCCTCCATCGCCGACGGCGACAATGTCAATGCTGGACCTCCTCACCTCCCGCAGGGGACGGGATCCGGCCGGATCTGTGACCACCGATGAGGAGACAGATAGAGTGGACACTGTCATCTTGTTTAGATATGGAGAGGGTGAGAGAGTGAGACGGGAGAAACCCTATCAAACAAGAGGCTATATATACAATGGAGTAAAAAAATCTCTCCATAGCAGTGGTTTTAAATAGAATACACGCGTTCCCGGAAAAAAGAAATGAAAACTGGCGGACAAATCTTTTTTTAACGTACCAAGAAAGAAAACTCGATCAATAACACGCCCTCGCTTCCAGGTCACAATTTGAATCGCTCACGTGTGGTCCCCGACCCTCCATTATTAAGTGCACAAATTAAAGGGTCAAATTTTTACGTACGTAAGATGCCTCTTCTTGTACAAATGTGCTCCATCGTGTACTCGCGGGTATCTCGGAGGCAGAGTTAGTGCGTGTACATTTGTTCTTGTACGTCGTACTCCATTTATCTCACTTCATATTATTTCCCACTCCTATGATATTCCTATCCTAGGAACAAAATGAGGCGATACTAAGTTTGTGTGTGTGTAGGGAGAATGAGACATCGATGATGTGTACGAGTAGTCGCGAGAGTCGTCGCACACACACACCTAGACATAGACATAGACATGCATATGACGTAAAATTCCATGTCCATCTCCATCTCCATCTCCATCTCCAATCATATTTGTCCAACTGGCACATTATTTACATTATTAATTACTCAGCAAATATTTACGTACAACATCTCTTGTTTGCGGGCGTCCGGACCGCTGCCACGCCCGCTCCTGACCGCCCTGGCCAACCCGAACCCTCTTCATCACCCGCGTGTGCTTCCTGCCCAAAAACGGTCAGTGCCTCATTCATGCCCGGCCAGAGCGGACGCGACCTCTCACTGGCGCCGGCATTGAAGCAGCGCGCCGGCCGAGAGAGCGCCGCCCGCGCCGCTTCCCGGTGCACGCGACTGCTCCGCGTTCAAATGTCGCCACGGCCGGCAACAACATCTATGTAAAAAGTTCTTGGGAGTCCGTGCTACAGCTAGCTGTCCTCCCCCTCCTCGTCCATCTCTTCCAGTAGTGCTAGTACTCCATGGCGCGATCCATCGACAAGCAGGCGGGAAAGTTATCGTATACTCGGTTTGTGGTGAGTGGCATGCTGAGCGACCGTGTGGGGTGGAGCCGTGGAGGAGGGTGAGACACGAACGCGACAGACGTGATTTAAACGTTGGTTTTGCTTGATGGCGCGATCCAACGAGACGAAACGTTGGTTTCCAAAAGAATACTGTACTGCATGAGAGAGATAGAGTGATGGTTTGCTTCTTCCGTCCAATAAGTATACCGGGTCTATGTGATTTGGCGGCTCATTGGTCACTATTACTGTGGCGGTAGAGCGTCTGCACTCTTATTTATTTATTCTGTGATAAAACTAACTTTCTCCACTCTTACACCAGAGGAGTACGAAACACGACAGCCCAGTGACTACATGGCCCACCTCCCACTATCACCATATTCCTTGGACATCGTGCGACACCTCCGGTCCTTTTTTCTTTGTGTAGTAGTACATTTTACCACATGACCCACCATACACTTTCACATACTACCTCCGTCCCCTATGTAATTTATGCATGATACTAGTATATGATACTCCCCACTATGAGTAGCCTTATACACATACAAAAAAGGACCGAAGGGAGTACAAAGCTTTATGATTTTGTTTCATGTATGTATCCTGACTCCAAGGTTGCCCCGTTAGAACATTCCATCAAATACAAAGGAAAACTAACACGCATTCTGATGCATCTCAATGATTCACAGATCATAGCCAATATTTACTTCACAACTAAAGACAAAAGTTGTGAGAGTGTGTAAAAAAAAACTACTGATGGGGTCTACGCCATAAACCCTAAACCCTAAACAGGATTTAATTTCCTGGCTAGGTAGAACCTGTCGAAGGAAAGAAGCCTGGCACCCTCGGATCATACGATGCTTTTGTGAAGTTCCACTAAAATCGAGCTGAGCATCCTTGTTGGCAAAGATATTGAAGAAGTGTGATTAGAATAATAGTAGTGGCACTAGTTCATGAGACATAAACTCATCAAAAATAGAAGCCGGTAGAAGTAGAGAAAGATCCACATCGAGATGGAGCTATGTGGGGAGCTACGGCAGTGGAGCATGCCGGCTCCAAAAGGAAGTTGTACCTGGGACGTTGGGGTGTAGCTAGAAGGGCGGTTGGGAGGCAGCATCAGCCCATACCGCGGGGACCCCCGATCGGGATGCACCAATAGTGGGTTTTCTCCCTCGCCGCTGTCGACTGCGTCTACGCAGAACATCATCCCCTTCCCCCAGCGGCGGGATCAGGTCGGATCTGTGACCAGCGGTGTGGCCACCGTCGTTCTATGCTTGTGAAGAGAGCAACCCAAGCAAGCAGGCTTGTAGCTTAGGCTCCTGCTAGTGTATATATAGTGGAGCGGTTTTCTTTTCCTATCCATATCAACCATTTTATATTGCGTACGTGTCATTGAAGAGTGAAATGATGGTTGCTTCATCTGACTAACTTACTATGTGATTTGACTGCTCCTGAGTGGCCCCTACACGTACCCCCCTACGTGTATGACTGTTCCTGAGTCTCACTTGTACTTATCTCTATTTTCTTGCATGACACATAGATAGGATGCGCATAGAGGAATTTTGTTACGACACGTTGTTACGTACTACTAGTACCTACTCACTCCTTCCGGTTCACTACTAGTACTCCCTCTGTCCTGGCTTATTTGTCCCCTTTGTACTCAATTCATGGGCTCGTTTTCCTCAAGAAATTGTCTTTACCAATGTATTAATATCGGGAATGCATGCGTGAACAACAAATGATTAAACCTTGCATGCAATGTTTTGACAAAACATTGACTTATGAACATGTGAATGTGAGGGACTACAACCTTGTGCATGCATGCAATAGTCACACGTACACATGGACGCAAAAATGTGCGCAACGCCCTAATGCATGCATGTACGAGCACACGACGGAACACCCACGGTCACGCTCAAGTGCTCAACCTTCATGTGCATGCACACACATACTCAGCCAGGGTGAGCTAGTGACCGTATAAACACCGGAAAATGTATATATTGACCGCAATGAGCGTATTATTAAGTCCACTGACCGTATTTTTACAAATATACAGTGAAAGACAGTGTATTTATCTCGTTTCAAATTAAGCCTTATTAACCGAAAAGGAGGCAGTATGGACTAGCATTACTTTGTTGTGTCCCGTCAACTTGCCGAACGAGGAGATGCTTGCAGGACGGGAGAAGCTTGCGCGCGGTGGCTCGTAGGACAAGGAGAAACTTTTGACTAATGCAAGCTCTCCCTCGCTCTGGCGGTGGACGTGCAACAGTTAATTCGGTGTCATATTGCCAGAAGAATACACTGTACTAGTACCATTATTGTTCGACTTACCGAAGAGGCGAACAGCCAAGCACAAAGTTTACTACTCCGAGTACTAGTATTACGTAGTACTACTATACAGGTATGTACTACTAGGAACCACATGGTGGAGCGTCTGCACTCTTATTTTATTTTAATCTGTGATAAAGCAATCTTCAACACATTTGGTTCTCTTCGAGGGTTCTCGCATGTGATAATGGAAGTTGATTGCATGGAACACTCGCCACAATTCTCGCTTAATTCTGGCTCCTATCCTGTTAGAAATAGGAGCGCTCAATAATATTTTCTCTTTTTTTGTTATTTAGCATGTAAACAGGTCAGCAAACCTTGCGGCGCATCTTTGTGCGAACCATGCTTGCTGCACTTTGAATGTGACCGAGAGCTGGCTTGATGAAACACCTCGCTTCCTTCTTTTTTTTTGCGGGGTACCTCGCTTCCTAGTGACCAGTCTCTTGGCTGATCGTCCTAAGAATGCTTATATATGAATAAAGCTCTCTCATTTACCCGCAAAAAAGATTAAGCCATATTAACCGTAAAGGAGGGAGTATGGACTAGCACTACTTTTTGGTGTGTCCCGTCAACTCGCAGAATGAGGAGAAGCTTGCAGGACAAGGAAGCTCGCTTACTCCCTCTCCGTCTACCTCAAGCCTGGTGGCTCGCAGGACGAGGAGAAGCTTTTCACTAATGCAACCTACCCTCGCCCAGGCGGTGGACGTGCAGCAGTTCATTCGGTGTCAGATTGCCAGAGGCATACACTGTAGTACCATCATTGTTCGACTTCCCGAAGAGGCGAAGAGCCAAGCGCAAGGTTTAGTAGTACGAGTAGTACTACTAGTATACAGGTACTAGGAACTGCATGGTGGAGCATCTGTACTCGTATTTTATTTTAATCTCTGATAAAGTACACATTTATTCGGGAGAAGTGCGGAAAACGGCAGCCCAATAGTACTATTAAAAAACATCAAACATGTAATGATGATATCGATCAACCATGCTCAAATATATCTTGGCCTCCGTGCGAGCCCATCTGTGTGTTCTCGCTCCTCGTCTCTCTCAAGGAACGGTGGGTTGGCCATTTTGCCGTCAATTGAGATCGGTTTGCTCACACTCCGGTCCCACATGTCAGTGATATGCCAAGAGGAAGTGCGTTGACCGACAGGCCATACGTGTACTTGGTTTTGCACCTTCATACTACTCCCTCCGTCATAGTTTACAGGGCGCGCTTCATTCTCATGCATTTCCACCAACAGAGAGATTTTATACGCGTTTGGTTTATTGCTCAATTAATTAGGGCGTGGTAACCGCAATCAAGTCCACAATTTTCTCTCGATGTAGGTGTGTACACGGATTGGAGTAAGTGCATGCATGTATGTACCCGGGGTGGAAGCACTGCATGCATGTGTGTACGCATTATTTCCTCTAGTAATAGACGCTGTGCTATAACTACCTATGCTATTTTTTAGGCCGATCGCTAGTCGCCTTGGTCTGAGAGATTGTTGAAGCGCACTCTATAAACAGTAATGGAGGGAGTAGTATGAGTGGATTCAAAGAAGAGTGTATTGATGGTTGCTTCTTCCGAGCAACTGACAGTTTGAAAGGTGGGGCTTATGATTTGACTGCTCATTACTCACTATTAGTGCGGCGCAACGACCGGGCTGAGTCTCCCATGCGGTTGTGCACTACTCCCTCCATTCTTAAATATTTGTCTTTCTAGAGATTTCAACAAGTGACTACATACGAAGCAAAATGTGTGAATCTACACTCTAAAATATGTCTATATACATCTGTATGTGGTAGTCCATTTGAAATTTCTAAAAAGAAAAATATTTAGGAACGGAGGGAGTATAATTTGGTGCATGGCACATGGACCTGGATGCTGAAGAGGCTTCTGGCAATGCTATCAAGCTTCCATCATTTGTTTACATAATTGACGTACTATACAAATAATTTTCCAGCGACATGAAATTGTACAATGCTCTGAGCTTTCAGCTTTTGTTTCGTGTGTCTTGCCATCCATGCTCTTTCAAAAAATAAATAAAAAGCTAACTTCCTTGCTAATGCATCTCAATGATTAGCAGATCAGAGCTAATATTTACGTCACAACTGAAGATAAAGTTGTGAGAAGGTGTTAAATTAAAATTGATCCATGCTTTCATTGGTAGCAACTTCCCCCTAGCTCTGTCTAAATCAACAAGGCATGTTGGGAAAAAAGTAGCTGTCAGGAGCATGCAACATTTCGATCATTTTGTGCAGTTCCACTAAAATAGAGTTGAGCGTCCTAGTTCCAAAGATATTAAGTGTGATTACAATAATAGAGGACTGTTGTTGAAACAATAAACACACAAATAGAAGCCGGTCACCTTTGCAGTCTCTCTTAAGACTAACTAGTTGGAGAAGATTAAAAATATAGTTGAAGAAGATTAGGCTCGGAGTTGGATGAGGAGGATAGAGCAAAACCAATCTCCCTTTATGCAGTCGCACTGAAATGTAGAGACGTTGCCCGTGTGACATTTTCATAGAACTGCACAAAACACTCTTAAGAAAAAAGTGATTTATGCAGTTCACGAAAAGGTCGCAATAGCAACGAGGTGAAATGGATAGCCCTGTTTGCAAAAAAGAGGTAGAAAGGAAACAATTACTGGCCAATAACAGTTGATGACACATACGACGACAAAAAAGAAGCATATTCCTTATCCTAAGGGAAGATAATAGCGCGGTTGTGTTTATCTAAAATGGTGTGAGGACGAGATTGCAATATCGAAAGTACGCCGGACGAGCTATGTTTTGGGCAAAGAACTAGGGAAGATCCACATGCAAGATTTTCCACATGCAGCGACGTGGGAAGATGGGCAGTGGAGCAAGGCCGGAGGGGATACCTGGGGGTCGTCGGGATGTAACTAGGAGGGCGGCGACGAGCGGGATTTGCCCATACTGCGGCAGCGAGCAAGTGCCGTAGGCCCTACCGCACCGGAGCTTGGTCAGAGAGAACGGCGGGTACCGCAGATCAGGACGTGCTGCCTCAGCGCCGTCGAACGGAGAAACGATGCACATCCTCTCTTTCCGCCGGCGGACCGGATGCGGCCGGATCAGTGACCAATGATGAGAGAGAGAGAGAGGCCACCGCCAACTTGTGTGAGATACTCTGAAAAGAGACAAACCCCGGTAGGCAGGCTCCATTGTATATAGTGGAGCGGACTACTTTTTTCTCCATAAAAATCATTTTATATTCTGTGTACGTGCCATTGAGCAATATAACTTTATTTAAAAATAACGCGCCAACGCATCAAGTCGAACTTTGTTTCGTGCACGCGTGGTACACGACCTCCGTAGGTAAACAACCGCTACACGTGCTCAAATTAGCACATGAGCTGCCATTTCGTACATAAATGAGCTCCACCGTGTACCCGCACGGGTGTAGCTGGGCATGAAACATGAGTACGTGCAGCTATTCTCTTTGTGTACGTACACCACCTACGTGGGTTTGTGTGAGAGAGATACAAACCTAGAGAGATATAGTGTGTGGGTTTGTGAGTGTTTTTTCTTGAGGGGGGGGGGTGCGTGAGGGATAGACAGGGAATATGTGTCGATGATATTTCAAACAAAAAATGTAACATATGCAATGTGTGTGAAACAGAGCCCTGGATATATCATATATATAGAGGGGGCGATCCACGAGAAGAGAGTGGAGGTATCATCGGCGTGAGGTACCCATAGAATCGAAGAGAGGGATGAAGTGTGTGTGTGTGTGTGCACGATCAATAAAGAGTGCCATCGAATTTGTGTGTGCCCACGTCAAAGATATAGGGTGGATGGCCTACTGGAACGTGAGAGGGGACAGGTGCAGTTTGTCTCTGTGGCATGGATACCTACCTACAGCATTCAACTATTGGTGTGTGTGTGTGTGTGGGGGGGGGGGGGGGGCGGCAGAGACCTAACTATAGAGGTAGAATGGCTGGTATATGTGTGGAGGAGGAGAGAGACCTACCCTATGTATTGAGGGAGATCGATCGGCATCCATGCATATGTGTAGGGGAGGAATAAGGTTGGGAGAGAGATAGAGCTAGAGTGTCGGAGGGGTTGGTGGTGGAGTTGCTTCTCACAAATGGTGGGAGAGGCCTGCTAGACAAACGGAGGGCACACGTGCAATATCAATAAGAGAGGGGACGCATGCCTGTATGTGCACGTGCGTGTGAGAGATGGGTCAAGAGGCATGCATGAATTATGAGGGGGGACGATATGGCTGTGGTAAGCAGATGTAACTACATAGGAAGATCAACCGTCCTTTGTCGAAGAAAGGGAGAGACATAACTTGTGAGGTACGTCGATCGATGCATGGGGAAAAAGAGTTATAGTCGACCTAGGTATATGTAGGGAGATCGATCGGTATACATGCATGTATGTGTTAGAAGCAAATAAGACCCGGAGAGAAGGATAGAGAGAGAGAGAGAGAGAGAGAGAGAGAGAGAGAGAGAAGCAACTAGGAG
This sequence comes from Thinopyrum elongatum, assembly GCA_011799875.1. Lineage (NCBI taxonomy): Eukaryota > Viridiplantae > Streptophyta > Magnoliopsida > Poales > Poaceae > Thinopyrum > Thinopyrum elongatum. The sequence goes on from CM022303.1 coordinate 241,767,165, forward strand.
GTGGTGTGAGAGGCCTACTATATCGAGGGGGAAGGAGTGTGCGAGTATTAGATTGATGAAAAGAGGGGCCTGAGTGAGGCATGGACGGTGAGAAGAGAAGAGGGAAATCTTGTGTTTGTGGTAGGCACACCTGGCTATAGAGGTATATCGATCGGTGTGTGCCAGAAAGAAGGAGCTGGGGGTCCTACACACACTGTGGGTGAACGACCTAAAGTGAAATGATGAATGTGCGTGATGGAGCTAGAGAATGCTGAGGGAGGGTGAGAGGGAGGCGGGCGTGTGCATGCACGAGAGAAAGTTAGCGCTAGCTACAAAGATAAGAGGATTGTGTGGGTGTAAACGACGAATAGAGATCATAATTCATTATAAAAGTGGATTTAGATATTTGAAGAAGATATCATAGTGTTTTAAACCGACGCATGCATGAATATATATAATGGTGATACGCATGGTGTGGTTATGAACATGTTATACTACATATAATATATAGAACATTTATTTGAATTTGTGATAATGTGTGGCTTTTGCAGCTCGGGGCTAAATACTTGTCATAATGTAGGGGGCGGGGCACTATACTTTGTGTGATAAATAAAGTGTACGTATGAAACATGGTTTAGATTATGAAGATCTAGTTAGTACATCAAATGTACTATTATTTGGAATCAACATCAAGTGTATTCAAAATTTTGAATTCGAGTTCATATAGTACACATAGTTCATATCTATCTCTATAGTAATCATGTGGTGTGTTGTTAAGATAAGACACGAATGATGGTTTAAGTTGGCAACAATCATGATTGTAGATTCTTATTCAAATAGAGAAATGAATTCAAATTTAGTTTGAATTGCAGCGGCAGTATAAACATTTGGAATCCACTAAAATGTTTGTATGAGTAGGCTACATGCATTATACAGCCAGCGAAAAAATTTAATTGGACATAACATGGATTCATAGCTTTGAATAGCATTTGTACAGTAAAACGGGACAAGACTCTCTCTTTGTGTGGTGCGAATAGTTTTTTTTTCATTGAGGGAAGTGCGAATTGATTTGGCTTGTTAGGCTTGTCCCTAAAATTCAACCCGCGCCTTGTTATCCCAAAAATTCAGATATCGTGCTCCCAAAACTCGCGCCTTCACAACCCGCGCCTTGCTATCCCGAAATTACAATGCGCGCGAAAACTCCCTCCAGCTGCCAAATCCCGACACGCGAAATCCCCCTTCTAACCCTGAGCCGATAGGGCTGCTAGATCAAATCGGTGGGGGTACTTTTGTAACACACCCTACATTTTGGACAAGTGCGTCCCTAAGTCATGGTTCCCCCCTCCCATCACCTCCTTTTTGCCATTCGAAATCCCCATTAGAAATCCCAGGCCGCCATAACCTCTCTGCTCCAGCTGCGAAACCCCACCCTCCTCCGTCTGCCACCCCACTGCTGCCAAGCCGGAGTCTCTTCCCCGACGACGTCGTCCACCACAACAGCCCGACGTCCCTCATCCACCTCCCCGGATAAGGATCCATCGTCGGTCTTGTCCAGCCGCCCTATCCTCCACCTCCAAGGAGCTACTCCGACGATTGCCTCGTCTATCACGACTGCTCCATCCCCACAGCGCCGCCTTAACCTGCTCCACCGGAACCGCAGCATCCTCCCCGACTCCTCGGACAAAGCCGAGGCCTACTCGGCACCACCAAAGAGGTTGTACACTCATCGCATTGCACCTTCTCCTAACTCGACCTCCCGGCACCGACGGTGCTCCATCCCGCAGCCCCATGACGTGGCTACCTCGAAGCCGGCGCCACTAGTGACATCTCCACGGCGTCTCTCCCCTAGTGCGAGGCTCCCTCGGCGGCGGCATCCATACCAGCTGGAGCTGATGCTGCTCCTCTGGCTCTCGCTCCCTCGCGCTGCTGCTACGGCTCTCGCTCGCTCGTGCTGCTGCTGCTCCGGCTCTCGCTCGCTCGCGCTGCTGCTGCTCCGTCTCTTGCTTGGTCGCGCTGCTGCTCTGCTCTCCCCCTCGCTCATGCTGCTGCTCCGCTCTTGCTCTCACTTGCGCTGCTAATGCTGGTACACGGGCTGCTGCAGCTACACGAGTTGCTGCTCTGGCTCTAGTTCGCGCTGCTCCTCCAAGCGCTGCTGCTCCGGTTGCTATCTGCTACTGTGTTCTCCGGCGATCGCCTACTGATTTAGATCACTGTTTCTCTACTACTAGTGCTCGAGCCGCCTAAACTACATGTGAAGTGCCTCTCTGCTACCAGTGCGTTCAATTTCGACAGTAACATTCAGATTCCACAGCAAATTTCAGTTTTGACAGTTAAGTTCAGAGTCAACAGTTTTTACCTCATCTGTTGTAGTCAGGTGTTTTTTCGTGATGTAAATTTTACATCTATCACTTTTTGGTAATGTATTTTACATCATCTATTGGAGATGCTATTAGAATCCCACTTGAGATTAGCGATGTCTGTCTTGTACTGCATCAGTCTCGATGTCTTATGGCTCGCCGGAGCTGCTCCAACGACGGAACCATCCATCACAACAGAGCAGTGCCCTGGACGCTGTCTACAGACGCCTCAAATCTTCCTCCACACCTCGGACAGCCACCTCTGCCGCAACTTCTTCAGCGACCAACCCAATGATGCTGAGGTCGACACGGCTACGCCAAAGAGGTTGTACACTTGTCGCATCACTTATTACTTTACATTCATGTCGATCCATTAGGGCTATTTTGGTTCAAAGGAAAAATTGAAGGAAAAACATAGCAATAGGAAATTTTCCTATGGCACTCTACTATTCAATTATTCATGCATTTCGTTGAAAGGAATGGAGAAAAACATCCACCTAGACCTACTTTTCAAAATCCTATGCATGAAAACAAGACTAAGTGCATTAGTGGCAGAATAACATTCTAACTGTACACACTTTCATATGGTTTCACTTTAATTTGGCCATGTTTCTTTGCATTCCTCTGCTCTTCCAATTCCTGTGAACCAAACACCCAAGTTGACAGAAATCCTGTGTTTACAAATGCTCTATTTCCCACGTGCACTCCTATCCTATTCCGATGTTTTTCCTATCCCTGCGTTTTTAGAATCCTGCAAGCCAAAGGAGCCCTTACAGAACTACTTCAGTTACAGATAGGTGTGGAAGAAATCTTTGTGTGGTTTGTCCTGCTCCTGCCACGACGTTGTCCACCTCACCTGAGCTGCTCTATCACAGAAGCATCCACCAAACCAGACATCACGACTCCTGACCGTCTTTCGCCGCCTCAGATCTCCTTCCCTGCCACCGGCACCCACCGCAACTTCATCACCATCATCGACTCAGCAGATGAACCTGAGGAGTACATGTGTCCACAAGAGAGGTCACACTCTTTTGTTTCTGCTTATGTTATGCATTGCTTAATATTACCTGCTACTTTATCGTCCTGTTCACCTCTTAGACTCCAAGTCAGGTCCAAATTAATGTTGAAACTTGAGTTTTAAAATTACTTGTGGGGCATATATCAAGGCAGCAATGAATAGTATCTCTGTCTATTATCTGGTTCACCTAGGGTATGCCTATGTTGTACATCTTGGGTGGGAAACAAATAGTAAAGCAATCATCATCTGTCTTTTTATTAAATTAAAGCTATCATCAGCCTGCTATCATTATTTTTGGATCCATCCACTGGTTGTTACCATCACTCTAGATTTCTGCATGCTCTCCTTATATAATCTCACTATATTTTTTTCGTATGCATGTCAGATATTGTACACAGTCATGCTAAACATGTAGAGAAAAAGAGAAGAGTTTTGCATGGCAATACAATGTCATGCAGACATTGCTCCATGGTGGGTTCAATGGCAAATCCTCCCCCCTCTCCAGATTGTAATCCAGAGGAAGATATCTGTTCTGAGGCGGATTCAGATGCAGCAGACCACTCCTATTTACCCCCCAAGGTGTGTGCTCTAACTTGGCATGATGATGTTGGTCATATCATGCATATGTTGCCTTGCAGTGCCTACTTTCGACATCATATATGTCATCTGCTTAGTTTAGACATGTTCTGTAATGCCACCTGTTTAGTTTCTATATCAAATATGAGAATTATGCAGTCTCATCTCTTTTAGCCAGCCATAATATATGTGAAATATGCAATGCCATCCTGTTTAACCAGGCATCATATATTTGAATGATATCTTGCCCATCCTTTTCTTCATTATATTTCCATTTATCGACAATGTTTGTACATAAAACTACTCTTCCTGTGAATTAGCCATTTGAGTGGGTGATGGAAAAATCTGGAGTGAAAACAAGGTCTTCAGAGCAGACAGTGCTACCTGTCAAAGCAGATCTCTTGCTGGGTCCCGATAGCTCCTCAGAGATGGATTCAGAGACAGATGACTAATCCTATTCCCCACCGAGGTGTATGCTGTAACTTGGCATGGTTATACTACTCATAGCATGCATATGGTGTCTTGCATTGCATAGTTTAGACATCATATACACAATATTCAACACCATGTTCTTAGCCCTCTGCTTAGCATATAAATCACATATGTGAATTAAATCATGCGATCCTGATTACTTAGATAACATGTATGTGAATTATGTCATGCGAACCTGTTTACTAAAGACATCATATAATTATCTCATGCCATCCTATTTAGTTAGTCATCATATCTTTGAATTATGTCATGCTATGCTATCTAGTTTAGATAGACATCATATATGTGAAATTATGTCATGCTATCCTTTTTAGTTAAACAATATATATGTCAACTATTTCATGCCCTCTTTTTTCCACACTATCTATTGCATCTGTCTCCTATACAAGGTCTGTACATTCAACTATGTTTCCTGTTTATCAACCATTTGAATTGGAGTGGGTGATGGCAGTATCTAGCGGAGTAAAAAATGGTCTTCAAATAAAACAGTGCTACCTCTTGGTGGAGATAGCAGGTTGTACATGCACGAGAACCAGCCCTACCACACATAACCCGGACTCTCGCAGATTGTACCCCTACTGCGATGGACAGAGAACCAGCTTCACCCAATCTAACCCCAACCCCAGCAGATAGTAACCCAGTTCCTGTTGACACAACACCATCTCCACCATAGAGTTCCCAAACAAGAGCAGTTAGTAAGGCAACTCCAGTGCCCAAAGCGCCAGTACTACCACGGCGAACCCCAAGTCCACCAGTTAGTACACCTATTCCTGTGGAGGAAGCACAACTAGCCATTCGTAGTTTAGCATCTATCGCATTTGATGTTGTTAAATCCTATGTGCATATCTTCCCATCATGGAAATATTATACGGAAGATGAAGGAAAATGCCAGTTGCAGGTGTTCGTCCAGGAGTTATGTGTAACTAATGTTATTCATGGCAATTACTTTGCTTTGTCCTATACATTCTACCTCCATGATGGTTATAATACAGCAAATTTTCCCATTTTCCCTATAGAGAAGGACTGATTTGGAAACTCAGGATAAGGTAACCTATGCTAATACCTCTGCTATCTTCAAGAATGCTTGGTGGCAGTATCGGAATTACCTGAAGAAAACGTACTTCACTGGCAAAGAAACTCATCAAATTCCCTTACGTTCTCCTGACACACATTTACGGGACGATGACTGGGAACACCTTGTTCTGTACTGGTCCCGAACCAAGAATGTGGTAAGGTCTATGAGCTCATTTTTTTATTTTTAAGTACTATATGCCTGCGTCTTACTGTACTCTGTTCGTATAGAACAAGTGCTTAAACCTGAAGAACAACTATTCTCATTTAAGATTCCATTGCTATCGTGCATACTGCTTTGCTCTTGTATCACTGTATTTACTCATACAAACTTTTTTTTAAATTGAAGGGTTCAATTGAAACTCCAATGGCACAACAGGTATGTATAAGCATGTTTCTTTAAGAGGTTTGCTCTTATAAATAGCTCTGTTGATTTCAATTTCAATTGTGTATAAAGTTGACTTCTCATATCATGCACATTACTAGCAGCACAATAGAGCCAATAGTGTTGTTGTACATGTAGACCCGTGGTACCCATCTGAAATCTTGTTGTGTCGTGTAGTTTCCCACATATTGTATTCTTTCAATGCTGCTTTGTCTTGAACTGATATGATTTGAACCGTGTCTCTATTTTGATTTGGCAAGACAATGAAGTGACCATAGGACATAGATATATATTTGTTTGATGCTTTTATTATGTACTACTTGGCAATAGAAGACTTGGTAGTTTAATCCTCTCCACCTTACTAATGAACTGGTTCACCGAAATGAGTTTCATATACTACATGCTAAACCTGTGATGTGTCTGCTTGTTTCTTCTTTCAGAACGCTGACAGAATATTGGGGAAGAGTGCCTTATTAAGCAATGATAAAGGAAGTAATGCAGATAAGGTTCAGGATAGTGAGACATCCTTGTTGGTCTCCAACAAAGCTGATAAAACAGCTAAGGAAAACTATCTTGAAGACAGTGAGACGACCCCAAAGTCCTGTCTTGGTGTAGTGTTCAAGTTATTGGCCACTACCGCTGGCACAAGCTATTCGAACTCACTGTCTGAATCAGTTCAGTTTCTTGAGTCTCAACTACAAGCTGAAAGACATCGATCAGCTGTGCTGCGACAAGAAGACGAAGGACTGCGGAAGTCCCTGGAGAATTCAGATGCATACTTTCTGGTGCAGCAGCAAGCGTTGGAGGATTTTAGTGCCAAACAGGAGAAAGCTAATAAGCTTGCTAAGCTTATTGTCAGCATGGTGGATACCCAGGATAACATTTCTTGAGCTCTTCTGAATTTGTTTCAGTTATGGACTTGTTTTGCTGCCGCATTTATTTGCACTGGTGGCCAATTTAGACGGCCAGTGTATGTATATGCTGCTTTGTTCCCTATATTTGCACTGGTGGCAAACTTTGATGCCCAGTGGATGTAATATGTGTAATAGCCGTAATAGCCTAGCATTAGTTGCTTGCTTATTTATTTCCTTATTGTCTTGTTTAGTTGTTTGCTTGTAGTCACTGCAATTCTTTTTCCGCGTTTTTCTAGTGGCCATAATAACCTATTTTTATAACTAGGCCACAATAAGCATGGCAACACACGGACTGTTGTAACCATGGTCCTGCTACCTACTGTAGTGACCATGGGCCTCTTACGGGTCGTAGGATCCATGGGCCTTCTACGGGCCGTATAATCAATGGGCCATCTATGGGCCGAATAATCGTTTGGCCACACAACAGGCCGTATTTGATGACGCTATGAAAATAGCCCAATGGGTTAACAGGCCACAATCGGGCCGACTGTAACCACATGCCAAATTTGGCCCACAAGCGGAACAGGCCAGTAACGGACCATAAGTAACCGAATTCTGGAAATTAGCCCAAGAATAAATGAGCCCTTAGAAGGCCAAAAGGTAACACGGGCTGGAGACGGCCTACGGAATAATGGGCCGTTAATGGGTATAAAGTGATACACTGTTCATTATGGGCCAGTTTCACCTCGGGCCTTTAATGGGCCCAGAGTTACAAAGGGCCTCGTATGGGCCGAAAGACGTCATGGGCCATACATGGGCCGGAAGTTACAACAGGCTGGAATCATATTGGATGGCCCAGATGATGCTACTGGGCCCAATTCGGATAGGCCATAACGGGCCGTGAGTTAGCGGGCTGTAAATGGGCTATATGCGAACATGCCATTAATAGGCTTTCCGTGTGCCGGCCCGCTACCTTTTGACCAAGTCAAACGGGCCGACCTTTTCACCAAAATGGGCCTCTGTTGGGCTGTGCCACATGTCGACGTATCATAGGCGCCTGTGGTCCAATGAGTGGATGACATCTGTCCCAACGGTGAGCCGACACGTGGTTCCTCTGGCCATTGAGAATTTTGCACGTGGAAAATCCACATTGGTCCGGGCTATTAACGGGTTATTGGATCTAAACCGAAACCCGATAGCTTAACGGCGACCCGTTACGGTGGATGCCATGTGTCGGTTACCCTTGAAGAAAGCACTTCTATGATGCGCGATTTATCATCATGGAAGTGGACACTTCCGTGATGATAATTTTGCTAATGTCATGGAACACTTCTACGACAGCACAGGTATGACTATCTTGATTCTGTCATAAAATCTTCATGGATGTACATGCATGACAGAAAACGTGACCTACTGTGACAAACACGTATCATCATGGAAGTGTATTTTTTTTGTAGTGTCGCGTGCTGTCGTGGTTTTGTCACGACAGATGTCCTCGTGAAAGGACTTAAGCATGAAGCCATCGCAACGGTGATTAATTTGTCGGGGTTGAGCGGGACAAGAGACACGAGTTTACCCAGGTTTGGCCCCTCACGATCGAGGTAAAAGCATACGTCCTACTTTATGTTGTATTGCTAGAGTATCGATTACAAGGGAGCAGATTCGCTTGGCCTAGCTCTCGATTGATTCTAACATGTCTATTCTATGCCGTGGACTCGCCTTTATATACAGGTCTAGGCCGCCGGCTTACAAGAGTCTGGGTCGGGTTATAATACATGACCGAGCCGTACTCTAAGTCGCCTTGCTTTGTAAGGCAGGTCATTACACGGCGGGTTACATCCCCGGGGTGTCTTCTGACCTTAAGCCTAAGCCGGCCCATCTTGTGGGTCGCCCCCTTAATGCTATGGCTTGTATGTCTTGGCTCTTCAAAGGCCCAACTCCTTAAGTCGCCTTCAATCTAACCCGGCCTTATCATGGCGGGTTATAGCACCGGGTTATATTCCCAACATTAGGCCCCAGATTGATTTGAACTAGTTCATGTCAATCTTCAAACCTTCTGCTTGGCAAGTCATCTCGTCATTTCCTTCAACCGCCATTTTGAAAAAACCTTTGTAACCCGCCATAACAAAAAGATGATGTCACCTCCATAATTTCGGGAAACCCTTCATGACGTCATAACGAATCTTTGTATAAATGTGCCATCCCGAAAATTGAGGCATCCCTTTGTTGTGAAATTTATTGCGCCTCCTCGATCTTCGCACCTGTCATTTACTGTTCCTCTTTTCCTTATAAATAGGCACGGGGGTTCCCCTTTTTCACTTTTACCCCATCGCCTCCTCTTCTTCTTCTTCCTCTCGAGTCCGCCGCAACCGGAGCTGCACCGCACCCGACGAACTGCACCTGCCCTCTTCAGTCAACGTCGCAGCACTGTCCTGTCGCCGTCAGGATCTAGCGGCACGCCTCCGCTCCTCTCCACCGCAAACAGGTACTATTTCTCTCCTTTTTTAGATCTGCATTAGGTCGATCGAGTTCGTAGAGTTCGTCGGAGTTCATCCAAGTTCATCACATCTTCTGAATAGAAGCTATTCTTGATCCGAAAACATTAGAGAAATACTGCGGTAGCAGTTTTAGCACCATCTTGAATTTGGACAACCTGTATTTCCTTCTAGAACTAGTTGATACCTTGCTAGTTCTTCCGCCACTGCTTGTTAGGTTTAGTAATTCCTTTTCTTTTTTGAACTGCCTTCAGATCCATAAATATAGCTGTAAACTATGAAAACTTGTTTGCTCCATACTTAGCAGAATTCAGCAATCTCAGAACTTTTAGATAATTGACCCGCCCATTGCCTTTCGGGCGGCTTACCACTATATTTGTGACCCGCCAAAATTTTAGAAACTACGTCTTTTAATTAACCCGCCATTAGCTTAAGCGGCTTATCCTTATACAGCTCATTCTTGTATTGTTGATGAATCAATGCTTCCTTTTTAAAAAACTCGCCTTCCTATCATCTTTTTAGGCATCTTAATGTGGCAAAAACCACTCTTTGCAATTGGGACCCTTCTCTGGTCACCGAGCAAATGCTCAAAGATTATGTGGATCAAGGTCTTTTGGCGGCTCAGGAAGAGATTGGTTGGCGACTCAGCCAAGGGGAAAATATCCCTAATCCTGGCGAAGGAGAGGTGATAGTTTTCACTGACCACATTCTTAGGGGATTTACACCACCCGGGTCAAAGTTCTTTCAGGATGTTTTGCACTACTTCAACCTCCATCCTCAAGACATTGGCCTCAACTCAATAATGAACCTCTGCCAGTTCCAAATATTTTGTGAAGTTTATTTATAAGTAGAGCCCACCGTTGCTCTCTTCAAGGAGTTCTTCTACTTGAATCGCCACACTGAGTGTGCCAGCGGTCCAACTTAAGAATTAGGTGGGATCTCAATTCAAAGACGCCGAGATGGCTGCTTTCCCGCCGCTGTTTGGTTGAGCCATCCCAAGGGATGGGTTAAAACTTGGTTCTATTGTAAAAACACTGCCCTAGCCAATGAGAACCCTCTATCGGGTTTCGGGTTGATCGTCTTCCCATCAACTTTAACCCGCGAAGCCAGCTCATTCCAACTGAACACACTGAAGCTCTCCAACACTATCCCAAGATAACAGCTTTGCTAGCCAATGGGTTGACAGGGGTTGACTTAGCCCACTGCTGGGTTTCATGGAAGATTCTTCCCCTAAGTCGCCGGCCCAGTTTGATGTGCAACTACTCTGGTGAGTCAGATGACCCTCAATGATATAGTTCAGACAACTTTAGTGCTGAAGAGGTCTTTCAAGCTGTGAACTCCTTACTCGGGGAATCACAAGAAAATTGCAACAAGATAGGACTGCCTCCATTCTTCAAGCTTAACCCGGCTCCAGCTGTAAGCACTCTTCTATGTCCGGTATAAAATATCTTTGATTTTGTTCTGTATCTTACTTGTCAATTATTCCTTATTGCATAGCCCGACCCTACTTTTCGGAAGAGGAAGGTCAAGACTGCCATGGCCAAGGTTAGAACTGGCCCAAAGTTGAAGAAGAATAAGGCAGCTACCGCATCTGAGCCGGCCACTATGGACGAGTCAGCTGATGCTGATAATCCATCAGAGGTAGAACTCGACTCTCTTGGTCGACTCTTTATTGAACTAGCTGACACTTCTTGCTCTCAGGAGGAGGTTGCCACAAGCCGAGTTAACGATATTGAGGTAATCCCTATCCCTTCCGGCTCAGACTCACCACCTCCAGAAAAGATCAGGCGGGTTGTCCGGAAAGTATCATTTTCTCACCCAAATGCTTACTTAGACCCAAACTTTGTTTTGAAAAAGGCTCAACATGATGCGAGACGCCAAACCTGGAGCAGCGGCACCGAAGAACTGGTGAACGGGTTAACTCATAACCCTTCTCGCAAGCGGCAAACTGAGGTGCCACACAGCCCAACTTTGTCTTTACCCAAAGCAGGCCTTATCAGACAACCCCTTAACCTGTCCGACTCAAATTATCAGGAGTCATCTCCATCTTCAGGTGCCTCAGCTCAAACACAGCTGCTTGCCTTCATCGTCAACCGAGAGTAAGCTTTTACTTTTGCTTATAATTTATTGACATATATGTCCTCATACTCCTTTATGATTCCAGGGTCAAAGCCAAGGAGAAGAAGAGAAAGACTAGCAATTCTTCCAAAGCTCCTGAAAATCCTGAGTCGGGCGAACAAGTGTTGATAACCCCAGAGGTCCATACTAATGATCCTGAAGACCATCACAATGACAAGAATGACCCGCCTCCACAGATTGAGGCAACAGTTGCTGAAGCCATGGATATTGACACTAACCCAGCGGGTAACCCTGACCCGCCAAGTCCTAAACCTTCTTCATCTCCTGCCAAGCCAACTAACAAGATCCATGTTGATGAAAACATTGATGATATTGCCATTACTGGGTATGCTTTTAAGGCGCCCAAAGTCTCCACAGTGCTAGCCAAGCACTCAGCCAAGGAAGAGACGCCTTTATTGGAGAAAGGCAAGACACAGCTGGATCTGGAAAGCTATGCATCATTCAGTGCCAACGAGTTGTACGCGGGCTATTTAAGCCGCCTTCATACAAGCCGTGACATGGAAGATGGTTTAGTCAGCCTGATGAAGCAAAAGTATGAGGTACGAATGAAGTTAACCCCTCTCAGTCTTGTATATACATACATATATATATATATATCCATGTAGCCCCCAAGTCTTAAGCATAGGAAAGCATTGAGTATACTTGAGACTTATGAAAATTTCCGTAGTGTAGCCGGCCGGCTTATCTTTTGAGAAAAGCCGGGTCTTTGAAATGACAACCTTGAAGAATCGCCTGTAGCCCCCAAGGGCCGGCTTATCTTTATAAGATGAGCCGGGTCTTTCAAATTATCACTTTAGAAAATCACCTGTAGCCCCCAAGGGCCGGTTTATCTTTATAAAATGAGCTGGGTCTTCTGTATCGCAGACTTAAAAATCATCGTACATTAACCCCCAAGTGCCAAGGATATTACTTGCAATGTGCTTGGGACTTAAATACAATTGTTGAATACTAACTCAATCACCTTAGCACTTATTTGAACACCATTATTGTTTGTAACCTTTGGCAGGAAGCTTTAAGTCTGGGTGAGTCAAACATAGCCGACTTAAAGAAAAACTTGGAGATGCAACAAGCAGAACGTGCCAAGGCGGAGCTAAGCTTAAAGTCTTCCTTGGAAGACATAGAAAAAATCAAGGCCAGCTTTGTAGCAGAAAGGAGCACCTTTGAATCTGAGAAGGCTGCTCTATTGAAGCGTGCTGAAGACGCTGAAAACCAGCTTGAACCGGTAGCTGCAGAATTGACCGGCTTAAAGAAGCATATCTCTCAAATGACAGTTGCCATCTTTGGTAAGTAAAATTATGCCCTCCATTGTAATAACTTGCCTTGCGGCTTGTGAAATATAGTGCTAACTCGCCTGACGACTCATGTATAACAGGTGCAAGGAGTGCTAGCCTTGGAGAAAATGTAGCAGAAAAATTGAAAGTCGTCTACTCCTTGACGGAGCAATTATATGCTGGCGCCCTTCGGACACTTGTGGCTATCTCAAATGGAAAGAAACCGCCTACACTCATAAAACTGTGTTGCAACATGTGTCCACAGTACCAGCACAAGTGGAGGAACTAAAACTATCAGGCGCCCGCTCAGGCGCCATCATTGCATTAAGCCGGGCCAAAGTGTATCAGTCAGAGCTGGACCCAACAGAAATGGCTGGCGGGTGTCCAGAGTTTAATGATGATGGGTTTGACTTTAAAGAAGCTGATTTTACCAGGTGTATCAAAGAGATGCGACCCTTGGCGTGTCAACTTGCACGGGAGCTGGACTTGACGAAGTACCAGCCGGCTTACGACAACAACAATACGCGCATTAAGGCGCCTTCCCACGCCATTGTAGATCTGACTCCGCCAAAGTGTAAGCACACTTTTGCTCCTAATATTGACCCCTCTCCTGTCATGAATGATGAGGCCATCTTCGAAGCCTTAACTGGTATCGACTGGACGTCGGGTAATCTTCAGATTTCCAGCGAAGAGCCAACACAGGATGACCCAGGAACCTCCAGCACAAGGCGCCAGGATGACGTGAACCCGGCGGGATCTAACCCAAACGGTGCAGAGGCCGGTTCAAAGGAGTAATCTAACTCCTAAAAAACTTGCCAGCAAAACATTTGGGCTCAGCTATAGCCACTACAAAAAAAGACACATCCGTGACATTTTGGGCCGAACATTTTTTTTTCTGTCATGCTTATGACACTCCTATGATGATAATTGTGACAAAACCCGGTATCATCATAGATGTGGTGGGCTCCTACTTCTATGACAAAAAATCATGACAGAAAATGGGCTTTTCGTCCTGGGCGGGCTGGAGACGCAGCTGCATGACATTCTTTGGGCCGTCCATGACGGAAAAAATCGTGGTAGAAGTGAGGGCGAGGAAAATTTCGGGGAGTTCCCGGTTACAGTGGGTGGTCGGGGCCGAGCGATGCACAGAGGGATTGCACGTTTCTCTCATACACGTACACGCGTGTGTGCGAGGCGTTGGGCTCTAACAGAACCCGAGCGAGGCGTTCACTTACTGAACCCAAGCGATTACACTGGCTACGCGTTACTGAACCCAAGCGATCGATTGATCCCTGGCTGTTAACTGAGCCCAAGCGATCGATCGCTGCTGCTGCTGCTCACTAAAGCCGATCAAACCTGCTGCCTCTTGATGAACAGTGAACATGGGGGTTGCGGTTGAACGAGTTGAGACGTACGTGGTTGGGGTTGGATGAACAGTTCCCGGTGGGGGTTGGATGAACAGTTCCCAGTGGGGGTTGGATGAACAGGACCCCGTGGCAGTATATAGGTCGTTGCCGCTGGATGAACATGACCCCGAGAGGAGGCCACCACAGTCGAGCTGGTTGGGGGTGGATGAAGAGGACCCCGTGGAGGGCTGGTTGAATAGTAGCCGGTGGAGGGCTGGATGAACAGTAGCCCCGTGGATGAACAGTAGCTGGTGGAGGCAGGAGGAAGACGGGGTGGATGAACAGTGCGGGTGGAGGTTGAAGCAAGTCGATGGTGGGTGAACAGTAGCCCGTGGAGTCCCGTTTTGTGGTACACCACACCCCTCCAATGAACATGACCCCCGTTTCGACCGTAGCACTCTAGCACAAGTCTGTTTCCTCCGTTTTGCGGTATGCTACACCCCTCCCGATGAACAGGAACCATGTTTCGACCGTAGCGCTCCAACACAAGTCCGTTTCCTCCATTTTGCGGTATGCCACACCCCTCTTGATGAACAGGACCCCCATTTCGACTGTAGCCGGTCGAACAGAAGGCCGTTTCCTCTGTACTATGGTACACCAGACCCCGTTTCGGCTATTCCATCCAAGCCGGTTGGCTCCCGTTGAACAGGACGCATTCCGACCCAGTCTGTTGCCTCCCGATGAACAGGACGCTATTTCTCCGTTTCGACCCAGCCGGTTGGCTGCCCGATGAACAGGACACCATTGCTACCATCCATTGCCTCTCCATGTACACGAGCCCTAGCCGTACGTATGCATGAGTACGCGTTCGAGACCCCGCCCATATGTACGTAAGTGGCCGTATTTTTTTGGCATGTGGTTGTACATACGTGTACACGGTTTAGAAGGGACTACCTGAACTACTACGTCGGGGGCTCTACTACTACATGTGCCACTGCTTGCTCGGCCACGGTTCATCGTTGCAGAGAGACCGATCGACCAGTATGTACATACACGTTCGCGACAACGCTACGTACGCTTCGACTAGGTGGGTCTCGGCTGTCAGGGAGGATAAGGAGGCACTTCCTTGCGTGTGAAGTTATTGATGGTGGGTCCGAGCTGTCAGGGGGAGGATTCATTTTTTTTTGTTTCTAATATGGAGGCACTGTCCTTGCGTCTGAAGATATAGCTGGTGGGTCCCAGCTGTCAGGGGGGAAAACTTTTTTTTTTGCAAAATGCAGCGAAGCCAAAATACAGAGGCCCTTTCGGTAGGTCCCTGCTATCAGGTGAAGGAATCATTATTTTGCGCGTAATAAGGAGGCACTTCCTTGCTGCGGCCGTGGACCCAGTTGTCAGCCTCTCCACATACAGTCCTCTTCCGATGTAAGTCGTTCCTTGACGACGTTGACCACGCCGCACCGAGAGCACCAAGGCGGTGGACGATGGCGAAGCCTAGGAAGGGAATGACCCGGAGCCGCGAAAGACTCGGCAATTGTTTCCCATGCGAAGGGGCGTATGAGGGTTTTCTGGTTGGGCTGTAGTGTGAGGCTGCCATCGCCGAAGAATAACAGCAGGTCTGGGTGAGTACAGGGATGGCCAGGCCAGCGATGGGAGTAGGGTGGGGCGGTGAGGCCTACGCGACAGCAGAGCCGGCCACGGGAGGCAGGAGCAGGCGGCACGACCGACGCTGGTTTAGGCGGCTGGAGCAAGAAGACCAGAGGTTGAAGAAGCACTACGGTTGTTGGATGGACATCGTACGGTCACTGGAGCAAGAATCTTTCATATTGACTAAGTTGACAAAGCCCTCCGTCCGCGTCAACTTAGTGGGCCCATAAGTCAGCCTTCAAATATGGTGGGTCCCACCTAGCAGAGGGGGTATTCATTTTTTTGTGCGTAATAAGGAGGCACTTCCTTGCGTGCGAACATATAGCTGGTGGGTCCGAGCTGTCAGCGGGGGGAATGTTTTTTTTGCGAAATACAGAGGCCCTTCCGGTGGGTTCCAGCTGTCAGTGGGAAGGATCACTTTTTCCCATAATAAGGACGCACTTCCTTGCGTGCGAAGATGTAGCTGGTGGGTACCAGCTGTCAGGGGGAGAAACCATTATTTTTCAGGGTAAAAAGGATGCAGTTGCATGCATGTGTCCATGGGCGTGGTGCGTCCCCACTGTCATCCTCTCCACGTACAGTTCATCTTCCGATGACTCTCGTTTGTTGACCACATTGACCACACCGTGCAGAGCGCACCAAGGCCGGTGGACAACGGCGAGGCCCCAGACTGGAACGCCCCGGAGATGGGGAAGACGCGGCAGTGGAGTCGCAGATGGAGAGGAGTGGGAAACTTGATTGGTTCGGGTGCGGGGTGGGCCTACACTCGGCAGAGTATAACAGGAGGTGCGGAGGAGTGGAGGGATGGCCTGGCCATCGGTGGGGTAGTGTTTCACTGCGAGGCACGCAAGACAGCAAAGCTGGACGCCGGAGGCTGGAGCAGGCGGTCCCAGCAGCGCTGGGGAAGAAGACGAGAGAATGAAGAAGAATGCCGGCCGTTGGATGTAAATCGAACGCCTTGCTTAGGCTTCGACCTTTGTATTTTTAATTTTTGCAAAAGTGCTTAGGCTTCGACCTACTGGCCCACATGTCAGCTAGTCCATTTGGTGGGCTGGGTGAAACAATGGTGTAGCGCCTATGCAGCCCGTTTATATATTATGTTAGAATTTAAAGGCCATTTGCATTTTTCTCGAGATCCACGGACTTGCTGGGCTGGGTGAAAATATCATGTTGGGCTGGACGGAGAAATGTTATGAAAACATAAACACATGATTGCACGTCTATTACTGCATTGGTCAGTAAAATCTTTGCAAGCTTATGTACGCAATCACCAGGAGTTAACTTGCCAAGTTATATATAAACAATTATTATTATTATTTTGTAAGAACTTTCAATTTATGAAATAAAATATCATGTTAATTTGATGAGTTAATAGGATGTAGGGTATTATTATTTTTTAGGCTAGACGTGGGACAGTTGAGTTGGTTCTAGGGAAAAGTACTGGGAGAAAACTTAGATTACATCGAAAAAGAAAGTGGGAGAAAATTCAGATATAGGATTAATAAAAATGAAAAATAAAGGAAGTGGGAAGGTCTATACAATGGTTGGACGAACGACAGGTTTAACGGAACTTTATGTTGTTTCTATTATATATATATATGGAATAAAATAAGATATAAATATAAATATAAATAATATATACTAGTATTATAGAAGGGAAAACATGGGTTCAGTTTTGCATTCTTATAAAAAAATAGAGCTGAGCTGTGCATCATCTTGAAAAAACAAACATAACTTGGGCTACTGATGTTATAGACAAGCTAGGCTGGGAGGCTCAGAGGCCGCTTGATACCTGCTGGACCCCAAAAAAAAGTTGAAACCAGCTGGATCAACTGTGTCTGCATGTCGTGGGATGCGCATGTTAAACAACAAAACCTAGGCCATGGACCTAGTGGGCCTGGGACTGTCAGCCTCTCGACAAACAATCGTCTCCCGATTCCTCTTGTTTTGTTGACCATGTTGGGAACGACAGACGGCGGCGCCGCGGCAAGAGCACCAAGGCGGAGGACGATGTCAAGACCTCGGACCGAACGAACCGGAGCTAGGGAAGACGAAGGCGGAGGGGATTACGAGGGTTGACGTGTTCGGGTGCAGGGTGGGCCGATGGAGCTGCCACTGCCGATGTGTGGGAGTAGAGGGATGGCCTGGCCAGCGCCATAGGCTAGGATGGGTCACCGAGGCGTGCACGGCAGTGCTGCCAGCCGCTGTAGGAAGAGGACAAAAGATTGAACAAAATAAAGAAATACAAATGGATAGGTGGTTGGTCCCAGATGTCTGTGTATAAGACCTGCTGGGTCCACCTGAGAAGGGGAATATGTTGGGAGGAAGGAGATTCAAAGCACGGCAGCACAGTGAACTAGTTACATACATAAGCAAATAGCCACTAAAAAAAGCAAACAGTTAATGGGTTCTTAGACAAAATATTTCGGACAAAATAGATAATTTTGACACATAGGCTAATGCATGAAACACTCAGATGATAAAGGTGCTTAAACAGATAAAGTACATCATCTAGACCTTCCTGGCACGCTTGATCATGATGCTGCGGCTGTCCGTGTACTCATTGGTTACGGGAAGCAGACACGCCCTCATGTCCAAGATCCGCGTGTACATGTCGTAGCATGCGTACGTGTCCTTGGCCGCGTAGGTTATGTAGGCTAGATTCAGAGGTACCTCCCACGTGTTCAGGTTCTTGGTATCGCTTCTTTCATGTTGGCGTAGCAGGGGTCGATGATGGTCGCGGCATGGTCAACCATGGAGTCCTCCTGCCCGTTGCCGATGATCTTGTATTGCTTCTGCATGTCGACTAGCTTGTTGCACTAGATGCTTCAGAACCTCTGGTGGCCCTACAGCAGTGGTAGACAAGAACCTCGTCCCGCACACATACCTAGGCGACGGCGATCCGCTGGTCCTTGTCAGGAGACGAATGGATGGGCAGAAGGCCTAGTCCCGCGACCTTGTGCTTTCTCCTCCTGTGGGTACTGCTTGAACTTGGCGAGGCAGAGCTTCACCGAGTCCGGATCATTGGTGCACATCACATTCAACTTGGTGCTGCCATGGGTCTTAACGGCAAACTCAAAGGTGAAGCCCATATCCAGCAGGCTCACCCCTCGGATCGCCATTGGAGTCTCTTCTCACGTAGAGTTTATGTGGCGGTTCTCATTTGTGGGGATTGGGGGTAGGGGGATGAAGACGATCGGTGTGTACTGGGGTACTGGGGGGCGGCACCGCCACAGCAGTTCATTTTTTCAATCTTGGGGAACTGCAATCAACGGTAAACGAGTGGGTAGGCGGCGGCAGCAGTTAGTTTTTCAGCTCTTGGGGAACTGCATCCAACAGTAAACTGAGTGTGTACAGGCGACAATAGTTACTACACCTCCCTCACCCGCTGCACGCCCGGCAGAACATGCCCCCTCGGGTTCACCAGCGGGTCTATATTGGTACTGTTATAGCAAGTGTTAGTAGTCACTTTACATAAATTTTATTAGCTTTATTAATTAAAATTTATTCTTAAAACAACCAAAGCATTGGCTTGTTCTATCAGTGCCACAGGAGAAACATGCACAACAATTAGAATTATTATTCTTAGGACGCAAACGATCAGCTCATTTGCCGCACTTTCACATAGACAATACTACCAAGTTTGAACAACTAGTTATGGTTGCTGTCCTCTGCATCATCATGCCGTGTTTCCCAGCTTGCAAGATTCAGAACCAACCAATATGATTCAAATAATAACTAAAACAAAGATGCCTACACATCACAATGATTCCCAGCTTGCAAGATTCAGAACCAACCCATTAGATTCAAATAATAATAAGTACAACAAAGATGCCTACACATCTCAATGATTCACAGCTCAGAGCCAATCATAACTGTACAACTCAAACGTTGTGAGAATGTGAACAAATAAATAAAAATTGATTGATAATTCATGTAAGCAATTTGATCCAAGGATTTGCTTAAACACTGAAACCAGTCCTTTTTAAGGCCACACAGGTCAACCATTGGCACCTGAAATATTCTGCATCACTGGTGGCACTACCACTTCCAATATATGCACAATAGGGCCTTCTAGATTTTGAAGTAGTGTGTATAGAGCATCATCCTTAGTATTTAACAAATACACATAGTAAAATCTAGTGGAATCATCAATCAACGTCCTGAAACATCTCTTTCCACCTTGCACACACGCATGGCACTTTAGAGCCTTTGGATAAAGTGAATCTTGTGATTAAATCCATCTTGGCTAGCCGTGTCATACAACCCTGGGCGAATGCTTTTGACCATCACAACATCTGTAGTTGAGTATTCCTGTTTGCATAGATAAGAAAGAGCATGATTACTATAATATTGGCACTAGTTAAATCAACTTTATTTCCAAAACGAGAAAAGATTGCGATAGAATAGCTTTATTAAAAAAATACAACGTTAGCACAGTATGAAAAAGCACAATCATGTTGATAAAGGACAGTACTGACCTGTGTGAGATGACTTTGGGAGATCAAGTTATTCTTCATGTCCCCGTATCTTGCCATGAAGACGATTCATTGACATAAATTAACACCTCAGTGTAGCAGTAGAAGGAGGAGCGTCGACTCATTTCAATCACTTTTTTTGTGTAGTTTAACTAAAATTATGGCGCCCGCCAGTTAGAGAGGTAGGCGTGATGGACTCAACTAGCTCAGTGCAGCTATGTGATTGATGTAGTACACATGGACTTGATTCTGCCGGATAGGTCTTCTGCAAGTTATCTACATTGGAAATGAAATGGTAGCTAAAACAGTAGCTCTATTTTAAATGTATTATTACTTCATTTTATCAGTGGCAGTAGCAATGCCAAAACAGTAGCACAAGATCACTAGCTGGATGCAGAGTCAAAATCAACCAAAAAGGAACATACCCGATCATGGGAACCATAACTGAGAGAGGGGCCCTACGCTGCCACGATTCGATGTGGTGAACCTGCACCTGCAGATCCACTCGGATGATTCAATTCATGCGACCTTTTTCTGCAGTCCGCCTGAAATGAAGCAAAGATTGCATCATGCAGCTAGCAAGAAGTACTTGCTCTCATGAGCTGGCACGTTCTTCTTTAGTAGTTGCACTAAAATTGAGCAACATTAAGGTTAGCTGTCCTGCTCATGCAAGGTGCAACTATAATTTGGTTATCCTTTTGTGCAGTTCCACTAAAATAAAGTTCCATTGTGGTGACAGTGACGGCTCATCTTGCAAAGGCTAATAAAATGTTGCACGAGATTACCAGCAGAGTTTGACGGAGATGTTGGAAACTCCAATCAACCTTTGTGCAGTTCAACCAAAATTGAGAGACGTTGCCCATGTGACATTTTAGTTGAACTGTACAAGACACTCATTCCAAAAAAAAGTGTTTTGTGCAGTTCACCAAAAGGTCACAATAGCAACTAGGTGAAATGGATATCCCTATCCACACAAAAAGATAGAAAGAAAACAGTTACTGGTCAATAACAAGATACGAAACATACATAAAATGAAAAGAAGCATCTTGATTATGTTCATGGCAATCACGCAAGAACAGTAGAAATTTTAAAACGGCGGCATTGCTTCATGTTACCGGAAGCATTACGATCAACAATGACATTCGTCAAATATGGGATTACTTTAATGGTGGCAATGCTTGTTTACCAGATACAGTAGATCAACAGCAGCTAAAGAGTTTGTTTAAGGGCATGGGACAGTGGGGACACCAGGACACTCAGCAGCGTAAAGAAGCAACTTACTTATCATACTGGTAAAAACAGCAGGAGTACCATTTGTAACACAGTTTAATTGCATCATATTACTGGAGGCATTAGATTAACAATAACACTGGTTAGACATGTCCTTATGGTAACAGTGTGATTGCTTCATTTTACATCCGCCCTTACATTAACAACAGCAAAAAGTTGGTATAAGGACATGCGACAGTGGACACATCAGCACAATGTACCGACAAGGAGGCATAAAGTGGTGATGCCGAGTTTGTTCATACTCTGTGAGGGCAGCAAATCTAATCCTGGACATAGTGACATACTCTATTGACTTGTCCACCAGCCGCCACTTTCTATCCTTTTTTCAACCAATAATAGATATGTTCCTTATCCAGTTTGTACTGCCTTTGCCCTTTATTTCCCTTTTCAACCAAGAGAGCGGTTGGGTTTCAGTCTCTACTACTTCCCCCCTGTTATTTCCTCTTTGAATCAAGTCCTAGATTCATGCTAGTCCAACTTTATCCCCTTTCTTCGCTGTTTTAACCAAGTCCTAGATTCGACTGCATGAAGTAGCTTTACCTCTAATAATACTAAAAATTTAGGTGGCTTTGGAAGAGCTGATGGAAGTAGAAAAAGATCCACTTGCAGACATGTGGGGAGCTGGGGCAGTAGAGCAAGGCCGCTTTCGAAGGAACTTATACCTGAGGGTCATCGAGATGTGGCTAGGAGGTCAGCGGCAGGTCGGATCTACCCACAATACGGCAGGGAGGAAGAAGGGTCGGAGGACCTCCGGAGCCGGCGCTGTGTCAGAGAGAATGGCACGGGCAGAGGATCGGGACCCGCCGACAGCTGTGGGTTTCCTCCCTCACCGCCGATGATGACCGCGTGAACGATGCACCAAGTCCCCTACACACACCGGCGGAAGGGATCCGGCTGGATCTGTGACCAGCAGTGAGCAGAGAGAAAATGTCGCTACCGCTGTCTTGTTTAGATCTGGACAGGATGAGAGAATGAAGAGAGCAACCCTAGTAAAGCAAGCGCTCAGGCCCCTGCCTACATATATAGTGGAGTGATTATCTTTTTGTCTCCACAACAAGCGTTTCAATTTGTGTACGTGGCATTAAAGAAAAGAAACTCTCTATTTAACATGACTAACTATACTACTCCTACTTACTAGTACTAGTATTGTTCACTTGTGCTCACCGGCCCTCCATTCATTGAACAACCCTACGAGTGAATAAACATACAGTACTATTTATATAGAACGAACAAGCTGGAACTATTTTGGCTTTGAGATATCGATGGTACAGTTTGACCACATTGCATCAATGGACTCAGTACTTTGAAGTAACCTATACGTATAAACACATGCACGGTTTACATTCTGAATCGCTAGCTAGAGCTTGAACTGTACTCCCTCCATCCTTGAAAGAGTGTACTTCCAACTTTGTTGGAAAGTCAATTTTTTTATTTTGACCATATTTATAGAATAATAGACCAACATTCATGCCATCAAATTAGTAGCATTACATTCATGATAAAATATATTTTTGTTATATACCTATTTGGTTTCACAAGCATTGACATATTTTTGCACAAACTAGATCAAACTTTGAGATAGTTTGACCCTCCAACAAAGTTGGAAGTACACTTTTTCAAGGACGGAGGGAGTATTTGTTTACATGTACCACCTTTTTCTTTTGGTTTTCTGCTCCATGGTGCAATTCATCGATACAAAATTATACTATGAGTAGTTAAAAGTTGAGGGCGGGGCTTTTCCCGGGCAGTACGCGCGGCAGTTTTCGCGTAACCGGTTTGACAGAGAGGCGAGGAGGGTGAGGGAGTAGCGGATTCAACTTACTGCTAGAAAGGTAGGGCTATGCGATTTGACGGCGCGTTACTGCTGGAAAGACGGGGTCTTGTGATATGACTACTCACTATAGTCATTAATTACTGGTGCTACGACCGGGGTGATGCCCCACCTTCCGTTCCCCACTCTAATCTAGTGCATGACACGTCGACCCGGATGCTGGCTCTCCCACATGTCGGTGAAGTAAGAAGGAGCAAAGAATCATGAGGCGAGCGTGGCCTCGAGGTGCACATTCTTTGTCACGACCTCCGGCAACTACAGGGCCATCAGGGCTTGAAAGAGTTCGTCACCATGGAGGCCAATGAGGGTGGCAGGCAATGAGGAGCCTGGGCGCGCGGGCTGGAGCAGTACGGCAAGGTCGTCCGCGCGCTTCTTGACGGCGGTGAACTTGCGGATGGAGCGGACCATCATGTCATCCATGCGAGAGGCGAAGCCGACGTCGGAGAGGGCTACGACACCGGCGGTCGCCAGCACCGTCTGGAAACGCTACGCGGTGCAGGGCCACAGGCCGGCGTCTTGGATGATCTGGCACAGCTGACTGCCGCTCGCGTCCATTGCCTCCATAGGTGCTTGTGGCTTGTGGTCACTTGGTCTTGGATTGGAGTGAGCAGTGTTGCGCAGAGACTAGGAGTAGATCGATTGGAGTGGTGGGGCGCCTTTATATGAGAGTCCAAACTGTGTTGCATTCACATCATGCTGCCTCCATTCTGCTTCTCCAATTAATTCCCTCTGCATGCTAATTGAGGAAGCATCATTGACCGTTCAACATCTCGGGAACCGCTACCCTCTCCCTCCTTGGCATTAAAGCCGTATCAATGTAAATGTGGGTCAAGAAGAGACTAGTCATTTACTACATTGTGCACCGTGACCGTGTGGGGGTGCGACGCGAACGGCACAGGCATGCTGTACTTGTTCCACTTTCTCGTTTTGAACTCGTGACTTGTAGTAACGCTCATTTTTGAATATATAAGTTTGGTTGTCGCGCCAATATATAAAGTACTCCCTCCATGTAGGTTGGGCCGCTGAAGTCAAAATTAGACACAAAACACGATGGTGACGGACCAGTCTACCTCCGTCCTGGTTTATTGCTCCCCATTGTAATCTATGCCAAATTTTGACCATAAATTTGACTAACAAAAGGTTCATGCATGTCACCAAAGTTATATCAGTGAAAACTATGTTCAAATACAAATCAAACAATATAATTTTTGTTGACATGCACTAACATTTTGTCAGTTAAATCTTTGGTCAAAATTTAGCACAAATTACAAAAGGGACTAATAAACCAGGACCTAGGTAGTACACCAATACGAAGACAGTGATACTACATATAATTAACGCCAAATAAGAGCAAGGGATCACACATGTCATTTACGACTGGAATAAAAATGCAATACACTAATAAAACATTAAGGCCACGAGGCGATGCAGTGCTGGTTACAGGAGGGAAGAAGAAAGATGCATCCATCGACGACATCCACCTCCTCGACTCAGGGCGCCGGTCCACCGAACGGCGGCTAAGTAGCTACGGCTTTCGTGGCCAGGTCGACGTGCTTCTGAACAATGGCGTCCAAAGATTCCAACCGCTGGAAGAAGGCCAACGTCTTTCTGTCCTCGCTGGCCTTGTAGTGGCCTAAGTAGACGATTTCCTCGTAGACGTGGATGTGCAGGTCAACGGTTTCTTGCATGGCGAGGTGCTGCGCGGCGAGCGCGGCCTCGAGGTGCACATTCTTCGTCGTGACCTCTGGCAGCTGCAGGGCCACCAGTGCTTCAAAGAGTTCATCACCTTGGAGGCCGATGAAGGTGGCAGGCAAGGAGGAGCCTGGGCGCGCGGGCTGGAGCAGTACGGCAATGTTGTCCGCGCACTTCTTGATGGCGGTGAACTTGCGGATGGAGCCAACCATCATCTCGTACATGCGAGAGGCGAAGCCGGCGTCGACGAGGGCTATGACGCCGGCGGTCGCCAGCACCGTCTGGAAACACTGCGCGATGCGGGGCCACAGGCCGGCATCTTGGACGATCTGGCACAGCCGACTGCCGCTCGCGTCCATCGACGCCATGGGTGCTTGTGGCTTCTGGTCACTTGGTCTTGGTCTTGGATTGGAGTGGGCAGTGTTGCGCAGAAACTAGGAGTAGATGGATTGGACTGGTGGGGCGCCTTTATATGAGAGTCCAAACTGCGTTGCATTCACATCGTGCTGGCTCCATTCTGCTTCTCCAATTACTTACTGTACCTCTGCATGCTAATTGAATGCGGAGGCATCATTGACCGTTCAATGTTTCGGGAACCGTTACCCTCTCCCTTGTTGGCATTCAAGCCGTACCAACGTAAATGGGTGTAAAAAAGACACACAACGGGGTGCGCTTGGCTCTTCGCCTCTTCGAGAAGTCGAACAATGATGTTACTACTTCTACAGTATCGAATCAACTACTGCTGTCCCATCCATCGCGTGGGCGAGGGAGAGCTTGTTGTAGGAGTAGTAAAAGCAAAAGCCTCTCCTCGTCTGCGAGCCACCGCGTGCATGGGCGAGGAAGAGGGCGTACTACTAGTAATCAAGCTTCTCCTTATTGTACGAGTTGACGCGACACATCATAGCACGGGCCCCACATGCTTGCCTCTAAACTTGGCTAAAAGACACACATTGTACAATACTAGCAAGATGCCCATGCGTGGCATGGAACATCAAGATGCATTTATATAAGTAGTTTATCTTGTGGAAGATAAAGATGAATGAGGGAAGGCCTTATCTGTAAATGTGGAGAGGAGTGCAAGTATCTTTTTGCAAAATTGTCATAGTTTCCTTCCTATCCGTCAGATATAGATCGGACGGCCTATATTGCAGGATGGCAGGCACACCATCATCACCAACTCTGTTTTTATAAGAGTAGAGATTTGCTGCAAACTCTAACATTTACCCCACCACAAATTAAAATATATATTCCTCTCTTGACCAGATCAGCGTGCAAACTACAATAACCAGGATGACAGGTAGGGCCAGAAGATTATTTTAATCAAAAAAATGCTTCGAGACGGCCTCATAGAATGGAGCCGACTCCAACGATTTTAAGCTTGGTACACGCTATCCTAGACTATGTTACTATACTACCTCCCCTACACATGAAACTGCCACACGAGCATTTGGGTTGCGCTTGGCTCTTCGCCTCTTCGGGAAGTCGAACAATGATGGTACTACTACAGTGGAGTACTAGTATGCTTCTGGCCATCTGACACCGAACGAACTTCTGCATGTCCACCTCGTGCGGGAGGGAGAGCGTGTAGCGAAGGCTTCTCTAGTCCTGCGAGCCACCACGCTCATGGGCGAGGGAGAGGGCGTTGTAATCAAACTTCTCCTTGTTGTACGAGTTGACGCGACACATCAAAGCAGTGCACTCGATATATTTCAATAATTTGCGTTTACTGATGCATTAATTACAATGCATGCATGCATGCATGCCGTGACTTGCCTTTTGATACTTTCATGTGTTGATTTAATGCACCTTGAATTAGTATGAATATGTGATGGTAAAACTTTCTAATGCCCTGGCCCTAAAGCGAGAGATGGTGGTGCACGAGGAGGGCGAGATCATGCCGATGGAACAGGACCCGACGATGGAGCTCTCTATGATCTCTATGGACCTCACCTTGCTCCACTGCCCCTTGTGCCTCCGCCCCTTGAAGCCTCCAGTGTATGAGGTTCGAATACACCTCGTCCATTCGGCTAATCGAGCAAGGTGCAGGTTTCTTCATTGATGTGCTGTTCGATTGATTTGTGAAGTGCAAGGGAGGGCACCTGGCCTGTGCGGACTACCGCGGCGAGCGCCCCGGGAACCAGCGGCAGTGCCAGAAGTGCGAGCGCAGCGGTGGCTTCGACGTGCGGAACATGGGGATGGACGCCGTCCTCTCCTTGGTGAGGGTGGAGTGCCCGCACGAAGGTTGTGGGCTCTATGTCACTTACCACAAGCTCGCCGATCACCAGAGCGTGTGTCCGCTCGCGCCCTGCAAATGCCCCGTGCCTGTCTGCGGCTACAAAGGCCCGCCGCCGGCGCTCCCCTACCACATCAGCACCATGCATCACATGCCCATGCACAGGATCCAGTACGGCAAGGTGCTCCAGTGCTGCAAGTGCCAGTGTCGGAGCCGCGGCTCTTGCTATTAGCGGAGGAGGACGGCCGCGTGTTTTTCTTGGTCGACGGCGTGCTCGACGTCGGCGCGCCTATCGCTGTGTCGGTCATCTGCATCAGAGCGGTGGCGTCCCCACCGCCGCACTACGCGGTCAAGCTGTGGGCGAACGGCTCGCCGGGGGAGGCCAAAGGCAGGACCGACACCGTCAAGGTGGAAATCGAGGTGACAAGCAGCAAGGATCCTGGCGCCGTGGCCGTGCAGGAGCTGACCTTCTTCACAGTTCCGCCCAAGCTGCTGGCCGGGACTGGGTTGTCGAGGACAGTGTCCCTCCACATTCAGATTGACAAGCGCACCTCCTAAATGATTCTAAAGTGCCTTCTGTTTATCTTAGTAATATGCTAATATAGGGGTTAGCTTGGTCTACTTTAGCTTAAGAGATGGTTGATTTTGGTGGCGATGCAGCAATTACTTCGACATCAGATTAGCAGTTAAAGTAATTTCCAACAGTGGAACGGATATTTTGTGTCTGTTGGATATAAAGATCCTTTGGGTAAGAAGTATAAGCTGCTTATATGCTTGTTTGTTGAGGAAGTGTTGCATACTTCTGCGAGTTGATGCGACACATCAAAGTAGTACTACTACTAGTAGTACTCACCCGACTGCGCACCAGGCAGACGAAGCTCGTGTCGTGTTGGTGCCGTGTGCGGCCGCACATTAAACAAAACAATTTGCCTCCAGCTTAGCCTCCGCATTTTAAACTTCTCAATCTCAAGGCCAAGGAGCAACGGGAACCTATGATAGAGCCAATCGGATGGTTGAGAACACTACAATTCGTAGCTACAGATGCGTGTGTGAGAGAGGACGAGTGTGTGCGTGCACCTCTTCTCTTCATCTATGACGTACTAAACTCAGAGTACAAGTGTATGTGGGTGGCATCGACCTAGGGAGCTAGAGATGGTGCATGCAAGAAGTCCTGAGAGACTATAGGTGTGTGCGTGGGAAAGAGGGAGAGAGATGATATGTGTCGATGTAATGCGTGTGAAAAAAAGACTAGTCTATAGCTCGCCACGAGGCTATTCCTGGCGAACGCCCCATAACCATAAGATATGTATCCGATGGTGCCAGTTATTGCACATACACAGCAGTAGAAAAAGAAGTACTATGGCATATTACAAAACTGCTACACCATGTTCGAGAACGCGTGGCCACGTTACACCATCCGAGAATAGTGCCGCACTTCGAAACTAGAACCGTCAATAAATTTTGATCTTGCGTCTCGTCACATTCCAAATTACTACCACGCTATATTTAATTGCAAACCTGTTCACACCGATCAAAACCTAAGGCTGGTCGTAATGGGAGTATCATAAGCGATATCATGCATGCCAACTAGATTTTCTGGATGATGTGGCACACAATTAAATGAGGAAAGAGAGGGTGTGGTATCATATTAAATGTTGTACTACTTTGTGTCATGCATGGCAATTAATAAGGCAACCTAAGATACTAACTTATGTACTATGCATTACGGAGGTAGTATCATATACTAGTATCATATGCATGATACTAGTATATGATACTCCCCATTACAACCAGCCTAAACGGTTTCCCACTTAGGAGCATATTAGTACTCGGTTATAAATACTCTACTCCAAGATGACTGCACATTCCTCCTCAACTCCTCATCCACAAAAACAAACAAGTCTTTCATCGTCGTTCCCTTGCATCTGCCATGGCCCGCATGAGTTATGGGTCGAGAGATTACGACCAGGGGGAGGTGAGCATGGAAGCGGAAGCACGAGAGATGTCCCGCCTCACCGCCGAAGCAGCCAACATTTCCCGCTGCGCCACCGTAGCAGCACAGAGGTCCCGCCGTGCCGCCGAAGCAGCACAGAGGTCCCGCCATGCCGTCAATGCAGCAGACTGGGTCGGCCGCGCTGCGGAAGCAGCAGAGATGTCCTGCCGCGCCGCGAATGCAGCAGGAAGGTCCTCCCATGCCGCAGCGGCCTGGGAAAATGTCTCGCAGGCAGGCGAGGACTCTCACATGCGCATGCGCACTATGCTCGATGGCCTGATGGGTTGGATCTCTAGCTGGATGAAGCTGCAGGATGAGATGAATGCCTCATTTGAAAATGCTACTGCCGTCATCCGGGGACTAGGGGAGGACAAGGCGAAGCTCCGCACACAGTGCGACCTGCTGAGGGCAAAGATCGCCGGAAGGGCGAAGCAGTCGGAGGAGACCGCAGCCTTGTTGAAGAGGACGAGCGTCATCGTCAAGAAACTTATGGACGAGAATGCCATGCTCCGCATCGAGCGCGAAAGGCTGGTGGAGGAATCCGTGGATGCTGCCAAACAGCGTATTAAGGACATGAAACTGATGAAAGAGATCATCGCCGCTCACCGCGAGAACTAGTCTCCACGACCTGCAGCGCATCAAGAAAGTAGAGGTCAGCAATAGAATATGACCGGTCATGGTGGCAATAACCAAGGCAATGGTGGTAACCGCAGGCACCCCGATGGCGGGTCTGACCTAGTGGCTAACACCAACACGGGTTACAAGAATCAGCGTCGGGATGGCAATGGCAAGGCACCCTTCAATCCAGGAAGGTCATAGAGCAATGGCAAGAGTAGGGCTTCCTCAAATTATCCTAGGTCTTCATGAGCAAGCAAGTTGGATGCACTCCCACTTAGTTTCTTTTTGAGCTTTCATAAACTTATAGCTCTAGTGCATCCATTGCATGGCAATCCCTACACACTCACATTGATATCTATTGATGGGCATCTCCATAGCTTGTTGATATGCCTAGTTGATGTGAGACTATCTCCTTCTTTTTGTCTTCTCCACAACCACCATATTCTATTCCACCTATAGTGCTATGTCCATGGCTCACGCTCATGTATTGCGTGAAAGTTGAAAAGGTTTGAGAACACCAAAAGTATGAAACAATTGCTTGGCTTGTCATCGGGGTTGTGCATGATTTAATACTTTGTGTGATGAAGATGGAGCATAGCCAGACTATATGATTTTGTAGGGATAACTTTCTTTGGCCATGTTATTTTGAGAAGACATGATTGCTTTATTAGTATGCTTGAAGTATTATTGTTTTTATGTCAATATTAAACTTTTGTTTTGAATCTTATGGATCTGAACATTCATGCCACAATAAAGAAAATTACACGGATAAGTATGTTAGGTAGCATTCCACATCAAAAATTCTGTTTTTATCATTTACCTACTCGAGGACGAGCAGGAATTAAGCTTGGGGATGCTTGATACATCTCCAACGTATCTATAATTTTTTATTGTTCCATGCTATTATATTATCTGTTTTGGATGTTTTATATGCATTAATATGCTATTTTATATTATTTTTGGGACTAACTTATTAACCTAGAGCCCAGTGCCAGTTTCTGTTTTTTCCTTGTTTTTGAGCCTCGCAGAAAAGGAATACCAACGGAGTCCAAATGGAATAAAACTTCACGATGATTTTTCTTGGACCAGAAGACACCCAGGGGACTTGGAGTCCAAGTCAAAAGAGCCGCGAGGCAGCGACATGGGTGGAGCGCGCGCCCTAGGGGGGCGCCCCCTACCTTATGGGCCCCACGGGACTCTCCTAACCTAGATCTTTGTCCTATAAATTCACATATATTCCAGAACCACCAGAGGCATCCACGAAAACACTTTTCCACCGCCGCAACCTTCTGTTCCCGGGAGATCCCATCTTGGGGCCTTTTCCGGCATCTTGCCGGAGGGGGAATCGATCACGGAGGGCTTCTACATCAACACCATTGCCCTTCCGATGAAGCGTGAGTAGTTTACCTCAGACCTATGGGTCCATAGCTAGTAGCTAGATGGCTTCTTCTCTCTCTTTGATTCTCAATACAACGTTCTCCTCGATGTTCTTGGAGATCTATCCGATGTAATCTTCTTTTGCGGTGTGTTTGTCGAGATCCGATGAATTGTGGATTTATGATCAGCTTATCTATGAATATTATTTGAATCTTCTCTGAATTATTTTATGCATGATTTACTATCTTTGTATTTCTCTTTGAATTATCGGTTTGGTTTGGCCAACTAGATTGGTTTTTCTTGCAATGGGAGAGCTGCTTAGCTTTGGGTTCAATCTTGCGTGATTTCACCCAGTGAGAAAGTAGGGGCAGCGAGACACGTATTGCATTGTTGCCATCGAGGATAAAAATATGGGGTTTTCATCATATTGCTTGAGTTAATTCCTCTACATCATGTCATCTTACTTAAGGCGTTACTCCGTTCTTTATGAACTTAATACTCTAGATGCATGCTGGATAGCGGTCGATGTGTGGAGTAATAGTAGTAGATGCAGGCAGGAGTCGGTCTACTTGACACGGACGTGATGCCTATATGCATAATCATTGCCTTGGATATCGTCATAACTTTGCGCTTTTATATCAATTGCTCGACAGTAATTTGTTCACCCACCATATTATTTTCCTTCATGAGAGAAGCCTCTAGTGAAACCTATGGCCCCCGGGTCTATTTTCCATCATATTTCTTTCCGATCTACTATTTTGCAATCTTTTATTTTCAGATCTATATACCAAAAAACCCAAAAATATTTTATCTTTTGTTTATCTATCCCTATCAGATCTCACCTTTGCAAGTGACCGTGAAGGGATTGACAACCCCTTTATCGTGTTGGGTGCAAATGTTTGATTGTTTGTGCAGGTGTTGGTGATTTGTGCGTTCTTCTCCTACTGGATTGATACCTTAGTTCTTAACTGAGGGAAATACTTACCTCTACTGTGCTGCATCACCCTTTCCTCTTCATGGAAAAAACCAACGCAAGCTCAATAAGTAGCACCGGTCTATGTGATCCACTTGGTATCCCTTAAAGTGACCAGCAATGTTGTCAACTGCTTGACGATAAGCCACCATAAGCGGGTCTTTAGAATCCCACTTTCCTGAGACCTGCTGAGCCACTAAGTCCGAGTCACCAAAACATCTAACCCAGCTCAAATTCATCTCCTTAGCCATTCAGAGCCCATGGAGCAAAGCTTCATACTCAGCTGCATTGTTAGTACAAGGGAACATGGGCCTTAAAACATAACAAAACTTATCACCTCTTGGGGATTCCAAAATAACTCCAGCCCCTGAGCCTTCCAATTGTCTGGACCCATCAAAATGTATAGTCCAATATGTGTTATCTGGCTTCTCCTCAGGTGCTTGCAGCTCTGTCCAATCATTGATGAAATCCAGCAAAGCTTGTGACTTAATGGCCGTTTGAGGCACATACTTAAGATGATGTGGTCCTAGCTCAATTGCCCATTTGACAACCCGGCCAGTAGCCTCTCTATTTTGTATGGTGTCTCCCAAAGGGGCTGAACTAACCACTGTGATTGGGTGACCAAGAAAATAATACTTCAACTTGCGACTCGCCATGAACACGCCAAACACAAGCTTCTGCCAATGTGGATATCTCTGCTTAGATTCTATTAGAACTTCGCTGACATAAAAAACCGGCCGCTGAACTGGGTACTCTTTGCCTGCCTCCTTGTGCTCGACAACAATTGCAACACTGAAGGCTTTGTTATTAGCCGCCACATACAGGAGCAAAGGCTCTTTGTCTATAGGAGCAGCCAAGATAGGCGGCTCAGCCAGCTGCTTCTTAAGTGCTTCAAACGCCTAATTAGCTGCATCGCTCCAGATGAACTGGTCAGTTTTCTTCATCATCTGATATAAAGGGATTGCTTTCTCTCCAAGGTGGCTTATGAACTGGCTTAAGGCTGTGATGTGACCCGCCAGGCGCTCAACATCGTTAATACACACCGGCTTAGAAAGAGAAGTTATAGCCTCAATATTTTCTGGGTTAGCCTCAATGCCTCTCTCTGAGACCAAGAAACCTAACAATTTTCTAGCTGGCACACCGAAAACACACTTGGCCGGGTTAAGCATCATCTTGTACACCCTGAGATTGTTAAATATCTCCTTGAGGTCCTCAAGCAAGGTCTCCTTCTTTCTTGACTTGACCACAATATAATCCACATAGGCATGAATGTTTCGGCCAATCTGTTTATGAAAACAATTCTAAACACAACGCTGCTAAGTTGCCTAGGCACTCTTGAGCCCAAAAGGCATAGACACATAACAGAAGGCCCCGAAGGGGGTGATGAAAGCTTTCTTTTCTTGATCTTCCACTGCCATCTTGATCTGATGATAACCAGAATATGCATCCAGGAAACACAAACTCCCACAACCCGCCGTGGCATCAATGATTTGGTTAATGCGGGGGAGAGCAAAAGGATCAGCTAGACATGCTTTGTTAAGATCCGTATAATCCACACACATGCGCCAAGTGCCATTCTTCTTAAGCACAAGCACAGGGTTAGCCAGCCACTGAGGGTGAAACACCTCAATGATAAACCCGGCAGCCAGGAGCCGGGTCACTTCCTCTCCAATAGCCTTACGCCTCTCTTCATTAAAACGACGAAGGAATTGGCGAACAGGTTTCACCTTAGGGTCAATATTAAGTCGGTGCTCAGCGAATTCTCTCGGTACACCTGGCATGTCAGAAGGCTTCCATGCAAAAATGTCCCGATTCTCACGGATGAACTCGATGAGCGTGCTTTCCTATTTAGGATCCATCCCTGTCCCAATGGTGAACTGCTGAGAAGAGTCGCCAGGGACAAAATCAACTTGTTGTGTATCCTTTGCCGACTTAAACTTGAGGGGCGGGTCAGACTCTGTGGTGGGCTTCTTCAACGGGGTCATATCGGCCAGGTCAACATTATCTTTGTAATACTTGAGCTCCTCTGTGGCACAAGCTGACTCTGCATAAGCCGCATCTCCTTTCTCACACTCTAGGGCGACTTTCCGATCGCCATGTACCGTGATTGTCCCCTTTGGCCCTGGCATCTTAAGCTGCAGATAGATGTAACAAGGGCGGGCCATGAACCGAGCATAAGCCGGCCATCCAAACAAAGCATGATACGGGCTTTTGATTTTGACCACCTCAAACCATAACGTCTCTGTTCTGTAATTGTACTCATCACCAAAAGCCACTTCTAATGATATTTTTCCAACAGGGTAAGCCGATTTGCCAGGGACCACGCCATGGAATACTATGGAGGACAGCTTCAGATCCTTGTCAGTCAGATTCATCCGGTGAAAGGTATCATAGTATAGTATGTTGATACTGCTACCTCCGTCCATAAGCACCTTGGTGAATTTATAACCTCCCACCTGGGGGGCCACCACAAGGGCTAAGTGACCCGAGTTATCAACCCGAAGCGGGTGATCCACCCTGCTCCACATTATTGTGTGCTCAGACCATCTCAAATACTACGGAATAGCTGGCTCTACTGCATGAACCGCCTGCTTATGAACCTTCTGCTCCCGTTTGCAAAGACTTGTAGTGAAGACGTGGTATTGACCGCTGTTGAGCTGCTTGGGGTTACTCTGATATCCAGACTGGTTATCCTGCTGAGGATTCCCATGACTAGACTGTTGATTTCCTTGGTTCTGATAATTGGAGCCTGAGCCGCCACCACCGACGCCAGCCCCGTGCGACCAGGGGCCTGACCAGCCAGGCGGCCCATTACCATTACCGTGATGCTGTGAAAACCCTTGATTCCTGAACTCCTTCATAACATAGCAATCCTTCCAGGCATGTTTGGATGGCTTATTTTGATAAATATGCTTGGGACAAGGGCCATTAAGCATGTCCTTAATGCTCTATGACCTTCCAGGATTGAAGGGTGGCTTGCCATTGCCATCCCGACGCTGATTCTTGTAACCCGTGTTGGTGTTAGCCACTAGGTCAGCCCTGCCATCGGGGTGCCTGCGGTTACCACCATTGCCCTGGTTATTGCCATTATGACTAGTCATATTTTGTTGTTGACCCTTAGCACCACCTTTCTTCTTGCCCTTATCGGATTTATCCTCATCATCAGAAGTCGGATCCTTCGTGCTATCAGAGTCTGCATACTTGGTGAGAGCATTCATAAGATCACCCATATCTTGGCATGTACGCTTGAGCCGCTCGAGCTTCTGCTTAAGAGGCAAGAAATGACAGTTCTTCTCCAGAATCAGAACAGCCTGAGCCGCCGCAATGCTGTCTGAAGAATGGATGATAGCTGAAACCCGCCGGACCCAGTGATGGGACGACTCATCTTCACGCTGTGCACAATGATCCAAAGCAACAATCGTTAGCGACTGCTTCCTTGAATTTTTTTGATAAAACGTGCCTTCAACACTGCCCATGAGTTAATAGAATTAGGTGGCAAGCCTTTCAACCATGTGCACCCAGTCCCTTCCAACATCATGGTGAAATATTTAGCACAAACTGCATCACTGACGTCTAACATCTCCATGGCCAGTTCATAGCTTTCAATCCAAGCTTCTGGAGGGAGGTCGGGCATGTAATTAGGTATCTTACGGGGACCCTTGAAATCCTTGGGCAAACGCTCATTGCGTAAGGCCGCCACCAGACACGACACTCCAAGACCTCTAGTACTCAACCCGGCCTCAGTTGAAGTTGAGGGAATCATAGGGGGCGGCTCATAAGCCCCCCTGGTTTGTTGCCTCCGCCTATCGACGAGTCCTTGCACCATCCACGAGTGCCTGAGCCGTGCTCCGAGGATCAGGCAGGTTATCATGGGGCGAGTTTCGACGCCGATCACTGTTGGAGGCTGCGGGCGACTCAATACGCCTGCTATAACTACGTCTCAGGAGAGGAGTCGAATGCACCCGATCACGGCTGTATGAATAAGCAGCTTGCTGCGCAATGGCTGTCTGCAGGAGCTCGACTACATTCCGAGTTTCCACCGCTACCAGTGACTCACCAGTAATGGGAATCGCCACCAGCCGGGTCGCTGCCGCTAACATATTATCCACTGGGTTAGAAAAGTGCCCGGGTGGCGTCAAGAAACGTTGAGGCGTTGTCTGATTGGGGTGTGGGTTAGGTGCCCGCTCTTCCCTCCGTGCCGGCTCAGGCTGGCGAGGTTGAGCCGCCGCCCGACTTCTTGGAATGTCCGGGTTTAACTGGGGATTTACCCGTGCATCTGGAGTACTTGGACCTGCTAAAAGAGTGCCAAACAAACGCCTCGGGTCATACGTCAATGGTAGGCGACTCTGATACCTTCTCTGGAATACTACATTAGACGCGTTCTGATCCAGACTTAAGCGCCAAGCCTCCGCCTTCCCATGCTCTGCCTCTACGTCAATCTGAGCCTTCAATGTAGCTGCTTGGACGTTCCCAGCCACGATATCCTCTTGGGCCTTGGTTATCTCCTCACGAATCTTTGCAACCTCCGCATTGCGCTCTGCCTGATTCGCCGTAGTGACCTCCGTTGCCAGCAAAGCTATCAAAGTGACCATGAGATCTAATAGTACCTGAGACGGTGGCCTGGCTGAATTGGAACCACCAGCCCCTGCAGCCGCCGGGTTAGAAGTTGTTGCAGCCGCCATTGAGGAATTGAGAGTCGGCCCTGTGCCAGCCATGAAGATAGCAGCCCTACACGGCGGCTCATAAGGGTCCGGAATGCTGTGACCATCGGAATAGCCCCCAAGCCTGCCGTCTTGAAGCTGGTAAATTGACTCCATCTCTCCGGTCGAGGACTCATCACTTGAGTAGATGAGAGTCTTTCCTCCAGATGCAGAGCCTTCTGCAAGCTCCATGCCTTGCGCGAAACCAACGAAAATGCGCTTCCGGCCGGGTTGAACCCGTGCGGGTTGTGTGCGCCGAGCCGACTCGATGAGGTCGGTGCAGATGTCCGGCTCAAGCTCAGATCCGCCGATCCTTCCGATGAAGATGTGAATTCCGCCGAAGGGGACCCAATACCCATACTCGATTGAGTCAGCCTCGAGGCCCCAGCCAGTGTCGTAGATGTAGAGCTTGCCGCAGCGGCTCTTGGTCATCCTGCCAATGGCGTATCCCTCGATCCCTGGGAAAGAGCCCTTCAAGAACTCGAAACCACCGTGCGCTGGCCCCATGGTGGGCACCAACTGTCGTGGTTTTGTCACGACAGATGTCCTCGTGAAAGGACTTAAGCATGGAGCCATCGCAACGGTGATTAACTTATCGGGGTTGAGCGGGACGAGAGACACGTTTACCCAAGTTCGGCCCCTCACGATCGAGGTAAAAGCCTACGTCCTGCTTTATGTTGTATTGCTAGAGTATCAATTACAAGGGAGCAGATTCGCTTGGCCTAGCTCTCGATTGATTCTAACCTCTCTATTCTATGCCGGGGAGTCGCCTTTATATACAGGTCGAGGCCGCCGGTTTACAAGAGTCCGGGTCGGGTTATAATACTTGACCGAGCCGTACTCTAAGTCACCTTTCTTTGCAAGGCAGATCATTACATGGCGGGTTACATCCCCGGGCTGTCTTCTGACCTTAAGCCTAAGCCGGCCCATCTTGTGGGTCGTCCCCTTAATGCTACGGCTTGTATGTCTTGGCTCTTCAAAGGCACAAGTCCTTAAGTCGCCTTCAATGTAACCCGGCCTTATCATGGCGGGTTATAGCGTCGGGTTATATCCCCAACACGTGCTGACCCAAGAAATCCATCCTGCCCTGTTGGGAAAGGGTTGTCTATGAGCGAGGGAGAGGAGTGGAGAGAGATGAGAGATTAGAGGAAATTCTGTGTGGTAGAAAGAGTGAGTGAAGATGTGTACTTAAAAAGAGAGTGAAGTGTGGAGTTAAAGCGAGGTGGAGTGAGTCAGTGGAGAAATTGAATAGAGCTGGAGTGAGCTAGTGGAGATAGTTTTAAGAGATTAGATTGCTAGCAGATGGTAGTTGTTGTGGTGAATTTAATGGTCAAAGTTGAGTCAAACTTTTTCTGATTAGGTGCAGAAGTTAAGGACTTGTCTAGTGTTTAAGTGGAGAAGTTAAATATAGTTTGACTTAATATTTATTTTGAAAATAACAGCTAGCCTAATTCCGGACTAAATATTCCATATACTGCAGGTACTAATTCAGAGCAGTTTCAGAATAATGAACTGAACTCAATTTCAACTGCATTATTAAGTTAACTTTAACTGAAGTTAACTGGATAATTCAGTTTACTGAAGTTAACGACATTAGTGAGTTTCAGATAACTATCTTGCAACATTCAGAAAGTAGCTATCTTATTCGAAAACTATCATCCACAACAAGATATAGTTTATAGATTCATATACCACAAAAGGTTCAGAAACTGGCATGAGCAACCTAACATAGCTAGATAGGACATAGATTGATATAACACCAAAGGTTCACAACCATCCGATAGCAATATTCATAAACTAACTTAATGAAAATATACGAGTACTAGCCACAACTTTCAGGAACTAATGCCGTAGTATCTCTGGACTTGCATGCAACATGCTCTCTCCATGCGCAGTTGACACATGTGGTCAAAACAACGAAACGGTCCTTCAACGACCTTCTTCTTCTTCCTTGATGTTCTGGCCTCCTCCTCCCTCATCTGTTGTTGCCACTGCTCTGGCATATCCTATTGCTGCTCCATCGCCCACCAAGCCAGGGGAAGCACCGACACCATCGGGCAATGGGCAGTGCGGTCCTGGTACATGTACCAGCGCGAGCGCTGGTAGGGATCCGACGAATCCCCGGCCTCTCCCATCGCCCAAATGAGATTCGATCAGCGGGCTCTGGATGTCTGGCATGCACACCCTCTCCTCCACCATGGCACACACCTTGACCGCATGCGCCTGGTTTTGCAGCATTGGAATGCTGGAAAACCATGACGTGATCTCCACGGCCTAGGCGAGCTTCTTCGTCGACACAAATCTCCTCGATGGCTTGATGCCAACTTAGGTCAAACACCATCACCGATGAGGAACTGGTGGCGAAAGATGTGGGGTTTTCACTTTGAGATGGGGAGAGTAGTTTGGTTTGAAGTTCAAGAGAGAGGGGGGAGGTGGAGCAGTTTGGTTGGAGTGGTGAATTGGTATGGTCAAAAAGAGCGAATGGGTTAAAGCCGTAAGTTGACGCGCCCTTGCTACGGTGTAGTGCATACTGGTGGTTTGAGACTCAACTAGTATCGTTTGAAGGCCCAATGCAAACTAAATTCCTCATCCAATACAAAACACAATTAAAGAAATGTAGAAAATTCAGAACAAATTCATACATTACAGATTTCAGAACAAATTTAAACATAACATCATTAGAACCTAATTCAGACATAACATAATTCAACACCAAATTCAGACATAACATACTTCAGTAGCACAAATTCTAGCATGCAACAACAACGTGCACACAACAATATAAAACATGCAACGGTACCACTTAACTACCACAAATTCTAACATGCAACTGAGAGTGTAGTGAAACAAATTGGGAACATGCAACAACATAGTGTACTCAAACTGATTCAGTGATTGCCACTAGCAGTGAAATAACCCATCCACTTGGGATTAGGTGTCCTCTCCTCTTATCTGTTAAAATCTCATTTGATCCATTGCCGGATCTTAGTGCATTGAAACCCATTCTTCCATTTTTTGTTGCCTTTGCTCTTGTTCTTGTTGTAGATGAAGTTGGTGTTGCTGAATATTTGGGGGCTGGTGGAGCTGATGAAGCTAGGGATTTTGAGCCTCTGGTGTTGGTGGAGCAGATGAAATAACTAATTTCCTTGGCACCCTAGGTTGAGGTGGAACATGTGGAGCAGAGTAGGATGGAGCTGCTGAGCCTATGGGTGCTGGTGGATCTGGAGATGATGGAGGTGGAGGTGGAGCTGATACACCAGCTGGCCTGGATGATGAACCAGTGAAAATTTCCCTATTCTCCTACATGTTCAAACTCAAATAGTGTTATAGTTTGGTATGCAACAAAGCAAAACTATCATAGGTACAATGCAAACTTGGAAATTACCTGGTGTAAGTTCTTTCTCATCTGATGCCTTTGGCTTCAAAGTGGTATGGCAATATGTGTATCTACGGCCTTGCATATTGCAGTTGCTACAAGTAATGGTACCCATTATGCTGGTGTCCGTTTTCCCTAGCTTTTCTTTGAACACTTGGGGCTCATGATGACCCACAAGTATAGGGGATCAATCGTAGTCTTTTTGATAAGTAAGAGTGACGAACCCAACGAGGAGCAGAACAAAATAACAAGTGGTTTTCAGCAACGTATTTTCTGCAAGCACTAAAATAGTCGGTAACAGGTAGTTTGATAGCAAGATAATTTGTAACGCACAAGTAACGATGATGGTAAATAAAGTGCAGCAAGGTAGCCCAATCCTTTTGTGGCAAAGGACATGCCAAAACGGTCTCTTATAATAAGCAAAGTGTTCTTGAGGGCACACGGAAATTTCATCTAGTCACTTTCATCATGTTGGTTTGATTTGCGTTCGCTACTTTGATGATTTGGTATGTGCATGGACTGGTGCATGGGTGCTATTCTTACTTGAACAAACCTCCCACATATGATTAACCCCCTCGCAAGCATCCGCAACTACGAGAAAAGTATTAAGATAAAATTTAACCATAGAATTTAACATTTCACTGGTATAGCGAGGTGCTATACAAACGGTTTTAACCCCTTTCCGCGATGGCATTTGGAACCATTGCCAAGTGAGTGTATGTGATAAGGAGGCCCTTCCCACATGACCCAGAAACCATCGGGGATAGGGAGCCTTGATGCATACAGTTGTCCCTATAAAACCGTTTCTGATATCTCGAATATCCCAAACGCTTCATCCTTGCTACTCGTTTGTGCTCGCATTGCCATCGCAGTCGGAGTTCTGTGGTTTTACCTAAAACCAGGCACATTCTAGGCACGTACCAAACTGGCTCTACATTTACGATGCCTGGCACATCACAAACAGTTCATGATTGTAAACCGTGTACGATAGGTCGACAATCACACACATTTAGTTTTCCCGCACCGTTTGTGATATTGTCTGACATCACACACACTTTGCAAATGGCAACTGTGTGCACGGTTACACACGTTTCCTCTCTGTGAACCGTGTAGGATTATGATGTATATCACACACGCTGTGCTTTATAGACGGTGTGCGCTGTAATGACCTGCAGACCGTAATTTCACCCTAATTTAATTGATGCTATTTAAAATTGTACCTAATTTGAACTTGAAAGTAAGCTATAGCTTTATTCATATCCATCAGGTTCAAACAACCAATGCATTATTCGATTCACAGGTACATATGTTCAAGAATTACATAAGCACCAAATAAAGAATGATGAACTAGGGTTCTATACTTGTACTATTACAGATGGTAAAGAAAGAGGCGACAGGCATTCTGGTTGCTGAACAAGGTGAAGTGAAATGGCCCTATTATGCTCTCCTCGATGCAGAAGACACGCACGACTCTAGTCCAACCCCTTGTGATGGCTGGCCGCCAATCATGTAGTTTGAGAGGTAATCTTGAGTAAACTGCTTCATGATCCACTACAAAGGAAAAAAGATTCAGACATTGTCATCTAACACAACTCGTTACGGGCAGTAAAAAGAAGGCTACAGAGTTCTTACTTACCATCCTGCAGTTCACTGTTGTCTTGCATAAAGTGTAAACAAATAGTTTGATTGACATCTTTTGACCCATTTTAATAACAATCTTTATCAGTTTCCTCACTTGATGCTGGTTCATGAATATCTCATTGCCCCATACGCAGAAAGGGTTGAAGTGTGGATCTTTGGCAATGACATATGTACCTAAAAGCACCAAGTTAATATTAGAAGCTAAACAACAATTGCAAAATGATGTAGTACAACACTCCCTCCATCCC
This sequence comes from Thinopyrum elongatum, assembly GCA_011799875.1. Lineage (NCBI taxonomy): Eukaryota > Viridiplantae > Streptophyta > Magnoliopsida > Poales > Poaceae > Thinopyrum > Thinopyrum elongatum. Next base: position 241,809,242 of record CM022303.1, read on the forward strand.
ATTATATAAGATTTTATTACATGTATATCTAGACATCATCAGAACATTAAGGTAACACTCTTCCTTGTTGCTATGTAGCCTGGGATTGCATATTTAGTAATTCAGTAAATGCATGTTGCTATGTAGCCTCAGATATATTAAATATGGCCCTAGTTAACCTACTGATAAATGGGTTACAGATATATTCAGTGAAATGTCCGATTCAACGATTAATCCCTTATCAGCCTCTAGGCTATATGGAACCAGCTACCGATATCCTGAACAGTGAGTACATATAAGCAATGCGATGAAACTAACCTCGATGGAAAACATCACTGTTCTCAATATTGTCCTGTATGAGTACATATAAAAGCATGTTAAGCACAACAGGCTAAACATCAACCAAATATATCCATGGTAGACAACATAATTTACAAATGATAGCTTCAGTGTGCAGGTTTAAGCATGCTAGTTAAGCAAAACAAGAAGTGGAAAGGTGTGTTAACTGCATCAGGCATAACATTTAAAAACAAGCAAATAGTCATTCAAACTGGTATTGTGCAGGTCTAAAGTACACTAGTTATTGTTAAAAAAACAAAAAGGCATGTTAACTGCAACATCCTTAACAGCAACCAAATATCGTAATTCATAGTGGTATTGTTGAAACTGTTATTGATGAAATTGAACTGCACGACAAATAGTTGCACATATAGAGCATCACATTGTGAAGAACTGAAATAAGGCATAAGGCCATCTCTAGCCAATCCTTTAAAAGTTAACGGACTAAAACCGTTAGTGGATATATATATATATATATATATATATATATATATATATATATATATATATATATACTCCAGCAATTTTTGGCCGTTTCTAGTCGATCCCCTAAAGTTAACGTTGTAAAGTTCAATTTGATCAAGTTCAAAGCTGGTTCAACCGAAAGTAGCATGCATTCAAACATAAACATATATATTTTTGCATAATCAAACATAAAACATAAATTTAAACTAAACTAAACTACTTTCAGTCGAAGTGGAGGTCGAGCCAATCCTTCCTCGTCAGGTACGGTCTGCCGTGAGCCAGGTCAGGGCCGGTGCCGTCGTCGGGGTCATTAGGGAAGACACTCCTCCACTCGTCGACGTCGATCTCCTCGTCCTCGCCGCCCACCTCGACACCCTCCACGCTGCTGTCCTTGCCGCCTTCAACCTCATCATCGGAGGAGAGCACGATAACCTCGCCGCCCTCCGCACCGGCAAAGATCACCCGCTCTGCCTCCACGAGCTTCGGGTGCTGCCGGCGGAGCTCTTGCATGTTGGCCTCGTCGGCGGCCTCGGCCTCGAGGCGCTCCCACACCTTGCGGTCATCCCGCGCCATAGCCGAGCTCACCACCCCTGGCTCCGGTGGAACGAGGTCGATCGGACATGTGCCGAAGGGGAAATCGAGACTAGCCACCGCCGTGGTAGCGGACCTGCCAGCGGTCGTACTCCATGGCCGCGAGCTCGGCCATGTGGAAGCTACCAAGACACCAGTGGGTGTGGGTCTCCCGATCTGTAATATCGGCAACCCACGTCCCCCACCGCCGCTGCCGGACCCTAAGGTAGGACCTCGTCGATGGCCGGGCCCGAGGGAGGACGGGGAAGTCCTTGAACCAACGTAGGGGTGCGGCGGCGGGCGGATCAGGCGAACGGCGACGGCGGATCGATAAAGAGCCCGCGGAGGACGATGGGGACACCTCGGCGGCCACCTCGCCGGCGTCGGGCGAAGAGGCCGTGATAAAACTCTTTTGGGCCATTGGCTCCTCGAGCTCCCCGGCACACATGCAGAGGTTAAGGATGGAGGCGGCGGCGGCAATGGCGGCAACCTACCAATGGTTTCGAGCGAGGGAGGGGTGGTGCGTGTCTGTGTGAGCGGAGGTTTTGTGGAGTGTGTGGTGTGTGTGGAGGGGGGCAAGGTGGTGTTTGAGGAAATACCACGGCAACTGAAATTTTTAATAGTCGGGAGTAAAATGTTGGGATACTGAAAATTTGGATCAAGGGCGAGCAGATATTTTTTAGATTGCAAGGGATGCAGAGGCGGGAGTAACAAGGCAGGGCTACTGAAAATTTGAATCAAGGGCGAGCAGATATTTTTGAGATTGCGAGGGATGTAGAGGTGGGAGTAACAAGGCGGGGCTACTGAAAATTTGAATCAAGGGCGAGCAGATATTTTTGAGACTGCAAGGAATGCAGAGGCGGGAGTAACAAGATGGGGCTACTGAAAATTTGAATCAAGGGCGAGCAGATATTTTTGAGATTGCGAGGGATGCAGAGGCGGGAGTAAAATGCCAGGGCTACTGAAAATTTGAATCAAGGGATTGAAGCAGAGCGGGAGTAACAGACATCCCACATGGTTCGCACATACTAATCATGTGCTATCAAACATTAAAACCTTCCAGGCGGTAGATATTTTTGAGATTACGAGGCAGTAGATATTTTCGAGACCGGGAGGCAAGCCTCATGCAGCCCACTCTACTGTGCTGATGTGAGTGACTGCAGGGGCACGGGCGTGGCACATGGGTAGTCTGACCGAACCGTGTCTGTTGCATACCCAATCGCAAGCGGTTTCTACATCCAACTCGTGTGCTGTTTATAAATTTGGCAAAAAGAATAATGTGGGAGAGGGTTAGAACACGAACACACTTGCATGTGGACCAAATATATGTACGAAAAGGGTGGTTTGATGTTCGAATACCCAATGCACAACTTTGATGTGGCACCTGTCGCACAAAAGCACAGTATTGCTAGTCAGCCACCCCCTATGAACCCCACTTCATGTCGGCGGTAAGGGAATCCTAGCTACGAATGCATGCCCCCAAATAGCTAGGTCTGAAATCTCACCCTACCGTAACACAAAACCTATAGGAGTCTATCATATATATATGGTCAAACTTCCCCTTTCGCTTCCCGACAAAGGTGGACCGTGTGCCGACCCACAAATGTGTGCTTGTGGCACGAGATGGGTGAGACCACATACGAACCACATGCGGGTGGCCCTACTATATGTATGAAAAGGGTATGGTGTGATATTTAACTACTATTCACAACTTTGATGTGGCACGTGTGCCTCACAAATTAACCAGACTTCCCCGACCCCACGGAGCTTGCAAGTAGTGGGAAGTAGCCCCCCACCCCCCCACACACATGTCGGGGGAGGGCATCTCACCAAGATGTACTGTTACACGGACCAAGCAAAATCCAACTTGGTCGTACAACCTCTCCCGCTCGTTGTTGGTTAAAGTGATGGACGTCCACACGACCCTGCAAAATGGGCTAGCTTGTCGCTGATAACCTCGCGAGGGAGTACTGTATGAAGACAAACCCACTCTGTGCATGTGTCCCAAGTATGTATATGGAAGTGGTGTGTGTGGTGTTTGAATACCCAATGCGCAAATTTGATGTGGCACCATGCTTTGGAACCGTAAAATCCCCACACTGAGCGAGGGTTCACGACGCGTGGCATGCGCTCAAACTTAATTAGGCTTGGAATGATCGACCTACTATACGGTAACTCGAAGCAAAGAAGAAGAATCCACCCTGGTAACCTGTCTCGTCGTTGGTCAAAATGATGGACGTCCACGCGGGCCCATGAATATATATAGGCTTGCCGCCCATAACCAAGCGAGTGAGAATGTGTCCAAAGACAACCATTTCATACGTGTGTCCCGAACATATTTATGGAGGTGTGTGATGCATGCATATATGTGTGGAATACCCGGCCCAATGCACAACATTGATGTGGTGCATGCGTTAAAAATCGCAGAGGTCCCCACACAGAGCAAGAGGTTCATGACGTGTCGTGTGCTCGCCCCCCCCCCCCCTTCGATCCAGCGGGATGGATTCATGTGTACACATGCGCTATTATATATATGTAATCTCACATCATGATCTATATCATGAGACAAACAAAAAATTAATCCCCTCCTAAGTCAAATTAGTTAACCTCTCTCGCTGTCGGTGAAAGTGATGGACCAAGCGGGCCGACAAATGGAAGCATCACCGATAACCGCGTGAGTGAGTGCCATATATAGGACAACAACCATCGCTTGCATGTGTGCCAGAACATATATATGGAGAGGTGTGTGGTTGTGATGTTTTGAATACCTAATGCACAACTTTGATGTGGCATTTGCCTCAAAAACCGCAAAGTCCCCACACAGAGTGAGGTTCATGTGACACCTAGTATATATATGCTGGTCACCCCCCTTCGACACGTACTATACACCTAGTAACACAGCCCTAAAATAATTAATCCTCCTTGTTCGTCAAACATACCTCTCTATCGTTGTGTCAAAGTGATGGACGACGAACTCGCGGGCCCACAGAAAGCGAAGCATATGTCGCACGCGATTGAGCATCCTATATAGGACTATGTACCACCGTCTGCATGTGGCCCAAAGAGGTGTTTGTGTGATGTTTGAATACACAATGCACAACTTTGATGTGGCACCACATATATAGGAAACCAAAAAGTCCCCACAGAGAGCGCGAGGTTCATGATGCGTGGTATGTGCTATATGTACGCCCCATTCGACGCGTGGTATATATGTACTTCTACTGTATAGCACAACCCAAAAAAGAATCATTCCTTGATGGTCAAATTAACCTCTCTCTCGTTGGGTCAAAGTGATGGAGGACAACCTCGCATGCCCACAGATGGAAGCGCCACACGCGAGTGAGTTCCTATAGGGCAACCACCGCCTGCATGGTATTGCGTGATGTTTGAATACCAATATAATGTACAACTTTGATGTGGCACCTGCCTCGGGAACCAGAAAGTCCCCACATGGAGTGAGGTTATGACACGCATATATATAGAGTATTCATGTTGCCCCCTCTTTGACATGTACATACTCCTACCGTGCATATACGTAACACAAATGAAAAAAGAACCATCCTTGTTGGTCAAATTAACCTTTCTCTCGTTGTACGTTCAACTAATCAATGACGACCTCGCGGGCCCATAGAGAGAGTCACACACGAGTGAGTGTCATAGGACAAAACCACCCCGTGCTTGTGCCTGTGTGTTATGTGATGTTTGAATACCCAATGCACAACTTTGACGTGGCACATGCTTCGCAAACCGGAAATGCACTACACCATGATGCGTAGCCCCCTCACTTGAAGCCGGTGGGAGGGACTCATGTGTACGCACGTGCCCAAACTTTGATATGGAATCTCACCATGATCCACACCACACACATGCCAAGATGAATCCACCTTTTGGTCAAATGCCTCTCGTTGTCGGTGGAAACTGAAAACCTTTGCGGGCTAACAAATGGGCACGTCACTGATAACCGCACGAGGGAGAGTGTCCGAGAGGACCACCAATGCATGCATGTGGCCCGAACATGTATGTATGAAAGGGTTGTGTAATGCTTTAAATAACCAATTCACGACTTTGATGTGGCATATATAACTCACAAAATGATCAATAATCCCACACGGAGGCTTACGACTCGTAGTGTACTGCCTGACCACTCCCCCCTCCCCCCACCCCCCCACACACAGACACACACACCCCGCACCACCACAGCCACTCTGAGGCATGTCAAACTTTTTTTGCAGTGAACATATGACCAAAGGAGTGTCGTATTAAAATTTAAAAAAAACAGACATCATTCGACCGTTTTTATACATTGATTGATTTCATAGGGATTTAATGTGCAAAAATCAAATTTGAGCTACATTTGCACCAAAATGGATTGCAAAATCATATGTGTCCCTGGGTGCATGTTTCCCCATGCAAGAGATTTCAAAACATTGAGAATATAGATTTTTTAAATTCATTAAATCCAAAACTTAGTTGAAATTCATGAAACTTATTGTGGTGTCATATATGGACACTAGTAGACTGTGATATTGTATTTTTTCGTCAAATTTGAGACACGTTTTGATATAATCTTCTTACAAACGGGAGATTGTTAATAACTGGCAACCAATATCTCATATGGATTATTTATTCGGACCGTGTGCGTTAGACCGTGCCATGCTTCGGTTAAGCGGTAGAATGAATCGTCAATAAACAAAAAAATATACGTGTTGCCACGCGCCCCGTGTGCCGTGCGAGCAGGCATGAGTTGACGGGACGCATGCAAGCAGTCCGCCGCGCAGGCAGACCGGGAGGCGTGCGTGCAGGTGTGCATATTGACGGGAGGGATTTTCGCTGCCTAGTGTCACCGGGAGGCGTGCGAGTAGCTGTGTGAAATGATGGTAGGAATGGCAGAAGTCCGCCGCGCAGGCTCAGCGGGAGGCGAGACAGCCTTCGACCGCCGCCCGCCTCGCTCCCACTGGTCCGTATTAATTGCGCGCCTGAGCCACCGGCCATAATAGGCAGCCACACCCCCGGTCCACACTGGTCACCAATGTCTGGACTCTGGAGTGTATGAGGATGCCGCCGAAGCGCACCATCGGAGGGAGTGGCGACGCCGGGGCTGGTGAAGCACCCGCGCAACGTGTGAAGCTGGGCACAGAGGTTGCCATCGCCGCCGACGAGGTCTCACGCGGGCAGCAGCACGGCATTGACTTCGTCGGTGCCGTCGTGCCACCCCAGCCGGAGCCGGAGGTCAACAGCAACTCCGGCAACGACTGCGACTCCGACGAAGAACCGGTTAGTCGTCTATATACCCATTTGTGCGATAAACATATCATGTGTTTTCTCTGGTTACTCCCCCCTCTCTAATTTTTTTTGGAATACAAATCCTATGGTTATGTTCTCTCAGTCCATGAAATCAGAGTAATTAAGTTCTGTTAGATGCACGTAGGTGTATTGATTGTTTGAATGTTATCCGCATAGGGTTAGTGATTAATTGTTTGTTTTGTACAAATGATTTTTGCTAATAATCCGACTAGGGTTAGCGTGCGTGCTAATAGTTCATGGCCAGATCTTGAGAATTGATTTTGAATGTCCTACATATATGTTTGTGCCTTTTTTTATCCAGATCTTGAGAATTGATTTTGAATGTCCTACATGTATGTTTCTGCAATTTTTTTCTTTCAGATTGGTATGTACACAGATGAGGCTCTGGCCAGCACCGCCGCCGGATGTAGATCTTGGATCCGGCTGCGCGGCCAGAAGCGGCCACGCCCCCTGGACCTGAGGAACCAGTAGAATCTCTGGCCGACTGCATCAGCGATCTCCCGGACGGCATCCTTGGGGAGATCATCTCCCTTCTGCCCACCAAGGATGGCCGCCGCACACAAGTCCTCGCATCTCGGTGGTGCACTATGTGGCGCGCCGCGCCTCTTAATCTCGACTGTCGTCAGCTATCTGTCAATGATGATTCTAAACTCCCCGGAGCCATCATCTCCTCCCACAAGGGCTCCGTTCAACGCATCTGCATCCCGGCATGCTACCTGCTGGACATACCCTGCACAGTGGCCGCCTAGCTGACATCCTGTCAATTCGCTAAACTCCAGCAGCTTGAGTTCTACCATTACTATAGCGATAGGTTACCACCAAGAGCTGCATCTGTGCCCTCACCACCGATGCACATCTCATGGTTTTCCTCCTCTCTCCACACCGCCACCTTGAACCGGTGCCATCTAGCAGACAATCTGGTACAGATGCTTCAACCCCCACTGCTGAAAAAACTTGCGCTTGTGTTGGTTCATCTGTCGGAGGCCTCACTTCACAGCATCATCCACTCCAGTTGCCCTGCCCTGGAGCGTTTGGTGCCTGTTTTTGGAAATGGAATCCATATCCCTTGTCTCAAAATAAAGTCGCCTCACCTTGTAAGCATTGGAATTCGTTTTGAAGGACAGGAGCTCATCATCGAAGATGCCCATTCACTTCAAAGGTTGCTCCTTGATTGTTGTTCTAAACCTTCGCAAATAACTGTGGTCTCTGCGCCTAAACTGGAGACCTTGGGTGCAATTCGTGATCCGTTTAAATGGTTCGAGATGGTGTTTGCCTCCACACCTATTGAGGTACTGTATATTATTCATGTACACTTTTGTAATTTGCATTTTTCATTTGTGCGCATAAGTTAAGTATCATTTTGGAGTACACTTTCAGTGCTAATATTATGTTCTATGCTCAATGAAGAGCTTGTCCATCCTATCAGTGGTGGTGGATTCTGTCAATACCTTATATATCAGTATGTGGTGTTTTGATCTCAACATCATTATTGCCTAGCTACAATGCTTTCCATGTCTGAAGAATTTGTATATAAAGGTGACGATTTCATGCACATTGAAAGCCCATATATAATGTACTATAATTAATCGTTCAGCTATCGCTCTTTCAACATAATCTTTTTTAGACATTAACTGTTTTCAATCTTCATCTCTATTTAGGCACTAACACTTAGAGAAAAAGGTATAACCAATGGATGGTTCAAGAAGCACCAGGATTTTCTCATATCTCATGACATTCGTTTGAAGACAGTAACGCTAGAAGGATATGCATCCAACAGTGCAAATACTAGCTTTGTCACATTCTTCATGTTGAATGCGAGGGCGCTATTGTTCGTGAGGATTAAGTTTTTCAACAAGAAATTTCTCACGGAACTGTATGTGGAACAGCATAAAAAGAAGTTTCAGGTGGACCTAAGGGCTTCTGATCGTGCTCGGCTTATTTTACAATAACTTGTCGTCATCATGGACCAGTAGATCTTTTGTACCAGGATCTTGATTTTATGGATCGAACCGATCCATTTGATTGTGACTGCCAAAAACTTTGGTTGAGTTAGATGTTATTGCCCTGTTCAATCCGGGTTATGTGTAAACCTGATGAACAATTAATCCTCATGCTTTTGTACCTTTTGTAAGCTGGAGTTAGACATTGTTGCCCTTTTCAACTAGGGTTTGACCCACATTTTCTTTCATACTGGGCGTCTGTGTTCGTATAGGTACCACCTCTGTCATGGTTTATTCTTTATTGGCCCCCTTCGTATTTTGTAGTACCAAACTTTGACCTTAGATTTAACTAAGAATATATTAATGCATGTCATTGAAAATAATATTGTTGGACGGCTATTCCCGGCTATGTTCTTCTGCTATATGCAATAATTATGGATGTGCTTGCTCGCCGTTTAGGCGGCCGTGGCGCGCTCTGCTCGCGTGCCTCCACGCGCTCTGCTCGCCGTTTAGGCAACCTTGGGTCGCGTCCCTCTGCACGCTCTGCTCACCGTTTAGGCGCCAAGTCTTGCTCGGGTTGTGTCATCCCTCCGCGCGCGCTCTGCTAGCGGTTGGGGCCGGCGCACGATCACGTTGGGGAAGCTTTAGTTATTTGTTAGATTATGTTAATTAATTATACCTCCAAAGCCGGAATCATCCGACTCTGGAGGTATAATTAATTAACCTAAACTATGATCTCTGGCACCCATTCCCGTCGCGCAACTCCATCCTGTCGTCGGTCGTTGGGGGTATGCCGGTATGTGTGGGTAACTAGCTAGCAACTGGATCAGTAGCGAGGCACCGGCGGCGGCCATTGCTGTGGTTATTTATAGCTAGCAGCTGGCTAGGGGATTAGGGATTTTACAATTCACCCTTGTGGAGTGCGGTAAGCCTTCGCTGGAGCGTGGGAAGCCTTCACTGGAGCGCAGGAAGACTTGAGCACACAACCCGACAACCATATGCGGTGTCACGTGTTACCGGACACGTGTTAACATAAGGAAACGTATGTGTAACTTACTAATCATCGCACACGAGTACTCGCACACGCATCGTGTGCGATACTCCTAGCCATCGCAAGCAACTAGTATGCATTTTTCAAAGTTTTTAGTACACACAGAATCGCACACGAATTAACTCTAGTAACCGTCTGTGTTATATTTTCTCATCGCAAACAGTTCATCCGAGTGGGATGTTTGCCGCGTATCATACACATCTTGTTTACACGAATCGTTTGTGTTTTTTTGGCTCATCGCAAACAGTTCATCTATGTGAACTATCTGCCGCACATCACACACATCTTGTTAAGTTGAACCGTTTCTGTTGTGTTCCCTAATCGAAAACAGCTCCTCCGTGTGAACCGTATGCCCTATATCACACACACCTTGACCTGGCTAACCGTTTTTTTTGCATTCCCTAATAGCAAACAATTCATCTGAGCGAACTGTATGTTGTATATCGCACACACCTTAATATGGCTGCCCGTTTCTGTTGTTCTGTCTCATCGCAAATAGTTCGTATGGATCAACCGTATGTCCTGCATCGCACAGGCAACTAAAATCTGAACCGTGTTTGATGTATCCTTCATCGCTAATGTTTTACATCATTTTTGATGGTTTTTTTACATCACTGTTTGCGATTAATGCATCGCACACAGTTTCGTCAAAGGGTCTCTGATCGTAGTGTCGTGTTAGCAGCATCCTGCAGTAGTGTTTGGATCCAAATCGGTCCCTTACGAAGTAAGGCATAAACTAGGGTTTAAGCTTCTGTCACTCTAGCAACCCATCATCTAATAACTACTCCCTAATGCATTCCCTTAGGCCCAAATATGGTGAAGTGCCATGTATTTGACGTTCACATGACACCACTAAGGGAATCACAACATACATATCATCAATATATCAAACACATATCGAGTTCACATGATTACTTGCAACATGACTTCTCCCATGACCTCAAGAACTAAAGTAACTACACACAAATGATAATCATGCTAAAGATCAGAGGGGTATTAAATAGCATAATGGATCTGAACATATAATCTTCCACCAAATAAACCATATAGTAATCAACTACAACATGTAATCAACACTACTAGTCACCCACAGGTACCAATCTGAGGTTCCGGTACAAATATTGAACACAAGAGATGAACTAGGGTTTGATAGGAGATGGTGTTGTTGAATATGTTGATGGAGATTGGCCTCCCAAAGATGAGAGGGTTGTTGGTGATGACGATGGCTTCGATTTCCCCCTCCGGGAGAGAAGTTCCCCCGGCGGAACTGCTCCGCCGAAGGGCAAAAGTGCTCCTGCCCAAGTTCCATCTCGAGACGGCGGCGCTCCATCCCGAAAGTCCTCCCTTGTTTTTTCTAGGTCAAAATGACTTATATACCAGAAGATGGGCACCGGAGGTGGGCTGGGCTGGCCACAACCCACCAGGGCGCCCTGGTGTCTTGTGGTCACCAGGCTCTACTGCAGGATGGTCCAAACGCGACAGTCCAATCAGAGACCCTTCGACGAAACTGTGTGTGATGCATTAATCCCAAATGGTGATGTAATAAAACCATCAAAAAAGATACACTAGAAACGGTCAGCCAGATCACTAGGATGAAATGTGTGCGATTAGGCAACACACTAGAAACGGTCGGCCAGATCAAGGTGTGTGCGATGGAGGGCATACAGTTCACTCGGATGAACTGTTTGCGATGAGCCAAGACAACAGAAATAGTTCAACTGAACAAGATGTGTGTGATACGCGGCAAACAGATCCGTAATCAGAAATGTGTGCGAAGACCAATAATAACATAGACGATTGCTGCTAATAAGCCATGTGATTTGCTCTGTCTATGATTGCTGCTAACACCGAGTCGCGCGGGACGCAAGTAGAGCGCACCACGGTCGCCTCAACCGTGAGCAACCACACGCATTAAGCAGTTGAACACGCAGGGAATGATCGTCTACAAGTCGGCCGACAGTTGTGTCGCTGCGTAGAGAGCGGCCGTGTGCTACTACCTCCGTCTTGGTCTATTAGTCCCCTTTATATTCTGTACCATATTTGGACCTTAAATTTAACCAACAAAATGTTAATGCATGTTATTAAAATTATATAATTGGACACTATGTTCAAATACGAATCCAACAATATAATCTTTGGCGACATGCATTCGTATTTTATTAGTTAAATCCTACTTATAAACCAAGACGGGGGTAGTTGGTAATTAAATCGCAAACATTTTTTTTATTAATCGTATGTGTACGTGTCCTTTCGTCCTCCTCTCACACGTCTTGTCACCCCGCTGCCGCAGATGGCTTCGAGCGCAAGCTTGAGCAGCGCGTGGGGGCGTTCTTTTGGCCAAACATTGGTGAGCCCGTTCCCGCGCAACCGCGTAGGTTCCCGCGCAAGCTTCCTGCCTGACTCGGAGAAATCCCCCAAAATCCCAATGCTTACTAGCCTGCTATATAAACCCTCACGACCGGTGGGTCCTACGTCGCATTTTCCCCCTCCCTCCCTATAGCTTATCTTGTTTGCTTCTCCCACAATTGCCAATGGCACCGGTCCATCGTTGTTGCTTAACCACTCCGCCGTCATCAGAGGACAGCTCCAGCTGGGAGGCTACACCGCGGCGGTGGCGCAGTCCCCGGCGTAGTGTAGTGCGCGTGGCATCCCTGTTGGGTGTTCGCGAAACACCCACCACACACTCCGCCGCCACTGCCCGTTGGCAGCTGCTGCCGGCCGCCGTTGCCGCGACCCCACCATCTGCCGTCATGGCCGCAACACCACCGTCGAAAGCCAGGGCCATCGCCCACTCCGCCGCCGCAGCCCGAAGGCGGGAGGTGGCCGACGTGGCCGCCACCCCACTGCCGGCCACCGTGGCCATCACCCGCTCTGCCACCGTGGCCCGAAGGCGGGAGGTGGTGGTCGTGGCCGCCACCCCATCATCGGCCGCCATGGCCGCCAGCCCACCGTCGACCACCGGTGTCATCACCCTCTCTGCCACCGCTGCCCAAATGCGGGAGACGGAGGTGGAGGCCCGCACATGTGTCAGCGACCTTACGCGCTACATCGAGTTCCTGCGGGAGGAGGAGGAGCGCCTCGTCGAGCATGCAAAGAGCCTTACCACCATCGTGGCCACAGCACATGCCGACACAGAGGCAAGGAATCAGGAGATCTACGAGGAGTCCCGCCGCTTCGAGAGGGGTCATCTGGAGCGGCAGAGGACGTTCGAGGTGAGCGTTGCTAAAGGTGCAGCAGCGGCAGCCACCGTATTGCAGTTGTCTAGCTCGTCGGTAGGCTCCTCCTCCTATGCCTCTTACTGAGCGTGCTCGGCAGAGGAGAGGCTGCCGGAAGTAGTACAAAGCCCCTCCGTAGTAGTAGTATTTAGGGGCTATTTTGTTCAGTTCATCTGACTATAGATGTGGTGGAACTATACAACGTACTTAAAATTAGCTAGTATATATAGTTGAACTAGCTATTTCAGTACGTGGTTGGCAACAATTGGGGAAAAGTTTGGTTGGTTCAGCTATCGAGTTGAACTATTTGTATAAAAGAATGACTGCTTAATCTATGAATGAAATCTATGCTTAATTACTGAATTTTTGTTGCAAAAAATATATAGTGCTAGTGATTTTTAGCTGCATACTTTGACAAATGGCAGTGTTACAAGATTGACAAATGGCAATGTTACTAGATCAACAAATGTCAATCTTTCCAGTTTGACAAATGGCAATATACCCAATATGACAGATGCAAATCTTACCAAATTGTCTGTACGTGGTTGCACATGGGTCATCCGAAATAACCGTTTGTGTTGAAGGGAGGTACAAATCCAACTTGCCAGATTTTCTCTTGGCTTAGCGTTGAAGTCTCACTTTGCATACCGTATTCAATCTGAACCGTTTGCGTTGAAGAGATGCACAAATCCTGCACGGCGAATTTTCCCTTGGCTTACTAGGGAAGACCATAGCTCTCACTTTGCATACGGGTGTTCTATCTAAAACGTTTGCGAACAAGAGCTGCACAAATCCTGCTCGGCACATTTTCCCTTGCCTTACTGGGGAAGCTGCCGGTTTACATACGGGTGTTCTATCTAAAACATTTATGATCAAGAGCTGCACAAATCCTGCTCGGCACATTTTCCCTTGGCTTCCTGGGGAAGCTGTCGGTTTGCATACGGGTGTTCTAACTAAAACGTTTGCGATGAGTGTTTTATAATTAAAACCATTGGAAGACTAGTGGAAGATGATCCTTCTGCGTCATGGCGTTGGTGGAGGTCTGCAGGAGGGGAATGGGAGGCGAACAGTAAGGCCGTCCGTATTAAACTGCGGCTTGTGCGCCATTAATGGAGAGAATGTGAGCAAGGCGGGCAGCCATGGAAGTCAAAGGGCTCGCTTCCCAGTGAGCCTACGCGGCATATAGCTTGCACGCTTCCCGGTGAGCCTACGCATTGGAGTACAGCTTGCATGCCTCTCGTTCAGTCAAGCACAAGTCCGCATGGCACTACTAGCCATTAAAAGAGTGAGGCGTGGCGTCATGTGAATGGTTAATAGAACGCACACGATTTTAATTATACAAAATGTTTGAGATGTTAAAGTGGCAGCTATTTGTTTCAAAATGCCTTTGTTGGCTGTTATTCGAGTGCGCCTTCTCTCAAAATGGACACGAAAAATACCACAGCATGTCGGGTGCCATTCCACGATAGCATGCCAAGTTTCATGAATTTCAGACGAGTTTTGGATTTACTAGAATTTAAAAACAAAGTATCTCAACATTTCGCTGGCAATCAATGGTTCCCTGGTGTTTGAAATTCATTCCCATTTCTTGCATGGGACCTAAAGCATGCACCCAAGGACACACATTTGTTCAAATTTGAATTATGCACATAAAATGCCTAGAAACCCCAGTTAATGTATAAAAATGTCGTAGCGAACCCCGAAAAATCCCAAAAATTGACACAACACTCATTTTGTTCTATGTTGACACTAGAAAATTTTTGAAAGCAAGAAGAGGCAACGAAAATCGTTTCGTCCCCAAAGGTGGCACGTTCCCTACCGAAACCATCAGGCTTGTTGTGAGAAGCTCTGGTTTGCGAGAAGCTTATACCCAAACCTGCCCCAAATGGGATAAAATTTTTACCACAGCATGTTGATGCTGCTCCATGATAGCATGCCAAGTTTCATGAATTTCAGACGAGTTTTGGATTTACTAGAATTTAAAAACAAAGTATCTCAACGTTTGCGGCCGAGTGACGGTGGCAAGGTGCTTGACATTCATTCCCATTTCTTGCATGGGACCTAAGCATGCACCCAAGGACACAGATTTAATTTTTCAACCAATTTATATGTACTGGAGCATGTGCATGTAGTTCAAATTTGAATTATGCACATAAAATGCCTAGAAAACTCAGTTAATTTATAAAAATGTCCAAACAAACCCCGAAAAATTCCAAAATTTAACACAACACTCCTGTTGTTCTATGTTGACACTAGAAAAAATTTGAAAGCAAGAAGAGGCAACGGAAATCGTTCCGTCCCCATAGGTGGCACGTTCCCTACCGAAATCACCAGGCTTGCTGTGAGAAGCTCTGGTTTGTGAGAAGCTTATACCCAAACCTGCCCCAAATGGGACAAAAAATTTACCACGGCATGTTGATGCTGCTCCATGATAGCATGCCAAGTTTCATGAATTTCAGACGAGTTTTGGATTTACTAGAATTTAAAAACCATGTATCTCAATGTTTGCGGCGGAGCGACGGTGGCAAGGTGTTTGCCATTCATTCCCATTTCTTGCATGGGACCTAAGAATGCAACCAAGGACACAGATTTGATTTTTCAACCAATTTATATGCACTGGAGCATGTGCCTGTAGTTCAAATTTAATTATGCACATAAATGCATAGAAAACTCAGTTAATGTATAAAAATGTCCAAACAAACCTCAAAAAATTCCAAAATTTAACACAACACTCATGTTGTTCTATGTTGACAGTAGAATTTTTTTTTGAAATAAAGAAGAGGCAACGGATATCGTTTAGTCCAGAAAGGTGAAACGTTCCCTAACGTAACCATGAGGCTTGTTGTGAGAAGCTCTGGTTTGTGAGAAGCTTATACCAAAACATGCCCCAAATGGGACAGTATTTTTACCACGGCATGTTGATGCCGTTCCATGATATCATGTCAAGTTTCATGAATTTTAGACGGGTTTTCGATTTACTAGAATTTTAAAACCATGTATCTCAATGTTAGCGGCCGATCGACGGTGGCAAAGGTGTTTGACATTCATTCCCGTTTCTTGCATGGGACCTAAGCTTGCAACCAAGGACACACATTTGATTTTTCAACCCGTTTATATGCACTGGAGCATGTGCATGTAGTTCAAATTTGAATTATGCACATAAATGCATAGAAAACTCAGTCAATGTATAAAAATGTCCTAGCGAACCACGAAAAATCCCAAAAAATGACACAACACTCCTGTTGTTCTACGTTGACACTAGAAAAATTTTGAAAGCAAGAAGAGGCAACGAATATCGTTTCGTCCACAAAGGTGACACGTTTCCCTACCGCGAACCATGAGGCTTCTTGTGAGAAGCTCTTGTTTGTGAGAAGCTTATACCATAACCTACCCCAAATGGGACAACATTTTTTACCCCAGCATGTTAATGCCATTCCATGATAGCATGCCAAGGTTCTTGAATTTCAGACGAGTTTTGGATTTACGAGAATTACAAAAGCAAGTGCCTCAATGTTTGCCGGAGAGCCACGGTGCCGTGGTGTTTGAAATTCATCCCCATTTCTTGCATGGGACATAACCATCAACCCATGGACACATATATGATTTTACAACCCATTTTGGTGCACCGGAGCATGTGCATGTAGTTTAATTTTGAATTGTGCACCTGAAATGCCTAGAAAACCAAGTTAATGTATAAAAATGTCCAAACGAACCCCGAATAATTCCAATTTTTTTGATGACACACCTATAGTTGCATGTTCACTGTAGATAAAAGTTCTAGCAATTCAAACACCCTCCTTTGCCGCTGTGACCCCATTATGTAATTCAAATCAAGACGAAAAATCAAGTAGATCGCACACATTTAATTATCACCAACCGTGTGAGATGCAGCACAAAATATCTTGGAGCACCGTCGGAGTATAGTACGCATATGGCTTACACGAGAAGGTGCGTCGGCTATAGTCCACAGCCGGCGTGTCAAGCACACTAGCTCGCTCCCCAAATATCATTTCACTGTTCAATCGTCGTCGGTGAAAGATGGGGACGTGGACGCGCGTCGTGAGGGCAACTTCGGCGGCCCACTCCGGCGAGAGCACGGCCGCAGCCGCCTGGCGTGTGCTAACAAGGATCGTGAGTGTGGCCGCAATCTGTGACCTGGCGGCCAAGGCAGCCCAAACGGCCGCTGTTGCTTCTCAGGTGGCGGCAGCAACATCTGCCTCGGGGATAGCAACTGGCGAGAGCAGCACATCAACTGTCCGTTCCGCAGTGGCGGCCATAGCTAGCCCAGATGGAGGCCGCCCACGACCATGTCCAGGCTGCCCATGCCCAGCTCGTGGTGGTCACCGCACAAATCAAACAAAGCTTCTCCGACAACGGTCGGCAACCCACGGCCGAAGAGTTTGCAATCGCCGAGAGCGTTCGAGCAGCCGTCCGTTCCTCCGTGGCATAACTTGCCACGAAGGAGCCCGTCCAAGCCCAGATCGCGGCCGCCCACACCCAGCTCGTGGCGGCCTTTTCCAAAGAGATGGCGGACGCGGATGGCGAGATGCTTGCCGAGTATGGTGCGATGGCTACCATGGACCCCCTTCCCCAGGAGATCGTCGGGGCGCGAGCTGGACATGGAGGAGGCGGCGGAGATCGACGAGCACCAGTCGTAGTAGTACTCTTTGTTTTGTTTAACTAAGAGCACCGATCTTTAATTTGTTAGAGTAATCTTTAGGTCAGCTAGCTCTATTTAATTGCTGAACTTGCTCGATTAAGAAGTGTGGTGTGCTGTAGTCTCCTTTGTGTACCCAAATTATGCAACGACGTGGATGACCACTGCAACCAGGGTAATTCGAACCAAAAATTTTTACGTTCAAACTCATCACACACGGGTTAAGCTATATGGATCGTTTGTGATGTTCACATATTGTACACAGTGCTGAATAAGGGACCGTGTCTGATGACACTTTGTGCGCTAGTTTTTTCGCTGCACCGATTCAAAATTTTCGGCTTCCGCGGAAATATCTACCTCCCCGCCCCCTCCCCCTTACCAAAAGCCACATTTCCCCTATTTCCGCCTTCCTTTCCAAGTTGAAACCTTCACTCCTTGCTTGCAGCGCCGCCTCCTCGCCGGCGACCCTCCTTCACGCTGCTCGGCATCGTCGATCCAGGCAGGTAATCTACACCCGACCCCCATCCTCCTCCTCCTTCCACATCCCACATGCCCCGACCGCCGGTGCGACACCTTCCACCCAAATCACCTCCCCCTCCCCCAAATAAGCGCTGCCCTAAGCCATGGTGCACGCAGTATAGCTAGGAGCTCAAGGAGCATTTGGCAGCGAAGAACCAAATCGCGGCCACATCGGTGATGAGGTTGCGATGGTTGCCATTCGTGCCGACCCCCAGATCTTGGAGGAGCACCTCATCGTCGAGCCCACCGTTGACGCATCGCGCGCCGACGCCACGACGCGGTTGGCTGCTTTAAACGACAGTTCGTGGCGTTTCCTCGAGGCCACCATCGGTGCCTTCGACGAAGACTACGAGGTGTTTTCTTAGCGTGCCCGTGCTTACTCAACTCGAGAGGCAGCAGGTTGGTGCCCGGAGCGGCTCAGGCAACTCACCACTACGATGACGGCACCCATGATGTGGAGGCCTCGCCCTCTCCCATGTCCAAGGAGCCACTCATCATCGATATCTCCGACGATGAGGAGTAGCTTGTCTTATTAGCTCACTATAAGGACCTATGTTCAGTTTGCTAGCTACGCCGGTTAAGCATGCTCGGTTTACCCATTGCATGTGCTGCTCCTACCTTTCCTTAACAAATTCTAGTGAATTGTCCTATCTACTTTTACCATGAAATTTGTTGTTCTAGTGTATATGTTCTATATGTCGTGCAATGTGGTGCTCACTTATTAACTGTTTGGTTAATTAGTTGTCATCTTCAGTTAACTGTTTGGTTCAATTCTGCAAATGTGATGTTCAATTCTTCAGGGTGCAATTTTGTATTGTCTTCCATGTCAGAAATAAATTGAATTTATCTTTACAAAATACATGAGAAACAAATACAATTGCTTTATTTCCAAGTTGTCAAGCACGCTTGGTTTGGTTAAATGTCTGATCTTCTAGTATGTTATATATTGTGCAATGCGGTGCTCAGTTAATGTTTGGTTCATTTGTTGTGGTGTTTAGTTAACTGTTTGGTTCAATTCTACAATGCGGTGTTCAATTGTTGTGGGTGCATTTTGTTATTGTATACCATGTGAGAAATAAATTGAATTTGGCTGTACTAAATACATGAGAAACAAATACAATTGCTATATTTCCAAGTTGTTAAGCATGCTTGGTTTGGTTAACTGTCTGATCTTCTATTAGGAGTATGTTATATTGTGCAATGTGGTGCTCAGTTAATGTTTGGTTCATTTGTTGTGGTGTTTAGTTAACTGCTTGGTTCAATTCTGCAATGCGATGTCCAATTGTCGTGGGTAGAATTTTGTATTGTTGTGCATGTGAGGAATAAATCGAATTTGGCTGCACTTAATACATGAGAAACATATGCAATTGCTATATTTCCTAGTTCTTAATCATGCTTGGTTTGAATAAATGGGTTTTCCATGTGGCTCGAATTAATCTGATGAATCTGCAATGTTCTTATTTTTCATTAACATATTTTACTGATAGCATGCGAACCCTCACTTAACCTGATCACTAACTACCTTATATGTGTTGCAGGGAAACACTGAGAAGCACTGAGGTTTACAATCAAGATTTGCACATGCATGGTCCTTTGTCTAATAGCACATTATTGTGCAATTGTAGGAACCATTCTAATATTTAGGTTTTTAACAATTTGGTCTTGCACATGTAGGTCCTGCTGTCAGAGGTTTTGACCCACTGTTCGACCCTTTTTTCATATGGGGGAATGAGTTGTCCATGAATATCAGTCAAGTCAAGAAACTCAGAAAGATTGTTAGGATAAAGAAATTAGCGACAAAAAACAACATGATCTTTGTCTGCACAATGAAGAAGACATCTGTTCACTACAGGATGGTACTAACTATTATAACTTGGCTTTTTTATTCCTTTGCCCCATTTCCAATATAGAGAAGATATTTATGCACATCCTTGTTTTCAGGCCTTTCCAAAGCAGTTCACTGATGATTACCTCTCAAACCACATGTATGGTCAGGAGGCCAGGAAGGTATTCATACAACACCCACGGTTCAATATTGAAGTGTTCCTGAAGAGGACGAAGGATGGACGGTCAATCATCCACAGGCACTGGCCTAAAGTTGGAAAGACCTTCAACATCAATGAAGGCTCAATATTCGCCTTCTGCTTCAGCAGTTTTCCAGATGAGATTCATCTGTCTATGTACCGTCTATGATGCTAATTTCGAAAGGTCATAGATGTTCCATGTGAAACTTGGTGCTGGTGCAGTTGTGTAATAGGGTAGTTGAGTGCTGAAGCTATATGATGTTGTACTCTGATGTATTTCAATTATGAAATCCTGCTTCCTTAATATGAAAATGAAATATATTGTGTGCTTAATATGAAATGTCAATTAGAGCAATAAATGGATTATTAATAATAGGACAATTAGCCTGCTAATTGGGTTTTTCTATTACAAACGGTTATTGAGAAAACACTGTGGGCGATGACCTCAGGCAATGCACACAGTTTCTAGGAATAAACCGTGTTGGATCAATGAACAATCACACACGACTTCCTCTTGAAAACTGTTTGCGTTAGGCCACCTTGCGCAAACGTTTACCACATAAAAAGTGTGTGTGATGGACAGCCTATGCCACACAACTTCTTCTAGGCACCGTGTCTGATGCATTCAATAACGCAAACGGTAAAATTGTTAATATTGTCTCCAATGGCAATGCTATCACAAACGATTTCATGGGGAAAATTGTGTGTGATGTACCTGCGAATGGAAACGTTTTCCTTGGAGTGACTGTGTGGGATGTATATACGAACGGAAACGTAGTTCTTGGATTGACTGTGTGGGATGTACATACTAACGGAAACGTATTCCTTGGATTGACTGCTGATACGTCTCCAACATATCTATAATTTATGAAGTATTCATGCCATGTTTACAACAATTTTATATGGTTTTGGTATGATTTGCATGGAACTAACCCGGACTGACGCTGTTTTCAGCAGAACTACCGTGGTGTTGTTTTTTTGCAGAAAGGAAAGTTCTCCAAATGAGCTGAAACTTTTTGACGATTTTCTTTGGAACAAAAGAGACCCCCAAAGTTTCGTGGGAGGGCCAGAAGAGCCACGAGGAGGGCACAACCCACCAGGGCGTGCCTGGAGCCCAACCTGTGGCATGGTGGGTTGTGCTCACCTCGAGGCCCATCTTCGCATGAAACCGACGCCAAAAAATCCTATAAATATAGAAACCCCCAGAAGTAACCTAGATCAGAAGTTCCGCCGCCGCAAGCCTCTATAGCCATGAAAAACCAATCTAGACCCTGTTCCGGCACTCCTTGGAGGGGGAAATCATCACCGGTGGCCATCTTCATCATCCCGGCAGCCACCATGATGAGGAGGGAGTAGTCCACCCTCGGAGCTGAGGGTTTGTACCAGTAGCTATGTGTTTAATCTCTCTCTCTCTTGTGTTCTTGAGATGTCACGATCTTGATGTATCGCGGGCTTTGTTAATATAGTTGGATCATATGGCATTTTCCCCTCTCTATCTTGTTGTGATGAATTGAGTTTTCCCTTTGAGATTTTGTTTTTATCGGAATGAATACTTTTATGGATTTGAGAGCACTTGATATATGTCTTGCATACGAATACTCGTGGTGACAATGGGGTATTATATTGATTCACTTGATATATGTTTTGGCACTCAACTCGCGGATTCCCGAGGTGACATTGGGGTAATCTATGCATAGGGGTTGATGCATGTTCTCGTCTTTGTTTCTCCGGTAGAAATCTTGGGGCACTCTTTGAGGTTCTTTGTGTTGGATTGAGTATTATGAATCTGAAATTGTTTGATGAATATCATATAATCAACTCACGAATACTCGCGGTGACATTGGAGTATCTAGGTGACATTAGAGTTGGTTGATGTGTATCATATGGTGTTATTTTAGTACGAACTCTTGGTTAGATCGATCGGAAAGAATAGCTTGGTGTTATTTTAGTACGAACTCTAGGATAGATTGATCGGAAAGAATAGCTTTGTGGTGGTTTCGTACCCTACAAACAATTTCTTCTTATGTTCTCTGCTAGATAAGAACTTTGAAGTGATTCTTCATCGCACATTGAGGGATGGTTATATGATCCAATTAAATTAGCATTGTTGAGAGATTGCACTAGCGAAAGTATGGACCCTAGGCCTCATTTTAAAGCATTGCAATACCGTTTGTGCTCCATTTTATCAATTGCTACCTTGCTGTTTTTTATTGTTCCTATTACAAAAATCAATATCTACTAGCATTACTACGCTTGTATCACCATCTCATCGCCGAACTAGTGCACCTATACAAATTACCATTGTATTTGGTGTGTTGGGGACACAAGAGACTTTTTATTATTTGGTTGCAGGGTTGTTTGAGAGAGACCATCTTCATCCTATGCCTCCCACGGATTGATAAACCTTAGGTCATCCACTTGAGGGAAAATTGCTACTGTCCTACAAAACTCTGCGCTTGGAGGCCCAAAACATGTCTACAAGAATAAAGTTGCATAGTAGACATCAACTGTGTGGAATGTACATACGAACGGAAACGTTTAGCCGGGATTGACTGTGTGGGATGTACTTACGACCGGAAATGATTTGGCCTATATAATTGTATTTTTTAGCACAACTGTATGTATAATTGTATTTCATCGCTCGCCCATCACACATGACCTCATTTTGCCGAGCGTGTGTGCTAGGAGGGCCTATCCCCAACGGTTTCTGGGTCCTGTGGGAAGGACCCCCCCCCCTATCGCACACACTCACTCGGCGATGGTTCAGAATGCCGTCGTGGAAAGGGGTTAGAAACCGTTTGTATAGCACATCGCTGTACCAGTGAGGTGGCCCCCCTCCGGTAGTTATTTGCTCCAGTATTTTTCATATATCCCAAAATAATTCTCCGTGAAGTTTCAGCTTATTTGGAGTTGTGCAGAATAGGTGTCTCTGACGTAGCTTTTTCAGGTCTAGAATTCTAACTGCCGGTATTCTCCCTCTTTGTGTAAACCTTGCATTTTATGAGAGAAAAGGCATTAGAATTACTCCATAAAGCATTATTATGCATAAAAATATTATAAATAATAGTAGGGAATCATGATGCAAAATGAACGTATCAACTCCCCCAAGCTTAGACCTCGCTTGTCCTCAAGCGAAAATCGATATCGAAAAACATGCCCACATGCTTAGAGAGAGAGAGGTATCGATAAAAACAAAATACGAGCATAGTAGCATCATTCTTATTATCATAACAGCAACAAACTTTATCATATAACTTCTCATGAACAAGTAACAATTCATCACAAGATCGAAGTAAAAAGCATAAACTCTATTGAAAACCAACAAACTGTGTTCTCAGTCAACTTTGCAACTACAATTCATCATATTTTCAGGAAGGCTCTCATATCGGAGCTTTTGGCAAGTCCACATACTCAACCATCATTTAATCTTCTATGATTGCTAACACTCACAACATACCCGTGAGCAAAAAGTTTCAACCGGACACATAGAAAGATAGGGGCTTATAGTTTCGCCTCCCAACGTATTCACCTCAAGGGTGATGTCAACAATAATAACTCATGCTCACTCATATCCAACTAGATATATGTGCCTAGATCTTTCCTCACCACATGATCCTTACAAAAAGAGAAAATAAAAAGGAATATGGAAGAATACTTTGACTCTTGCATAAAAGTAAATACATAAAAGTAAAAGATAGGCCCTTCGCAGAGGGAAGCAGAGGTTGTCATGCACTTTTTGTTCTGTATGCCAAATCCCTTAATGCAAAAGAATGTCACATTATATTACCCCTTATGATAGCAACCTTTATTATGCAGTCCGTCGCTTTCATTACTTTGCCATCACAAGTTCGTACAACGCTCAATTTTCTCTTACACTAAATGATCCAACACATTTAGAAGCAATTTTTATTGCCTTATTGCACCAATGACAACTTACTTGAAGGATCTTACTCAATCCATATGTAGGTATGGCGGACTCTCAAAACATGAGTTTGGGTTTAGGGTTTTTGGATGCACAAGTAGTATCTCTACTTAGTGCGGAATTTTGGCTAGCAAAGGTATTGAGCAAGCACCACATGTTGAAGGATCTATGACAATATAACTTCTATGTGAATATGAACAAACATAAATTATTACGTTGTCTTCCTTGTCCAACGTCAACAATTTTGACATATAATATTTAATGGGGGCTCACAATCATAAAAGATGTCCAAGATAGTGTATTTGCATGTGAATCTTGTCTTCCCTTATTAATTCTTTCATGAGTTGCATCATTGACCAATGCTATGTTTGTCAATCTCCAATAAATTTTACCACTTATACTTTTCCTTATGTGATGTCATTACTTACCATAAGATTAGCATATGATCTTTTTTTCATTTATTTCCTTTTATTTGATTGCAACATAAAAGTAAAGAAGCAAAGACTCAAACTAAACTTTATTATATAACTCTCACTCGATTACATAGATAGATAGATCACGAAAACTAACACTCAAAAAGAGATCATGCTAAACTTTCATTCAACTGATTCATGATATAACTAAAGATCGAACTAAAATAGGTAAAGGTAGTAAAAGTGATGGTGATACGGTACCGGGGCATCTCCCCCAAGCTTGGCAGAAGCCAAGGGGAGTGCCCATACCCATGTACTCAAGTCTCCTTTGGTGTGGAAGATGATGATGGTGGCGGTGATGAGGTAGTCATGTTCTTCTTCTCCAGCTTGTGTCGGAGGCTGAAATTATCCTCCCTAAGATCCTCATTCTCTAGCTCAAGCTTCAATATCTTCTTGCATAATGCTGCCTTGCTATCCTGCAGAAAACGAGAAGGGATAGATTGGGTCTTAGTTTTGTTGGGGAGGCTTGACTTATTGAGCTCCACGTGCGTATCTCCAGGTTGAGGTAGTGGAACTTCATCTTCATCTGAGGATGCTACCTCCTCCTCCGAATCGGTGTCCTCCTCCTCATCCGTGAACCAAAAATATGGGAAGGTCTTCTTAAATACATTTGGATCTAGAGGTTGGTAGGAAACAGGGCTCTCTCCCTCCGAATCTTGAGACGACATATTTTCAGATCTGTCAGAAAAACAGCAAGAAACAAGAATAGAGGATTTCTCTATGATACAGTGGTCAAATCGTTCAAGGGTATATATAAAGATTTTTTATCTTGGGGAACAAGCAATATGGAAGGAAAACGGAGTCGGGAAGGTTCCCGAGGGGGGCACAACCCACCTGGGCGCGCCAGGAAGGGCAAGCGCGCCCTAGTGTATCGTGCCCTCCTCGGTTGCCTTCCTGGTTATTTCTTATTTTCCTAATTTTCTAATATTCCAAAACTGACAGAAAATATTTTTGCGGATTTTTTGGAGTCCGTTTACTTACCGTATCATGTACCTCCTTTTTTCAGGATTCTGGAGTGTTCCGGAAAGTTTTCTTTATGTGTTCCTCTGGTGTCATGGTTTGGATAATATTGCTTTCCGCATTAATAGGCGTACCTAAGATATAGTGTTTAATTATTTGTCCATTGACCACCTTCGGGTTAGTACCTTCGGCATTATTAATCCTGATAGCTCCAGAGCGATAAACCTCTTCGATAATATATGGTCCTTCCCATTTGGAAAGAAGTTTTCCTGCAAAGAATCTAAAATGAGAGTTGTACAAAAGAACATATTCTCCAACTTTGAATTCCCGCTTTTGGATTCTTTTGTCATGCCATCTTTTAACTTTTTCTTTGAATAGTTTGGCATTTTCATAAGCTTGGGTTCTCCATTCATCCAGTGAGCTAATATCAAATAACCTCTTTTCACCAGCAAGTTTGAAATCATAGTTGAGTTCTTTAATTGCCCAATATGCTTTATATTCTAACTCAAGAGGCAAATGACAAGCTTTTCCATAAACCATTTTATATGGAGACATACCCATAGGATTTTTATATGCTGTTCTGTAGGCCCAAAGTGCATCATCTAATTTCTTAGACCAATTCTTTCGGGACCTATTGACAGTTTTTTGTAATATTAACTTTATTTATCTATTGCTAAGTTCAACTTGACCACTAGATTGAGGATGATAGGGTGAAGCAATTCTATGGTTAACATCAAATTTAGCAAGCATTTTACGGAAAGCACCATGAATAAAGTATGAACCACCATCAGTCATTAAATATCTAGGGACTCCAAACCTTGGGAAAATTACTTCTTTAAGAATTTTAATGGAAGTGTTATGATCAGCACTACTAGTTGGAATAGCTTCTACCCACTTAGTAACATAATCAACAGCAACCAAAATATGTGTATACCCATTAGAGGAAGGAAAAGGTCCCATATAATCAAAACCCCGAACATCAAATGGTTCAACAGCAAGTAGTGAATAGTCCATAGGCATTTCCTGACGCTTACCAATATTACCAATTCTTTGACATTCATCACAAGACAAGACAAACTTATGGGCATCCTTGAAGAGAGTAGGCCAATAAAAACCAGATTGCAATACCTTGTGAGCAGTTCTATCTCCCGCATGATGTCCTCCATAGGCTTCGGAGTGACATTTCCGTAGGATTTGTTCCTGTTCATGCTCAGGTACACAACGTCTAATGATACCATCGACTCCTTCTTTATAAAGATGTGGATCATCCCAAAAGTAATGTCTTAAATCGTAGAAGAATTTTTTCTTTTGTTGGTATGTGAAACTAGGTGGTATATATTTAGCAACAATATAATTAGCATAGTCAGCATACCAAGGAGTATTATGAGAAACATTTATTGCAGCTAGTTGTTCATCAGGAAAACTATCATCAATAGGTAGTGGGTCATCAAGAATATTTTCTAACCTAGACAAGTTATCTGCTATGGGGTTCTCAGCTCCTTTCCTATCAGTGATATGTCAATCAAATTCTTGTAGCAAGAGAACCCACCTAATGAGTCTATGTTTAGCATCTTTATTTTCCATAAGATATTTTATAGCAGCATGATGAGTGTGAACAATTACTTTGGAATCAACAATGTAAGATCTAAATTTATCACAAGCAAACACAACTGCAAAAAATTATTTTTCAGTAGTAGCATAATTTCTTTGGGCACTGTCTAGAGTTTTGCTAGCATAATGGATAACATTTAATTTCTTATCAACTCTTTGTCCTAGAACAACACGAACAACATAATCACTAGCAACACACATAATTTCAAAAGACAAGTTCCAATCAGGTGGTTGAATAATAGGTGCAGAAGTTAAGGCTTTCTTATGTGTTTCAAAGGCTTCTACACAATCATCATCAAAAACAAATGGTACATCCTTTTGTAAAAGATTAGTAAGAGGCCTAGAAATTTTAGAGAAGTCTTTAATAAACCTCCTATAGAAACCGGCATGACCAAGGAAACTATGAATACCTTTAATATCTTTAGGACATGGCATTTTCTCAATTGCATCAACTTTAGCTTTATCCACCTCAATACCTCGTTCAGAAATTTTATGCCCCAATACAATGCCTTCATTAACTATAAAGTGGCAGTTCTCCCAATTCAAGACAAGATTAGTTTGCTCACATCTCTGCAAAACTCGATCAAGGTTCCTTAAGCAATCATCAAAAGAAGTTCCGTAAACAGAAAGATCATCCATGAAAACATCAACAATCTTTTCACAAAAATCAGAGAATATAGCAGTCATACATCTTCCAAAGGTAGCAGGTGCATTACATAAACCAAAAGGCATACGTCTATAAGCATAAGTTCCAAAAGGGCAAGTAAATGTGTGATACGCCTCCAACGTATCTATAATTTATGAAGTATTCATGCCATGTTTACAACAATTTTATATGGTTTTGGTATGATTTGCAAGGAACTAACCCGGACTGACGATGTTTTCAGCAGAACTACCGTGGTGTTGTTTTTTGTGCAGAAATAAAAGTTCTCCAAATGCAACGAAACTTTTTGACGATTTTTTTTTGGAATAAAAGAGGCACTAGAAGCTTCATGGGAGGACCAGAAGGTGAAGGAGGTGAGCACAAGACACCTGGGTGCGCCAGGAGGCCCAGGCGCGCCCAGGTGGGTTGTGCCCACCTCGAGGCCCATCTTCGCGTGATTCCAACACTGAAAAAATCCTATAAATAGAGAAACCATCAGAAATAACCCTAGATCAGAAGTTTTGCCGCCGCAAGCCTCTGTAGCCAGGAAAAACCAATCTAGCTAGACCCTGTTCCGGCACCCTGCCGGAGGGGGAAATCATCACCGGTGGCCATCTTCATCATCCCGGCGGCCACCATGATGATGAGGGAGTAGTCCACCCTCGGGGCTGAGGGTTTGCACCAGTAGCTATGTGTTTAATCTGTCTCTCGTGTTCTTGAGATGGCACGATCTTGATGTATTGTGGGCTTTGTTAATATAGTTGGATCATATGGTGTTTTCCCCTCTCTATCTTGTTGTGATGAATTGAGTTTTCCCTTTGAGATTTCGTTTTTTATCGGATTGAATACTCAACTCGCCGATTCCCGAGGTGACATTGGGGTAATCTATGCATAGGGGTTGATGCATGTTTTCGTCCTTGTTTCTCCGGTAGAAATCTTGTGGCACTCTTTGAGGTTCTTTTTGTTGGGTTGAGTATTATGAATCCGAAATTGTTTGATGCATATTGTATAATCAACTCACGTATACTCGCGGTGACATTGGAGTATCTAGGTGACATTAGAGTTGGTTGATGTGTATCATATGGTGTTATTTTAGTATGAACTCTAGGACTGATTGATCAGAAAGAATAGCTTTGAGGTGGTTTTGTACCCTACGAACAATTTCTTCTTATGTTCTCCGCTAGATGGGAACTTTGGAGTGATTCTTCATCGCACGTTGAGGGATGGTTATATGATCCAATTATATTAGCATTGTTGTGAATTGCACTAGCGAAAGTACGGACCCTAGGCCTCATTTTCAAGCATTGCAATACCGTTTGTGCTCCGTTTTATCAATTACTACCACTGGTACAGCGAGGTGATATACAAACGGTTTTTAATCCCTTTTCGCGACGGCGTTCTGAGCTGTCGCCTAGTGAGTGACTGCGATAGGGGGGTCCTTCCCACACGACCTAGAAACCGTCGGGGATATGCCCTCCTGGCACACACGCTCGGCAAAATGAGGTCGTGTGCGACCGGCGGGCGATCAAATATGATTATACGTATAGTTGTGCTAAAAAATACAATTATACAGGCGAAATCGTTTCCGGTCGTAAGTACATCCCACACAGTCAGCCCCCACTAAACCTTTCTATTCGTATGTACATTCCACACAGTTAATCCAAGGAATATGTTTCCGTTAGTATGCACATCCCACACAGTTAATCGAAGAAGTACGTTTCCATTCGTATATACATCCCACACAGTCGCTCCAAGGAAACCATTTCCATTCGCAGGTACATCACACACAATTTTCCCCATTAAATCGTTTGTGATAGCGTTGCCATTGCACATGATATTAACAATTTTATTGTTTGCGTTATTGAATGCATCACACACGGTGCATAGAAGAAACTGTGTGGCAAAGATTGTCCATCACACACACTTTTTATGTGGTAAACATTTGCGTAAGGTGGCCTAACGCAAACAATTTTCAAGAGGATGTCGTGTGTGATTGTTCATTGATCCAACACAGTTTATTCCTAGAAACTGTGTGTGTTGCCTAAGGTCATCGCCCCGGTGTTTTCTCAATAACCGTTTGCAATAGAAAAACCCAATTAGCAGGCTAATTGGCCATTAGTAGGCTAATTGACCAATTATTAATAATCCATTTATTAATCTAATTGACATTTCATATTAAGAACACAATATATTTCATTTCCATATTAAGGAAGCAGGATTTCATAATTGAAATACATCAGAGTACAACATCCTATAGCTTCAGCACTCAGCTACCCCATTACACAACTGCACCGGCACCAAGTTTCACATGCAACATCTAGAACCTTTCAAAATTAGCATCATAGATGGTACATAGACAGATGCATCTCATCTGGAAAACTATTGAAGCGGAATGCAAATATTGAGCCTTCATTGATGTTGAAGGTCTTTGCAACTTTAGGCCAGTGCCTATGGATGATTGACCGTCCATCCTTCGTCCTCTTCAGGAACACTTCAATATTGAACCGTGGGTGTTGTATGAAAACCTTCCTCGCCTCCTGACCATAGAGGTGGTTTGAGAGGTAATCATCAGTGAACTGCTTTGGAAAGGCCTGAAAACAAGGATGGGCATAAATATCTTCTCTATATTGGAAATGGGGCAAAGGAATAAAAAAAGGCAAGGTATAATAGTTAGTACCATCTTGTAGTGAACTGATGTCTTCTTCATTGTGCAGATAAAGATCTTTTTGTTTTTTGTCGCTAATTTCTTTATCCTAACAATCTTTCTGAGTTTCTTGACTTGACTGATATTCATGGACAACTCATTTCCCCATATGCAAAAAGGGTCGAACAGTGGGTCAAAACCTCTGACAGCAGGACCTACATGTGCAAGACCAAATTGTTCAAAACCTAAATATTAGAATGGTTCCTGCAATTGCACAATAATGTGCTATTAGACAAATGACCATGCATGTGCAAACCTCGATTGTAAACCTCAATGCTTCCCATTGTTTCCCTGCAACACATATAAGGTAGTTAGTCATCAGGTTAAGTGAGGGTTCGCATGCTATCAGTAAAATATGTTGATGAAAAATAAGCACATTGCAGATTCATCAGATTAATTCAAGCCACATGGAAAACCCATTTATCCAAACCAAGCATGATTAAGAACTAAGAAATATAGCAGTTGTATATGTTTCTCATGTATTAAGTGCAGCCAAATTCGATTTATTCCTCACATGCACAACAATACAAAATTCTACGCACGACAATTGGACATCGCATTGCAGAATTGAACCAAGCAGTTAACTAAACACCACAACAAATGAACCAAACATTAACTGAGCACCACATTGCACCATATAACATACTCCTAATAGAAGATCAGACAGTAAACCAAACCAAGCATGCTTAACAACTTGGAAATATAGCAATTGTATTTGTTTCTCATGTATTTTATACAGCCAAATTCAATTTATTTCCCACATGGTATACAATAACAGAATGCACCCACAACAATTGAACATCGCATTGCAGAACTGAACCAAACAGTTAACTAAACACCACAACAAATGAACCAAATATTAACTGAGCACCACATTGCACAATATAACATACTTCTAATAGAAGATCAGACAGTTAACCAAACCAAGCATGCTTAACAACTTGGAAATATAGCAATTGTATTTGTTTCTCATGTATTTAGTACAGCCAAATTCGATTTATTTCTCACATGGTATACAATAATAGAATGCACTGACAACAATTGAATATCGCATTGCAGAATTGAACCAAACAGTTAACTAAACACCACAACAAATGAACCAAATGTTAACTAAGCACCACATTGCACAATGTATAACATACTAGAAGATCAGACAGTTAACCAAACCAAGCATGCTTGACAACTTGGAAATATAGCAATTGTATTTGTTTCTCATGTATTTTGTAAACATAAATTCGATTTATTTCTCACATGGAAGATAATACAAAATTGCAGCCTGAAGAATTGAACATCACATTTGCAGAATTGAACCAAACTGTTAACTGAAGACGACAACTAATTAACCCAACAGTTAATAAGTGAGCACCACATTGCACGACATATAGAACATATACAATAGAGCAACAGATTGCATGGTAAAATTAGATAGCACAATTCACTAGAATTTGTTAAGGAAAGGCAGGAGCAGCACATGCAATGGGTAAACCGAGCATGCTTAACCGATGTAGCTAGCAAACTGAACATGGGTCCTTATAGTGAGCTAATAAGACAAGCTACTCCTCATCGCCGGAGATATCGATGATGATTGGCTCCTTCGACATGGAAGAGGGCGAGGCCTCCACATCGTGGGTGCCCTCGTCGTAGTGGTGGGTTGCCTGAGCCGCTTCGGGCACCAACCTGCTGGCTCTCGAGTTGAGGTAAGCACGTGCATGTTGAGAAAACACCTCGTAGTCTTCGTCGAAGGCACCGAGGGTGGCCTCGAGAAAATGCCACGAACTGTCATTTAAAGCAGCCAACCGTGTCACGGCGTCGGCGCGCGAGGCTTCGACGGTGGCCTCGACGGCGAGGTGCTCCTCCAAGATCTGGGGGTCGGCACAAATGGCAGCCATCGCGACCTCATCCGCGCGTGCGGCCGCGATTTGCTTCTCCGCTGCCAAATGCTCCTTGAGCTCCTGGCTATACTACGTGCACCATGGCTTAGGGCGGCGCTTATTTGGTGGAGGGGTCGGTGATTTGGGTGGAAGGTGTCGCGTCGGCGGTCGGGGCATGTGGGATGTGGAAGGAGGAGGAGGATGGGGGTCGGGTGTGGATTACCTGCCTGGATAGACGAGGCAGAGCACCGTGAAAGAGGGTCGCCGGCGAGGAGGCGGCGCTGCAAGCTAGGAGTGAAGGTTTCAACTTGGAAAAGAAGGTGGAAACAGGGGAAATGTGGCTTTTGGTAAGGGGGAGGGGGCGGGGAGGTAGATATTTCCGCGGAAGCCGAAAATTTTGAATTGGTGCAGCGAAAAAACTGGCGCGCAAAGTGTCATCAGACACGGTCCCTTATTCAGAACTGTGTATGATATGTGAACATCACACACGATTCAGATAGCTTAACCCGTGTGTGATGAGTTTGAACGTCAAAAATTTTGGTTCGAATTTCCCTGGTTACAGTGGTCATCCACGTCATTGCATAATTTGGGTACACAAAGGAGACTACAGCACACCCACACTTCTTAATCGAGCAAGTTCAGCAATTAAACAGAGCTAGCTGACCTAAACATTACTCTAACAAATTAAAGACCGGCACTCTTAATTAAACAAAACAAAGAGTACTACTACGGCTGGTGCTCGTCGATCCCCGCCGCCTCCTCCATGTCTAGCTTGCGCCCGACGGTCTCCTGGGGAAGGGGCTCCATGGCATCCATCGCACCATACTCGGCAAGCATCTCGCCATCCGCATCCACCATCTCTTTGGAAAAGGCCGCCACGAGCTGGGCGTGGGCGGCTGCGATCTGGGCTTGGACGGACTCCGTCGTGGCAAGGTATGTGGCGGAGGAATAGATGGCTGCTCGAACACTCTCGCCGATTGCCAACTCTTCGGCCATGGTTTGCCGACCGTTGTCAGAGAAGCTTCGTTCGATTTGTGCGGTGACCGCCACGAGCTCGGCGTTGGCGGCCCCGACATGGTCGTGGGTGGCCTCCATCAGTGCTAAGGCCGCCACTGTAGAACGGATAGCTGCTGTGCCGCTCTCGCCAGTTGCTATCCCCGAGGCAGATGTTGCTGCCGCCACCTGAGAAGCAACAGCGGCCGTTTGGGCTGCCTTGGCCGCCCGATTGCAGATTGCGACCGCGCTCATGCACCTTGTTAGCACACTCATGGTGGCTGCGGCCGTGCTCTTGCCAGTGTGGGCCACCGAAGTTGCCTTCAAGACAAGGATCCACGTCCCCATCTTTCACCGGCGACGATTGAACAATGAAATGATATTTGGGGAGCGAGCTAGTGTGCTTCACACGCCGGCTGTGGACTGTAGCCGACACACCTTCTCGCGCAAGCCATAGGTGTACTATACTCCGATGGTGCTCCAAGATATTTTGTACTGCATCTCACATGGTTGGTGATAATAAACTGTGTGCGATCTACTTGATTTTTCATCTTGATTTGAATTACATAGTGGGGTCACAGCGGCAATGGAGGGTGTTTGAATTGCTAGAACTTTTATCTGCAGTGAACATGCAACTATATGTGTGTCGTAAAAAAATTGGAATTATTCAGGGTTCATTTGGACATTTTATACATTAAATTGGTTTTCTTGCCATTTCAGGTGCACAACTCAAAATTAAACTACATGCACATGCTCCGGTGCACCAACATGGGTTGTAAAATCATATATGTGTCCATGGGTTTATGCTTATGTCCCATGCAAGAAATGGGGATGAATTTCGAACACCAGGGCACGGTGGCTCTCCGACAAACGTTGAGGTACTTGCTTTTGTAATTCTAGTAAATCCAAAACCCGTCTAAAATTCATGAACCTTGGCATGCTATCATGGAATGGCATCAACATGCTGGGGTAAAAAATATTGTCCCATTTGGGGCAGGTTATGGTATAAGCTTCTCACAAACCAGAGCTTCTCACAAGAAGCTTCCTGGTTCCATTAGGGAAACGTGTGACCTTTGTGGACAAAACGATATTCGTCGCCTCTTCTTGCTTTCAATTTTTTCCTGGTGTCAACATAGAACAACAGGAGTGTCATGTTAAATTTTGGAATTTTTCGGGGATCGTTTGGAC
Organism: Thinopyrum elongatum; assembly: GCA_011799875.1. Taxonomy (NCBI): domain Eukaryota; kingdom Viridiplantae; phylum Streptophyta; class Magnoliopsida; order Poales; family Poaceae; genus Thinopyrum; species Thinopyrum elongatum. The sequence goes on from CM022303.1 coordinate 241,843,670, forward strand.
ATTTTTATACTTTAACTGAGTTTTCTAGGCATTTATTTGCATAATTAAAAATTGAACTACATGCACATGCTCTAGGGCATAAAAATGGGTTGAAAAATCAAATGTTTGTCCTTGGTTGCAAGCTTAGGTCACATGCAAGAAATGATAATGAATGTCAAACACCTTGACATTGTCGCTCGGCCGCTAACTTTGAGATACATGGTTTTAAAATTCTAGTAAATCAAAAACTCGTCTGAAATTCATGAAACTTGACATGATATCATGGAACGGCATGGACATGCCATGGTAAAAATATTGTCCCATTTGTGGCAGGTTTGGGTATAAGCTTCTCGCAAACCAGAACTTCTCTCACAACAAGCCTGATGGTTTCAGTAGGGAACGTGCCACCTTGGGGGACGAAATGATATCTGTTGCCTCTTCTTACTTTCAAAATTTTTCTCGTGTCAACATAGAACAGAAGTGTTGTGTCAATTTTTGGGATTTTTTGAGGTTCGCTTGGACATTTTTATACATTAACTGAGTTTTCTATGCATTTATGTGCATAATTCAAATTTGAACTACATGCACATGCTCCAGTGCATATAAATGGGTTCAAAATTTAAATGTGTGTCCTTGATTGCATGCTTAAGTCCCATGCAAGAAATGAGAATGAATGTCAAACACCTTGCCACCGTCGCTCGGCCGCTAACATTGAGATACATGGTTTTAAAATTCTAGTAAATCAAAAACTCGTCTGAAATTCATGAGACTTGACATGATATCATGGAACGGGATCGACATGTCGTGGTAAAAATATTGTCCCATTTGGGGCAGGTTTGGGTATAAGCTTCTCGCAAACCAAAGCTTCTCTCACAACAAGCCTCATGGTTTCGGTAGGGAACATGCCACCTTGGGGAACGAAACGATATCTGTTGCCTCTTCTCACTTTCAATTTTTTTTTCTCATGTTAACATAGAACAACACGAGTGTTGTGTCAATTTTTGGGATTTTTCAGGGTTCGCTTGGACATTTTTATACATTAACTGAGTTTTCTATGCATTTATGTGCATAATTCAAATTTGAACTACATGCACATGCTCCAGTGCATATAAATGGGTTCAAAATTGAAATGTGTGTCCTTGGTTGCATGCTTAAGTCCCATGCAAGAAATGAGAATGAATGTCAAACACCTTGCCACCGTCGCTCGGCCGCTAACATTGAGATACATGGTTTTTTAATTCTAGTAAATCGAAAACGCGTCTGAAATTTATGAAACTTGACATGCTAGCATGGAACGGCATCAACATGCCGTGGTAAAAATATTGTCCCATTTGGGGCAGGTTGGGGTATAAGCTTCTCACAAACCAGAGTTTCTCACAACAAGCCTCATGGTTACGGTAGGGAACGTTTCACCTTTCTGGACATATGATATCCGTTGCCTCTTCTTGATTTCAATTTTTTTCTAGTGTCAACATAGGACAACATGAGTGTTGTGTTAATTTTAGGAATTTTTCGGGGTTCGTTTGGACATTTTTATACATTAACTGAGTTTTCTATGCATTTATGTGCATAATTCAAATTTGAACTACAGGCACATGCTCCAGTGCATGTAAATTGTTTGAAAAAACAAATCTGTGTCCTTGGTTGCATGCTTAGGTCACATGCAAGAAATGGGAATGAATGTCAAACACCTTGCCACCGTCGCTCGGCCGCAAACATTGAGATACATGGTTTTTAAATTCTAGTAAATCCAAAACTCGTCTGAAGTTCATGAAACTTGAGATGCTATCATGGAGCGGCATCAACATGCTGTGGTAAAAAAATTGTCCCATTTGGGGCAGGTTTGGGTATAAGCTTCTCGCAAACCAGAGCTTCTCACAACAAGCCTGATGGTTTCGGTAGGGAACATGCCACCTTTGGGGACGAAACGATATCCGTTGCCTCTTCTTACTTTCAAAAATTTTCTAGTGTCAACAAAGAACGACAGGAGTGTTGTGTCAATTTTTGGGATTTTTCGGGGTTCGCTTGGACATTTTTATACAGTAACTGGGTTTTCTAGGCATTTTATGTGCATAATTCAAATTTGAACTACATGCACATGCTCCAGTGCAGAAAAATGGGTTGACATATGAAATGTGTGTCCTTGGGTGCATGCTTAGGTCCCATGCAAGAAATGGGAATGAATTTCAAACACCAGGGCATTGTTGATTGCCGGCAAAATGTTGAGATACTTTGTTTTTAAATTCTAGTAAATCCAAAACTCATCTGAAATTCATGAAACTTGGCATGCTATCATGGAATGGCACCCGACATGCTGTGGTATTTTTCGTGTCCATTTTGAGAGAAGACGCACTCGAATAACAGCCAACAAAGGCATTTTGAAACAAATAGCTACCACTTTAACATCTCAAATATTTGTAAAATTTAAATCATGTGCGTTCTATTAACCATTCACGTGACACCACGTGTCTGGCTTTTAATGGCTATAGGACGTGCCGTGCGGACAGCTGCTTGACTGAACGGGAGGCTTGCGAGCGCAGTCCAGTGTGCAGGCTGACCGAGAGGAGTGCAAGCTGTCCTCCAATGCGCTGGCTCACCGGCAAGCGTGTGAGCTGTACGCTGCGCAGGCTCACTGGGAAGCGAGTCCTTTGACTTCCATGGCCGCCCGCCTTGCTCACATCCTCTCCATTAATGGCGCCCGAGTCGCTGTTTAATACGGGCGGCCTTACTGTTCGCCTCCCATTCCCCTCCCTCCCAGAGACCTCCACCAATGCCATGGATTAGAAGGATCATCTGCCAGTAGTCTTTAAGTTTGGTGAAGTCGACTCCGAGCCGGAGGAGATAGAAAATAAGGAGGAATGGGGCCTCATGGACATGGCCCTGAACGAGCTGGCCGCGGCAGTTGCTGCCCCCGCGCCCGTCCCAGCTCCCATCCCCGCGCCCGCGCCAGCGACCATCCCCATAGCATTGACGGGCTGGTCGTCGAGCACTATCGCAGAGCTGGAAGCCGCGGGCGTCAGTGAGGTCTCCGCGGACCCGCGCGAGCTCGTGTACATGCCAGCGCCAGCGCCCGTGCCCGTGCGCGCCCCTCCACCCACCGCGGGGCAGGTCCCCGTGTGTTTGCCTGCACCCAACGCGCCCGTGCCCGTGCAGGCGCCCCCCTCAGCCGCCGTCGACCGCTACCTCGCAGCGCCGCCAATTGCCGTCCTCCCGCGCCCCGCCCATCGATCGCGCGACGACATGATGTTTGATTTCTAAGTGAAGAACATTCTGTGCTGCCTTGAAGACTTCAACAACGGCGTCCCGGAGTACGACAACGACAACGCTGGCGCGGCACGCCGCCTCCGCCACCGCCGGAAATAGTTTTTTTTTGGGTTTAATACTGTATCTCGATCATATGAATATAAATTCGGAGTGTGACTGAATGAAAGATATGGTTTGAACGAACTTGCGTTTTTCTCTCTTAGTGTACAGACTTATCAAACAATTTTCTTTTGAAAAAAACGTCAATGGTTTTTAAATATAAAACACTCATCGCAAACGTTTTAGTTAGAACACCCGTATGCAAACTGATGGCTTCCCCAGGAACCCAAGGGAAAATGTGCCGAGCAGGATTTGTGCAGCTCTTAATCGCAAATGTTTTAGATAGAACACCCGTATGGAAAGTGAGAGCTATGGTCTTCCCCAGTAAGTCAAGGGAAAATTCTCATCGCGGGATTTGTGCATCTCTTCAACGCAAACGGTTTAGATTGAATACGGTATGCAAAGCCAGACTTCAGCGCTAAGCCAAGAGAAAATGTGTCAAGCAGGGTTTGTACATCCCTTGAACGCAAACGGTTGTTTTGGATGACCCGTGTGCAACCACGTACAGATAATTTGGTAAGATTTGCATCTGTCATATTGGGTATATTGCCATTTGTCAAACTGGAAAGATTGACATTTGTTGATCTAGTAACATTGCCATTTATCAAACTTGTAACACTGCGATTTGTCAAAATATGCAGCTAAAAATCACTAGCACTATCTAATTTTTGCAACTAAAATTCAGTAATAATTAAGCATAGATTTTATTCATAGATTAAGCAGTCGTTCTTTATACAAACAGTTCAACTCGACAGTTGAACCGACCAAACTTTTCCACAATTGTTGCCAACCACGTACTGAAATAGCTAGTTCAACTATATATACAAGCTAATTTTAAGTACGTTGTAAAGTTTCACCACATCTATAGTCAGATGAACTGAACAAAATAGCCCCTAAATACTACTACTACTACGGAGGGGCTTTGTACTACTTCCGGTAGCCTCTCCTCTGCTGAGCGCGCTCAGTAAGAGGCAGAGGAGGAGGAGCCTACCGACGAGCTAGACAACTACAATACGGTGCCTGCCGCTGCTGCACCTTCAGCGGCGCTCACCTCAAACGCCCTCTGCCACTCCAGACGACCCCTCTCGAAGCGGTGGTTCTCCTCGTAGATCTCCTGATTCCTCGCCTCTGCGGCGTCGTGTGCTACGGCCACGGCGGCGGTAAGGCTCTTTGCGTGCTCGACGAGGCGCTCCTCCTCCTCCCACAGGAACTCGATGTAGCGCGCAAGGTCACTGACACACGTGCGGGCCTCCACCTCCGCCTCCCGCCTTCGGGCGGCAGTGGCGGAGCGGGTGATGACCCCGATGGTTGACGGTGGGCTGGCGGCCGCTACGGCCGACGATGGGGTGGTGGCCACGACTACCACCTCCCGCCTTTGGTAACACCCCAAAAATATTCTTCTGATTTTCAAAATCTTTCCTTTAAAAATAAATGCTTTGAAAACCATTTTTGATCCTAACACTTTTCTTCCGTTTGAAAACCCTTTCAAATTTTAATTTGGCTTCAAATCTTCTTTAATGGTTCTGTTTTGAAAGGTTTAAATCATTTGGATAACTAATTTGGGAGTTTTCAAACAATTTTCATTCAGAAAAGTTTTTGGGAATAATTAAATTTTCAAAGAAAAAGGCCTTTTCACTTCCTTCTAACCCATCTATAATCCATCCAACAATTTTCTACCACTCCTCAATTATCCCACAAGTCATTCACATCTTCTAGGACAATATCCAACTTTCTACCAACCCACAAAAATATTTTTCCTATTCCAAATAAATTCCAAAGTTGGAATTTTCAATAATCATAGTTTCTTGGTTTTACAAAGGAACTATATTTTCAACAATTATATTGCACCCACAAAAATTATCCTATCAACTAGACAGTACCTACAACCCATTTCACCAAAAATATTAGGTTCCACAGTTCAAAATTTTAAAATACTCTACTGTTCAAATTCGAACCAGATTCAATATTTCTGATACAAATCTGTTTTTAATAGCTCCAAAAATTCCGAAACCTTGCCAGGCCCTCTCATATGCATCAACACATCACCAAAAAAATTCCTCAAAAATCCTAAAATCCCTAGCACTCACTGCCATATGATCATATGAGTGATCGGGCACTGTTCATCACTGAACAAGATTCAGTTAACTGAATCTTCAGAGGCAGTGGCAAATCGATGCCGTGCACACCTCCCCTTCCTTCTCCTCCACAGCGATGCCAAGCTCATCAATGCATCGTTCTCCAGGCCCACTCTGCAGCCTCTCCTCGCTGGTGAGCTGGCGGCTAGCCAGTGCAACGGCCACCATGCTGATCCACGGCGGACCGAGCGGAGCCGCCTCGGCCACCGACCTCCATCACTGCGCCGCAGCCTCCCCCACCTAATTACCCTACACGTGTCGCTCCTCCCCGTCTCTCTGTGCGCTGACCACGCCGACTGCGCCGCCCAGGGCCCGCATGGCAGTCGCCGGAGGCGAACCTCGCCGCCGCACCCGTACGGTGGCCACACCATAGATGAGGACAGGGAGCTCGAGCCCGTCCACACCGAGCCTTCCAGAGTTCTCCACTACCCACATTACTCCCTCGCCGCCCTTGACCACTGCCCCTAACCACCACCGGTGGCCGGAGTAACTCCGGCGTCGCCCGCAAGCTTCTGACCGCCTCGGCAGCCTATAAATAGAGGCCCCCGAGCTCCCCTCGTTCCATACATCGCCTCCACCACCTCCTAATCACCTCCTCGCTACTTCCCTGGCCCCGAGGAGGTCTTCGTCCTCCTCTCCGGTCACCGCTCCGCCGCCTCTGTCCGTGATCAGTTCATCGCCGCCACTCCACCACCACTGCTCAAAATCCACCAGTAGCCATCTTGTCCATCCACTCGTCGATCCCGCACCTCAATTTCACCACCTGAGCCTTCCCCGACGAGCTCCCAACTCCACCGAACCACCGTCCGCGGCCGCAGACCGCGCCGGCGTTCCACTGCTCTCCGGCGACCTCCACCGCCTCCCACCGACGCGGTAGTCTACCCTGAGCACACTCCGATCATCGCCACCTCCCAAAACCCCGGAGATCACCGCCGGCGATCGCCACATCTCCTCTGTCCTCGCGCGCGCGTTCAAACTTTGAAATCTGACGGGTGGACCCCACCCCGCGCGCTCTTCTTCTTTTTTCTCTGTTTTAATCGAAGGCGTATTCCCTGTTTTACGCCTTCCACGCTGAAAAGCGTATTCGTGCCCAAAGCATTTTCTTTATAAACGCACAGGGGCTGGATTTTTACAGAAACACCCCTGGTTTTGGAAGTTTAATAACTTTTAAACCACAACTCTGTTTGAGTTGAATCTTTTTTTGAAATTCTTATTTTTCTCTCTAGTTTTTTTAGTATTTATTTAAAAATGTTTTGAGACAACTTTTTGTACTGTTGCCAAAAATTTAATTTGAAGTTAATTTGAATTTTTCAGAAAAAGAAGAGGGAAACTTTGCCGAGAATTTCGAAGGGTTTTCTCCTGACTACTTTGGCCAAGGCAAGAATTATTGAACTTGGGATATGGTGATTGCATTTGCATGTTTGCATTGGTTGGATTTGCACCACATATAGATCACAAGTGCATGCAATGTTTGGTCATATTAATTCTTGCTCATAGCTTGCACTTCACTCAAGCAAGAAATCCTTCTGACTTGGTAAAGCTGTGGAAATCCAGGAGAGTGTCTCCTGCCTTGGACGTGCCGGTGGGCACGGGCCATTATTTTTGACACGGTGGTATCACTTGACGTATGTGGAACATACTGGTGATGATAATTAAAACCTCCTGAGTCGGCCTAGATCGAGTCTTGTTCCGTTACACCTAGCTGGATACCGTGCTGCCACAAGTCCTTCCACAAGGAAGGTACGGCTGAGTAAGTTGTTAACCCCTGTCCAGGTACACACCGTACAGAGGGCCACGATGAGGGTTTCCAGGGCCTTGGACTAAATCCTATCATCGGGTCAGGGGGCATGGGTGTTACCGGTTGTTGCCGAGAGGGGGATCCCCCTTGGAATCCGCGCGTATTAATAGTGATCCCATGCTACTCGAGATTGTTGTCTCCCCGACTTAGAGTTTTTCTGAAACGATGCTTTGGGTGATTCCTGGCATCCGGACGGTTAATCTGGTGTGTGCTGGTCAGGTGTGTTTTCAACCCAAAGACCGTAGTGGGAATTAGCTAGTGCCACGGTGCTGACTAAAGGAATCCCATGCACGTGGGTAAAGAGTACACCCTCTACAGAGTTTAAACCTATTCGAATAGCCGTGTCCTCGGTCAAGGGCGTAGCTGGGTCGGTCAAGTGTCGGTCCCGGTGTCGGTCTCCGGAGGAAAATAATTAAATTGAGCATGAACTATTTTGCAAGATATTGTTATCATCACTAACACTGTCATGGTTATTTTGAATACTATTGCTGTGAATATTTTTATGGTTATGCATATTATTGAGGACTAACCCGTTTCTCTTATTTTATATTTCCTGAGTGTCTCAGGGGCTGGCTAGACTACCCCGGGCACTCAACTTTAATTTTTAAGACCTCTACGTGGCGTCCCTCGAGTTAACAGGCGGTTTATCACGCCACTACTCTTGTGGATACCCGATTGGCATTTCTTTTCAAGACCTTTTCGTGGCGTCCCTCGAGTTAACAGGCGGTCTATCACGCCACTACTCTTGTGGATACCCGATAGGCATTTCTCTGCAAGTTCGACCGTGGCGTCACTCTTGACACCCGACTGGCATTTCTTTTCAAGACATTTCATGGCGTCGCTTGAGTTTCCGGGTTGTCGCCCGACTCTCTTTTAGACACCCAATTGGCATTCTCTTATTTTTCTGAATGTCACTTGGGCTGGTTAGACTACCCGTGGCATTCACTTGCTTTTATCTTTAATAAGATTGATTATGACTAACATGTTTTATTTACTTCCGCATCATTTTATTATTATGTCATGACCAAGATTATAGTCAGCATGAGCTTATTAACATGATCCTACTTGATCATATGCATTCATTATATCTTTTGTTCGTAATGTTTGCGAGTACATTCCAACGTACTCATTGGCTTGTCCCTGGCTATTTACTTGGCCAGACTTGGAGGAGGACGAGGTTGTGGAGGAGGATTGTGCTAGTGAGCCCGACGCTTAGAGGAGTCCCGGTCAGTCAACCTGTGTGATAGGAGTCTACCACATGTATCATCCGCCGAGCTTCTGCTACACAAATAAAATAGTCAAGTCTCACACTGACGCTTGGCTTTATATTATTGTACCAGTGTTGTATCACCACCACACCACTATCATATTCCACCACTGCCATATATTGGCGAGTTTGTAATAATGTTGTTGAGCTCTCAGACTCAACCTTGTGTAATATTATATTGTACTGGGTATCTGTATCAAGGAAGTCCACCAGTTGTGTTGATCTTGGGGCTGGTGTGACTTACGGCTTTTCTGTGATTTATTCCAGAAAGGGGCCCGACAGACCTTGGTACCAAAGCCAGGCTGACTGTAGGAAGCCCGAGGCACGATCGCTAGCACTCGAGTCAGTACTAACATTTTTAGCATGCATCTCATGCATTGTAGCAATTTCCCATGGTCATCATATGCACATGATATGACTATTTAGATTTTTGTCTACTGTTGTAGATGTCTAGCGGCGACTGCCCATCCCAGATTTTCGCCAACGAGCCTACGGGATTTTCCCGTCTTCTTACCGTCATCGCTAGAGATGCGATGAGCTCTTCGAGCCGTCCAGAGTACACCGTCTTCCCTAACAGGATCACAGACACTCTAACTATGTACCAGGCTTCAGTATATATTCAGGGTGGAAGTACCTTGTCTTTCCGCAACTACCGTTTTATGGGGAGAGTCATGCCCTCTGAGAGGCATGCTATCCAGATGGCCGCCCGTGAGGCTATTGCTAGTCTCAGGGACATCCTGCCTGTCATGCAGACCCGACCCTATCACTACCTTCCGTGCCATGTCCCTTATACCAACCATTATGCTTTTTCCTGCAGCGCAGGAGAAAGGGATGAGGCGATCGAGCCCCTTGTTCAGTATATCATGGCACTAGAGTCGGTCTTCACCGCACTGGTGGACGACCATCTTGCTGCATGGATGGACTTGGCTCATGCGAGGATCCCTCGCAGGAGTGAGTTCCGTTCGCCTTCACCACGTTCCCCTCGTATTCCGACTCCACCACACTATTCTCCTACTCAGCCCGTGATCCAGCTCTCATCCCCGAGTGATGAGGCTAGTCGCTTGGCTGCTCCTGTTCCGATCAGAGCTCCACTGCCGACGTGCACGGTGCCACCTCAGGAAGGCCTAGCATCGACCTCTGCCCGACTGGAGACCATTCCAGAGGAGGAGGAGGTTGAGTCTCGAGGACCACAGCTGGGACTCACCCTCAGTGGAGCTTACAGTGTCTTGGACACCCCGTGAGGACAGATCGAGCGTCAGTACCACAGTAGTCTTTTATGATGACGTGGTTGTAAGATATTTATTTTCTGTTTCTTCTTCTTCTTCTTTTTGTAAGATGGTGAGTAACAGACTCGGACCACAGCACGTTGAGAGGACGAAGTAGTACACTAGTTGAATAAGTGGTCGTGTAGTATACAGTTTCTGCAAGCATCTTGTATAATTAAGGCATGCTTGTATAATTAAATCCTGCATGTATGATATAACCTGTTGTACTTACGTCCTGGGGGGAGATTTATTTTCGGTCTCTTAAAAAATTTATTTGCTGCCTTTATAATTTCTTTTCTCATCGGTGTTACACAAATACCCCCAGAAAGAAAATGCATCGTCCCTGGACCCGTTCCATGCCAAATCCGCCAGAGAACAACCTTGGACAAATGGGAAATAATTTTACACAAGGACAGACTAGTCAACAGAGCAGTGACTCAGCATTTTCACAAGTATGCCGTCTGTACGAGCAAAGCCAGCAACAGCACCAAGAGATGATGCAGCATTTAATCAATATGGGAAATCACCAAGGGCAAAATCAGCACAGGTCAAAATTGTCTGAGCTCCAGAAGACCAATCCTACCGTGTTTTCTCACACCGACAAACCATTGGAAGCAGACGACTGGCAGCATGATATTGAAAGGAAATTGGTTATTGCCCAGTGTACGGACCAGGAAAAAGTGCTTTATACCCCGCACTATTTTTCTGGTACAGCAGCATCATGGTGGGAAAACTTATGCCACACTCACCCCAACGGCGCCAATATGACATGGGAACAATTCAAGGAAAACTTTCGGGGAGCACACATTCGTAACAGTATCATGAAATTGAAGAAAAGGGAGTTTGAGGATCTCAAGAGCGAGGCACCACGGTAGCCCAGTACCTGGATCAATTTACTCAGCTGGCCCGATACGCCAACGACGAATATATGACAGAAGACAAAAAGATGGAAAAAATCCTCGACGGATTTATTCCGTCTTTAAAGTGCCAACTGGTTGTCCACACCTTTCTTGATTTCAAGACACTGGTGGACAAGGCAATTATACTGGAGAACGAGCACCGCAACATGAACGAATTCGCAAGCGCCGTATGAACCAGTCATCTCAGGTTCGCAACAACAGGCCCAAGAATGAACTTCAGAAGCCTACAACACTCCGACTAGCAACTCCGCTACCCCGACCAGCAGCGGTAGCACCACAACAGAACCGCAGTGCTTTCAACAACAGGACCAAAGATACGACATTCTATCCGGGCATCACCTGTTATGCCTGCGGAGGAGAAGGGCATTACTCCAGGCAATGCCCAAAGCAAGGAAATAATACTCCCAAGCCCAACAACAATGGCCGTGGTACAAACACAGCTCCAAAATGCAACAACCCAATAACAACCAGAAGAAGGGACAGGTCAACCATGTGACCTTTGAGGAGGCACAAAATGCACCAAATATTGTGTTTGGTACGTTTCACGTCAACTCAATTAATGCTACAATCTTATTTGATTCCGGAGCTTCCCATTCGTGTATCTCAAAAAGATTTGCTTCGAAGAATCAATTTTCTTTTTTGCCTTTGCAAAATTCCGTGGTTATTCAGTCCCCGGGATTGAAGCAAAGCACACAATGGTACTGCAAGAATGTGGATATTGAGATCAAAGGAATGGTATTTTCAGCCAACCTTATTGTATTAGAAGCAGTCGATCTGGACGTTATTCTGGGAATGGTTTGGTTAACCAAAAAGAAGGGTTTCATAGACTGCTACAACTGCACAGTGACTCTTACAAGCTGCCAAGGGAAAACAATAAAATTTACCACAAGGAGGATCTCCGCATCACAAGGGAAATTAAATCAAGTGGATGCAGTAGAATTAAGCAAGGTTCTTGCAGTCTGCGAATACCCAGATGTATTCCCTGAGGAGCTACCGGGAATGCCCCCGGACCGTGAAATTGAATTTGTTATTGAGTTAGCACCAGGAACGACACCCATTTCTAAGAAGCCGTACCGAATGGCTCCAACGGAATTGGCTGAGTTAAAGAAACAAATTAAGGAACTAATGGAAAAAGGTTATGTTCGACTCAGCTCATCACCATGGGGATCGCCAGTTTTATTTTGCTAAGAAGAAGGATGGTACCCTCAGGCTATGTATTGATTACAGGGCACTCAATATGGTCACCATCAAAAATAAATACCCTCTGCCCAGGATAAATGACTTGTTCGAACAGCTAGAAGAAGCCAAGGTTTTCTCAAAAATAGATTTGAGGTCAGGTTACCATCAATTAAAAATCCGATCGTCAGATATACCCAAGACTGCCTTTACTACCAGATATGGATTATACGAGTTTACAGTGATGCCTTTCAGCTTAACCAACGCTCCTACCTACTTTGTGCATCTCATGAACAAGGTCTTCATGAAATATTTGGACAAGTTCGTGGTCGTATTTATCGATGACATACTTATTTATTCCAAGACACCCGAGGAACACGAGCAATAGCTACGAATAGTCCTGGAAGAATTAAGGAAAAACCAACTGTATGCCAAATTCAGTAAATGTGAATTTTGGTTATGAGAAGTTGGCTTTCTGGGACACGTACTGACATAGGATGGGATAGCAGTGGACCCAAGTAAAGTAAAGGCTGTCCAAGAATGGAAGCAACCTACAAACGTGACAGAGGTCAGGAGTTTTCTTGGTCTGGCTAGCTACTACCAGAGATTTATTAAAGGATTCTCCACTATAGCTAAACCCATGACCCAATTACTTAAGAAGGATAAGAAGTTTGAATGGACTGAAGCCTGTGAGAAAAGTTTCCGAGAATTGAAGAAGAGGTTAACAACGGCACCCGTTCTGGTCATGCCCGATGTGCACAAAAATTTCGAGATATACTATGACGCGTCCAGGAAAGGCCTTGGATGTGTATTGATGCAAGAAGGAAAAGTCATGGCTTATGCCTCAAGACAGCTGCGACGACACGAGGAGAATTATCCTACTCATGATTTGGAGCTAGCTGCAGTAATACATGCACTCAAAGAATGGCGACACTTTCTTCTCGGTAAACGATGTGAAATATACATAGACCACAAAAGTCTTAAGTATATTTTCACCCAGCCAGAATTAAACTTGAGACAACATCGCTGGCTTGATTTAATAAAGGATTATGACATCGGAATTCATTATCATCCGGGTAAAGCAAATGTTGTGGCAGACGCCCTCAGCCAAAATCCATGCACCAACAATAATAGTGCACAATTCTCACAGCATGAGTTCAACCAGGAATTTCCCAAACTCAATATGGTCCTAGTCACGGAAGGAAGCATTAATCAACTGGAGATAAAACCAACATTAGAGGATCAGATCAAGGAAGCCCAAAAAGGACACCCAAGTATTGAGGGGATTAAGAGGAAAATAAAATTGGGCAAGGCGTCCGAATTTACCATTGACAGTCAGGGAATTTTATGGTTCAGAAAAAGACTATGTGTGCCTAATAAGGAAGATTTAAAGCAACAAATTTTGGCAGAAGCCCATACCACTCCATATTCTATTCATCCAGGAGGAACAAAGATGTACAAGGATCTACAAGAAAATTATTGGTGGCATGGGATGAAAAGAGATATAGCCGTATATGTCGCACGTTGTGATTCATGCCAGCGTGTAAAAGCAGAACACCAGAGGCCAGCAGGACTATTGCAGCCACTCAGAGTGCCTGAATGGAAATGGGACATAATAGGAATGGATTTTATCGTCGGATTGCCTAGGTCACGACACGGAAATGATGCTCTCTGGGTTATAACAGATTATTTAACCAAGGTGGCACATTTCATTCTGGTAAAAACCACATACTCCACACAGAGGCTTGCCAGATTATACCTCTCCTGGATTGTTTGCTTACACGGAGTACCCAAGACCATAGTCTCTGATAGAGGCACCCAATTTGTCTCTAGATTTTGCGAGCACCTACAGCAAGCCCTAGGGACTCAACTGACGTTCAGCACAGCATACGACCCGCAGACCAGAGGACAAACTGAGCGGGTAAATCAAATATTAAAGGACATGCTGAGAGCATGTGTGCTCACTTACGGAGTTAGCTGGGAAGACAGTTTACCATACGCGGAGTTCTCATACAACAACAGTTATCAAGCCAGTTTGAAAATGTCACCTTTTGAAGCCCTGTACGGACGAAGGTGCCGTACCCCACTCAATTGGTCTGAGACCGGAGACAGTCAAATTTTCGGTCCCGAAGTTCTTAAAGAAGTAGAAATAAAAGTGAAGCTTATTCAGGATAGACTGAAAGCGGCTTAGAGCTGTGAAAAGAGTTACTATGATCAAAAGCACCGCCAAATTAGTTTTGAGCCCGATGAATATATGTATCTTAGAGTATCTCCAACAAGAGGACTACAGAGATTTAAAGTCAAAGGTAAATTGGCATCGAGGTTTATTGGACCATTTAGAGTGATCGCAAGAAGAGGCAAGGTTGCTTATCAAATAGAGCTACCGGCAGAATTATCAGATGTTCATGATGTGTTCCACGTGTCACAATTAAGGAGATGTGTTAGTCATCCAGAAAAGCAAGTCCAGCATCAAGACCTGGATATCCAACCAGATCTTACCTATAGGGAACACCCTATAAAGATTTTGGAGGAGTCTGAACAAAGAACCAGACAAAATGTGATAAAATTTTACAAGGTTCAGTGGAATAATCACACCGAGGAAGAAGCAACTTGGGAAAGAGAGGATCACCTGAGGACTGAATATCCGTACCTGTTCGAGGGACAGCCGAAATCTTGGGGACGAGATTTTTCCTAATGGGGGTAGGTGTTGTAACACCCCAAAAATATTCTTCTGGATTTTCAAAATCTTTCCTTTAAAAATAAATGCTTTGAAAACCATTTTTGATCCTAACACTTTTCTTCCGTTTGAAAACCCTTTCAAATTTTAATTTGGCTTCAAATCTTCTTTAATGGTTCTGTTTTGAAAGGTTTAAATCATTTGAATAATTAATTTGGGGGTTTTCAAACAATTTTCATTCAGAAAAGTTTTTGGGAATAATTAAATTTTCAAAGAAAAAGGCCTTTTCACTTCCTTCTAACCCATCTAAAATCCATCCAACAATTTTCTACCACTCCTCAATTATCCCACAAGTCATTCACATCTTCTAGGACAATATCCAACTTTCTACCACCCCACAAAAATATTTTTCCTATTCCAAATAAATTCCAAAGTTGGAATTTTCAATAATCATAGTTTCTTGGTTTTACAAAGGAACTATATTTTCAACAATTTTCCTGCACCCACAAAAATTATCCTATCAACTAGACAGTACCTACAACCCATTTCACCAAAAATATTAGATTCCATAGTTCAAAATTTTCAAATTCTCTCATGTTCAAATTTGAACCAGATTCAATATTTCTGATACAAATCTATTTTTAATAGCTCCAAAAATTCCAAAACCTTGCCAGGCCCTCTCATATGCATCAACACATCACCAAAAAAATTCCTCAAAAATCCTAAAATCCCTAGCACTCACTGCCATATGATCATATGAGTGATCGGGCACTGTTCATCACTGAACAAGATTCAGCTAACAGAATCTTCAGAGGCAGTGGCAAATCGATGCCGTGCACACCTCCCCTTCCTTCTCCTCCACGGCGACACCAAGCTCATCAATGCATCGTTCTCCTGGCCCACTCCGCAGCCTCTCCTCGCCGGTGAGCTGGCGGCTAGCCGGTGCAACGGCCACCGTGCTGATCCACGGTGGACCGAGCGGAGCCGCCTTGGTCACCGACCTCCATCACTGCGCTGCAGCCTCCCCCACCTAATTACCCTACACACGTCGCTCCTCCCTGTCTCTCCGTGCACTGACCATGCCGACCGCGCTGCCCAGGGCCCGCATGGCAGTAACCGGAGACGAACCTCGCCGCCGCACCCGTACAGTGGCCACACTGTAGATGAGGACAGGGAGCTCGAGCCCGTCCACGCCGAGCCTTCCGGAGTTCTCCACCGCCCTCATTACTCCCTCGCCACCCTTGACCACCGCCCCTAACCACCTTCGGCGGCTGGAGTAACTTCGGCGTCGCCCGTAAGCTTCTGACCACCTCGGGAGCCTATAAATAGAGGCCCCCGAGCTCCCCTCGTTCCACACATCGCCTCCACCACCTCCTAATCGCCCCCTCGCTACTTCCCTGACCCTGAGGAGGTCTCCGCTCTCCTCTTCGGTCACCGCTCCGCCGCCTCTATCCGTGATCAGTTCATCGCCGCCACTCCACCACCACCGCTCAAAATCCACCAGTAGCCATCTTGTCCATCCACTCGTCGATCCCGCACCTCAATTTCACCACCTGAGCCTTCCCCGACGAGCTCCCAACTCTACCGAACCACCGTCCACCGCCGCAGTCCGCACCGGCGTTCCGCTCCTCTCCGGCGACCTCCACTGCCTCCCACCGACGCGGTAGTCTACCCTGAGCACACTCCAATCATCGCCACCTCCCAAAACCCCGGCGATCACCGCCGGCGATCGCCGCATCTCCTCTGTCCTCGTGCGCGTGTTCAAATTTTTAAACCTGACGGGTGGACCCGCGCGCTCTTCTTCTTTTTCTCTGTTTTAATCGAAGGCGTATTCCCTGTTTTACGCCTTCCACGCTGAAAAGCATATTCGTGCCCGAAGCATTTTCTTTATAAACGCACAGGGATTGGATTTTTATAGAAACACCCCTGGTTTTGGAAGTTTGATAACTTTTAAACCACAACTCTGTTTGAGTTGAATCTTTTTTTGAAATTCTTATTTTTCTCTCTAGTTTTTTTAGTATTTATTTAAAAATGTTTTGAGACAACTTTTTGTACTGTTGCCAAATTTTTTAATTTGAAGTTAATTTGAATTTTTCAGAAAAAGAAGAGGGAAACTTTGCCGAGAATTTCGAAGGGTTTTCTCCTGACTACTTTGGACAAGGCAAGCATTATTGAACTTGGGATATGGTGATTGCATTTGCATGTTTGCATCTATTGGAATTGCACCACATATAGATCACAAGTGCATGCAATGTTTGGTCATATCAATTCTTGCTCATAGCTTGCACTTCACTCAAGCAAGAAATCCTTCTGACATGGTAAAGCTGTGGAAATCCAGGAGAGTGTCTCTTGCCTTGGACGTGCCGGTGGGCACGGGCCATTATTTTTGACATGGTGGTGTCACGTGACGTATGTGGAACATACCGGTGATGATAATTAACACCTCCTGAGTCGGCCTAGATCGAGTCTTGTTCCGTTACACCTAGCTGGATACCATGCTGCCACGAGTCCTTCCGCAAGGAAGGTACGACTGAGTAAGTTGTTAACCCCTGTCTAGGTACACACCGTACAGAGGGCCATGATGAGGGTTTCCAAGGCCTTGGACTAAATCCTGTCATAGGGTCAGGGGGCATGGGTGTTACCGGTTGTTGCCAAGAGGGGGATCCCCCTTGGAATACACGGTTATTAATAGTGATCCCATGCTACTCGAGATTGTTGTCTCCCCGACTTAGAGTTTTTCTGAAACGATGCTTTGGGTGATTCCTGGCATCCGGACGGTTAATCTGGTGTGTGCTGGTCAGGTGTGTTTTCAACCCAAAGACCGTAGTGGGAATTAGCTAGTGCCACGGTGCTGACTAAAGGAATCCCATGCACGTGGGTAAAGAGTACACCCTATGCGGAGTTTAAACCTATTCGAATAGCCGTGTCCTCGGTCAAAAGCGTAGCTGGGTGGGTCAAGTGTCGGTCCCGGTGTCGGTCTCCGGAGGAAAATAATTAAATTGAGCATGATTTATTTTGCAGGATATTGTTATCATCACTAACACTGTCATGGTTATTTTGAATACTATTGCTGTTTAATATTTTTATGGTTATGCATATTATTGAGGACTAACCCGTTTCTCTTATTTTATATTTCCTGAGTTTCTCAGGGGCTGGCTAGACTACCCCAGGCACTCAACTTTAATTTTTAAGACCTCTACGTGGCATCACTCGAGTTAACAGGCGGTTTATCACGCCACTACTCTTGTGGATACCCGATTGGCATTTCTTTTCAAGACCTTTTCGTGGCGTCCCTCGAGTTAACAGGCAGTCTATCACGCCACTACTCTTGTGGATACCCGATAGGCATTTCTCTTCAAGTCCGACCATGGCGTCACTCTTGACACCCGACTGGCATTTCTTTTCAAGACCTTTCGTGGCGTCGCTTGAGTTTCCGGGTTGTCGCCTGACTCTCTTTTAGACACCCGATTGGCATTCTCTTATTTTTCTGAATGTCACTTGGGCTGGCTAGACTACCCGTGGCATTCACTTGCTTTTATCTTTAATAAGATCGATTATGACTAACATGTTTTATTTACTTCCGCATCATTTTATTATTATGTCATGACCAAGATTATAGTCAGCATGAGCTTGTTAACATGATCCTACTTGAGCATATGCATTCATTATATCTTTTGTTCATAATGTTTGCGAGTACATTCCAACGTACTCACTGGCTTGTCCCTGGCTATTTACTTGGCCAGACTTGGAGGAGGACGAGCTTGTGGAGGAGAATTGCGCTAGCGAGCCCGACGCTTAGAGGAGTCCCAGTCAGTCAACCTGTGTGATAGGAGTCTACCACATGTATCATCCGCCGAGCTTCCGCTACACAAATAAAATAGTCAAGTCTCACAATGACGCTTGGCTTTATATTATTGTACCAGTGTTGTATCACCACCACACCACTGTCATATTCCGCCACTGCCATATATTGGCGAGTTTGTAATAATGTTGTTGAGCTCTCAGACTCAACCTTGTGTAATATTATATTGTACTGGGTATCTGTATCAAGGAAGTCCACCAGTTGTGTTGATCTTGGGGCTAGTGTGACTTAGGGCTTTTCTGTGATTTATTCCAGAAAGGGGCCCGACACCTTTGGGCCGCAGCGGCGGAGCGGGTGATGTGGGGTGGCGGCCACGACGGCCACCTCCCGCCTTCGGGCCACGGTGGCGAAGCGGGCGATGGCCCTGGCTTTCGACGGTGGGGTGGTGGCAACGGCAGCCGGCAACAGCTGCCGACAGGCAGCGGCGGCGGAGCGTGTCGTGGGTGTTCCGCGCACACCCAACAGGGACGCCACGCGCACTACACTACGCCGGGGACTGCGCCGCCACCACGGTGTAGCCTCCCAGCTGGAGTTGTCCTCTAATGACGGCGGAGTGGCTGAGCGACGACGATGGACCGGTGCCATTGGCGATTGTGGGAGAAGCAGACGAGACAAGCTACAGGGAGGGAGGGGAAAATGCGACGCAGGACTCGCCGGCCGTGAGGGTTTATATAGCAGGCCGGTAAGCATTGGGATTTTGGGGGATTTCACCGACTCGGGTGGGAAGCTTGCGCGGGAACCTGCACGGTTGCGCGGGAACGGGCTCACCACTGTTTGGCCAAAAGAACGACCCTGCGCGCTGCTCAAGCTTGCTCTCTAAGCCGTCTGCGGCAGCGGGGTGACAAGACGTGCGAGAGGAGGACGAAAGGACACGTACACATACGGTTAATAAAATAAAAACGTTTGCGATTAAATTACCTACTACCCCCGTCCTGGTTTATAAGTCGTCTATGTATTTTTGTGCCAAATTTTGACTATAGATTTAACTAATAAAATACGAATGCATGTCGCCAGAGATTATATCGTTGGATTCGTATTTGAACATAGTTTCCAATTATATAATTTTTGTAACATGCATTAACATTTTGTTGGTTAAATTTAAGGTCAAAATATGGCATAGAATATAAAGGGGACTAATAGACCAAGACGGCGGTAGTAGCACACGGCCGCTCTCTACGCAACGATGCAACTACCGGCCGGCTTGTAGACGACCATTTCATGCGTGTTCAACTGCTCTATGCGTGTGGTTGCTTGCGGTTGAGGCGGCCGCGGCGCGCTCTGCTCACGTCCCGCCACGCGTGCTCTGCTCTCGCATCCCTTTGGGCGTTCTGCCCTCGTCCCTCCACGCGCGCTACCAGTGTTTGGGGTAGGCGCACGATCACACACGTTCGTGTGCATGCGGTTGCGTCGGGCGCGGCGCGAGACGATGTAGTTACCCGCTGCAAAAACTGCCATGCGGACGTGCCGAGAATCCAGGCCGCCTGGCCCCATTTATTCCTGCGGCCGTTTACCTTCATCTCTCGCGCCACACGACACAATAAGCACACCCATGACGACACATATAGAGAGGACATCCAGCGGTTCCAATGGCGCTCCCTTTGGCTGAAATGGCGCTCCCAGCGGCCGACGACGACAACGGCGGGTAGTTCACCACGCATCACATAGTGGACACCCACATGAGGGGGAAGGCCCTCTCGGTGGTGTACACGAACGAGCCGGTCTCGGTGGAGAGCTCCATCCAAACTATGGAGCAGTTGCTTGCCAAGGACAACTACCAAGTGGTCGGCTTCAACCTCGAGTACACCATCGATCGTGCCGGGCATGATCAGAAGGTTGCCGTCGCCCAGTTGTGCGTGCGGCATGACGTCCTCGTCTACCACTACCACCTGGCCACAAGGCCTTGTGAGCGTTTCTCCAGGTTTATCAACAGCTCCGACTATAGTTTCGCTACGGTGGACACCACCAACGATCTAAAAGCGCTCAAGGTTTCGGGCTTGAAATGCCAGAATCTTGTCAATATCCAGGACCACTACAAGGTCTGGGGCAGCGACAACAACAAACAGAACTCCCTAGTTGACCTCGCCTCGGCCATCATCGACCCCTACTACATGAAGATGAAGGATGAGAGCAAGAAGGACAAGAACGCCTGGCACAGTGTCTGGCATGAGAGACTGGATGAACAACACGTCAAGTACGCGGCCAAGGACACGTACACAAGCTACGAGATGTACATGCAGATCGTTGACATGAGGGAGTGTCTTCTTCCTACCCCAGATGAGGGATCGAGCCACAGAGCAGTGGCGGGAGCGTCACAAGAAGTAGATGACTAGACGATCGTTTCTCCTAGTTTAGAATGCATACAATTGTTTATTGAGGCATGTGCGAATGATCTGTATAGTCACTTATGTAATTGGATGTTTATTTCAGTTATATATATATATATATGTATATATATATATATATGTTATTCTTCTATAGACAGAGCAAATCACACGGCTTATTAGTAGCAATCGTATGTGTTATTATTGGTCTTCGCACACATTTCTGATTACGGACCTGTTTGCCGCGTATCACACACATCTTGTTCAGTTGAACCGTTTCTATTGTGTTGCCTAATCACACACAGTTCATCCTAGTGAACTGTATGCCGTATATCGCACACACCCTCATATGGCTGCCCATTTCTGTTGTTCTGCCTCATCGCAAACAGTTCTTCTGGATTAACCGTTTGCCACTCATCGCACACACAACTCCAATATGAACCGTGTTTGATGTCACCGCCATCGCAAACATTTTGCATCTTTTTGACGGTTTTATTACATCACCGTTTGTGATTGATGCATCACACATAGTTTTGTCGAAGGGTCTCTGATTCGACTGTCATGTTTCGACCATCCTGCAGTAGTGTACCTTGCTATTTTTTTATTGTTACTACTACAAAAATCAATATCTACTATCCATATTACACTTGTATCTCCATCTCTTTGCCGAACTAGTGCACTTATACAAATTACCATTGTATTTGGTGTGTTGGGGACACAAGAGACTCTTTGTTATTTTGTTGCAGGGTTGTTTGAGAGAGACAATCTTCATCCTACACCTCCCACAGATTGATAAACCTTAGGTCATCCACTTGAGGAAAAATTGCTACTGTCCTACAAAACTCTACGCTTGGAGGCCCAACACGAGTCTACAAGAATAAAGTTATGTAGTAGACATCAAGCTCTTTTCTGGCGCCGTTGCCGGGGAGGTGAGTGCTTGAAGGTATATCTTTAGATCTTGCAATTAAATCTTTTTATTTCTTGTTTTATCACTAGTTTGGTTTATAAAAAGAAAATTACAAAAAAATGGAATTGAGGTTGCATCATATTGTTCATCTTTATAATGTCTTTCGTGAAAATGATGGAAAGGAAAATTGTGCTCAATTGATAGAAGAAGAATTCAACAAAATGTTTGGCATAGAATCTTTGAATCATGAGCATGATTGCGATGTTGTTGGTATGAATTCTTTGAATATCCATGATGCTAATGATATGCAAAGCCATAAGCTTGGGGATGCTATACTTGATGAAGATGATATTTTTAGTCCCCCAAGTTTTGATGAGAAAAATTATTATGATGATAGCATGCCTCCTATTTATGATGATTATATTGATGAAAGTGAGTTTGGAAGAGTGTCAACTTTAGATAATAATGATCCCACTATTTTGGAGGGTGTTGAATCTTCTTCTAATAATTACAAAAGTGGATTTGGAGAGGTCATAACTTTATTTAGTGATGAATCCACTATTTTGGAAGAGGTTTCAATTGATTATGATGACAACAAAATTGCTATCTATGATGATTATTGTGATGACACTTATGATATAAAGAATAATGATCACCATCAATCTTGTCATCATCATTTTAATGCTCAAATTGATTATGGCAATCAAGTATCACATGATAGCTATTTTGTTGAGTTTGCTCCCACTACTATTCATGAGAATAAATTTGCTTATGTGGAGAATAATAAAAAAATTATGCATGTGAATCATGAAAAGAATGCTTTATGTGATAGTTATATTGTTGAATCCATTCATGATGCTACTGAAAATTATTATGCGAGGGGAACATATGCTTTTACTTCTTGCAATAATATCAAGTTTCCTCTCTATGTGTTGAAAATCTTGAAGTTTTGCTTGTTTTGCCTTCCTATGCTAGTTGATTCTTGTTCCCATAAGTTGTTTGTTCACAAAATTCCTATGCATAGGAAGTGGGTTATACTTAAATATGCTAGTCATATGCTTCATGATGCTCCTGTTATGTTTCAATTCTTATCTTTTATGTGAACATCATTGAAATCATCATGCCTAGCTAAAAAGGCATTAAAGAAAAGCGCTTGTTGGGAGACAACCCAACATTTATACCTCCTGTTTTTGTGTGTTCACATGATTATGATACTGTAGTAATCATATTTTATAGAATTTATTTCAATAAAGTACCAAGTAAAGCCTTTGGGATAGTGTGGATGATAGTTGACTTGATTCTGTGCAAAAATAGAAACTTTTGTGCCCAGTAACAGAATTTTTCAAAATAACTGGAGGGTGTAAAAACTTTGAATTTTTTACATATTATTTATATACTAATTTTCTACGATTTCCTAATTTTTAACAATTTTTCAAGTTGTCGAAGTATGACTAAAATTCAGATCTTTATGTACTGTTATGTTTTTAACAGATTCTGTTTGCAATGCATAGTTTGCTTGTTTTATGGTTCTACGGCTTATATTGCTTAATATAAATTGTGGAAATTGTAGGGTACAGTAGGAATTGTGTGAAAAAAATTATGAGTCTTATCTTTAAAGTACCAAAGTGAATAGTTTGTCTTTATCATACTAACCCATCTCACGAAGTTCCGTTAAGTTTTGGGTGATTGAAGTTTTCAAGTTTTGGGCGAGATATCGATATGAGGAGAATAAGGAGTGACAAGACCCTAAGCTTGGGGATGCCCAAGGCACCCCAAGGTAATATTCAAGGAATATCCAAGCAACTAAGCTTGGGGATGCCCCGGAAGGCATCCCCTCTTTCGTCTTCAATATTATCGGTAACCTCACTCGGGGCTATATTTTTATTTGTCACATGATATGTGTTTTGCTTGGAGCATCATTTTATTTTATTATGATTTGCTTTCTGTTATTTATAATAATATTTTGCATCTCTTACTTCAATAAAAATGTCAAGTATAGCCTTTGCTATGATTATTTTGCAAGTCTATGTGTTGCTGTTTGAAAACAGAAAGTTGCATGCTAGTGCGTGAATTCTTGAGAAAAGTAAGAATGTGATAAAATGTTTAATTTTTTTGATAAATAAGCTATGATAAATTTTATACAGTGTGGTAAATTTTCAGAATTTTTGGATATAGGGAAATATGAGGATAATTGCACTCTTTACAGACTGTTCTGTTTAGACAGATTGCTGTTATGTTTGCATTGTTTGCATATGTTTGCTTGTTTAATGATTCTATTTGAGGACGGAAGTGTTGAATATGTAGAGGCATTTAGTACGCAATGTTAAATAATAATTTTAGTGATTTTCTACAGTAGAGAATGATAAGGTTATTGCATTGATTTATACTAACTTATCTCACAAGTTCTTGTTGAGTTTTGTGTGGATGAAGTTTTTAAGATTTAGGGAAACCATGATATAAAAGGAATTAAGGAGACACAAAAGCTCAAGCTTGGGGATGCCCAAGTCATCCCAAGATAGCATTTCAAGAAGTCTCAAGCATCTAAGCTTGAGGATGTCCCGGTAGGCATCCCACCTTTCTTCATCAACAATTATCGGCTAGCCTCGGTTGAGCCTAAGTTTTTGCTTCTTCACATGATGTGTGTTATTATTGGAATGTCATTTTATTTTTATTTGTTTTTTTTTAATAAAATACTTAGATCTGAAAGTTTTTAAATTTGAGAGAGTCCTCAAATAGCTACCCATTTACTTAACTACTCGCTTGAACTTCACTTATATCTTTTTGGAGTAGCTTGTCATTTACTCTTGTTCTTCACTTATATCCTATGAGTAAATTGTTGAATGAATTGAATACCATGAAGTTGAAATTATATGTTCATATCATGCCTGGTAGTAGCTTTACATTGAGTTTAGAAAGTGAAATCTATTGAAGCTTGACAATCACAATATTAGTCATACAAGCAATTCATGAATGATTAGTATAAGGAAGAGAACTTTCACATACAAATATATTATCTTGGACATCTTCTATGATTATGAATACCCATTAATTATTTTCAAACTTGAGAAAATTAGTTGAAGTTGGACAAGGAAGATGACGTAATGAGTTATGGTCGTGTATATTTGCATAGAAGTTATATTGTTATGGATCCTCCAACATGTGGTGTTTGCTTAGGATCTTTTGCTAGCCAAAAATTCGTACTAAGTAGAGATACTACTTGTGCATATAAAAACCATTAAACCCAGTTTCTTGCCATGAGTGTTCACCATACCTACCTATGGATTGAATAAGATCCTTCAAGTAAGTTATCATCGATGCAAAAAAAGGCAATAAAAATTGCTCCTAAATGCGTTTGATCATTTAGTGTAAGAGAAAATTGAGCGTTGTACGAACTTGTGATGGCAAAGTAACAAAAGCGACGGACTGCATAATAAAGGTTGCTATCATAAGGGGCAATATAATGTGAAGTTCTTTTGCATTAAGGGATTGTGCATACAAAACCAAAAAGCGCATGACAACCTCTGCTTCCCTCTGCGAAGGGCCTATCTTTTAATTTTCAGTATTTACTTTTATGCAAAGAGTCAATAGTATGAATTATCAATTCAACCTCAACTATTCTCTAGTTGGCAAGCATCATGTGGTGGGGAAAGATCTAGGCACATATGACCAGTCAAATATATTTGATCATGATTTATTATTGTTGACAATTATCTCTATGATAAATGAGTTGGGAGGCAAAATATTAAGCCGCTATCTTTCTCTGTGTTCGATGGATGCCATTTGTTCTAAAAATGTGCTTTGAGTACTAGCAATCATAGAAGACTATATGATGATTGAGTATGTGGAGCTCTTACTTAGACTCTGTTGAATAAGTTGAATTGCAATTGTTTGGTGACTAAGAATATAGGTTGTTGAGTTTCAAGAGAATTCATTATTTGAACCTTAACATGTGAATTGGTTGCTACTTTAACATGAGAAGTTTTATGAGAAAGAATTGATGTTATGATGCTAGCAAAAGTGATTGAAATTATCATTTATCAAACTTATGCACTTTGCTAGCATTCACACTTCATAAATTATTCCTTTTATCATTTACCTACTCGAGGACGAGTAGGAATTAAGCTTGGGGATGCTGATACGTCTCCAACGTATCTATAATTTATGAAGTATTCATGCCATGTTTACAACAATTTTACATGGTTTTGGTATGATTTGCATGGAACTAACCTGGACTAACGCTGTTTTCAGCAAAACTACCGTGGTGTTGTTTTTTGTGCAGAAATAAAAGTTCTCCAAATGCAACAAAACTTTTTGAAGATTTTTTTGGAATAAAAGAGGCACTAGAAGCTTCGTGGGAGGACCAGAAGGTGAAGGAGGTGAGCACAAGACACCTGGGCGCGCCAGGAGGCCCAGGCGCGCCCAGGTGGGTTGTGCCCACCTCGTGGCCCATCTTCGCGTGATTCCAACACTGAAAAATCCTATAAATAGAGAAACCATTAGAAATAACCCTAGATCATAAGTTCCGCCGCCGCAAGCCTCTGTAGCCACGAAAAACCAATCTAGACCACATTCCGGCACCCTGCCGGAGGGGGAAATCATCACCGGTGGCCATCTTCATCATCCCGGCGGCCACCATGATGATGAGGGGGAGTAGTCCACCCTCTGGGCTGAGGGTTTGTACCAGTAGCTATGTGTTTAATCTCTCTCTCTCTCTCGTGTTCTTGAGATGGCACGATCTTGATGTATCGCGGGCTTTGTTAATATAGTTGGATCATATGGTGTTTTCCCCTCTCTATCTTGTTGTGATGAATTGAGTTTTCCCTTTGAGATTTCATTTTTTATCGGATTGAATACTTTTATGGATTTGAGAGGACTTGATCTATGCCTTGGCATGCAACTCGCGGATTCCCGAGGTGACATTGGGGTAATCTATGCATAGGGGTTGATGCACATTTTTGTCCTTGTTTCTCCGGTAGAAATCTTGTGGCACTCTTTGAGGTTCTTTGTGTTGAATTGAGTATTATGAATCTGAAATTGTTTGATGCATATCGTATAATCAACTCACGGATACTCGCGGTGACATTGGAGTATCTAGGTGACATTAGAGTTGGTTGATGTGTATCATATGGTGTTATTTTAGTATGAACTCTTGGTTATATCGATCGGAAAGAATAGATTGGTGTTATTTTAGTACGAACTCTAGGATAGATTGATCGGAAAGAATAGCTTTGAGGTGGTTTCGTACCCTACGAACAATTTCTTCTTATGTTCTCCGCTAGATAGGAACTTTGGAGTGATTCTTCATCGCACGTTGAGGGATGGTTATATGATCCAATTATATTAGCATTGTTGAGAGATTGCACTAGCGAAAGTACGGACCCTAGGCCTCATTTTCAAGCATTGCAATATCGTTTGTGCTCCGTTTTATCAATTGCTACCTTGCTGTTTTTTTATTGTTACTATTACAAAAATCAATATCTACTATCCATATTACACTTGTATCACCATCTCTTCGCCAAACTAGTGCACCTATACAAATTACCATTGCATATGGTGTGTTGGGGACACAAGAGACTCTTTGTTATTTGGTTGCAGGGTTGTTTGAGAGAGACCATCTTCATCCTACACCTCCCACGGATTGATAAACCTTAGGTCATCCACTTGAGATAAAATTGCTACTGTCCTACAAAACTCTGCGCTTGGAGTCCCAACACGAGTCTACAAGAATAAAGTTGCGTAGTTGACATCAATGTGGTTTTCTCTTGATCAGGTTGTGAAACAGGTATTTGAGAAAAACCAGAATATCCATCAAGAAAGCAAAAGTGTGTGTGCTTAGATAATGTCTGATTCAAGGCTCCGCAAACCCAAGAAAGGTTCGAACACTGGGGCGTGTGCGAAGTACTCGACCTCTCCGGCCAACCGATTTGTCGCCCCCACGGCCGAGCTCGATGAACGGGAAAGGAAATGGACACAGCAGATTACCCAGGTTCGGGCCACCTTGCGGTGTAATACCCTACTTCTGCTTTGGGGTGGATTAGCCTCGCGAGGGGCTGAGGATGAACTAGTACAGAGCAAGAACAACCTCAGGAGGCCTGTTCTCATGTAGGTGGAAGCTAGTGAGGGTTTGGATCGGATTCGCCCGGGATCCTTTCTACGGTGGTGGCTAAGCTATATTTATAGTGGTTGTGGTCCTCTTCCTCCAAGCGAAGGCGGGAAGGGATCCCACAGTGGCCAATTTCAAAGGGGGACAAGTAGTACATCCTATCCTGACGAAAGGTGGTCTTCGCCTGCAAAGCTTCTTGTCGTGACGCCGTGGTGGGCTCGGTGATGACATCCGTCCTGGCGGTCTTGGTCTTGTTGCACGGGAATGGAAACCTTTGGCTGATTCCTCGGGACCCCACGCATGCGCTTGCCTCCTTAGCACCAAAGAGGAAACCTGCTGCACTGCGCCCGCTGGCGCCCGCCTGGCCTTGGTCGTCATGGCTTGCGTCACCTCAACCTCATGAGGTGGGTACTTGCATAGGAATCTCCGCTCCTCAGGAGCCGGCCCAAGGGGACCGCTCCCTCCGGAGGTCTTGGCATCGTCCGCCTCGCGAGGCTTGGCCCCTCGCGAGGGTCTTGTCTTGCTGGTGCTGAAGATGGGCCGTACTAGGCCGTCGATGGAGCCATGCCATGGGCCACAGGCAGGCAAGTCTGGGTACCCCGGTTCCCAGAACACCGACAGTAGCCCCCGGGCCCAAGGTGCGCTCGGACTTGGCTTCGAGGCGAAGCCAAAGTGCAAGGGCAAAGCGCCGCGGGCCCCAATCGTCTGCGGACCGGGTTGACACATGGCGCTTGATGGGACGTGGCCGTCTCCACTTCCACACGCTGCCTCGGCAACTGCCCAGGCCGACAAAAAGATTGGCGCCCGCCGCCGAGCCTTCATTGCCTTCTCTTCGTCTTGCTCTAGATCCCCTTCTCTCCCTGCCGTGAGCACCTCTAGATCTGCCGAAATTCTCCTTCAAGCTCTTTGTTGATGGCGCCCGGAAAGGCGAAGCCAGCCGCACAGGCCGTGAACTCCTCCTCCTCTCTCACGCCGGCCCTCAGTGCGTCCTCCATTACTGAGGAGAGGCATCTTTCTACCGTGCGCCCGCTGACGGCGAGCAATGACAATGAGGGGAGGGAGACAGCGCTCTTGGCCGGCTCCACCGACCCGCGGACCTTGGCGGGGACATTCTACCCCTTCTTCCTCCACGGCGTCTTCGCGGGGCTCATCCCGCCTTTCTCCAAGTTCTTCACCGCCATCCTCGACCACTACCAGGTCTAGGCTCTGCACGTCCAGCCCAACTCCATACTTCTCCTGTCCATCTTCGCCTTCTATTGCGAGGCATTCATGGGCGTGATGCTCTCCGTCGCGCTCCTCCGTCACTTCTTCTACCTTTGGATGCACGACCCAAACCAACGCTCCGCTTGCGTCTCCTTCGCCGCAGTCCACCCCGGCAACTCACTTATGAGGGCCGGGAAGAATGTGGAGAACTTTCGGCGTAAGTGGGTCTTCATGGACGCCAAGGACCTCCACGCTCGGCTGGAGCTGCCGATCGAGATGCCAGAGAAGCTGGACCAGTGGGCTCATGAGAAGCTCACCGAGCCCCGGGCGGCGCCAGTCCTGCGGCTGATGACGGCGGACATGGAGTCCGGGGTGCTGATGGGGACCAAGCTTGTTAAGGAGTTCCTAACGCAGCGCCTGGCCCCGCTCCAGGCACACTCATGCCCCATGTGGGACTTCAAGGGCGCAGAGGACGACATTCGTCTACGCCCAGGGAGCTTGACTGGCGAGGAGGTGGACAGGGCCCTTCATACTTTGCTCGAGAAGGATCCGGGCAGCCTCCCGGCGGCCTACATCCCGCTGCCACCGTGGCGATGGGGCGGAGCTGGCCGCCGCCATGCCCATCTTCAACGAGCTGGGGCTCGTGCCGCCCAAGCTCCCCAACTCCCCAGTGCTAGTGTCCTCTGGCGAGGGCTCCTAGGAGAAGGGGGAGGAGGACTCGGAGGCGACCATGGACGATGTGGAGGGGACTTCTCCTCCGTCGCAGAGTGAGCTCCTCCGCGATCTCTTCAATGACGACGACACCGCCGAGTACTTGGTCGAGGGATCCCCGTGCTCTCTCGGGGTCGTTACGAGGTCCGGGGGCACCCCCTTACGGAGGCTGAGCCAGGCGACTCCGAAGAAGGGCGAGGCGGCATCGCTTCCTCGGGGTGACGCCCCCGCCTTGTCGTCCGTCGCCGCCGCTCCGGGGCCAGCTACTGTGTGCCCAGTTGATCCTCAGGGCGCGACGAAGCCCGCGCTCAGGAAGATCGGGGGCGGCGCAGTCCTGGCCAGGAAAAGGGCGTACATCGCCGCTGATGAGTAAGTATCTTACCTTGTTTTTGTTTTTCATCCTTGATGTCGTGCCCATGACACTCCCCTCCTGATGGCCAGGCTGAAGCTCGTGGAGAAGAAGAGGAAAGAGGAAGTCGGGGCCTCCGAGGCCACGCGACCTGCCACGGCCGCGGTGACCCTGGTGCGAGCGCAAGAGGCCGCCTCGCGTTCTCCCGCGACGAAACGGGCTCCTCAGAGCTCGATGGCAGAGCCTCGGGAGGAGACCACTTTCGTGGCCCAGCTGCCTCCGGAGCCGCCCGTCCTCGTCGCACCCGCGGGGGGTTTGGGGGCTCCGGAGCCCCCAGCCACCTTTGCTGCTGTGGCGGCGTCAGTCCAGGCGCCGGTGCTGCCTCCCCCCCCCCCCAAGCCCTCGCGTTGTCGGACCATGGCCCCTCTGCTAGGCCTGGCGCTTTGAAGGAGGCCTACACCGCGCTGGATTAGCTCCGGACTGATCTTCAGGGCGCCGACGGGTGCATGGCGATGGGGCATCTGGGGCTGATCTCGGGGTGGCTCCAGGCCGATGTGTCCATCGGGACAGCCTAGGGCCGGGCCGAGGCTGCCGCAGTGGAGGGCAGGAGGGAGGCCGGCGAGGCCACGGCGGCTCGCGACGCGGCGCTAGTTGACGCAGCATCCGCCAAGGAACGTTGCAGCATAGTGGAAGCCGAGCTGAAGGCCCTCCACGAAGAGCAGGCTGCCCAGACCCGTCGGTTCCATGAACGGGAGGAGGAGCTCAAGTCCCGAGAAGCTGCGCTCACCGACCGCGACGCCGAGCTGGAGCAGGCAACCCAGGAATAGGCCGCGGAGCGGAGCCGCCTGGGCAAGCTGAAGGAGGAGCCGGACATGGCCCAGGCGTCCCATACCAAGCTCGTCTCTGAGGAGACGGCCCGGCTGGAGGCCAGGGAGAAGGCCCTCGCCGCCGGAGAGAAGGCGGCGGCCGCGGGGCGCGATGCCTTCGCCTCCCTCGAGTCGAGGTCACGCATGGCGCTGCACTCCCTTTACGGAGAAGGGTACGAGGAGCCACTGGCGACTCCGGAGGATGGCCTTGCTAGTCTTCTTACCAAGCTTGCCGAGGAGCTCGAGGGCCTCGCCGCCGGAGTGGGCTCCCTAGTAGAGGGGGAGTGCCACGCGCTTTTCACCGCGGCCACGACGCGTGTCTTCAGCCACCTCCATCTCCAGGACCCAAGCTTGGACCTTGGTGCGCTGATCGAGCCGGTGGCTCCTGAGTCTCACGACGCTCCTGCCGAGGTCATGAAGGAGCAGGTGGAGGCCCTACTGAAGAAGTTCCTCTGCGTCGACCCCGCGGCCAGGACGACCGGGGCCGGTGGCGAAGATGCGGCGGCGTTGTCGACGACGAGCTTCCTAAGGCGGCCGACAGCGGCAACCAAGGTTGAAGACGATGCTTCCTCCCAGTTTGATCCTGCAACATTTACCATGCCTCGCGGAGGCGTAAGAACTTTGATTTGAATTTGTGAGACATTATGTTCTGTAATAATTTGCTAGGACTCTGTGATTTCCTTTCCGTGCTCGACTTCCTTTCTGTTTGCTCTTAGTGTTCTGCGTCGGCAGGGCCCGGCCCCGCGCATACCTCAACCGCCGTTGGGGCATCCAGATCACCAGGAGGAGGCCAAGGGGTGAGGGGCTACGTGACCAGTGAGGCCCCTGAGTCGCAATGCTCAGGGGTCCCCCTTGACGTGCGAACAGCCCTCATAAAGGAAGTGCGAGCAGCGTCTGAGTTAATCCGGAGCCCCCATACCTTTCGTCGCCAGCTTTTGCCGGGGAGGGTCGCGAGAAGACCAGGTGCGAGAGACCTGGTGAGGTGGCGTGCGCCAGGCGTGACCTGGGCGCAGCCCCGTGCCCAGCCCCCTCGTGCGATTCTCCCGTGGGAAAGGTGGCATGGTGAGGCCGAACGACGAGCTTAGGAGCCCTCCTAAGGTTACTGCAGCCGCTAGGGTGCCCTCAGTTGTTTATTCACCAGCGTGGAGCATGGTGCTTCCACTCTTGCATGGGCATAGCCGCTCCTCGACCGTGTCGTCCGCCACGCGGAGCATGGGGCTTCCACTGGTGCGTGGGTGGGAGCTCCCTCTGAGGGGAGGCTCCAGGGCGTGTACAGCCCCGTCCTGACACGTGGCTTGCACGGCATGACTGGAGGAGGTGTATATGGGCACCCGTGAGCCAGCGTGGGACTCACGGGGCCCTACCTCAAGGCGGGTTGCGCCTGAATTTTTGGTTCGGAATATTTGTGAGGGTCCTGTGAGATGGTCAGGTGACCTGCGCTGAGTGAATCTCAGGAGTATATTGCATGAGAAGGCCAAACACCAACGACCCCAGGAGGTGACGTGAACGGGGCCGGGCCGCCAGACAGAGCTCAGCCGCTAGGTTTATCGACGCTGCAGGGATGGACCCGAGCACAGACGCCGTGCCCACTCTTCTCATGCAATGATCCTAAAGAAAAACAACCGGCGCGCGGCTCCCGCGGCGGCGAGGCATCGGGTCGCGCGCCCTAACTCATCCACTCACGATTAGCTCATGCGAGAACAAGGCACCAAGGGCCACGGGAGGTGACGTACACGGGAGCTGGCCCGCGAGACAGAGCTCAGCCACTTGGGTTTAGCGACGCTGCAGGGACGGACCCGAGCATAGACGTCATGCCAGTCCTTAATCATGAGGCGGTCGTGAGCGGGTTTGTGAGGGCGCATAATATTCATGGTGGCGAAGCACCGGGCATGCAGGTGATAGCATGAAGCAATTCATGAAATGGTAGGGCCAGTTCTGATATATGCGCAAAACGATACATGCAGTAGGGACGGACCCGTACAGGTTGAGGATAATGCAGCCCGAGGGGCGCCCTCAATTGAACAAACCGGAAACTCACTTGGCACCGTCGCTGAAGAAGTGTTGGGGCAGCTGAAGACGCGCACTGCGGGGGTCACTCCTCACGAGTCGTCTGGCTCCTGGGTCTCGTGAGGCTCCGGAGGCCCGGGAGGCTCGCAAGGGTCCGACACCTTCTCCGTCAGGATCGCCTGGCGCCTGGCCTCGTGAGCCTCCAATATGCCCCGCATGTGGCGCTAGTGCGCGGCAGCCGCGTCCGGCAAGCCGAAGGGCATGCGAACGTAGCTGTGTGGGCGACCTCCGCACCGGCCGACGCGGGACGGCCAGAAGAACTCCTGAGAAGTAGCTCTGTTGAGCCCTAGGATGTTGACGCTGACACGCAGCTCGCCACCCATGTCAGGGGCGGCAGCTGCACCGGGTGACGCGGGGCGGCGCTCGCCGCGCATGGCTCGCGCCTCCTGAAGCTCTCCGATCGCCTTGTTGATGAACTCCTGAGCGTCTGGCACCTCGCGCCCTGCGCCCTACTCGCGGAAGCGCGCGTTGAAGCACGCCTCCACATGGTGCCCAAACGCCTCCCTCGTGACGCTGGCCAGGTTAGAGGCCCTCCAGAGGAGAGCCCCCGAGCCCAACCTGAGAGGGGCGTCGGGTGCGCCTTCCTATGCGAGAGGGAAGGGCACCCCATCGGTGGGCGCGGGGCCTGACGCGCGGTCGCTGGACGCCCCGCCCTCCTGAGGACCTCTGAGGAGCAGCTGCTTCTTCTTGGGGACAGCCTCAGGAGGGTGGACGGCGCCCTCGTCATCCGAGTTCTCGACCGCTGCAGCCTGGTAGGCGCGCTCGAGGGAGCACACCACATCCTTCTCATCGCAAGCGATCCTGATGATGCCGCCGCTTCCTGGCATCTTGAGGACGTTGTAGCCGTGGTGAGTCTCTGCCATAAACTTGGCGAGGGCCGGATACCCGAGGATGGCGTTGTACGGGAGGCGAATGTGGGCAACGTCGAAGTCAATAAGCTCAGTGTGGTAGTTGTCCCGCTTGCCGAAGGTGACAGGGAGGCGAATCTGCCCCAGGGGGACTGTGGAGCCATCGGTCACTCCTGAGAAGGCTTGGTGGGGAGGAGCTGGTCGTAGGGCACTTAGAGCCTTTCGAACGTCTCGGCAGAGAGGACATTCAGTCCCACGCCATCATCGATGAGCGTCTTGGTGATGAGGATGTTGCTGATAGTCGGCGAACAGAGCATTGAGAGCGCACCAGCGGTGGCTGAGCACTTGAGCTGGTCGGTGGAGTCGAAGGTGATGGCGTACTTGGACCACCTGAGAGGACGCGATGCCTCAAGCTTGGGGAGGGCCGCATTCACCTCATGAGTGAACTGCTTGAAGACGCGATGGGAGACGGGGGCCTGAGCGCCACCCAGGATACAGGCAATGGCACGAGGCTCTTGGAAGCCCCCGGCCCCATCATCTTGGCGGTGGTCATCGTTCCTCCTTGGTGGCGGCGGCAGCGAAGGGAGGCCGGCGTTGCCCTAAGGACAATCCTCACGAGGCTGGTCCCTCCAAGGGCCATCGCGAGGCTGGCGCTGCCAGCGGTCCTCACGAGGCTGATCACGCCAGTCCTGGCGGGGGTCGCGGTTGTCCCAGTGGCCCCCATCACGGCCTCCTCTGTGGCCGTAGCCACGGTCGTTGCGCTCAGGGCGGCGGCCAAGGCGCCTGTCTCGGATGGCCCTGAGCTCTTGGCAGTCATTGGTGTTGTGGCTGTGGACATTGTGGAAGACGCAGAACGGGCAGCTGCCCTTGGAGGACTCGGGGTGGTCGCAGCCGCGCTTCATCTCTGGCTCGGCCGCGAGCACAGCTGGGCCCTTGCACTTCACGTCCTTGGCCTTGGCCTTCTTGTCTTCAGGATCGGCCTCCGGGAGCTCAAGGAGGGAGAGGCGACCTTCCTCTGCCCTTGCGCACCTGGTTGCCATGTTGAACATCTCCAGAGCCGAGCACATATCCTCGTGTATGGCGAGTTCCTCCTTCATCTTGACATCCCGGACGCCATCAGTGAATGCTGAAATGATGGCCTCATCCGACACCTTAGGGATCTTGAGGCGAACGTTGGTGAAGCGCTGGATGTATTTGTGCAAGGTCACCCCTGGCTGCTGCTTGATGCGCCGCAGGTCGCCTAGCAGGGGCGCGATCGCGAGTGCCCTGGAAGTTGGCGATGAAGCGCTCACGCAGCTCATCCCAAGAGGAGATCGACCCCACTGGGAGGTTCAGGAGCCACGAGCGCGCGCCATCCTTGAGAGCCATGGGAAACCAGTTCACCATGACCTTCTCGTCGCCATTCGCTGCCTCGATGCTCACCTCATAGAGCTGGAGGAACTCAGCAGGGTCAGGGGTGCCATCGTAGCGCGGATGCAGATCTGGCTTGAACTTGCCGGGCCAGACGACGGGGCGCAGCTTCGGAGTGAACGCTCGGCAGCCTGCCGTGCTCACGGGAGCCCACCGCGAAGGGGGAGCCTGGTCTTGGCGTCCGCATGCCGCCGCCTCAGGCGGCACACGGTCTTAACGTGGCGGTGCTGGGAGCACACGCGCCTCTCCTTGAGGCCGCTGCACCACCTGGCAGCTTTCTTCGTCGCGCGCCGGCGCCCTGCATGGCGGGTCGCGCGGGGGGGCCTTGCGCCTTGGCTCGGGGACGACATCGCACCGGAGAGGAGGAGGAGGCGCACCGTGGGCTACGTCGCCTACCTAGGGTGGCGGGGGAGGCAGCGAGCAAGACGGCGCAGGAGCCTCTCCAGCGGCGCTAACGAGCTCAGCGATGCGGTCCAACCAGTCCTTATAGAGGTCATCGGCCGGATGATAGCGCAGAAGCTCGCGCGCCATGAGCAACGCAGCCTATGTGTTCGCCGGCCCGCGACGAGCATGAGAAGATGAAGCAGCGGCTGGGGTCAGCGACGGAGTGGCAGTGCGACCATCGCGCCGCACAGAAGGCGGCAGCGACGAGTCTTGCTGCTAGTGGACCGCGGGGCCGGTGGCAGCATTAGCCGCAGGAGACGGGGAGCGGCGAGGAATGCCATCACCCGCGGGTGCTGTCTGAGCAACGTGGGCGGCGAGGGCTGCCAGGCGCTCGGCACGAACATGACGAGCATCGGCCATGGGAACGGCGGAACGGCGGCGGAACGACCGACGGAAGAGAGGCTTCGACACGCCCCTACCTAGCATGCCAAATGTCGGATTCAAGGCTCCGCAGACCCAAGAAAGGTTCAAACACTGGGGCGTGTGCGAAGAACTCGACCTCTCTGGCCAACCGATTCGTCGCCCCCACGGCCGAGCTCGATGAACATGAAAGGAAATGGACATAGCAGTTGACCCAGGTTCGGGCCACCTTACGGTGTAATACCCTACTCCTGCTTTGGGTTGGATTAGCCTCGTGAGGGGCTGAGGATGAACTAGTACAGAGCAAGAACAACCTCAGGAGGCCTGTTCTCGTGTAGGTGGAAGCTAGTGAGGGTTTGGATCGGATTCGCCCGGAATCCTTTCTACGGTGGTGGCTAAGCTATATTTATAGTGGTTGTGGTCCTCTTCCTCCAAGCAAAGGCAGGAAGGGATCCCACAGTGGCCAATTTCAAAGGGGGACAAGTAGTACATCCTATCCTGATGAAAGGTGGTCTTCGCCTGCAAAGCTTCTGGTCGTGACGACGTGGTGGGCTCGGCGATGACATCCATCCTGCCGTCCTAGCGGTCTTGGTCTTGTTGCACGGGAATGGAAACCTTTGGCTGATTCCTCGGGACCCCGCGCCTGCGCTTGCCTCCTTAGCACCAAAGACGAAACCTGCTGCATTGCGCCCGCTGGCGCCCGCCTGGCCTTGGTCGTCATGGCTTGCGTCACCTCAACCTCATGAGGTGGGTATTTGTATAGGAATCTCCTCTCCTCATGAGCCGGCCCGAGGGGGCCGCTCCCTCCGAAGGTCTTGGCGTCATCCGCCTCACGAGGCTTGGCCCCTCACGAGGGTCTTGTCTTGCTGGTGCTGAAGATGGGCCGTACCAGGCCATCGATGGAGCCACACCGTGGGCCGCAGGCAGGCAAGTCTGGGTACCCCGGTTTCCAGAACGCCGACAGATAATCTTTCCAACATTTGATCAATAAAAGGCAGAGGGTAATGATCTTTTCTAGTTGCTTTCTTTAATTTTCTAAAATCGATTACCATTCTATAGCCAGTGACAATTCTTTGTGGAATAAGTTCAGTTTATCATTAGGAACAACAGTAATACCTCCCTTCTTAGGGACACAATGAACAGGACTTACCCATCTACTATTAGCTATGGGATAGATTATACCTGCTTCTAGAAGTTTTAGTATTTCAGTTCTCACCACTTCTTTCATCTTAGGATTCAATCTTCGTTGGTGATCAACAACGGGTTTAGCATCAGGTTCCATATTAATTTTGTGCTGACAGAGAGTGGGACTAATGCCCTTAAGATCATCAAGAGTATATCCAATAGCAGCAGGGTGCTTCCTCAGATTTTTTAATAATCTTTCTTCTTCATGTTCTGAAAGGTTAGCACTAATAATAACATGATATATCTTCTTCTCATCAAGATAAGCATATTTCAAAGTGTATGACAATTGTTTTAATTCAAACACAGGATCACCTTTAGGTGGAGGAGGACCTCCTAGAGTTTCAATAGGCAAATTGTGTTTAAGCAGAGGTTGTTGTTCAAAGAATATTTTATCTATTTCATTTCTTTCACGCAAGTGCATATCATTTTCATGGTCTAGCAAATATTGTTCTAAAGGATCAGTAGGAGGCAAGGCAATAGAATCAAGACCAATTATTTCATCCTTACTAGGCAATTCTTTATTACGGGGTTGTCTGCTAAACTTGGAGAAATTAAATTCATGAGACTCATCACCAAAGCTAACACTGACAATTTCTTTTTGGCAATCTATCGTAGCATTGACAGTGTTCAAGAAGGGTCTACCAAAGATAATGGGACAAAAGTCATCTTGTGGGGAACCAAGAACTAGAAAATCAGTAGGGTATTTTATTTTCCCACACAAGACTTCAACATCTCTAACTATCCCAAGTGGTGTGATGGTGTCTCTATTAGCAAGTTTAATACTAACATCTATGTCTTCTATTTCAACGGGTGCTATATCATTCATAATCTCTTGGTATAAAGTAAAAGGAATAACACTCACACTAGCACCAACGTCACATAAACCATGATAACAATGATCTCCTATTTTAACTGAGACAACAGGCATGCCAACTACGGGTCTATGTTTATCTTTTTCATCAGGTTTGGCAATTCTAGCAGCTTCATCACATAAGTAAATAACATGCCCATCAATATTTTCTACCAAGAGATCTTTAACCATAGCAACACTAGGTTATACTTTAATTTGCTCAGGAGGTTTAGGTGCTTTAATATTACTTTTGTGAACCACAGCTGATACCTTAGCATGTTCCTTTATCCTAACAGGGAAAGGTGGTTTCTCAATATAAGCAGTAGGCACAACTGGATCAACATTGTAAATAATAGTTTCATCTTTAACTATTACCGGTTCTTTAATTTCTTATTTAATAGGGGATGATATTTAAACCACTTCTCCTTAGGGAGATCAACATGAGTAGCAAATGATTCAGAAAAAGAGGCTACTATCTCAGAGTCAAGTCCATATTTAGTGCTAAACTTGTGAAAAGCATCCGTATTCATAAAAGATTTAACACAATCAAACTCAAGCTTAATACCTCGCTCTTTACCTTCGTCGAGTTCCCAATCTTCAGCGTTGCATTTAATTCTTTCCAAAAGATCCCACTTGAATTCAATAGTCTTCTTCATAAAAGAACCAGTACAAGAAGTATCGAGCATGGATTGATCATCACGAGAAAGCCGAGCATAAAAGTTCTGAATGATAATTTCTCTAGAGAGCTCATGATTGGGGCATGAATATAACATTGACTTAATATTCCCCCAAGATAGAGCAATAATTTCTCCTTCACGAGGCCAAAAATTATATATATAATTCCGATCACGATGAACTAGATGCATAGGATAATTTTTTTGGTGAAATTCCAATTTCAATCGATTCCAGTTCCAAGATCCAATATCATCACATAGCCTATACCATGTCAATGTTTTTCCCTTCAAAGATAAAGGGAAAACATTCTTCTTATCTTCATCTCCGGGTAAACCTGCAAGCTTAAATAATCCACAAATTTCATCCACATATATCAAATGCATATCAGGATGTTCAGTTCCGTCTCCTGCATAAGGATTAGCTAACAATTGTTCTATCATACCCGAAGGAATTTCATAACCAATATTTTTAGTAGGTGCAGTAGGTTGAGGAGCAACTAATTGTGCTTCTGGTCGAGGTGAAGATACCCCGAACAAACCCCTCAAAGGATGGTTTTCCATAGTAACAAGTGACAATAAATTTCAGCACGTAATATAAATTTTTCCTTACCAATTTCCACTTACCAAGAGTGCTTCACTCCCCGGCAACGGCGCTAGAAAAGAGTCTTGATGACCCACAAGTATAGGGGATCAATTGTAGTCCTTTTGATAAGTGAGAGTGTCGAACCAACGAGGAGCAGAAGGAAATGACAAGTGGTTTTCAGCAAGGTATTTTCTGCAAGCACTGAAATAGTCGGTAACAGGTAGTTTGATAGCAAGATAGTTTGTAACGGACAAGTAACGGTGATGATAAATAAAGTGCAGCAAGGTAGCCCAATCCTTTTGTGGCAAAGGACGGGCCAAAACGGTCTCTTATAATAAGCAAAGTGTTCTTGAGGGCACACGGGAATTTCATCTAGTCACTTTCATCATGTTGGTTTGATTTGCGTTCGCTACTTTGATAATTTGGTATGTGGGTGGACCGGTGCTTGGGTGTTGTTCTTACTTTAACAAACCTCCCACTTATGATTAACCCCCTCGCAAGCATCCACAACTACGAGAAAAGTATTAAGATAAAATCTAACCATAGCATTAAACATTTGGATCCAAATCGATCCCTTATGAAGTAGCGCATAAACTAGGGTTTAAGCTTCTGTCACTCTAGCAACCCATCATCTAATAACTACTCCACAATGCATTCCCTTAGGCCCAAATATGGTGAAGTGCCATGTAGTCGACGTTCACATGACACCACTAAGGGAATCACAACATACATATCTTCAAAATATCGAACACATATCAAGTTCACATGATTACTTGCAACATGACTTCTCCCGTGACCTCAAGTACTAAAGTAACTACTCACATATGATATTCATGCTCAAGATCAGAGGGGTATTAAATAGCAAAATGGATCTGAACATATAATCTTCCGCCAAATAAACCATATAGTAATCAACTACAAGATCTAGTCAACACTACTAGTCACCCCCAGGTACCAATCTGAGGTTCCGGTACAAAGATTGAACATAAGAGATGAACTAGGGTTTGAGAGGAGATGGTGTTGTTGAAGATGTTGATGGAGATTGGCCTCCCAAAGATGAGAGGGTTGTTGGTGATGACGATGGCTTCGATTTCCCACTCCGGGAGGGAAGTTCCCTCGGCGGAATCGCTCCGCCGAGGGCAAAAGTGCTCCTGCCCAAGTTCCGCCTCGAGACGGCGGCGCTCCATCCCGAAAGTCCTCCCTTATTTTTCTAGATCAAAATGACTTATATACCAGAAGATGGGCACCGGAGGTGGGCTGGGCTGGCCACAACCCACCAGGGTGTGCCTGGGGGGCCTGGCGTGCCCTGGTGTCTTGTGGTCACCAGGTGGTCCCCCTCCGGTAGTTATTTGCTCCAGTATTTTTCATATATTCCAAAATAATTCTCCGTGAAGTTTCAGCTTTTTTGGAGTTGTGCAGAATAGGTATCTCTAACGTAGCTTTTTCAGGTCCAGAATTCCAGCTTCCGGTATTCTCCCTCTTTGTGTAAACCTTGCATTTTATGACAGAAAAGGCATTAGAATTACTCCATAAAGCATTATTATGCATAAAAACATTATAAATAAGAGTAGGGAATCATGATGCAAAATGGACGTATCAGCTCAATGTCTTGGGTCTGGGTGCTAGGCCAGAATTTAGGACTAAGGACAGGGTACACAATGTCTTTGTAGGCTTCAATGTACAGTGGCTTCTTGAAGAAATCATTCAAAAATTCCTCTGGGTGAATATA
This sequence comes from Thinopyrum elongatum, assembly GCA_011799875.1. Taxonomy (NCBI): domain Eukaryota; kingdom Viridiplantae; phylum Streptophyta; class Magnoliopsida; order Poales; family Poaceae; genus Thinopyrum; species Thinopyrum elongatum. The sequence continues at coordinate 241,884,722 of CM022303.1, forward strand.
AAGCTTGCTCATTATAGCTATTGCATGACTACAAGTTACCCTTGTCATGTCCCACCTCATATAGTCACATTTCTGAGTCTCCAAATTCACACAGTATTGTTTCTTACCACTAGACACTTGCCAAATGTGTAGACCTGCCCTATCTTCCTGGCAAAACTTGGCATACTTCTTATTCTCCTCTAATTTCCTATAGTTAGGTGTGATCAACCACCTGCTGGTCTCTATCTTTTCCCTAGTTTTTTTTGCCTTTTTTATCATCTGCTTGGTCCTAATTCCTTCAAACTTTGTCCTAATAGGTTTTGCCCTAACATCAAGGATCATTTTGTTGAAAACCTCACTGAGATTGTTCACAACAAGATCAAATTTGCAATTATAATCCATTGCATACCTACACCAAGTAGGTTCAAAAAAATATTCTAGCTATTTCCAGGCATCCTCACATTCTGCTTTCAACTCTGTCATTCCTACTAGGTCATGGGCATGTTTAGTGAATGAGTAGCTAGCCTTGTCTACAAGTTTCTTTAGTTCTTCACCTCTAAAACCAGCTGACTGAAAATTAGCATATATGTACCTAAGATAGTATCTCTAAGGGGAATTAGAGAACACTTCATTTATTGCCTTGAGCAAACCCTGATTATAAAATAAATTACAGTGACCATCAACAAAAATAAATGCACACTAAAGTCAAACAATAAGAAATCCATACTTCAATATAAATTGCAGAGAAAGGGTACTAACCTTTTGACTGTCAAAAATTATGGTGTAGGTTCCAAATTTACTTCCACTACAAATGCAGCATCTCAATTCGGTTGGAAACCATGTCCAGCTATCGGTATCTTCCTTGTCAACTACCCCAAATGCTATGGGGTAAATGTTGTTGCCATACCTCCCTGTGGCTGCCAGAATTTGATGGCCAGTGGTTTTCTTGATGAAGAAACCATCAAGCCCCGCATTCATGCCCATATTAGCTACAACATTTTTTATAATAATATAAGAAGTAAAACATGTATGCTAAAAGTACCTATAAAAGGACTACAAAAATTAAGTAATCCTTGCTTTGATGCACACAGGCAGTAAAACATGCACTTGAATCTAGGAGTAGGTGATGGGTTTTCTTCATCCAAAAATGTTGTAACTATACACCTGCTCCCACGGTTTCTATCAAGAACTGCTTGTCAATAGTATCTTAGTTTCTTGTACTGCTGCTTATGATCACCTTGCACAACTTGAATGGCCTTCCTCCTTGCCCTATAGGCCACACTCCTTAATACATCAACTGAAAACTTAAATTTGCTCTTTTAATTAATGAATCCACATGAGCTCTAGGATCTACTCTTAGAGATGGCTCAACTGCTTTGAAGAGCCACTTAGTAGTAACCTTTGTGGTATCTACTAATGTTGGAGAAGTGTGTGATTGCTTGTATCTGCGTTGGTATTTCCCCGAAGAGGAGAGGATGATGCAGCACAGCAAAGGTAAGTATTTCCCTTAGTTATGAAACCAAGGTTATCAATCCAGGAGGAGGATCCACCCAAACTATGTAAACAGTACCTGCACACAAATAATAAATACTTGCAACCCAATGCGTAAGAGGGGTTGTCAATCCCTCCTCGGTATTGAGATACATTAAATAGTATGAGATTGGTTGAATAGATCCAACAAAAACACAAAATAAAATAAAGAAAGAAAAAGTGCAGCAAGGTATTTTTGGATTTTTGGATTAATAGATCTGAAAATAATATGATAGGAAATAGACCCGGGGGGGCGTAGATTTTACTAGATGCTTCTCTCAAGAAAATAGCATACGGTGGGTAAACAAATTATTGTTGGGCAATTGATAGAAAAGCAAATAATTATGACAATATCCAAGGCAATGATCAAGTATATAGGCATCACGTCCAAGATTAGTAGACCGAAATGATTCTGCATCTACTACTATTACTCCACACATCGACCGCTATCCAGCATGCATCTAGTGTATTAAGTTCATGAAAAAACAGAGTAATGCAATAAGAACGATGACATGATGTAGACAAGATCTATTCATGTAGGAATAGACCCCATCTTTTTATCCTTAATGGCAACGATACATGCGTGTCATGTCTCTTTCTGTTACTGAGATTGAGCACCGCAAGATCGAACACATCACAAAGCACCTCTTCCCATGGCAAGAAAAATCAATCTAGTTGGCCAAACCAAACCAAAGTTTCAGAGAAGAAATACGAGGCTGTAACAATCATGCATAAAAGAGTCCAGAGAACACTCAAATAATATTCATAGATAGAACTGATCATAAACTCGCAATTCATCGGATCCCAACAAACACACCGCAAAAAAAGAGTTACATCAAATAGATCTCCAAGAACATCGAGGAGAACATTGTATTGAAGATCAAAAGGAGAGAAGAAGCCATCTAGCTACTGCCTACGGACCCGTAGGTCTGTGGTAAACTACTCACGCATCATCGGAGGGGCAAGGGTGTTGATGAAGAACCCCTCCATGATCGTTGACCCCTCCGGCAGAGTGCTGGAGAAGGCCTCTAGATTGGATCTCGTGGTTCTAGAACTTGCGGCGGCGGAAACTATTGTCTCTCTGTTTTTCTAGGGTTTCTGGAATATTAGAGTATTTATAGAGCTGAGAGGTGGTGGAGGAGCCTCCCGTGGGCCCCACTACCCACTAGGGCGCGTCAGGGGCCTCTGGCGCGCCTGGTGCCTAGTGGGCCCCACGGGCCTCCCCTGGTGCACTTATTGGGCTCCCTGATGTCTTCTAGGCAGAAAAAATTCCCCAAAAAGTTTCGTGGCATTTGGACTCCGTTTGGTATTGATTTTTTGCGAAGTAAAAAAAAAACAACTGGCACTGGGCACTATGTCAATAGATTAGTCCCAAAAAATGATGTAAAGTTGCTATAAAATGAATATAAAACATCCAAGATTGATAATATAACAACATGGAACAATAAAAAATTATAGATACGTTGGAGACGTATCAATGTGCTCCATGTTACACTTCTTAATGCATAAAGTTCTTTCATGAGCTATCTTGGAGGCACGCATGTAAAACTGACATCCTTGCTCTCTCTGTGAGCACCACACAATTATCCTAGTTGGGGGTATTCCTGTGGTAGTGAAAATACCTCAAAGTCCTTATATGTAAATCCCTTAAAGCATCTCTGAACTGGTAAAAAGTCTCAAAACACAAGCTATTGCACAACAGTAAATGTGAATCGGACAATCTTCTTCATCACTAATGCCAAAATCACCAGGAAAAGATAATTCATCTGCTTCAGGCACCCAATCTAGACTTTGTTTATGATCTGCCTCATGATGACATCTACTTGTTGGACCAGGTTTCTTCAGTATTTTGAAAGCATGATGGTATGAACTTTCTTCCATTGCCTTTTCATCTCCTGAGGCAGACTGTACATGCATGTCTACATCTCCATCTCTTTTATCTGAATCAACTGGATCATCAGAACAAAATTCTGAGACATCAGTATCCCCTTCAAAATGCCTCAGATATGCCTCTCTTTGAATCCTGCTCTGCTCAAGCTAAGCATTTTTGTCAATCCAGAACTTCTCTAACTTAGATACCTCCTTTACCCTATGCATGGCGCAACTCTGTTGTGTGTTGATGTAATTGTCATCAGGATGTCCACTACTTGCAGGTTCATTAGCTTTTACAACTTTTATGTTCAAAACCTTCACATGGTGAAACAGGTTCAACATTTCCTGTACACTCTCTTCATTACCTAAATACTTTACTCCTTCAATTCCCATTAACTCATCCTTGACATAGTACATGTAATCACACTCTCCATAACCCTCACTACCAATCAGTGACACTAGAGTGAGAAAAGATATATCTCTGACATATTCCTCTTCGCACATGATTTTCTTCCACTGAAATGAAACCAAATATGCCACTTTTGTTCAGCCAAACTACAAAAAAAAATAGGTAACCAATAAGCAGAACATTTCATCACCCTATCCTATCCAACTTAAAAGACTGCTAAACTATATAAAATTGGTGCAGACTAACAAACTTTACTTCAAAAAATTGACATTGCAGATATCCAATTTTCAGACAACATTTTGGACCTTTCCAGACAACAAAATAAGCCTACAAAATATACTAGTAAATTGTACGTGCTTTGCACATCATTTAAATATATATATAAAGCATGGGAAAAATACATTTGAATATGTATTTCCTTTCCTAGAATCGTATCGGACAAGATTCAATTTGGTTCTTACCTCTCTGGAATCCAGATTGTTCTAGTCCCTTCTTATTACAGTATCAGATAAGCATGTGGATAGATGCTTTTAGCACACATGAGATGGTAGAATTGGGGGTTCAATTAGAAGGCCAGGTGGCAGAATCCTGTGAGTTGAAAACTTTATCCAACGGATGATAATGCTCGGATTTGCCATTTCTTGACCGTTGGATGGGCATATCCAACGACTAATATTTGAAACTATCTGCACACTATATAGTGGTATAGATATATCTCATGCTAATCTCAAGCACACAAGCTAATACAAATTGCTGCATACTAACACAATTAACAAAAAGAAATTTAAACTACACTTTAGACAGGGTGATTTCAGACAATGAATTGCACAAATTCACAGAAGAAAACAACTACTTCAAGATGATAAAACAGAGCAGGTGCCCATACCCCCCGTCGTTGGAACACCAATGCGCTAGCGACATATGGATGACCTGTTCCGAAGGCTGCGACGCCGTCTGTATGCTGGGCCGCAAAACTTGTGCTCCCAACCAGTTTTCCACCTCCGAGGAGCCATTGCTGTCGTCATGGCCGGAGCCGCCATTGCCATGGTCACAGCCACCCGAGGCATGGTCGCAGCCGCCATCGCCATGGGCAAGAGCAGCCCCTCCACCAACCAAATCAACACCAATATCTGGATTCACTGCCGCCATGGCCATGGCCGCCACCACCTAGGTCAGAGAGAAGGAGAGCGAGAGAGAGACTGAATTGCGATAGGGAGAGTGAGATGGACTGCCATATGCCCAGTCGGTGGCCGACCGAGACACGCTTTCTGACCGAGCCGAGCGAGATGGGGCGTTAACGGCCGTCACTTACCCGTCGTCACGCGTGTGCTGACGCGTCATTGGCGGGTGCGCCAACCTGTCATAAACCAGCTTAAAACGGTCGAATCGCTCACTTTTCTGAAATGGTAGTTTTTTTGCAAAAAATAATGTAAAAGTGGTACTTTTCGGTCAGTTTTCGTAGAGTGGCAGTTCTCAGACCATGTCCAGGTCCATCGAAAAGTGGTAGTTTTTTGTTAAATACTACTGTGGTGACTTCATCAATCTCAAGAAGTCTCTTCGAGATGTTCATATGCGTAGAGTATGCGTGCATGCGTTTGTATGTATTTGTGAGCGTCTGCATATGCACTGTGTTTCTCAAAAAAGATATCAACATTCAGATAGCCCCAATACCATTATCCAATTTTGAGCCTCAACTTCCAAACGGTGCCTGATTTCTCTTTCTACTCGTGCACCGGCCGTTGAAATGAACTCTGCATCTAAGTGTAACTGCCGTAGATACGTCTGTTTGGCAGACAAGTTAAATTTTGTGCTCCCTAATTAAGCAAAAGCAGTGCACAAATTATGCACTTAACTGAGAGTCGGGACTTAGAAGCAGCGCCACATTACTCGTCAATAATTCAGTGATCACTTCGCCCAGAGCATCGTCACCACAGATAATAATTTGTGTCCTTAAAAAATAATCATTTGGGTGGATAAACTCAAACGTATCTATTGTGACAAACTATGTGCGTTGAAAGCTACCGCAAAGATTCCAACGAACCACTCACACACACTATATAGAGGCCACAAGAACAAGCCTACTGAACGTCTTCAAGAAGAAGTAGAAGCTTTTAGCCGGCAGCACCATGGAGTTGCTTCTTCTTCTCGCATGCTCTCTCATCTTCCCTCTTGCGGCTTCTGCCAGGGAGATCACCAACGCCTGCACCTCACAACCTAATGGTATTCCCATGATACTCAGTAATATTGGCAGTATATTTATCTCTTCCCCAGTTAGTTTTCCATCCATTATAGCTTGTACAGTATATAGCCTTCATCATCTGCAGATACCCTGTTGTTGCGCAGTACACAACTCAACTTGAACCGTTCATAGGACCATGATAAGTGGACGGATGGATGGCTGATGGTTGAACCATGGCTAGATACCTACTCCCTCTGTCCTAAAATAAATGTCTCAACTTTGTACTAGCTCTAGTACAAATTTATACTAAGCTCAAGACACTTATTTTAGGACGGAGGGAGTATGTCTTTTGTTTTTTATATTTAGGAGTTGTAGAGCTTAGAGTAGAGTCGGAGATAATGACGTAAGTATGCGATGGTTTGCTGCAGTTTTTCAGCACGTGAACGGCACCGGCATGCACCTGCCGCTGCACCACCCGCAGAGCCCCTGCTCGCCGGCGCCACTGCCGGCGGACCTCCCCTTCTCCGCCGTGATCGCCCACGACGAGGCGCGCATCGCCCGCCTCGCCTCGCGCCTCGCCAAGACTCCCTCCCGCCACCCGACGTCGCTCCGCCAACAGCACCGCGAGAAGTCCTCCGGCGATAACCACCTCACCGACTCGCTGGCCAGCTCGGTGCCGCTCGCGCCCGGCGCGTCGGTCGGCGTGGGCAACTACGTCACCCAGCTTGGCCTCGGCACGCCGGCGACCTCCTACGCCATGGTCGTCGACACGGGGTCGTCGCTCACGTGGCTCCAGTGCTCCCCCTGCGTGGTGTCGTGCCACCGGCAGGCCGGCCCGCTCTACAACCCGCGCGCGTCCAGCACGTACGCCGCCGTGCCGTGCTCCGCGCCGCAGTGCGGGGAGCTGCAGGCCGCCACGCTCAACCCGTCCGCGTGCTCCGCCTCCGGCGTCTGCATCTACCAGGCCACCTACGGCGACAGCTCCTTCTCCCTTGGGTACCTTAGCAGGGACACCGTCTCCTTCGGCTCCGGCAGGTTCCCCGGCTTCTACTACGGCTGCGGCCAGGACAACGAGGGCCTCTTCGGCCGGTCGGCCGGGCTCATCGGCCTCGCGCGGAACAAGCTGTCGCTGCTCTACCAGCTCGCGCCCAGCCTCGGCGACTCCTCCTACTGCCTGCCGACCTCGGCGTCGACCGGGTACCTGTCCATCGGGCCATACAACCCGGGACAGTACTCGTACACGCCCATGGTGTCCAGCTCGCTCGACGCCTCGCTCTACTTCGTCAGCCTCGCCAGCATGTCCGTCGCCAGGAGCCCGCCCGCCGTGTCGCCGTCGGAGTACGGCAGCCTGCCGACGATCATCGACTCCGGCACTGTGATCACGCGTGTCAGCAACCCTGCAGGCGACGACACTGAAAATACACCGGGAGGCACTGTAGCTGATCAGGTGGTTGTCGACAACACGGAACCAGAAGCAGGCCCGGAGCTTCGGCCCAAGTCTTCACGACCCAAGAATCTTCCCTAGTGGCTTGCAGGCCCGAACTGGGCCCGTTGATCGGGTGTAACGTTAAATAGACGTCTCCTTCCTCTCGCTGGGGTTTTGGCTAGGATTTGGACGGCTAAGGCCGGTTGGCTTGTAACGGATAGAGGTGTGGGTGGCTGGGTGGTATTCCTCTACCGAATTCAAATTCGTAGCTCGATCTACCTCAATTCCATGGCTTGAGTGAGTGAATCCAGCGAGTAGTTCACATCTGGTATCAGAGGCTCCGTCCTGGAGCTTCCAATCCACCCCCACCACGCGCGCTACAGCGACCGGCGGCGATGGCAAGCGATGGAGGAACTCAGCCCCGAGAGCCGCGTCGTCTACGAGCTACTTCGCCACGAGTTCGCCGACGATCTGGACCGGAAGCTGAAGACGCAAGGTGAGAGCTCCTCCAATCCATGGGCAAAATCATCGATGCGAACAACACCACCCTCGACAAGCTCATGTCCGCAAGGGCGGATCGCATCCGAGACGAAATCACCCTCGACCTGGAACATATCAAGGCGGATCTGTACAAGCACGAGGAAGTTGAACCAGATCCGAAGATCGACACTGGCCAGAATTCGCGCGGCGCTGGGCGTGGTCATGGCGGCATGACCAACTCCCTTGGCTTCGACAACGAAAACCGGGGGAAGGCACATAATGTTTATGTCCCTCCTCCGGTCAGAGGTGCGCGTGACTCGCTACCGTCTCCCCGAATTTTTTCTCCCCATGATTTCCAGTCTGTGGATGCATCTGACCATTCATCCTTCTCTTCGCAACTGGAAATGCCAAAATTCGATGGCTCAAATCCCCATCTCTGGCAAAACCGGTGTGAGGACCAGTTCCGTATCTGGAATACACCACAGCATCGATGGATTTCTCTGGCAACAGCTCAGTTTGAGGGCACGGTAGCCAGATGGTTGGAATCTGTTCAGCGGCGCATGCCCAATTCATCCTGGACTGAATTTTGTAGTGCTTTACAGAGCAGGTTTGGGCGGAATCAGCATCAGACACTCCTCAGGAAGTTGTTTCGCATAGCTCAGGACAGCACTGTGGAGGATTATGTCGAGCGTTTCGCGGAGCTCTATGATCAGTTAACAGCATATGAAGATGCTCCCAACTCTCTCCATTATACAACCAGGTTCCTGGATGGATTGAAACCTGGAGTTCGGATAGCTGTTGCATTGCAGAAGCCCAAGGACCTTGATGCAGCTTATGAACTGGCTTTACTGCATGAGGAATTGGGGGAAGGTGTCACTGCTTCATCTTGTTCGGCGCCTAGGAGGAATAATGTTGTTTCTTCTTATGGTAGCAGCAAGGTCAAGTTACCAGAGGAAAAGAGAGACACTGCTAGGGGTGCTCCAGCTAATGATAAATGGTTGGCATTGAGGAATTACAGGAAGTCTAAGGGTTTGTGTTTTGTGTGTGGAGAGAAATGGGCAAAGGACCATGTCTGTAAATCCACAGTTCAGTTGCATTTCGTGCAAGAGATGATTGAGCAATTGCAGTCCAGTTAAAGTGAAGATTCTGAGTCTGATACTGAACAGCATTCAGTCTCTTCTGTCCACACAATCAAGTTATCTGCAGCAGCTTTGGGCAAAGAACCAGAAGCACCAGTGTTACAGTTAGAAATTATGCTGCAAGGACAAGAACTGCAATTCCTGGTAGACTCTGGGAGTACACATTCCTTCCTGGATGCTAAGTACACTTCTCTTCAAGGTGTTACTGCTATCAAACCTGTCACAGTTACTGTTGCAGGTGGCACAACAATTCAATGTCTGCATCAGATAGCAGACTGTAGCAGGGAGTGCAATGGACATAAGTTTTCTTCTGATTTCAGACTACTGCAATTGCAAGCCTATGATGGGATTTTGGGATTGGATTGGCTTGCACAACATAGTCCAATGTATGTTGATTGGGTGGAGAAGTGGATGTCATTTGCTAAAGAGGGCCAGACTGTTACCTTGCAAGGTCTTACTTCTGAAGAACATAACTATACTTGTGTTGCTCTTTCTGCTATTCAGATGGAAGAGCCAGATAAAATACCTCCAGAGATGCAACTTCTTGTTGAAGAATTTGCTAATGTATTTGCTAATCCAACTGAGCTTCCTCCCAGGAGACATTGTGATCATAAGATTCCTCTTATTCCAGGGGCAAGGCCTATTTCCATGAGACCTTACAGAATTGTACCACAACTCAAGGATGAGCTGGAAAAACAAATTAAAGAAATGCTGAAGGCTAGCATAATCAGGGTTAGTAACAGCCCATTTTCTTCTCCAATATTTCTAGTCAAGAACAAAGGTGGAGAGTGGAGATTGGTTATTGATTACAGAATGTTGAATGCCATCACTGTCAAGGGCAAGTTTCCTCTGCCTGTCATTGATGAGTTGTTGGATGAATTGTCTGGAGCAGCTTGGTTCACCAAACTTGATCTAAGGGCAGGTTATCACCAGATTCGACTGGCTCCAGGAGAGGAATACAAAATTGCTTTTCAAACACATAATGGTCACTATGAGTTCACTGTTTTGGCCATGGAGCTCTGTGGAGGACCTGGCACTTTCCAAGGAGCTATGAATACTACACTTACTCCTACTAACAGGAAAACCACTCTCTGTTTCTTTGATGATATCCTGGTTTTCAGTAAAACATATAAAGAGCATTTGAAACATGTCAGAGAGGTACTGTGTCTCTTGAGGGCTGATCAATGGAAAGTCAAGCTCACTAAATGTGCTTTTGCTCAGCAACAGATTGCTTATCTGGGACACACCATTAGTGCAGAAGGGGTTTCAACAGATCCTAGTAAAGTGGAAACAGTAAAGAACTGGCCTACTCCCAGTAATGTAAAGGAGGTCAGAGGATTTTTGGGGCTCAGTGGATACTACAGGAAATTCATTAAGCAGTATGGCATTATTAGTAGGCCCCTGACAGATCTGCTTAAGAAGGGGGTTCCTTTCCTGTGGACTTCTATTACTGATCTAGCTTTCAATACACTCAAGCAGGCTCTAGTGGAGGCACCAGTGCTGGCACTGCCACAATTTGATAAACCTTTTGTGATTGAGACAGATGCTTGTGATACTGGGATAGGAGTTGTTTTAATGCAAGAGGGACATCCTTTGGCTTATGTCAGCAAGGCCCTTGGCCCTAAAAATAGAGCACTTTCAGTTTATGAAAAAGAGTATATGGCTATTTTGTTGGCTGTGGAACAATGGAGGTCTTATCTTCAAATGCAGCAGTTTACTATCAGAACTGATCAGAGAAGTTTGATACACTTGCAGAATCAGAAGTTGCACACTATATGGCAGCAGAAAGCTCTCACCAAACTTATGGGATTGAACTATCAAATTGTGTATAAGAAAGGGGTTGACAACTCTGCAGCTGATGCACTTTCCAGGAAGCCACATCCTCAAGTTTTCCACATATCCAGAGCTCAACTAGTGTGGCTGGAGGAAATTGTCAACAGTTATGCCCATGATGATAAGATTACTGAGATCTTGCAGCAATTGTCTATTGATCCATCTGCTAAACCCAATTACCAGCTTGTGCATGGTCTACTCAGGTATAAAGGCTACATCTGGATTGGTAACAACATAGAGATGCAACATAAGATTTTTTCTGCATTCCATGACAGTCCTGTGGGGGGGCATTCAGGTTTCCCTGTTACTTATAACAGAATTCACTCCCGGTTTCGTTGGGCTGGCATGAAAAGTTTTGTCAGGAACAAAGTGCAGCCCTGTCTTGTTTGTCAAAAGGCTAAAGCTGAACGAGTACACTATCCAGGACTCCTTTCCCCACTGCCAGTCCCTAAAAGAGCTTGGGAAACTGTGACTATGGACTTCATCACCGGGTTGCCAGTTTCATGCAATTTTGATTGCATTCTGTTGGTCATTGACAAATTTACCAAGTATGGTCATTTCATGGCTCTGCGACATCCATTCACTGCTCAAAAAGTTGCTGAGGTTTTTCTGGATAATGTTTACAAACTGCATGGTATGCCTGAACTCATTGTGTCTGATCGAGATCCTGTTTTTACTAGTAACTTCTGGCAAACCCTTATCAATAGAACTGGTACTCACTTGAATATGAGCTTGGCTTATCATCCGGCTACTGATGGGCAGACTGAACGAGTTAACCAGCAGGTGGAGTGCTACCTGAGAAGTTTCATCAGTTCTCACCCCACTAAATGGAGCAAGTGGCTATCGCTTTGTGAGTTTTGGTACAACACGAATTGGCATTTTGCTGTGGGAAAGTCACCGTTCGAGGTTTTGTATGGGCAACCTCCCAGATATTTTGGTATTTCCCCTTCTGACACAATTCCTCCTTTGGACATTCAACAGTGGCTACAAGATCGGCAGGTGGTAGTTGAGTCTGTCAGACAACATTTGCTCAGGGCGCAACAGCGGATGAAGCATCTGGCAGACAAACACAGGACTGAGAGGACTTTTGATGTGGGCGAGCAGGTTTTCCTTAAGCTGCAGCCTTATGTGCAGTCTTCGGTGGTGCACCGTGCGAATCATAAGCTAGCTTTCAAGTACTATGGACCATACAAAATAGTGGGCAGAATTGGGGAAGTGGCTTACAAATTGGAGCTTCCCAAGGGCAGCAAAATACATCCAGTATTCCATGTGTCGTAGCTGAAGAAAGTGGTTGCGCCGACCTGTCCTATATCCAGCACATTACCCTCTGCTCATTCTCATTTGCAGGTTCCAGTCAGTGTGCTTCAAAGGCGCGTTCGGCAGAAGGGCAAGCGCACAGTTGCACAAGGTTTGATCTTGTGGAGTGATTCAACTCCTGAGGCTGCAACATGGGAGGATCTGGAGTCACTCAAGCAGCAGTTCCCCCGTGCTCCGGCTTGGGGTCAAGCCGTTTCTCAACGGAGGGGGGATGTCAGCAACCCTGCAGGCGACGACACTGAAGATACACCGGGAGGCACTGTAGCTGATCAGGTGGTTGTCGACAACACGGAACCAGAAGCAGGCCCAGAGCTTCGGCCCAAGTCTTCACGGCCCAAGAATCTTCCCCAGTGGCTTGCAGGCCCGAACTTGGCCCGTTGATCGGGTGTAACGTTAAATAGACGTCTCCTTCCTCTTGCTGGGGTTTTGGCTAGGATTTGGACGGTTGAGGCCGGTTGGCTTGTAACGGATAGAGGTGTGGGTGGTTGGGTGGTATTCCTCTGCCGAATTCAAATTCGTAGCTTGATCTACCTCAATTCCATGGCTTGAGCGAGTGAAGCCAGCGAGTAGTTCACAACACGCCTGCCCACGGCCGTGTACACGGCGCTGAGCAAGGCGCTGGGCGTGGCCATGGGAGGGGCGCCCCGCGCGCCGGCGTACTCGATCCTGGACACGTGCTTCAAGGGCCAGGCGTCGAAGCTGCGCGTGCCGGCCGTGGACATGGCGTTCGCCGGCGGCGCGACGCTGAAGCTGGCGCCGGGCAACGTGCTGATCGACATGGACGAGTCCACGACGTACCTCACATTCGCGGCCACCGACAGCACGGCGATCATCGGGAACACGCAGCAGCAGACGTTCGGCGTCGTCTACGACGTCGCGCAGTCCAGGATCGGCTTCGCGGCCGGCGGCTGCAGCTGAAGAATGGATGAAATGAACCGCAACTGCATCGCATGCATGGACCCAACTAGGTAAATCTGCAACCAGAGCACGCCAAGCTACTTGCAAATACAATTGCACCAAAGAAGATAAACAATGTCATAAAGCAATGATGCATGTGAAATGCTGTAGTACTGTGTCAAACACACGCAGGGCAACTGCAGTGTTTGCTCTTCTTCTGTCTGTATTGTAAATGTACAAAAGTATTGCAATGGCCTAAAGATTTGGGATATGATACACTCATGAGTTGTTAATGTGCGTTCTCCAACGATTCATTGTTTTTCGGTTTCCATTCGACGAACAATTTCCTAATCATAAGTTTTGCAACAAATGACAAATGCAAAACATTGGGGCAAACTATTCAATTGGTTTGGATGTTTTGCCGCCTCCAATATTTGCAACTCCCTCTATTCACAAATATAAGATGTTTCGGACTTTAATATGGACTACATACGGGCTGACATGAGCTGACGTGAGTAAACAAGCACACTAAAACATTGTCTATATACATCTGATTCAGAAAAAAGTTAAACATCTTATATTTGTGAACGGAGAGAGTACATGGATGGATGACAAGTACTTCTCGATGTTGAGGGAGCTGCCCATGATGGATGGCAAGACTGCCAAGACATGCATATATCGAAAGTGACAGCAAAACAAAGATACTGATAACTAACCGGTGTTATTCTCTTCTTCTAATAGAATTTCAATCTTCTTGATAAGGTTCGTAGAAGAAAAAGAAGAACTAACACCAATTATACGAGAAAGTACAACTAGTTTACATTTACATGCAGATAAGGACTTCATCCATTTATAATCTGTTAATCCCTCGAGTGAAGAAGACCAAAAGTTTGTGAAGCAGCACATTCCATGCAGAGCACAGATAGATGATCCAAGAAATCATCCAGCATATAGAATAACCAGTATGCTGTCATTTCAACGGTCTGTAAATCAGCTCTTCAATGGTCCAGAAATCCCTAATGGGCATCCATTACGTCTCCAGGTCTTCACTGTTACAAGGGTACAATTAGTGTCAGGGACTAGATTGTGGGTCCTCATAAGAAAAACAGTAGCTTCCGAGTTGTAACTAAATTTATGCATACATGTTATAGTAATGTTGTTCATGTGTCATACAGTATGAGTTGGTTTCGAACAAAATCCACAAAAGTAATTCATACTTCATAAAGTACACATGGCCAACCAAGAACCAACTAACGTCATATGGTAACAGCATAAAAACTCACAAGGGAAAATTCAGAGGTCTCTGTATTACACAATTTAAACCATGTCTGTATCACAGAAGTACATGATGTAAAATGCCGCAGGATGACCAGTTCTACATGATGAGTGATTGCTTTCTAGGATTGACAGATCTTGCTGCCGCCGATTTAATCATCTTTTGGACTAGAACCAAAAATGGAGACTAGGAATCCTTCAGAGCCAACTGGTAAGGGCTCATGTCATGTCAATGGCTGGGGCCTAACATATATTGTTCGTCAGCATACACCACAGGACAGCTGAAATGGACCATATGAGTCTTGCATGTGGGGTAATGGCAGCGGTGTGCAAGACATCCAAATGGCTTTGGGGTTTGCTTTGTCTTCGAGTTGGCTATGGCCTACAGATAGGATAATATGAAAGGGTTCTTCGACATTGACACGTGAGCTGTGAAAGTGGAACACTTTACGTGGTACCCACCAGGCAACTGGCCTTGACAAGAACAATTTATGATATTCAGTTTCTTATTGTTGGATTCTTTATATGGTATTAAGTGAAGGCTGCACAAAATAAAAACAAAGAGCAACAAACATGTGCTGGTTGGTGTTTCACTTTCTGATGTTGCCACATTAAACATATTTTAGGAAGGTAACTTAGGGCCATGGTCTGAGTTTTGTGACAGAAGCCTATGTCATAATAATTTTGTCATACCCAAACCAATTTAGGTTACACGGTTCAGGTTCACAGCAAAATTTGGAAGAGATGGCACTGCAGAGACCTAGACCCTTGTACCAAAAGTTGGATGAACCATGTTTCTGGAAATTACGCTTAGTTCTCCAGTTGAGCAGTGTCATAAAGTAAAAAGTTAAACAATAATTTCACTTCAATTTTGGGGCCGTAAGTTAGTAGGTGTCTGAGTTACATGCACCAAACAGTTCACCCAAAAGCTCAAGGTAATGGAGAAAGGTGGGCAATGCAATACTCTCTCCCTCCCCCCCCCCTCCTCACGTGTGGCTCCCTCAGGCTTAAACATGGATCAAAAGCGGGCTGCTGTTTTATTAGAGTGCCCCAAATGGTCTTCGACTTGCCTGCAATCACGTTGATAGCGCCAACGACGACTTGGGACATGTCCACGGTCATGACGACAACGACCTAGGGTGGCGTGGAAGTCATGATGCAAGCTGGACGGGACTACCCGCTCGGCCGCAACGCCGCCCCGCAAAGTATGCCCGCTAAGCGCCGTTGGGCAGACCGTATGGTCATAAGCGGGCTCAAGCGATATGGCCGCTTTGTCCGGCGGGCGCCGCAGCGTCCCGCATCTCCAACTAAAATATAACTCGTACTATGAGCTCTATCCAACCGGGAGAATCCCTAAAAACTCACACCAGTAAACGAGCAAGCCACATCTACTATACATGCACAGTAAACTCGCACCCTGAGAATTGCGCGGCCGGCGGCGTCTGCGGCAGGGCAGCGTTGCATTAGGTGGCGCGGGAGATGGACTCTGTGGACGCGCAGTACGGAAGCTTTGCTGGCTGCTGCGTCCTGCAGGTGAACTGTGCCCCGGACGTGAGAAAACGCCTTACGCCCTTACCTGCTTTCTAATCCCTGTCACAGTTGCATGATGTGGGGTGTATGCGGCTTTCACGGGTTGCCGCTTAACCCACGAGGAAACACGCGAGCGCATGCAAACCGCCGCATGAACCCACCTGGATCACGACCACCCGCATTAGCAATTGCAGGCTGACCGTTTCCCGCCCCGCCTACATCCTGACATGGAAGACAAACATGGTCACAATCACAACAGTCTAGCAGGTAGTCGTGGGGACGGTGGACACACTCATGGTGGTCGCATCGCAGGCATGGTGGGTGCGTCCAAACGCATGCGGCCTTGGAAGGCTTAGACTGATGGGTCATGGCCGAGCACGGTCCATGCTCACCAAATGGCTCGGCCAGTCAAGCAGTAGATGCAAACTTCGTTCTCCCGGTCTTCAAGGCCGCGGGCATGGCATGAACACTGGCCACCCCACTATTGGCCTAGACATGAATGTTGGCTTCGACGGAAAACGATGAGCGACATGGCTAAGATGAAGGACGTGAGGGTAGCGGGAGTGAAGAGATGAAGGTCGTGAGGGCGGTGGGCTTGGACATGGATGTGGTGAGACTAGAGGGGAGGCCAAGAGGATGTACAAGGTCATAACAGCGCAGGTAATTGTGTACTCATGATTGTAGGATCAAATGATGTACTCATGTAGGAGTAGAGATCATGGTCAGATTTTTGAGAATGTAGTAGTCGGCGTAGAGACCATGTTCAAGTCTTATGTGTATGAGCAATTTTATGGAAAACACTGCCATGACAGAGAAACCTGAGTGAATCCAAGTTTTCTATGCCACGTCAGTGACTTTCTCTGGAAAAGGCAGCATCTTCTCACTATTTTGTTCGAGTAAAATATTTTGGCATGTCACTATTTTTACTTGTAGTGGTTCTTAAGCACCACTGGTAACATAAGAGCTAAAACCAGACAATATAAAGATGAAGAGAATATGCCATATATGCGATGCGCCTAGAGAGAACCACACAAGCTGTTTTGAGCCACGAAAGTGAGCTTAAAAGTGGCATCAGTTGTTGTTTGTGTACAATGTAGAACATATGGAAGAGAGCTTAGAAAGCAGGTAGAATACATCCAGACGCGAGCAAATGGACTAAGAATTATGGTCGTAAAAGATACGAGTTTAATTCAGATGTTGTAAAGTAAGTACAATTGAGCAAGGGAACAACTTTGAAAGATCTTCCTAAAGAGGTACATATGGCGAAGGCTACCTTGTGGTAGAGGTTAAAGGAAGGAAGGCTCATCCGTCACACCAATGTCATCAAGCACACTTTAACAGAGGAGAACTAGTTTGGCAGGATATGGTTTTCTTTATTGATCTTTGATGATCATAGCATTTGGAAGAGCCCACATCAAAAGGATGTACAATATCGTACACATCGATGCAAAGTGATTGTACCGCACTTGGCGTACTCAGAATTATTATTTGGCACCAAATGAGGATGATCCCGACCACAATAAACAGAGCCACGTTTTATCGAGAAAGTTATGTTCTTGACGGAGATAGAAATGCCTCGACACGATGTTGATGGTGCCATGACATTTTATTGGCAAGATAGGCATTTGAGCTTTCATGTATGAAAAAATGGTAAAGACTAGTAATAAAATCTGTGAGGTGGGAATGGTCACCAAGGTTCTACTGGCAGATGTAAGTCATGATTACATGGTTAATAGGCTTCTCCCGGCCATAAAGCAGAAAATAGTTAAACAACGGAACGCGACTGCACCACATACATACAACAAGACAACACTGTTAGGACCGAGAGTATATCGATCAAAGGGGGGTGAATGGGAGATTTTTTTTCCGAATGTTTGAATCGAACCGAATCACAGCGGCAGAATAAGTTCGGTAAAGCAAAAGCTAAACATGCACTTCAGAGAGGAACAAATCTTTCGAGGAAAGATGCGATAATTGTTCGTGCATAGTAGATCATAGGTCTGACTATTACGATGGTAATGCAGTAGGTCAGCAGATATTGTAGCATGGGAAGATATATGACAACAATATAACCAAGAGGAATACTAGCCAGGAAAACAGGTATAACACCGAATGAAAACAAGCTGAATAGATAAGAGACAAGCACAAAGAAGATCATGCTGACAAACAACCTAAGTACGAACTAAAAGGATGCGAACCGATAGAGTGAAACAGAGGAAAGCACGAAATACTAAAATAGATCAGATAAGTCTATCGACATAGAGCACGAAAGTAAACTGTTAAGGGAAAAGCGGTAAAGTAAAGTGAACCAGTGGTGCTCGATGGCGACAGATGAATTTGATAGACCGGTTCGCCCTTCTGCCAAAGGATTATGTCTGGTTGGAGGGACTTGTGATTGAACACAAGAGCAAACATGATGCGGAGCATCCTACGGACATCACCATGTCAAAAGTCCGTTTGGCAAGTGACACGTGCCACATCTACTTTACATACATAAAGGTGAATCATTTCCTTTACGCGTGTTCACTTGACCCCTTCGAGGATGGTATACTACTTGGCACCCCTCTCGTGTGCATACATAGGTATTGTCAGAACTTCACGGATGACAAGGAGTGCAAGCGCAAGGGAACGACACACCATCCAAGAAGGAACCATCAAGAGGAAGGCCAAGTTCCACCAACACCGACGGGAAGATCTCGAGGAAGCCGGAAGCCAACAACCCGAAGGAAGAAGACGCGCCCAGGCGACCCCGTGTGCACGGTCCCTCCTGACCCAGTGAGCAGACATACTCCGTGCGTAGGAGCCCAGGACCCCGTGCCCACGGTACAAGCCCGTGCGCACGGGCTAAGTCGTCAGGCCGCTGTATACCCCGTGCGCACGGGCTCCACTTACCTCGTGCACACGGGGCTGCCTGTGTACAGCTGTTGGGCTTTGCCCATGTATTCACATTTCGCCCCTCCTTACCCCTTCATGTCTTGGACCTATATATACTCCTCCATTTAGGGATAGCTAAGAATAGATCTAGACATTAGAGCTTAGCTCATGTATCTCCCCTTGTGGCATTCCTCTTGAGAGAGAGAAGACTCCATGGGAGTTCAAGACCTACATCGGAGAAGATCCTTAGGGATTCAAGACCCCTTCAACGGAAGATTCCTCCATGGAATTCAAGACCCATCTCTCCTAGAGATTTGGATGACCTACCTTGTATCTTTATTTCCCTTGTTGTCTTTGGATCTTGATGCACCTTTTGTATTGCTTGTGATTTGAGGAGTACTTTGAGTGAATCTTGTCCATTAGAGTGTTCTTCTTGTGTTTTCCCCTTGTGTTCTTGGTGTTCTTCCTCAAATCCACCTCCAATTCATGAACATTAGCCCACCTAATTGGAGGTGGATTTGAGGAAGAAGACCAAGAACGCAAGGGGAAAACACAAGAACACTCTAACGAACAAGATTCACTCCAAGTACTCCTCAAATCACAAGTAATACAAGAGGTGCATCAAAATCCAAAGACAACAAGGGAAAAAAAGATACAAGATAGTTCATCCAAATCTTTAGGAGAGATGGGTCTTGAATTCTATGGAGGAATCTTCCCATGAAGGGGTCTTGAATCCCTAAGGATCTTCTCCGATGGATGTCTTGAACTCCAATGGAGTCTTCTCTCTCTCAAGAGGAATCCCACAAGGGGAGCTACATGAGCTAAGCTCTAATGTCTAGATCTATTCTTAGCTACCCCTAAATGGAGGAGTATATATAGGTCCAAGGCATGAAGGGGTAAGGAGGGGCGAAATGGGAATACATGGGCAAAGCCCAATAGCTGCACACAGGCAACCCCGTGTGCACGGGGTATGTGAGCCCGTGCGGACGGGGTATCCAGCGGCCTGACGACTTAGCCCGTGCGCACAGAGTATGTCCAGCAGAGTCCAGTAGCTCTTTGGAGGGGTCGTGCGCACGGGGTCGCCTGGGCGCTTCTTCCTTCATGCTGTTGGCTTCCGGCTTCCTCGAGATCTTCCCGTCGGTGTTGGTCAAACTTGGCCTTCCTCATGACGGTTCCTTCTCCGCTTCCAAGCTTCCTTCTTGGATGGTGTAGTCGTTCCCTTGCACTTGCACTCCTCCACGTCGTCCGTGAAGTTTCGACAATACCTATGTATGCACATGAGAGGGGTGTCAAGTAGTATAACATCTTCGAATAGGTCAAGTGAACACGCGTGAAGGAGATGATTCACCTTTATGTATGCCAAACGGACTCTTGAGATGGTGATGTCCGTAGGATGCTCCACATCAAAACCTCTCTCCGTCCTATTCTCCTTCAACTAGGAGCTGATCAGTCTCCAGTTAATTTCACTCGTGGTAGATACTTGTTGACAATCTTCAAACCTTCGACGGACTTCTTCGCGAACCACAACTACTCTTGGTTGCCGAACACTTTGCTTGGTGAAGACAATTACTCTTCGTCACTCAAGCTAACACCTATCCGTCTAGAGAGTGCGTAGCTCTAAGAGTAATAGGTACAAGAACCCTGACTCAGAACTACTGTGATGCTCAACCACTGTTTCGGCTCTTGGTTTTCTCTTGGTGGATTTTAAACTCAAATCTCTCGGATTAGGGTTGCTCAATCAATCTTCTCAGAAATCTTAAGAGGAGCAGCCAACGAACAACGTTGGAGTGGGGTGGCTATTTATAGTCGCAGCCTTCCCTGATGGAAAATGACCAAATTGGACATGCGGATCAGCCAATGGCCGAACGACACGATTCCAACGGTCGGAATTTGAGTACAATGGTAACATTCCTTGCGGAGCAAGAAATGCTAACTCCTCAGTCCGAAAGATATCTCCTGCAGCACCAAAGAACATCTTCTGCTGACAGGTAATCATTCGAAGCATAAAGAGATATTTCTCATAGGTTTCGGCTAAGCATCACAGCGAACCTAAGCTTCGATAACATATACCCCTATTAATAGAACGAAGGTCCTATGACTTAAAGAAATGGAAGGAGAACAACGAAATGAATGCTATGTCTTCACTTCGCCTTCAATCTATTTGATAGCAGTCATCTTTCCTCGGACACTCCGAACAGATATTGCTTTACGCCATCAATAATTTTAAGAGGTCAATCTTCTTCGCCACAATCTTCTCACAAACATGTCTTCACCAAATGTAGATCATCCTTCTCTGCAACGCAGAAAGTCTTCGGTGAAGTTCCTCAAAATTGACTCCGAATACAACATTCTTCTCGAGCTTGCATGGACTATTTCTCTCTGTGTGCACTAGCAAACAATTTAGTCCATGCCTGTTTCTGGCAACAATCTCCAAAACACAAGTGGGCAAAACCTTGCACTAACAAACACGAAGAACTCCATTCCCATGAATGATCTTTTGTTCTGTGCAGGGTTCAGGCTGATGGATGTGATATTTGGTTTACATGCCATAGCCGCCGAACTCATTTGATATGAACATCCTTGTCATAGGATTCTTTGTAGCATTGTAAACACTTTCTCAAAAATGTCTTCTGGTTCACTCACTAACATTGTTGCTAAGGTACGCCAAGCGCATAGAGTACCCTACGAAGAGAAGCAATTATATAGTTTCCTTCGTCTACAAGCATGCATGCTAGAGGGAATTGTTACAAGGTTCCCCACATGTGGAAGCAAGTTCTAGCGCACAACTTGTAACAATTAACTCATTTCTTCTTCAATACTTCTCGCATGCATGCAGATATAGTAAGGAATATATAATTGGTTCTCTTTGTCGAGTACTCGTACGCTTTTAACAACAATGTTAAAGAGTGAACCGGACGACATTTTTCAAAGTGTTTACAATGCTGCGAAGATTCGTACATCTTGGATGTTCAAATGAGGTGTGTTTGCGGATGGCATGTAAGCCGCATGTCACACCCATTCGCCATAAATGCTGGAAACAAAAGATCATTTACGAGAATGTGGGTCTTCACGTTGCATTGCAACATGTATATGGCACAGCTACACTCACTCGCTAACCACATATCTTCTTTATGGCGGGAAGAAGTCTATTAACCAAATAATTACGGCTTACATCCCGTGTCAGTGCCAGCAGAATCTTGTTCACCATTGATCCCACCTCACGTCTTTCACTACTCCTTTTCGCCAGCTTTTCATACGAGAAAGGTCAAATGCCTATCTTCCAACAAACGTCATGGTACAATCAATGTCGTATTGACCCTGCTACTACTGCCAAGACCTTAAATTCTCAATAAAACCTTAGCTCTGCTCGCCGCGATAGGGATCATCCACATCTAGTGCCCAGTTATAATCTAAGTACGTGCCTAACTTGTTCTCTCGGTCAACATGGACTTGATGGCATTGGTGTGACACATGAGCCTTCCTTCCTTTAATCTTTGCCACAAGGTATTATTTGCCATATGTAGCTTGTTACGAACATATTTGAAAGTTGTTCTCTTGCTCAACTCTACTTCCTTAACAGCATCGGAACTGAAGTCTATCCTCTTGTAACCATAACTCTTAGCTCGTTTGCTTGTGACTCCGTGTATTCCACCTTCTTCCTTTTGTCTCATTCATATGTTCTACACCATATGCAAGGAACAACCATTGCTTGAGCCACTTCCAAACAAATTTTTTTTGAAGTACAACTCTCATTTAAACCACACATCTCACATCCTTTTTTACACCGTCAAAAAGAAACCTCTAACAAATAACTCAAATAGAACAAAGCTCATCCACAATAAATATCTAACAAAGATAGGGCAAAACATGTATGGCTATTTAGCATTGAGCCGGCAGCGATAACATGCTATGATTGTTTATAATCCTTTATCAATTGGAAAGCGTGGGTATTTCACTAGTTATGTGTAGTCCTCCACTTGACTAGTGTCATAAAGTGAAGAAGTCAAGCAATAACTTCATTTCCTTTTCGGGGCCATTAGTTAGTATTCCCCTAGGTGGTACGTGCATTGATGGAAATGGTGAGATCATCAATTGTGCCAACATATGGCATGGCATCATGGCTAGCAGCATGTAAGTCGTACCAGCATTCAAGACCCCAGTGGTAAAACCAATTACCGCAAGTACCTTATGATCCTTGCCGAATTCAGTTTTCCAAAAGTAAATTGGGTTGAATTTTAATTTTATAATAACTAAAATTTTGAAACTATCTTTGGAATATATAAGTCCAAATCAAGCATTCGATCAAATGTGAAATATAAAAGGGCCGGTGAGTACTAAGAACAGAAACCAAATTCAAAAAGTTGATTTTTTTTACAATAGGGCTGAACCCATTCACGGCTACCATAAGGAAAACAATAAGTAGAACAAAATGTTGCTCACGAGTAAAACATGGTATGAACTACATAAGTTTGCTACTGTAAACCATAATTTCTTCATTTGGCATTATCTTGACTTCACCGCCGGTATAGTAACTAATCTTACAAAAGTAAATTCTAATCTGAAAACATCAATCTTATGTATGCTATAATCTACTCGTTGAGATCCATGTAAGAGCTTACCAGTTTCCATTTGAGAGGCTTCCTTTGCAGCAGATAACCCAAGTTGATTTTTTAGTATTGAAGCAACAAGCATGCCCATCTCTCTCAGAAAGTTCAACTCATCTCCTCCACCATCAGCATCCACTACTACCTTAAATCTTCAAACCGTAAAGTTTACTAACTCTCAATGTGAGCATCCCATAAAAATGTTTATGGTACTTGATTCCTCATAGGTATAGCTCCTCTGGGTTCATGGTACTCCAGCAGTATAATAGCTCTTGAACTACTAACTGTCCCTTTTTTCCATTTTATGAGGAAGCGTGAGAACCCTACACAAGGGCTATTGCAAAATTACAAGTCACGCATAATGGTTGTAAGGCAATGTACAACAGATTCTAAAAGAGAAGGTCACTTATTCTTAGGATCCTAAAAGCAGTGCAATGAAACTAGGGTTTTTATCATATATGCCACTAGTTGTGTCCCACTACTCAGTTTTGCCACCAGGAGTTTCAACTGCTCAAAAATGACATCGCTGCATTAGGCGCATGCTAAAAAATGCCACTAGACACCATTACTGTCAGCTCAAAGCCCGTTTACCATGTTATATGACCAAAATAACCATGGACCAAAATGTCAGCTCTCCCTCTATCTCACTACAATAAAGTGTGGGTCCCACTCGACCCCCAAGAACGTTCTTATTTTCCTCTAAAATTATTTGCTTGCTTACTCATGACAAGTGGGGCCCACACTTATCATTGTGAAATAGAGAGAGCTGACATATGGGTCTAGGAAACAGCCTCTT
The DNA here is from genome assembly GCA_011799875.1 of Thinopyrum elongatum. NCBI lineage: Eukaryota > Viridiplantae > Streptophyta > Magnoliopsida > Poales > Poaceae > Thinopyrum > Thinopyrum elongatum. The sequence continues at coordinate 241,908,862 of CM022303.1, forward strand.
GCAGAAATGTAGGGAAAGGCTGCGTACTAAAGACCCAAAGTGGTCGGACCCTTCCCCGGACCCTGCGCAAGCGGGAGCTACATGCACCGGGTTGCCCTTTTTTGACATATGGGTCTAGGGGTACTTTGGTCATATAACATGGTCAACGGCCTTGACCTGACAGTAACGGTGTCTAATGACATTTTTGAGCAAGCATCTAACGGAACGATGGCATTTTTTAGGTGTCTAATGGCATTTTTGAGCAAGCATCTCACAAAACGATAGCCTTTTTTAGCAGTTGTAACTTCTACTGGCAAAACTTAGTGGGACACAACTAGTGCCATAAATGATAAAAACCCATGAAACTAATCATACCAATATAATCAAGCTGAATAGAAAAAACTAGCTTTTTACTCACTACCAGCCCTATGAAGATCAAATGCTGACAACATTGATGTTCAAGTAACAGATCTTTCATTAAATGGATGTATCAAATCCAAGACCACATCAAGACACAAACAAAGAACATTTGTACCAAGTACCTACCAACTACCCAGACTAATAATTTCAAGCATAATACTCCTGAATATGCTACCGCTCTTTTTCTACCTGATTCCGAGCATTGAAGCGCGGTTTAATTCCTATTGCAACCTATCTAAAGGCAAGCTTCTCAATTGAGTATGAATATTAAGCTCTGCATCTAAGGGCATGTTTGGCTGCCATCCATAAATTAACTCACTTTTGTGCCACAGGTATGGCAAGTGGCAGTTTTGTGGCGATCAAATTGGTCACCACACTTGTGGCAAAACTTGGGTAAATAAAGGTCTATGATAGGTGGGGTATAAATACAATGTTAGACAAGTGTGGCACGCCACAAATGTGGCTGCTACCAAACGTTTCTTGCACCTGCCAAACATTTGGAAGAGTGAAAAAAAAACATGACATAAGTTTTAGGGTAGCGAGATCTTCTCAAACCTTCATTGCGGAAAGAATATGAGATGTCAATTGAGGAAGTAGGCAATTCAATCAGTATATGAGCTAGTTGTGAGGTCATCCACAGCAGAGTCTTCATTACTGATTTGCTCAGAAATAGCCCCTTCGCGCTTCTTAAATAAAGCAACATGCTTCTGGTAATCTTCAAGCTCCTGTTCCAGCTGCTCAATAAATTTACTGGTATGTTCAAGAGACTGTTCATACCTATATTTCTCCAAGGCCTGTGGATATGGAGTACAGATACATGATGTCAAGTCAACTGAACCAACTAAACGATAGTATGCTCAGATAGAAAAAGAGTACCATGAGAACAAGCAGATTTGTCAGTATAGGACTAGTCATGATTACCTTCTGCTTAGAAAGAGTATCAGGAGGTGACATAACCTTTGGCTGCACATAATTCTTTCCACGATAAAAGATAATGGTATTATTAGGTTTAATATCAATGACTGTCCCTTTGCTGAGCCTCGCCAGCTCCTCTGCGTACTCATACACTTGCCCAGGTCGACAGGGCTTGCAGACTACTTGCATAGTCTCATGCTTCTTCCAGTGGAGGTGCATGTTGAGAACCACACCACCAAACACCCCTCTCCTCCCAACAGGAACATAGTTCTTTTTCTTCTCCCCAGTCCGTTTGAGATAGAACTTCTCCTCCTCGGTCAGAATCTCAGGGTCGTGAACCGGCTCCGGAGCCCTCGGGGCCTCGTACTTCCTGAGTTTCTCAATCAGCCACTCCTCTTTCCTCTTGGCCTGAATTCACATGACAAATTGACATGCAGCATTGCAGCATTTCTTCTCCACCACATACTAAAGGGGACAGACAGAGTAGTAATAACATGTTAAAATTAAGCAACCTTTTCGAGCTTGTATCTTATCCTGACTTCGGGGTTGGGCGACTTCATCTTCTTTTTGGCCTTGAGGCGGTACCACTTGAGCTGGTTGACCTTGGACTTCTTCGACATCTTCTTCTTCGCCGGCGGCTGATTCTGCACCCCATTCTGCTTCGTGCCCGGATCTCCGACCGAGAACCGCGCAAAGTCGCCGTCCGTGTTCAGCGTCACCGCCGTGCTCCCGTGCCTTACCGGCGAGAGAAACCACCATCTCCGCGCAGTTCTCGCGCATCCATCACCCCCCAGGGAAGGCCGGAACAGCGGGCGGTGGCGCGGGGGATTTGCGCCGTGGAATCGCATCCAAGGATCGCTGGTTAGGAGGCAACCGATAAATCAAACCCAAAATACAAGATGGCGATGGAGGCATTAATAGGAGGAGTGGCAACGAACCGTGGAGAGCGTAGAGCAACGGCGGGTTGCAGAGTCCGGCGGCCAAGGAGCCGGGGGACGAGGGACGCCATGGCGACCCCGCCGGACACCCGAGGTGTTTTTTTTTTTTTTTCAGAAGAACCCGAGGTGTTTAGTTAGGGCCAGCTGGGTTTGTTTGTGTGTTTGGGCTAGCAGGACCTGGTTGGTAAAATCTTGGATGGGCTTACGATGGGCCACACGTCTGCTACACAGAACATGGGCCGGAGATCGTTGGCCCGAAACTCAAAATTACAGTCGGCCACCGTCCGATCATGAACCGACGGCCGCCCGACCTCCTGCTGTGCAGAGCGGCTGCGGCCCAGCCAGGCCCGCGTTTTGCTGGGACTTTTGTCTCCTTCCTTCCTGCCGCCGCTGTCCGTCGTCGTGCAGGTGGGGAATGCCGCGGGGGGACACGAGGCGCGCCGCTCGCGTCCCTCCTCCTCGCCCCGCCACGACAGCACCTCGGCCTCGGCGCCTCCCCGTCCTCATCAACGCCACGCGCCAAATGCGAGCCCCCCGCCGCCTGCCGCTCGTCGCATTGCTCCCCACTTTGTCCGATCGGTCCGGTGGGCATGGGTACGATTTTCTGCTGCATTTTTTTTTCGATGTCTGTACTTTTACTTTGATCTTCGAGCGCACGTCGAGTCCTCGTTGCTCCTTGCTGCACAAATTTTCGCCGTATTTTTTGGGTTAATTTAGGCGTATGTGCTTTTAGCCCTCCTTTTCGTTTCCGCCCACGGCTAATTTGATTCGTCGTTGTGGTTCGTAATTCGGCGACTTAGGGGATCGGCTCTCACGTTATTTTGTAGGCAGTTCATGGAATTAGTTTAACTAAATCAAGCACTTTTGATGATTATGTGTGCAGCTACCAGCAGCAGCAATCCATTCAGCTTCGCCTTGAGGGGGCTCTGAGACCGCGACGGTGACAATTGTGGCAGCTACTACAGCATCCCCGACCTAGGCGATCAGCGAATAGGTAATGCTGGGTTGGACAAAATAGCATTTCACATACAAATTAATAATGCTTCCACGAGAGAGCCAGCCGCTAGCTCGGTGACTAGAGCTTGCGGTGGTAAACTCGCCCACCCCGCTTTCGAATCTGCGGGGGGCGCTATCGGCGTGAAATCCACTGAAATGTTTGGACAAAACAGCATTTCACATACAATTAATGCTTCCGCAACCACGCTAACGGTCAAACCGCTTCATACAAATAATGCTTCCACAACCACGCTAACAGTCGAACCGGTTTGTTATTCGGACTGTAACGCGTGCTTGTGTAAACTGCATGAAAATAAATATGCCATAATAAAAAGGGGTATAGATTGGAATATATCGTCGCATGCAAGAATGGCATGCAGGGCCAGGCGCATGTTACATGTGGGCTGTGGCTAATAGTTGTGTAATAATGATATTCTCCAAGTTTTCTGTTTTAGCGTTTGTACCCTAGGCTTTTCTTTTTACAACAATTCCATTGCAGTTTTATTATAGCAAAATATCCATTTTTAACCGTGAGCTATGGTGCTGGGTCCAACATAAGCTCTGAACTATGAAACCGTCTATGTCAAACACTGAACTTCTAAAATCATTTAAACTGGACCTTTCCTTGGTTTTGTATAATGTTTTCGTAATTTCTGGTTTCCAAAAAATGTAAAACAGTTGATATATGCAGTAAATGTTATGATATTATATCATGCAAAAATATATTTTACGAAATGAGAATAGATAAACAGAGTCCTGTTTTGTTACAGAGGACAAATACTCGGATATTTGGATGAAAATTTGCAGTTTCTCCGTCTTCCATACTTCAAAGCTTTCTGAAGTTTCATAGGTTCAAAACCACCCTAAATATTGTGGGAAGGCTTGAAGGGTGGTTGGTCTCCAAAGGTTACCAATAATCTGAAACAATTCATGCCTAAGGGAAATGCTATAAAGTGAGAACCATCAAAACTCCATCATACAGTATAACTATTTGTGTTCTGTACAAAAAAACACAAGAGATAAAGGAATTTGTCTTTTCACTTTTACACAGGACACATATATTCATACTATTGATTGAATTTTCGCAGATTATCATTTCAGAGCACTCTATACCCCTATGAATTTTATAATTTTTAAAAATCCTATAATACAAAATCAACTATCAAGTATCATGCTATGGCTCAGGTTAAATGGTTTTATAAAGTTCAGTGTTTATTATAAACAGGTTGTATAGTTAAGGGTTCAAGTTGGACCAAACAACATATTTGCAAATATATTGAACATCATAAGAAAATGTTTGTCAAAGCTGCATTTAGGAACTGTGAAGGAAGTACATCACTTATTAGAGTGCTTGGTGATGCCTTCTCCAGATAAACTGCCATACACCATTCATGTTCTTCTTGAATCTGCGGTGCGTAATTGTGACGAGTTCCAAATAACCAAGGAGGATGTAGAGAAGATCATGGGCTGGGAGAAGACCTCCCTGGAGCAAGTTGAAATCCCATTCAAACCCTCACGTGTGATACTTCAGGTACGCCTGTACAAGGATCTAACATTAGTTGATTTCCCATATAAAACTCTTTGCATGCAGGATTTTCTAATGATACCTCGGCTTAGGATTTTACCAGTGTGCCTGTCCTTGTTGATCTTGCAAGCATGCGCGACGCAATGTCAGAATTAGGTGGCAATCCTGATAAGATTAACCCGATGGTATTAAATTATTTCCTATGCTATATTTAACCAGAGGGTATTTCCTTTCACATATTCTTTGTAGTTAATATACAGTTCCGTATTTCTGCTTTTAGGTTCCAGCAGATCTTGTAATTGATCACTCAGTAACTGCTAATGTGGTGAGGTCACAAAATGCGATACAGGCCAATATGGAACTGGAATTCGAGAGAAACAAGGAACGGTTCGCCTTCCTTAAATGGGGGTCTTCTGCATTTCACAATATGCTTATCATACCTCCTGGTTCTGGTATTGTTCATCAGGTGAAAGGAATAATATCAAGAGTTCCCTTTTTTTATGTCTGAACTCTTATCTTATGTTATCTAGTTAGGTAAATCTTGAGTATCTTGCCAGAGTTGTTTTCAACAGAGATGGCCTTCTTTATCCCGATAGTGTTCTGGGGTCACCCGCAAAAAAAAAAAAAAAAAAAAAAAAGATAGTGTTCTGGGGACTGATTCCCACACTACAATGATAAATGGACTGGGTGTTGTTGGTTGGGGGGTTGGAGGGATTGATGCTGAGGCAGCTATGCTTGGTCAGGTACATGCTCAAATTCTTTTGGCCTTGACATGTGCTTGCATATGCAATTTCCTGGAAAACAGTATGCTGAGTGATATTTGCCTGTTTCTTATGCTAGTTTTTCAGTTTGAAACAATTTGTCGCAGGGGCCAAATCAAGTATGATGTTTATAATTGTTTGACTATTGCAACTAAAACTATTGCATAAATGGTGCAAGGACTCTGTTTTTCATGTTTTGCCTTGCTCGGATATTCAGTTATCAGCATACTTTTTTAATTCCATTATCACCATACTTAATATAAAAGCATGATTGTTACTACAGCAGGAATTAAAAGTTATTAGCAACCTGGTAATCTGTAATATGGAACACATAAATTGCTTCCGATCAGAGTCTAGATACCTCAACTTTCTGACTAACATGGTGGCCATTTGATTCTTCGCAAAGATAGTGCCTTTAGCTGATTCTTGATGTTATGTTCGGAACTCGAACCACCTTCAGGGCAGATAGTTTTATTTGATCAGGAGCACAGGGTTGCAAGAGATTAAATTATCAATATAACAATTAATTTTAGTCTAGGTAGTTGTTGGGAACATGTAAATGATCCTGTCAGTCTGTTGCTGCAGTTTTGATGAACATTAAATGTTCAGCGACTACCGAGCCATGAATCGATAGTACATGAGAACAAAATTTTCCCACAAGCTCAGTGAATGCTTTATATATTTACCTCTTCTATATTTTGTCCACAGCCCATGAGCATGGTATTACCTGGTGTCGTTGGATTCAAGCTACATGGAACACTAAGGGATGGGGTCACAGCAACTGATCTAGTTCTCACGGTTACCCAAATGCTTCGGAAACATGGTGCTGTTGGAAAGTTTGTGGAGTTCTATGGTATTTTATTGTCTAGATCATTGGCAGATATCCTTTGTCCTGTCACATTCAGTTAGCGGCTATTATCAGGAACTTAGCTTTGTTACTGTGTAAGTGTAGGCCGAGGTATGGAAGAGCTTGCATTGGCTGATAGAGCAACAATTGCAAATATGGCACCAGAGTATGGAGCAACTGTTGGTTTCTTTCCAGTTGACCATATCACCTTAGAATATCTTAAAATGACTGGACGAGAAGATGAAACTGTGAGTATAATGGTTGTTTGTTCTTTCAAAATGACTTTGCTACATATACATCACTGTGCTTTGCAGATGCTGTTTGGAACAAAAACGTACACTAGTATATCCATGTCCTGATGGTTAACATAATTTCTTCTGAGAACTACGTTCTTATTCGGTAATGCTGAATGCTTTGACCATGTAGGTATCAACAATAGAGGCATATCTACGTGCAAACAAAATGTTTGTGGATTACAATGAAGTAAGTTTAATTCTTCACTGTTATCAATATAGTGAACACCATGCAGGAATATTGACTCCGTATTCCATTATGATTTTAGCCTAAAATAGAACCGACATATTCATCATACATAGAATTGGATCTGGGAGATGTTGAGCCATGTATTTCTGGTCCGAAGAGGTAATTTATCCCGTTATGTTGTGGTATACTTCCATTCTCTTACATGATTTTAATACAAGCTCTTCTTGCAGACCTCATGATCGAGTGACCTTAAAAGACATGAAGGCAGACTGGCATGCATATCTGGAAAATAAAATTGGTTTCAAGGTGCGGAGATCATCGGACAAATAAAATTTGTTTGCTCATACTAATTGAAGGAATCTTGATGCCTAGATTATATATTTAAGTCTATTCCAAGTGGTTGAGGTGTTGCGCAAGAGAGCAAACATAATATATCAAAACTTACGTTGGACGTTAGTTATAGCCTATAAGTGTGCCTCTTGTCCTGTCTTTGCAAACAAATTCCAGAATTCTGGTCTCAAGTCTGTATTCATAAAAAGTTCATGGGCTGTGCTGATACATTTGAAAATGACCAATTTTGCTCATTTTCCAATAGCTTCATGTGCTGACTAACATCCATGGTATTTTTAGGTCATAAGATATGTTGAGTGTGTTTGCTTTACCTAATGTAACTATTCTCTTGAGAAGACAGAAGCAAGGATGATTCATTCTATTTATTTCAGGGTTATGGTATCCCAAAAGATTTGCAAAAATAGAGTTGTGAAGTTTGATTTTCATGGGCAAACTGCAGAGCTTAAACATGGGACTGTTGTCATAGCTGCTATCACAAGCTGCACAAACGCCTCAAACCCCACCGTTATGATTGCTTCTGGGTTGGTTGCAAAGAAAGCTTACGAGTTGGGCCTCGAGGTCAGTACTTAGTTAAATATGGTCAATAGTTTATAGTTACTGTAGGTTTGCATCTTCCTTCTCTGTCCTTTTGGCTAGCCAGGGTACTCAATTGCCTACTTCTGTTTGGTAAGGTCAAACCATGGATTAAAACAAGTCTTGCACCTGGGTCAGGAGTTGTTACCAAATATCTGCTTAGGAGGTATTTTTCTACATGTCACTTAATTCATCATATGCCCCTTATTGCTGTTCCTGCAATCCTGGATGCAATTATGCATTGTAACCTCCAAACATACTGATCATGGATGCAATATAACATTTTCAGTGGTTTGCTGAAGTACTTAAGCGACCTGGGTTTCAATCTAGTTGGGTATGGCTGTACTACTTGTATCAGAAATTCAGGTGATCTTGACCAAATCGTTGCAGATGAAATTACAGAAAATGGTACTATCTTCTTGCATGTGCCTCTTCACTCCTTTCAAAGTATCATATTGAAGACACTAGTATAATTTTTTATCTTTTTGTTAGACATCATTGTGGCTGCTGTTCTTTCTGGAAACCGTAACTTTGAAGGGCGGATACATCCATTAACTCAAGCTAATTATCTTGCTTCTCCTCCTCTAGTCGTTGTATATGCTCTTGCTGCCACTGTAAGTGGAAATATTGTAAATGTTTGCAATGATGCTTTCCAGCTAACGTAAAAATATGTAACTTATAGGGTATTTTTAAATCATATTGCCAATTAGAAACTGTGATAATAGAAGAAGAAAAGTGGATCCTGTTCCCCAAAACGTATGGATTCTTATGTTTAGAGTGTCGTGTTTAGGTTGATATCAATTTTGAAGAGGAGCCAATTGGAACTGGAAAGGACAACAGACCAATTTTCCTAAGGGACATCTGGCCATCCAGCGAGGAAGTATCAAAAGTAAGTAAGTTTTCTTGGAAAACAATTGATGCACATCACATCGCAAAGGCTGAATAGGCAGCATTCACATATGCACCTTTGCACAAATTAGATTCAATTTAGCAATGGAGCTGCACTCCTGTTGGACATCGGCGCTTCTAACAGACACACTCGGGTATCACCCTTATACACACGGGTGCTACCCTTGTACTATATATATACAAGAGGTGGAATACCACAAATATCCTAACACACACAGACACACACACACACACACACACACACACACACACAACATATCCAGACACACTTGGGTATCACCCTCATACGCACGGGTACTGCCCTCACTACCTCTAACACAAACGACGTACATGAACTTACTCAATGGATTCTAATTGTTGTGTGCTGACAATGCAAATCACAGATCGTGCATTCCAATGTCTTGGTTGATATGTTCAAAAGTACTTATGGGGGAATCACGAAAGGCAATCCCATGTGGAACCAACTGGTGGTTCCAACTGCAGATGTTTACTCTTGGGATCCCAATTCAACCTACATTCGTGAGCCTCCTTTCTTTAAAGGCATGAGTATGGATCCACCT